>OY740716.1:12173933-14613537 GCA_963513945.1 Hydrotaea diabolus | reverse complement strand
TTGATAATTAAACACTCTCGTAACCGTAAAAAATCATCGCATTTGCATTTGCACCACACTGTAAACAAAACAATTCACCCTCAAATGACAAAACGTTATGCTAAAAAAAAGTTCATAGTTTCCAATGGAAGTTCCAGTTTGCATCAGGGAACACTAGTATTGTCAGGACCCGAAATATAAATAGCAACCCTCGTATAAACATAAGGGCTTCCGAAGTGTTTTTACGAGTATAAGAAGACATAACATATTTTGCAGCTATGCCTAAACATTAAATTTCATCATTATCACTTATTTGTATCTTTGATTAGATAAAATTTTCCCATATCCAGAGTGGCGAAGATGGAAAAGAAAGACTATAACCGAATGTTTTTTGGCGAATATGATGCCTTCTTGATAAAACGGTTTTTTGCCATCGACCATGTGCTCTAGCAAAAAATTTGTCAATATACTAAGCTGACAGTTTTTAATAAAGAAAGTATATTGGAAAGGTGTTAGAGTCTGCTGCTTGTTTTTTTTTCTTTTCATTAAAATTGTGTTCAAAACACAATGGTTCTGCAAAGAGATTTTGCTAATGATGTCGAAGAATCACGATAACTATTTTTAAACCATCTCATTTCCGTTCTTGTTCATTTCTCTCCACTGAGAAAGATCCTCTTCTGCCATTAAGTCTCGCATATGATGGTCGTCGTGCTGCAGATGCTGTTGCCAATGATGCTGCATGTGCTACTTCAGCCTGTGCTGTTAATTACTTTGACAGTTGGGGTCATTTCCCGACTAATTATTAAATTAATAAAAATAATTTTATTTTAAGCTGGAGTGTATTTGCCTTAAAATCAAACTGTAGGATTTGAATTGTTTTTTTAAATCACCAGTCGTTGGATTTAAATTCTGTATAGGGGAGAAGGTTGCCCTGGTATCCAACGACGTTGCAGCAGTTGCAAGGAAATGTTTCATTCTAGTGTATGAATTGAAAATAAATAGTCGCACAACTTTTAAATGTAAACGATTATTCTTCGTTCAGGCTATAAGAAAGATTTCGGCCTAGTTGAATTTAAATGAAGCAAGACTTTTAAGCAGAATACCTTCAAAATTTCCACAATTATAGTTATTTCTCTAAAGGTTGATTCGGTTCCAGTGCGAGAATAAATTTAGCTCTCAACCAATTTTCAAAAGTAACCATGCCAGAGCATCCCCATTAACGTTAGCCGTATAGCTTCCATATTGTTAGTTGCATTTTCAGTTCACAAGAATGTCAGACATACCGAAATGGCTAGATCTTCTTAATTTTTAGACCTGTTAAGCAAAAGAAGCGTTTTTTAAATTTCGCAAATGTTGATTTAGGTATAACACACTACGGCCGCAACAAACTGAAGTGCTGCGATTATGCAACAGTTTCTGTTCGCATTCCTCCTCTGACATGGACTTGTTCTCCCAATACGCATAAGCGAATGCCTGTTCCGTCTTCTGCCAATTTATAAGCCGAATCGCGTGTATTAAAATTTACAATACGTCACAATTAACAATTGCATATGTATTTCTCGCTAATTGTTCCTAATGAAAGCCGAGCGCCTACACACTTTAAGTTGTCATACAAAAGAGGCCAGTTAAGATTTTTGACATTACCACGAACTTTGACTCACAAAGGGCATGCAGGGACAACAAAAGAAAAGAAAATGTTTTAACAAAATGACAAACGACAGACTTAATCTGTCGCCAAAACAATAGCATTACAAAAGTAGAGTAAACGCATATGTATTTTCGCAGAATTTTCACAACTTGTGTTTAAAAGTACCCAAAAATATATACGAAATTTTACTCCTACCACTTCTGTAATTTTAGAAAAATCTATTAATATCGTAACCATTTGTGATGTACACAAATACTGGCATCATGACTAGCAAGATAAAAAGTCCATAGGGCCGACAATATGATACCATACACCACTGCAGTACTTATATATAGGAGATACATCTCGCTTCTGTACGGAATTTAACAAAGTGACTTCGCAAACTACAGGCTATATAAATACATGGACCCATACGCTGTAGTTTCACCAGAGAGGATTACGCAAGGGAACAAAATGGAACTTTTTGTGTGTTGTTTAGAATTCTATAGCAATTTTATACGTATTTGCCATTCCATTTCTACATCAGCAAGCATTTTTTAACAAAAGGTACCAATCGTATTTTCAATTTTTTTCCAAAAATTAGTAGTTGAAAAAATCATAAATTTTCATTTCATAAGCTGATTTTTAAAATTGTTTTTTTTTTTAAAGATGTACGATAGTTGTTACCTTTGGAAAAAATCAAATAAACATATTAATATCACAACGAAAAATGACTGAGTAATGTCAGTTTTATTAAAAACAAAAATTACACATTTTAATTTTCTTCACGCTCAAAGTTGATCAGTTGGGAGCAAATTATGCTTTTGATATGCTTTATTGAATAGAATATTTAAGTAGCTTTCTAAACATATGCGAGGGTTGCTATATATATTTCTGCCCTAGGCAACACGAAGTGTTGCCTGGCGCCATCTGACATTTCCTTGGGAAAGTTTGACATTTTTTAGCATAAACGTACTCAGAACGTTTTGACGTACGACCATCATTTGTGTTGTTTACAGTGACTTGAAAAAATCAATTTGGCAAAAAAATGGAATTAACTCGTGACCATTTTCGTGCGATCATTTTTCACAAATTTCGACGTGGATTATCACAACAAGAGTGCATTGATTAACTTAAAAGATTGTATGGCGATGGAGCACCATCCACTAGCACTGTGTAAAACTGGTTTAATGAATTCAATCGTGACCGACGCTCGCTCAAAGACGAAGGTCGTGAAATTCGTCCAAAAACGGCCGTTGTGCCAGAGAGCATTGATCGCCATGTGACCGTGAGATAAAGGCATCCTTGTGCATTTCTTCCACCAGCATACATTCGATAGTGCATGAACACCTGGCCATCAAAAAGGTTTGTTCTCATTGGATCCCGCACAATTTGACAATCGCTCAAAAAACGATCGTGTCGATTGGTACAAAGAAATTTTATAAAAATACGATCGCGGTGCTTCAAAAGACGTTTAAAAGATCGTCACAGGTGACGAATCATGGATCTATGCGTATGAGCCCGAAACAAAACTGCAATCGACCGTGTGGTTCTTCGAAGACGAGCAAATCCAACGAAAGTTGTTCGTGGAAGAAGCACTTCGAAGTAAATGGTCGCCTGTTTCTTCGGCAAAACTGGTCATGTAGCGACTGTTCCCCTTGAACAAAGTAGGAGGTCAATTCTGAGTGGTACACCACAATTTGTTTGCCTGAAGTCTTCGGGGAAATTCGAAAAACGAACAAGAGAAGACGAATGATTGTGCACCATGACAATGCGAACACTCAAACATCGGCTCAAACCAGAGCCTTTTTCACCGGCCAACACGTCATATTGATGGGTCATACGCCGTACATCCCTGACTTGGCACCCAATGAATTCTTCTTATTCCCTAGCATCAAGAAAACAATGCGTGGTCAACGTTTTTCATCGCCCGAAGCAGCTGTGGAAGCGTTCAAAAACCATGTTTTTGAGGTGTCTCAATCGGAGTGAAAATGGCTTCGACAATTGGTTTGAGCGCAAGCAAAAGTGTATAAATCATGCGTTAGAATACTTTGAAAAACAATAAAACCATTTTTGAGAATAAATATACGCATTTTAATTATAAGGCCAGATATATACATATATAGCAGCCCACGTAGTTTATTAGATTGTTAGAAGGATTTTGTTATTAATTATGAAAGAAACCAAAATATGTAGGCAGCTCTAATTAATTTTTTGTAACGAAAATTCGAAATTTCTGTTTAATTTTGCCTATATCTTTAAGAATTCTTATCAGAAATAGCAAAACAATACATACGTTCTATTAAAACACTCCAGTTTTTGAAAATAAATTAAGAAATAAAGGAGTTAGGGGCCCCGATACAGGGTGGAGCGCGATATTTTGCTTATTTGGGAATGAAATAAAAAAATTATGAACCGTAAAAAAATTTATTTTATATTTTAATTCTATTGAATAGTGAGAGAATTTTTAAATTACATGATTTTAAATAGTATAGGTGGCAAATGTCGACCTTCGCTATCCACTTACTGCTGCATACGTTTTCTGAAGATTTCATAAACTCTTACAGGCATGTCGACTGGTATTCTGCATCAATATTGTTAATTAGGTCTACCAAGGTGTGGGGGCGGTTGATATACACCTTCGACTTTAGGTAACCACAAAGGAAAAAATTGCATGTTTCTAAGTCTGGAGAGCGAGCCGGCCAGTTCACATCACCCTTGCATTGCCTCAAGAGCCGGCTGAAAAAAAACCTGTATCATAGTCAAGTACCGTTCGGAGTTCACAGTTACGGCCGAGCAGAACTTTTCGGAGATTGCAGTACTGCTGCTCTAACTTTCTCGATATTTTGTGGTGATGTAATCCTTCTCTCAGGCCCCCTTCGTACACATGACATATTCCCTGCTATTCTCAATAAATTTACAATTGATTGCCGTCCAGTAACACGCCCACATGGGGAAACAGCGAATCGTAAACGAAAAGCACGCTGCACTGCAATGATCGAGTGCGCATTTAAAATAAACGCTTCAACACAAAGTGAACTTTCCTCCCGAGCGCAATGCACGATGGCAACTGGCAGGTAGACGAATACAAATCACCCGTCAGCCACACATACTCTCCACTCTCTTCCGCCAACAGTGCCGCCACAGCATGCAGTGCAAAAAGGCAAGTTTTCGCGCTCCACTCTGTTTATAAAAAACCCGAAAAGAACGGTTTGTGTGAATATCTCCTATATAGCGGCAGAATCTCAAATTGGCTGGGACGTTTAGTTGGGGCTACTCGAAAACATCAAAATGTTCTGTAGCGTTGCTGGTTCTGAAATCGCAACATTTCTTTGTATGCTCTAAAAACATAGATGAAATTGAGAAAATTCAAACCGAAATTGAGAAAATACAAATGAATATAACGAAAAGACAAATTGAAATTGAGCAAATACGAATTGATAATGAAAAATTAATATTGAAGAACAATGTAAATCACTTATTGAAGCTTCTTGTCTTCATTGGAAAATGGTTCTTGTATATGGCCATTACGATGAACGGCAGTTTACTTATAGAGCATTACTTATAGGGTTGTAATCAGTTACCAAACTTCGATTTCTTCTTCTGTTTTAATGAAATTTCTGCAACGCATGAGATTTTTGTGAATATTAGATGTGGATCCTGTATAATGTTAAAGTTCGGATAATGGGAAGAGCTGAGAAATCGATTAGAGGAGATTTCAAACCGTGTTTAAAAATAAAACAGCAATAAATCTTTAGCTAGGACCATTGGGTAAACCCAATTAAAACATATGTGACAGCGCATAGAAAAAGGGACCTAAGCGTAAAAAAAAATCAATTTTCACTTTTTTTTGATGTGGACAACATCTGAGCATCGAATGAGACCGATACCATGCCCCAAAAGTGTTCCCTCCCAGAGATATGCGCGTTTTATGAAAGTGATGGTACACCAAAGATACACGTATTTAAATCTTTAAAATGGCTCTCCTGAACAAAACTGTTTTTTACCCTTAGGTACCTTTCTATTTTGCGCGTCACATATAGTGAAAATTCAAGCCTCGGAGATGAACTGAGATAGAATCACTTGTTTAGAATCACTTGGCGTGTTTTTTGAATTTTTTTTTTAAATTATTATATTAAATCTTAAAAAAAACTGTAGAATGTTGGGTGTATACAAGGACTGACCAACTCTATACATCATAAGCCGTTTGATATTAAAGCTTGGAATTTATACAAAAAAAGTTATTCAAGAAATACTATAAGCGAGAAATACCGAGCTTGCTGAAGGTCTTTCTAGAAAAATCTTGAAATTTTCAAAATAAACTTTTTAAGACGTGTTTTTTTAATTGTTTTCTGTAAACCAAATAATTTTTCTACGTTTGTACGATGCTATGAAGTTTTCGCATGAGAGCCCTCGTACTCGCTTTCTAACCGAGCAAAAAATCCACATGTGTACTGTAGTGTTGTCATCGTTACTTGTTTTTCCATCCCTAATTATCAACATGTAATGTCGAACTTTGTGTATGTGTTTTTGTAAAGATAGGTCTGCCTACTTTATGTGTGCCGGCGCTTAAAAACGCCACTGGCAACAATAATAGTTTGTTTTGTCTTTGCAGGCACTCAAAAGTGCCAATGCAATATTTAATATTTGGAAGCACTAAAGAGCGCTAGACCAAAAGAAATAGTGAAAGTTATGCCAATTAGTAGGCAGTTTAAAGTTTGACTGTGTTTATTTATTTTCATATAAGGGCTTATAAATATACATAACGGGATAATTTAATCCTATTTTCTTTTGTTTACATTATCCTTAAAATAGACAAACATACTTAGTACTAAACACCTGTTGATCAGCTGTTGATAATTAGGGATGGAAAAACAAGTAACGATGACAACACACTGAAAGGAATGAGGGAACTTAAATTCAGGTATGAAAAGACGGTGCGTAAATCATCCATCATAACGAATGGTAATGAAGTTGTTGCGGTATATGGTGATAATCCAATAAACACGACGCTGATTTTCGAGAAACTGATATCGAAGATGACAGGAATGAATATACGAGAGTTGGCGTTAAATACAGATGATGAAATATTTAAAAGCACGTCCGCTGAAGAGTTCAAACAAATTTTTAATGGTATACAGGCTAAGAGATATACAAAGATAAAGATAATATTATATAGTAATCCAGAACGAATTACATGCAAGGACAAGCAATTGAAATTAATCAGTGAATATCACGATTCACTACACGGGGGACACTTAGGTGTCAGAAAAACAAAACAACGGTACATATGGAAAAATATGTACAAAATGGTGAAGAACTACGTTTCTTGCTGCAAGTTATGCCAAACAAATAAACAAACTGTACATACGAAAGAAAAATTTACATTGACGCATACGCCAGGAACAAGTTTTGAAGTGGTATCGATTGATACAGTAGGTCCATTGAGGTTGTCGAATCATTACAGGTATATCCTTACAATACTAAGTATAACTAAGTATATTGTAGCATTTCCTATGGAAACCAAAGAGGCCGTCACAGTTGCGAAAACGTTAGTTGAACAGTTTATACTTGTTTACGGCAATTTTAAGATTTTAAAATCAGAGGGAACAGAATTTACGAATCAATTACTGTCAGAGATATGTGGTCTTTTGGGTATTAAACAGACCTTTAGTGCACCGTACCATCATGAAACATTAGGATCTAAAGAGAGAAACCATAGAGTGCTTAATGAATTTTTATTAAATTTCTCCAAGAACGACGAATGGGACACTTGGGTACCTTATTTTGCTTTTGCCTACAATACTACGCCTCACGTATATACGGGCTACACTCCGTACGAATTGGTATTCGGTAAACTTCTCCAAGATAAAAAGTCAAATCCACTTAATTTGAAGGTAGGAGATCTTGTACTTCTAAAGATTATTAATAGAAAGAAAAATCAACCACCGTATCAGGGACCTTATAGAATAATAAGTATGGAAGGAGTAAATACTAAAATAGATGTAAATGGAAAAACAAGAATGTATCATAATAATATGCTTAAGAAATGGAATAATGTTATTAGGTAAAAAAAAGACTAATATGTAAAAAAAAAAAAATATTGTTTATTTATTATTTTTTTCCTTTTTTTATATAGGGTAAGGGTGTAGTGTTGTCATCGTTACTTGTTTTTCCATCCCTAATTATCAACAGCTGATCAACAGCTGTTTAGTACTAAGTATGTTTGTCTATTTTAAGGATAATGTAAACAAAAGAAAATAGGATTAAATTATCCCGTTATGTATATTTATAAGCCCTTATATGAAAATAAATAAACACAGTCAAACTTTAAACTGCCTACTAATTGGCATAACTTTCACTACTTCTTTTGGTCTAGCGCTCTTTAGTGCTTCCAAATATTAAATATTGCATTGACACTTTTGAGTGCCTGCAAAGATAAAACAAACTATTATTGTTGCCAGTGGCGTTTTTCAGCGCCGGCACACATAAAGTAGGCAGACCTATCTTTACAAAAACACATACACAAAGTTCGACATTACAGTATTATCTGATTCCAACGAGTGATGTCAGCCTGTCCATGTATCGTTGTAGTCAGATACATTGGTAAGTCTTTTGCCAGAGACGGACCCGGTCCATGTTTTGATATAACACAAAGATCTTTTCTGATTTCAAAAGCCGCATATTATTAATCCTTAATAATGTGCAAAGTTTCGTCTACATCGGTTCATATTTGATTACAACGATAGATAGCCATACGCAGGGACGGACACCTCTTAATGAAATCAGTGATTTTGAAGCTATCAGTTCAAAGAAGATAGGGTTTATCATAAATTCCATAAAGCATACCGACTAACAGAAGAGTTTGTGTCATTTGAATTTGCATGAATCATAAGGCTTTTTTAAAAATATCTTTGCCGCAAAAGGTGTGGAGCTTTTTTGCGAAATTTGAGCCCATGGCCATATACTCGTATTTACAGCGTATGGCATAAACTTCTCATAACCAGCACCACACTGCCGTACTGACTTATTGATGATGTGTGTAACATTTTTCAAAACCTCAAAATAGTAAAAGGAAAACCCATTTTTTCGCATTTTATTAATAATTTCTTGCAAATACGAGTATGTAAAAAAACATAAAACAAAAAAAAAATACTTTTTTTTTTAAATCGGAAAATACGACAAGTAGTTAGTTAATTCTAGGCTAATTTCTAAAATATATCCAATAGCCCGATTTTAAACGTTAATACCTGCTTGAGTTGACTACAATTGTGCTGTTTACAGAGCTCAAAAATATTTACTAGTTCAAAAGTCATAGAAATTCGGCTGATGGAAATCGTTTTTGATATTTATTATACTGATCGATTCACAATCACTTTCTGATTCCACTGAGCGATGTATGTCTGTCCGCCGACTATCCCGGACTTAAAATATGTTCCGATGTTTACGTAACCCTACTGTAATTGTCGATATCGGTAGATGTTTTAATACACTACAAAGGTCTTTCGGACTTTAGGACCTAAAGTTGTTGTAGCCACATGTTATTCGATTCTAACTAAATTTTATATAAAGCGTTATGAGCAACCAATATCCAACTCTGGTAAAATTGGACACTATCACCACTTGTTTTCCAAAAGCGCATACACAAAGGTTCACCCGGTGTCCAGACAGTTTTTACTACCCATAGTGCTGAAATTTTGTATTACCGGTGGTCTATAATAGTGCCCGGTAAAATTGGACGATTTCGGTGCAGGGTTTTATTAGGCCCTTTCTTGCTCAAATTTTGCATGATTGAATGATAGAGAGGTAAAATAGATATTTTCATTTTGAAATTTTTGCTCTTTGAAAATGTCGATCCCGACGTTACCAAAACCAAGAAAGGATGTTTTGTTCTTAAAATCAATTCTATTAAAACAAAAAAAGTTAAAAAATGTAAAGTCGGACAGGCCAATTCATCACTCTGTTAGTTAAAAGACTCGCCACTCAGTCTGGAGTTTAATTTAGGTCGTACTTTTTTTAAGTAAGGCTTAATGAGCACGTATACCGATATGAACAATTACAATAGGGTTCGTCCTTGTCCGATATCTAAACAATGTAACAATTTGCATCGTAATTAGTTTATAATTGCGAACGGTACTTTTATTACTAAGCGGTGTGGTGTAGGGTATTAAAAGGCAACAGATCCGAACAGTTGTAAAATGTATCAAAAAAGCCTAAAATGAGCCGCGAATGTATCACGGTGCTTTTGATGACTAAAATGGATCTAAGAAGTATAATTGTATCATCTTTTGCATTCCTGTTGTATGATAGTCGTATTTATTTATTTTCAATTAGGATTTGATAACAAATATACCTATTATTAACACAATTTAAAAAAGATTATAATTTCTAGTAAACAAAGTATTTATCTAGAATAAATAACACTTGTACTTAAAACTGAATATTGACCTGAGGCCAGCCCAACTTCCTATTGAAAAAATCATTGACGCCTGTCAAATTTACATAAAATTCCCATAAAAAAATGGAGAAAAAAATTGATAGTTCTGATTCTTCTAAGTGGCGGAGAAAGTTGTTTGTATTGCTTGCTTGTTTGACAGGGTTCTGTGGGACGAAAAAATGAATAGCTATTCTCTTGTCGAGTTTATTCTGTCTATTGCGCCAGGATAATAAATGTGTTGGAAATTGCAGTAATGCTGTTCGCAATCTGCGAATTATATTCATCATATACAGTGCGACCTCGCTTAACGCAACTAATAGAAATCAAGCCAGTTGCAGAAACCGAGGTAGTGGCGAAAACCGAGTCAAAAATTTATAAGATCAGTACCACTACTTGATTGATGAATCAAGTCATTTTTATTTGTATAAAGCGGTATTTATTCTGTTTCCTGTTAACTAAATCATAAAATTCACTTGTTTGTAGAAATGTTGAGATCAATCATTTCATAATCAGTCAATTTTATTTATATAAAACGATATTTGTTTTGTTACTGTAAAATAAATTTTAAATTTCATGAAATTAAATTATATTACGAATTCACATGTTTGTAGAAGTGTGGAGATCAATCATTTTGTTTTATTAATTCTTTTTAAAAAAAAAATCGGAAATTTTTGATTGTGTTTTGTTACATGAAATATTTTTTTGTATTGCCATTTCGCGAATATCTTGAAGTAGCAGTATGTCCTTTAATGGGATTTCATTTTCTTCTGCCTACTGAATGCAAGTGTTAAATTAACTAATAGCAGTCTCAGCTTTAATTTTCGATAAAGCCAGAGCAAGCTCAACAATGGTTTCGTCTGCACTAAATAATTCTTTCACTTGACTTTCAGCTGTCGTAATCTAAATTTCCATATATCCAGTCATTCATTTCATCATTTGAAATTGAGTTTTTGACAGTAATTTCGTGGAGATAATTGGCAACAGATGCAATGATTTCATTCTCAAGTTCAGCCTAAACTACATTCAATGGTACCTACACTCCCCGCCACATGAATAGGACCCCCTTTACGATTTACCTTATTTGTGATTCTCTTAAATATTTGAGATCATTGAGCGGGATATTTTTGTTTGTTTTTGAGATCTTCATATTCACTATCTATGAGAAAAAAATTGTGTACTGGAAATGTACCGTTATAAGTTTTTTTTTCTAATTTGCTTTACCATCATAACCTAAATTTGTGAAATTTCTTACGACACATGAATAGGACCCCCATCATAACCTTTAGTTTTCTTATGGAAGTGGCTGCGTGTAGTAAATTAAAATGTTTTCTGTTGCAATTTAACCGATTTCAACCAAAATTAAATTAAAATGGGTCGAGGAAAATCTTTAGCTAACGAGGAAAAGCTGAAAATTAAAATTTATAAAGAATCCGGGCACTCAATCCATAAAATCGCTGATAAATTTGGAAGAAGCCGAAATGTCGTGTCTTCGTTTGTGCGAAATGGGTCAAGCTATGGCAAGAATATGAAAGGACGAACAAAAATTGTGCTTTCTGCTTCTGATAAGCGAGCTATACTAAGATCAGCATCAAATTCGCACAAATCATCGTCACAAATTAAGGCTAAAACTAGCTTTAAAGCTAGTGTAAGAACGGTCCAACGCGTTATTTCTAAGCATTTTCTAAGCAGCTAAGCATTTAAAGCGCCTAAAACTAAAGAAAAACCACCCCTTAACGATGACCGCAAAAAGATACGCTTGGGGCTTTGCCGCAGTCACATGACATGGAATAACGAGTGGCATCGCGTCGTTTTGTCAGACGAAAAAAAAAATTCGAGGCCCCAGATGGATTTAACTATTATTTCCATGATCTTCGCAAAGAGGAGAACCATCTGGATCGCTTACATAGCCGAGTGGGTGGTGTCATGGTGTAGGGGCCATATCCTATTATGGTACCTGCGAATTACAATTTTTGTCCACTACAATGAACGCAAGTTGCTATAATGGCGTACTTCAGCAAGCTTTTCCTTACTTCAACAATCTATTCGGATACTTACAATGGACATTTCAGCACGATAATGCACCGGTTCATACTGCTCGAGTGTTGAAGGCATGGATTCGGGATCAAAATGTCAAAGTTCTTGACTGGCCTCCCTATTCGCCTACATTAACAAAGACGCAATTAAGGAAGCCTGGTCTACGATTTCACTTGACTACATTAAAACATTGTATGATTCGATTCCCAGTAGACTTTTCGAAGCTATCCTTAAAAAGGCTCTACACACTACTGAACTTTCATTAAAATGCATAAAAATCAAAATTACTTATTTAAAACTTAATAAAATGTATAATTTTGCTTTCAAACTTTACAAAAGCTATTATTTGATTAGGGGGTCCTATTCAAGTGGCGCAAAAACCGAAGCTCTGTTTTTCAGTTGTTTTACTAAAATGATTTTATAAAATTTACCAGTATACTCGTACATATCAAATCCATTTATTCCCACATTCCTTTCGGAATTAATGCACCTTTTATACAAATAAATATAGATTTAATTCATACCGTCTTTCTGCTGAAAATATTAAGTTTTAAAAAACCCATCGTGGGGGTCCTTTTCATGTGACGGGTAGTGTATATATTGTCATCATCAGTCAGTCAGTGATCATTTGGATACATCAGCACATTCCAGCCCTTTTTTATAGCGGTAGACGGTAACTTATCCCATGCATTAGATAAGAGGCAAATTGCATTTCGTAAGTTGAATGTTTTGATTTTAAGATTTGAGCATTCACTTCCGATCAAATGTGCTAAGAGACTTTTTTGTAGTAGAGTTTTGTTAATTTTATAACATTTTGGTTCATTGGCTGAAGAATAGCAGTGCAGTTTGCTGGAAAACACATGACAGTTATCATTCCATCGTCACTTGATAGTTCTGCATCTTTGGAAAGTGTCCCTCCAAACATTTATGCACATGTGACGCGCCAAATAAAAAGGGACTTAAGGTTAAAAACCAGTTTTGTTCAGGAGAACCATTTTAAAGATTAGGTCCCTTTCTATTTGCGCTTAGAATCGTCGACTTCACTTTCATAAAACGCGCATATCTCCGGGAGGGAACACTTTTGGGGCATGGGATCGGTCTCATTCGATGCTCAGATGTTGTCCACATCAAAAAAAAGTGAAAAGTGGATGAAAAGTTTTGTTCAGGAGATCCATTTTAAAGATTAGGTCCCTTTCTATTTGCGCTTAGAATCGTCGACTTCGCTTACATAAAACGCGCATATCTCTGGAAGGGAACACTTTTGGGGCATGGGATCGGTCTCATTCGATGCTCAGATGGTGTCCACATCAAAAAAAAGTGAAAAGTTGATGAAAAGTTTAGTTCAGGAGAGCCATTTTAAAGATTTGGTCTCTTTCTATTGGCTCTTAGAGTCGTCGACTTCACTTACATAAAACGCGCATATCTCTGGAAGGGAACACTTTTGGGGCATGGGATCGGTCTCATTCGATGCTCAGATGTTGTCCACATCAAAAAAAAGTGAAAAGTTGATGAAAAGTTTTGTTCAGGAGAGCCATTTCAAAGATTTGGTCTCTTTCTATTGGCTCTTAGAGTCGTCGACTTCACTTACATAAAACGCGCATATCTCTGGGAGGGAACACTTTTGGGGCATGGGATCGGTCTCATTCGATGTTGTCCACATCAAAAAAAGAAAAAAAATGAAAATTGATTTGTTTACCCTTAGTTCCCTTTCTCTATGCGCTGTCACATATACATTTTCTATTCTTAGAAACAACGGTATAGCCACAAACTCATTTCAAAAACAACAAAAAAGTACAGTCAACTACGAGTATGTAGATCAAAAATGTTACTATGTGAGTTGCGTCAGTTGAGGTTTTTTATTTGAAAAGTTGCGTTTAGTAAGTCAGCAATGTAAATAATTTGCTTTTTGCAATAATCGAGGAGTTGCGCTCATCGAGGGTACTAATTTGTTGCCAATCGAATGTTGGTGGTTGCAAAACTATCCATATATTCCATCGTTACAACCGAATGTTGGTTGGGTTGCCAGCAATTTTCTGTGGAGGGAACTGACACGTCTTTGGTTGGTGTTTTGATAAGCCTTGAAGTGATGCCACATTCTGAAAGCGTTGGGTGGCCGTAAATCAGGAAAAAAGGGTCGCCACCAATAAAAAATTGGTTGTTGTTTTATATAATTGTTGTTGTTGTTATATATTTTAACTTATAATAAGGAGTTGTTTTACATAAGTCTGTGTTATGTCACTAAATTACAGTTTAGCCTGTTTCTATATTTCGATTTTTTTTTGTTTTTAGTTCGTTTATTTATTTTTCGTATATTTTCCAGATAGGTATTGCTTAGAAACATTCTCCGTCTATCCCAAGAAACTCAAACTGTCTTTGTTTTTATACATTTTTGGACTTCGAAATATGTTTTCGTCGTAAACAATGTTTTTGTTGTGACTAGAACCGATAAAATATTATAGGGTTTATTTGCTGATGTTGAAATTGTGTTACAAACCAGGGTTTGGGCACTATAAAAACTTGTCTGTTGTTACCACCAATTATTTTTACTAAATCAACATGTACATCACAATTTTAACTGAATTCGGTTTGTATAACTGTGTTGTTGACTGTGAATACCGTGATATGGTTGTAACAACCATCATATGAAATCTCGAACCACATTACCTTCAATATATGCAATGTTAGTTATTGCAACAGAAATTCGGTTTATGCAACCGAAATTTTGTAGTTTTGATATATTTCCAACTGATTTTTTCTCTGTGTGTACATAAATAACATGATTGAGTATCAGCAAAGCTTCTTTTTTGTTTGTTAAATATAACTCGGTTGTACTAAACTTTAAACATTAATAATGATTTTTGTTTTTCGTTTAAATAAATTTGTCTCCCAAGTATTCATTAAAACTTAAAATAGGTTTGAAGAACGTTTCTATAAAAAAAATTGTGAATGTGTAACCATCCGTAAATTTTTATAATTTCATAATCTGGAAAACACAACAATTATTAATTATCACTTTGCCGACATAAAACTATTTAGAAACATTTAAAAAAATGGCATATTAAAATAATTCTCAAATAGGAAATATTACTAAGGAGAATGTTTTCAGTAAGTCTTAAGCGTTGGGATACCATAACATAGCAAAGAGGGTTGGCGGCTGGTCGCTTTTAAAGTGAATACGTTTTATGCCTACTTTATCCTTCCCATTAGTCGACCCTTTGTTGTGCTGGCATTGTGATGTTGCAAATACAACCCAAAAACCCAATGCCACAACGTCCAAGCCCACACAGGGTGATAGCGCTGGGTACATGTGTGAGGTCTGATTCTTTTGATAGATTTACAATCATTCCACTTTGTTGTTTATTGGGCAAAACATGAAAGTGCATGTCGACGACAAGCCTTTTTGCGCTTGAAATGCTGTTGTTGCTTTTCTCGTCGTTCGTCAGTCATGTCGCCAACATGAAAAAAGCAGCAACCACAGCTCCCCACCCATCCGCAGTAAATGACGGCGCAAACATCAACAAAGAGGGAAAAGGTAACAAATAATCGATTAAACGAACGTGTTCAACATCACATGAATTACAATTGCGACACCTGTTGCATGCCGTCGCCGCCAACAAAAAAGAGAAAACCAACAAAACATGAACACTGGCCAAAAAGTGATTCACACACGAAGCGGTGGAACCAACAGGCAAAGATGAATGAATGGTAAGCGGAGTGAGTAGCTGAGGCAGTGCTCCACATACTCGTAAACATTGAATTCTCCCAAATTTGCCACACTTTGGCATAAATTCAAGCGCCATGTGCTAGCTCACTCACTGCCTGCCTCTGTTGCCCCTCGCAACCATGTTGGTGAAGGCGGCGCAACGACGCTGTCTGTACGGAAAACGACCTAACCCAGGCTGCATACAGCTAGACAACGACCAACCGCCAACGTTGGCATTGTTCACAATACGTAGCAACTGTGCGACTTTCGACTTGGCACAGTGGTGAGACAAACCTACAAATTGCTCAGAAACCAATGATCGATGTGCGTCGTCCTTCTATCACGTGAGTCAGTCCTTTTATCGAAGCACTGGTAAATGGCAAATACGAACCGATTAAGACGAAACTTGGAAATTTGTTCATGTTTGGGCCAAGGACGAACTCCATGGAAATCGCCCAAGTTTTGATATGATATTCAGACTAAATTTCAGATGCTGAGCAAATTTTGAATAGATTTGCTATTAAAATTTTGCTATTTAATGTTAATCAGCGCAATTGAGGTGAATACACCCGAACAAATCCACGATGTTGGCCAATCAAACAGTAAAAGTGTGTGGGATTGTTAATGCCATATATGACGCGCATAGAAAGGGACCTAAGGGTAAGAAGCAGTTTTGTTCAGGAGAACCATTTTAAAGATTTAAATACGTCTATCTATGGTGTACCATCACTTTTATAAAACGCGCATATCTCTGGGAGGGGCATGGGATCGGTATCATTCGATGCTCAGATGTTGTCCACATCAAAAAAAAGGTGAAAATTGATATTTTTACCCTTAGGTCCCTTTTTCTATGCGATGTCTATGCGCATATAGAAAGGGTTTTACATGATCAGTTGGGTTTAAGAAAGCTGACGCAAGATTGGTGCCGGGTTTGCTCTCAGTTGACCAATAACGTAATCGTGTGACAACGTCAGAGAATTTTTTAGAGTTGTTTAACCGAAAATCGAATGAGCTCTTGCGACGTTTTGTAACATTGGACGAAACATGTACCCATTACAACACTCCGGAGACCAAGCTGCAGTCTAAACAATAGGTTTCTTCCGGTGAACCGGCTTTGAAGAAGTCCAAGGTGACTTTGTCGGCCAATAAGGTGATGGCAACAGTTTTTTGGTATGCACGCGAGATAATCCAAATCCGCGAAAATTTTGCCAACTTATTGGACCGATTAAAAGAGGATTTAAAAACTAACGACCCCAGAAAAGGAAAAAAGTTTTTT
The DNA here is from genome assembly GCA_963513945.1 of Hydrotaea diabolus. Taxonomy (NCBI): domain Eukaryota; kingdom Metazoa; phylum Arthropoda; class Insecta; order Diptera; family Muscidae; genus Hydrotaea; species Hydrotaea diabolus. The sequence goes on along the minus strand of OY740716.1, from coordinate 14,596,481 downwards.
TTTTCATCGAGATAATGCAATGGCAAAATTTGCGTGAATTTAATTACGAATAGCTACCTTATCAGCCATATTCTCCGGATTTAGGACCCAGTGACTATTTTCTATTTCCATACCTAGAGAAATGTCTCGGTGGAAACAGATACAGCTCCAACGATGAAATGATTGATCAAACAAATGCCTATTTTATGAAGCTCAAAAATCCTATTTTTTGGAAGGGATACAGAAATTGGAAAAACGTTTGTCTAACTGTATTACACTAAAAGGAGATTATGTTAAAATATATATTTTTTTTGTGTGTTGTATACCAAAAGTCACGAAATTTTTGACATGCCCTCGTATCTGCAAACAGTGAAATGTTCTTACAAAACCTAGTATGCACCTATAATTTAGATTTGGGCTTATTTGAGACACGCACCGGCCTATATTGTACCTAGGGGCCCAAAAATCGGCCCCTGTAATTGTGGAACTATGGGTTTTAATAAACCATGAAATTGCATCAGATATCCAAATAAATAATAAATTGTTTTAATCGAAGACATTTCAGTACCTGATTAATGTGATTAAAGGGAATAAGGCCGCTAGATTGCAGAAAAATAACTCGATTCAAACAGCGACATATGGGTACTCAGAAAAATTGGAATTTCCATATCTAAATAGGCAATAACTTTAAGGATTTTTCTACATTTCGGATCTGGATCTACTGGCTCTAGTCACCCACAAATCAACCCTCTTCGTCAATGGACAATGAAATTTTTTCACGAATCTGAATATGGCAACAAGTTTACGATTTGGCTGATTAGCCATATGGCCAAAAAACGTATCCCCCAATATCGGCAAAGCAATATTAAATCACAATCGAGGGAGGAGAGTATAAATGCTTTGTCCTGGCCTTACTCAACGAAGTGTCCACTTCTTTTTGTGTGACATCGTTTAATTAAAACCTTAGTCTATGCCAAAGATTGTTAAGAGTAATATATTTTAAAATGTCTGTGGAAGAACCAACATATGGATCACATATTTTCGGAACAAAAAAATATACAAATTCAAATCAAGTGTGGAATCTTTATGGGTTATTTGAAAGGACATTTTATGGCATTAATTTTTTGAAAATAATTACCTTCAAATGTTGGCAACTGTTTTATGGAAATGAGCGTTCGGTGAGAAACGGGAAGATCCGCTGTTTTCGACCAAAATTTTTTTTCAGTGATGAGGCCCATTTCTGATACAAAATTGCCGCATTTGGGCTGAAAAGCAACAAGAAGAGGTTCAAGAGGTGCCATTATACCCAGAGAAAGCTGTTTATAAGCTGGTGTAATCATCAGTGCATATTTTTTCAAAAATGATGATGGCCAGCACGTAACCTTGAATGGTGCTCTCTATTGCGCCATGAAATAGAAGCCCGTAATCTTGACGACACTTGGTTTCAACAGGACGGTGCCACTTGCCATAGAGCTGCTCAAACAATGGATCTATTGAGAGGTCATTTCGAAAAGCAGCTAATTTCACGTTTTGGACAGGTGAGTTGGCCGCCTAGATCGAGTGATATCATGTTATGGGGTTACATAGAGTCCAAAGTCTATGCTGACAAACCAGCTACAATTCAGGGTTTGGAAGCCAACATTACGCGTGTCATTAAAGCCATACCGGTCGAAATGCTCGAACAAGTCATCCAAAATTGGTCCCTCAGAATGGAAAACCTAAGGCGTAGTTGCGGCTAACATTTGCAGGGAATAATATTAAAAAAATAAATGCCATAAAATGTCTTTTCAAATTACGAATAAAGATTCCACACTTGACTTGAATTTTTATATTTTTTTGTTCTGAAAAAATACCTCTAGATGAATCACCCTATATTATTTGGTTGTTGATGCAATACTTGAAGTACATGCAACCACATTCATTCGGCTGGAAAAATAATCGCTTGTAACGCGATTAGAAGAAGAGCGACCTTAGCGATAATTAAGAACATGGTCATTAGCTTTAGGAATTTGTAGAATTTTTTCGGATTTTAAAATTGCTCCTACCATTACCGTGTAGAGTATAAGAAGAATAATAAAATCTTTTATGGTGAATACGAATCTGTTACTTGATCCAGAATATGTCTTATAACCTCGGAGACATAGCGGTTTTAAAACTTGCAGAATGGCAGCAATAGTAGTATTTTCTAAATTTAAAGAAAGAAACTAGATCAACCTTAAAAAATTTAGTAGTGTAAATTAATCTTAACGGAAATCACGGGTATAATTATAACAACCAAAAATACTAGTTTTTTTATCCACACACAGATAACAGATTGGTTGACACAACCGACATTTTTACTAACCGAATGTTGGTGGTTGCCCGTACTATCCATGTGTTCCATCGTTACAGCCGAATGTTGATGGGGCACACAACAATTTTCCATAGAGGGAACTTACACTTTCGGTTGAAGAAAACAAGTGTTGGTTATTCTAACCGATTAAGACGGTTATTTGATCTGATTTTGTACATATATTGGTTGTTTTTACAGATTGTTGGTTATAAGTACTTTTTAAACAATTTTAATATTTTATCGCCTTGCAAAGGGCCAGTAAAATAAATACGCCTTTGGATATATGTGACGCGCAAAATAGAAAGGGACCTAAGGTTAAAAAACAGTTTTGTTCAGGAGAGCCATTTTAAAGATTAGGTCCCTTTCTATTTGCGCTTAGAATCGTCGACTTCACTTTTATAAAACGCGCATATCTCTGGGAGGGAACACTTTTGGGGCATGGGATCGGTCTCATTCGATGCTCAGATGTTGTACACATCAAAAAACGAAAGAAAATGAAATTTGATTTTTTTACTCTTAGGTCTCTTTCTCTATGCGCTGTTGAATATGTGTTTATAAGCATTGCAATGATGCCCAACCTTAAAAGAAGTAAACAAGGTATGAGTACATAACAATATTAATTGTCAAGCTTTGGGTGGCCGTTACCCAGGAAAAATGGGTCGCCACAAAAAAAAATTGGTTGTTGTTTTAAATAATAAGGAGGGCATCTATGGCGACAATTTTGATCAAGTGTAATGTCGCTATATGTCGCAGCGCATAGAGAAAGTGACCTAAGGTTAAAAAAAAATCAATTTTATTTTTTTTTCTGTTTTTGATGTGGACAACATCTGAGCATCGAATGAGACCGATCCCATGCCCCAAAAGTGTTCCCTCCCAGAGATATGCGCGTTTTATGAAAGTGAAGTCGACGATTCTAAGCGCAAATAGAAAGGGACCTAATCTTTAAAATGGCTCTCCTGAACAAAACTGGTTTTTAACCTTAGGTCCCTTTCTATTTTGCGCGTCACATATACAGTAAAGCCTGTTTCGATATTCTAGAACATTTTTTTTATTCACACACAGAGAATAGATTTTTTGCCACAACCAAATTTTTTGCCAACCGAATGTTGGTGGTTGCACGTACTATCCATGTATTCCATCGTTACAACCGAATGTTGATTGGAAAGACAGCAATTTTCAGTAGAAAGAACTGACACTTTTAGTTGAGAAAAACAAAACAAACAAATCGGTAATCCTAACGGACTAAGGTGATTATTGGAATTAAAATTAAACATATGTTGGTTGTCGTTATGGTTTTTTGGTTGCAAGTACTTTTTAAAAGAAAATTATTTAAAACGAATTACTTTAATTAAGGTATACTCGTATAACAATATTTATTGTCAAGCTTTGGGAGGCTCTAACACGGGAAAAATGGGTCGTCACCAAAAACACTTGGTTGTTGTTTTGAATAATAAGAAGGTCTAACTATGGCAAAAGTTTTGATCAATTCTTTTATTTATAGTTCGTTTAGTTCTTTGGCAGTATCGTTTGGAAGCATTCGCCGTCTAGCCCAAGAAACCTAAACTGTCTATCCATTTATTTTTTTTTTGTTTATTTCGAATTACGTTTTCGCCGTAAACAAAAGTTTTGTTGTGACTATAACCGATACAATATAATAGGGTTTATATTTTGATGTTGGTATAACCAATATTATGTTACAACTGCCAACTAAACAGTATTTGGTCACTAGAAAGATCTAATCTGCTGTCGCCACCAATTATTGGTACTAAAGTAACATGTACATTACAATTGGCAGTTGTGGCAAATAATAGTTAAACTGTATTCAGTTTGTATAACTGTATTGTGGGCTGTGAATACCGTGATATGGTTGTAGCAACCATCGTATTATCTCTCGAACCGTGTTACCATCATTACTATGAAATGTTGGTTATTGCAACAGAAATTCGGTTTATCCAACCGAATTTTTGTAGTTCGGACCGATTTCCAACTGGTTTTTTCTCTGTGTGTATAGTTCGTTTATTTATATGACAGTATCGTTTGGAAGCATTTACCCTCCAACAGCAGCCAACTTAACAGGGTTTGCTCACTACAAAGAACTAATCTGTTGTCACCGCCAGTAATAATTATGGGTACCAAAGTAACATGTACATCACAACTGGTTGGTTGCCGTAACCGCTAGTTGACGCAACTAATTGTTAAACTGAATTCGGTTGGTATAGCTGTGTTATTGGCTGTGACCACCATGATATGGTTGTAGCAACCGTCATATGATATCTCGAACCAAGTTACCATCAATACTAGGGAATGTTGGTTATTGCAACAAAAAGTCGGTTTTATAGTTCGGACCGATTTCCAACTGATTTTTTTTTTCTGTGTGCCCTTTGCCTAGTTTATACTTATATTAAATTATAATAATTGCGTTTGCATAAAAGCTGCTGATTGATGTATTATTTATTTATAGATTAGGTTAATTTAACCATGAAGTGTCACAGAAACCGCTATAAAGGAACAGCAATTCTAAAAAATAAGGAAAAAAATTGGTAAATTGCATTCAGTGTGAAAGGTTCTTGTTCCCAAACTAACTAAAAAATAGTTTTTTGTTAAAAGTTAAGCATCCCGCGAAAAAAGTTACTATGCCTACTGATCATACAATCTGTCCGCTATGAAGTGGTCAATAGTATATTACGAGCATGTTTGTTTTTTTTTAAAAACCAGTCCAATTTTGGTAAGATTTCACACCGGAAATAATACGTAATTAGTAAATTTTAAAATGGCTCGCTGCTTACCGCAAACAAACTGAGTAGGTGTAGCTGCTGCCCGGCTTTAAAAAAATACAACCGAAAATCGGACAAGCCGCAAAAAAGATGGACAGACGGACTAGAACAATTTATTAATGGTGCGGATGATTTGCATAATCATTACATGAAACTAAACTTAGCGCCGACTTGTTAGTCGGGCTGACATACATTCGGTGTGGTGTTTGTCTAGCATTAAAATGACAAAAGTGAGCCACTAATATCAGTGATAGTTCATAATGTGTTATGGATGTAAATGTTATATATAATTTATATCTGTGTATATTATATAGAAAATCGCAACACAGCATGTCAATGCTGGTTTGAACAAAATTATTATTTTAATGTCGAACTATTAAAGTTTGGCCTGCCTGTTATTCAAATAGTAACATTATCGCCTGTGTCAACATCGGCAACACCAATCAGCCAGCCAGTCATCCATCCATCCACCCGTCGACAACAGAAATTGTCGCGGAGCAATGTGGCTGGCGCCAATAAAACTTACTGTCCCCATAAAAACTGCAAGCGAACATTTGAAATCAAACATTTATTAAAGCTATCGATAGTTGGAAATTTGACCAATACAAACAAACAAACGAAATACAAGAAGAAAAAAACCCCACCGAAAAACAACCGCCGCCGGCCCACACACTTTTTCTGTTTGTGATTTAAAACTTTTATATTTACGCCATTAACTCGAACATTGGCCGGACAAAAATTCACCGATACGTTTCTGCCTTCATATTTGGTTGGTTTTTGTAGGCTGTAGTCCGATTACGTCGACATGCTCATATCTTTCTGTGATTAGAATTAATCAACTCGTTGCTGTTGTTGTAGCTGAAACTGACAAAACACTAGACGCCATCAAGATACTGTGACTCGCAAGGCTTTATAGCCGAAGAGACTGGACACGATTATGTGTCCTCATTAGGGTTTTCCTGTCCCGGTATTTCGAAGGAATTTCAGTAATTTACGATTCCCGCTTTACTTTAAACATTCAGAGTGGATGAGCATTAAATTAATCGCATTTTATGGTAGATAATTTTTGAGTTTGTCAGGATTAATGCGGAAAGGTTTAACTTTTATGATTATAGATAATAATAATAAAAAAACTTTTGTTATAAAAAATATGCTTTAAGAAAAAGACAACTTTTAAAGAAGTTGTAAATGAATTTATGCTTAATGTAAATGTATGCTGTCATTCTAAGTCCAAACTTCCCCAAGCATTCCAAGAAGTAATAAAAAAAAGAAATAAATTTAAGGATTTATTTCGATTATCGAAATAAATTTAAGTATTTATTTCGATTATCGAAATAAATTCAAGGATTTATTTCGATTATTACATCGTGATAAAAAGTTTTGTTGATGAAAAGTTTTGTTCAGGAGAACCATTTTAAAGATTAGGTCCCTTTCTATTTGCGCTTGGAATCGTCGACTTCACTTTCATAAAACGCGCATATCTCTGGGAGGGAACACTTTTGCGACATGGGATCGGTCTCATTCGATGCTCAGATGTTGTCCACATAAAAAAAAGAAAAAAAAAATGAAAATTGATTTTTGTACCCTTAGGTCCCTTTCTCTATGCGCTGTCACATATATACTTCTTGATATATTTGGTTTAGTTTGGAATAAATACTTTTAATAATAACGCGTAATCCATTTCGAGGTTCCTTACTTTTTTAAGAAAAGAAAAAAAACACAGAAAACTCAAATAGAATGGGGAATGCTTATTGCCATTTGAAAGAACATTCTTTGACATTTGTTTTTTTAAGATTATGTCTATCAAATGTTGGCTACGGCTACGTCTCAGATGGTTGATCCGTTGAGTCCAATTTTCGATGACTCGTTCGAACATTTCGACTGGTAACTGGTGAGTGACACGCGCGATGTTTTGCTCCAAGCCCTGAAGTACATATCCCCACAGGAAAAAGTCTAACGGTGTGATATCTCAAGATCCTGGTGGCCAATCGACCGGTCCAAAACGTGAAAATATCTGGTCACCGAAGTGTTCTCTCAATAAATCCATTGATTGATGCGATGTGTGGGAATTGGCGCCGTCTTGTTGAAACCAAATGTCGCCGAGATCACGAGCTTCGATTTCAGACATCAAATAGTCGGCTATCATATCACGATAACGGTCGCCATTGACGGTTACGTTCACGCAGGAAAAAAGGATGGTTGTGGTGACAATATTCGAATAGGATAATACTATTGTTGGGTATATGGTTGTGGTACAACAATATTATGATCGTCACAACAATAGTATGATTCAAATACAACCATACTATGATCCTCAAAACAATAGTATGATTCACACATAACCATACTATGATCCCCACAACCATAGTATGATTCACACCCAAGCATAATATGATCTCCACAACCATAGTATGATCCTCACAACCATAGTATGTTTCATATACAACCATAGTATGATCCTCGCAACCATACTATGATTCACACGCAACCATGTTATAATCCCTACAACCATAATATGATCACACCAATATAATTTATTAGAATTTGGTAAAGTTGTCAACAATAGATTTGAATTATGAAAATTCATTTATTCAAAATAATAGGGAGTGATTTATTTCACAGTAAAAAAAAATAAGTTTAAATAAACGTAAGCGTTGTTATTAAAAATATTTCAGTTAAACAAAGCCAAAGCAGCTTGTTTAAAAAAATTTAATTTCAATAAAAAAGTACTATTATTGCATTAGATCCATACCAATAACATTTGTTCTTAATAGTATATTTAAATGAAGAAAAATTACAATCATACAGTATGATAGCCGTAATCATATTATTGTTAACATAAAACGCAAAACACAATACTTTTGTCGCACCAACCATATTTGTATTGTTGCTATTACCATATTTTCATTATTAAATTTGGTAATAATACTATTGTTACATTTCAACAATATTAATATTGCAGCAATTTTACTATTGTCAAGAATAAATTCAGTTAACAATGCTATGGTTGCGACGAACATACTTTTATTGCGGAGAATATATTATTATTGCCGTGACCATGTAGTAACCATGTTTTTTCTCTGCGTGTTCTCACCGGCATCATTTTTGAAGAAATATGGACCGATGATTCCACCGGCCCACAAACCACAGCAAACCGTTGTTTTTTCTGGATGAAGTGAACCTTGAACCTCTTCTGGTTGCTCTTCGTCCCAAATACGGCAATTTTTCCGCATTTGGGACCCATTGAGCCAGAAATGGTCCTCATCGCTGAACAAAATTTGGCTCGAAAACGAGCGAAGCGATGTCGCTTGGGAACGTGGGCGGCTTCAGTTCTTGCACAAGCTGTATTTTGTACGCTTTCATTTTAAGATCTCGACGTAAAATGCGGCATGACGTTCCATACGTCAGTCCGGGTTGCTGCGAACGGCGCCGAATCGACCCTCCACGGTCTTGGTGTGCACTCTCAGCTACGGCCGCTACATTCGGTCGAATATTATATAAGTATAATAATGAATGCTTGGTCTCAAGATTGGTGATGGTGTTGCGAATAGTATGCTCAGTAGACCGATTCTGTTGACCGTAAGTTGAAAGAAGCGCACGTAACACATTCCTCACAGAACGTGAATTTTCGTAATAAAGTTGAACGATTTGTAAACGTTGTTCAGGCGTAAGTCTTTCCACACGCAGAAAAAAAGTATGGTTGGGGAACAAAATTCGAAGGGCATCATACTTTTGTTGGTTATATGTTTGTGGCACAACAATATTATGTTCATTACAACAATAGTATGGTTCACACACATTCATACTATGATCCCCATAACAATATTATGGTCCTCACAACAATAGAATTATTCACAAACAACCATACTATGATCCCCACAACCATATTATTATTCACACTCAACCATACTATGATCCTCACAACCATACTATATTCCTCACAACCAAAGAATGTTTCACATACAACCATGATGTGCATGATCCTCACAACCTTAGTATGACTTACAATGCTATGATCCCCAAATTATTTTGTAAAGATTAGTTTATGTTGTTATTCAACAATAGAGATTTTTATTAAATAAGTTATGTAAAAATACATAAAACTCTTTATAAAGGGAGTGATTTATTTAACAGTAGAAACAATTCATTTATTAAAAATATTTCAGTTATACTAATCCGTAGTTTGTTTTGAAAAAAATTAATTTATGAATAGAAACTACTATTATTGCGTAAGATTCGTAAAAATAACATTGTCAAATTAAAAATAAATTACGATTTTGCGTGTATGATTGCCGTAATCATGTTATTGTTAACATAAAACCCATGAAACAATACTTTTGTCCCATCAACCATATTTATATTGTTGCTACAACCATATTTTAATTTTTTAATTTGGCAACAATGCTTTTGTTACATTTCAACAATATTAATATTGCCGCAATTATACTATTGTCAAAATTAAATTCAAAAAAGGTTGCGGCAACCATACTTTTATTGTTGCCGTGACCATATAGTAACCATATTTCTTCTCTGCGTGCATGATGAAATGCCAAACAATACTAAACAAAAATAACATGACAGCATGACACGGCTCACACGTGATCTGTCAAAAAAAGGCTATTGAAAAAAGTATCTTAAAAAAGTATTTTAAAAAGTTGACGCCTTCGTTATTAACTAAAGCTAATGGAAATTCCAAAGAATTCATTCTTTAAAATCAAATTAACTTTTTTAAAGATCGAATCTTTTTTCTTAATATACTTATGATGCTCACTCATGATATAGGCTTATACTTGATAGTTATCCAGTAGTTAAATGACTACAAAACTTAATTTTACAACTTTTCTAATTTGTATTTCCTCCATCATTATTTACTTTGCCTTTCCGTTTGCAAAACATCGAAGTACTGGTTGGATACCCCATGAGGTAAAGGGTCGTCCAGCCATTATGAACGAAGTAAATTGTGAGTCACTCTTCTTACTTCAAGTTTTTTACTTAACTTAAATTGACATTTCCTTTTTTTAGTGTCTGACAAATTCAACCATGGAGAGGTACACAATTGCTCAGCGCTTTAAGATTGTTGAAGCCTTTTAGGAAAATGGGAGTTCGTGATTTTTTGATCAGCATAATCGACCTGCAAACGGGTCTACAGGAAATGTGACAGCACCTGTGCTTGCTCGCCCAGTTCGCTCTGCGGAAAACATTGATGCTGTTCGCGATAGGGTGACAGAAGGGCCGTTTACCACTACTCGTTATCGTCACGAACATCACTGATGCGAATAAGAATGTAAATTAAGATTGAAATTTACACGCCTATAACGTTCAATGGACTCAAGAGCTGAATCCTACTGACCATTTCAAGCGTCGTCAATATGCCAAATGGCTGGTTGAACAGCCAGAAGTGTATGATGACTTTAGAAAGGAAATCATCACAATTTACATCAGTGGTTTCGTTAACAAGCAGATTTGCCGCATGTAGGCAAATGACGGACTGATTGTGTAAAGCCGATGCATCCACAAATAGTGAATATTTGGTGCGGTTTATGTGGTGGCGGCGTCATTGGGCCGTACTTCTTCGTAAATGACGTCGGCCAAGAAGTTCGTTTTTATCTTGCGAAAGCGTTATTGAGGATATTGTGGTTCAAAAAGGATGGTTCGGAAAATTAACGACAGTGAACCTCCATTATGCCTCAGAGTCATTACGAATATAGACCATAGGATGGAGGCTTGCCACCGAAGCCGTGGCGAGCATTTGTCCAATGCTTTTGTAATTTAATGTATTTTTAAATAATTTACTAAATACAAATCATTATTGTTGCCAACAAAACCAAATCCTAATGAATAATATTGAGGAGCAAAGTATGGTGGATTGGGATCATTCTACATATTGTTGTAGGAAATATAATATGGTTGCGTGGCAATCATACTATGGTTGTTAGGATTATGATATGGTAGTGGGGATCATAGTATGGTTGAGGGTGAATCGTGCTTTGGTTTTGGGTATCATAGTATGGTTGTGTGCAATCATACTATTGTTGTGAGGATCATGAATTATCTGGGATCATAGTATGGTTATCATAGTATGTGCAGCATACTATTGTTGTGGAGATTGTAATTATGTTGTGCTACAACCATATACGAGTAACTAACAATAGTATGATGCTCTTTGAATTTCCATCAAGATTGTTAACAGTGGGTGATAGCAACAGAAAATCTCCACATCCAATGGAAGTGCTGTAATTGCTTAAGTCCCACAACATCCCATTAATAAACAACGGAAAGCTTCTCAAATCAGTGATTTGATTCTCGATTTGATTCGTATAATTACTGACTGGGGCCTACTGTTTAACGCTGGCTACGAATGCATTTCATACAGACGTTTTGAAATGTCTCAGTAATAAATCTCTTACCCGTAAAGTCGCCGGCATTTAAGCGGTGAAAATAATCCCTCGGTGAAAATTGTTAGATATTCTTCCCTGTGGTTGAAACCGGGTGGCCCACCAGGAATGGTATTTTTGTAGTCTGAACCAACTACTTCTCCGTTTGTACTCATATTTGTTCTCACAACGGAATGATAGAGGTTGCGTGTACTATTAAATTTTCATAAGAACTACCGAATGATATTTGCACTAGAATGATTAGAAAATGCAACTGAATGTATCGTTGAAAATGACAAAATATAAATAAAAAAAATAATAAATATATATATAAAAAATATAATAATAAAATGGTGTTTGAATTTCAGATTTAAAATAAAAAATATAATCAGGACTTTAAGTTTCAGATAGAGATAGTCCATTTAAAAAAAATATTGTCGAATCGGGAAAAAATATTTTAATATTCTTTCCGATGATATGATTAAAAGAAAACCTGAAAATCCACCGTAAGCACGCATTTTCTTTTGTTAATAGTTTTTATATACTATTTTTACAATTAAGTTGTTTGTAAGTTGCACCCACTTTTTGGTTATACGAGGGCTGTTATATATATTTCTGGCCTAATAATGAAAATGCGAATATATATCACCAAAAATGATTTTATTGTTTTTCAATGTATTCTCCAGCATGATTTATACACTTTTGCATGAGTTCAAACCGATTGTCGAAGCACTCTTTCCACTCCGACTGAGACACCTCCAAAACATGGTTTTTGAAAGCTTTAACAGCATCTTCTGGCGAAAAAAATGGTTGACCACGCATTTCTTGATGTGCGGTAATGAAAATAAGTCATTGGGTGCCAAGTCAGGGCTGTACGGTGGATGGCCCATCAATTCGACATCTTGAGTGGTCAAATAGCTCATCGTCTTAGCTGATGTGTGAGAGCTCGCATTTCGAGATGCAAAATAATCCATCTTCTCTTATTATCTTTCCTCATTTCTTCGAACACTGATGGCAAACAGATGGTTGTATACCACTCAGAATTGACCGTCCTACGTTCCACTAAAGACACTGTGAGAACATTGGCGGTTATACCGAAAAAAGCAATCATTTGCTCGATGTTCTTTTTCACACGAACAACTTTTCTTGGAATTGGCTAGTCTTGAAAGACCCATACGGTCGATTGCTGTTTTGTTTTGGGTTCATATGCATAGATCCATGATTCGTCACCTGTGACAATGTTATGCACTGACTTTAAGCTACCCTAGTTACGCTTTTTCAACATCTCTTTTGTACAAATCCATACGAACCTTTTTTTGAACATTCGTCAAATTATGTGGGATCCAACGTGAACAAATTTGTTCACGGCCAAATGATCATGCTATATCTTATTGAGGCTTGTCATACTAATGCCCAAGGATGCCTCAATATCACGGTATGTCACATGTCGGTCTTTCTTAATTAGTTCACGCACAGCATCGATGGAATCTGGCAAAGTGCCCAAAGTTGCACGTCCTTCACGAAATTCATCCTCGAGCGAGCTCTTGGTACCAGCGATTAACAGTGCCTTTTGATGGTGCTTCATCTCCAAAAGTCGAAACAAGTTGATTTGAACACTCTTGTCTCAATAACCCACGTAGAAAATCGTAAAAAAATCATCGCACGAAAATGTTTACGAGATAATATCATTTTGTGACTGAGCTGAATTTTTCAACACCCAAAAACAAACAATTCGCCCTCAAATGACAAAACGTTCTGAGTGATGTTATGCTTAAAAATGTCAAAGTTTGCAATGGAAGTATCAGTTTGCATCTGGGAACACTAGGCAGGACCCGAAATATAAATAGCAACTCTTGTAATAAAATGATATTTGAGTTCAATTTTAAAATAAAAAATGTTATCAGACTTCAGGCTTCAGATAAAGATTTCAAAGTCAAATTAAAAAAAATATTGTCGAATCGGGAAAAAATATTTCATATAATATATCATCTTTTCGATGATATGATTTAAAGAAAACCTAAAAACCCACCGTAAACACTTTCTTTCGTTAATAGTTTTGATATATTATTTTTACAATTAAGTTGTTTGTTAGTTGCACCAGCTTTTTGGTTATAAGAGCGAAATATTTTCTTGCCGTTGCATTGAAGTCACGATATAACTTTAATACTCACTGAACGGGACCTACTGTTTACCTCAGGAACCGAACGGATTATGTATTTTACAGAAACATTTTACATGGCTTTTCGGTAAGTCGAAGGCTATTACGAGGTTGAATTCTCCGCTGAAAATTTTTAAGATGTTCTTACCCAGAGTTCAACCTGAGTTTAAATGTTTGCTAGTCGTGCACTCAAACGATCACACCATGGCTAGACACGTGTGAACTTAAAAACAATAAAAATTTCCTCACGTATCTAAATTTGACATTAATTTTTCAATTGAAGTTCCTAGCCAATAATGTATAGAATTACAGAATGTTTAAATTTCATAACTGAATGTGGTTTCTTTTTATATTGTGTAATATCTTTACTTCAGAAAGATTCTTCCTAGCACACCTACGACAAGACCTTCAATATTTCGTTGCAGACTTTGTTCCAAAACTTCTACGAAAGATTATGAGAAGCAACATTACACCATTCCCATTAACTGAAGCACAAACAGCCCACATGCCTTCATAGACTTTGTTAGTGCCACTCTTATGAGGTGTTTATAATCAAACAGTCGTTTATGGCACGCGTCCAAAGTTTGGCCGTTCAAGCAGTACTAAAGATACACACAATAAAACGCTACAATGCATTAACTGCCGCCAGTTTCAGCAATACCAAAAACTGATTAAAATAATTATACTAGTATGGAAACTAATCTCTGCGACTGTGTCTGTGTGTGTAAGTGGCCGTGCATTTCCAATGCCGACAACCCAAAAATCCGTAGGTGTCAAAGATCAAACTTGAAGGTAAAAAAACATCAAACTTAAGTTTTACATTTTACGTGCTACCGGCTGCCTCTCTTAGAGACCACTAAACTTTTCATTGAAAAAATAGTTGGCAACCTTAAACGAGTCTGTTTTTAAATCAATGGCGGTTTGAAGAACTCAATAAATGAATGAATTTGAAAAACTCGAACAACCTCCATGGCCGGCTAAGTGAACTGTAGTACTACAGAAGCCGCTAATCAATGGGAACATTTAGTCAGTCAGTCGTGGTCAAAAAGTGTGCGTCTGTGAGTGCGTTGCAGTGGAATTATGACTCTGGTTGGAACTGGCAACTGCATCCACGAGAATAGGTATCAGTAATCGGATAATGACGAACTACCACTGCCACAGATGTGGCCAATGACGCCAACACCTTTTTATTATTGCGATAGCTTTAGCAGCAGCAACAATACCAATTAACAACATCACTGTTAGCTGCTGCTGCCTTGTACAGTAGAGCGTACCAGGTTACAAGTAAAAAAAAAAAGTTCGCCGTACACCTTCGAATATGAAGTATTATTGAAAGGTAGTTTCAAAAAAAATTTTTTTATTTTTTTATGCCGAACGTAGGGGTCGCGCTTTTACATTTTTCTATATAACATCTGCATTTATAAACGGATTTTAAAGAGTGATACATCGATGTTTTTGTCTCGATGAGGCCGATTTATTTGTCTTTGAAGTCATTGAGAAGTTATATAGAAAAATGTAAAAGCGCGACCCCTACGTTCGGCATAAAAAAATAAAAAAAATTTTTTTGAAACTACCTTTCAATAATACTTCATATTCGAAGGTGTACGGCGAACTTTTTTTTGAGGTACGCCCTATTGTACAGTGGCCTCAACAGAGAGGTTAGCATGATTCAGTCGGTTGAGCCGACTCACATATACCCTCACCCACGTAAACGAAATCTTAATTAATACACTAAAAAGAAATATGTACATTAAATCAATGAAAAAGATTCTTCCAAATTTCTACATCGATTTGAGGAAAAATTCATTGATTTGAAGAATAAATTCTTCAATTTAAAGTACAGGGTGGAGCGCGTAAATTTGCTAATTTGGGAATGAAATAAATCAAATTATGAACCTTAGAAAAATGTATTCTATATTTTAGTTATATTGAACAGTAGGGGAATTTTTACATTACATAGTTTCAAATAGTGTATCTGACAAATATCGACCTTCGCTATCCACACACTGCACAGTGGGAAAATTACGAAAAAAAATTGGAAATAATTCGGCCATTTCGTTTGTAATGGTCCGATTTAAATGAAAATTTACTGAGCTTAAGTTTTGAATTTCATGCATCTGTGTTTAACAGGTGCTGCACAGTGGGCCCTCAAAGTTGGTCACCTCGAGTTAAAATTTTCTTTTTCAAGCCGCCAAAAGCGTATTTGTGGTCCGATCGTAATAATTTTTTCTTTAGTGAAATCTGCTGGACAAACCCAACCAAAAATGTTATTACAAATTTTTTCATATCTCGTACAATAAAAAAGATATCGGGACTTAAAGTTTTTTTTTCGAAAAATTTGCTTTGGATTTTCTGGGATTATTTTATTTTTGGGAATCAGTTTTAGGTGAATCGGGGAAAATTTAATCCTGGTTTGAAGAAAACACTTTGGTTAATGTTTTAAAAAAAGAATTGTAGCAAAATCACCAATAATATGAAAATGCCAGCTGTTCAAAGTCAACTATTGCGAAAAAAGTGGGATTTTGAGTGTTTTACGGCGAAAAGGTACCTTTACTCTTATGTCAATAACTTTAATGTTTCTTAAGTAACATACAAAAAATTTGCATTTATTTCAAAGAAAACTTTATGCTTAATACAAATAATAAGCAATTGTGACCCTAGTCGGTACTTTTCTTGCTCCAGGCGTCTCCAAATATGGGCATTTTTTAAAAAAAAATTGAGTTTGAGCTCAAATAAAAAAAATCGCCACACTGCTGGCCCAATTTGGTGCTATAAGTCAGTTAACTACATATGTTTTCTAAAATCCCAAGCAAAGAAATTTTGCGGGAGGCCATTTCTAGGACAAAAAAAATGAGTTTTTGTTAAAAAATCCCATTTCTGGGATTTTGTTTTCCCCTGTGTCAAATTTTAGAAAAGTGGCAACTCCAATTTTTTTTTGAATAAGTTTTTCATTTTGTCACAAAAATATTGATACTACGTAAAAAAATCAGGTTTATATCTCCAACCAGCAAAATTTTACAGTGGTCTGAAATATTGACTTTTTTTGCTACCTTCACAAAAAAAAATTTTTTCTCGTTTTTATCAATTATTATTCAACATATTGAGTTAATTGCATTCTTTTTTATAATCTGTTAAAACTAGAGGTAATTACCTTTCCATTGGTATATAAAAAGTATATCCTTTTACCTACACTTATAACAGCACGTGCGCTGGAATAAGACCCCTTTGAGTAAAATATTAATTTTTTTGGTAAATAGCAATTTCATTTTGTGAGAGATCAATGTTGTTGCATTTAAAAAAATCAAATTTACACATTTCCAATCGCAAAAAAGTAATTTATTTGTTGCAGATAGAAAATTTGAATAAAAAGATGCTATTGACTTCATTTTTTGTGAAAAACTTTTTTTTAAATAAATTAACATTTAAATAAATCTTATAATTAAAAAACATTAAACTTAAATGATTTTATTCCACGTCCAGCATATCTAATAAATCAGAAAATTCTTCTTCGTCTCCATGCGTCATTTCGTGGTACGAAGTCAACTTACTTCTCATGGAGGATAAAAAAGGATCTGAAGATAATAATAAACTATTAAGTAAGTCTTCGTTTTGTGCTATTCTTGAGCATTTTCTTGTGGAAAATTGTTGAACATATCTGAAGTCTCGATTTCTAGCTTCTTGTGGTTCTTCAGTTAACTCGCCTATAGGGAGAAGGTGAGACTCGATTATTTGTTTCCCATGGAACAGGACTCTGTGTATAGTTGGCGTTAGATCTTTCCAGGGATAGAGATCAGCAAGCATTTTTAAAATTCGTTCGGCGTAAACTCCAAATTTATCGGAATTAATCTTTTGTTTGGAATTCAGAGCTAAAAGCAATATATTAACCATTCGAATCAACTCCTTATTGATTCCAGTTATTTCTGCAGCTGTATTATAGTCTGCGAAGAATCTTCTGGCAGTGTTTCCATCATTTGTATTCCCAAAGTTCGAGCGTGGTTTAGAAATATTTAGGCCAGTTTGTTGTTTAAATGCATCTTGAATTCTTTTTTTTTTCACTTGCTCTCATTTCATGCATTTCTTTGTTAGCTCGAATGTTTTTCCTTTCATTTCCTGGTATAGATTTATACTTAATGTCATAAGCAAGGTTTAGAAAGTGTTCTAGAAACCTGATTCGAGCATGTAACGGCGCTATTCCAAACTCAAGGGTATCTTCATTGACTACTGAATTATTCGAAGCGTTTGAAAAATTAACTTTGCTTTTATTGCAAATGAAACACTTCCAGCTAGATTTGTTTCCTGTAATATCGTTTGCGGCTTTTCCATCTACCATTGTCAGGAACATTTTAAAAGATATTGTAATAGAATACCTGTCGAATTTAAATGCAAAATCTTCTAATCTCGAAATATCATCTTTTAATTTGTCTGTGATGGCTTTAGTTAAATCACTCGTTTCTTTATGATATACGAAGGAGATTGGTCTGCAATAAATTTTGGAGCCAGGTGTTGGATTACGCCATATTGCTTCAGTAGGGTTTGATTTTCTGCGCGAAGTTGAAGGTACGGTAGAGTCTAAATTTAACCTCAGAGGAACCAAAGATGCCATGAATACGCTCTTGAATTCGATCTGGGTAGATTGGCTATCAGAGCATTGTTTGTATTCCGAAAGTGCTGACAAACCATCACATCCCCACTTGCATATTAATTGAAGATGGCTGTTGTTGATTTTTTTTAGTTGTTCCTCATTCAATGTTGTTATTATCCTACTGGCAGTATTTTGGAGAAGTAGTTCCAAACTAACGCTGCCGGCCTTTTCTGTAATTATCACTGGGTTTGGCAAAATTTCCATTTTTCGTTCCTTTATTCGGTTGTATGCGGGAAACATGTCACATCCTTTATCAAGCAGCATTCTTCTTAAATGAGTGTACTTGTTCTTACTCAATCCCAATTCGATGATTAAAGCTAATGCTTCTTCCTCGCTAAAACCAGGACATGGTGTTGCAATACTTCTTTCAATGCGTTGGAGCCGCCTTGGTGATGCTTCCGTTAACACGTCTGCAATTCTTTTTGCGCTAGATGGCCGATTTTCCACCGTCAGTAATTCCTTGAATGTATCACAAATCTTTGAAGGTGAATGATTTGCCATCTCAGCCGACAACCGTTGTTTCTTTGCCTTTGGACATAGATCGTCGTATTCCTTAGTAGGAGCACCCACTAAAGCAGGGACAGTTTTAAATTCAATTATACTGTCGAGCCACTCAGTTGGTAATCTTGAATAATTCCTGTGATACTTCTCCATGAGCCGGTCAAATTTTTTCAAAAAATTTAATACTTTGCTGCTTTCGTTAGATTGTGTTATCTCGCTATATGTTGACTCTATGCACTCTATTAAATATGCTACTCTGTTCTCCATTTTCCGAAGTTTGGTGTTTTTTAAAAATTCAACAAGTTCTTGAACAAGGAGTGTTATCGTCATGGCGGATTAATTTGTTATGATAAACCCATACAAAATCGGCGGTTCTTATATCAATGAGTAATACTTACAGGTAATCACAATAATATCCGCAATTAATACTTGACTAAAATACCAGGTATTCCCCAAAAATACATTTATAACAATGAATTTTTATGTACCCAGGTACATTCGCCTAAAATGTTGCACAATATTCCGGACATAGGGGACAGGTATTCCCCCAAAACATATAAGAATGAATGTTTAGGTACCTAGATCCATACTATACAATACTACCCATTTTCCGTTTTTACACAATAGGTAAACAATAATGGTAAAAATATATATTTTTGCTATTTATGGATAGGTACGAGAATTTTTAAAATTGGTATTCTTACCTATAAAATTCATACTTTACTCAAAGGGGTCTTATTCCAGCGCACGTGCTGTTATAAGTGTAGGTAAAAGGATATACTTTTTATATACCAATGGAAAGGTAATTACCTCTAGTTTTAACAGATTATAAAAAAGAATGCAATTAACTCAATATGTTGAATAATAATTGATAAAAACGAGAAAAAAATTTTTTTTGTGAAGGTAGCAAAAAAAGTCAATATTTCAGACCACTGTAAAATTTTGCTGGTTGGAGATATAAACCTGATTTTTTTACGTAGTATCAATATTTTTGTGACAAAATGAAAAACTTATTCAAAAAAAAAATTGGAGTTGCCACTTTTCTAAAATTTGACACAGGGGAAAACAAAATCCCAGAAATGGGATTTTTTAACAAAAACTCATTTTTTTTGTCCTAGAAATGGCCTCCCGCAAAATTTCTTTGCTTGGGATTTTAGAAAACATATGTAGTTAACTGACTTATAGCACCAAATTGGGCCAGCAGTGTGGCGATTTTTTTTATTTGAGCTCAAACTCAATTTTTTTTGAAAAAAATGCCCATATTTGGAGACGCCTGGAGCAAGAAAAGTACCGACTAGGGTCACAACTGCTTATTATTTGTATTAAGCATAAAGTTTTCTTTGAAATAAATGCAAATTTTTTGTATGTTACTTAAGAAACATTAAATTATTGACATAAGAGTAAAGGTACCTTTTCGCCGTAAAACACTCAAAATCCCACATTTTTCGCAATAGTTGACTTTGAACAGCTGGCATTTTCATATTATTGGTGATTTTGCTACAATTCTTTTTTTAAAACATTAACCAAAGTGTTTTCTTTAAACCAGGATTAAATTTTCCCCGATTCACCTAAAACTGATTCCCAAAAATAAAATAATCCCAGAAAATCCAAAGCAAATTTTTCGAAAAAAAAACTTTAAGTCCCGATATCTTTTTTATTGTACGAGATATGAAAAAATTTGTAATAATGGTTGGGCTTGTCCAGCAGATTTCACTAAAGAAAAAATTATTACGATCGGACCACAAATACGCTTTTGGCGGCTTGAAAAAGAAAATTTTAACTCGACGTGACCAACTTTGAGGGCCCACTGTGCAGCACCTGTTAAACACAGATGCATGAAATGCAAAACTTAAGCTCAGTAACACTTCAAGAAGGTCAATGTAAATTTTCATTTAAATCGGACCATTACAAACGAAATGGCCGAATTATTTCCAATTTTTTTCGTAATTTTCCCACTGTGCACTGCTGCATACGTTTCTCAAGTTTTCATAAACTCTAACAAGCATGTCGACTGGTATTCTGCCAATTTCCGCCTCACTATTGTAAATTAGGTCTTTCAAGGTATTGGGACGGTTGATATATACCTTTGACTATAGGTAACCCCAAAGGAAAAAAACGCATGGTGCTAAGTCTGGTGAGTGTGTTGGCCAGTTCACATCACTTATCAAACAATTCATGGTGCAGTGACACCATCCTGTTGGGACCATGCATTGCCTCCAGAGCCGGCTGCTAAAAATCCAAGAGCAAATGATTGCTTACAGGCAGAGCATTTCGGAGATTGCAGTACTGCTGTTCAGACTCTCTCGATGTTTTGTGGTGTTGTAATCCTTCTCTCAGGTCTCAATCGTACACATGACACATTCCCTGCTGTTTTTAATGAAGTTACCCAATTTACAACTGATTGCCATCCAGCAAGCCGTCCGCGTGGGGGAACAGCTAATCGTCAACGAAAAGCACGCTGCACTGCAATGATAGAGTGCGCCTTTGAAAAATACGCTTCAACACAAAATGACCTCTTCTCACGTGTACAAAATGCATGGTGGCAACTGAAAGGCAGACGAATACAAATCTCCCGTCAACCACTATTAGCCACGTACACTCTCCACTCTCTTCGACCAACAGTGGCGCCACAGCCTGCAGTGCAAAAAAGCACCTTCCGCACAGGTTGGAGTATTTAGTTTTTATGGCATTTTTTCTGCATTCATCTAATGACACACAAAAAAGAATACGGACACACGTATTTGTACACACGAGTGATTTTAATTGTGTTTTCTTTATTAGTTGGATAACTTTACTGACAGCATTTCTCATTAAATGGGAATCATGGTTAAACAACGTTCATTGCTAGAGTTCGACACCTTGTAACTCATTGTATTTTCGTCTGCATTTTAAATAATTTTAGGTTTCTATTAAATGAAAGCTTCAAAGGAAACATGGTCTCAAATCTGACTATAACATAAAAAAGAAGTTCAGCTTTCAATAAATTAATGTAAAATTTCTTCTAATTGATGTCTAAAGTTTCTTAAATTGATGTACATTTTTCTTAAGATAAATGTTCAAAAAAATTGCTGTAAGAAATTGAAAAAAAGTTCCACATCAAATCGAAGAAAACTGTTGTAGATTGGAAAATGATGTCCTAGTTTATCTAATTAAATTCATCAAATTGAATTGAACCTTTTTTTAGAAAAGAAATTGAACCGTTTTTTAGAAGAAGAAGCCAAAACAGGTAAAATAAAGACAAGTGCGTTGAGATATCTTTTAGGAAAGAAAAAAAATACTATAGTCGGCGGGCACGACTTAGCGATACACTAAACCACAATTTTTTGTTGAAAAGTTCTACAACAAATAGAAAAAAAAAATTTGCATGGAAAACGATGTCAAAATAACTCAAATTGATGTACGACTTCATCGATTTGAAGAACATTTTTTTTAACGAAGGGACGTTAAATAAACGCACAAAGGGGGAAAAAGGCCAAAACGGGTAAAAAATAGACAAATGCGCCAAGAAATCATTTAGGAAAGAAAAGAATTACTACAGTCGGGCGAGGCGACCTTGCGATACCCTACATCACTCTGCTATTCAGAAAACTACAAGCCTAAGACCGAAACTTGATCGAGTATTGACTTGATATATGACTTCTACAGAAGGAGGGACTTATTTTCTGGGGGCTTAATGCAAACATAGACCGTATGGCCATATGGTCCAATTGTACCACCGTTAGTTACAGATACGCACTCTACATTATTCAACTTATTTAATTTCAACAACATCCAACTAGGAACAAAGGGAAACTACTCTCCAATCATTGTACGAGGGCTGCTATATATATTGCTGGCCTAATTATGAAAATGCCAATATTTATCATCAAAAATGGTTTTACAGTTTTTCAAAGTATTTTCCTGCATGATTTATATACTTTTGCATGCGTTCAAACCAATTGTCGAAGCACTTTTTCCACTCCGATTGAGACACCTTCAAAACTTGGTTTTTGAACGCTTCAACAGCATTTTCTGGTGACGAAAATCGCTGACCACACATTTTTTTCTTGATGTGCGGGAATAAAAAGAAGTCATTGGGTGCCAAGTCAGGGTTTTACAGCGGATGACCCATCAATTCGACGGTTTGGTCGGTCATAAAAGCGCTGGTTTGAGCCAATGTGGGAGAGCTCGCATTGTCCTGGTGCACACTGATTCGTCTTCTCTTGTTCGTTTTCCAATTCTACGGAGACTTCAGGCAAACAAAATGTGGTGTACCACTCAGAATTGACCGTCCTACTTTGCTCAAGTGGAACAGTCGCCAAATGACCAGTTTTGATAAACAAACAGGATACCGTTTGCTTCGAAGTGCTTCTTCCACGAACAACATTCGTTGGATTTGGCTCGTCTTCGAAGAACCACACGGTCGATTGTTGTTTTGTATCGGGCTCATACGCATAGAGCCATGATTCGTCACCTGTGACGATCTAATAAACGTCTTTTGAAGCACCGCGGTCTCATTTATTCAAAATTTCTTTGCACCAATCGACAAGAGCCATTTTTTGAGCGATTATCAAATTGTACGGGATCGAACGAGAACAAACCTTTTTTTCGGCCAGGTGTTCATGCAACATCGAATGTATGCCAGTGGAAGAAATACCCAAGGATGCCTCTATCTCACGGTATGACACGGCATCAATATTCTCTGGCACAACGACCGTTTTTGGACGACCTTCGTCTTTAAACGATCGTCGGCCACCACTGAATTCATTAAACCAGTTTTTCACAGTGCTATAGGATGGTGTTTCAGCGCCATATGTGACAGCGCATAGAGAAAGGGAACTAAGGGTAAAAAAAAATCAATTTTCATTTTTTTTTTTGATGTGGACAACATCTGAGCATCGAATGAGACCGATCCTGTGTGTTTCCTTCAGAGATATGCGCGTTTTATGAAAGTGAAGTCGACGATTCTCAGCGCAAATAGAAAGGGACCTAATCTTTAAAATGGCTCTCCTGAACAAAACTGGGTTTTAACCTTAGGTCCCTTTCTATTTTGCGCGTCACATATAGAGATTTAAGTTCATCGATGAACTCTTGTCGTGATAATCTACGTCAATAGTTGTGAAAAATTATCGCTCGGAAATGTTCACGAGTTAATTCCATTTTTTGCCAGATTGATTTTTTCAAGTCACTGTAAACAACACAAATGTTAGTCGTACGTCAAAACATTCTGAGTACGTTGATGCTAAAAAATGTCAAACTTTCCAATGGAAATGTCAGATGGAGCCAGTCAACACTTAGTGCGTATGTGCACGATATAATTCTTATATTCGCTGACCGGGATCAACTTCTCCGAATTGCTAATGCACTTTATTGAACAATTTGTACGTGGCTAGAGATAAATATCTTACAAGTTCTATGTTAATAAGTGGCTTCCAAGTGGAAGGGTCTCGTCTGGAAGCTCTGGAGGCTACATGAAAATATATTAAGGATTGGTTTTAGGTTACACATAACGAAGGGTGCTAAATTTCACCAAGATCAGATTAAAAATGTGGTTTCTGAAGTGACAGTCTATATAAAACATAGATCGATAAGTTCGAGATTCCCTACGGTTGTTTATAAGTCGCTCGTTATACACCATACGCAATTTAAGTCAGATCGGATGATACTTGCGCTCGATCGCAATTTGCGATCGAACTTTTTTATTGGGGCTTTTCGAAATCAAAGACTGATATTGTCCAATTTTATCAGACTTACACATATGTCCCCTATTACACCCAATGCTAAGTTTGGGCAAAATCGGAGTTTGAATATTAGAGGTGTATCAGTTTACGCAACTAGATAGTTTTGCAGGCCATGTAAGAGTACTTAAATGACTATAAATTTGACTACTTTTTTCTTCAGATGGGAACAAAATTGAAACTTTTTGATAAAAAAAAAGACTTAACTATTGCGATTTTGCTATCCATTCTTAACTATAGATGCTTTATCTGAAATTCTACTACTGTTCTAGAGTGGCAGGGCCTCAAATTTGGATTGTTATTTATAGGGGGGCTTTAACAAAACAAAAACCGATATGGTAGACCTTGGGTAGACAAATATGATTGCCCATAACATACAAACCTTGCAAAATTTGACCACGATCGGGTTTACTTTGTGCCTTCTAGCGCACCTGGGCCGCATCGTAAATTTACCATAACATTGTTTGCCAAAACCTATTTAAGACGCGTCTTCTGAATTTGAAAATATTCGTTGTTTTAAATTAGAACATAGACCATCATGGATCTATTGCAAAAGAGTTCATCAGTAACATAAACCTAAACAAGAGGCGTCGAAATCGTTCATATTTACAAACTGTGATTTGATTGGTGGACAGATGGACGAACGGATATCGCTGATTGAAATCAGATAGTGCTCCTGAATCAATCAGTGTAACTAACACGGCTTTGGGTGTAACAAACATGAGCTCTAGGTCATAGTACCCCGGTCCACAGTATGTTGTATGGTAAAATAAGTCAGAAAAGGTGGGTAACTGCAACAGAAAATTTTCCTTTTATACAATTAAATGGTACTGTAAAATAAGTCAGAAAAGGTGGGTAACTGCAACAGAAAATTTTCCTTTTATACAATTAAATGGTACTATTTTCCTTGGAAAGATGGTGGAAAAATAACAAAAAGGCATGAAAACGTTATTAAACCAACCGAAACCAGCAGAGACTTGGTGGGGGAAAGATATGTATACTCAGAAGATAACATCGGATCAAATGGGGAAAACGGACTATGACAAGGAGAGTTATGCAAACGCTAAAGTGTACCGGTCAATAACACATACATACGTAGTGGATAACTTGGAAAAAAACCCCAAATACCAGACTTGTTAAAATTTAAACAACAAGCTTTTGTCAAATGCTCGTCATGAGGTTGTACACCTACCTCCTTTAAGGGTAACATGTACAACCTGGCTACTTTAAAAAATAAAGAGGGTGTTTTCGATAATGTTCATACCGACGTCGTAATCTCCTTTAAGGGTAACATGTACACTCTGGCTACTTTTAAAGAAAGAGAGGGTGCTTTCGATAATGTTCATACCGACGTCGTAATCTTATCCTTATACCCGTTCGGCTTAGACTGGGAACTAAAATACTGTATCAGTCATACGCTAAGGAACTTGGGTATAGTATGCAGATGGAACGGCAATAATATTAAAGACAAAGTTTCTCGGGAAGCTCTTATGGGTCAAGGCTTTATACAGTCTACTAAGTGTCTTTAGCGAAGTCCTTCTGCTATGCATACGACGTAGCGATACCAATCCCATGACAGACGGTTCTGCGGACCGGATTGACCCGAAGAACAATTCTTCGGCCAAGGGCTGTCACCTCGGCACGCAGTTGTCGCTACAACAATAACGTAGCAATACTTTTGAGTGGCAGCCATCCAAACACCCTGTGCAGAATGGCCTTTGATGCATTGGAACATTAACTTTACTGGGCAAAGCAAGATGCTTTAACGTAAACCCAGAGAAAACCGAAATATGCCTCTTCACGAGGAAGACGAAGATTAAAACCTTTGAAGAACTTCGCTTTTAAGGAAGAGTCTTTGAACTGATAAAGTTAAATACTTTGGAGTAATTCCTGATCGGAAACTATTATGGAAAGAGCACATTATTAACAGAGCGGATAAAGCTCAAAGATGCTGGTCAATAAGCCGGTGATCAATCAAGTCGCAATGGGGGCTTATATGATACATGGGCTCTATACAAGCAGAGCAAGGTTAATAATTTTATACGCGGCAATAGTTTGGTGAAATTCTATAGCTAAGAAGTGCAACATAAAAACCTATTTACAGTATAACGAGCCTGCTAACATGGAATCAGCGAAGCAAACTGCACAACTTCTGCTAGGGCAATGAAAGCAATACTAAACATAAGCAAGATTGGATTTTATATAGGGTGTCTGCCGGGAAGGTATACTAATTTGTTTTGGCGCCATTTTGGCAAACATTAGTCTTGACAGTTCATATTTGGCAGTCATGAAGTAGAGTCGTAGCAAATTTATTATCGAGAAATATTTGATAAATCTTTAAACATTTTATCAAAATCAATCATCGATTACTGTGACGACGAGAAAGTTACGTGAAATTTTTGGGAAAAACTACGTGACTGCAAAACGAACTATTTATCGTCTAGTGAATGATTTCGAAGAATGGCGGCCTGTAGCTGATAGGCCCAAACATGGACTACAACGTACTGAAACATTACTGCTGCTTAAGAATGTGTTCAAAACAATCCATCAACCTCAATTCGATGCCGTGCTAAATGTAATGAAAAATGTGCTCAAAAGGGCTAGCGTGAGGCCAACAGAGGCGGACATTTATCTGATATTGTATACCATACAAAATTGCCGACATTAGATAAAACATTTATCAATATATGATCAATTCTCTTTCAGTTAATCACAAATTATAAACGAACAAAGTAGTATACCTTCCCGGCGGACACCCTTTATCTGACAATCACAGGATATCGGACATCCAGCCATCAAAACATCCTAGAAACATTAACGGGCGTTGCATCACTAGCGCAAGTTATACGAGTATACCGAATTACGAAAAGGAATACTTTCCCACCCCAAGCAGAAATCCGAAGCGGAAATTTCTGGACGGTTTAGACATCCAATGTTACACCGACGACTCAAAATTGGAAACCCAAACTGGAGCTGGGTCATTTATGGAGAACCTTTGTAGCGAAAAATGTTTCCGACTACGATCACTAAGGCCAGTTGAACGATGCTCAACTCAAATAACAAACACGACAATGTAAAGGTAGCTTAGCAGCAATCCTTAACGACAATCAAGTCAAGAACGCTTCTGGAGTGTTAAGAAAGAAAAAACAATTTAGAACGAAGTGGCACCTCTTGACGGTAACGAAAAAGCTGACGAACTTGCAAGGAAATAGCATGCCAGTCAGGTAGTTATCAGGGACAACGCCATTTCTTATCGAGCAACAGAAACTGAAATGAAATCGTGGGCCCTGTTTGCTCAGAAAACGCTATGGAATGGTACAGTGGGAGGCAAAATCTCAAAAATGCTTTGGCGAGTCCCTGATGACAGAAAAACAAAAAAGTTATTAAGTCTTAAGAAGACTGAATAAAGCAAGATAAAGGGCGTTCCTACCGGCCACCCACCACTTAACGCACATTTCTTACGCATTATAAGATGTCGATCACGGAGGATACCGAAACGATAAGTCACTGTCTCTGCCAATGTACAGCTTTCGCAAGATCGAGACTGTAACATCATTCGGCCAGTGTGACAAATCAAGAACACATAAGGAGGATGTGTTAAATACAGGGTGGGCGATTTAAAATTTCAAATTTCAATCGGCGGTGAAAAAAAACACTGATAACTTTTTCAAGTTGCTGTTTTATTGGCAAGGTTGAACTTCGTCATTTAATATTGGAATACAATATCATTCATCATACTGGCTCGGTTTGACCAACTCAATTTTTCAGTACATTTTCGATTGTTTCGGTTCGGATATCTTCGATGCCTACTCCGATTTCATGTTTCAACGCTTCAATTGTCTCTGGATGCTTTG
The DNA here is from genome assembly GCA_963513945.1 of Hydrotaea diabolus. NCBI lineage: Eukaryota > Metazoa > Arthropoda > Insecta > Diptera > Muscidae > Hydrotaea > Hydrotaea diabolus. The sequence goes on along the minus strand of OY740716.1, from coordinate 14,568,150 downwards.
CGTAACATTTATTTCTAATGAATCCCTACAGAAAATTATACAAAGCGCTTAAATCACAGCTCCGAGGCGGCCAATTGACATCAAAATTTCGGCTGATTTTTCGATTTCCAAAAGCAGTGCGTAAAATATCGATGGTTGCGTTGGCTGTGTGACATGTGGCCCCATCTAGTGGAAACCAAATGTCGTCCATAACACTAAGTGTTGCCTGGCGCCATCAGACATTTCCATTGGAAAGTTTGACATTTTTTTAGCATAAACGTACTCAGAACGTTTTGCCGTACGACCATCATTTGTGTTGTTTACAGGGACTTGAAAAAAATCAATCTTGCAAAGAAATGGAATTAACTCGTGAAAATTTCGTGCGATAATTATTTACAACTATCGACGTGGATTATCACCACAAGTGTGCATCGATGAACTAAAATCTTTGTATGGCGATGAAGCAGCATCCTATAGCACTCTGAAAAACTGGTTTACTGAATTCAATCGTGGCCGAAGCTCGCTGAAATACGAAGGTCGTCCAAAAACGGCCGTAGTGCCAGGGAACATTGATGCCGTACGTGAACTGATAATGCAAGATCGTCCTGTGACATACCGTGAGATGAGGCATCCTTGGGCATTTCTTCCACTAGATACATTCGACATTGCAAGAACACCTGACCGTAAAAAAGGTTTGTTCTCGCTTAAGGTTTGTTCTCGCACGAGGATTGGTGTAAAGAAATTTTGAAAAAATACGATCGCGGCGCTTCAAAAGACGTTTATAAGTTCGTCACAGGTGACGAATCTTGAATCTATGCGTATGAGCCTGAAACAAAACAGCAATCGACCGTGTGGTTCTTCGAAGACGAGCCAAATCCAACGAAAAATGTTCGAAGCCTGTTTCTTCGGCAAACCTGGTCATGTGGCGACTGTTTCGCTTGAGCAACGTAGGACGGTAAATTCTGAGTGGTACACCACAATTTGTGTGCCTGAAGTCTTCGGAGAAATTCGAAAAACGAACAAGAGAAGACGAATCATTGTGCACCATGACAATGTGAGCGCTCACACATCGGGTCAAACCAGCGCCCTCTTGATCGGCCAAAACGTCGAATTGATGGGTCCTCCGCCGTGCAGCCCTGACTTGGCACCTTCTTTTTATGACTTCTTTTTATTCGTCGCCAGAAAACGCTGTTAAGCGTTCAAAAACCATGTTTTGGAGGTGTCTCAATCGGAGTGGAAAAAGTGCCTCGACAATTGGTTGAGCGCATGCCAAAGTGTATAAATCGTGCTGGAGGTTACTTTGAAAAACAATAAAACCATTTTTGTTGATAAATATTGGCATTTTCATTATTAGGCCAGAAATATATATAGCAGCCCTCGTATTTAGACGAGCCTCCCAAACTTTGTGCGACCTTTTTTGACGCGGGAACAAATGTCATCACCCGATCAGCTTTTGTCCTCATTTTGCTGCCCGAATAACGAATAGACTTTAGATTTTCTAATGGGATGTCTCCAACTGTTTTGATCTTCAGTACATTGATGCGTAACACAGTCAGTGCAGCTTGTCTCGTCACATCATTCTGCTGAATGTTTGTGCTCCAGCAGGAAAATATAGTTCCCTTTAATACATGTACCTCGGAAAAAGTAACATTGGGTATTTGCTCACGCAATCATATTTTTTTGTGAACGACAACGGTTTAAAAGGGTACTGTTAGTTTAGTTCCGAAGTAGAAAGCAGAAACCCCCAAAAATACTGTATGTAGCGCTTTTTCCAGAGGCTGACTCAGTCCTGATGTGGGGAAAAAGCGCACTCCCGATTTGAGGCCCTGCTGCTCCACAAGTGACAGTTAGCAATAGAACTTTTGTATACTACAATGGTATAGGGTATAAAAGAGTTGGCGCTGTTGTTTTGCATTTTTTTTTTGTTGCGTCATGTCGAACTACTGTGCGGCGAACGAGTACATGACACTTGGTGTGCTGTTGTTGTGGTTTGAGCAAATTTATGAATGAATTGCTACTTTTACAAATTCGTTACAAGTCTGTCTGCTTGTTAGCCGTTTCTCGCAAATGTACAATACTCGTATGTAGCCGTTTTGTTGTTAATGCTGCTGTCGCTGCCGCTGTTGTTTTCAGTTAAGGCATTTGCAATTTTTCTATTTCCAGCTTTTGCTGCTGCTGTAGTTGTGGCTAATTTCCATTTTAAATTCATTCATGTTTTATATTGTTGTCTACTGTTTTAAGTTACTGCAGTAGTGCACTCTTGTTAAGGGGAAGGACTGCCATATGCAATTAGCCGCCTTTGCTTTCAGATTTATAGTCATTCTTGTTGTTGTAGAGATTGACCGAACACAAACGAATCTCAGCCAGAGCATTTGTGCCGCGGTCAAGATTTTGAGTGATTTAGTCCTAGCCGATCCAGTCGATCTTCAGCAAAATTTTAAGTTTTAATATAACCGATATTAAGGCCTGTACTACGAAGCCTTTACAATGATGACCAGAAGCTGACAAGCGTTCGAGCGACCATTTGGAAAATATGTCCCCTCCTGTATCTTTCCCTCCTAAAAGTGACCATTTGATTTTAGACAGATACAGAAAAGCGCTAAAACGTACTACGCCTTACCACTGTTTCAATGTTTTATGCAAATTTTTTATAACAATAACTGGCATTTGCATATAAACACACATACGGTCGATATGTGACTTTTAAGATTTTGCACCCTATATCATGAGTTAGACGTTTGTTGCCCAATGTTTGTCATACGGGCATGTCTAGGGAGCAAACTGCCTTTCGAAAATAAAGGGTTGCTTCAATCAGACCTTTTCTAATTGTAAATATATCACTTAAATTAGGATTGGATGTCTAAATGTTTATTATGGATCGAATAACAGTGTTTGGCCTTTTAAAGATAATTTCATTAAAATGTTGGGCCGGAAGTTAAAACATTCTTAATGTTTATTACGCATCGAAAGAACAGTGTCGGACCTTTAACAGATAATTTCATTAAAATGTTGGGCCAGAAGGTAAAACATTCAATCACCTTTTCCAGCATTGTCACTGGCTTTGACTAAAGCAAAAATCCATAGTTCTGATATCACACGATCTAGGCGGTTCTCAGAAAAATTATTATCAATAAAGCTCATGAATTGCTCGGCATGGGAGCCAGACCCATAAATAACTACTTAAGTCCTATTACATCCCATTAAGAAACAAGGAGAAACTTTTTTCAATTTCAGTCAGCATTATAATTTCTTTATTCACAGGCTGGGGCCTATTGTTAAACGAATTCCTTAGTCAGTTGGTTAATAAATTTTGTAGAGATAAATCTCTTACTCGTGAAGTCGCCGGCATGAACAAGGTGCAAACCCGCCGCTAAAAAATTGGTAAATGTTCCTACCCGGAATTGAACCTGGGTTTAGTCGTATGATAGTCGGCAGACTAACCATCACACTACGGCTGCCCAAAAACCTCCGATCCAGCACTATAACTAGTAGAGCAGGCACTGGCTAAGGGTACGATTTCTAAAAATTGGGTAATGGCAAAGCTTTTAAAGTAATATATTTTTGATAGCTGGGTAAGTGTCAAATAAAACATAAGTTCATACTTGGTAATACAGCATTTTGGCAAGTATTTAGTATTTTGTGCCGGACACCTCCAAAATCCGGATTTACGGTTAAAAACCGGTTGTTGTACCTTTGCGCACTTATAAACCTATAATTTTGTTATATATCATTCGAAATATCTTAGTTTCTTCTTTCCAAATCTAGTAAGAAATTAAAAATCGGATCATTATCAACAAAATTACAGGCTTATAAGTGCGCAAAGGTACAAAAACCGGTTTTTTAACCGTAAATCTGGATTTTGGAGGTGTTCGGCATATTTCACTATTAGAATCTTGTTTACTCGACAAGCCCTACAAGAAAAATAATATCCGGTCGCAGGTTTTTTAGACTATCGCACCGTGAAATCGATATTTGGTCCGTCCGTCCGTGTGTCTGTTGAAACCACGTTAGCGGTCAAGCGAATTGAGCTATGAATCTGCAATTTTTCATGAAAATGGCTTTATGACCTTGTAAATGGGTGAAATCGGCCACGGGAGAAACAAGTTTGCATAGAAGGGACTAAAGGCAACCCAGAAAAAGAACATTTTTTTGAGTATTTGCATAATAAACCATTGTTTTCTGTAGAGGAACAAATATTTAAATGTAGACAGTCAGTTGGAACTAATTCAATTGATAGCAAAGAACAACAAAGTTTCGGCCTAACTGAACTAGTTTACTTGTACTAGCGGCACCAAGTGTTTGCCAGTGTCTTGTTTTTAAGAGTTCGGAATCGCCAACATCTCGGGGTTAAATTTCAGCCAACCAAAATTCTCTTGGCATGATGTAGTAACCTACATTTTTAAGAAAAGGCTCTGAGGGGCCCAAACAACCTCACGTATGGTCAAAACGGTCTGCCAATAACTAATGTTCACTCAAATTATAGCCAAATACAGTACGTATCCACATATGGATTTATTTTAAAGTTTTAACTGAGATAAGGATCGGACTCAAAGACTGAAGGAGGATCAAAAACTAATCTTATTTTTAAATGAAGGGACCGCCAGTAAATATACTTATGTTAATAAGTATGGCTACTTAAATTAAAGCCGCTTTAACTACAAATTTAAAAATGTAATTTATTTTGAAATTTTGGCTGAGTTTTTGGCTGAGATTAAGGTTGGATTCATGGACTCTAGGGGCTCAAATATGGGCCAATTCAATTTACGTTGAAAGATAGAAAAGGTTCGGTCTGGCCGAATTAGTTTACTTGTATCACCGGAATCAAGTGCTTTGCCAGTGTCCCTTCTCGAAGAGTCCGAAATCGCCGACATCTCGGTGTTCACTTTCAGCCAAAGAAAAGTCTCTTGCCTCTTTTTAAAAAAAAATTTTTAAGTGTCAAATATTCCTTGACCAAACAATTATCAGATCATTAATTTTCGTTTCTGGTGGAGAAAAAAAAATTACGCTGCTAGTGAAAAAAAATTACACTGCTTCCTGTAACAATTGCTAATTCCGCCACCTTTTACTTTTAGCTTAGTACCACCAAAAGAAAATTGCTAAATGCAATTTACCAAAGGATAATTTCGTTTGAAAATTCTTATGGGAGCGAAAATTTTGTTTTAGGCGAATACTAGGCTTTTCTGTTCCCGTCGCCATACGGTGCTCACTGTCGAGACAGTGACTGCCGTAGCCGAGACTGATTTCGAACCATCAATTGTGTTGTTTACAGTGACTTGAAAAAATCAATTTGGCAAAAACTTGGAATTAACTCGTGAACATTTTCGTGCGATCATTTTTCACAACTTTCGACGTGGATTATCACGACAAGAGTGCATCGATGAACTTAAATCTTCTTATGGCGATGAAGCACCATCCTATAACACTGTGAAAAACTGGTTTAATGAATTCAATCGTGGTCGACGCTTGCTCAAAGACGAAGAACATTGTTGCCGTACGTGAACTGATAATGCAAGATCGTCATGTGACATACCGTAAGATAGAGGCATCATTGGACATTTCTCCCACCAGCATACATTCGATATTGCATGAACACCTGGCCTTAAAAAGGCTTATTTTCGTTGATTGCCGCACAATTTGACAATCGCTCAAGAAAAGGCTCGTGTCGATTGGTGCAAAGAAAGTTTGAAAAAATACGATCGCGGTGCTTCAAAAGACCCATATAAGATTGTCACAGGTGACGAATCATGGATCTATGCGTATAAGCCCGAAACAAAACAGCAATCGACCGTGTGGGTCTTCCAAGACGAGGCGAATCCAACGAAAGTTGTTCGTGGAAGAAGCAAGAAGCACATCGCCTGTTTCTTCGGCAAAACTGGTCATGTGGCGACTGTTCCGCTTGAGCAACGTTGGACGGTCAGTTCTGAGTGGTACACCACAATTTGTTTGCCTGAAGTCTTCGAAGAAATTCGAGAAGACGAATCATTGTGCACCATGACAATGCGAGCTCTCACACATCGGCTCAAACCAGCGCCTTTTTGACCGGCCAAAACGTCGAATTGAAGGATCATCAGCCGTACAGCCCTGACTTGGCACCCAATGACTTCTTTTTATTCCCGCACATCAAGAAAAAATACGTGGTCAACGATTTTCGTCGCCTGAAGACGCTGTTAAGCTTTCAAAATCCATGTTTTGGATGTATCTCAATCGGAGTGGAAAAAGTGCCTCGACAATTGGTTTGAGCGCATGCAAAAGTGTATAAATCATGCTGGAAAATACTTTGAAAAACCATAAAAGCATTTTTGTTGATAAATATTCTCATTTTCATTACTAGGCCAGAAATATATATAGCAGCCCTCATATTTATTAAGAAGATCCAATTCAGTTTCGTCTTTTGAATTCAAGATGCACAACGAAGCTCATTTCGATCTCGGCTTCAGGCAGAACTGCTTCATCTGGAAATGTTAAAATCAGCACGAGATCGAAAACCTTTACGTGAAAAATCAAGAAGTCAATGCATCTTTAAAGAGTGACAAGTTGGTAAGAGTAGCCTCATTAGCACATTTTGTAAGAAAATGCAATTTCGGTTAACAGTCACCGCTACAGAGGCGTGACAGCGCATAAAGGAAGGGACCTAAGGGTAAAAAAAATCAATTTTAACTTTTTTTGATGTGGACAACATCTGAGCATCGAATGAGACCGATCCCATGCCCCAAAAGTATTTCCTCCCAGAGATATGCTCGTTTTATGAAAGTGAAGTCGACGATTCTACACCAAAGATACACTCTCCTGAACAAAACGGGTTTTTACCCTTAGGTCCCTTTCTATTTTGCGCGTCACATATTTGTAATCGGAGATTGAAGACTTGGTTGACAATCTTTATTTTCAGCAGGGTGGCGTGCCATGCCACACTGACCAATTTAAGGCGCGAGAAGTTTGGTAATCGTGTTATCAGCTGTCTCGACAGTGTCAACTACCCAACTCGACGCAGCGATTTGACTGCAGTAGACTTTTTTGTAGATTGCTGTAAAGGAACGGAATTGTGCGAAAAATCCATTAACGATTCAGACGATTATGGTGCTAGTCATAAGTGGGATAGAGTCAGAAAACGTCACCAAGGTCTTAGCTATTGCAAAGTCGTGCCGACACAGTCACTCCTTAAACAATAGGAATATTTGCTTCTTTTAAATACCCAATTTATATGGCAATAAAGTTTTATTTATTTGAATTTTAAAATATAAACAGGGATTTGGGCCACCCAAAATCGTATGGTTATCCCCTTGTGGCCGATTTGGACCATTTGCAATACAAACCGATCAGATACTTTATATAAGCCACTCTATTCGTTTGGATCCTATTTCGCTCTCAACAGCATCATACATTTTAAGGATAATAGTTGCATATGTATGTAGTTTATAGCATCCCACATGACCGTTTTTTAGGATGTTACAAATGGAATGATACATCTAGAATACACTCCTTCCCATGGTGGAGAGTTTAAAAACCATGGCTATAATAACATGGCACACATTGAAATCAGTTTCGCGGAAATTTAGTTTTGTTAGAGAAAACACACAACGGAAGCTGTTGAATGATTTTGATCAGATTGTATTTGTGTGTATTCGGTTTACAATTTCTGTGTTTAAGTTTTTAGGTTTTCGCCCAACCAAAAGAAAATAAGCAAATAGGAAAGCTTCTTTCCTGTTGTCTTTACTTGGCCCCAATAATAGACCAAATCACTCAGCAGTGGCTGAATGCGGTTTCTCCGTCTAGTGTGGCCAAGTTGGTAATTTTTCCGTTTTCTATAGCGCTTTTAATTGCGGTAAAAAATGGCTATAAAATCATTAGGCAGTTAAGTATTAGTACGCTTTCGTTTTCATGTATTGTGAAATATTTATTATTTAAAAATGTTGCTGTTGCGCTAAAATAATCATCGAACTTGTAAGTAAACGACATACAGAGGTCATCTCCAGCCACTGTCAATGTCATTTTTTGTCAAAGCAAAATTACCCTATTTATAACGTACTTACTTCTTATACTTACTAAAATATTTGAGCTAGATCCACCTTTCAGTTTAGCGATCGACATATAATCTGCAGCTGATTCGATATAATGATATGAGGGTGTCTATCCGTCCATTTAAAGCTTGTAATCAAACTAATTGCACTTGTTGCCCGGTCTTTATGAAATTTGACAGAAGTTATTTTTTTTTGAACCAAGGTCAGGCGCTATTGGAGTTGAAAAAAATCGGTTCAGATATAGCTTCCACATACATATGTGCATCCGATTTTAGGCTTTCAGCTCTTGAAGCCACAAATTACATCCAATTTTGATGAAGTTTGACCACGTTAATTGACTAAACCAAGAAAGTAGGTTATTCAAATCAGAAAAAATGGTTTCAAATTTATATAAAGCTCCCACTCACATATGTTTATTCGATTTTATTTGTTTAGTTCACGTAGCCACATAATGCATCTAATCGGATTGAAATTCGGCACAAGTCAGTTTTTTGGACCAGAAACAAAATTATAGAAATTGAAAGAAATTATAGAAATAAGCACAAGTAAGTTCCAGGTGACAAGGACGGACGCTGTGAAAAGGTTTTCAGGGTTAGATTTAGTAACCACATATACGTTCAAAATTTTCTCAGAAATTCAAAAATGACATAACTCAAAAAATCTGGGTTAATCTAGAGCCCGTCCAAGGGAGTTCAAAACACTATTTTAGTTGGTTTTTCTGAACATCCTGAAGTGCAGGGTATAACATGGCCCGTCAAGCCTGACTACATATTTTTCTACCAGTTTTCAAGTTGTTTTTTAACGTTATATAGTGGAAAAGCCCAAAAAATATTTATTCTGGACTTTTTGTAGTCCCTAAATGGCGAACTTTTTCCGTTTCTGCCCTATTTGGTCTATTATACCAATCGATTGCCGGCAATAAGACATATATCTGGTAAGTTAGAAGACTAGCTCTCAAATCCCACGACAGTCGGTTCTATGTACCAGATTGACTCGAAAAGCAATTCTTCGACCAAGGGCTGTCACCTCGGCAAATAGTTGCCGTTACAACAACAACAACTGTCGCTCTTTTTTTGGGCTGAACAGACGGATGGACGTGGCTAGATCGTTTATGACGATCGATTATATGCAAAAAAACTTAATATGATCGCATATATGTATTTTGAGATGTCACAAACGGAACGATAAACTTATTTATGCTATGACAACGCCCCGTCCTTTGGCAAACAAAATGTGGCATTTGTTCAACTAAAAGGTTTTTTTTCTCAAAATGTTCAATATTTCATTTATAGTAAGAAAACTACTTGCAGTGGCCATCTTCTTTAAATATCTTAATTCGAGATCGCCACTCTCTCATCAACAAAATGACCTGACCGACATGGCCCTGTTATACTAGGTTTGGTTATACTTGTTGGCGCGGACAGGGTTTTCATAAAGCCCACATAAAAAGACACAAGCAGGCCTGAGGTACGGGCGGCTCAATGGAATCACTTAGTCGAACGTAGGGTCTACGTTATTTTTAAGATATTGCAAAAATCAGCACTTAGTCATTATACCTTGTATCATAGTGTGGTGTAGGTTATAAAAAATTCTTTTTTTGCGGCCCTTTGCCCATGCGTCCATCCCTAATCTCAGCCGAACCTTAAAAATTACTCTATATTTTGATTGGCAGCAAAACTTGCTTTAAGTTGAGTATCTATACGTCTATATGGACTATGAAGCTCCCGTTTTGCGAGACTTTTGTGGTCCACCCTAACCAAAAAGTCCAGCAACTGTGCCATTTTTTTAAGATATTTAGTGCGTCCCAACTGACAGCACCATTTTTACTATTGTTCGTGCACAAAAAATTATGAGCTACTCCAAAAAATAATTTTACCCAGGTACCTTTAATCCCTTAAAGGAAACTTTTTTCTCCTGGGCCGATTTCACCCAGTTTCAAGAATAATCATGATTAAAAACTTCAGGGTCCTAGGTCGATTTGTTTGATCGCTATCGTGCTTCCAGATAACATACCTACGGACGAAAAAATTAGGTATGCCATCCACTCTTTGGTGAAGAGTACAAAAATGGTTATACGAGGGCTGCCGTATACTATATTTCTGATCTAATAATGAAAATGCGAATATATATCATCAAAAATGCTTTTATGGTTTTGCAAAGTATTTTCCAGCATGATTTATACACTTTTGCATGCGCTCAAACCAATTGTCGAGGCACTTTTTCCACTCCGATTGAGACACCTCCAAAACATGGTTTTTGAAAGCTTAACAGCGTCTTCAGGCGACGAAAATCGTTGACCACGTATTTTTTCTTGATGTGCGGGAATAAAAAGAAGTCATTGGGTGCCAAGTCAGGGCTGTACGGCGGATGACCCACCAATTCGACGTTTTGCCCGGTCAAAAAGGCGCTGGTTTGAGCGGATGTGTGAAAGCTCTTATGGTCATGGTGCACAATAATTCGTCTTATCTTGTTCGTTTTTCGAATTTCTCCGAAGACTTCAGGCAAACAAATTGTGGTGTACCACTCAGAATTGACCGTCCTACGTTGCTCAAGCGGAACTGTCGCCACATGAACCTTTTTGCCCAAGAAACAGGCTACCATTTGCTTCGAAGTGCTCCTTCCACGAACAATTTTTGTTGGATTTGGCTCATGTTCGAAGACCCACACGGTCGATTGCTGTTTTGTTTCGGGCTCATACGCATAGATCCATGATTCGTCACCTGTGACGATCTTATGTACGTCTTTTGAAGCACCGCGATCGTATTTTTATAAAATTTCTTTGCACCAATCGACACGAGCGTTTTTTTTGAGCGATTGTCAAATTGTACGGGATCCAACGGGAACAAAACTTTTTCACGGCCAGGTGTTCATGCAGTATCGAATGAATGCTGGCGGAAGAAATGCCCAAGGATGCCTCTATCTCACGGTATGTCACATGACGACCTTGCATTATAAGTTCACGCACGGCATTAAATGTTCTCTGGCTCACCGGCCGTTTTTGAACGACCTTCGTCTTTGAGCAAGCGTCGGTCACGATTGAATTCATTAAACCAGTTTTTCACTGTGCTAGAGGGTGGTGCTCGCTCGCCATACAGACTTTTAAGTTCATCAATGCACTCTTGTCGTGATAATCCACGTCGAAAGTTGTGAAAAATGATCGCACGAAAATGCTCACGAGTTAATTCCATTTTTTTGCCAAATTGATTTTTTTAAGTCACTGAAAACAACACAAATGATGGTCGTACGTCGAAACGTTCTGAGCGCGTTTATGCTAAAGAAATGTCAAACTTTCCAATGGAAATGTCAGATAGCGCCAGGCAACACTTAGTGTTGCCTAGCGCAGATGTATATAGCATATTTTGAATTTTCAAGTTTATTTTTCTTACCGCCTACTTCTTCTTTTCGTAACATACTCGTATATCTTAAGGTATCTGCAGGATGAAAATAAAGCAATTTTTGTAAAAAAAAAAAACGATGTCAGAACATGGAGTGTTGGCAACACTACTCTCTGCTTAGGTAAAGTACATGTTCGAGTCTGTGTTATACGTATGTCGTTCCGTCTGCTTGTTTATTTCGGAATCGTGTCTGTGTGATGCAGTTTGCTTGCAACTGTGTTGGCGTTCGTTTTAAGCGGTATTAAGGCAAACTTTGAGCTACTTTGAAGCGGGGGGTGCGGACCTTTTTTACTATGCTGTTTTGTTCCAAAACTTATGAACGAACAACAGACGGCGGCGGACGACGTCAGCCCACGCATGATTTTAGTTGTGCCGTTTGACGACGTTGTAATTCACTAACTGGATTTTACGAGAGGAACGGCAAAACAGTATACAGAAACCAACAACAGCAACAATGGCAACACCAGCAATTCGGTTGTTTTTGGCAACAACACATCTAAAACTTATGAATGAATTTTTTACGTTGCTGCTGATTTTTTGTTTTCGAAAAACTTAAATTTTTTTTATTTCGTTTACAAACACGAATTTTATGAATGAGTAATAGCGACTTGACTTTGAGTGCTACAAGTTTTGCTGGTTCATTATTCAATTCATTCATGCCTTTGTGTCTATGCGCGTGCAGTACTCGCAGCTGAGCGAAGAACGAGCAACAGCCAACCGCAAATGTCGCAACTTCCTCGGAAGTCTCTTTTTAACGTTTTAAACGTAATGTTAGAGTTAGATGTGATCTAATCTTTAAAGCAAAATCAAAATATAAATGTATCAATGAATTTTTAAAATTAACACTCGTACTCGTATTTACGAGTAGATTGCCAGAATTTCGACCGAATTCTCAAATTAAATAGATAAAGAGCAAAGGACACGACTCACAATGAAGGGATAACGCATCTTCTCTTAAAGATTGCATAGATGGACGTTATATTTATGAAACTTGTGCTGGATATTTTACAACAAAATTACAAAGGTTCTCAGCTATTAGTCAGAGGGAGTCGAGCTAGATTTCTCTCACACAGAGAATAAATCGGTAAGAATACTATTATGAATCCTTCTAGGAGAAAGGATGAGTTTTCTATCTCTTCTTGTCAGCGACAGGCACGTTGTATTCTGAGGGTCAAGTAGGGTCTTAGTAGACGTGCAGTACGCATTATGTACGGTGGTCTGTTCGTTGTCTGCGAAACTCATGGTTCATCGGTCTGGTATGAGACAGTGAAGTCTGCTGTCGGCTACTGAAAGATACTCTCTCGCCAGTTGGTTGTTTGGCATGTCTACCAGTGTGTCACACAGTCTCTACTGAGGACCTTCAGGGGTTCTTAGGTGTAGTTCCTCTTGACCTTGAAGAAATAAGTTGCGGTATGCTTTCAAGATCAAAAAAAAGTAGACAATGCTGTCTGATGAGTAGGTGATAGATAGAGGGTGTGGAGAGTATCAAATGCAAGTCGTTGTCACGCGAGAATGTTACAACTACATGGGACTTCAGCAAGAATTGAATGATATACAGGTTCGTTATTGATGTCAGTTGTGTCGGAAGTAAGCCGGATTTTGGCTTCATCCTCGATTTGCTAGACGGACACGGTACTCTTTCCTGCAAACAGAGCCCTTAGCGATAGTCAGTCGTGCAGTTGTGGGGCGCCAGTCGAGGAATGAATGCGAGTGCCCTCACTATGACGCCATGGTCATTGTTTCTTCCGATGGTCAGTGGGACGTCAGTGTTGTGCCCTTCATTAGCGCATGCCAAGCTAAGATTAGCCAGTTCGGATGCCTTTTCTAGGCATCGTGATTCTCGTTTATTGATTGCAGGCCACCATAACCGGCGGTGTGGAAGTAACTTTGGCAACCTTGTCTGGAGGATATCTGGTACCGCGGGTGAGGACCGCATGCGAATGCCCTCTCTATGACATGGTCGTTGTTTCTTTAGATGGTCAGTGGGACGTCGGGGTTGTGCTCTTCATAAGCGCATGCCAAGCTAAGATTAGTCAGTTCGGTTGTCAAGAATTTTCGAGGTGTCGTGATTCTCGTTTATTGATTGCAGACCGCCATAACCGGCGGTGTGTTCGAACCCACATAAGACTGAAACTGGAAGTAACTTTGACTCTGAAACCTGACCGGAGGATATCTGGTACAGCAGGTGAGGACTGGATGCGAATGCCCTCACTATGACGTTGTTTCTTCTGATGATCAGTGGGACGCCGGGGTTGTGCGCTTCATAAGCGCATGCCAAGCTAAGATTAGCCAGTTCGGATGTCAATCCGAACCTGACCGGAGGATATCTGGCACCACGATTTTTTCAAGATCTCAACCAGTCATTATAGACCCTGAAGGTCGGTTTAGCGTATAGGAAACCATGTCCATGTACAGCATGAACACTTATATGCAGGCATTTGTGTCTGCATATATGCTTTCTCACGGCCGATGTCTTTAACTTTGGGTGACCAGTCCCGCGTTGTATGGATCTCAAACTGGTGATAGTCTTTTGCCACAAGGTCTGACCGGAGGCTTAAGTTTGGTATCACGGGTAGTCAGGGGCCCACGGAACTGTTGTTTAAGCCTGTCTAGTCGGTACGGCCTTTCGGGAAGCAACTTGGTGGCTGTGGTTGAAAACCTTAATCGCGGGGAGAGTTTCGGCTCAGTGAGAAGTTGCACAACCGGGTGCTATTACCCATACATTTGAGGTTTAGATAGGCCTCGCCTCCTAACCAAAGGGGACGTTGTGTCCATATAACACGATTCGAATGTAAGCTGGCGGGATTGGCTTTAAAGGGCGCTGGTCGGTGCTTGGTCATGGCCTCTGTTTAAGGCGCTCTATGGTTGATAAACATGTGAAACACAAGGACGTTGTGAAACTTTTTCTAGGAACAAACCTTAATTTAACTCATACGGCAGTACGATAAACCTTATATGTTTACGTCTTATGGTCCTAAATAGACAGAACGGAAATAAAAATGGTAAATTTAGTAGCAATGATTGCATTTAAACTCTATAAACATCCATTTTAAATTGTTTCTGCTCCGGCTTTGTTTTTCTTTGTATTTAAAACCAAAGAACAGCACAAAACAAATTTGGTTTCGTCTCTCGGTTATGGTGTGCTTTAAAGATACCTTAGATTTTTCCAATTTGAAGTTTGTTTACAGCACCCGTACACTACGGTAGCCTAAAAAAAACCCTACCACTAGGTTTTGAGTTTAAACTCAATTTAGGATAGTCCCTTGAATCTTTTAATTTCTTTTAGATTGTTTGAGGGAAAATTACCATATGCCGGCGAAAAATTCGGGTACTTTACCCTTAACGAGTTTAACTGAAATAAGTGTCATTGTAAAGTGTGACTTGTTTTATTGGAGAAAGGGCAGCGAAACTTTTAGTGATAAACAAAAAGCCACTATCAGAATGGGCAAATTTCGGCGGCAATGTAAAGGCTTTTTGATGTAGATGGCAAGGCCAAAGGCATCATGGACAATATGCAGTATACAAAATATTTGATGCTGCTGTGGAAGCCATCTGCGTCAGGGGTTATTAAAATATATGGCAACAAACAAGGTGATCTCCGTTACAACATCAGCATGCCACACATCAATAATACGAAATTCAAGTCCCGAGTAAAAATGTTGAGAATGAGGATAGCAGTTTAGTAGTGGTGACTGTCACAGCTTTAATGAATACAAACAATGTTACGTGTGCACATACACATGCACGTACGTATGAGATGCTAAGGTACCCCAACAAACCAGTCCCTAAGCGTAATATAACTAAATTGGAGAATACACTTACTACTAACAAATTTTTACAACTTTTCTTAAACATGCATCATTTGAACCCATAGATTTCGTAACAAAGAAAAATAAACACAAAGTCGTCAACTATACGCTGCTTGCTTCACACAAGAAACAAAAAAACCCAAAGTCGCTGCGACGTATATGATGTGCCGTTATTTGTACACGTGCATTTTGTTTTCTTTGTTAAAGTTCTCAGTTGTTTTGTTCATGTTGAATTGTAAAGTTGGAGTAACAAAAAAGTGAAAATTAAAGAGAAGTAAAAAAGTGAAAAAGTGAATAAATTAAAGAGAAGTAAAAAAGTGAAGAAATAAAGTTTGTAAAAGTAAAATAAAATATATAGAACTATAAAAAATGTCTTACAAAGCTGACATTTCCAAGCCTGTTTAAAGCTTATATTTCTAAGCTTGTTCAAAGCTTACATTTGTAAGCTTGTTCAAAGCTTACATTTCTAAGCTTATTGTATATTATAGACTAGCAAGCTTATAACAGGGTTCAATTTTGTTTATTATATAATTGTTACCAAGCGTATTACTATAGTTTTCACTAACGTTTTCTAAGCTTAAGGCTTATGATAGTAAGTTTGTTACAAGTTATTTCTAAATGGTTTTGGTTTGTTGGGACGACCCTGAAGTGAGATTTTGCTTGTTAGCGTCAGATTAAATCTCAAACAAACATGTATGTTTGACGACGAACAAAGGCATCCTGCTGGTAACCACGACATCAATGGCAAAAATGTCTGTGATAATCATGTGCTACTCTCATCGCAGTTGTTTGGTTATAATCGACCATTTGTAGTTGGGGTAAGTTGCCTTAGTTTCCGTCCAGGCGTTGTTTAGTGACAAGAACAGTCAAACACCGGTTTTTGCTTTGTCAATTGATACGAGATACGAAATGATACAATTACATGGAGATTAGTAATGTTTGGCCAAATATTTCGGCATTGATTTTTTGCACTTTTTCCAATTATTTCATTGGGGGTGGGTTATTCACACATGAGTAGTGGAAAGGAGGTTAGCTTAGGGCTTCACTGTCAAGAATTCATTAGTATGGTCACTCCCGCGCATGGACTGAGTCAAAACTCACCATATGTGCAGTGTTTTTGGGGAATTTTTCAATTAAAGGTTATTTTAAAAATAAGTATCTCCGTTTGGACAACTGCCCGCATAACTCTGAACTATTAAAGCTCTGATGGTATGAGTTGAATCATTTGTGCGAAACCCCTAATCGATCTCAAATATAACAACACTGCACAAATTATAAATGGAATTCAACTCTAACCTTTATTTTGAATAGTCAAATGCTGCGTAGTTCCCAGCGAATTCGAAACAATCAGCTTCTTCGATGTCTTGGTTTAGATCTTGACAACGTAACATTTTTAAACTTCCCGGTGGAAATGATAAAAGTTGTTATATTTGAAGTCGTTTTTTTCGACTTTTGCTGTAAATAAGGGATCCGAGATGCCAAAGCAATATTAAATATATCTCCAATAATATCTCCAATAATATCTCCAATAATATCTCCAATATACACATTTAACTAATGTGAGAAGGTTTTTTTCATTAAGTTTTAAATTTTGTGACTTGACGAAGATGATTTTTTTTGCAAAATACCACAAAGGATATCATACTGTTTGTAATTAACCTCAAATGAATGAGGACACTGTGAACAGCCACTGTCATTGGATAAGGATATTATCCATTATAATTTTGGCTGTAAAGCAAAAGTGCTCAAAAATGTTTGCAAGACACACAAATTGTTAAATTTTATATAAGTATTGGAGAATAATTTGCAATTTACATTCATCTTCATATTTTAGTTATACATAACCGTATATAATTTGACACCTTAGTTGGTTGTCCCATTTCCATAGTCAAAATTTCGTATTGGAGTCTTCTGTATGTACCATTACTGGCATTTCCATTGGAAAGTTTGACTGGAAAAAATCAATTTGGCAAAAAAAATGGAATTAACTCGCGAACATTTTCGTGCGCTCATTTTTCACAACTTTCGACTTGGATTATCACGAAAGTGTGCATCGATGAACTTAAATCTTTGTGTGAATTCAATCGTGGCCGACGCTCGCTCAAAGACGAAGGTCGTCCAAAAACGGTCGTTGTGCCAGAGAACATTGATGCCGTACGTAAAATGATAATGCAAGATCGTCATGTAACATACCGTGAGATAAAGGCATTCTTGGGTTTTTTTTCCACCAGCATACATTCGATATTGCATGAACAACTGTCGTCAAAAAGGTTTGTTCTAGTTGGATCCTCAACATTTTGACAATCGCTCAAAAAAGGCTGTTGTCGATTGGTGAAAAGAAATTTTGAAAAAATACGATCGCGGTGCCTTGGATCATGGATTTATGCGTATGAGCCCGAAACAAAACAGCAATCGACAGTGTGGGTCTTCGGACATGAGCCAAATCCAACAAAAGTTGTTCGTAGAAGAAGCTCTTCGAAGCAAATGGTATGCTGTTTCTTCGGCAAACCTGGTCATGTGGCGACTGTTTCGCTTGAGCAACGTAGGACGGTAAATTCTGAGTGGTACACCACAATTTGTTTGCCTAAAGTCTTCGGAGAAATTCGAAAAACGTACAAGTGAAGACGAATCATTGAGCACCATGACAATGCGAGATCTCACACATCGGCTCAAACCAGCGCCTTTTTGGCCGGCCAAAACGTCGAATTGATGCGTCATCCGCCGTACAGCCCTGACTTGGCACCCAATCACTTCTTTTTATTCCCGCACATCGTGGTCAACGCTGTTAAAGCATTTAAAAACCATGTTTTGGAGGTGTCTCAATCGGTGTAGAAAAAGTCGACAATTGGTTTGACTGCATTCAAAAGTGTATAAATCATGCTGGAGAATACTTTAAAAACCATAAAGCCATTTTTGATGGTAAATATTCGCGTTTTCATTATTAGGCCAGAAATATATATAACAGCCCGTAATTGTCCCAAAAACCTTACTCGTGCTAAAATTCATTAAGATTAAATGTAAGATGTGGCTTCTTTAGCTTAAAACAGTAAAATCGCATGAACATATATGTGGGAGCTATATCTAAATCTAAGGCGATTTTCTTTGATTTTTCTAGCGTCCTTCCTTGATCCAAAAAATTAACGTCTGTCAAATTTTTTCAAGATTGGCTGTAATATGTGGCTGCTAGAGCTCAAGACGTAAAATCGGATGAACATGTGTGTGAGCTAAATCTAAATCTTAACCGATTTTCTTTACTTTCAATGACGGTCTTCCTTGATCCAAAAAACTAACATGTGCCAAATTTCATTAAGATTGGATGTGATATATGGCAACTAGATTTAAAAAACATAAAATTTGATGAAGATACGTGAGGGACTGCATCAAAATCAGAACCGTTTTTTTTTATTCGGATAACGATAACGTTTGCTTAATTTTATTAAGATTAGCTGTAATGTGTAAAAGCTAGAGCAAATATAAAATCGAAAGCAAATAAAAACAATTGCGACCTGTAGTTTAATTACAAGCTTTATATGGATAGACGGACGGACAGATAACGTAACATGGAAAACTCAAAACGTCTAGCATAAAAAGTTTTCTTATATATAAACATTTGCCACGAAACTTACTTATAACACTCTGTTCTACAGAGTGGTGCAGGGTATAAATATGATTGTCTTCAAACATATTTTGCAGGAAACATACAAAAATTTAAAGCATGCTCCAAACATATATATGTTTGGGTCAGAGCAAAATATTTATATGTGCGTGGCAATGTTCCCAAACATTCAAATGGTTATACACAAACATTTATTTGTTTGCACCCAAACATAAATATGTTTGCAGTTATGTTTTCGAACATTCATATGCTTCTGTGCAAACATATAAATATTTGCATCCAAACATTGACATGTTTGCAGAAATATAAGCAGTCATAAATTACTAACTACTCGTTCAAAGGCCAGTAATCCAATGTTGAACAAACAGACAACAATAAATTCTGTCTATAACTGCCTGCTACTGAAAAAAGACATTTTAAAACACCATTTTTTCTTTAATAAACTTTACAAAATAATTTATATTCCACCAATGTTCTTTTTTTAAATACGTTTTGCTTGTACTGTGCCTAATCACTTAAGCTATAACTAGCAACTAATAATAATGTTCTAACATTTTTCAACACTGAATTTATATTATTCCCCAAACATATGGTATTTCAATATGCTAGTATGTTGTCCTAAACATATAATAATATATAAGCTGATCTACAAACATATAAATGTTTGAAGCATGTCCTA
Source organism: Hydrotaea diabolus (assembly GCA_963513945.1). Classification (NCBI taxonomy): domain Eukaryota; kingdom Metazoa; phylum Arthropoda; class Insecta; order Diptera; family Muscidae; genus Hydrotaea; species Hydrotaea diabolus. Next base: position 14,548,657 of record OY740716.1, on the reverse strand, counting down.
AACATATATATGTTTGCATCCAAATATACTTCTAACATTTATTTTTCTTCGTGAGGGCATAAACACTGAATCCATTAATATTCGAAAACATTTTGCACACAGTTTCTTTATCGGCTTAAAGGTCACAGTGCTTATAGTAGTAAATGGGTAAATTTGCAATGTGGTGGTTTAAAATTTTATAAATATTTTTCATTTGTTTCTGCCCCAAAAATACAGTATTCTAAGCACGAGTATATCAAATTTAATGTATTTTTTTATTTGCAGGTATGTACAACGGCCAATCTAAATATTGTCTAGTTATATTGGTAAGTTAGTTTCAACCGTTATCATAATTACACTAGGCAGATGGTGCCATACTCGTCACTATAAATATTTTCGTTGCCATACAAATTTTAGTTCGTATGCCCTGTATGCAGACATTTCGCTTTATAAAATTAAACCCGATTACCACAAATTAGGATGATTTTTTTTTATAAATGCAATATGATAAACCGTTATTCATTAAAACGAAAAAGAAAGGAAAAGTTTTCGTGGAAAATTATTCAATTAATGTTGTATTCATAAAGTTAATTCCAATGGGCGTTTCCGTGAACAACTCACTAATAATGCATTCCATAATATCGTATTCACTTTTGCCTCGGACACCAAGTATAAATTGACAATTTACAAATCTTCTCATGGAACAACATGGAGGGAAAAACGGTCTCTCAAGCAAATGTAGGAAATATTAATGCAGAGAACATTGATATGTTTATAGCAATGATCTCAAACATGTATATGTTTATGTGCTAACATATGTTAAGTGCACCGAAACATTAACGTATTTGCAGCAATGTTTCCAAACATTCATATGTTTATAAAAATGTTCCCAAACATTCATATGTTTATAAAAATGTTCCCAAACAATCAAATGTTTGCGGCAATATTCGCAAACATTCACATGTTTTGCATGCAAACATATTTTAAAAATAATTTTTTTTTCCGAGCATCCTTTTGTGTTGTACTCCATAGGTAAACATATGCGTGATACTCCAGCATTATCCTTGTTTTGTTCATAGCTATAACATGTGCCATGCTTTGAAGATATTGCCCTTAAGGCAAAAATCGTTGCTTCTGCTCAATTAGGTTCAAAGGACCAACGCACCGAAGAATTACGAATTAGTCTAAAAAAATGTAAAAGTATATTAACAAAATGGTATAACGCTTATGTGTATATTGTCAATTGTCATCGTTGTCGCCGTGCTGTGTCGTAGTTCAAGCTGAAAAGTATCTTAAGTAACTAACAACAAACGGCAATAACAGCAGAAATTACAACCGCAGCAATGAAAAGAGTTTAAAATGGAAACCAAAAATTATGAATGAGTCGACCCACGCAATGCTGTAACCAGCCAACCAACCACCAACAACGACAGCTCCAGACCAAAGCAAATGCATTCAGTGTCAAAGCGGATGCAAAGCAACGACCCAATACAAAGCAAAGACAGCCAGACACACGCCATCACCCGGAGCTGAGCTGCTGCAATGCTGTTGGACTACCAAAAACAAGCCAGCCAGACAGAGTAACAGACAACAGGAAAAGATAATCGAGGAGCAGCTCCGTCTTTAAGAGGTGCAGCAGACGCAGTGGTGGGGGTGGTTTAGTGAACTGACAGTTCTCGGGTTTTATTGTTGCTGTTGTCTGTTTCCAGTTAGGTTGCGGCTGAAAATGTTGAAAAGGAGATGAAGCTGACGGTGGTGGAAATGAACACCGCAGACTCTACGGCCGTCCATCTGTTTGCCTGTACCTCCGCTCCATACTGTCCGTTAATGTTTAATTTTCTTTCAAGCAAAAAACCCTGCCAACATTTTTGATTGCAAAAGAATCTCATGCGATTCGCCTGGAGAATGAGTACAATCGCAGCGATTGTCGTCTGTGAATCGCCTGAGTATTCCCTGGTGAAAGTAGTTGTACCCTTCGAGCGATTTGCTAGAAAGAATCGTGTGCGTCAGGGAGATTCGTTGGCATTTCTTCAAAACGATTCCTACCTGATTACGATATTTACTTATATTTATGAGATTCGTAAATTGGTCTCTGTGACGATAGAAGGATGAATTTGCATAGAATTTATTCAATCGAAAGAATATCATTGAAGTAAAACAAAGCACACAAGTGCATAACAGTTTTATGATAACCTAATGCATTATTGTTTTCATTCTCTACTCCTAATTTGTTTTTTTCTTTGGCCAAAAACATTTCTATTAGAATTTCTGTAACCTCGCTTGCACGATTAATTTTCCCAGCATCGTCCAGCTGCTTTCTGAACACTTTTGAGGATTGTATATCCATCGCTTGGGTTAATCGACCTATTCTTTAAAGTGCGTCAATACGATTCAAGGAAAATTCGCGCAGGCGAATCCCCGCAACATTTGTCAAATTGTTTGCGGGGATAGTATGTATAAAACCCGAAGAAATCAAAGGCACTCGAATTAAGCAGGGCCACAAAAAATATCGTAATAAAATCAGCCAACAAAAAAAAAGAACAGTTTCTTACACATATGCGAAGTCGAGTTTGTGTGTAGCGTCAACCAAAATAAACCGAAAGACGGGCGCTCCCATTCATTAATTTTCTTCACATGCAACCGACCTCAAGGCTTGCACCAGAGGGAAGCATGCATGTGTGCAGGCACAACCATCACTGTAAGCAGTGGAAGTCTCACAGACATACGCACTCATCGTCGAGAGGTACTAACATCAAATGTCTGTCCGACTATCGGTCGTTGCGAGTCATCTGTGTACCGTTTCGAAGGTACGTTGTTTAGACGCAAATTGTGTCAAACGTCTACAGGTACGAGGCGGTTCTATTAAATGCAATAGTTTAAATATTAATTATTAATTAATTTATTAATTAATTTATTAATTTGATAATTTATTAATTTATTAATTTATTAATTTATTAATTTATTAATTTATTAATTTATTAATTTATTAATTTATTAATTTATTAATTTATTAATTTATTAATTTATTAATTTATTAATTTATTAATTTATTAATTTATTAATTTATTAATTTATTAATTTATTAATTTATTAATTTATTAATTTATTAATTTATTAATTTATTAATTTATTAATTTATTAATTTATTAATTTATTAATTTATTAATTTATTAATTTATTAATTTATTAATTTATTAATTTATTAATTTATTAATTTATTAATTTATTAATTTATTAATTTATTAATTTATTAATTTATTAATTTATTAATTTATTAATTTATTAATTTATTAATTTATTAATTTATTAATTTATTAATTTATTAATTTATTAATTTATTAATTTATTAATTTATTAATTTATTAATTTATTAATTTATTAATTTATTAATTTATTAATTTATTAATTTATTAATTTATTAATTTATTTATTTATTAATTTATTAATTTATTAATTTATTAATTTATTAATTTATTAATTTATTAATTGATTAATTTATTAATTTATTAATTTATTAATTTTCTAATTTATTAATTAATAATTTATTAATTTATTAATTTTTTAATTTATTAATTTATTAATTTATTAATTGATTAATTTATTAATTTATTAATTTATTAATTTATTAATTTATTAATTTATTAATTTATTAATTTATTAATTTATTAATTTATTAATTTATTAATTTATTAATTTATTAATTTATTAATTTATTAATTTATTAATTTATTAATTTATTAATTTATTAATTTATTAATTTATTAATTTATTAATTTATTAATTTATTAATTTATTAATTTATTAATTTATTAATTTATTAATTTATTAATTTTCTAATTTATTAATTTTCTAATTTATTAATTTTTTAATTTATTAATTTATTAATTTATTAATTGATTAATTTATTAATTTATTAATTTATTAATTTATTAATTTATTAATTTATTAATTTATTAATTTATTAATTTATTAATTTATTAATTTATTAATTTATTAATTTATTAATTTATTAATTTATTAATTTATTAATTTATTAATTTATTAATTTATTAATTTATTAATTTATTAATTTATTAATTTATTAATTTATTAATTTATTAATTTATTAATTTATTAATTTATTAATTTATTAATTTATTAATTTATTAATTTAATAATTTATTAATTTATTAATTTATTTATTAATTCATTAATTAATTTATTAATATATTAGCTGGGAGCTATATCTTAACATGAATAGCTTTTCTTAATTTTAATAGCGTCCCACCTTTGTGCCAAAAACTTCTTCTAAATATAGTTTAGAACGGACAATTGCAATTTCTTGAAACTATGCAATTAATGAATTCATTATTTATTAATTATATCTGACTTAAATAATTACATGTTTTGGTTACGTTGATACACCAATATTAAGTATACTTACCCATTTATACTTCCCTCCAATGTAAAACGCTACTCTAATCTAGCGTATGGACTCTCTGAGTTTAAAAGCTTTTAGCTGTATTATCGTTAATAGTTTGGCCAGACACATTTATTTCGTTATTCTAACTTTACTAAACTAGCCAAGATCAGTGGAAAATATTAACTTCGAATACCAGTTTTTGGTTTGGCCCGAAACTGAGACAGTCACAAAAACCGCAGCCATAAACAATAACAGCGGCAGCCGTCGCACCATTGGTAGGAGAAATTTACTGCTTAGCGGATCAGTTGTGGCATGATTTCATTCCTGTTCTTCGTTTTATTGTTCCTTCAGCTTCAGCTCCATCAGCAATTGTGTGCAATGCGGGTGCAACGGAGTGGCCGGCTTATGTCCGTTAAAATTGTTTTACATTGACCAATATTTAAAAGCAATTTATGCCATCTCTCATTTTAACAGAGTCATTTTTGTTGAGCTGTGGTACGTGACATAGTCACAAACACCAGAAATGAAATACCCTACAACCGTCTTTTGAAAAATGCACTCTAAGTTAGTAAAAACTTATCACATACATTTATTTGGTCCTTGGTAAAATGATTTATCAATATCGCTAGATCTGCGAATTATACGTTTCGCTACTTCTTTTAGTAATACGAACATTCAGAATGTGTTTTTTTTAATATTGTTGGCAGGAAATAGATTTATAAGAGAAACTCGTCGAAAACACAATGTCGGGCATCGATGTAAAATATATGCAGAAATACCAGTTGTTAATTAAAGTGATAATATTGGTCAAAATAGAGTTCATTTGTATAGAAACGAGGGTTTTTGGGAATCAATGGATCTCTGCTTGTTTTAACCCAGCAAAAACACTACCAAGTAAAATTACGAGTAAGTTGAACTCAAAAGTCTTTACTAAATGCTCGTACTTTAACATTTATTTGTAACCATACCCGAGCTCAAGAATAAGTATTCCGTGTGCGAGAGCGAGTGAGACCAGGCATGCAAACATTTCAAAAGTCGAGCTAGTTCGGTTGAGTGTTTCAGAACAGGTCTGAACCTATGGTTCAGTTTTAAAAAATTAACAGCGTTTCTGGCTCAGTTCAATGGTTTGAAATTGGTTTTCAAAATCAAAGGAAAAAAATACTTTTTGATTCAATTTTTTTTATTAAGAACTAAAAATGGAATTAAAACTTAGGAAGGTACATAAAAACTAAAAACAAGTAACGTACTTTAAATAAATAATACGAAATAATAATTTACATTCGTAAATCACATAAATTCTATTGTACCTAAAACATACTCACTGTTAGCTTTTATTAAAAGGAATTGTAGAGATTTTGTGGATCCATCCACAGTAAGGGTAGTTTATACGTCCTGAGTTAGAGCTAAATTAGAATATGCGTCCTTAATCTGGAATCCCTTTAATTCAATTCACATTTGTTGACTTGAAAAAATTCAAAAGAGATTTATATCGTTTGCTCTTCGCTCAACTAATTTTGCTTAACCTCAGCCTTTATATGTAGACAAATGTAGGTTTATTCCTTTGAAAACGCTGGAAACTAGAAGAACCTTATTATCTCAAGTTTTTCTTCATAAATTGGTTTCGAGCTCGATAGATTCATCGTGTTTGTTGGCACTAGTCGATTTTTGCTTTCCTACCAGAACTTTGCGTCGCTTTAACTTGTTTTGTTTACCTGTTCATAGAACGAATTATTCTCTTAATGAACCTATAACTAGAGCAATGAAAGAGTTCAATAGTATCTCCAATCAGAACGTTGATTTGTTTGATTCGTTATGTAATATTATTAATAACTTAGATTTAATTTACTTTTAGATGTAAGAAATAGTCTGTAAGGAATTTGTACTTCCATAGACTTAAATAAATAAATAAATAATACGCTTTCGATGTATCGATTTTTTTTGTTGTAAAACAAACCACGGAACCGATCAATTTGTTGTGATTTTCGGTTCGGTGGCTGAATTTCAGCAGGAGTAGTTATAGGTGACATTTAACACGCTTTGCTATAGTTGAACTAGATCGAATTAAAAATGTTTGCTCTACAGCAGTTGGACTTCAAATCAAAGGAAACGTTTGTCTGGAGGCTACATTAAAAGATGGATCGATATGGTCGAGCTTCAGTTGGAATGGCTATAAGTTGATCAGGCTTAATGCTAAATTTGGTATAAATCAGATGTCATTTGTGGCTTCTAGAGCTGGGGAATGTGGAAGGAAGTTTTCCAGGGACCCATGCAAAAACCAAATATGATAAGCGAATAATTTAAATGGCATATGGAAGATAATTGTTCAGCCTATAAAATGAGCATTTTCTGAAAAATTAATTTAATTTTTCAATTATTTTTTTCAATTTTCTTTTAAAAGTCTAATTATTTCTAAACTATAATTATGTTTTAACACTATTCGAGACTTCACATTACTGGAACCATGAATTTTTTATTACTTGAAGTCAAAGTAGGCGGATACAACCTTTTGAAGTATGTAAAGGAATAATCAAAAACCAATTTTAAAAAATATGCAAGTATAGAAAAATATAGATTTTTTTATTTTCCGACAAAGTTGAAAAATAGTGAAAAAATGGATTTTAAATACTGATTTACTTGGAGAAACACAAAGCAAACATTAGATTTTATTATTATTATACATTTAATAAATACATCAATCAATACTCGTAGAAACATTAAAAGACCTAGTTTTCGTGATATTACAGCTGAAATCGGACCAAATTACCTAAAAATGGTGTGTTTTTCTGTAAACCGAAAAGCAAATTTGTATCGGGATCTGATATTATTAAGGGCAGCATATTTGAAATCGTTAAAATATTTTCTATAAGAGGGATTTAGTCAAAATATTGTAGGCGCACATGAACATTTTTGTATTTTCAAACTCGTTTGATCGGAGCTGTGCGTCGGCTGTTTATCCACACAATATGACTATCAGATAATAAGCGACTATCTGATAATAAATTGCGATTTACATCATTTTGTTTGGTCGCTTTTGTGTATACTTATATAAAATTAAAGCCTAAAATACACAGTATATTAATACAAAAATTAAAAACCTTTTTTAAGTAATTCCATAACTCAAGATCTCCGTTAGTCCATCTGTGTTTGAAAAAAGTGGTTCGAGTTATGAAAATTTAGCAGCATTTGCAGAAAAATGTACGCACTACATCACACTTACTATATTTACAAAGAACATCATTTAAGCCGCTACATACGACGACATCGCTCTCCCCTGATGTAGGGTACACAAATTCTATGACGAACATAACTGTCAGTTATGGTTTACGATTGTGTTTGGCTATGTTCGAATTTCGGGCCATGCTATAGTGCTTGAGTAACATTTTGTCTGGCCTGGCTAACTGTGAGTGTAATGTTGGCCAAGTCAACAGGAGTTGGTAAAGACACAAAAAGACGTCAGCGAGCAACAGTTGCAGGAGTTGCAACAAGCATTCCCGACTATTAAATATTTTGTACTCGTAGTTAAATTTGAATATCAACTAATATTTATTGGTTTAGCCAGAGTAAAATAGTCTGGGGTTATGCCTAATCCACCTCCTTCAACTCCTCATGCATGTAAGTGGTAAATTTCAAAAGCGTTTTGCGGCTAAGTTCCAACTATTTGGGTTAAGTGGCGTTAAATGCAGTTAGCCCGTATGTTTGTCCGTCCCTGCATCTGTCGGTGGTCGTTGTGCCTCATGCCATTCACAGTGGGTGTTGTTTTTCGGTTAGAAAACGGTGTTTCATCTTCGCTAGCTGTTGTCCAAAGATTGGGGGGAACCATAAAAAAACTTTATTACGCTCGTATTGATCATATGTTTATGTCCCAGTGTACTCTGCGAAGAATTATGGAAACATTTTTGCAATTGTTATTAAGGTCATTGCAGTCATGTGGCAAACATGCACAAATTTATTTTCAATAACATTTTTTCTACATGAATTTATTGTTATTAGCTGCGCCGTAGTAGTTCGTATTTATTATTATTTTTATTCTGGCTTTGTTGAATAATACAAAACAAAGCAAAATTAGGTCTTGTATCAATCCCAGCTGCTTCCACCTGAGTTTGATTTGCGTCCAAAAATACTTTATTTTACTATAAGCAGAAATTGGGACGGGACGTACTTTTTATTCACTGAACGAATATAGGTAATGTAATGATTAGCTGTCTTGAGCAGCTAATCAATGGTTTCCTCTGGGCCAATCCCAAGCTGCTAATGACTTCAAGACATTACTGTGCAAAATTTCCCAGCTTAATTCGTTTACCGCTATCGTGATTTCAACAGACACACGGACTGTGGGACGGACGGGCATTGCTAGATCGTCTTACAGTTTTACGGTTATCCATAGTATGCAGATACTCGAATACATACTTAATAGGGTCTCCGGTCAATACTTCTAGGTGTTGCGAACGGCTTGACAAATTTAGTATACACTTCTTACTTCGGCAGTTTTTGACATTTTGCTAATCACATCTCCATTATTTGTGGCCGAACAAAGTATTAATTTTGGATAGTTAATGGGTTCTAGTGACTTTTAACGGTCCCTTTTGGCTTAACCAATAAAATAAAATATGGTGCAGGGCCATAGTCAAAATTTGTTGTTATTTGACAAAGAAATTTATTTTCAAGATTCGCATAACAAATAGTCCATGGTAGAGACTAAGGATTACGTTTGCATTCTGTTTAGAGTTTATGAATATTTCGTAAACCTGTTTAAATTGGCTATCAGACTCTTGAAACACAAATAAAATGTAACAGCTAAAATACGTAAACTATCTTAAATCTATATATATATATATATGGGTAATTTATGTCAAGTGACCCAACATTTGGAATCGATTCCGTTCGGGATGAAACTTGCACCAAGGTTAGTTCTATTTAATAGTAGTTTAGACAGAAACTTTGTACGAGATCATTCTGGGCTAGAGGGGTCGAATTTTGACGTTTTGGGCTAACAGGTGTTTTTTCGCATAAGTTACATTACCTACTGCTCCTAGCAAAATTTGTCCAGAGAGTTTTGGATAGCTGTTTATTCAATTTTAGAAAAAAGTAAATAAATTACAAAAAATATTTTCAAATTCAAAAATAAATAATTTTTTTCCAAAAAGGCTCATTTTTTACTACAGGATGGAGCGCGAAAATTTGCTTATTTTGGAATGAAATAAAAAAATTATGAACCTTAGAAAAAAAAATCGCATGGAGCAAAGTTGGCAACATTTGCTTCAAAGGCAACATTTGCTTCAAACACTTTATGATAAGCCTCGCTGTGTGTGCAGTGGCACCATTCTGTTGGAACCATGTATACTCTAATTGCATTGCCTCAAGAGCCGACTAAAAAAAAAAAAAATCCTGTATCATAGTCAAGTACCGTTCGGAGTTGCCAAGAGCAAGTCATTGCTTCCGAGCAGAGCGTTTCGGAGATTTCACTACTGCTGCTCTAACTCTCTCGATGTTTTGTGGTGTTGTAATCCTTCTCTTAGGTCCCCTTTATAAAAACATGACATATTTCCTGCTGTTCTCAACGAAGTTATCCAATTTATAATTGATTGCCGTCCAGGAACACGTCCGGGAACAGCGAATCGTAAACGAAAAGCACGCTGCACTGCAATGATCGAGTTCGCATTTGAAAATACGCTTCAACACAAAGTGATCTGTCCTTACGTGTCTAATGTATGATGATAACAGAAAGGTAGGCGAATACAAATCTCCCGTCAGCCACTATAAGCTACGCACACTCTTCACTATACTCGACCAACAGTGCCGCCACAGCCTGCAGTACAAACAAGCAACATTCGCGCTCCACCCTGTATAAAAGGGTAAAAGCGAAAACATGTATTCACTATCAATCATATATTGATTTTTTTTAAGATTTATTACTAAGTCTACTGGGGTCTCAAGGACCCCTGTGGACGTCATGGGAGCCATTAATACGAGTATAATAACTATTATTTAACCCATTTATGGGATTAATAAATAAATGGGACATAAATACTGTTACAACATTGAACACACCCATTTCAATAGTAGAACTGAACATACCCCGTTAATGTCAAATGGGTTTTGAAAGCTAACCTCAATAGCGTTAGTCTGTAACGGGATTTTAAAATTGTTTTAACTTTCATCATGGAGTGGTCAGATAATGAGAACCGTATCGCTGTAATAGCGCTATTCAAATGAAAAAAGCGATATTTTTAAAACGCTCCGGCCACTAGGGATTAGCCGTTTGTTCGTCTACTGATGCATAAAACTGTTTGAGGAGACTGGAGATGTAAAAGACCGCCACCGGTCGGGCCGCCCACGCTCTGTTCGAACACCGCATATCATCAAAGCCGTTAAATCAAGAATTCACAGAAATCCGCTCCGAACACAGAAAATCATGGCCCGTGAGATGAATATCACGCAAAAGTCCATGAGTCGAATCATTAAAAAAGACTTGGGGCTTTCAAACGACGACCGGACATTTATTGACTGCAGCTTAAAAAAAATAGGATTGAAAAATGCAAACGTCTTTTGGTAAAGCACGCTGATAATTAGACAGAAAAATTTTGTTCACCTATTAAAAAATTTTGACCGTTCAGGAAAAATTGAACAAGCAAAATGATAGAGTGTATGAGAGGTCGTCTAAGGAAGCATCTGAACTGATCCCAAGGGTGGAAAAGGGTCATCACCCAGCTTCAGTCATGGTTTGGTGGGGTGTCTCACACGATGGGGTCACTGACCTGCATTTCTGCGAACAAGCAGTCAAAACATCGGTCAAAGTTTACCAAGAAACCGTTTTAGAAGCTGTAGTGAAGCCTCTTAACAATTCCCTGTTCCAAAACCAGCAATGGATTTCCCAGCCGGCGCATAAGGCTAAAACGTCCCAGGCCTGGCTTCGAAACAATTTGCCAGCGTTCATATCCTCTGAAAAACGGCCCTCAGGCAGTCCATATTTGAACCCATTGGATTACAAACTATGGACGGTTTTAGAGGACAAGGTTTGTCATAAAAGATACCCCAACATTGGATCTCTTAAGACTGCTTCGGTTCGAGTTGTGGCCAATTTTCCAATGGACGAGGTTCGTGCATCTATTGACGATTGGCCAGTGCCACTTAAGGCGTGTGTAAAGTGAAAAGGCGGACATTTCGAATAAGTACATTCCTTTTGGATATAATATATATCAATAAATATATTAAAAAATAGTTGGTCCAAAAACATTCAGTACTTTTTTATTTTACAGTATAAACTTGTGCAGTGAATCCAGTATTTATGTCCCTACTATGTATATGTGTCGCCATCCACTACAAAAAAGGCATTACTAGAAACGATTATATATATATATATATATATATATATATATATATATATATATATATATATATATATATATATATATATATATATATATATATATATATATATATATATATATATATATATATATATATATATATATATATATATATATATATATATATATATATCTATATATATATATCTATATATATATATATATATATATATATATATATATATATATATATATATATATATATATATATATATATATATATATATATATATATATATATATATATATATATATATATATATATATATATATATATATATATATATATATATATATAGATATATATATATATATATATATATATATATATATATATATATATATATATATATATATATATATATATATATATATATATATATATATATATATATATATTTGTGAGTCTGTTTCGGCTCCTGGATGGCATGACAAGGCACTGTGTGAAAAACATAAAAAAAAACTTGGCACACATTTCTTTTCCAACCAAACAAAACAGAAAGCAGTCGAAAAATCCAAAATTTGTATCCTCACATAGAGTAAAACTTGTGTAAAGATCTATAATGTTCTCAGTAGACATGCCATAGGAAAGGGAGCATTGCTGTGTGGTTGGAAAAATATTTTAGAAATTAGAAATAAGCGTCAAAGATTTATAAAATTTCACACAACTGTAGATAAGGTGCATTTAAAATTTTTAGACCTTCAGCAAGAATAGGAGTCTCCGAAATTGGCAACCTCTGGTGTGAATAAATTGAAAGAGCTCTGCAAAATGACAGATTTTAAATTCTACATAACTGTTTAACTAAAGGAGATAATAAAAAATATGTTGATGGACTTTCTGTAGAAAGTGATAAGTCCTTTTCAATGATACAAATTTCAGTTAAATCGGATAAAAGTTGTGGTTCTGGCAAGCATTATTAGTTTTTTCACAACCAAGGGTGCCAACTTCGGAGCCGTGCTACGCGACACATATTCCGATATTAAGATTACACTGTGGAACATTTTTGGGGTTATGGTGAAGTGAAGTTACTTAATTTTGAATAAAAGCAGAACGCGTCAATCGATTTCTATGATCTATGTCGCATTTTGTTTATAGGTTATGTGACTTTACGTGAAAGTTATAAATCTCTACACGTTTTTCCGTTTGGGATTTATATGTATAAAAAAAAAAAAAATTTTTTTTAGCAAAATTTTCTTTATAAATTTATTTCTAATTGCAAAAATGTTGATTTGGTAGAGAAACAGTATATTAATCAAAATCGAACTAGTCGTTCTCGAGTTATGTCAAACTACGTTTTTGCCAACATTTTACAACTAAGCGAAAAAACATCAAGATAAGGAAAAAATGTAAACAGTAATAAAAAAAACTGGCACATACGAACGCAAAACCCTTTGAGGGTTTTAATATACTGACCTAGTACCATCACCCTGACTTGGAATTTCTCACCCCCAGATGTTGTACTGTGTTATTTTTTGTGTGTGTCTCCCTTAAACATTTGATTATTATGTGAAAGGCAAAGTATGGTGCCTTTTTTAGCCAAGATAGTCCCGAATAACTCTGGTTAAACAATTATATAAAATCATTCGTTGGAGATTGTTGTTGGCTAGAATATTCCTTGAAATTTCGAAGATAGCTCTTAAGTAGCACCTGCTAATGTGCATCTTGAGGTAAAACGTTTCATGTCTAGCTCTGGAAAATTTTTACTTAAATTTTGCTAAATTCATTTCATCAAATGTAGAACACTTTTACTTAAAGTAAATGAAAATCAACTGAATTATAAGTATTGTTTACCTGATTCCAGCATTTCTTATAAAAAAATACTTCTCATTTTCTGGTGCATGAATTTTTAGACATGACATGAATAGAGAAAGCTTGTTAGTTTTGTCAAGTGTTAAGGACATTTTTTACTAAATTGGAATAAACAACTACAATAAAGTACAAATTGTACCCAAATATACTTATACAAGTCCTATTTTCATATTTGGGTGTAGTTAATGTAGAGGAAGAGGTTGCTTTTGCAAAAGCCTCATATAATTTGGATGCCTATGAGCGAAAAATTAAATACTGTTCTTATACGATCACGAACGGACCATTTGTACTATCTTAGGGTGGTCCAACAACAGCTAAATCGGACGAGTGGTTCTCAAGTTATGTCAAACAAAAGAGCCAAAAACGTGACAAATTCCCCTATACGATACTTACTAACTTCAAATCGATATATCTCGATTCCTAGATGAGACCCAACGAAACGCTGGGACACGTATGACCTTTTTTTGACCGATATAACTTTCCCCGGTGGTTTCATCCCAAACCGATTGTGGCTGTCGCACAGTGTTATGGAATACAACTTTGATCAAGTGGCTGCCTTGGCTGGCTTCGCAGTAGTGTATTCTATCACTTCAAGTTTTTAAGACCTTGTTCATTGCTTCGGGCTGAAGCTCAAGGTTTACTTGAATGATACTGGCCTTAAGTGCTTAAATCATTTCTGGATTGTTTGCATAACATCGGTCGTTCGGTTCTACGCAAAAAAAAAGTCCAAAGTTGTTAAATTGCAGCTCCGAGGCAGCCAATTGGCATCTCCAAGACGGCTGATAGCACAATTTGGCTATCTTTGCGCCAAAGATCGACTGTGGCATGGGCTGTATAGCATGGCGCTTCATCCTGCCTGAACCAGAGTTCGTCCAGGTCCATGTCTGTAATTTCAATGAAAAAAATTGAATAAAATAGCACTGTAACGCCCACCTTTTACCGAAATGTTGTTCACAGCTTAATTTCCGAAGAAAAAAAGGCCAGTGATGCCACTACTTTTTAATCCGACACTTCTTTCCGAGCGCTATATGCGGCATTGTTGTTTAATGTAGATTTTTCGCCCGAAATCGTTGTCCAATTCAATCTGCTCTAGGGCCTAAACTTCAAAGCGACAACGAGCAAAAATCGACTTATTCCGAATTGTGGAGGTCTGATACTTTCTTTCAAGATTTCATTTGGGAAACAGATTTCAGTTTAATGATTTTAAAAGAAACTTGTATTTGGCCCACCCGTGATATAGCAAGGGCATGTATCTATTGCTTACATGTGGATAGAACAGAGAACTTTGCAAGCTAATAGAACTAAGATCTTCGCATTGTGTTAAGCTTTAATCAGAAACTTTTAAATTTAAATATTGAAAAACCTTTAATCTTATTTTAAGGTGATCACCGAGTACGAGGGTTGCTATATATTTCTGGCCTAGGCAACATTAAGTATTGCCTGGCACCATCTGACATTTCCATTGGAAAGTTTGACATTTTCTTTGCATAAACGTAGTGACGTAGGACCATCATTTGCGATGTTTACAGTGGCTTGAAAAAAATCAATTTGGCAAAAAAAAATGGAATTAACTCATGAACATTTTCGTGCGATCATTTTTCACAACTTTGGATGTAGGTTATTACGACAAGAGTGCATCTATGAACTTAAATCTTTGTATGGCGAAGAAGCACCTTGCTATAGCACTGTGAAAAAACTTGTTTAATGAATTCAATCGTGGCCGACGCTCGCTTTAAGACGAAGGTCGTCGAAAAACGGTCATGGTGCCAGAGAACATTGATGCCGAGCGTGAACTGATAACGCAAGATCGTAATGTGACATACCGTGAGATAGAGGCATCCTTGGGAATTTCTTCCACCAGCATACATTCGATATTGCATGAACACCTGGCTGTAAAAACGGTTTGTTCTCGTTGGATCCCGCATAATTTGACAATCGCTCAAAAAAAGGCGCAAAGAAATTTTGAAAAAATACGACCGTGGTGCTTCAAAAAACGTTTAAAAGATCGTCACAGGTGACGAATCATGGATCTAAGCGTATGAGCCCGAAACAAAACAGCAATCGACCGTATGGATCTTCGAAGACGAGCCAAATCCAACGAAAGTTGTTCGTGGAAGAAGCACTTCGAAGTAAATGGTCGCAAAACTGGTCATGTGGCGACTGTTCCTCATGACCAACGTAGGACGGTCAATTCTGAGTGGTACAGCACAATTTGTTTGTCTGAAGTCTTCGGAGATATTCCAAAAACGAACAAGAAAAGACGAATCGTTGTGCACCATGCCAATGCGAGCTCTCACATATCCGCTCAAACCAGCGCCTTTTTGACCGGACAAAACTTCAAAGTGATGGGTCATCCGACGTACAGCCCTGACTTGGCACCCAAAGACTCTATTTAATTCCCGCACATCAAGAAAAAAATGCGTGGTAAACGATTTTCGTCACCAGAAGATGCTGTTGAAGCGTTCAAAACCCATGTTTTGGAGGTGTCTCAATCGGAGTGGAAAAAAGTGCTTCGACAATTGGTTTGAGCGCATGCAAAAGTGTATAAATCATGCTGGAGAATACTTTGAAAAACAATAAAACTATTTTTGATGATAAATATTCGCATTTTCATTATTAGGCCAGAAATATATATAGCAACCCTCGTATAAATACGTTCTTATTACATAATTACGAAGCAGAAATTGATTTTAAACTTTCCAAACAGCCAACGAATTTTTGAGTTTTCCTTTATTGTTTGTTAGTGTGACTGTAGGGTATACACGATCGTGCTGTTCGCCTTACAGTAGTGAGTGTGTCATTTTCCGCTGCTTGCCATTATTTTAGATATTGGACTACGTATTTACAAATTAATTCCACACCAAATCGCACTCGCCCTCCCTCGTCACACAACAAAAATACCATTAAATTTGTGCACCATAAATCTTGGAATTCCCAAAAAACAAAACGAAATCGAAATTTTTTGTGAGACACTCTCGGCATCGAGTTTGTATCGCACCTCACCTCGAGTTTTATGGGTGACATTTATTCAATGTAAGGCAGAAAGGAATTTTCTTCGATTCGGTTGTTGGCAGTTGTGTCTATATCGTGAGGCCCGAAGATATTTGTGTGAGTGAGTTTTCATAAATTGAATTCAGTTTTGCTGCTAGAATTTTTTTTTTTCTTTTAAATAAATGCAATAAATCAGAAATGGAACGTCGAACGTAATTTGGAGGGCCTTATTGTGCACGCATCTACAAAACTTTCTGAAAGGTCATATAAAATTTTCGGTAACCCAGTTTTAAATAAGAAAGATCACTGAAAATACTTTTCAGTGGTAATTGCACCAGAAAAAATCCGAAAACATAATGAGTGAAATACAAATATCTTAAACCCTCAAATGATTCTTTGACAAAGGTATTTGCCGCGTTTCTTTTACTATTTAAATTATGCTCACATCATAACATTTAACCTGTTGTGGTCAATAAATCGAAGTTTTGGGCTTTACTAAAAAAATTTCTGTTCTGGAACTGTTTGACTAATTTATACGAAATTTGGATAATTCAAAAGAGAACAGTTCAATCTATATTATGTAGGCAAATTTGAAGTAACAGTTTTTTTTAAAAAAAAAATATTTAAATTTTTTAAAAGTATTTTAAAGTTTCACCAAATTTACGCATAAGTCAAACAAATCTGAAACAGTAATGACAGTTTCAAGACCGCTATAATTGTTCAAGTAATGGGCAAAACACAGGCGTTGATTGGTACCCGATGCACAATTTCACAAACATTTTTAATTATGTAGACATAATGCAGATAGGTAGATGCAGATAGGTAGATATTCTACCAACACTTTCTAGATTTTTTCGGAAGATCTTTCTCTCGATCCTTGTATGAGAGTGAAAATTAACCATCTACGTAGTAAGCATATTGTAATGCATTCATCAAGAGATGCTTGAAGATACACGCAGAGAAAAAATATGGTTAGTATATGGTCACGGCAATAATAATATGTTCTCCGGAATAAAAGTAAGTTCGTCGCAACCACAGTATTGTTTTGTGAATTTAATTTTGACAATGGTATGATTGCCGCAATATACATATTGTTGAAATGTAACAATAGTATTATTGCCAAATTTAGAAATGAAAATATGGCTATAGCAACCATATAAACATGATTGATGCAACAAAAGTATTGTTGTTTAAAATTTACGTTAACAATAATATGATTACGGCAATCATACCGTATGGTTGCGACTATAAACATAACAAAACAGGTTTTATAGAGCACACATATATGTATGTGCGTATGTTTTTTTGGTATACCAAAAAAAAACACATGCACACCATACAGTGCATGGTTGTTGTCCATTTTAAAAAACAACAATCGGAAGGTCGTTCGAGGGATTTTTATTGTGTTTATTTTGTTTGGTGAAATACTCTACTGCCGATTGGCTCTCGTTTTTTTAAAAATCTGACTGCACTTAAGTATATAGCCATTGATCATGGTTTAATCAAATTCGTTACTTGGGGTGTACGGTTGGTGAAGTAGCATTTTCCCCAGCTGGCAACTAAAAGTATTTTCGACTGCCGTTGGAATATATATTTTTGTTTCTTGAATGAAATGTTCAACAAAAGCAACGCCTCAAATTTGGCTATGAACTAATTGTAATGAAATTTAAAATACCTTGTTTGATTAAAATCTCTATTTTTGAATAACAACATTACCCAATCCTAATAAATAATTTTGGAGAGCATAGTATGGTTGAGTGAATCAAACTATGGTTGTATGAATAATAACATTGTTGCGTGTGAATCATACTATGGTTGTTAAGATCATACTATGGTAGTTTGAGAAAAATACTATGGTTGTGAGGATCATAATATGGTTGTGGAGATAATAGTATGGTTGAGTGTGAATCATACTATGGTTGTGAGGATCATAGTATGGTTATGTGTGAATCATACTATTGTTGTAAGGATCATAATATTGTTGTGGCACAACCATATACCCAACAATAGTATGATCCCCTTCGAATATTGTCACCACAACCATACTTTTTTTCTGCGTGTACATAGCCTTTTTCCAGCGTTTCTCGATAACGAAGATGCTGCTGAAATTAAACAACAACGGTGTGAGATATGAATCTTAATTTCAAAAATTAATTTATGTCATTATGTATCGAATGCCACATTATTCAAAGAACGCCCCTACTACTCTGAGAGTGATTTAAGCTTTATTTTTGACAAGTTCGTCAAAAGATTGACGGTTCGGACAAATATGGAGCTTGGAGCACTTTTCGATGACTTCGCTGAAAAAAAGCGCCTTTTCTTTTGGGCACTTTCTTATCGAGCTCGTCGAACGAGATTGGCGTGTTACCATAGATTAAGGACTTGACGTAGAGCAAATCACATGAAGTTATGATCGCGTCGTCCATGAGCTGAACATTCGCGGTGAGATCATCCAGTCGTAAAAATGTTCCTCCATAGCTTCGAGGGTTGCTTCACTTGTAGTGCGATGTTGTCAAATTTTGGCAACAGAAAGTCCGGCATCTTTTCTTATTTGCCGAAAATCATTCGAGACCTGTATTTTGAAGAACGAAGGTTCGATGATTCTACCGTGCCAAAATACGCACGAAGTAATAGATGCGTGTAAAGGGTGGTTAAATTTTAAGGGGCGATGTTGTTTTGTTGCGGTGTGGCAAGTGGCACCGTCCTGGTGAAACCATATATCGTCCACATCTTCCAATTCAACCAATAAAAAGTAACGATAGCAAACACCATTCACAGTAACTGCCTGATCGACCTCGTTTTAGAAAAAATACGTCCCGATGATGCCGCCAGCCCATAACCGGCACCAAACAGTCACTCTTTGTGGGTGCAGTGTTTTTCCGACAATCACTCTTGGATTATCATTCGCCAAAATGCGGCAATTCTGTGTCTCATCAGTAAAGATGATTTTCTTATAAAATTGATTTTCATTTTCATAATAAGCTTCAATAACTTTGACGCGTTGCTCGCTAGTCTATCTTTCCATGAATTGAATTAGTCTTAAATTGAGAAATTTCAAATGAAATGCAGAAAAAAACTTGACGTTTAGGTGTGGTTCACATTTAACATCGGCCCTTAAAATGTAACCATCCTATAGATGCAGTGATCGAGCTCTTGTGGATTGTTGTTTGCTTCGATAATATCTCCTGAGCGCAAAATAGGCCTCCTTCGAGCACAAAATAGGCCTCCTTTGACAAGATGATTTTTTGGCCAATATTCAATCTCCAGCCAACGTTTATAGAACTTTACGACAAAATTCTCGTTGCATATTGAAAACTGTGTCGTAATTTTTATCAAGCTTTGTTTAATAATTATAATACCGTCGGCAGGCATTAGGCGATGCACAATGGCATTGGTAACCGAAATAAAACAATTGAAAAAACTCTTATAAGTGCAGGGTGTCCACCGGGAAGGTATACTACTTTGTTTTCCCGCCATATTGGTCAACAATTGTCTTAACAGTTCATATTTGACAGTCGTGAAGTAAAAATCAATTAATCATAATGAGTGACGAGGCACATTTTCCTTTAAATGGATATGTGAATAAACAGAATAGTCGGTTCTGGGCAATGAAAAGCCCTCAAAGTATTCATCAGTAACCTTTGCATCCAATAAAAGTGTCAGTCTGGTGTGCAATTTGGTCAGAAGGAATCATTGGACCTTACTTTTATAAAAAAGAAAATGCGTAACTGTAACTGTCAAGGGGGAGCGATATCGTGATATGATTGAAAACTGTTTAGCGGCAGAACTGTAACTGTCAAGGGGGTGCGATATCGTGATATGATTGAAAACTTTTTAGCGGCAGAACTGTAACTGTCAATGGGGAGCGATATCGTGATATGATTGAAAACTTTAACGCCAGAACTGCATGCATTGGGCTTGATTGACATGTGGTATCAACAAGAAGGTGCCCCATTGCATACAACCAGGATTATAATGGATTTACTGCCAGACCTCTTTACCCAATAAGTTATTTCAAGAAATGGTGATGTTGATTGGCCGCGTGATTTGACTGCGCCAAATCTGTAACTGTCAATGGGGAGCGATATCGTGATATGATTGAAAACTTTTTAATACTAGAACTGCATGCATTGGGCTTGATTGACATGTGGTATCAACAAGAAGGTGCCACATCGCATACAACCAGGATTAAAATGGAACTACTGCGAGACCTCTTTCCACAACAAGTTATTTTTAGAAATGGTGATGTTGATGGGCCGCGTGATTTGACTACTCCGGTCTTTGTAGGGATATCTGAAAAGGAAGGCTTATGCAAACAATCCAAAAACGCTCGAGCAACTCAAACAAAATATTCGTGATGAAATTAATGAAACACCTCTTGAAATGTGTAAGAATGAAGTAAAAAAGTGCTGAAAAGTGCACGCATTTCTGGGGCTAACAGAGGCGGATATTTATCTGATATTGTATTCCATAAATAATTGCCGCCATTAAATAAAACATTTATCAATATATGTGACAGCGCATAGAGAAAGGCACCTAAGGGTAAAAAAATCAATTTTCATTTTTTTCTTTTTTTTTGATGTGGACAACATCTGAGCATCGAATGAGACCGATCCCATGCCCCAAAAGTGTTCCCTCCCAGAGATATGCGCGTTTTATGAAAGTGAAGTCGACGATTCTAAGCGCAAATAGAAAGGGACCTGATCTTTAAAATGGCGCTCCTGAACAAAACTGGTTTTTAATCCTTAGGTCGCTTTCTATTTTGCGCGTCACATGTGAATCATTTTCTTTCATTTAATCAAAAATTTTAAACAAAGTAGTGTACATTCCCGACCGACACTCTGTATTTGGTTATCCTTAATCAAACAATAGCTTGAGGTGCCTCTTGATATCGGATGTCAACTATAAGATTAACTCTAAGCTTCTATTCAGATTTGATCAGCGGTACGTTTTAAGGAACTGTCATTGGGCCGTTTTGATTGAATGTTATTTAATGCACTTTATAAGTAAGTATAATATGACTGAAGTATTAGTTTTCAAAATGCTTGATTCAACTTTATTTCGGTCACTGTACTCCAGGGCCTCATGTTTCCTTTCTCAGTTATTTCACACAATATCAGACATTTCCATCCAAATGAATTTACCTTTGCATACATAATATTCCTTCCAACGAATTTTCAAATTGGGCAATTTATTAAAAAAATCATTTCTATCGAATGCATCGGTGTGCATAGAGAGACCTAAAAATACAAGGTGTGTACGATAAATTTAGAATGAAAAATGTATCAAACGATAATACATGCACACGAAACATCTCAACATTGATCTATTAGAGGCACAGATTAATGGGCAGACACAGGCATTTGTCGTCTCAACATTTGCAACCCTTAAACAATGTCGACCCCCTCCCCCCAACATCGCCGACCACGAAATGCTAATACATGCTGCAACCAGAAACAACGCGAGCCAATGGAAAATTAAGAGGTACGGTTCGGTGAATACCATAAAAAACGATTAACACTTGATCATCATCAGTTTGATTTAACAGATCAATAAAATGAAATCCTCAAATCTCGGCAATTTGAAATTTTAATCGCATCGAGCTAAGTCGCAGCAGATGTTGTGTTATAATCACCATAAAATCGAAACTGGTTTCGTTTACCCATGTATCTATCTATGAAATCCATAGAGTAGCAACTTCCGGTGTGTAGGTTGTCAGTAATGACATGTCAGTTGGAAATACTTACAACAGCATGAATGGCAAAACAAAGGCAACAATAAAATATTGCTATGAAAATTATTGTTATTCTGAAATGTTTTATTAATGAAGCCATGCTAGTTTTCGAATCCATACCATTATTGTGTTCCATTCATTTTGACAAGGTAGCTACAATTAATTTGTTCTCACAAAGACATGCGTGTAATTAAGTTTGTCATGGGATTGTTTTTGCAGAGGCTGTAAACATAATCGAATTGATGCCACTAAGGGATGGGTAAGAAAGCTATGATTGATTTTTGAAAAGACTACTGCATATTACCAACTCAACAGGGATTGCTACACATATGCAGTGGCTAGCCAAAGAAATGCCACCCAGTTTGTAGTTCATGAATGTGGATGTCGGCGACTACTCCCGCCAGATATCAACTGAGTCAATACCACAATGGTTTGTCGGTGTTGGTTCTCCTCCTCTTGGGCTACCTTTAGAGCATGGTCACTAAGTACTCTATTCACTCTGAAGTTTTTGACTTCTACAGAGGAAATGCCGCGTCTGGAACTACCTCTCTAGATTAAGGAGATCGCTCCTGGCAATTATTTTACTCACTGACCGGAAACAACTGTTAAACGCCGGCTCCGAACTGCGAAGGGATGTTATAGAGATTTTATGACATGACTTTGAGATAAATCTCTTACTCGTCATGTCGCCGGTGTTTATTGAGGTGTATAACCTGCCGCTTTAAAATTGTTCGATGTTTTTACCCGCGGTTGAACTTGGGTTTACTGGCATGGTAGTCGTGTCCACTTCCATCTACCCGCGGTGGTCCAACATAGACGTATGTCAATGCACGGGCAAGATCTGTGTCTCCCTATGTAGCTGGACTTCCGCGGATATGAAGCTTCACTCCATTGCAGTTCGCAGGGCAGCGCACAGTAGCCCAGAATGAAGTTCCATCGGACTAAGGTCTATAACTTTTTATCGAGTCAACATTTTTGAGTTCTTTGCATTTGTATAGTTGACCTTTCGTTGTTTATTATACCCGCACCACATAGTGGTATGGGGTATAATGGCTTAGTGCTTGCGTTTGTAACACATCGAAGGAATCGAGTTAGAATACCGGGACCAGAGAGAAAGTTGCTCAGAATTACATTTTGAGTCGATCTAGCCATGTCTGTCTGGCTGGCTGGGCGGCTGGCTGACTGGCTGGCTGGCCGGCTGGCTGGCTGGTCGGCTGGCTGGCTGGCTGGTCGGCTGGCTGGCTGGTCGGCTGGCTGGCTGGATGTAAAGATGTCCATCTATTCTTGTAATCAAAGTACAGGTCGCATTTATGCACCGATCTTGATGAAACTTGGCATGTGGTAATATATTGGGACAAGGACGGACGCTATTGAATTTGATCCAAATCGGAGCACTTTCTGATAGACCCCCCATACAAAGGAACTCCCGGATTTGGTCCAAATCCAGTTGATGTCGCGTGTATTGGTCAACAAATTAAAAAAATATGCCATTCGATATAGAACTGACCACAAAATGTAAAAAAAATAGTTGGACCCGCCTCTCGGACCTACGGGGCCTTCAGAACCCAAAAAATGGACCCATGATTTTAAATATAAGTGTGACCCCTTAAATGAAAGGAAATTATCTTACAATTTTAAATACAGAAAAAAATTCGACCTGTTTGGGCCCCAGGGTCCATTAGGAGGGTCCAAAAGTTTCGGTTTACCCGGATTTTAGTGTGACCCCTCAAATGACAGGGAATTGCCTCAGGACTTTAAATATGTCAAGCCAAATGATTTATCTCGTCCGTGGGAGGGCACAGGGTCCGAAAACAAGGTATGAAAATGTGGACCAACTATAATTGTTATACCCTCACCACATAGTGGTATGGGGTATAAAGGCTTAGTGCTTGCGTGATAGATACAGATAGAAATAGCGACGAGTGCTTTCGATTAACAGGAGACTTAATCACATTTATAGTGGTGCGGGTATCATAGAGTCGGCCACGCCCGACTATAGCACTTACTTACCGAGAACAAAACCGAGAACATAAAATTACAACAATACACAATTTTCTATCACGAATAACATAATTTTTGTTAATAATTACATTTAACTAATTGTTTTACTTCTGTCCTGTTGTACTTCTAATATTCAACTAATGTATGTCTTTCCGTCGGTACTTATTAGCAATATGTCTGTATGTATGTGCACATCTATCAGTGCCAGTTTTAAACTTCATTCTCTTAGATGTAGGAACGTCGTTGATGTAAAGCATCTCCAAAGTGTAACTTCTCTTATAATTCCTCTCTCGTGCTAAAATTTGTACGTCGTTAAAGTTTGGCTTGTGCCCAGTCAAAGAACAGTGGTTCGCAAGGGCAGTCTTCTGCTCGATTGGTCTATCAACAGCTTTTAGGTCAGATTTGTGAGAAGAAAGTCTAGTCTTTAGTTTTGTCCCAGTAGTGCCAACAAATGTGACAGCGCATAGAGAAAGGGACCTAAGGGTAAAAAAAAATCAATTTTCACTTTTTTTTTTTGATGTGGACAACATCTGAGCATCGAATGAGATTATCCATGCAATCCATCGTTACAACCGAATGTTGATTGGGTACACAGCAAATTTGCAGTAAAGTGAACTGACACTTTCGGTTGAAGTAAGTATCGGTAATCATAACAGATTAAGATGATTTTCGGAACTTAATTTGTACATGCTTAATTTGGCTGCTGTTTAAGATTGTTGTTTTTAAGTACTTTTTAAAAAATAATTTAATATTTTACCGCCATACAATGGGTCAACTGAGAAAAATAAATACACCTTTGGAAAGATGTTTTGATAAACATTGCAATGATGCCCTAATCTGAAAAGAATTTATTAAGGTATTCAAGTGTAACAATAATTATTGTCAAGCTTTGGGTGGCCGCAAATCGGCAAAAATGGGTCGCCATCAAATAAGAAATTAGTTGTTGTTTTAAATAATAAGGAGGAGTATCTATGGAAAAAATTCTTATAAAGTCTGGGTAATGTCGGTAAATTACAGTTATGCTTGTTCCAATATTCTGGAAAATATATTTTTGTTTCTAGTTCGCTTATTCATATGGCAGTAGTGCTGCGACATCGATCCTAAAACATCGATGGCATCGATGTCGATAAAACTACGGAAATTTTGCTTTTGCTTATATTCTCTTTTAAATAACAAAAAAATAATAACAAATAAATCACACTATTTGATGATATTGAGACCAAAAATACAAAAAATTATTAATATATGTAACAACGCATAGAGAAAGGGACCTAAGGGTAAAAAAATCAATTTTCATTTTTTTCTCTTTTTTTGATGTGGACAACAAAGCGTCGAATGAGACCGATCCCATGCCCCAAAAGTGTTCCCTCCCAGAGATATGCACGTTTTATGAAAATGATGGTACACCAAAGATACACGTATTTAAATCTTCAAAATGGCTCTCCTGAACACAAACGAGTATGTATACTTTTTGGCATACGTTGGACTTGACACCATCACATTTAATCTTATAAACTAAATTGGACTTTTCTTCACTGTCAACCTTCTATTTTGTCTTTCTAAATAATTCGCTAACTGTCCTAAACGTTCGGGGCGCTAATAAACATTTTTCATTATTATAACCGTCCAATTTGTTGAACTTTTCGGAGAAACCAGGTATGTACGTCGTTGCTTTATAAGTTATTACTCTTTTTTCTTTAACTGTTTGGTCACTATATGTTTTCGTCCGTCTAATTAAGTCCTCTATGGTTTTAATTGGAAAGTCATTTTTCCTTAATACGTTCTTAATCCGTCTTTCATTGTCACTATGAAAACTTTTGTCACTTATGTTGAAAACTCTGTTAATAAAGTTTGTCGCTGTATTAATTATAATTCGTCGGGGATGTTTAGAGTGAAAGTTTATTAATCGTCCGGAAGATGTTGGTTTTTGATGCCAATCCAATTTTAACAAATTGCCTTGTCGGTGAATTATAGAGTCAAGATAAGGAAGTTTTTGGTCACATTCCTTCTCCATTGTTAATTGTATTGGTCTATTGGATGAATTAAGTATTTGAAGAGTGTTGTCAATTTCACTTTTCTTTAAAATCACAAAAAGGTCGTCCACTTATTTAGTCATGAGTCTGGGCTTTTTAGTCTTTCTTTGTATTGAAACGTTCAGTAACTCTTCCATGAGTTACTGAACGTTTTTGAGTTCTTTAAAAAGAACGATGGAAGCCAAGGACCCCAGGATTATTTTGAGCTATTGACATTAAAAATCGGGTATATTTAAAAAAATAGCCAAAAGGTTACTTTTAAAGCGAAGTGAAATTTGTTTTTATTCGCTCTTAGTCTTTTTTACATACTTATATACATATACATGTAAGTGTTTATAAATTATACTAAATTATATTTTTCCGTTTTAGAGAATTCCATTTTTTTCAGGTTTTACAAATTTGAAAAATTGTGATTTAATTTTTGGATTTTGTCGAACAATATCGCATATATTGTAAGCGCTATTACACTCAATGCTTTTTGTACACTTCACCACGGCAGTTTATATAAGTTTGTCATTCCGTGTTTAACACCTCGAAATACTTAACTGCAATCTTATGTGGTGTAAAGTATATATTATCGATCGTCATAAAATTCTTCGACGATTGAGCCATGTCCGTCTGTTAAAAGCACGATTTAGTCCAAACGAAAAGAGCTAGAGTCTTCAAACATACATCATATACGAGGGCGACCGCAAAAGTAACTGACCGTTTTTTTGGAATTATTATTATTTATTTTTCAACATAATCTCAATACACTTCATCAAAGGTTTTTCAAGTTTTTTAATTCCATCCGAAAAATAAGATTTTTCAAGACCTTCAAAATATGCCTCAGTTTCAGCAATAACCTCGCTATTGGACAAAAATTTTTTTGCCACCGAGAATTTTTTTTAAATTTGGAAACAAGAAATAATCAGAAGGAGCTACATCTGGACTATATGGTGGATGCGGAGCAATTTCAAATCGTAATTCGGCCAGTTTTTGTTGAGTTAAAAATGCGGTGTGTGAAGGAGCATTATCTTGATGAAGAAGAACTTTTTTTTTCTAAATGCGGTCGTTTTATCTTGATTTCATCACTCAACCGATCCAATAATGCACAATAATATTCACTATTTATAGTTTTTTCTTTCTCAAGATAATCAATAAATATTACACCCCTTGCATCCCAAAATACTGTAGCCATTACTTTTCCTGCTGACTTAACAGTTTTCGCCTTCTTGGGACCACTTTTACCAGCTTCCATTGTTTTGATTGTTCTTTGCATTCTGGGATGTAGTGATGGATCCATGTTTCATCAACAGTTATGAATCGGCGCAAGAACTCTATTGGATTACGCTGATAAATCGCTAAAAGCTCCTCGGAATTGGTCCAACGGACGATTTTTTGGGGCAAAGTCAACAAACGCGGCAGCGTTCTTGTGGATAGCTTTTTCATGTGGAGTTCATCATGTTAAATACTCCAAACTTGGTTTTCGTGTATTTTAACAATATCAGCAAGTTCTCTGAGCTTTATTCGTCTATCTTTAGTCACTTCATTAAATATTTTTCTAATGTTTTCAATAGTAGTAGCAGTTTTCGGTCTTCCAGAGCGTTGTTCATCTTCCGTACTTGAACGACCCATTTTAAATTGTTGAACCCAGGATTTCACGGTGGAGTATGATGATGCATTATCACCATGAACAGAATCCAATTCTTCTTTGATTAATTGTGGCGTATAACCTTTCATATAAAAGTGCTTAATTACCGCACGAAACTCTTTATTTTCCATTTTTCAAAAATTATAAAACTTGTTTACTTCAATCACCTGTAACAGGGAAAATAATCATTAAATATTTGGGAAATTTTGACAGATGGCTTATAAAAGATTGCTTCTAAAAAACAAAACAAAAAAGTTGCTAGTAAAACAGAAAATGTGCCAGGCCAGTTAGTTTTGCGGTCGCCCTCGTATGTCCTGTAGTCGGCGATGGATTGGTATTGAAAATAGACCAAATCGGGAAAAAGGAGGGAATACAAAAAACTCCAGATCAAATTTTGAATTGTTTGACATTTTTGCTATAAAACAGGACCATTTAAGTTTACAATAAGTCTTTAATTTGAAGTGGTGGGAATATATTCTACCCATAAATGGGCGTGGTCATTGAGACCTAATGCTCTAAAACAGTCACCTAATATTCGGGGAGATATGTGTATACAGGAACGGTGAAATCTTTCATTTAAGATTTTGACCTCCTTTTCGGCCTTCTTGAACTATGGACATATTGGTATTAAAGAACAATAAAGTTCGTCGCGAAGAAGGATAACACATTGATTTTACGATTCGAACAAATATGGGGCTGTGACCCATGGGGTTAAGGTCCCTAGGTCCAAGGAATCTCAAAGTCTGCCTCTATGAACATATGGGTATTAAAAAACTATAACATTTATTAATTACATTAATTTTTCGATTCGGAAATATTTTAGGCCTTGACCCATGGGGTTATGGTCCCCAAGGTGCCGACAGATTGGTACCTTTGAACATGGACATATGGTTACTCAGAAATAATATGAATATGAAATTAATTCTACGAATTGGCTAAATTAGAGGCCATTCCATACGTGCGTGGTCTATTAGCGATGGGGTCTTAAAACCGCCACTAATATTCGGTGGCATATGGGTATCGAGAAACAGTGAACTTTTGTAACAAATACAAAGATTAACTATTATTTAATATTTGTGCCAATTTGAAGTTCGGACCGGGCCATATAAGCCCTAGCGGAAACAAACATCGAAATATAGGCATAGGGAACATTAAAATTTTGTCATAGATCCAAATATTATATTCATTTTAAGATTCTATTAATTTTAAGTTTTTAACCCATGGTCCCTAGGGTGCGGCAAAATTTTTCCTTTCGAACATAGACATGCGGGTTCATAGAAACAGTGAAGAATCTGAATATGTGACAGCGCATAGAGAAAGGGACCTAAAGGTAAAAAAATCAATTTTCACTTTTTTTTTGATGTGGACAACATCTGAGCATCGAATGAGACCGATCCCATGCCCCAAAAGTGTTACCTCCCAGAGATATGAGCGTTTTATGAAAGTGAAGTCGACGATTCTAAGCGCAAATAGAAAGGGACCTAATCTTTAAAATGGCACTCCTGAACAAAACTTTTCATCAACTTTTCACTTTTTTTTGATGTGGACAACACCTGAGCATTGAATGAGACCGATCCCATGCCCAAAAAGTGTTCCCTCCCAGAGATATGCGCGTTTTATGAAAGTGAAGTCGACGATTCTAAGCGCAAATAGAAAGGGACCTAATCTTTAAAATGGCTCTGCTGGACAAAACTTGTTTTTAATCCTTAGGTCCCTTTCCATTTTGCGCGTCACATATGCTTTTATCATTTGGCTAAATTGGAGGCCTCGATTAATAAGCGTGGTCTATGTGTTCTGTGGCCCAAAAACCGTCGCGTAATGTTCGAAGACATATGGGTATCCAAAAATAGTGAACTTTTCGCACAACTCAAAAAAGATTTAAGCCAATTCTACACTCGGGCATGCTCATAGAGGACCTTCAACTAAGCGTATTAAAATCAGCAACCTTTTATTTCTTACTTATCCATAAATAACATTAATTCTGCCATTCGTTTTTATATAAGATCTTGGTCCATAGTTCAAACGTGCCTAGAGTGTCGACAAAGAGGCCTCTTTAAACATCGGCATAGAAACAGTGGAATTTATTACTAGTCTGAATATGCTCTAAGTTTTAAGATAAGTCTAAACTTGGGTTCCAAATCTACGGGATCACTCAAAGAACGGGTTCATGGGTTTTCCAACAAAAAATAAATTTTACGAATATTGAGAGGAGAAAGCTTTAAAGGGCCCAAAAATTTAGTTCTGTAAAACCATATAATCCAACACTGCCGCTGCCTTAATACAACCCAACCGATGGAAGGGAGTATAAAAGCTTCGGTCCGGTCGATCTTACAAATTCTTCACTTTTTTATTATACTTTTAAAGTGTGGCTTCATATGTTCTGACGTCCATATTTTTTGTTTGTACCAACTATTTTAAAAATATCGATTTAAAAAAAGTTTTTCGTAAGCACAAATTAGCATGGTAGAACGAAAAGTTTCAGATTTTAAGCGCATAGTTTAAGCATTTCGTATCATCGTGGTTAGAAACTACAGGGCACAGCATTCAAAATCGCAACAGTTTTATTCGTACATACAATAACGAATAAAACCATCCAAATCCAGTTTGTAAAGATAATTTGCATTTTGATGTGTTTTTAAGTTTTCAATTAAATCTTTTCCGCTTTACTCATTCATTCATAAAAAAAGCATTTCAACTTGATATTAATTAAAAACATTTGCTGGCTCTTGATGGCTGTGGCTCGCTCATAGGCGAGTATAAGCTATTACAACTTATTTTTATTTGTAAATACTCGTATGATAATAAATTACAAAGCCAAAGTAAAAACTAGTAAAGGCACAGCACAAACGAATACGAGTAGGTTGTAGGTGTCTATTTTTTTACAATTTTATTGTGAATGATTGTTTTTGAAAAATATTAAAACCTCTTTTCAATACGAAAGAGAGAGAAAAGGTGTAATAAATTGTGTTTTCGTAACGAAAATAAAAAAATAAAAAAACAACGACATCAATAGGAGGACCTGAAGAGAAACACAAAGCGCCAATACTCATGAATGGAAGCTGTGGCAATTGTGCCACTACTACTTAATCGGAGTTATGGGCTTGGATTTTACAATCCATTGAAAAAGCAGTGCCGTAATTGCGACTCATGTACTCGTACACGACCGAATGAACAAAAAAGACATCAACTTGTGATTTGTTTGTTAACATAATTTGTTGTCATTGTTGGCTGGTAACAAGAGGTTGAATTAAATTTTAGTCCCTTCAATTGACTTATACGAGTATAATTTACAGAGAATCAAATGTTGCCATTTTATCGCTAGAAAAAAAAATATATATAAAATATATATAATAAATTAATAAAAAAAATATATAATAAATTAAATTAAGAGGGAAATTAAAATAATTTCGTGTTAGTACAATATTAGATGTTGATTTGTTGTGACATTTGTTTACTTTTACTCCTATATCCTGAAGATGCTATTCAAAGGATAGCGAAATATCGAAACACATAAAAAAAATAAAAAATACTGACTTTAAGCATGAATAAAAATCAAAAAAAAGAATTTGGAAAATTTAAATTTAGCAACATCGTTAGGAAACATTTAATAACGTATGATTCGATTCGAGGTTCCCTACTTTTTTAAAGGAAAAAACACAGAAATTTCAAATTGAATCGGGAATGTTTATTATCATTCGAAAGAACATGCTTTGGCATTTATTTTTTGAAGATTATGTCTATCAAATGTTGGCCGCGGCTACGTCTCAAATAGTCCATCCGTTGAGTACAATTTTCGATGACTCGTTCATGCATTTCGACTGGTAACTAGCGAATGACACGCGGGATGTTTTGATCCAAGGCCTGAATCGAAGAGGGTTTGTCCGCAAGACTTTACATATCCCCACACGATCTTGGTGACCAATCGACCGGCCCAAAACGTGAAATTATCTGCTCACCGAAGTGTTCTCTCAATAAATCCATTAATTAACGCGATGTGTGGGAAGTGGCGCCGTCTTGTTGAAACCGCCGTCGGTTATTATGGCACGATAACGGTCGCCATTGACGGTTACGTTCTCACCGGCATCATTTTTGAAGAAATATGGACCGATGATTCCACCGGACCACAAACCACACCAAATCGTTGTTTTTTCTGGATGAAGTGGCAGCTCTTGAACCTCTTCTGGTTGCTCTTCGTCCCAAATGCGGCAATTTCGCTGGTTTACATACCCATTGAGCCAGAAATTGGCCTCATCACTGAATAAAATTTGGCTCGAAAACGTCGGATCTTCTTGGAACTTTTCAAAAGCCCATAGAGCGAAGCATTGTCGCTTGGGATCTTTGGGCGGCTTCAGTTCTTGCACAAGCTGTACGAGGGCGACCGCAAAACTAACTGGCCTGGCACATTTTCTGTTTATCTAGCAACTTTTTTTGTTTGGTTTTTTAAAAGCAATCTTTTATAAGCCATCTGTCAAAATTTCCGAAATATTTAATGATTATTTTCTTTGTTACAGATGATTGAAGTAAACAAGTTTTATAATTTTTGAAAAATGGAAAATAAAGAGTTTCGTGCGGTAATTAAACACTTTTATATGAAAGGTTATACGCCACAATTAATCAAAGATGAATTGGATTCTGTTCATGGTGATAATGCACCTTCATACTCCACCGTGAAATCCTGGGTTCAACAATTTAAAATGGGTCGTTCAAGTACGGAAGATGAACAACGCTCTGGAAGACGAAAACTGCTACTACTATTGAAAACATTAGAAAAATATTTAATGAAGTGACTAAAGATAGACGAATAAAGCTCAGAGAACTTGCTGATATTCTTAAAATACACGAAAAACAAGTTTGGAGTATTTTACATGATGAACTCCACATGAAAAAGCTATCCGCAAGTACGCTGCCGCGTTTGTTGACTTTGCCCCAAAAAATCGTCCGTTGAACCAATTCCGAGGAGCTTTTAGCGATTTATCAGAGTAATCCAATAGAGTTCTTGCGCCGATTCATAACTGTTGATGAAACATGGATCCATCACTACATCCCAGAATGCAAAGAACAGTCAAAACAATGGATAGAAGCTGGTAAAAGTGGTCCCAAGGCGAAAACTGTTAAGTCAGCAGGAAAAGTAATGGCCACAGTATTTTGGGATGCAAGGGGTATAATATTTATTGATTATCTTGAGAAAGGAAAAACTATAAATAGTGAATATTATTGCGCATTATAGGATCGGTTGAGTGAAGAAATCAAGATAAAACGACCGCATTTAGAAAAAAAAAGTTCTTTTTCATCAAGATAATGCTCCTTCACACACTGCATTTTTAACTCAACAAAAACTGGCCGAATTACGATTTGAAATTGCTCCGCATCCACCATATGGTCCGGATTTAGCTCCTTATGATTATTTCTTGTTTCCAAATTTAAAAAAAAAATCTCGGTGTCAAAAAATGTTCGTCCAATAGCGAGGTTATTGCTGAAACTGAGGCATATTTTGAAGGTCTTGAAAAATCTTATTTTTCGGATGGAATTAAAAAACTTGAAAAACGTTTGATGAATTGTATTGAGTTGGAAGGAGATTATGTTGAAAAATAAATAATAATAATTCCAAAAACGGTTCTTTTTATATTAGGCCAGTTACTTTTGCGGTCGCCCTCGTATTGTGTACGCTTTTAATTTAAGATCTCGACGTAAAACGCGACGAGTTGCTGCGAACGGCGTCGAATGGACTCTCCACGGCCTTGGTGTACACTCTCAGCTACGGCCGCTACATTTTCTTTTCTGGGTGCTGGACGTGTTCTATTCGGTCGAATATTATCCAATAATGAATGCAGGCGTATATCTTTCCATGATGAAATACCAAACAAAACTAAACAAAAATACGTAACATGACAGCATGAGACGACTCACACATGATCTGTCAAAAAAAGGCTATTGAAAAAAGTATCTCTACTTGGATCACCCATCACACATACCTGATAGTCCGTCTATCACATTTAATCATATGACAGTGACTTGCTTGAAATCTTAACAGACAGTCAATATCATATCTCCAAAAAATTAAATAAATCGTTTATCGATTGAACAGCGCTGAGCAATAATGCATACCTATTTCCGAAGACAATGCTGTGTAGGTCAAACAGAGATGATGTACGCAAGTTTGTGCAAAAAGTTCGTGAGACTGACGTGTAAGTGCACAAAACCTTCTTTCAAAATCGTTGTACGGTTCGATTCAATTCTGGGACATTGCCTCGAAAACAATCTTCGCAACTCAACATTTCATACGTCAGTCTTATGGAAATCATGCACAGGGACCAAACATTCTTAAAAATTAAAAATCAAAAAAGCAGCACGTGATTGTCGAAAAGCCTATGCATTCCTAGGAGTGTCAATTTGTTGCAAATTTTAGAGTGATGCCATCATGGGACAATTTTTTTTTAATATTGGAGCCGAAAACGCCATTTCGGTAAGCGCTGAAAATCTATGATATGGAATTATTTGTGGCCCGACATTATTGTGTATGGTATGTTTTGGAGAAACTGGACCATACAAGTTCATATTTTCGTGTAGTCACTGTCCTAATTTCAAAACCTGCGGCTTGGCTTCTCACATATTACATGTCTGACTAAATTTCGCATGGAGCGTTACGAACGTCCAACAGCTGTCTTATGTGGAATAAGGCCATATTGATCTACATATGTTTTTGAATAGCCAAACGCCATTGCCGATTTTAGGTCCTGCCGCTCTTAAGGCATCGTTGAGAATCTAATCCGATCAGTCTAAAGCAACAGGTTGAAGCGCGGAATATTGTAAATAGTTAGTGTGTAAAGAGAATGATGCAATTTTTAGAGCAAAAGTAGAGCCGTTTAGGGACCTGATGTTTTAACGTTAGAGCAAACATGTTGTACGCCGATAGATTAAACAGATCTTCAATAGGTCTAACTAATATAAAAGACTAAAATCGGACGTGGCCGACTATGAAATATTTTACACAAGTAGTGTAACGGTATTGCTCCAACGGCCCCGCCCGTTTTTAGCCATTTTAATTTGTTGGACCTATCATGGTTGTCCTAAAAATTCCACCACTCTCTTAACAAACTAACAACATCTGATTTTAAAATCATTTCCGTGGAACACCTGCGAATCTTTTTCCCTAATTTATTCAAAATTCAGCCATGGTTATTGTAAATGCTAGAATATCTAATTGAACATGGTTTTCTTTTTGCAGTATTTCTTTGCCGTTTTGCGTGGTACGAGTATTTAACACAATGTCGTCGTTGTCGTTGTCTGTGTATGTCGTCATCATCTGCATCATCGCTGTCGCTTGTCTTTTCTTTGCTTGCTCTGCGCACGCGTAACAATGTTTCTGTGTTTCGCTTTCAGCCACACTTTAAGCGAGAAACGCCAAATCTGTGTGGGTTGGTAGGCAGGTACCAGTGCGCCAAACAATTGCGAGTGTCTGCTCGTGCACAGTGGTTTCAAGCAATACGAAGATGAACAGTGGGTTTACCTAAAGATAAATCAGGTGAAAATTCGTTAGCAATTGACTTGGTAATTTTTGTCTGATGGAGCGCACTACATCTTAGACTGCGGGTGACCAGCTAAGAACGGTCGGAACAATTTTTTTTATTAAACAACAACGGTGTAAGATGTCAAACTGATTCTTACATTAAATAATATTACAGCCTTAACTACGCTGGCAGAGCAAGGGGATTATTTCGGGTATATCTTCTCGAACGATAGCATCGCCCAAAACTGTAGCCTCTGATAAAAAATAATCGATGAAATAAATGGCAAAAGAGCTAAGTAAGATGACCCAATCGAGCAAATATTCCACTACAATTTCAAGCGTTAGCTCGCTTATATTGCTTGTACCGCCTTCTCGTTGGAACCACAGCTCAGGTTTATTGAAATTGTCGAGTTGTAACCACAGAATCACGCAAATATGGGATGTTAATTTTTACATTGCTTGAACTTCCGTTTACGATTTCCTATGGAAATATTTAAAAAATTCTTATTACCATAGCGTATTTTTAGTAGCCACACAGACATCACCATTGACGGAACGTTGGCGTCTAGTCATTTCAAAAGAAATTAGTTGCGATGATTTCGCCATGTCGCAATTCTCATCAAACTTTCAACAAACCGAACCATGGCAGACTTTTAACAAGCTTGGGCTTTAATGAAACAACTGGTTGTTTATCATCTGGTTAAATATACTCTCCACCATAGGATGGCAGTACATTAGAGGTCGATTTAAAAATCGGTCAAGTGACCAGGAAAAACATATTCTAGGAATCAAAATAAAAATCTTTTCCCGAGGAAACTCTAATATCCTTGTCACTTGAGCGATTTTTTTTGCCTCCCTACAAATCTACCCGCCATAGAGTACAAGTTTATCACTCCATTTGTCTAAATATCGAAATATGTATTTGCGACCATATAAAGCATATAACGGGTATTTACAGGTATTTAAAAAAATATACATATATAAAAATTCATATGAAGGACATTTTATGTCATTTATTTTTTGAATATTATTTCCTTTAAATGTTGGCCGCAACTACGTCTCATGGACAGGGTGTCTGAGGGTCTAATTTAGGATGACTCATTCAAGCACTTCGACCGGTATGGCGTTAATGACACATGTAATGTTTGCTTTCAAAACCTGAATCGAAGCTAGTTTGACAGCAAAGACTTTAGACTTCTGAGCCACAATAAAAAAAGTCTAAATGTGTGATATCACATGATCTAAGCGGACAACTCACCGGTCCAAAACTTGAAATTAGTTGCACGTTGAAATGACCTCTCAATAGGTATGGCAAGAGACACAGTCCTGTTGAAACAAAATGTGTGTCAAGATTACGGGCTTCAATTTCACGTTGCAAAAAGTCCGATAGCATGGCGTGATAGCGAGCACCATTCACGGTTACGTTCTGGCCGTCATCATTTTTGAAAAAATATGGACCAATGATTCCACCAGTCCGTAAACCACAACAAAACCTTGGTTTTACCTGGGTATAGTGGCACATCTTGAACCTCTTCTGGTTGCTCTTCAGCACGAATATTTTACTAACGTTGCGGTTGAGCCAAAAATATGCCCCATCACTACATAAAATTTTGGTCGAAAAACGTTTGTCACCGAACGCTCATTTCCATAATTGAGTTTTGCACAATTTGGAGATGTTGTTGCGGTGTAAGTCTTTTCATGATGAAATGGCAAACAATACTGAAAAGAACAAAAATAAATTTTAACACAACTCACGCGTAAACTGCGAAAGAAACCCTAATGAAAAAAATACCCCTAGATTGTATTACAATCTAGATATGTCCGTCTGTTGAAAGCACGATTCAGTCCAAACGGAAAAAGTTAAGGTCTTCAAACTTACCAGATATGTACTTAGTAGGGACATAAATACTGTTGCAGCATTGAACACACCCATTTCAATAGTAGAACTGAACATACCCCGTTAATGTCATATAGGTTTTAAAAGCTAACCTCAATAGCGATAGTCTGTAACAGGATTTTAAAATTGTTTCAACTTTCATCATGGAGTGGTCAGATAATGAGAACCGTATCGCTGTAAAAGCGCATTTCAAGTGTGAAATGAAAAAAAAATGATATTTTCAACCGCTCCGGCCACTAGGGATTAGCGGCATGTTCATCTACCGATGCATAAAACTGTTTGAGGAAACTGGAGATGTAAAAGACCGCCACGGTCGGGCCGCCCACGCTCTGTTCGAACACCGCATGTTATCAAAGCCGTTAAATCAAGAATTCACAGAAATCCGCTCCGAAAACAGAAAATCATGGCCCGTGAGATGAATATCACGCAAAAGTCCTATGTCGAATGAGTCGAATCATTAAAAAAGACTTCGGACTTAGGGCTTTCAAACGACGTACATTTATTGACTGCAGCTTTAAAAAAAATAGGATTGAAAAATGCAAACGTCTTTTGGTGAAGCACGCTGATAACTTGCATAGAAAAATTTTGTTCACCGATGAAAAAATTTTTACCGTTCAGGAAAAATTTAACAAGCAAAATGATAGAGTGCATGCGCGGTCATCTAAGGAAGCATCTGAACTGATCCCAAGGCTGGAAAAGGGTCATCACCCAGCTTCAGTCATGGTTTGGTGGGGTGTCTCTTACGATGGGTTCACTGACCTGCATTTCTGCGAACAAGGAGTCAACACATCGGCCAAAGTTTACCAAGAAACCGTTTTGGAAGCTGTAGTGAAGCCTCTTAACAATTCCCTGTTCCAAAACCAGCCAAGGCTAAACGTCCCAGGCCTGGCTTCGAAACAATTTATCAGCGTTCATTTCCTCTGAAGAATGGCCCTCAGGCAGTCCAGATTTGAACCAATTGGATTACAAATTGTAGACGGTTTTAGAGGACAAGGTTTGTCACAAAAGATACCCCAACATTGGATCTCTTAAGACTGCTTTGGTTCGAGCTGTGACCAATTTTCCAATGGACGAGGTTCGGACAGCTATTGACGATTGCCCAGTGCAACTTAAAGCGTGTGTAAATGCAAAAGGCGGACATTTCGAGTATGTAGATTATTTTTGGATACAGTATACTTGTACATCAATAAATATGTTAAAAAATATTTGGTCCAAAAACATTCAGTACTTTTTATTTTACAGCATAAACGTGTGTAGTGAATCCAGTTTTTATGTCCCTACTAAGTACTCGTATATATCTTAAAGTCGGCGTTTGGTTGTTGTTAAAAATGGACCAAATCGGATTAAAAGGAAAAAGTTCACCTTGAAGGGATTGAAATAAGT
This sequence comes from Hydrotaea diabolus, assembly GCA_963513945.1. Taxonomy (NCBI): domain Eukaryota; kingdom Metazoa; phylum Arthropoda; class Insecta; order Diptera; family Muscidae; genus Hydrotaea; species Hydrotaea diabolus. Next base: position 14,509,920 of record OY740716.1, on the reverse strand, counting down.
CCTGATCAAATTTGTAATGGTTTGACATTTTCCAGTTTGCCAGTTGGCTGGGTAAGGTCCCAAGGCCCAAGGGACCCAAAATGCTGCCACCTTGAACTATGGCCATAAAAGTATTAAAAACATGAAAATTTCGTCAGGAAAAAAATATCAAATTAATTTTAGGATTTGAAGAAATTTTCGGACTTGACCCATAGGGATTAGGACCCTATATCGTCGTAAAATGGGTCGCTTCGTATATGGATAAACGAATACTCCAAAATAGTGGAATTTCATAAAGAATCTGAATATGAAATTAGTTTGATAATTCGGCTAAGTTGGATGCCTTGACGTATTACCGCGGTCTATGGGCCCTGGGGCCTTTAAACCATCCCCTAATGAAGGAAGGAGAACAATTTTAAGATCTCTTGAAATTAAGTGCGGGATCCCGCAGACTCGGCCCTGTTAAAAAATGGACATTTGGATTCGCTAACACGTTTGTTTAGCTCGTTTGTTTTATTTCGGTCTGTTGCTTTTACACATTGAAGGAAGGAGAACAATTTTAAGATCTCTTGAAATTAAGTGCGGGATCCCGCAGACTCGGCCCTTATCAAAAATGGACTTTTAGATTCGCTAAAACGTTTGTTTAGCTCGTTTGTTTTATTTCGGTCTGTTACTTTTACACATTGAACAGGGATTAACCGGTTTAAGACCTCTTGCTTCTATATTTAATTAGAAGTCAAGTTTTAAACAAAACGGCAAAGTGACATGGATTTTCGTGGCTGCACACTGCTTTTATCATGATTTCGGGTCCGTGACAACCCTCTTCAGAAAGCTTTGCTGCAATTGTTGAAAGTAAAACCGAACTCTATAAGGCCAGGCTCTCCCCAAACGAATGAGAACTACTGTTGTAAACCTTACTTTTCAAGTTTTCTTCACACAATTGCCCACGAAAATACAACTCACTCTTGGCACCTCTAAAGAAAACAATGTAATACATGAATTAGAATCGGACAAGGGGCCCCAAAAATGTACATGGACGCAACGCCATATGCCCCATTACAGTCGATGCCATACCACAACGTAAACCACGGTGCAAAGTAAAAAAGCTTCGACCCGGTCGAACTTACGAATTATCAACATGTTTTTGAATCATATGTAATTTTGACAGTGAAAAGTTGTCTCTCTCGAAATCCTGAGAGAAAGCCAGTATCATAGATCCGTGAAATCGCATTGTTTGCTTTGTTTGCTTAAGTCCCAGGACTATACGCTTTTTAGCGCCTCTCAGTTTGGACTTTTGAACAAAAATAAATGGACGACGGTTTTGCTCTGTTAGATACAGTAGGCACAGGTCCTGAAAGCCTTACAACACCACACTGATTATAGTAGTATGACGACGATCCATGGCATCCGGGAAATTAAACATCTCTTCTGGCCATGAGTTTTGTGTACCACTGTGCAGCAGCCAATACACTTACTGCTGCTGCCGTTGTCATTGTTGTGCTGCATGTTGCTCTAAATGAATTGTATTGTGTACGAACTCTGGAGTCTTGCATCTCGTGTACACTACACAATTTAAGATAAACTACATATGCACCCTGTCTGATTGCATATTATTATTGTATTTAAAGAGATAATACCTCGCACGTCGGAACCGATCCGTGTGCCTGTACTGGTATAATAAAATTTGGAAATTTATTGCACTTGGTCGGAGTTGTTTTAATTTGTTAAAGATTTCCATGGCGTTGCTTTACATGTTGCTGTGTTTCACAGTTTAATAAAAAAAATCAAATGTTGTCGCCTCTGTTGTTACAATTATTCGTGTCGCGCTTGCTGTCGCTGATGTGTGCTTAGCTGTTGCCGGCTATTGTTTTTGCTATTGCTTTAAATAAATAAGTTTTGATTCATACGCGCAAAACAAAACTGCAAAATCAACTTAAATTCGTTCACTGACGTGGTTTAAATGCAAATTGTCCCAAAAGATTTGCTGGGGCGATTATATGCATTATACGCAACAATCATCGACCGACTGACTGGACGGTACTAGTAAATTGAATTGGACTGACGGTGTGGCTCATGCTCTGCTCTGCAGAAGGGTACTTTGCACCGAAGTGAGCTCGCGTTACCGCGTTTTTGGCACAAGTACTCGTACACAGCATAACACTTTTATTTAAATAGACGCATAAATTGTTTAAAATGAGCAAACTATGTTGCAATGACAGGGTAGCCAGGTAGCCATACAAAGTAAATATGAGGTATTATGAACAGCATCATTTGAAAATTATGATGGATCGGTTCAATATTTGCGGTAGGTTTCGGCAAAAGCATTTCGTTTGCTTGCCTCGAAATCTCTTTTAGTGGTTGGCTTGTTAGCTGAGTCTAAAGGTTTATGTGTCCCCAGAGAAAATAGTCAAAGACTGTCAAGTGGCACGATAAACGCCTGATATGACCCTGCTGCTTAAGGTTTGCCTTCACAGTTTTGAACGTTGTTAGCCGCCATGGCTGAAGGCCCGAAGGTGTGTCCTCTCCCCGGTGCGACTGAAGTCAAACTGTGGCCCCAAAGTTCTAGTGGCCTTAAATGTACATATGTTGCGTTAGCTGACCATGCATTATAAATATAGGCATACATCCTTGCAAAATCATCAGCATCTGCATTATCATGAGGCGAACTAGTGCATCTATTACTTTGTACTACACTGCTGTGTCTGCGAACCTAGACTAACCTTTCGGTTTCCAAAACTCTTAGAGACTTCCTTTCATTCAAAACCAATTGACAATTTCCTAAGGCTAACTGAAGTGTCTGCAAAGCCGGTCCGGCGGCGGTCTACTTAGAAGGGACATAAAACTGTTACAAACGTTTTATGCTGTGAAATAAAAAGTACTGAACGTTTTTGGACCAAATATTTTTAAATATATTTATTGATGTACAAGTATACTGTATCCAAAAAGAATCTACTTATTCGAAATGTCCGCTTTTTGCCTTTACACACGCCTTAAGTCGCACTGGCCAATCGTCAATAGCTGCACGAACCTTGTCCATTGGAAAATTGGCCACAGCTCGAACCAAAGCAGTCTTAAGAGATCCAATGTTGGGGTATCTTTTGTGACAAACCTTGTCCCCTAAAACCGTCCACAACTTGTAATCCAATGGGTTCAAATCTGGACTGCCTGAGGGCCATTCTTCAAAGGAAATGAACGCTGACAAATTGTTTCGAAGCCAGGCCTGGGACGTTTTAGCCTTATGGGCCGGCGCAGAATCCTACTGGAAAGTCCATGGCTGGTTTTGGAACAGGGAATTGTTAAGAGGCTTCACAACAGCTTCCAAAACGGTTTCTTGGTAAACTTTGGCTGATGTTTTGACTCATTGTTCGCAGAAATGCAGGTCAGTGACCCCATCGTAAAAGACACCCCACCAAACCATGACTAAAGCTGGGTGATAACCCTTTTCACCCTTGGGATCAGTTTAGATGCTTACTTAGATGACCGCGCATACACTTTATCATTTTGCTTGTTAAATCTTTCCTGAACGGTAAAAATTTTTTCATCGGTGAACAAAAGTTTTCTGTGCAAGTTATCAGCGTGCTTCACCAGAAGTCGTTTGCATTTTCCAATCCTATTTTTTTAAAGCTGCAGTCAATAAATGTGTACGTCGTTTGAAAGCCCCAAGTCCCAAGTCTTTTATAATGATTCAACTCATGGACTTTTGCGTGATATTCAGCTCACAGGCCATGATTTTCTGTTTTCGGAGCGGATTTCTGTGAATTCTTGATTTAACGGCTTTGATGACATGCGGTGTTCGAACAGAGCGTGGGCGGCCCGAACGGTGGCGGTCTTTAACATCTCTAGTCTCCTCAAACAATTTTATGCATCGGTAGGCGAACATGCGGCTAATCCCTAGTGGCCGGAGCGTTTTGAAAATATCGTTTTTTTTTATTTCACACTTGAAAACCGCTATTACAGCGATACGGTTCTCATTATCTGACCACTCCATGTGAAAGTTGAAACAATTTTAAAATCCCATTACAGACTTACGTTATTGAGGTTAGCTTTCAAAACCCATATGGCATTAACGGGGTGTGTTCAGTTCTGCTATTGAAATGGGTGTGTTCAATGTTGTAACAGTATTTATGTCCCTACTAAGTACATTGAAGTAGGATTCTTCCGGTTATCGCATTTGCAAGAATTTAGCAAATTGATTTTGTTACCCGGTCATCGATGATCATCGTTTTGCCCAAAAGCCAAAAAATATGTATGAATAAAAAGTGTAACGCTTCAAAAAGGGCGGTATAGACCTTCATATGTTTAGACCAAATCCGTTTAATGGTTTCTTAAGTCATTTGAGCCATGTCCGTTTGGTTCGCAAGATAACTTGTAAAATTGTTCTTTTCATAATAATTTTTCAAAACTGCCTATGGGATTGAAAATGGTCCATATTGCCACAACCATTCTGGTACATCCCAAACAAAAGTACCATTACGCCTACATTTAGTGGTCTTCTACTATCTATACTGCATTTGCACGATCTCACTTAAGATCCATACTTATATAGGCTTTGTCATGCATGTTAACAAAGTGGTTGCCACGCCCCATTCTGGTACCTCCCATGCAAATGCACTATTTCGTCCGCTATCTATAATAAAAATCAATGGTTAGATAGAGTTAGGAGATAAACTTTCGGTAAACCTGATCCAGAGCAGATATGAACCCACATAAGTTGTCCCTTATATTGTGAACTCTATAATATTTGTATATCGGCTTTTTACGCGCCTACAAAATTAGTGTTTGACACGCCCAATTATGGTACCTTCCGTGTAACTGCACATTCTGACCACTTTTGATATTTGATAAATATAATCATGCGGTTCGGCTAATAACTAGTACTTTTCTAGTTATGTATGTTACATAGTCCGGCTAATAATTGGAACCTTAGTCGCGCCCCTTCTTTTACCTCCCACAGAAATCGAACTTTCCGAGAGTAGATTGCAACTGACATAACATTTGCCTTAACACGTAAATTTCGCTTGAATGTTGTACTCTGCAATATGTTTTGTGTGATCTTTGAATGTACATAAGGAAAAGTGGGTACCACGCCTCATTCTAGTATAACATAATCTGGCTAATAACACCTCATTCTAGTGAACATAATCTGGCTAATAACGCCTCATTTTTTTAAATCAATACGCTTCAGCCAATAGATATGAAAATGAGTGGTTATGAATTTTAATTCTGGATTAAATAAGAATAAAGCTGAAATTTAGCCACTCGTCTTTGGGCCAGGATCTACGTAAGTGGGATCAACCGCCTAAAACTTACTCAATTTTTAATTTGGCAAGTTAACCTAAATTTGGACGCCTTGTCTATACGTAGCATGTATCTCAGCCTGTATAACACTGCAAACTGCTATGCGATCGGTATAAATCGCGTACCTGAAAATCGTTTTTATATTCCAAATGCCATCTTCAACCGATCGCACCATGTGGAAGAAGGCAGAAAGATCCTAGGTTTGTGGACACCAGCAAGGGCTAGGTCTATCTATACAGATACTTTTACTTCAAATTGGCCTTTATTTTGCACAGGATTGAGCCTTGTGTTGTCACCATATACTTCTCACCAAACGACTGTTGTGATACCAACCTTCGTAGGATGGAGAATCGTTGTAAAATCGTATTCTGAATCGTTGTAAAAAAATCGGATTTAGATTTTGTCATGTCCGTCTGTTTGTTTGTGGAAATCTAAGTACAATTAGCAGAAATTAGGATTATGTATTTATGCACTGAAAAGTTTGGTAATGGTTTGGTTCGGTCAAAAGGTAAAAAATTGTTAAACACAAGGAAAATCCTGGTGGAAAAGTGGGTAGTACCACGTCCCTTTTAAAAAAAATCATAATAATGGCCAAAGAAAAAGGAACGATGAATAGAAGTTTTTAATAGAGTTAAATCTTTGAAAAGCATATTATTATTGACTATGTTGTGTAAGGGGGCGTGGCACCGCCCATTAAAATCTGAACTTTAAAAAGCCATATCGCGTGACCTACTACCGATATGACGATAGTAAAGGGTGGTTAAATTTTAAGGACCGACGTTAAATGTGAACCAAACCTAAAGGCCATTTTTTCTGCATTTTATATATTTCTCAATATCAGACTAATGCAACTTGTCGTCGCGCCCAACATTGATGAACATGCATTTACACGCTTACAAGGTGCGATTGACTCAAGAACTAAAGCCTCTTAATCATTCCAAACGTCATCAATGGTCAGAATGGTGGTTGGCAAGAAATGGCAACAGTGGATGATCAATTTTCGAAGAAAATCATCTTCAGTGATGCGGCACATTTTCACCTCAGTGGATTCGACAATAAGCAGAACTGCCGCATTTAGGCGAATGATAATCCAAGAGTGATGGTCGAAAAAACAATGCACCTACAAAGAGTAACTGTTTGGTGCGGTTTATGGGCTGGCGGCATCATCAGGCCGTATTTTTTTCAAAATGAGGCCTGTCAGGCGGTTACTGTGAATTATGTTAGCTATCGTGAGATGATAACGAACTTTTTATGGTCCTGGTTTCAACAGGACGGTGCCACTTGCCACACAGCTAACGAAACAATGGCTCTTTTGCGCGACAAAATCAATGGCTGTGTTATCCCACGTCGTGGCGATGTTAATTGGCCGCCAAGATAATGTGATTTGACACCGTTGGACTTCTTTCTTTGGGGTTATTTGAAAGAAAAGGTGTACGTCGATAAGCCAGAAACAAACAATTCAAGAGCTACACGATGAGATAATTCGGCACATTAACTGCATAGAACCTCAATTATGTCTCAGCTTTATCGAAAATGTGGACCTTTGAGGTCTCGGCGGCCATTTGTCCGATATTTTCTTCCAAACATAATTGAACCGTACCAATAAAATCATCATAAAAATAAATGACAATAATTTCGTAATTAATTTGTATTTTATTCAAAATCTACATCGGCCCGTAAAATTTAACCACCCTTTAGAAGGTATAAGTATATATGTGACAGCGCATATAGAAAGGGACCTAAGGGGGAAAAAAACAATTTTCATTTTTTTTTTTGATGTGGACAACATCTGAGCATCGAATGAGACCGATCCCATGCCCCAAAAGTGTACCCTCCCAGAGATATGCGCGTTTTCAGATGGTACACTAAAGATACACGTATTTAAATCTTTAAAATGGCTCTCCTGAACAAAACTGGTTTTTACCCTTAGGTCCCTTTCTATTTTGCGCGTCACATATGATATTGGTATGGAAAAAAGTAATTGGTACAGATATTGGCATGGAAAAGTGGGTGACAATACTCCCCCTTGAAAACATTTTCATATTGGACCAGAATCTATGATGATAGGGGATGTAATCTTCGACCCTGCCGAACCTTATTAGTCCACTTGCTAGATTCTCATTTGTCTGAAAATGTAGGGTCAATTGTGATTGAACGTTTAAGCTGAATATTTTTGATTGCACAACTCCAAGGTGATGGCTAGGTGGCATCCGCGTATCTGATCCCATATCTACACCAATAGTACCCATGTGGCAACCACAGCGTTCTTGTTGCATTTCTTCCACACACGCTGGCATGGAGCTTATGACACAATTGGCAGCAAGCAGGCTGACAGACAGACATAAACCAATGTATTGATGGCAATCGTATGTGGAGTTGAACTGTCATTGAGCCGCCAGTGGCAGCGCCTGCACCCATTCACAAAATGAGCAAAAATATTTATGATTTTATGAATGAATGAGTGAATGAACAAACGAGACTGAGTGAATGAATTACCCCAATACAGAAAAGCCACATGCTCGACAGACACACACGGGCAATCGGCAGCGCTTTTCCCAAATTACTAATGCTCAGAAAACGCAGGGACTGCTGCACAGGCAGAGGCAGGCACACATTTTCACAATTAAAGTGTTTATTATGAATTAATTTCGGAAATTTTAATTGACTTTATGTTGTTGACAAACTATAAGACTGGGGAAATTATGACTTTGCCAAATGAAAATTAGCATTTAATGTAAATTTGTTTCAGCGCTGAGGCGGGGTGGAGGCGGTGCTGCACGAGAAAAACGAACGGACAGACATTTTCAATAAGTTTTTCCAAAATGTGTCAACCACAGCAAATATACATGTTCAGATAGAGTCTCGGCATTGGGAGGCATATTGGAAACCAGCACCTAGATTCCAATGCTCAAAACTATGCAAGCTATCCGTAGTAGTCAACATAACTCCATGCACACAAATGACACTGGCGTCAGTCTTGTTCCTACTCTGGCCAACGATTTTGGAGTCTGTCCGTTTGTGTTCCCTCCAAGTGTGGCGCTCGGCAAGGAGAAGTGTATGCAGTGGTATGCCTCATGCCACAGAAAATTCTATCACGAGAATCGTAACGAAAAAATGAGTAGAAAAAATGCTGCTAAATTCAGTCTGTGTGAATTAAAATTCTATTACGAGAATTTGCATATTTAGGCGACAAATGTAAAACATTTGTTTTATCGCTGACACTTAATTAGCAAAAATTGGGTTAACAAATTTTGGCAGTTATGGAAATGAAATTCAAACAAAATACACATCTCAGTTGTTCCGCAAAAGAGTATCAAGTCAACATATTTGGAAATGTACTTTTTGTAAAAAATAATCTGTAGAAATATTTTGTCGACATCTCCATACAAATTGCAAAACACTCTTAATGTATTAGAGTACGTCAAAGCCTTAAGCAGCCTCGATTTGTGCCCCTACCTACAATATGAAATTTTTGAGTTGATACCCTTTTGTTGAGCAAGTACGATTTGTAAGTATTAGAGTTCTACTGGATTTTATCATCATATGGGGTGTTTCGTTCCAATGTAATTTGTTTGGATATAGAAAAAAATGTGGGGCTTTAGGGAAAGCCAACTTCTAGACTTAATGTAGTTAGTTATCCAGTCAGCCACAGATGCGTCTTGACCAAACTAGAGACAAATTTTCGAAAATACATATCGATATGTATTGAAAACCAATGTAGTTTGGACTTTTTGCATACTCTTGATTTGTATCAGCAATTAATATTGCATAGGTATAAGAGTACCATATAAGATCAGCAATTTTGTTTTTCCAAAAACTTGTTTTAAATTCGGAATCAGGGACCTCAAAGCTTTCCTGGCAACATTTTGTTCAAATGTTCTCATCAAGCTTTTCCACACACAGACTAAAAGGCAGTGAAAGTCCGTCTGAGCTGTTGGACGAGAAGACTTTCGGTTATACTCGTAACTACCAAATGTTAATAAAGTAAACTTGTTAGAAATTCGTTTATACATACCATAAAATGGCAGCTATGCTAATATTAAAGTACAGGCAGCTAACTACTTGGTAAACGAAGGTTGTCAGAAACGACTGTAGCTGCAACAAACTTGTAGTTTGATGTAGGATAGATAGATTATTTCATATAAATTAAGAAATCTGCCAAAAAAACGTTTTTATAAGATAAGTGATAAACATCTTAAAATGTACGAAAACGGCTTGATAAAGAAAACTCGAGATACTTAAGAATTATTTCATATTTTTTCAGAATTAGTTTCTTACGTTTAATGAAATATCTTTTTATTTTACATGTAATGTTTTTGTAATAAATTTGGAAATGCATGAATTAAAGAATTCATATTTTATAATAATTTTCAACTTAGAAAATGGTAAATTTTTAATGGAATAATGTGCTTGAGATCAGCTTATCAAAGTCTTAAATAGTCCCTTGCATTGTTTGTGGGTTCATAAATTAATCATTTTTATCGTATATACATAGTACACTTTTTGTTACCCTCTTTCCATTGATATTTCTCAATCAAGTAGAAACTAACTATTCTAAAACTTTTTCATACTCGTACAAGGTATTTAAATCAGTTCAATAGATTTGACGTTAGATACATTAAAGATTTGTTTTGTGCACGATTCAAAATGAAACAAAAACGATTTTAAATTGAAACAAAAATTTATAAACAAAATTTTTTTTTGTAAGAAATCTTTATTTATTTGCAATCTATCGTAAGATAATAAGCAAATTTTTTCAGTATAGACGATGGTACAAATACAATAACAAAGAAATTGAGCATAAGGTTTGAACTTTATCGAGCAAAATAAGCCATGATTTGTTGAAATTGACTGAGAAATGGGTGAGCTAATTTCCTTTTGTTTGAGACCACTGTTGATCAAATCGGTAATACGCTTTAGTGTTATGGTCTAAAACACGCAGAAAAAAAGTATGGCTGTAGTGACAATATTCGAAGAGGATTATACTATTGTTTGGTATATGGTTGTGGCACAACAATATTATAATTCTCACAACAATACTATGATTCACACTCAATTATAATATAAGTATAATCTTCACAATAATAGTATGATTCACACTCAACCATACTATTATCTCCACAACCATATTATGATCCTTACAACCATAGTATTATTCACACGCAACCATACTATGATTCACACAACCATAGTGTGATTCACACTCAACCATACTATGATCTCCACAACAATAGTATGATTCACACTCAACCATACTATGATCTTCAGAACAACAGTATGATTCACATTCAACCATACTATTATCTTCACAACCATATTATGATCCTCACAACCATAGTATTTTTCTTATACAACCATAGTATGATCCTCACAAGCATAGTATGATTCAATCAACCATACTATGATCCCCAAAATTATTTATTACGATTGGGTGTTTTTATTCCAAAATAGAGATTTTTATCAAGCAAGTTATTTTTAGTTCATAGTCAAGTTACAATTAGTTCATAGTCAGATTTGAGGCCATGTTTTTATTGCACATTTCATTCAAGAAACAAAAATATATATTCCAACGTCAGTCGAAAATACTTTTAGTTGCCCACAGTGGTGAATGCTACTTCACCATCCGCAGACACAAAGTAACGAATGTAATTAAACCATGATCAATGGCTTTATACTTAAGTGCAGGCAGATTTTAAATAAACGAGAACGAGTCGGTATTCGAGTATTGCACAGAAAAAAGCAAACACAACAAAAAAATCCCTTGAACTACCTTTCAATTGTTGTTGTTTTTTATAATGGACAACAAACATGAACTTTAACGTGTGCATGTTTTTTTTTGGTATATCAAAAATATCATGCGCACACACATATGCTCTATAAAACCTGTTTTGTTATGTTCATAGTCGCTACCATACTGTATGATTGCCGTTATCATATTATTGTTAACGTAAATTAACAATACTTTTGTTGCACCACCAATGTTTATATGGTTATTTTCATTTCTAAATTTGGCAATAATACTATTGCTACGTTTCAACAATAGTAATATTGCCGCAATCATACTGTTGTCAAAATGAAATTCAAAAAACAATACTATGGTTGCGACGAACATGCTTTTATTGTAAGGAACATATTATTGTTGCGGTGACCATAGTGTAACCATATCTTTTCTCTGCGTGTACACACATGCATACACATATTTTCATCTTTGTCTTCATTAATCCACAGCATTAGTTACAACCACTGATGATGTGTGTTTGTAATATTGTGTAATTTTATTTATTAACTAAATTAATGCACAAAAAGAAAATATGATTCTGCTCAGCTATGAGGCAACCTATCCATTGGTATTTAATTTTCGTCCATTAAATACCTTAAAAGTGTGTTATAAAAAATATCCTTAACCGTTTTATTTTAACGATTAATTGGTACGAGCAAACTAAATATTGTGAAATGATTCGAATACTATTTACGGCCGTTTTTTATTCGATCATATTATAATCTAGAGACTTCAAAACCAGAAATTCAATTATATCCCGTGCATTCGCGCGAGTTACTAACAGGTAACAACAGTAGGTGACAAATAAATATAAATTTAACCACGCGCCTTCTGGTTTCTAACTGACAAATGACATTAACCCGAGCAGAGATTAAAACCCACCAGATTTCACATAAATTGGGCGTTATACAATATTTATTTTATACCTTTGTACACGTGTATGATGGGAGCGCAAATTCGGATGCCTCCCATAAACATTACCCTTAACGTGATTACATTGAAATTTATGTATGTAGAATTTGGACTCGAATTAGAGCGTGAACACTAAAAATGACTCTTTGGTTCAAAAGAACGACCCTAGTAAACATGGACATATGGACACACAAATTAAAGCAAACTTTGAAATTTCCAAAATGTCCATATCTGATATTTATTGACCGCCGGTGTGTGAAAGTAAGTATGCACGACTGCCATACATGTAAACCCAGGTTCAACTACAGGTAAGAACATCTTAGAATTTTCAGCAACGGTTTTCCAATTCGCGAATACCAGCGACCTTAAGAGAAAAACTGTTATCCCTAAGCCATGGAGCGGGCGTTAGACATTAGGTTCCGGTCATTGAGTAAAATAATCAAATCGGGCTCAGTTCACTAATTTAAGAGAAGTGTCCCCTTGTTCCTTTATGAAAAGTTGAGGTAAATTCCACTAAGATTGGGGTCGGTCTTCTGCTACCGGAATCATTATTCAGCCATTTGGTGGTAATTGTTATTTCCCCATTTCAATAGCGGCTCCATGGCTGAGGTTATATAATATTCGCCCTGGATAAACTTAATGAAGTATTTCACTAGTACATACTTATTTAACATGGGCTAGCTAAGTGACCAAGCATACTAAAATTCGACGCAAAGTGCTGCCAGAGTCGCGCAACAGCTGATCGATCCTCTATATTAAAGTACCCATTCAAACTCGATTGCATTCTTATTTTACTTCACTTTTACATACATAATGAACATTTGTTTATTGTACAGTGTGGCCCAAATACGACTGAAGAGTTCAACAAAACGTAACGAAGAAGTTCCATTGAGGTTTTTGCTGTATGCGCAGTGGCTCCATCTTGCTGGAAACATATGTATGTATTATTCTCAATTTGCAGACGCAAACAATTTTCAGTAAAAGTCCTATACAGAGCCCCGTTATGGTTTCTGGTTGACCGTCCTCATTTTCAAAAAATATGGACCGACAACTTAATCAACCATACACCGCTCCAAGCAGTACAACTGGAGGGGTGTAATCTAACACTGATCCATGTTCCTCAAAACGAGAGACCAAGCTTCTTATTATGTTGTTACTGTGGCGCTGTCTTGATATTAAATAGACAAAGATAAATTCGTTGAGTCGAGATAATAGACTTGCCAAAAGAATAATCAAATTCAGCAATTATGAAGCGCTGCTGTACATCATACGAGGGCGACCGCAAAACTAACTGGCCTGGCACATTTTCTGTTTTACTACCAACTTTTTTTTGTTTTTTAAAAGCAATCTTTTATAAGCCATTTGTCAAAATTTCCGAAATATTTAATGATTATTTTCTTTGTTACAGGTGATTGAAGTAAACAAGTTTTATAATTTTTGAAAAATGGAAAATAAAGAGTTTCGTGCGGTAATTAAACACTTTTATATGAAAGGTTATACGACACAATTAATCAAAGATGAATTGGATTCTGTTCATGGTGATAATGCACCATCATACTCCACCGTGAAATCCTGGGTTCAACAATTTAAAATGGGTCGTTCAAGTACGGAAGATCAACAACGCTCTGGAAGACCGAAAACTGCTACTACTATTGAAAACATTAGAAAAATATTTAATAAAGAGACTAAAGATAGACGAATAAAGCTCAGAGAACTTGCTGATATTGTTAAAATACACGAAAAACAAGTTTGGAGTATTTTACATGATGAACTCCACATGAAAAAGCTATCCGCAAGATGGGTGCCGCGTTTGTTGACTTTGCCCCAAAAAATCGTCCGTTGGACCAATTCCGAGGAGCATTTAGCGATTTATCAGCGTAATCCAATAGAGTTCTTGCGTCGATTCATAACTGTTGATGAAACATGGATCCATCACTACATCCCAGAATGCAAAGAACAGTCAAAACAATGGATAGCAGCTGGTAAAAGTGGTCCCAAGAAGGCGAAAACTGTTAAGTCAGCAGGAAAAGTAATGGCCACAGTATTTTGGGATGCAAGGGGTATAATATTTATTGATTATCTTGAGAAAGGAAAAACTATAAATAGTGAATATTATTGCGCATTATTGGATCGGTTGAGTGAAGAAATCAAGATAAAACGACCGCATTTAGAAAAAAAAAGTTCTTTTTCATCAAGATAATGCTCCTTCACACTCTGCATTTTTAACTCAACAAAAACTGGCCGAATTACGAATTGAAATTGCTCCGCATCCACCATATAGTCCAGATTTAGCTCCTTTTGATTATTTCGTGTTTCCAAATTTGAAAAAATTTCTCGGTGGCAAAAATTTTTCGTCCAATAGCGAGGTTATTGCTGAAACTGAGGAATATTTTGAAGGTCTTGAAAAATCTTATTTTTCGGATGGAATTAAAAAACTTGAAAAACGTTTGATGAAGTGTGTTGAATTGGAAGGAGATTATGTTGAAAAATAAATAATAAAAATTTAAAAAAAAGCAGTTCTTTTTATGTTAGGCCAGTTACTTTTGCGGTCGCCCTCGTATGTAGCCATCCTCTATTTCCATAAAAAACTATATGAGTATAACCCGAATAACAATACGACAAAGTTATGAATATTTGTAACCCTTTAGTCTTTTTTGGTACACCCTGTACAATTGAATTCATTTAATTTCAGTCAGTTACATAAACTCGTTAGTACAAGTGAACAGCAGACACACAAATGTACATTAAATTTAACCAATTCCACACGTAGGAAGTAGAAAGCCTTGAAGTCTTAAGCCAAGTCACTTTATAATTTAATTCGTTAGCCACAATTATTGTTGTGTCGCTGTTGTTGCAGACACCAAATGTTATATAAATATATGTAAGTATACTATGTACATTAAACATATGTAGTAAAATAATAATTAATTTTCATTGTGCAAATTAATACACGGAAACTGCAAAAGAGTGACGGAGTGATTTGATGGACCTTCGCAGTCTTCAGTCTTCCAAAACAGTTCTGGTTTAGTGGTTCAATTTTCTTTAAAAAGGCTGAGAGTTATGTATTCGGTGATAAGGCTATGTAAAACATGAATTTTGATCAAAGAGTCATAGGTCCTGTGGATGGTTTTCAACTTCATTAAAATACATGCGTCAGGACCCAGTATTTTCGTTGTCTTCTATCATGTTAGTTAGACACACTTTTCCTGACCACACTGTGGTGGTGGTCAGCGTATTACGAGTATGATTAGAAAGGTATGTAGCTCTAAGCGATGAGAAAGCATGTCCATGTGCAACGAACTAAGAAGATCGAAGCTCATATCTGTCGGAGCACGTGATTTCATTATTATGGTTGACCTCTTTTTATTTATTTATTTAAGTCTATGGAATTACAATCCTCACAGACTAGCTAAATCTAAAAATATATTATGTTTAAAATATCATTAAATTTATTTAGAGAATATGAAAAATCTAAATTATAACTTAATTTTATTCTGTTAAATTCTCACAAATGGCGTGTGAGGAATAATTCGTTCTATAAACAGGAATATATAATTTTTTTTTATGCCTTAAACATCTAACAGATGTATTAAACCCGTAAAGATAAAGCAAATCCGAGCAATATACGAGGGTGGCTATTTATTTTTCGGGTCCGGCAATAAAAACACAATAATTTATCATCATAAATGGTTTTATTGTTTTTCAAAGTATTCTCCAGCAAGATTTATACACTTTTGCATGCGCTTAAACCAATTGTCGAAGAACTTTATCCACTCCGATTGAGACACCTCCAAAACATGGTTTTTGAACGCTTCAACAGCATCTTTTGGCGACGAAAATCGTTGACTAAGCATTTTTTCTTGATGTGCGGGAATAAAAAGAAATCTTTGGGTGCCAAGTCAGGGATGTACGGCGGAAGACCGATCAATTCGACGTTTTGGCCGGTCAAAAAGGCGCTGGTTTGAGACGATGTGTGGGAGCTCGCCTTGTCATGGTGCACAATGATTCATCTTCTCTTGTTCTCCGAAGACTTCAGGCCTTACGTTGCTCAAGCGCCACATGATCAGTTTTGCCGAAGAAGCAGGCGACCATTTGCCTCGAAGCGCTTCTTCCACGAACAACTTTCGTTGGATTTGGTTCGTCTTCGAAGACCCACACGGTCGATTGCTGTTTCGGGCTCATACGCATAGATCCATGATTCCTCACCTGTCACGATCTTATAAACGTATTTTGAAGCACCGCGATCGTATTTTTTCAAAATTTATTTGCACCAATCGGCAAGAGACTTTTTTTGAGCGATTGACAAATTGTGCGGTATCCAACGAGAACAAACCTTTTTTACGGCAATACCTTTTTTTCATGCAACATCGAATATATGCTGATGGAAGAAATGCCCAAGGATGCCTCTATCTCACGGTATATCACATGAAGATCTTGCATTATCAGTTCACGCACGGCATCAATGTTCTCTGCCACAACGGCCATTTTAGGACGACCTTCGTCTATGAGCGAGCGTAATTTGTTTTTTTATGTGACGCGCAAAATAGAAAGGGACCTAAGGTTAAAAACCAGTTTTGTTCAGGAGAGCCATTTTAAATATTAAGCCCCTTTCTATTTGCGCTTAGAATCGTCTAGTTCACTTTCATAAAACGCGCATATCTCTGGGAGCGAACACTTTTGGGGCATGGGATCGGTCTCATTCGATGCTCAGATGTTGTCCACATCAAAAAAAAGTGAAAAGTTGATGATTTTAAAGATTAGGTCCCTTTCTATTTGGGCTTAGAACCGTCGACTTCACTTTCATAAAACGCGCATATCTCTGGGAGGGAACACTTTTGGGGCATGGGACCGGTCTCATTCGATGCTCAGATGTTGTCCACATCAAAAAAGAAGAACAAAAATGAAAATTGATTTGTTTACCTTTAGGTCCCTTTCTCTATGTGCTGTCACATATACAGATATTCATTATGTTTTAAACGTCATTTACACCCCGTATATTAGAGAAGAGCTTTGTACAGAGCTTTCCATTAAGGACATAACAATTTTATATTAACATGGCGGTAACATGGCGATTGTTTTCATCGACGAAATAATACGGCCCAATCCCACCTCCGGATGCAATTTTGTCTCTTGAAGCACATGTGGGTTTGCTGCTGTCTAATAACGCTTTTTTGTTTATAGACAAAACCACTGAGGCAGAAGCGAGCTTCATCGCTAAAGATGATGAAAATTGCAGTAAGCGCTCTTAGAGTTGCGACAACCGACTAAGAATTTCGGTAGTACTTTTTTAATGATTTCTAAACGTAACTCGTAAGTGAACATTACCACCATGAAAATATTGACTGCGACTAACTTTTTGACACTGAAAGATCATCAAAAATGTTTGAGGGTGCGTTGACATAAAGGTACGAAACCGTAGAATGGTTTTTAATGAAACCATGTTGGTGCTCCGAAATAAAATAATAAATGACTGCAGACAATTTATTATATAGTACTATTCGATTTTTAAAGAACTGAAACAACATCTAAAAACTTTTCCCATATTTGTTTCCTTAAAAAAGAGGCGTTCCAATAATTTCTTTAGATCTCATTTCCAAATTTTTTAGTTTCGTCGTTAGCTTCAACTGTCGAAGCCAAATACCGAAATCAAATTAGCTTATAAATTAGTTTTCGAAATGGTTTCTAGACATTACACGAAATTAGTCGATCGACAAAGGAGTGATTACAAATTATCGATAATAAAAAGCGTTTTTATTTTCTCGCTAACGTTTTACACAGAAATTTTACGAAAACTCTACATCTTTTCGATAATCATGATAGATCGAGCACTTTATCACTTTAATCAGATCAGTTACAGCAATGAAAAAAAACCGATAATGAAACCGTTGAAATTTGAAATGTCTCCGGTGATTATTTTCTATTTCCGATCAAAATGAAAATTCAACTTTATTACGGACGTGAAAAGAGTGAATGAATGCCTAGCCGTTTGAATAGTGCAGACCTGAATGAAATTCAATATTTATAGTGTGCCGTAGTTTCCTAGACTTCATTTAATCATGCTGCGTTACTGTTTATTTTCTATTCTTCGTTGAGTATCGTTGTTGGGTCTTTCAGAAAACACTTGTCTGCAACATATTTTGAGATTTGATATCTGTGTTGACTCTACTGGGCATTATACGCACGGATCGTTACAATAGAAAAAGTGTTACAATTGACAATGACATGTAAATCAATACCTTTGAAATTCATTCATGACTGACGCGAGTTCATTCATAAAAACCTGAGGTGTAGTCTGCTGGAGGTAATCATTAATGAAGTTGTAACGTATTTACGCTGAATAGTGTTATCTGCAGTCTTGCTGTAGAGATTCGAGATTTCATTCATGCGTCGATGCCCTACACGCTACGGGCTAGCATTGTGATTTCGCAAATGATTTGTCTAAGACGTTTTACTTTTTGATCAATAAATAAAATATTCCATGGCTTTTTAAGTTTATTAGCAATTATGGTGTATAGCCTTCGGTTAGCAGCACATATCGCACTTGTTCAACTCGACTCAGCGTTTAGAAATTTCCATTTTATTTGCATAAAAATAGCACACAAAGGTCATCTTAGCCTCCCGAAAAATCTTTCGTTGTTTTCTCCTCTCGTTCTTCGAAATGAGAGCATTACCTTCTCTTTGGTTTAGAGTTACATCTCATGTGACCAAACAAATCGTTCTTTTGCCTCTACTAAGCATTCTAAATAGTTTTGATTTTGTGCCATTTTGTTGATCTTTTAACAGCATCTGCAGATTTTTCAAAGCACTCGAAGTAGACCCCAAGAAAATAACTGAGAAGAGTCAATTCCGCAATGATCGCGGCGTTCAACTGATGAACACTCCTCCCTCGATAACTCACACACCAAATACTTTCCTCACAACTTCGTCGCTGAAGTTTTGAGAGACCAATTAGGTCCCTAAGCTATGTGCGACCAATTGCGGACCTCTGTTCTGGCCAATAATGAACCCGGATAAAATTAGAGCAATTCGGTAATATACGAGGGCGACCGCAAAAGTAACTGACCTAACATAAAAAGAACCGTTTTTTTTGGAATTATTATTATTTATTTTTCAACATAATCTCCTTCCAACTCAATACACTTCATCAAACGTTTTTCAAATTTTTTAATTCCATCCGAAAAATAAGATTTCTCAAGACCTTCAAAATATGCCTCAGTTTCAGGAATAACCTCGCCATTGGACGAAAATTTTTTGCCACCGAGAAATTTTTTTGAATTTGGAAACAAGAAATCATCAGAAGGAGCTAAATCTGGACTATATGGTGGATGCGGAGCAATTTCAAATCGTAATTCGGCCAGTTTTTGTTGAGTTAAAAATGCAGTGTGTGAAGGAGCATTATCTTTTTTTTTTTTTTTTTTTTTTAGACGAACGTTCCCACGCCACTTACACCCGCCCCTGCCGACCGAGGAGGCCACGTCCCCATGACGTAGGGACAACGTACACATTATGGACCGATCCATAATGGAGATGACAAGAAACGTCATCCATGTAAATTAGCTACAGATATTTATCAACAGCCAATCGGAACAAAAAATAAATATTAATAATAATCACTAGAAAATATAAACACCAAATTAGTACTTTATAATATAACCACCACCTTAATTTAATACAATAATATAATCCAATCAAAGTATGAGAAGGACCAGAAGCATGCAATACAAAATCAAAATATAACCACCACCTTTCTTTATTACAATATTAAAATCTAATAAAAATAATATAAAGCATAATATACATAAGTATTTACGAATAATAACAATTACTAAAATTTTTTATAACAGCCTAAATTGTTATGAAGACAATGAGCCTTTGTGTAATGAGTTTAAATAAAAAATTATTACAGTTTTTAATGAATCAAAACCTAAGGAGAAATCAATTAAATGATATAACGAATTAAAATCAGCACACATTCTACGAAATGGGTCACCACATGCATAATTGTGCCTTTGAAAATCCAAGTGTAAGAACTGATAGTATATAGTAGGTCTAAATGGGACGTTAATAGAAATTTTTGATATTAAGTACTCAGAAGCCACAACACCACATATAATTTTATATACCATCATCGTATTCATCATAGTTCGCCTACTCTTCAATGAGGGCAATTAAATAAGATTTAACCTGCCATTATAAGAAGGAAGTTCATAACCAGTATTCCAGTGAAGACCTCTTAAGCAGAATATAAAATAAGCAGAATTTCTGCACGGACTCAATTTTGTTAACAAAGTAATTATATTGGGGATCCCAAACCACTGATCCATATTCTAAAATTGGCCTAACTAGGGAAATATAAAGCTGTTTCGTAGTATATGGATCAGTAAACTCTTTTGCCCAGCGTTTCACAAAATAAAAGACACCATACGCTTTATTTTCCATAGTAATGATATGGTTATTAAAATTCAACTTTCTATCCATCATAAAACCGAGATCAATAAATGAATCAACCGATGCCAATTCTGAGCCACATAAATTAAATTTAGTAGCCAACAAACTACGTCTAGAAAAGCACATATGCTTACACTTTTTAAGGTTTAATTCCATAAAATTAAATTCACACCAAGTACTAAATCTGTCCAAATCACCCTGCAGTATGTGACTGTCCGCAAAGCTAGCATAAGAGGAAAACTGAAGTAGATTTGTAATAGTAGAGTGACCCTTACGAATTCCATGTTGGCATGGATGGAGTATGGGCGCCACATTATGTGAAACAAAATTTGTTACAATTTTTTCAAATAACTGAGGAATTGCGCTTAATTTAGCAATCCCTCTATAGTTCGATACATCCAACAGACTACCAGATTTGTGAAGTGGAAACAAGTAAGACCGTTTCCATAAATCAGGAAAGTACCCCAATTGTAATGATGAATTAAATAATAAGGATAAGGGTAAGACCAGGGATTCCGAGCAGCCTTTAAATAAAACATTCGGAATGCCATCGGCTCCAGAAGTACTAGTGGGTTTAAGACGATGCAAGTTTAATTCAATAAGTGGAAAATCTAAAAAAGGAGGAACTATTTGACCTACTGATGAAATTTTTTAAGGGTACGGAATTGCAGGATTAAACGAACGTAGTGAATATGTATTTTCGAAAAAGTCAGCAAAACAGTTTGCAATAGTCTGATCGCTTGAGAACTCAACACCATTAAATCTTATTCTCGATGGCTTAGAAGATGCGACGTTTTAAATTAACAAATCGATAAAATGATTTAGGGTCTTTTTTAAAATTGTCCCTAACTCTTGTCAAGTACGACCTATAGCATCGACGAGCCTCGATATTGTACCGTTGTCTCGCTATGGAATATCTACCATAATCAGCAGTTAGTCCTGTTCTTTTGAATCTTTTCTTTTTAATCTTGATGAAAAAGAACTATTTTCTAAATGCGGTCGTTTTATCTTGATTTCTTCACTCAACCGATCCAATAATGTACAATAATATTCACTATTTATAGTTTTTCCTTTCTCAATATAATCAATAAATAGTATACCCCTTGCATCCCAAAATACTGTGGCCATTACTTTTCCTGCTGACTTAACAGTTTTCGCCTCCTTGGGACCACTTTTACCAGCTTCTATCCATTGTTTTGACTGTTCTATGCATTCTGGGATGTAGTGATGGATCCATGTTTCATCAACAGTTATGAATCGGCGCAAGAACTCTATTGGATTACGCTGATAAATCGCTAAAAGCTCCTCGGAATTGGTCCAACGAACGATTTTTTGGGGCAAAGTCAACAAACGCGGCACCCATCTTGCGGATAGCTTTTTCATGTGGAGTTCATCATGTAAAATACTCCAAACTTGTTTTTCGTGTATTTTAACAATATCAGCAAGTTCTCTGAGCTTTATTCGTCTATATTTAGTCACTTCATTAAATATTTTTCTAATGTTTTCAATAGTAGTAGCAGTTTTCGGTCTTCCAGAGCGTTGTTCATCTTCCGTACTTGAACGACTCATTTTAAATTGTTGAACCCAGGATTTCACGGTGGAGTATGATGGTGCATTATCACCATGAACAGAATTCAATTCATATTTGATTAGTTGTGGCGTATAACCTTTCATATAAAAGTGTTTAATTACCGCACGAAACTCTTTATTTTCCATTTTTCAAAAATTATAAAACTTGTTTACTTCAATCACCTGTAACAAAGAAAATAATCGTTAAATATTTCGGAAATTTTGACAGATGACTTATAAAAGATTGCTTTTAAAAAACGAAAAGAAAAGTTGCTAGTAAAACAGAAAATGTGCCAGGCCAGTTAGTTTTGCGGTCGCCCTCGTATTTTCATACAGGGTGGAGGGCGAATATTTGCTTATTTGGGAATGAAATAAAAAAATTATGAACCTTAGAAAAATTTATTTTATATTTTTATTATATTGAACAGTAATTGAATTTTTATCATATCAGCAAATGTCGACCTTTGCTATCCACACACTGCTATGTACGTTTTCTGAAGTTTTCATGAACTCTAACAAACATGTCGATTGGTATTCTGCCAATTTCAGCCTCAATATTGTTGTTATTTAGGTCTTTCAAGGTGTTGGGACGGTTGATATACACCTTCGACTTCAGATAACCCCAAAGGAAAAAATCCCATGGAGCTATGTGCCGGCCAGTTCACATCACCCCTCAAAGATATAAGTTGTCCAGGAAACATTTGCCTCAAACAATTCATGGTAACCCTCGCTGTGTGCGCAGTAGCACCATCCTGCTGAAACCATGTTGCTGAAACCTCTAATTGCATTGCCTCAAGAGCCGGCGAAAAAAACCTGTATCATAGTCAAGAAACCGTTCGAAGTTCACAGTTACGGCAAGACGGTTATCCTGGAAAGAATATGGGCCAATGATGCCTACTCGTGATATGGCATACCACACAGTTCTCTGCGGTTTGTTTCACCAGGAACACGTCCGCGTGGGGGAATAGCGAATCGTAAACGCAAAGCACGCTGCACAGCAATAATGATCGAGTGCGCTTTTAAAAATACTCTTTAACAAAAAATGATCTCTCCTCAAGTGTCCAATGCATAATAACAACTGAAGGGCAGACGAAAACATATCTCCCGTCAGCCACTATAAGCCACGTACACTCCACTCTTCAAACTCTCCGACCAATACTGCCGCCACAGTCTGCAGTGCAAAAAAGAAAATTACCGCGCTCCACCCTGTATAACCCTCATAACAAAATGGTTCATTAATTTGACCGCCGCAATCATTGCGGAATTGACACTTCTCAATTATTTATTATTGTTTTCTTTGTGTCTACTTCAAGTCCTTAGTCTACGCTAACAAGCAATCAACATCGTATTTGACGCCAAAACACTCTAAAAATCCGATCCTATCTAAATTCAAGGTATTTTTTTAAACAAGAGTAGCGCAGGATATAGAACAATTGACACTGTATTTTTTTTTTTAAAATTCCTTGATGGCATTTTGTGGAGTTACTGGGTTGGGAAAGTACCCAGGGCGGCGGACTGACTGTTAGATACTTTCTCCACACTATTCGGACCATTGTCTTAATATATGTACTATAATAAATTTTCTTCATTGTTTTTAATTCTACTCTTAAAGAAAGCAAGTCAAATTAATTTCTCTGAGAAGACGTGTATATACGAGTATGGTTCAACAATTGAACAAACCAAATTTCATTGAAATATGATTAAAATTGTCATTTGACCCCAAATCAGTAAGTAAATTTAAATCCAATGAAGTATGCCGTTTCGCTTGGTCGTTTGGTCTACCAAACCAGAGTTGCATTCATATGTGACTATATTAAATCATGAACCGTTGTATAAATAAGTTGCCCTTTGTGCAAAACACATCTACTTATAATTCTCGTTAATAATAGATCGATTAGAACCAAAATCGGGAAGTTTTTATCAAAATATGGATCGATCCGGTCGATTTTCAACAATATTTATACAACAAAAGATTACCTTGAAAAATGGACACAGCACTTCACAAAAATGCTGAAGACACCGACATCCGCCAGCACTGTCAAATTAAACTGCATCCATCACAAAGTTAGCTCAGATATACCCATTGACAAAGGCGCTTACAAAATGTAAAACGCCAGAAAAATATAACACCGTGTCAGAAATGTTGCAAGCGGATCCCAGTATCAGTTCTAAAATTATCCTTCCTGTAGCAAACGAAAAAATAATAAATTTTAATAAACAGATAACACCGCATCTGAAATGTTGAAAGCGGAACCCAGTAACAGTTTTAAAAATATACTCCCTGTAGTACTCGAATTTCGGAATAGAGAATATTATTTCGTACATGACGTGGTAAAGCAGACCATTATTTTATAAAAACCAAAAACGAGGGAAATCACGGTTTTAAGTATACTCAACAAAGAGATAGCCCACATTATTGCAATTAGCTTTGGAGCTAAAACTTCGGCCACATCAAGCTGGGTTTTCACTTGGAAAATTCTGCGCAGACCAATTATGCCTTCTCAGAATAATGGTGGAGCAATGTGTCGAGATGACTGTCACATTAATTATGAATAGACATTAAATAAGTGTTAGATAAGCTGGCCGATAACACTATTTGGAAAGCATTTGGATGCAAAGGAACCTCGCCAAAACTCATTTCAAACACCCAAAGTCTTTAAAATAGCTCTACCTATAGGGTTCTACACGACAAAAAACCTAGTAATAAAACAAAGATTGAAGATATTTATCGCCTAATAATGAAAATGCGAATATTTATCATCAAAAATAGTTTTATAGTTCAAAGTATCTCCAGCATGATTTATAAGTATACACTTTTGCAGGCGCTCCAACCAATTGTCGAATCACTTTTTCTACTCCGATTGAGACACCTCCAAACATGGTTTTTTAACGCTTCAACAGCATCTTCTGGAGACGAAAATCCTAGACCACTCATATTTTTCTTGATGTGCCGGAATACAAAGAAGTCATTGGGTGCCAAGTAAGGGCTGTACGGCGGATGACCCATCAATTCGACGTTTTCGCCGGTCAAAAAGGCGCTGGTTTGCACAATGATTCGTATTCTCTTGCTCGTTTTTCGAATTTATCCGAAGACTTCATGCAAACAAATTGTGGTGTACCACTCAAAATTGACCGTCCAAAGTTGCTCAAGCGGAACAGTCGCCACATGACCAGTTTTGCCGAAGAAACAGGCGATGTGCTGCTTGCTTCTTCCACGAACAACTTTCGTTGGATTTGGCCCGTCTTTGATGACACACACGGTCGATTGCTTTTTTGTTTCAGGCTCATACGCATAGATCCATGATTCGTCACCTGTGACGATCTTTTAAACGTCTTTTGAAGCACCGCGATCGTATTTTTTTCAACGTTTCTTAACACCAATCGACACGAGCCGTTTTTTGAACGATTGTCAAATTATGCGGGATCCAACGAGAACAAACCTGTTTTACAGCCCGGTGTTCATGCAATATCGAATGTACGCTGGTGGAAGAAATTCCCAAGGATGCCTCTGTCTCACGCTATGTCACATGACGATCTTGCATTATCAGTTCATGCACGGCATCCATGTTCTGGCACAACGTCCGTTATTGGACGACCTTCGTATTTGAGCGAGCGTCGGCCATGATTGAATTCATTAAACCAGTTTTTCACAGTGCTATAGGATGGTGCTTCATCGTCATATAAAGATTTAAGTTCATCGATGCACTCTTGTCGTAATAATCCACGTCGAAAGTTGTGAAAAATGATCGCACGAAAATGTTCACAAGTTCATTTTATTTTTTTTGCCAAATTGATTTGTTAAGTCACTGTAAACAACACAAATGATGGTCGTATGTCAAAACATTCTGAGTACGTTTGGTAAAAAAATGTCAAACTGCCCAAAGAAAATGTCAGATGGCGCCAGGCAACACTTCGAAATATGTATAGCAACCCTCGTATTGTGCTGCGTAGGCCGGAAATATATATAGCAACCGTCGTACTATGGTGGAATTCAATGGAACCTATATAAACACCTGGGCGGCCTTGATGTGATGGTAGTTTGCACGACTACCATACTTGACATCTAACGGCGGGTAAAGGAAATTTTGCCCTTGTTGCTATATGGGATGTAGGAATATAAACGCCTAGGGGACCTAAATTACTCCGATAATTATTATCTTATACCCCACACGTTCCACGTATTTACGACTGCTGCAGACGACTTTAATGACTTTAAGAGGGTCTGTTATAGACGAAATCAATGCATTTTAATACAAATAGTAGAGAGTCCCTACAGATTAACAGCGCTGCCATTGACAGATTCTTCGGTACTTCGGTAGTATTATTGTCAGTGGACGAGACTTAGTACGAAAATCCTCTAATATATACAGAAACACCAAAATTCAAATAATTAAATCCAACGTAAAGTCGATATTTCTATATGTGACGCGCAAAATAGAAAGGGACCTAAGGTTAAAAACCAGTTTTGTTCAGGAGAGCCATTTTAAAGATTAGGTCTCTTTCTATTTGCGCTTAGAATCGTCGACTTCACTTTTATAAAACGCGCATATCTCTGGGAGGGAACACTTTTGGGGCATGGGATCGGTCTCATTCGATGCTCAGATCTTGTCCACATCAAAAAAAGAAAAAAAATGAAAATTGATTTTTTTACCCTTAGGTCCCTTTCTTTATGCGCTGTCTCATATGGATCCGAAACATGGAATGCGGCTGCTCGTGATATAAACAACATCGAATATATTTTTTAACCGATGCCCTAGGCGAATAAGGCATAAATTCTAGCCCAAATTTATTAATAATTCTAATTTATGGAAATCATCTTAACAGTCGCCATTGCGCTCCGAAATACTGATACTGGGCCACACTCAGTACGACATGGCGAGGTTGACCCGCCTTTGTATGTAGAAAGCAGCTGGGGAATGATGTTACTATGACTGGATAATACTGGAGATATTAATAGTTTGTTGTAGATCTGAATGGAATGCAATAAAAACAATCATAAACTAACGCTGCCCACCAAATTTCCATAAATTTAATAAAAATGTACGCTTTTGTAATTTTAGCGTTCATACTTTAGTTTGATGACAAGAATAGATAGACAGATGGACATGTTTAAATCGACTTAGAAAGTTATTCTGAGTCGATCGGTACAATTGTAGTTGGTTATCACACTTCTTTCTGTTACAAATATCATAATAAACTCGTAATACCTCAGTTTAACTGGGAGTGGTTCCGAGTAAGTGCAAAACATATATACTCGTACAATTAGGTAAATTTTGTGTCAATGCCCAGTTTAAACAGGAATACTAGTATAAAAGATTCTAAAGTTTGAAGTTGTTCCACCTAAGCTAATCTCAACGATCGAAATACCGGAAACGCGTAGCGTATATCAAAAAGTCGGTGTAAATGTTGTTACCCAGCCTGAAATGCATGAATATTGATTCATTCAGCCATCCAATCATCCAATTCAACTCATTTAGTGTTTCGTAGCGAAATATCTCTCGTTTGGTTTCAAACCTTGAAATCAAAGTTAAGTAGTTTCCATTTCGGTGGCTTTGTTTTTTGTTGGTTGCTTGGCATCTCATGTAAACCATTTATGTTTCAATTTTTGACAGTCAATTTGTTAACAATTTTGAAAGGCTGTCGCTTTGTCGGTTAATAATGACTGAAAAGCCAAATGAATGAATGGCTGTTGTTGGTCTGAGGCGTGCAGCGGTTTTCTATCTGATGACTCCAAACTGGCTTCACAAACAAAAGCATGGATGACGTTTCCGAATTCGTAGAGCGACATGTTTATAATAATGAACTGTATCATCTTTCCGGTTTCCAAATATGTTTGCTATGCATACAAAACCGACATTAGTTCCGTCGGAACTAAGTTCCAGTCAGCAGCAGCAGCAGGCCATTAATTCATTTCCCTATAAATGCATTTCGTTTTATGGTGAATATTTACAGTGTCTGGTGTGTGTGAAGTAAACTAGCATATTCGGGTTTTCATTAACACTGTTTTGTAAGTTATGGTCTTGGAGCCGAGTAACAATTTGTTCTATGGATGTGTCTAATATGAAAAACTCTGCTATGATTCCATGAGACATTAGCCAGATAGTAGGTGTTTTTAAATAGTATTTGTAAGATTCCATTTCGGTTTAAGTCTCATTTTGTTAGTGTTTCTCGGAGTTGTATTGTTTTGTTGTTATCACTCTTATCCAGTTTTCCAGCTTAGTCAAATCATTCATTTATTTAATATTTATTCTCCTCCGTAGAGGAAACGAATTGTGGCCGACCCCAATAATTTGTGACTTAGAGCACATTGAACAGGTGTTTGTTAAATATGTTTTCATTTTAGAGATTGATGCCTCTTTTCTGTTTGGTTGGCTTTGATAATTTTCTCCATTCGGATTTTAGATTAATGTTTTGTTTAGCCCTTTGTCAAAAACGATTTGTTAAGCTTTCGTTTCTTTTGTTAAGATCTTGGCCCCTAGATAATCTAAAACAGTGGTGCACTGTGGTAATCCAATATCCAGGCTATGACATTTTCATTAAGAGTCGATCATTGTGTGTCTGTGGCAAGTGGTCGTTGTTAAAGGCATTTCATCAGTTGACACATTTCAGATTGACTTATTTAAAAAAATTCTTAGGGGTCACATTATTTGTCTGTAGGCGTATGCATCATGACAATTATCGATGTTTTTAGTTTAATTAAATATTTAAAACTTACGCCATATGAAGGAATGTAACATTGGAGACCCTTTTTATAGGGGTTTTTTTAGACGTATGGTTTTCTAACTGGCCACACCTTTTTCGGAGTTAGTCCTTTTGACAGCTGTCACTTGATTTATGCTCAGTTTGGTTTGCCATTTCAGAATGAATAAACTTACTGCGGTACAACGTTTGCAAATCGTGGTGAAATTGGCCCAAAAAGAGATGGACACCAATTCTGATTTTTAAAAGAAAATGTTGTTCAACGATGAAGCTCATTTTTGGTTTAATGCATACGATAATAACCAAAATTGTCGTATTTATTGGGACGATACATCCTCACAAAAGTCACTGTTTGGTGTGCTCCATTGACAGAGGGGAACAAAAATGAAGCCGGCCATAATGTAACAGTCAATGGGGAACGCTATAGAGCCATGTTTAATAACTTTTGTGTGCCTGAATTGGAAGATCGTCATGTAGACGACCTTTGGTTCCAACAAGACGGCGCTACATGCGATACAGCCAACGTAACAATCAATTTATCGAAAGAAACTTTTGGTGAGCGCATTATCTCGCGTCGTGGGCCTGTGGCGTGGCCTTCAAGATCGTGCGATTAAACACTGCTGGACTATTTTTTGTGTGGTTTTGGAAGTCGCTTGTCTACGCGTAGAAGCTCGACACGATTGACGCCTTAAAAGAGTATATTTGGCGCGTTATTGCTGACATACGGCTCCAAATGCTGCAAAAGTGGACCTCTGAACTTTTTCGAGCCGGCCCTGGTTGTCACTTGCCCCAAATCATTTTTAAAATATAGTGGCAAACCTATATAATAAAGCTAAATTCTTGTTGATAAAATTAAAATTAAATTATATATAAATTATTATATAAATTATATATATTTATTAAAAATAAATTAGATGCGCTTTATTTCTTCTGGGAAATCACACGCTATAAAAAACAAAATTTAGTATACGAACAGTGAAGACGTCGGTTTGCAATCGGTTCAGACTACGAAAATTCCGTTGGGCGCAGAGACTTTTTGTGGCAATCGCCATATGATAATAATCTTGATGAAAATTCTTTTGGACAAACCATAAAATGATAACCGTGATTATATTAAGGAGAGATAACTATTATTTAATTGTGGTAATGTTTAATTTTCTGCTGCTTATGAGCTTGGCTGGCAACCAAAATCAAAAAAAGAAAAGAAGTTTTTTAAAAAAAATCATAGTTTTTTAAAAAGGTTAATAGCCGTGAAATCGTCATAAGCCAGTTTGGCAATTTTTATAAATACTTAATTTACGTGTGAATACTTTCTCAAGCTATATGATCAAGTTCTTGTTGTTGTTCCTGATATTAGCAATTCAGTCAGCGAAGAATTTATACTTAGTAGGGACATAAATACTGTTCACACGTTTTATGCTGTAAAATTAAAAGTACTGAATGTTTTTGGACCAAATATTTTTTAATATATTTATTGGTGTATATTGTATCCAAAAAGAATCTACTTATTGGAAATGTCTGCCTTTTGCCTCTACACACGCCTTAAGTCGCACTGGCTAATAGCTTCACGAATCTCGTCCATTGGAAAATTCGCCGTTGGGATATCTTTTGTGACAAAACTTGTGCTCTAAAACCGTCCACAATTTGTAATCCAATGGGTTCAAATTAGGACTGTCTGAGGGCCATTCTTCAAAGGAAGGAATAAACGCTGGCAAATTGTTTCGAAGCCAGGCCTAGGACGTTTTGGCCTTAAGGGCCGGCTCAGAATCCTGCTGGAAAGAACATGGCTGGTTTTCGAACAAGGAATGTTAAGAGGCTTCACAACAGCTTCCAAAACGGTTTTTTGGTAAACTTTGGACGATGTTTTGACTCCTTGTTCGCAGAAATGCAGGTCAGTGACCCCATCGTAAGAGACACCCCAACAAACCATGATTGAAGCTGTGTGATGACCCTTTTTCGCCCTTGGGATCAGTTCAGATGCTTCCTTAGATGACCGCGCATACACTCTATCATTTTGCTTGTTAAATTTTTCCTGAACGGTAAAAATTTTTTCATCGGTGAACAAAATTTTTCTGTTTGCATTTTTCTATCCTATTTTGTTTTAAAGCTACAGTCAATAAATGTATGGTACGTCGTTTGAAAGCCCTTAATCTTTTTTAATGATTCGACTCATGGACATTTGCGTGCTATTCATCTCACGGGCCATGATTTTCTGTTTTCGGAGAGGATTTTTGTGAATTCTTGATTTAACGGCTTTGATGACTTGCGGTGTTCGAACAGAGCGTGGGCGGCCCGACCGGTGGCTGTCTTTTACATCTCCAGTTTCCTCAAACAGTTTTATGCAACGGTAGACAAAAATGCGGCTAGTCCCTGATGGCCGGAGCGTTTTGAAAATATCGCTTTTTTCATTTCACACTTGAAAAGCGCTATTACAGCGATACGTTCTCATTATAAAAGTTGAAACAATTTTAAAATCCCGTTACAGACTAACGTTATTGAGGTTAGCTTTCACAATCCATATGACATTAACGTGGTATGTTCAGTTCTACTGTTGAAATGGGTGTGTTCAATGTTGAAACAGTATTTATGTCCCTACTAAGTACACAACACCACTTTTTAGACCGGTCTCATTCTGGTTTAATACGAGTCGTTTTAAACCAGAATGAATTCAATTCCTTCATTGTGTCTATAAGTATTATGCCGTCCTGCCCTTCGCCAATTTCCCAAACTATATATGTGACCTAAGGGTAAAAAAATCAATTTTCCTTTTTTTTCTTTTCTTTTCTTTTTTTGATGTGGACAACATCTGAGCATCGAATGAGACCGATCCCATGCCCCAAAAGTGTTCCCTCCCAGAGAATTGCGCGTTTTATGAAAGTGAAGTTGACGATTCTAAGCGCAAATAGAAAGGGATCTAATCTTTAAAATGGCTCTCCTGAACAAAACCTTTCATCAACTTTTCACTTTTCTTTTGATGTGGACAACATCTGAGCATCGAATGAGACCGCTACCATGCCCCAAAAGTGTTCCCTCCCACAGATATGCGCGTTTTATGAAAGTGAAGTCAACGATTCTAAGCGCAAATAGAAAGGGACCTTATCTTTAAAATGGCTCTCCTGAACAAAACTGGTTTTTAGCCTTAGGTCCCTTTCTATTTTGCGCGTCACATATACAAATTATTGCATTATTTTGAATGTGCGAAAAGATAGAATAACATAAAATATTGCTTTCTGTGGTTATTATTTCAAAAATACGTGAAGCACTTCTATTTTCCTTGAATCCTAAAGATTATCGTGCTATACATTTGCAAATGTATACGAGGGCGGTTCTGGAACTTCTTAGCCTAGCACAAAAAGCGCGGTATAAACAGAAAAAAGTTAAGTGTTTTGGAAACTCTGCTATGAACACATGTTAAATTTTGTTTCGATCTGGCAACTCCTTCATATAGAAACAGGTGTTCACAAAAGACGCATCCGCGATTTTTTTACAATGGAAAAATTAGAAATGCGTGGTGTCATTAAATATTTACATAAAAAAGGTTTATCGGGACCAGAAATTCATAATGATATGGTGAATGTGTTAGGTGAAAGTGCTCCTTCATATGCAACAGTAAACAATTGGGTTGCTGAATTTAAACGTGGTCGTACAAGCATTGAAGATGAACCACGTAGTGGACGTCCAAAAACAGCAACAACAACAGAAATTGTAGCCAAAGTGCATGATATGGTATTAAATGATCGACGGATAAAAGTGCGTGAAATAGCTAATATCATGGGCATCTCAAATGATCGAGTCCATTTAATTTTGCATGAAGAACTACAGATGAAAAAGCTTTCTGCAAGATGGGTGCCGCACTTGTTAACAGTCGGCCAAAAACGCATGAACATTTCTCAATCTTGTTTGGATCGTTTTCAGCGAAACAAAATGGATTTTAAGCGTCGTTTCATAACTGTTGATGAGACAAGGATCCACCACTATACTTCAGAGACAAAAGAACAATCCAAACAATGGACTGAAGATGCCCAAAGAAGGCAAAAACAATTCAATCGGCTGGTAAGGTTATGGCAACGGTTTTTTGGGACTTCAAAGGTATTTTATTGATTGACTATCTGCAAAGGGTAAAACAATAAATTCAGGGTACTATTGCAACCTTTTAGGTCAATTAAATGTACAAATTCGAGAAAAACGTCCTGGCTTACAACACAAAAAAATAATTTTTCATCAAGACAACGCACCAGCGCACAAGAGTGTTTTAACAATGGCTAAAATCAACGAATTAAAGTACGAGTTGCTTGACCACCCACCTTATTCTCCTGATTCAGCTCCCAGCGACTTTTACCTGTTCCCAAATCTAAAAAAATTCCTTGCTGGTAAGCGTTTTACCTCAAATGAAGATGCAATTATAGTTGTAAACCACTATTTTGAAGACCTTGAGGAAAACTATTTTAATCAAGGGATAGAATTGCTAGATAAGCGTTGGACTAAGTGTATTGAAGTTTCAGGAGATTATATTGAAAAATAAAATTATTTTTGAAAAACTAACTATTCCCTTTCATTGATAGGTTAAGAACTTTCCGAACCGCCCTCATACATGGCTTCACATTTTTTCTACATAGTTTAAGAGTTTTAAAATATCGTCATTTTTTCCATTTGGTCAAAATTGAAACATCGTCACAAAAAAACTGGCAGTCCTGCTCGTGGCAAATTAAAGCAAAAGGTTGAATTGAATTACTTGAATTAGTTCATGAATTACTCATCAGGTTTGCATCAGTATGAATACAGGATACTTAGTTCATTTAGATGGTAGCGTAGCTGAAAGTTGAATGTTTTAAAAGTTTTCCATAAAAAACCTTGGCAAAATCTCAGTAACTAGGTATTTTTCGTCAATTATCGGCTGTGTTCTTTTCAGGGTAACAAACTAGCCTTTGTATGGAAATGGGCCAAAATTGGCGAAAATTACCACACTTAGTTTTTTAACGAGAAAAAATCGAACAAGATGCGCCCTGCTCTATAAAAATAATTTTTTTTGCTATGTTAACTAAAAATTGTCAAGCAGGAAGAGGTGTCATCGGCGAGTTTGTATTGGCCACATCTGCACGAGATGAGATAAGTGAAAATATAATTCAATTCTTTCATGATATGACAAACTAAGCGAAAAATAAAGTAAACTCTAACATGGAAAATCCGAACCAAATAAAAGATTTTATGTTAATAATAACTTCTGAATTTCAAAATGGTTTCGAAAATTGAGTAATTATTACTATTTAGTCATCTAGCAAGGACTTTCAAATACAACTGAGAAGAAAGGGACAACCGGAGAGACCCTAATTGTGATTTTATAGCATCAACAATACTCACTCACTCTACTATGCGAAGACTTGAGAAAGGCATTAATAAATCAATAACCTCGACATCATTTTACGATATCTTAACAAATTGTATACATTTTAATTAAAGTATTTTCATTAAATACTACCAACAACAAAGAAATTAAGTGACCGTATGCAAAATACTCACATACAGGGAGACCCAATATATAACATACCTGATTGAAAGTTCATTAAACAAAGAGAGGAACACTGTTAATTCTTTTCTTACAAAAAGTAAAACTTCTTTTCTTACAAAAAAGTAAAAAGTGCGGTATATAAAAGTCTCGTCCATAAACCCTTAGTTCGCAGCTATGCCTGCCATTTTCAGAACGTCGTTGACTTAAAGGACGATCTTTTATCGTAATTTGTCAAGAGCGACGAGGTGCCTTTTATTTCTACTGCCACATAAAACGGCAAAGTGGGCTCACCTTAGAGTCTGTTAAAACACGTATCATTCATGTTGAGTCGTTGAATACAATGAAAGTCAAAGTTATTTGGTCGAGTTATTGAAGAATTTAGTTGGATGACCTCACCATATTTTCCTCTTATTGAGATTTTTTAAAATTCAATTTCCTACGACTTGTTGGAGCTTTAAAATAGAATGTGCATCGAGAGTGATTTTGGGCTAGTACGATTGAAATTGGAAAATGGACCCAAAATGCCCCTCAGCAATGGCGGCGCACATTTTACCAGTACTTATATGTAGTACAATGTAGTGGAATACATCTTACATGTCATTTAAAAAAACCGAAATAGTGCAGTGTTGTCGTTTTACTTGGAATGACATAGCAACACGACTTTCGGAAGTGATTTTGTGCCACCCTGTACACAAATAAATGTTTTGAGGCCGAAAAAAGAACAAATAAAAATGAACGTACTCAAGCCAAGAAAAAAACGGTGTTGGGCGTACAGGTTGCCGCAACAGGGACACGACTGATCGTCCGGCCAAAATGACGACAATATCAACCAAAGTCGTCTGTGCCTGCTGCCTGCATCCATACGTTGTCGTGGCGTTGAGCTGGCGCTGCATATCTCCAAGAATATCATATGAAACGACACACGCGAATTTGCGGCAAGTCAATGAGGAACGGAATGAACAAATCAAAACTACTAAAACCAAGATCAATTGGCCACCATAACAGTATGTGTGAGTGTTGTAGATGCGCCTCAGACAGATATCGACCATTTTCAGATTTATAAATGCACCAAAACACACGATGCACTGTAGTTTGAAAGGTTGCCAATATAAAAATGGTGATCACAAAAGCAACGATTTGTTTTAAGACGAGTTAGAAAGAAGTACATTGTTTGGTTTCATATATATGAGAAGCTTGTACTTGATGGTGTCAAGGAATAAACGGCCAACATCTTTCAAAACGAAAGTCTTTAGGTAAGAAAGTACTAAGAGCAGAGGCAACCGTTTATCAACCAAATTATGGAGGGAGTTGGTACGTTACTTACAGCTAGTTTGGTCATTTTCGGCTGTATCTAGCTTTTTTGTTAACTGCTATTAGCCGGAATCCGGTCTTTTTTTGTGGGTTTATATATTTTTCATGAATGGTTTGCTCTATTGTTTTCATTTCATGTTATAGTTGCATTGATTTATGTCGGCGAAAGATGAGCATCTGAAGCTGTTCCTCTTACGGTGATACATCTTTGATACCACTTGTTAATATTTGAAAATTATTTTTCCAAAGCGCTACAATTCTATTAGAAATGACAGAAAAAACTTAAAAAAAAAACAAAAAACAGAATCCAGAATTAAGGTACTTAGTAGGGACATAAATACTGTTACACACGTTTTCTGCTGTAAAATAAAAAGTACTGAATGTTTTTGGACCAATTTTTTTAATATATTTATTGATGTACAATATTGTATCCAAAAAGAATCCAATTATTTGAAATGTCCGCCCTTTGCCTTTTTACACGCCTTAAGTCGCACTGGCTAATCGTCAATAGCTGCACGAAACTCGTCCATTGGAAAATTGGCCACAGCTCGAACCAAAGCAGTCTTAAGAGATCCAATGATGGGGTATCTTTTGTGGCAAACCTTGTCCTCTAAAACCGTCTACAATTTGTAATCCAATTGGTTCAAATCTGGACTGCCTGAGGGCCATTCTTCAGAGGAAATGAACGCTGACAAATTGTTTCGAAGCCAGGCCTGGGACGTTTTAGCCTTATGGGCCGGCGCAGAATCCTGCTGGAAAGTACATGGCTGGATTTGGAACAGGGAATTGTTAAGAGGCTTCACAACAGCTTCCAAAACGGTTTCATGGTAAACTTTGGTCGATGTTTTGACTCCTTGTTCGCAGATATGCAGGTCAGTGACCCCATCGTAAGAGACACCCCACCAAACCATGACTGAAGCTGGGTGATGACCCTTTTCCATCCATGGGATCAGTTCAGATGATTCCTTAGATGACCGCGCATACACTCTATTATTTTGCTTGTTAAATTTTTCCTGAACGGTAAAAAATTTTTCATCGGTGAACAAAATTTTTCTGTGCAAGTTATCAGCGTGCTTCACCAAAAGACGTTTGCATTTTTCAATCCTATTTTTGTAAAACTGCAGTCAATAAATGCATGGTACGTCGTTTGAAAGCCCCAACTCCCAAGTCTTTTTAATGATTCGACTCATGGACTTTTGTGTGATATTCATCTCACGGGTCATCATTTTCTGTTTTCGGGGCGGATTTCCGTGAATTCTTGATATAACGGCTTTGATGACATGCGGTGTTTGAACAGAGCGTGGGCGGCCCGACGGTGGCGTTCTTTTACATCTCCAGTCTCCTCAAACAGTTTTATGCATCGGTAGACGTACATTTGGCTAATCCCTAGCGGCCGCAGCGTTTTGAAAATATCGCTTTTTTTCATTTCACACTTGAAAAGCGCTATTACAGCGATACGGTTCTCATTATCTGACCACTCCATGATGAAAGTTGAAACAATTATTAAATCCCGTTACAGACTAACGCTATTGAGGTTAGCTTTCAAAACCCATATGTGACAGCGCATAGAGAAAGGGACCTAAGGGTAAACAAATTAATTTTCACTTTTTTTTGATGTGGACAACATCTGCGCATCGAATGATACCGATCCCATGCCCCAAAAGTGTTCTCTCCCAGAGATATGCTCATTTTATGAAAGTGATGGTACACCAAAGATACACGTATTTAAATCTTTAAAATGGCTCTCGTGAGCAAAACTGGTTTTTACCCTTAGGCCCCTTTCTATTCTGCTCATCACATATGACATTAACGGGGTATGTTCAGTTCTACTATTGAAATGGGTGTGTTCAATGTTGTAACAGTATTTATGTCCCTACTAAGTATTGGAAACTCCGCGATAAGTTAAATGAGTCCAGAGCTTTCTGTTCTCATTACTCTGTGGGCTGCCTTACGCGCCCGATTATTATGCAAGTAAACCTCACTGGTTAGAGAAGTTCACAGCTCACTGATTTAGAGAAGTTCCACATAATGATATTGGCCACCCTATATTTATAAACAAAATTGGATAATTCGGACCGAATGCGATATAAAGAATGGCCAATCTGCAAACTATCGATAAGAACGAATCCAGAATACTATCAGCTATAATATTTTAGATGTTCAAGATTGTGGAAATTTTCAATAAATTGGCAAAAAAAAAATTACATTACAAGTTCAAATTTCATGTCTCTTTTTAATTAACATGCATACAAATATTGTAGCCGTTTTGCTTATAATCTAGCCATTTTTAATTTCAATCTAGCCATTTTTGTGCATCGGTTGTTGGCAACATGGCTTACAGCGACAGCCACAATGGACGATTTGTGGCTGTGGTTACCCCTCGGATATTGTGTTATTCGTACCGTGAAAACACTTTTTAAAATTATGTGTCAAATAAAAAGCACTTAATTTTCACCAGTTTATCCCGATCACTGGTTAGACGAATTACTTTAGGCAGTGATGACTAAGCTGGAGTTGGAATAGAAAAAGTTTGGAATAGGTCACTAATCGAAGTGTGTTTGGAGGTCATTTTATAAATTTTTGTTTTTTCTAGCGGCATCAGTAAATTATAAACATCTGTGCCTCTCTCACAACACTGTACCACTGTGCGCACTACACAAACCAGACAAATCAATATCGCCCAAAAAACGCCAACGTTAATTCGGCAAAACTAAAAACGCGACAACCGTCAGCAAGCAAATCATATGCTTTTAATTCTGAATTGCTGTAAAAAAAAAATGCATTCATTCATTGCAAAAGCGATACGATTTCAATAAATTCTGTAAGCGACTAGACAGAAATTCAATTTCGTTTTTCTCGCAGCCAGCCAGTCCTGACGCTATAAACAACATTCTCCTCGCTAGCCAAATATAACAAGAACAAAAACAAAACACTTGCGCTACGTTTAAATACTTACGGACGTACGAACAGACGTAAGCTACATCCACGCATGGCGTTCTTGTTGTCACTCCATTCTGTGCACGGCCTAGACAGTGCAGTGCAACTGAAAGAACGTACACCGGACGCCCATACATCAGCATATTTGCTGAAGTTTGGTTTTGTCCACTTCTCAGCTTTCGGCTTGATTTGTTGACCATAGCGGCGAGAAGAGGTGCGATATTGGGATAATAATAATCTTGTATGGATTTGGGCATAAGTATCGCACAAAAACGTCATTGAGACGTCGCGAGCCACATCACGAACAATGTGGCAACTGCAATGCAGGCGATGATGCAACAGCTTCGCGTCATAATAATGACAATAATGATGTTGAACACGCGCCAGGAAAGCCCACGGAAAAATGCCTTGCCACCATACAATATGACAATAAATACATGCTTTATTAATTACAACAAATGTCAGAAAGTGTACTCGGTGGATGGCAACGTCTACGAATGGGTTAGATATGAATCTGTGTATGCTGGATGTACAATGACAATTCTGGTGGACAAATATCTTCGAGTGAACTTTTCAAGGTTAGTTAAGCTTTGTATTCACCTCAAAGGAAATTTTCGCTTCCATAAGAAACATGTACATATAGCAAAGCGGAAGAAAATTACCTTAAGTAAATTTGGTTAAGCAATTTCCGTTTCGTGGTACTCAGCTGAAACAAAAAGGTGGCCGAATTTGCAACTGTTGCAGGGATGTTTATCACCCAGCATTGTAGACTTTTTTTCGCCATCTGCAAAGAAAATTAATTTTCTGATAATTAGTTGGTCAAGGAATTTAGATATTTGCAATAAATAAAAGTTGTGAAAACATTTTTGAGCGCATTTTAATGAATATGAATAGAGCAGAGTAGAAGAAGCAGCCGGTTTTTATATTCAAATAATTAATTGTAATCATATTTGGTTTTAAGGGTATTTTAACAACATTGGTTAGTTTTTTCCCTGACCAAACAATTATCAGAACATTAATTTTCGTTTGCAGATGGTGAAAAAAGTCTACACTGCTCTTTTAATTTTCCCTGTAACAGTAGCAAATTTTGTCACCTTTTTGTTCAGCTGAGTACCACTAAACGATAATAGCTAAACGGAATTTACAAATTGTAAATATTGCTTTGCTACATTTATTTCTTATGGAGCGAAAATTTCGTTATAGGTGAATAATAGGCTTAATAGTATATATTCATTGTTACAATCGAATTGTGTGGTTACATGTGCTTTCCAAGTTTTCATGACGACAGCCGAATTGCTTTGGTGCTCTACATTTTTCTTTGTATGTTAATATCATGGAGTGAATAGCAATC
Source organism: Hydrotaea diabolus (assembly GCA_963513945.1). Taxonomy (NCBI): domain Eukaryota; kingdom Metazoa; phylum Arthropoda; class Insecta; order Diptera; family Muscidae; genus Hydrotaea; species Hydrotaea diabolus. The sequence continues at coordinate 14,470,131 of OY740716.1, read as the reverse complement.
GGTTGAAGTGGCTTATCTTTTTCAGCTCCGCACAGAGAAAAGATTAGTAGCCTCAACCGAACTGTGCAAGTTTCCATCAGTTGGTAAACTTTAATTTATTCTACAAAATAATTGTCTGGCAATAATAGTTTTTGTTATGGCAACTAACTATTAACGTTGACCAAGTATTTTTTTCTTGATGCTAGGGTATAAGAAGAAGTCATTGGGTGCCAAATCAGGGCTGTACGGTGGATAGACCATCAATTCTGCATCTTGAGTGGTCCAAAAGCTCATCGTTTCAGCATATGTGTGAGAGCTAGAATTGTCGTGATGCAAAATGATCCGTCTTCTCTTATTATCTTTCCTCATTTCTTCGAACACTGTTGGCAAACAGATGGTTGTATATCACTCAGAATTGACCGTCCTACGTTCCACTTAAGGCACTGTGGCAACATGGCCGGTTTTAACGAAAAAAAAACACAATCATTTGCTTTGATGTACTTCTTCCACGAACAACTTTTGTTGGATTTAGCTCGTCTTGAAAGACCCATATGGTCGATTGCTGGTTTGTTTCGGGTTCATATGCATAGATCCATGATTCGTTACCTGTGACAATGTTATACACTGCCTTTGAGGTACCGCAGTTATACTTTTTCAACATCTCTTTGCACCAATCCATACGAGCCTTTTTTTGAGAATTGGTCAAATTATGTGGGATCCAACGAGAACAATTTTTTTTCACGGCCAAATGAACATGCAATATCTTATTGATTCTTGTCATACTAATGCCCAAGGATGCCTCAATCTCACGGTATGTCACATGTCGGTCTTGGTTAATCAGTTCACGCACAGCATCGATGATTTCTGGCAAAGTGGCCGAAGTTGGACGTCCTTCACGAAATTCATCCTGGAGCGAACGGCGTCCGAGACTGAACTCTTGGTACCAGCGATTAACAGTGGTTTTTGATGGTGCTTCATGGCCAAAATTCGAAACAGGTTAATTTTAACACTCTTGTCTCGACCCAACCCACGCCGAAATTCGTAACAAATCATCGCTCGAAAATATTCACGAGATAATTCCGTTTTTTGACTAAGATAAATTTTTCACAACAAAAAAAACGCTCTCAAATGACAAAACGTTCTGAGTGAAGTTATGCTAAAAAATGTCAAAGTTTCCAATGGAAGTTCTAGTTTGCATTTGGGAACACTAGTGTTGTTAGGACCCGAAATATAAATAGCAACTCACGGTATTTATATACTTATATGTGACGCGCAAATAGAAAGGGACCTAAGGTTAAAAACAAGTTTTGTTTAGGAGAGCCATTTTAAATATTAGGTCCCTTTCTATTTGCGCTTAGAATCGTCGATTTCACTTTCATAAAACGCGCATACCTCTGGAAGGGAACACTTTTGGGGCATGGGATCAGTCTCATTCGATGCTCAGATGTTGTCCACATCAAAAAAAAGTGAAAAGTTTTGTTCAGGAGAGCCATTTTAAAGATTAGGTCCCTTTATATTTGAAAAGTTTTGTTTAGGAGAATCGTAGAAATGTAGACTTCACTTTCATAAAACGCGCATATCTCTGGGAGGGAACACTTTTGGGGCATGGGATCTGTCTCATTCGATGCTCAGATGTTGTCCACATCAAAAAAGAAAAAAAATTAAAATTGATTTTTTTACCCTTAGGTCCCTTTCTCTATGCGCTGTCACATATACAGATTTATTTATTCACGACTAGAAGCGTAATAACTGCTCATATTTATTTGTTTTTGTAAAACAACACAAAATGTTTTCATTTCAGTAAAATAGTCAGAGCTTTGGAACGGTAGGACTATCTTTTAAGAGAAAAAAACATAAAAGTCCGACCACTGGTGCACTCTGACCACCAATCCAAACATTTTCAAACCGCTGCCATTTTGCCTTGTATTTTCGGGAATGGTCATAGATGGCATATTTTCATAAAGTGAGCCAAGGAATACTCTGGTCAAATTTGTCCAGTCGTGAATGAATCACCCTGTATGCCAACTATTATTATGTGAATAAAATCAAATGTTGTTTGTTAATAATCGCATCACTTTAGAACGGCTGCACAACCGACGGAAGTATGTACGGATGTGTCAATTTTTTTAACGTTTGTAATACGAGTAGTCGGTTATAGATTTTTACGAAAAGAAAAACTGTCCACGCTCACTTTTTTTTTCAAATCCTTGGGTATTTTCCGACTAAGGCGAATGTCGGGAATGAACGGCTCAATGTGGACTGGACAACAAAAATATGCGTACGCACTCTTACGAAAGTTGTTAGCGATGGAACTAGGGGAAGGTTTTTTTTATTTGACCGCTATCGGTGGAAGTGAATAGACGCATTATACGCCCGTTTCTTATTATCCTCTTGTAGTATCTGACTTAGGCAGCATAGCTCGCAATCGTCCGAAGCACGACGCATTTGATCAAGAGTTGCGAATGAACGAACGGTTCAATTTTGATTGGACAACAAAAATATGTGTACAACACTCTTACGAAAGTTATTAGCCAGGGACTGGCGGTTGTTTTTTGATTTTGATAGATATCGGGGAAACTGAAATCGAATTGCTAATTAGCACTCAAGTTGTCGTTGAATATACAAGCCAATGAAAATCCAACGTGCTGCATTTCCAAGAACAATGCGATGGACATGCGGTTTTGCAGCTTAAAACACTTTGGAGGCATTCGACAATGCGATGCAAGATTAACGAAATAATAAAAGACGTTTTGGTGGTGCGATGATTCTGTTGGAAGTTGATTTCGGGCTAGTGTTGCCAGTGATTCCGCGGTCACTGGCAACAGTCGCCCGTTTTGTAAAAAGCATTCCAAATCAGAGAATGACTACGAACAGGCGTGTCGAGCTGCAGAACAACCAATCTGGATAAGTATTGTCAAAGCAATTGCCGGGCTTTGTATTCATTTTCCCGTAGGTTTATGGCAGCTTACCAAATCAAAATCGGAACTCACCCGAAAGATGCTTCCAAATATTGCACACAATTACATACGTAAAGTCTTTATTACGTACAACGAATTTTAGTAGTTCGGACCGAGTTGCAAACGATTTTTTGTCCGTAAGCAGGAAATATTTCATTTACAGAAACATTTGTACTGCTTGTCGTAAAAATCTCTGGCGATGTTGAATAAGAGACGGTGGTCAAAGGTAATAAGCTAGAGCAGGATACTAGCAAAAATCGGTTTGCATTCCGTTCGGAGTACAAACATTCCATAATGAGCAAAAACTTTCTGTTGGAATCACCTAATGTTGATGAATATCCGGTGCGAAATACCATAAGATAATAGCTATAACAATATTTTGGCAGAGATAAGTAACTATTCGGTTGTACTAATGAAATGAAGAAAAAATTATTGGTTGTCACAATAGTCATTTTTGGCTAATCATAGTTTCGCTCATAAGTGTTCGTTGGTATTAACAATTGTTCGTTGGTACCAATTCGGTGCTAAATACCACAAGGTAATAGCTTTAACAATATTTTGGCAGAGATAGCTAAATATTCGGTTGTACTAATGAAATGAACAAAAATTTATAGTATGTCACAATAGCCTGTTATGTCAAATTAAAGTTTCGCCCAGAATTGTTTGTTGGTACCAACAATCGGGGCTGACTACAAATATTTTCGCTTTTAAAAATCATCTTCGTACTGCTTACCCCAATATGAGAGCCAGAAATTTGTATATTAAATTACAAATTTCGGAATTCTTTGAATTCTTTTAATTGGTTCAAGATTATTCTTTCTTACTACATGTGAGAAAAGCTATTGAAAAATAGCTCTTTATGACAATGACAGTCACACCTATAAAAGTTTGGCAAATTCTGAAATTGAAAAAAAAATTGTTATATTGATTTGGCCACAAAATTATTTTATATTGATGGAATACTTGGGGTACACCAAACCACAATCATTCAGTTGGTGAAAACAAATTTGGTTGTAACAGCGAATCTGTTCTCTGTGTGTGATCATAAGCTGCTTGGGATTGTGTATAGGATAAAACCTTAAGAGACTAACAGTCTTATGCAAAAAAAATCTTTTATGTGGACTTAAAGTGTACTTTAGCTAAAAAGTACTTTAAGCCTAATAAACGTTTATTAAGAAATGGTATGCAAAAACGTTTATTAAGAGTCTTTTAGTTGCTGAAGGTTTATGAGAATGATTTTGTTTTGACCTGGCAATGCTGTGTATAAGTTATGTATTTATGTCAATAGGTAATCGAATTGTTATTGATTTTTGGTATTTGGTAATCAAATATGAATTTGTTTTTATGTTGTTTTTTTCAATAAAAATTAGTTATTAATGTAAATAATTATCAGTTATAACTATTTCATTTGATACTGTCAGAAATAATAAACCGAAAAGAAAATTAGATTACCTATTCAATACCCTATCGGCCTTAATGGGTACATGGTATTCGAATTTCGAATGTGTTTACATTTTATGTACATCACTACTGCAACAATAACAGTTTTTACATTCGAAATGTGGACAGTCATTCCCTTTAGCAAGCATCGGAATCGTTGTTTCCATAAACCAAAACATCTCTCAACGGTATTCCATGTAGCTATATGAGCTACATTATATTTTTCTTCTTTTTCGTTCTGTGGGTGAAGTAATGGTGCATACAAATAAGGCGTGAGTTCCCGAGTCGCCAAGTAAGCGTCCTTTAAATTCGCCATTTTCAAAACGCTCTTTAATTCTGGATTCGTTAAAAATGCGACAGTCGTGGGTACTACCCCTCCACCTTGACACAATATCTCGTATTTTTAACTGAGCATCACAAATTACCTGCAAAAAATAATAAAATAAATTTTTCAAAAAAAGGTTGTTTACTTTGAAAAAAGTTTACCTGTACATTCAGGGAATAATAACCCTTTCTGTTGATATAACATTGTGCCTGTTCTCCGCCGGTTTTTTTAATTCTGATGTGAGTGCCATCAATAGCTCCGATAACGCCTGGAAAGTTCCGAATAGCTTCGAAGTCTCCCATTAATCTTGCTTCTTCCTCGAGAGATGCTGGCATTTTAATTTTATCTTAACGTGACGAGCTAAACCTCTTGCAACTCTTGCACAAATTCTCGACACTGATGATTGCGTAAGACCATGGAGGTCAGCGGCGTCGTCTTGATACTATTAATATGTTTAAATTTCTTATTAATCAAAAAAGTTACAATGAATGAATGAATACCTCTCCACGACCCCAGCAACGTAACGCAATCAAAACCTGAAGCTCAGCGGGAGTTCCACATCCTCTCTTGTCCACAGCGATGTCATCCTTAATTAACTCCACAATTTTTCTAACGCTTGATTTTGAAAACCGATATTTCAGCTTGAACTGATGATCTGGAAGAGAAAATGGATTGGCCCTTTCTTTGTATATCCTTCGGGAACTTAAGTTTGCAAGCCGTGCTAAGGTATCTAAAAATGTCAAATGTATATTTAATTAATTTCACATAATAACAATTGCTGTACTTACCAATTCGTATAATTCCCTTTAATGCTTCCATTTTATCTCTCTTTTATTACTTTTTTATTTTAAATTATTTAAATGTTGTGTTTCTGCAATTATTTCAACGTAAACAAACAATATTTTCTGTCAAAATGACAAACTGTCAACTTAAAAAAGGTTTATAGTAGGGTAAAGTGCACTATAACTTTTTCAGACTTATAGGAGGCTTATAAGAGGTTTTTAACGCTAATTTATGTTTTTGCATACACTTTTCAGTGATTTTGTCTAATAATGGTTTATTAACCTCTTTTAAGTTTTTTTGCATACGGCCGTAAAAGTACCTCTGGACTTTTACACTTTGCCCAACATATCTTTGTTATTTGAGGACGAACCATGGCTTAACTTCGGATCGCAAATAAAGATGCATTAATGAAATAATTTTTTGCAGTGTATCTGTAGTTTATGGTAAGTTTCCGTCAGAATTCCAAAAAAAAATCTCTGTTGGCCACGAATCATTTCGCAGTATGCATACGAGTATTTTAGTCAGTTCAACCAACTGCAATTAACATATTTCTTTCGACCCACCCTAATGTTAAAACGTGAATCGAACATGCAAAACAAAAGCAAATCAGGTAATATACATGCGACTCGAAAAAGAATTGTATTTGTATTACGAGAGTAAAAATATAACATGGCACTGGACTAATTTACGACACAATAATTTACTTTTATCTTCGTTCACTGCGGCCCAAGAAAGTGTCAACTTTTTGTTGTCCAATAAATGCACCGAACCAAGAAGCGATGGCCTACACCGAATACCAACAACCAGTCAGCAGGCAACGCGTTGCCACTTCGGACATAGCAAGAGCAAAATACCAAATGAAATGGCATAATGTTTTTTCCATTAAATATTATTTATAACAAAAACTAGATTTCAATCTTCAAATGACGAGAAGGTACATACTTATAAATAGATACCCAAGTAATGCATACACACACATATTGTCCTCGACCAATCACAGGTGTTAATAAGCGTTGTGAACATCTGAGGAGTCTCATTTAACTGACTCGAGTATGTACAATGGTCCAGGAACATGATTGGGTAGCTTCGTGCCATGACTCATAGAGTCCACATCTTAAAAGTTATGGCGGCTTTTCCCATCACTATTACGACTACAAATAAAACATTTTTTTTGACGTTCAAATGATTGTTAGTTAATTGTTTTTGACCCTCACCCTACTGGGTATGAGGAAATATACGGATGATAGCATCGCATAAAGCATTTTAGACAGTTCATATGTTTTGGCACAACTACCTTTCATGACTGTTTAAGTCATTTGAACTATGTTTGCGGCTGGTTCGCACGATAACCATTGAAAGGAACTAGCAATTGTTTGACAGTTTGCATGTCGTAATATTTTTCCAAAACTTATAAGTATAAGTACTTAGGAACAGGATAATAAGCTTAATTCTGTGACACAAATTTGAGTTCCAAGCCACGCCCCTTTTGCTACCTACCACATAAATGACTTTTCCTCAGCGCAGATTAGAACCCAAATAACTTGTCACCCAGTGCGTGAAAATCGTTAAACTGTGAACACCTTAAAATTTTAAAAGCAGCTTTGTAACTTCACATCAAAAAAAAAGGGATCGACACGCCCCATTCTGGAACCTCCCATATAAAATTAAATATTTCTCCTACTTTTTAATACTCTTCTTATAGGATTAATTTTTCCTCAGATTACACACGTATAATATACAAAATGGAAATTTTTTACACAAAGTATGAAAAATAATGTCACTTAAATGACCCCAGTTTTCAGCTTCGCGATGGGCTCGTTTTAGAGCATTTTCCATAACATATTTGGAAATTAGTGGCTGTAAAGTTCGAATCTCTGCAACAATGTTGGCCTTGAGTTAAAGGATTGTCTCGGTCTTGTTCACATATACTCGCCCCTTTAAAAAAAATCGGGTGCTGATAAATCTGGCGATGAGCCGCGCCGGCCAAATAATTTCCGAATTCCTGGAAATTATTTACTCTCCAAAAATTTGACTTAAAAGTGCCATTGTGTCTCGGGCAGTGTGAACAGTGGCTCCGTCCTGCTGAAACCACATATCAGGTCTGTTTTTAAGAGCCGGACTTAAAAAATTGTCTTTTATAAACCGATAACGCTCTCCATTTACGGTTACAGCACTTCCATCTTCATTCTCGAAGAAGTAAGGCCCAATGATATTTGCAGATGTGATCCCATACCATACTGTACACCTAATGGGGTGCAATTGGCGTTGACGAATGGCTCTTGGATTTTCAGAACCTACAGTTCTGCTTTTTAACATATCCATGAAAATGAGCATCATCACTTTGCGTTTAAATAATTGATGGCTGATTTAAATAATTAAATTCTGTTATTCTGGTTCTTTGTTCAGTTGTGAATCTCTACGTTATTTACTCTCCAAGTGGCATTTATATAAGAGATATTTTTTTAGAACAAAAAATAAATTTATAAAAATTCATATCAAGCGTGGAATCTTTATGGTTCATTTGAAAGGACATTTTATGGCATTTATTTTTTGAATATAATTTCCGTCAAATGTTGGTCGCAACTACGCCTCAGGGTTTCCATTCTGAGGGTCCAATTTTGAATGACTTGTTCGAGCATTTCGACCGGTATGGCTTTAATGACACGCGTGATGTTGGCTTCCAAGACGTGAATCGTAGCTGGTTTGTCAGCATAGCCTTTGGACTTTACGTAACCCCGAAGAAACATGTCTAAAGGTGTGATATCATTTGATCTAGGCGGCCAACTCACCTGTACAAAACGTGAAATTTGCTGCTTTTCGAAATGACCTCTCAATAGATCTATTGTTTGAGCAGCTGTATGGCAAGTGTCACCGTCCTGTTGAAACCAAGTGTCGTCAAGATGACAGGCCTTAATTTCAGGTAGCATAAAGATCGGTATCATGGCACGATAGCGAGCACCATTCACGATTACGTTACGGCCATCATCATTTTTTTAAAAAATGCACCGATGATTCTACCAGCACCGTGGTTTTCACTGGGTATAATGGCACCTTTTGAACCTCTTCAAATCAAGTTTATTTATTGACTTTGACGTTGAGCCAGAAATGGGCCTCATCACTGAACACAATTTCGGTCGAAAACAGCGGATTTTCCCGTTTCTCACCGAACGCTCATTTCCATAAAACAGTTGCCAACATTTGAAGGTAATTATTTTCAAAAAATAAATGCCAAAAAATGTCCTTTCAAATTACCAATAACGATCCCACACTTGATTTGAATTTTTATATATTTTTTTGTTCTGAAAAAGTACCTCTAGATGGATCACCCTATATAATCTTAAAAAAATAAACGATAAAGTTTATACACCCCATGGTAACTTTTGGCCCACCCTGTATAAGTGGGTGTATGTGTTTTGGCACCTATGCATTGCGAAGGATTTGTATTGTGTTTCGTAGAAATCTCTGCTGCTGGTAGTTCTCGTTATGTATGAAACTGACTGCCTTAAGTACGAGTATATACAATGCTTGGGGTCGTATAATGACGAAGTGGCTCTCACTGTATTTGGAAAAATATTTACAATTTTTTTCGTAAATATACTTAAGTAAAATTTTGCTTTTACATTTTGAACAGGAATTAACCAGCTCGAGACCTCTTGCATCTGTATTTAAATAGAAGGCAAGGTTTCAACAAAATGGCAAAGTGACATTGATATTCGTGGCTCCACACTGCTTGTATAGCGATTTCGGTTTCGTGGAGACCTTCATTAGAGAGCTTCGCAGCAAAAATCGGCTTACAACTTTTTTTAAAAATATGTAAAGTGTTTCATCGCCTCATACGAAATTATTTTCGATAAACGGCATACACTCTTTTTTTCAAATATGTGTGTCACCTTGTAACGAAAATATTTTCCATAAATGACATACAAATATTTTGGTTATATTTGAATTTCTTTCTCGCCTGAAATCAGAAATATTTCCAATAAACAACGTACGAATATTCTGGTTAATATTCTGGTACAATTTTGAATCTCAGGATTCCTATTGCTCGTAGAGGTGCAGTAGCTGGGGAGACCTTTGTGTGAAAGCTATTCTTAAAATTGGAAAAAGGGACGCTCATCGTTCTATTGAATGTGATAGTGATTCTGTGTCGATCGTTATACATAACAGAGGTGCAATCTTCATTCCTTTAAGGTGTTGTAAACATGAACACTAAGTCATAATACCCTGTACCACAGTGAGGTACCTTTACATATTCCAAGTACGGAGCGCTCGCACCAATGCGAACTGTAATCGAACGTTCATTGATCCAGCACTTTTTTCGTTCTAGATCAATGAGTTAGTTCAGTGTGTTAATATTCGTTTTTATTTTTCCGTAGGAATTACTTTGTCGCTCAGACAACATGCGACGGCCAAAAAGTTCCTCTACATACGATCCGAAAACAGTAGAGGAGACTAGTAGGCGTTAGTGGCTCGTGGCGATGACGTAGTAACCACAAAAAATAAAATAAAATCTTGTAGAAAAGAAAACAACCTGAACACAAACTGAACCACAACTGATGGTGGGTGCACTTGGTTGCTGTTGTTCTGATATGTAGCAACAAGTAGTATTGAATGGCCACCTAAACCACAGCAGCAGAGATAAAAGCGGCAGCAACCATTCCACTTTAACCGCAATCACCATTATAATTCATTCAAATTCATTTGGACCGATCAGCATTTGTGTGCATATGTTAGTGTATATATACATATATAGGAAAAATAATACTTGTACCTGTGCTTACGATGATCGTATGACTATTATGAGAATATAAAAATATAGGGAAGGGGTTCCAAAGTTTTAGGTTATAGTTGAATAGATTTCAAAACACCTTTTTGCAATTGGTTGACTTAATTCTCTCAACATTATATTTACGAACAAGGGGCAACTTCTCTCAAATCAGTGAGCTGTGCATTCTTATACTCACTGAACGGGAACTGCTGCTTAAAGCCGGTTCCGGTTTTTTACATGGAAAAGAAAAAACTCTTACTCGTAAAGCCGTCGGCATTTACGAAATGAAAACCCATTGCTAAAAAATGTTTTTACCTGGTATTAACTTTTAATCTAAAGGGTGCTTTTTAGACATGTATTTTTCAATCTAGCCATACTTTTTTCGGAGTTGGTCTTTTTGACAGCTGGCACTTGATTTATGTTCAGTTTCGTTTGCCATTTCATATTAAATAGACTTACTTCGGAACAATATTTGCAAATCGTGGTGAATAGGCCCAAAACGAGATGGCCTGATTTTTACAAGAAAATTTTGTTCAGCGATGAAGCTCACACTTGTTTGAATGGGTACGTTAATAGCCAAAATTGTCGCATTAGGAGTAATAAAAATCCACAAGCCACTGTTGAGGCTCCATTACATCCTCAAAAAGTCTCTGTTGGCGTGCTCTATTGGCAGAGGGAATCATTGGTTCATATTTCTTTAGAATGATGCCGGCCATAATGTTACAGTCAATGGGAAACGCCATAGAGCCATGATTAATGACTACGAGGGCGGTTCGGAAACTTCTTAGCCTAGCACGAAAAGCGCGGAAACTTCCATCTCTGCTATGAACACATGTTAAATTTTGTTTCGATCTGGCAACTCCTTCATATAGAAACAGGTGTTTACAAAAGACGCATCCGCGATTTTTTTACAATGGAAAAATTAGAAATGCGTGGTGTCATTAAATATTTACATAAAAAAGGTTTATTGGGACAAGAAATTCATAATGATATGGTGAATGTGTTAGGTGAAAGTGCTCCTTCATATGCAACAGTAAAAAATTGGGTTGCTGAATTTAAAAGTGGTCGTGCAAGCATTGAAGATGAACCACGTAGTGGACGTCTAAAAACAGCAACAACAACAGAAATTGTAGCCATAGTGCATGATATGGCATTAAATGATCGACGAATAAAAGTGCGTGAAATAGCTAATATCATGGGCATCTCAAATGATCGAGTCCATTTAATTTTGCATGAAGAACTACAGATGAAAAAGCTTTCTGCAAAACGGGTGCCGGACTTGTTAATAGTCGACCAAAAACGCATAAGAATGAACATTTCTCAAGCTTGTTTGGATCGTTTTCAGCGAAATAAAATGGTTTTTAAGCGTCGTTTCATAACTGTTGATGAGACATGGATCCACCACTATACTCCAGAGACAAAAGAACAATCCAAACAATGGACTGAAGCTGGAGGAAGTGCCCCAACGAAGGCAAAAACAATTCAATCGGCTGGTATGGTTATGACAACGGTTTTTTGGGACTTCAAAGGTATTTTATTGATTGACTATCTGCAAAAGGGTAAAACAATAAATTCAGAGTACTATTGCAACCTTTTAGATCAATTAAATGTACAAATTCGAGAAAAACGTCCTGGCTTACAACACAAAAACATTATTTTTCATCAAGACAACACACCAGCGCACAAGGGTGTTTTAAATGGCTAAAATCAACGAATTAAAGTACGAGTTGCTTGACCACCCACCTTATTCTCCTGATTTAGCTCCCAGTGACTTTTACCTGTTCCCAAATCTAAAAAAATCCTTGCTGGCAAGCGTTTTACCTCAAATGAAGATGCAATTACAGTTGTAAACCACTATTTTGAAGACCTTGAGGAAAACTATTTTAATCAAGGGATAGAATTGCTAGATAATCGTTGGAATAAGTGTATTGAAGTTTCAGGAGATTATATTGAAAAATAAAAATATTTTTGAAAAACTAACTATTCTCTTTCATTGATAGGCTAAGAACTTTCCGAACCGCCTCGTATTGTGTGCCTGAGTTGAAAGATGTTGATGACCTTTGGTTCCAACAAGTATTGCCAACGAAGCACTCAAATTTATTGAAGGAAACTTTTGGTCGTGGGCCTTCAAGATCGTGCAATTTAACACCTCTGGACTATTTTTTGTGGGGTTAAGGAAAGTCGCTTGTTTACGCATATAAGATCGACACGATGGACGCCTTGAAAGAGAATATACGGCGCGTTATTTCTGACATACAGCCCAAATACTGCAAAAAGTGTTCGAAAATTGGGCCTTTGTGTTGGAAGTTATTTGAGCCAGGCGGGGCAGCTACTTGCAAGAAATAATTTTAAAAACATAGTGGCAAACCCTTATCTTCATATTGAAGCTAAATTCTTGGGCATTGCATCTAATTATACGCTTTTTATTTCTTCTTGAAAATCACACCAAAAAACACCCTTTAGTTAACATTTTTAAGTTCTGTAAAAAGGGAGGTTTTGAGCTATTGACATTCAAATCGGGTAATGGATTACATATAAGAAATTAGAAAAGTGTATTTTTTGTTTTTCCGTTTTTAGTTGTTCATAAAAAGGAATACTTTTTTTGATTCGAGTAAAAGTTCTCCAATTGTGGTACTTTTACTTTGTGAAATAAACAAGAATAAACGTCGTTTAGTTCTGCCATTCCGAACATTATATTCCCTCCACTGCATTTTAGGGCCTTTAAGGCCCTAAAAATGTTTTAGAAGCGTAAACATTAAGACTTTAAGATAAGTCCATATGTGACAGCGCATAGAGAAAGGGACCTAAGGGTAAAAAAATCAATTTTCACTTTTTTTTTGATGTGGACAACATCGAGCATCGAATAAGACCGATCCCATGCCCCAAAAGTGTTCCCTCCCAGAGATATGCGCGTTTTATGAAAGCGATGGTACTCCAAAGATACACGTATTTAAATCTTTAAAATCGCTCTCCTCAACAAAACTGGTTTTTACCCTTAGGTCCCTTTCTATTTTGCGCGTCACATATATGAATTCGTATCTAAAGTTTCTTTAATTTAAGAAACCAAATGTCCATTTTCACAATTGATCGACCGTTTTGGCCAAGCGGACCATATATTTAGGCCGCATGTTCCGAAACGTCCAGCAACTATGGATATTGTTTGGGTATTAATTATGTCCCAACCTGTGAAAGCCAACAAAAATTATGATTTGCAAAGCAAACACTTAAAAAGTGTACTATATTTTGAGGTTACTTTAGTCCCTTAGAGGAAAACTTTCTTCTCCTAGGGCCGATTCCGCCCACTTACAACCTCAAACAGCTTATCTCCATAAGGCATCATCATACAATTTCAGGATTTAAGGATTAATTCCTTCGACTACATTCTTGCATTCAACAAACACAAGGTCGGACTTATTGATAATCTATATATATAAAAGAAAGTGTCCGAAGCGATGTAATCCCATAACTCGAGATTGGCAAAACCGATTTTGATGATTTGTACTTTGTTGGAAAGGTATTTTCTCAGCACGGGTTTAAAAAAAAAAAATAAAAAAAAAAAATTAAAAAAAACAACTTCAAAATATCAAAATTTGAAAATGTCTGATTTTTACCACCCAGCGTGTTTCGACAGGTTTATTTTCGATTTTTTTCAATTTTCTTTTTTCATTAAGTATATAAAAATGAAATGTGCTTTGCTACACCGCTTAAAACTTGAAAACGACTGGGGAAAACTGGATACTTCCTTCTGGGGGTTTGTTCATAATCGAAATTTTGGAGTGTGGGCGGAGGAGGCGTAACAAAACTGTTTTTTGAGCTAGAAGGCTGACAATCGGTACAAAATTTTAGGTTACGATGGTCTGTTGATGATTTATGTGTAGTTTGCATGAAACCGGCATTTGAAATATATTTAGTATGATGGTTTTGTAACAAAACACATTTCATTTATATATTCATTAGGGTGATCCATCTAGAGGAATTTTTCCAGAACAAAAAAAATATAAAAATTCAAATCAAGAGTCTTTATTGGTAATTTAAAATGACATTTTATGGCATTTATTTTTTGAAAATAATTTCCTTCAAATGTTGGCAATTATGGAAATGAGCGTTAGTCGAGGACTATTTTCCTTGATGCGCCCGGCGGAACAGTGAAAACGTTCCTGCTATCATTGATGTTAGCAGCAATACGTGCTCAAAGTGGAATTGCTTTAGCATCTACCGGAATTGCTGCAACACTGTTGGAAGGTGGAAAAACCGCACATGCAGCACTAAAGCTTCATCTAAACCAGCACATCAACGAAAATACTGTTGGCAACTTTTTAAAGCAATCAGCCATTGCAAAAGGGTTGAAAAATTGTAAATTGATAATATGGGATGAGTGCACGACGGCGAACAAACGATCAATAGAAGCACTCGATCGAATATTGAAAGATTTGCGCAACAATAATAATCGCTTTGGTAGCGTGAGGATACTGTTGGCAGGCGACTTCCGACAAACACTTCCCGTGATTCCGAAATCAGATGAATTAAATGCATGCCTGAAGTCATCCTATTTGTGGCGATACGTGAAAACTATTCCATTGAGAACCGCAGACGTTTTCTTAAAAGAACTGCTGAGAATCGTAAATGGAGAAATTCCAGTAAATACTTCCAGTGGTTTAATATCGATTGCACCTACCATTTGCCAATTTATTTCAACCAAAGATGAACTCATCACTAATGTTTATCCGAACATCGTAACTACCATTGGTTGAGCGCACGCTTCATTTTATTAGCGAAAAATACTGATTTCAATGACCTAAATTGGACGATTTGAAATCAAATTCCGGGAGAATAGCTTTCATACAAATCGATCGATCACACTGAAAACGAAGACGATGTCGTCAAATATTCAGTGGAATTCGTAAACTCTTTAGATTTGCCTGGCGGCTTCATCATTTGTTTCTTAAAGTTGGATCTGCCATCATTATGCTACGAAATCTGCACCAAAACTGCACGCAGAAAAAAAGTATGGTTGTGGTGACAATATTCGAAGAGGATCATACTATTGTTGGCTATATGGTTGTGCCACAACAATATTATGATCCTCACAACAATAGTATTATTCACACATAACCATACTATGATCCCCACAACCATAGTATGATTCACACTCAACCATACTATGATCTCCACAACCATACTATGATCATCACAACAATAATGTTTCACACTCAACCATACTATTATCTTCACAACCATATTATGATCCTCACAACCATAGTATGTTTCTCATACAACCATAGTATGATCCTCACAACCATAGTATGATTCGCACGCAACCATACTATGATCCCCACAACCATAGTATGATTCATACTCAACCATACTATGATCCCCAAAATTAGTTATTAGGATTGGGTAATGTTGTTATTCAAAAATAGAGATTTTTATCAAGCAAGTTGTTATAAATTGCATTACTATTAGATCATAGCCAATTTTGAGGCCACGTTTTTATTGAACATTTCATTCAAGAAACCAAAATATATATTCCAACGGTCAAAAATACTTTTAGTTGCCAGCAGAGGTGAATGCTACTTCACCATCCGTAGGCACCAAGTAACGAATGTGATTAAACCATGATCAATGGCTATATACTTAAGTGCAGGCAGATTTTAAATAAACGATAACCAGTCGGTATTAGAGTATTTCACCGAACAAAGTTAACACAAAAAAAATCCCTCGAACTACCTTCCGATTGTTATTTTTTTTTAATGGACAGCAACCATTCACTGTATCGTGTGTATGTGTTTTTTTGTATATCAAAAAAACATACGCACACACATACATGTATTCTCTACAAAACCTGTTTTGTTATGTTCATAGTCACAACCATACTGTATGATTGCCGTAATCATATTTTTGTTAACGTAAATTTTAAACAACAATACTTTTGTTGCACTAACCATGTTTATATGGTTGCTACAACCATATTTTCATTTCTAAATTTGGCAATAATACTATTGTTACATTTCAACAATAGCAATATTGTCGCTATCATACTATTGTCAAAATGAAATTCAAAAAAACAATACTATGGTTGCGACGATCATGCTTTTATTGGAGAGAACATATTATTGTTGCGGTGACCATAGTGTAACCATATCTTTTCTCTGCGTGTGTGTAATGAAACTTGCCTGATTGTGATAAAGCTAATGAACAATGTGATAGTGAAAGGGCCGTTCAAAGGAGAAGAATGTCTAATTCCGCGAATTCCCTTGACTTCAACTGATTTGCCATTTCAGTTCAAACGAATTCAGTTCCCACTGAAACTTGCATTTGCGATGACCGTAAGAAGTCATTTCAAGATTTATGCCGCTGGAAGTGTGCGGCATAAATCTGGAAATGTCATGCTTTTCACAGGGCATGTTTTCGAGTTGGGAAACCGTCCTCACTACTTATTTATGCAGAAATCAAAAAATGAAGTGTATCGTGCAGCCTTAACTTGAATACATTTATTGTTCTATTCTTTTTTTAGATTTCAATAAAATGATCAGAATACCTTATTCTATTATTTCGGCTCCAGTAAAAGTTATTTGAATAAAATTTGTATCCCGTGCAACTGTCATTTGCACGGTGCAACTGCATTTCTTCATCAAAATATGAATCCACCACGACTTTGCAACTGAACCAGACTTTCAGTGAAAATAAAATTTGAAGGCAAAACAACATTGGCCGGGTCAGCTAGTAAAGTATATAAGTATTTATACATTATATACTTATAATGAGTGATCCATTTAGCGGTATTTTTTCGGAACAAAAAAATATAAAAATTCAAGTCAAGTGTGGAATCTTTATTGGTAATTTTAAAGGACATTTTATGGCATTTATTTCTTGGAAGTAATTATTATAATTATTATGGAAATGAGCTTTCGGTGAGAAATGGGAAGATCCGATGTTTTCGACCAAAATTTTTTTCAGTGATGAGGCCCATTTCTGCCTCAATGGAAAAGTCAGTTAACAAAATTGCCGCATTTGGACTAAAGATCAACAAGAAGAAGTTCAAGAGGTGCCATTATACCCAGAAAAAGCACGGTTTGGTGCGGTTTATAAGCTGGTGGAATCATCAGTGCATATTTTTTCAAAAATGATGATGGCCGGAACGTAACCGTGAATGGTACTCGCTTTCGCGCCATGATATCGGACTTTTCGCTACCTGAAATTGAAGCCCGTAATCTTGACGACACTTGGTTTCAACAGGACGGTGCCACGTGTCATACAGCTGCTCAAACATTGGATCTATTGAAAGGTCATTTCGAAAAGATTCCACACTTTCACGTTTTGGACAGGTTACGTAAAGTCCAAAGACTATGCTGACAAACCAGCATTACGCGTGTCATAAAAGCCATACCGGTCGAAATGCTCGAACGAGTCATCCATTTATTGGACCCTCAGAGTGGAAACCCTCAGGCGTAGTTGCGGCCAACATTTGAAGGAAATTATATTCATAAAATAAATGCCATAAATTTCCTTTCAAATTACGAATAAAGGTTCCACACTCGATTTGAGATTTTATATTTTTTTCTGTTCTGAAAATATGCCTCTAGGGGGATCACCCTATATATACATTATAGGGTCTCCGCTCAATAGTTTGTGGTGTTCAAAACGGAATGACAAATTTAGTATACAATCCACCCTTCGGAGGAGGGTATTAAAATGATGCATGCAAAGTTACATCTTGTTTATTGACATCTACGCCATCTGTCAAGAAAATGATGGTTTCTTAAAATGTCTCTCTTATCGAAGTGTCAATTGCAGTCGATAAAGAGGTGTTAGGTATCGATTTGCTGCACGTGAGTCCTTCTGCCGTGATATTGGCATCACCAATGATTGGGTCAGATCTGAAATACTAAGGCTACTTTCTAAGGTCAATTTGGCTATGTTATTGATTTATGGATATATTACAAACGTCCCGTACGAGCATTGTAAGTTTTCATTTACATATAAATTTGCGAAAAACTATGCATTTCTCAATGTTAACTTGCCTTACCATACCTTCCTCATACATACATGATCATTCATAAGTTGTCCAACTAAATGTTGGAGCTGCAAAAGGCAATACTACAAAGGAAGAACCTCAAAAGGGGGTCCGTCGGTGGCTAAGCGAAGCGTGCGGTGTGGGAGAACAAGCAGTCAGCGGTTCGTTCGATACGAGAATATATTACAGCATTTCCCTAACTTGAGATCGTCAATTTGGTAACAATTTGCAATTTAGCATGATCAACATCCCAACGACTACAATCGTCCAAACATGCAGCGAATCCCGATATCGCATAAATCCGCCGCCGCATACGGGGGTGTGTGAACATGTTTTCATTCACGTGTTCGGCGCAGTTCTTTTCTGCCGCCGTCATGGCACATTGATCTTGGTCTTGGTATTTTTTGAAGCAGCAAACGGCATTTTATGCTTTCGAGTGGGATTCTAAATTATTTCTTTTTATTTAATTTATAATATTCGAAATACTTTAATGGGTCAATCGTTTGAACAAGAGAAGCAAAAGTGAACCATCCAATGTTTAATTGTTGCACAGTGGTATGATTGTGGTACAGTCGAACCTGACTAACCTGTCATTTTGTTTGCAACATATCGAAATACTTATCTGCAACCATATAACGTACATTAATCATTGATCGTCATAAAAGTCTATGAAGATTAAACTATGTCCGTCTATTGAAAGCATAATTTAGCCCAAACTTAACAATCTAGAGTCTTAAAACTTGCCAGAAATACTCGTATGTCTTATAGTTGGCATTGTTTTGGTATTCAAAATGGACCAAATCGGTCACAAATTTTTATTTGTGACATTTTTTCTATGAAACTGTCTTAATTAACTTTTAAATTTGGTTTTTTTAAAGCGGTAGGGACAGATACTTTAACCATTCCAAAAATGGAAGTGGTCATTGGAACTTGAGGCCCAAAAACCGTGCCCTCGTGTTCGAGGATATATGTAAATACAGAAACGATATAATCTTCTCTCAAATCAAAATATGTATCAATATTTAAGGTTTGGACCAATTTGGGATTCGGACCATATAGACCCATGGGTCCTAAAAATCTCCCCCATTGAACTATGTACATAATGCTATAAGAAAGCAATGCAATTTTGTCACGAATCAAAATATGATATTAATTTTACGATTCGACGTAATCTGAGGCCTTGAGCAATAGTCGTAAGGTCCCTAGGGCCCAAAAATCTGCCTCTTTGAACTATGGACATATGGGTATTAAAAAACTATTAATATTAGTCACGAATCGGAATACTTCTTAATTTTTATGTTTTAAAAAAAAATAAAATTTTTTTTTGGCAAAATGTTCTTCATAAATTTATTTCTAATTGCAAAAATGTTGATTTGGTAGAGAAACAGTATATTAATGGATTAAAGAAAATGTAATTATTAATTTTTCTCAATTTATTTCAGCAAAACTGGTACATACGAACGCAAAACCCTTTGAGGGTTTTAATATACTGACCTAGTACCATCACCCACCCTGACTTGGAATTTCTTACCCCCCAGACAATAACCCCAAAAATGTTCCACAGTGTTATTTGTGGCGTATAACTTTTAATATAAAAGTGTTTAATTACCGCACGAAACTCTTTATCTTCCATTTTTCAAAAATTATAAAACATGTTTACTTCAATTACCTGTAACAAAGAAAATAATCATTAAATATTTCGGAAATTTTGACAGATGGCTTATAAAAGATTGCTTTTAAAAAACAAAAAAAAGTTGCTTGTTAAACAGAAAATGTGCTAGGCCAGTTAGTTTTGCGGTCGGCCTCGTATGTGTAGTCTATACCGTCACAACGCCACTACACTGCATGCATTAGTCAAATGGTCTTGTGTAGATCTTTAGTGTACTCGTATACCCATCGGTTAGGGGTCCCTCCTGTTAAACACCTCTTTTTTAAACCAACCATCGCTGAAGTAAGCCAAGGATTAAATCCGAGTAAGAACATTTTTATCCGGGTAAAAACATAAGCGGCATATTTTTTCGCTTCGCAATTGCCGGCGACTTTACGAGGAAGCCGCCCGGGCCGATGTTTAACAGTGGACTAAAGATCTTTTAGTATATACATTACATCGGGGACAGAGCACTGATTCGAGAGAACTGAGCGAATTATGTATATAAGTATATGTGACAGCGCATAGAGAAAAGGACTTAAGGGTAAAAAAATCAATTTTCATTTTTTTTCTTTTTTTAATGTGGACAACATTTGAGCATCGAATGAGATCGATCCCATGCCCAAAAGTGTTCCCTCCCAGAGATATGCGCGTTTTATGAAAGTGAAGTCGACGATTCTAAGCGCAAATAGAAAGGGACCTAATCTTTAAAATAGCTCTCCTGAACAAAACTAGTTTTTAGCCTTAGGTCCCTTTCTATTTTGCGCGTCACATATGATTATGGTGAACGCTTTACATCTAGGAGATAACCTCAAATCATTTGCAGCACAGTATTCCTTGGAGCTAGCCTTTCGTTCATGAACTTTTTTTGGATCCCAAAGTCAAAATCAGACGAAATACACACGGTATATTTAAGATATAGTGTTCAAGTTTATTCCAGGTGTAGTGCAGATGTAACATATTACCAATGAAATTCGATATCTGTCATATGACCACGACGAGTCCGTGTACAGCGATCTATTCTTTGGACCCAATTTTCCACCACTCTTGCACACACTTCGACCGGAACCGCGGCAATTTCGCTCTGGGTGTTTTCTTTAAGCTCGTCTAAAATTGTTGGCTTGTTGGTATAGACCAATGACTTGATGTGTCCCCATAAAGTAAAATCCATTGGCGTTAAATCACATGACCGATGTGACCATTGGACCGGACCATTTCTTGAGATAACACGTTCACCGAATTTGCCTTTCAGTAAATCGATTGTAACGCGTGCTGTGTGGCTAATGGCACCGTCTTGTTGAAACCACATATCGGCGGTGTCAGGTCATCCAATAATGGCCAAAAATAATTTTCTAAAATTTGAATCCAAATTTATCTACTTTAACAGTCGGGGTGGGACGATTATTAAAGCCGAAAATTGTATAGGCGCTCTTAAAGTTGCGACCACCAACTCAGAATTTCGATAGTAATTTGTAATGATTTCCAAACCTTGCTCGTGAGTGAACTTTTGATACTAAAAGATCATTAATAATTATTTAGTTTTTTAGCGTTTACAGGAAAAATACACAGATTTTTTTCAGTGTGATTTTAAAAGTGTATACTTAAATCGATTGTAACGCATGCTGTGTGGCTAATGGCACCGTCTTGTTGAAACCACATATCGGCGGTGTCAGGTCATCCAATAATGGCCAAAAATAATTTTCTAAAATTTGAATCCAAATTTATCTACTTTAACAGTCGGGGTGGGACGATTATTAAAGCCGAAAATTGTATAGGCGCTCTTAAAGTTGCGACCACCAACTCAGAATTTCGATAGTAATTTGTAATGATTTCCAAACCTTGCTCGTGAGTGAACTTTTGATACTAAAAGATCATTAATAATTATTTAGTTTTTTAGCGTTTACAGGAAAAATACACAGGAAAATTACACTATTCGAAAGGCCGCAGTTTTTTCTTTCCAAACAGCCAAGTTATGTGCGTAAGATCCGAAAAACCGGATTTTTACCCGTAACTCCAGATTTTGGAGGTGTTTGGGAAATTTCAAAACCGGTTTCTTGTTGTACTCAGCAAGATCTACAAGAAAAATAATATCTCTTTCCAAGTATTTTGACTTCATTCTTTTTTGTTACACTGTGTAATGGTTGAGGGTCCGTTGACATTAAAATACGAAATTGTTAGGTCCCTATTGGAAAGTCCATTGTAAGGGGTGTTTTTTAATAGCTTTAGAACTAAAAATGGTAATACCAGACAAGAATATTGTTTGTATAAAAATGGTTTACTACAATCAGGTAAATATCACCATATTCATTTTGTTAATATGCTTTAAGGCATGGCTACAAGTTACATGGTCCATCTGATCAGTCCCATGTCATTATACATGTTCCAATAAATCTGGTCGCACCAATGTTGGCTTGAATATTAGCTTCCAACTCTTCAAGAGTTGCTGGTTTTTCGACATAAGCCATTGACTTAATAAAGCCATATGAAAAGCTATCTAATGGCATTAAATTGAACGAACCAGGGTGCCAGTAAACTGGACCAGCTCTGAATATTAAGTTGTCACCAAATTCATTTTGCGATAAATCGATTGTTAGGCACCATGGCACGTTTAGCTGATTTATGTTTGGAAACAAAAATTCAATCAGCAACGGCAACTTCTTCCTCATTTCGAAATAAATTAGGGCCGATGCTGCCGCTGCATTAAACATTCAATTTTAATAGATGTAATGGTGTTTCGATAACGTCTGGAGGACTTTCTACGCTTCAAATACGAAAATTTTGCCCATTGACGTAACCAATTAACCAGAAATTAGCTTTTTGATAAAAAGGCTCTTTAAACTTCGACAACAGATTTATTTTTGGACCCAATTTACCAGGATTTAAAAATTAATGTCATTTTTAAATTTGTGATTTATTTGAGATTCATTGTTTTTAGTAAACGCTATACGAGTATATTAATTTAAGCCGATTTTTTCAAATTTTAACAGCGTGCGTCCTTGGCACGAGGAAATTTCTTGTACCAAACTTCGTCAAGATTAGTTGGGGCTTCTACAGCTAAAAACATTAAGTCAATGAATATATGTGTGGTAGCTATATCCAAATCTCAACCGATTTTCTTCAATTTTAGCAACATCCTTCTTTGGCCAAAAAAAACTAACGTGTGCTCAATTGCATTACAACTAACTTATAAATCGAAACAAGAGTGCTAAATCAACTTGTTTCGACTTTTGACGATGACAAACCATCAAAAACCACTGTTAATCGTTGGTACCAAGAGTTCAGTATCGGACGCCGTTCGCTCCAGGATGAATTTCGTAAAGGACGTCCAACATCGGTCACTTTGCCAGAAATCATCGTGAACTGATTAAGCAAAACCGACATGTGAAATGCCGTGAGATTGAGGCATCCATGGGCATTAGTATGACTAGCATCAATAAGATATTGCATGTTCATTTGGCCGTGAAAAAAAATTGTTCTCGTTGGATCCCACATACTTTGACGAATGCTCAAAAAATGGCTCGTATGGATAAGTGCAAAGAGATGTTGAAAAAGTATTATTGCGGTAGTTCAAAGGCAGTGTATAACATTGTCACAGGTGACGAATCATGGATCTATGCATATGAACCCGAAACAAAACAGCAACCGTATGGGTCATTCAAGGCGAGCCAAATCCAACAAAAGTTGCTTGTGGAAAAAGTACATCGAAGCAAATGATTGCGTTTTTTTCATTATAACCGGCCATGTTGCCACAGTGCCTTTAGTGGAACGTAGGGCGGTCAATTTTGAGTGGTATACAACCATCTGTTTGCCAACAGTGTTCGAAGAAATGAGGAAAGATAATATAAGAAGACGGATCATTTTGCATCACGACAATGCGAGCTCTCACACATCAGCTATAACGATGAGCTATTTGACCACTCGAGATGTCGAATTGATGGGCCATCCACCGTACAGCCCTGATTTGGCACCCAATGACTTCTTCTTATTCCCAAGCATCAAGAAAACAATGCGTGGTCAACGTTTTTCATCGCCCGAAGCAGCTGTTGAAGCGTTCAAAAATCATGTTTTGGAGGTGTCCCAATCGGAGTGGAAAAAGTGCTTCGAAAATTGGTTTGTGCGCATGCAAAAGTGTATTGATCTTAACGGAAAATATTTTGAAAAACAATAAAACCATTTCCAAGGATAAATAATTGTGTATATTTTTGCCGGACCCGAAATAATATAAATAGCAACCTTCGCATATGGAAGCTATATCTGAACCGATTTTCTTAAGATGGCGTACGAACGGAAATCGTTTAATAAAGTCAGCAAGTGATTATACGTTATTCGGTATACTTCTTTAAGATTGTTGGTCTTAAATATTTTTGGTACTTACAAACATTAGCCATTAAACAAACTTGTAATACCCTGTTTAACAGAGTAAAACGTTATGAATGGTGTGGTTCATATATACAGCGACCGTCAAAACATTATCAAAATAAGGAACATATGGTAAATATTTGTTTAGATTCACAGACCTGAAAGTAAAAAAAAAAAACAGAGAACCCCCCACCACCTATCCAGTAACGTCAATAGCCAACCATGAACTTTTCTTTCATGATTTGTATAGGCAAACTAATACTCAAAGTACACGATATCTCAGATAACGACAATGTCAAGTTGAAGTTTACAACACATTCTCCCTCTCTCTCTCGTGTAATTGCTAAGGAATTAAAGCTTTCTCGGTCTACTGTTCGAAACAGAAAGAGGAACTTTCAGTTTCATTGAAACATCATAAACTTGGGGGGCTGGTGCACGAAAAATCGATTGAGCTGCAAAGCGCCGGTCCCGCAAAAGCTCCAGCTCGTGCCTGCCCCCAGTGGGTAATTGAACACCGGCCGGGCCGGTTACCATTCACCTCTGCTGCGATAAGGTAGTCTCGCGAGCTTTAGTCAAACATATATTTTCAAAGACGGACGTATGTAGGTATTTAAATTATATACGCACGATTACATACGACCGGATTACGTGCGGACGTACGTACGTACGTAGATGCGCACGTAAACAGATTTGCGTAAAAGTTTTTCATTCATAAAATATTTCTGCAGCAATTGCGTTGCGTTCCTCGTGCCAGTTTTGTCTGGTGTTGTTGGCTTTTCGCAGAATTAGACGCTGCTGTACGGAGAAAGCTTTTTTGGCCTTTTCAGGTCAAGGGATCTGGGATCAGCAGAGGTTTTCAAGTTGAAGGGAGTTACATGAACTGTGCGTTCGGTGGCTGTTGCTGATGATTGTTCCCTCTACTGCGATGTGTTGGCCTTCGGCTGTTGGTGGTGACGAAAGCAAAAGCAAACGTTTTGTTTGGCCTTGGATTGCGGCAGCAGGAGGTTGAGAGAGGCAGACAGAGATTCCAACAGCAACAGCTCCACGTTTGCCAACAGGTTGAGTATTGTCGTTGATGGTGTGGTCTTGGTGCTTCTCGTCCATACTGTTCTACAAACGAGCACATTATTTTGGGACCGCAAACATTGCTTATTCCTATGGGATTTTATCGTTCATTACGAATTTACAATGGAAAATTTTCTATGACGTCGTGATGATAAGGGGATGTAAATAATTGCTCTACTAATCTTTGACTAATTGAACCCTGGGCACTGTGGTACGTATTATTTTCATTTGTGTCGATGAATTTGTTGAAAAATCTATTTTTATCCCCTGCGCCTGACTGTGCAACAGGATTTTATAAGTTAGTTTCACGTCAAATGTTTGTGACATTCAAAGAGTTTTGAGTTTTAGGTATACCGATCGACGTATAATCACCTACAGGTTCCATTTAACGATATCTGCCCGTCCAGCTAAAAGTTGTAATCAAACTACAGGTAGCATTTCTTGCCGGCACACAGAGATTAAGCCAGTTTCCAATCGGTGGGAACTACAAAAGTAGAATTTTCATTGCCATCGCCGAAGGTTTTCAATCGCACTACATATTTGGTTCGATATACTACTAGATAATTAATATGATAATTAACTAGATAATTAGTATTGTGCATACAACCAATGCGCACAACTCTATTCATATTGAAGAAAATCAGTTTAGGTTGAGAGATAGCTCCACACACACGCAGAGAAAAGATATGGTTACACTATGGTCACCGTAACACTAATATGTTCTCTACAACAAAAGCATGTTCGTCGCTACCATAGTATTGTTTTTTGAATTTTATTTTGGCAATAGTATGATTGCGACAATATTGCTATTGTTGAAATGTAACAATAGTATTATTGCCAAATTTAGAAATGAAAATATGGTTGTAGCAACCATATCAACATTGTTGGTACAACAAAAGTATTGTTGTTTAAAATTTACGTTAACAATAATTTGATTACGGCAATCATACAGTATGGTTGCGACTATGAACATAACAAAACAGGTTTTATAGATCATACATGTATGTGTGTGCGTATGTTTTCTTTTGATATACCAAAAAACACATACACACGATACACTGCATGTTTGTTGTCCATTACGAGTATGAAAAACAACAGTCTAGAGATTTTTATTGTGTTTACTTTGTTCAGTGAAATGCTCTACTACCGACTGGTTCTCGTTTATTTAAAATCTGCCTGCACTTAAGTACATAGCCATTGATCATGGTTTAATCACATTCGTTACTTGGGGTCTACGGATGGTGAAATAGCACTCACTCCTGCTGGCAACCAAAAGTATTTTCGACTGCAGTTGGAATATACGAGTATATCAAATCTGGCCATGAACTAATTGTAATGCAATTTAAAATAAACTGCTTTATAAATATCTCTATTTTTGAGTAACAACCCAGCAAACCAAACCTTCAGAATTCGGCCAGAATTCTGTACGACAATCGGCAAAATGCTCCGATTTCGGATCAGAATTCTTAGCGAGTTTGTAACGAAAAACATATGAGAAGGTTGTCACGAATTCTGAACTACTTCTCTGAGGGAGTTCTGATGATTTTGCCGACATTTCGAACCGATTTCTGACCGAATTCAGAACAGTAGTCTTGAGAAATTCGAAAGGAAATTTCGATTTCTCATATCGAATTCTGAAGTACTTCTGAACGACTTCGGTCAGAATTCTGGCATTAAGTGTTATTAAATTCTGATGTTTTTATAGACATTTCGAACCGAACTCTGAACGAATTCTGAGCTTATGTCATGGTAAATTCTGAATGTAAACAATCAAAAAGAAGAAAATACTTTTGTTCTACAAAAAAAACTTGTTAAACATTTTTAAAAGCGTTCGGAAAGACTTTAAGTTACAAGCAGGGGTGTCTGCAGTTTCGCAAGCAATAATTGTGCTGTAACTATGTTTAGTGGCTATACACTTAAGGGCAACCAGTTATGCATTTAACGAGAACTGCCGGCAGTATAGTTTTCTCCGAACACAATAAAAAACCCTCGCACAGCTAAGCTAACCAAACGTTCAGAACTTGATTTTGAAATATAAAAATACCTCAGACAAACAGTTAAGAATTCGTTCAGAATTAGTTCTGACATGTCTGAACACGAGAACAACAACTGTAAAATAAGAAGCAAATGACAAAAATCTTAAACGAATAGACTACCTCAGATAAATAGTTCAGAATTCGTTGCGAGTTCGATACGAGAAGTCTGAACAAAAAATTAATAAAAATCCCACAGAAAAGTCTTACAGAATTCGGGCCGAATTCGTTCAGATATTTCTTAACATAATAAATAAAAAATCCTCAGACAAATCGAACAGAATTCGTAACGATTTAGGTAAGAATTCTCGATAGAGTTCAGATATTGTTAAGAATTGTCTGATATCAGACATTGTCGGCAAATTTGGTTTACTGGGAACGTTACCCAATCTTAATAAATAATTTTGGGGATCATAGTATGGTTGAGTGAATCACAATATGGTTGTAGGTATAATATCATGTTTGCGTGTGAATCATACTATGATTGTGAGGATCATATAACGGTTATATGAGAAACATACTATGGTTGTGAGAATCATAATATGGTTGTGGAGATAATAGTATGGTTGAGAGTGAATCATAATATTGTTGTGAGGATACAAACATGGTTATGGAGATTATAGTATGGTTGAGTGTGTATCATACTATGGTTGTGGAGATCGTGGTATGCTTATGTGTGAATCATGCCATTGTGAGGATCATAATATTGTTGTGCCACAACCATATACGCAACAATAGTATGACCCTCTTCGAATATTGTCACCTTAACCATACTTTTTTCTGCGTGAGAGCAGATGGTATTGAAAGTAAAGAAAATCGGTTCAGATTTAGATATATAGCAGCCACATATATATGATCAACCAATTTCATTTTATTAGCCCTAGAAGCCCTATATTACTTCCAATCTTGACGAATCCAGGCAAAGTACGTTTTTTGTTCCAAGGACCGACGCTATGAAATTGAAGAAAATCGGGCTAGTTTTAGATACGAGTATAGCTCCTGCACACGTATCTTTCTCCGATTCTATGTTTTTTTGCCTTTAAAGCCACATACATATAACATCAGCACTGATTTCGGTGTTTATCAGTTCGCCTTAAACTGTAATAAAAATATAGCTTAATATAATTTTAGCGTTAGAAACATACCAACATGATTAATTGCTCTGGATGAATCTTAAACATTTTTAAAGGCATACGTTTTTAATCTCGACAAACGTTGCCACTACAATAAAATAAAACTAACTTATATATGTTTTTCTCAATCGGCAAAAATAAATGAAAGCGCATCGAAAATTTACGTTATACGAGGGCTTCTATACATATTTCTGGCCTAATTATGAAAATGCGAATATTTATCTTCAATATCTATACAACTTACATCAGGCCAAAGATGGAATACAACTCCCATATATGGGCAGGTGCTCCAAAATCATCCTTGGAGCTACTTGACCGTGTTCAACGGAGAGCGATGGTGCTGATAGGTGACAGTAGGGTATCCAACTCTATTGTTTCCCTGGAGCATCGTCGGAATGTGGGTTGCGTGACGCTGTTCTATCGTTACTTTCATGGTGTGTGTTCATTAGACATCCGTCGTCTTATTCCTGACGTGAGGATGTTCGGCAGGGATACGCGACTTTCTAGGAATTCACACCCGTTTGTTATCGATTGGCCAGTTGACCGCACTATACACTACAGATCAAATTCGTTTTTCGCTCGTACAGTCCGTATGTGGAATCGACTTCCGGCAAATGTATTTCCCACTAATTGCGACATCCAGAAGTTCAAGGCAAGCGTCAACAAACATTACTCCCTCTTTCCCCCCTCCGATCCATTAATTTCCACTCGCCAACGCAATGCAATGCACCAACACTCAGGGCATCCCCTGAGTGTTGGTTTTTAAAAAAAAAAAAAAAAAAAAAAAAAAAAAAAAAAAAGTATTCTCATTCACTTTTGCATGAGCTCAAATCAAGTGTCGAAGCACGTTTTCCACTCGGATTGAGACACCTCCAAAACATGGTTTTTAAACGCTTCAACAGCATCTTCTGGCGACGAAAATCGTTAACCACGCATTTTTTTCTTGATGTGCGGAAATAAAAATAAGTGGTTATGTACCAAGTCAGGGCTGTTCGCGGACGACCCATCAATTCGAAGTTTTGGCCGGTCAAAAAGACGTTGGTTTGAGCCAATGTGTAAGAGCTCGCATTGTCATGGTGCACAATGATTCGTCTGCTCCTGTTCGTTTTTCGTATTTCTCCGAAGACTTCAGGCAAACAAATTGTGGTTTACAACTCAGAATTGACCGTCCTACGTTGCTTAAGCGGAACAGTCGCCACGTGACCAGTTTTACCAAAGAAACAGGCGATCATGCTTCTTCTACAAACAAAATTCCTTGGATTTGGCTCGTCTTCGATTGCTGTTTTGTTTCGGGCTCATACGCATAGATCTATGATTCGTCACCAGTGAGGATCTTATAAACGTATTTTAAAGCACCGCGATCGTATTTTTTCAAAATTTCTTTGCACCAATCGACATGACCCTTTTTTTGAGCGACTATGAAATTGTGCGTGATCCAACGAGAACAAACCCCTTTTTTCGGCCAGGTCTTCATGCAATATCGAATGTATGCTGGTGGAAGAAATGCCCAAGGATGCCTCTATGTCACGGTATGTCCTATGACGATCTTGCGTCATCAGTTCTCGCACGACATCAATGTTCTCTGGCACAACGGCCGTTTTTGGACGACCTTCACGACTAGTTTTTACACTGCTATAGGATGGGTGCACTCTTGTCGTGATAATCCAGGTCGAAAGTTGTGAAAAATGATCACACGAAAATGTTCACGAGTTTATTCCGTTTTGTTGTCAAATAGATTTTTTCAAGTCACTGTAAACAACACAAATGATGGTCGTGCGTCAAAACTTTCCACTGGAAATGTGAGATAGCGCCAGGCAACACTTAGTGTTGCCTAGTTCAGAAATATATATATAGCAACCCTCTTATTGTTGGGATCACAATTAGTCGTCATTACAAAGTCGACTTTTAGACTTTTTAAAAAACAAAAAGCCGACCTTGACTTTTTTATACCCAAAAGTCAATTTATCGATCAGTCGAAAATCGACTAATAGAACCCTAGTGCGTTCAGATTAATTGTTTAAGGAGGCTAAAAATCGACATCGGTTTTATAGTTTTTACGGTCCTTACGAACACAGATGAACAGATTTTTTATATTTAAAAGTTTCATTGCATTTCTAATTGTTAAATCGAACTAAAATTTGTAAGACAAATAAAAAGTAAAAAAACAAGTTCGCAAATTATGGCAATGGAACATGATTGTTTAGTGTTTCCTCTAATTGATTGATGATGTTGCGGTTAAAATGTGTCGCTTTTGTTCTGAAATCTTGTATTCGAAAATAAAACGTCTAAACTAATTTATAAACACAGAGGCGACCATTTATTCATTCATCTATTTATTCATTCATTTTTAGCTATCCAGCCGGTCGTTGGTCACTTGGGAGAAAATTTGTGTTTCGAAATTTAGTCATAGCCAACAATCATCATCGTCGAAACGATGACGATGACAACGATTATCAACGAACAGCATCATCTGAGACCAAATTTGGCCATATAATCAGTGAGTGTTTCGCAGAAACAGACGGTTGGCAAACCTTTCTGGGCCAAAGATCATCTGCTCGTTTGTTGCTCGATTACCAAAAATGGTTATGGTTTCAAAAGTGTTTCTAAACTTTGAGTTTCGGACGGTTAAT
Organism: Hydrotaea diabolus; assembly: GCA_963513945.1. NCBI lineage: Eukaryota > Metazoa > Arthropoda > Insecta > Diptera > Muscidae > Hydrotaea > Hydrotaea diabolus. The sequence continues at coordinate 14,438,997 of OY740716.1, read as the reverse complement.
CATCAGATTTTGTCAAAAAAAAAATAAAGCAGACAAACAAAACTGGCTGGCTTCTTGAAATTCACATGCACTTTTGTTTATTTTTAAAATAATTTCTTCATTTCTATCTCTACTGGTCTGTGCTCAGTGTTCGTTTCTCTCCGGCCTTTGTTAAAATTGTCGTTCTAAATATTGGCACGGCGCCGCTGGTTTGTGGTTAACTTTTTTTGGGTGTTTTGTTGTGATTATATTTTGGCTTTCAGGTTTATTAAGGCTCGTCTAAATTAGACACTAATGGCGAACATGAGCTTTATTTGACAGGTATTCGAGATACTCGGTTGTTATTCAATGTTGCGGTTTTGTAAACCGCAGCCGCAAGGGTGGTCGTTAAGCATTTCCGGCCGTAAAAGAATCTAAAACGGAAAATACTCGTTGAAACAAATTCAATATCGCGTCATACAAATGTACACAGAAAGTGAAAATAATGATAATATTAAGAAAGAAATATAGTTCAGCTCGGCCAGTCCAAATCTCAATGGCTCCTTTGCTCAATAAATTTTGCCCCAATCTAAGCCAAATTTTAAAAATAATTGAATTTTTGGATTTGTAGTGAAACCGGCATAAAGTCGAATGTCACTGTGCTTCTTCTACAATGTAAGCCTCAGTCTCAACCGCATTTTAAAAAGAAATCCAGTTTTAAATTCCTTCTAAAGCTTTTCTTTAATTTCTTTAATTGAGTACCCATATGCTCATATTGACTATAGATCGATTGTTTTGATAAGTGTCCAGGTAGAACCTCGTACAGGTTTCACATTCTCTATATAGCATAGAGGCTATATTCACCTTGCCATTCAATTTGAAACTCGTCGAAAAACTGGTCGGATTCTCCATAAAGTATTTATTCTGAAAAGTCGTAAAATCCTAAGCTGATTCAGCCCGTCCGTCTGTTTGTTTGTGGAAAGCAAACTTCAGGTCTTACTATTAAAGCTAGGTGGCCGAAATGTTGCAGATACTCGTATATGGTTTGATGCTTGGAAACGGTTGAAATTGAAAATGGGTCAGATCGGTCAAGAGGTAAACACTATTCAACCTGAATGTTTTTGTTTTTTTTTACGTTACGAAATTTTTACATTTACTTGCGTTCGGACAGGAAATAGCTTAAAGGTACGAGTACATTACGATGTAATTTGACAACAGAGCGCCTACACAAGTCGAACTAAGCAAGACCATAACTCATAAACTGTTAGAGATATGGCGAAAGTATTTGGAACTTATTACATTGGATTGACTCAAAACACACCTTGGCTGAAAAGTGGGCGGTGCCACACCCTTTTTAAAAACTTCATTAATGGTAAAATTGATTGGTTTAAAATTTTAAAAGAATGAAATCAATGATAAACAGTTCGTACAATGGCGGGGCAACGCCCATTTAACTTTGGAAGGCCATGATGTTGGAATATATTATGTTTAATGGGAAAATCCACACCCTGTTAGAACACAAAAGCGGTGACACGCCCCCTAAACCGGAATAATTTTTGGAAGTTTTATTCCTTCGGCCCGGCCCGACCACTTTTGTTTATGCTTTCCTGCTTAAGGGTGAATATATATGGACAAGGTTGTCGTTCCATTTTTATAGCATCCTGAAGTACTTAACTGCGATCACAATAGTAATGGGTGATCCATCTAGAGGTATTTTTTCAGAACAAAAGAAATATATAACAATTCTTATCGAGTGTGGAATCTTTATTGGTAATTTGAAAGGACATTTTATGGCATTTATTTCTTGGAAATAATTACCTTTAAATGTTGGCAAATGTATTATGGAAATGAGCGTTCGGTGAGAAACGGGAAGATCTGCTGTTTTCGACCAAAATTTTGTTCAGTGATGAGGTCCATTGCTGGCTCAACGGCAAAGTCAATAAACAAAATTGCCGCATTTGGGCTGAAGAGCAACAAGAAGAGGTTCAAGAGGTGCCATTATACCCAGAGAAAACCACAGTTTGGTGCGGTTTATAACCTGGTGGAAACATCAGCGCATATTTTTTTCAAAAATGATGATGGCCAGCCCGTAACCGTGAATGGTGCTCGCTATCGCGCCATGATATCGATCTTTATGCTACCTGAAATTGAAGCCCGTAATCTTGGCGACACTTGGTTTGAACAGGACGGCGCCACTTGCCATACAGCTGCTCAAACAATGGATCTATTGAGAGGTCATTTCGTAAAGCAGCTAATTTTACGTTTTAGACAGGTAAGTTGGCCGCCTAGATCGAGTGATATCACACCTTTAGACATTTTTCTTTCCAGCTAGGATTCAGGTTTTGAAAGCCAACATTACGCGTGTCATTAAAGCCATACCGGTCGAAATGCTCGAACGAGTCATCCAGCATTGGACCCTCTGAATGGAAACCCTGAGGCGTAGTTGCGGCCAACATTTGAAAGAAATTATATTCAAAAAAAGATGCCGTAAAATGTCCTTTTAAATTACCAATAAAGATTCCACACTTGATTTGAATTTATATACTTTTTTGTTTTGAAAAAATACCTCTAGATGGATAACCATATATATCTATTGGTTATAGTCGTAAAATTTGAAAGCAATCTAGACATGTCCGTCTGTTGAAATCACGATTCTCTCTAAATGATTGAGCTTGAGTGTACTTACCATTGATACGTTTTGTAGTCGTTGTTGGGTTGGTGGTAAAAATAGTGCATGTTTAGCTAAAGGGCAATAGTTTCCCTTTGACGGTTTAAAAAACTCGTGACAATATTTTCCACTTTCTCCGCTTGGGTAAAATAATTTTTAATACCTCAAATTCTAGTGCCCAAAACAATGAGAACTGGTCTACGTGTACGCTACCATTTGAAAGATCTCTAGCTAGACCGGGAATGCGGAGCAGGTCTTAACCAATGGTTTGCTTTTGAAAATGGTCTTTAGGTATTCTTGAATGTTGGTTCCGGTTAGATTCAAAATTGTGTCAAAATCTTAAAAGAAATTTTTCGGAAAAAATATTACTTGGTATAATTTATTTGTATTACATATAAAAAGTTTAATTATTATTAGGATATGTACCTAAAAACTACAAAATAGGCTAAGTACATTTATAAAATAATACGTAACATGCACAATGATACGTACTCATGTGATAAAACTGCTTTCGTTGTATCGATTTTTTTTGATGTGTACCGAACTACGTTTTTTAAAATATTTTACGGTTTTTTGTTCGGTTTGACAATTGTTTTCTAACAGCGGTTTGGTTTACGGTTCGGTTTGATTTCCTGCTCTAGACAGTATTTTCTTTTTACTCAGATTTTTGAGTTGTGTTAGTCTTGCATGAAATAAAAGAAACATAAAATCGTTTTAAATAATTTTAGTATATAAGTATAATATATTATGATATAAAAAAAATCCATTTTGATGTCTTTCTGCTGATTTGACTTTTCCCGTTGCCACCGGTCCGTCTGTCGGTGACCATTCGTCGTATATGGAAAGAAATAACATTGAGTGGGTTGCATTTATGGCCAGCGCTAAAGTCGAGTAGCTTTTAAAACTGTGATACCTAAAGAATTATTAGAAATTTAGAAACTAAGCGATAAAACAAAAAAGATACTCGTACACTCCTGTAAATATGGAAGTGTAACGTCGTGTTGTGTTTTTTTGATATTAATTATAATATATTGTACTCGTATTTTATGTTTTTATAAGAAACGAGGTTATAATGGAAAGGGTGAGAACTGAAAGCATTTTTAGTTTTATATACAACATGAAATATGTTGATCTAGCCGATAATCGTATACAAAAGCCTTCTATCATTTAAACTATAAACGTATTTAAAGCATTTTCCTTATAAGCAGGTTTGGTAATAGTCCGCTAATAAAATGGGTGAAATAACAAGAAACCACGTTTGCGTGCTTAAATTTATGCACACAACAACACATTAGTATACGGTTGCTATATATATTTCTGGCCTAGGCAACACTAAGTGTTACCTGGCGCCATCTGACATTGGAAAGTTTTAGCATAAACGTACTCTTAACGTTTTGACGTACGACCATCATTTGTGCTGTGACTTGAAAAAAATCAATTTGATCAAAAAGGGGAATTAACTCGTGAACATATTCGTGCAATCATTTTTCTAAACTTTCGACGTGGATTATCACGACAAGAGTGCATGGATGAACTTAAATCTTTGTATGGCGATGAAGCACCATCCTATAGCACTGTGAAAAACTGGTTTAATGAATTCAATTGTGTCCGACGCTACCTCAAAGACGAAGGTCGTAAAGGTTGTCCAAAAACGGCCGTTGTTCCAGAGAACATTGATGCCGTGCGTGAACTAATAATGGAAAATCGTCATGTGAAATATCGTGAGTTAGAGGCATCCTTGGGCATTTTTTCCACCAGCATACATTCGATATTTGCTTGAACACTTGGCCTTAAAAAGGGTTTGTTCTCGTTGAATCCCGCATAATTTGACAATCGCTTAAAAAAAAGGTCTTGTCGATTGGTGCAAAGGAATTTTGAAAAAATACGATCCGGTGCTTTAAAATAAGTTCATAAGATCGTCACAGGTGACGAATCATGGATCTATGTGTATGAGCCCGAAGCAAAACAGCAATCGAAGACGAGCAAAATCCAACGAAAGTTGTTCGTGGAAGAAACACTTCGAAGCAAATGGTCGCCTGTTTCTTCGGCAAAACTGGTCATGTGGCGACTGTTCCGCTTGAGTAACGTAGGACGGCCAATTCTGAGTGGTACAACACAATTTGTTTGCCTGAAGTCGTCGGAGAAATTCGAAAAACGAACAAGAGAAAACGAATCATTGTGCACCATGAAAATGCGACCGACCAAAACGTCGAATTGATGCGTCATCCGCCGTACAGCCCTGACTGGGCACTCAGTGACTGCTTTTTATTCCCGCACATCAAGAAACAAATGCGTGGTCAACGGTCTTCGTCGGCAGAAGATGCTGTTAAAGCGTTTAAAAACCATGCTTTGGAGGTGTCTCAATCGGAGTAAAAAAAGTGCTTCGACAATTGGTTTGAGCGCATGCAAAAGTTTATAAATCACGCTGGAGAATACTTTGAAAAACAATAAAATAATTTTTGATGATAAATATTCGCATTTTCATTATTAGGCCAGAAGTATATATAGCAGCCCTCGTAAGCATTGAAATATGCTATAGCCGGCTTGTTTCCCCCATAAAGGATATCGCTGGAGTCCTAGATTGGGTTTTTGAAAGGGAATACCCGTCCAGGGGTTTACAGGGTGTTTCACTAATTTACGTTTCCCGCTTTCCTGGGAATTTTTAAAAAATCTTAATTGACTTTAAAACTTCATAGTGAAATAAAATCAAAATACATGAACTATAAAATTATGTATTGGATCTCGTTTAAATTCGACTTTAAGTAGACATCAGTGGATAATTTTCGAAGTTTTCAGAACTTATACGGGAATTGATAATTAATTAATGAAAATAGAAAAACATAATATGTTTCCATAAAAGATACAACCTTGACGATGCGCTTCTTAACGTAAATGCATGCTGTACTCCAAAAGTATTCCACAAGGCAATAATTAAAATATATTTATGCGACACTAATGACAATAAATACATTTAACAATATTATTTAATTAAAATTTTTTAAATTTAATAATGTCTGATTGAACGAAGTTAAGGGAATTGCAATTACTAAAATCAAAAAAAAACTTAGCAATAAAGTATTCATTTGCTAGTATCAAATCAAATTAAATTTATTGAGCTTGTTTAAAAAGAGAGCAAAGCTGGACTCTTTGGCTCATGTAGTCCAAAAAACGTCCCGCATGGTCAAAACGGGCGTCAAATATTCAAATTAACGTAAATTTAGCTACTAGAACACATATAAAATAATTTTGAGTTTTTGACTGAGATTAGGGACAAACGGATGGGCTGAAAGGGCGCAAACAACGGACCGTTGGTAAAACCCTACTGTGGTTGAGGGTAGTACGACTTAGTGCTGATGTTTGCAACACCTTTTAAAAATGGAGATAGCTCCTATGTCATGTTTACCGATCGAATCAGAATCATTGTCGGAATACATTGAGCGATGGTCGTCCGTCCGTACGATCCTTGTAATCAGAGTACTGCTCTCAATTAAGAACTGATTTCGATGAAACTTGGCCACTTCCAAACCTATTGAAATTAGTTCAAATTGGTCCATATTTTGATAGCAGTACGGAAACCGTATTTGAATCAGTACGGAAATATATAACGGGGATCAAAATTTATCTGTAATACTTGTAACACCAATGATACGTTTTTTACTGACATCACTAACCTATCCTCGTTTACGTAATTTGGACACCATGTCACAAGTTAATATCTACGTGCATACGAGCATGTCTTTGTATTTCCTAAACACACCGCAGGAAGTCTTTTTTGGAGGTGATATTTTTGTATTCTCTAATTTGACATATTCCAATGAAAATCGAATAAATTAAAATTCCATTAAAATTATTTTACAATTATTGCGCTAGTTTTTTTCTATTTTGTTTTATTCTGCTGCTAGGGTTTGCATTCCGGGAATTTCCCCGGGAAATCCCCTGAAATGTGTACAATTTTATTTCCCGTATCCGTAAAATTTTGTTAAGGGTCAAAAAGCCTAAAAGACTAAATCCAGATCCAAAATTATAAGATAACCCCTTAAAGCTGCGGTTATCCCATTTTTAAGGCATTCATTAATATTATATTTCGCTCTCAGACCGATAGAGGTATACTAGTAGTGGCATATACAGTACTGCTTTTTTTTGTTTATTGAAAATAATTTAAATAAAGCCAACTTATTATGTAGTTGGAACTAGGAGTATCCAACTATATAATAATTATTATAAAAATATTTCAACAAAGAAATGTCACATGAGCTTGACATCAAAACGCGCCGGAAGTCTGTAATAATGGCGATTGAAAAGTTTACTTTTCTAGAATACGTAATTGTATAAAGAAGTCAGTGAGAGACCATGAATATTAAAGCGCCATAAAACTGCCGTTGTAACGATATTAACACTTTAAAACCCATTTTAATGTTGATATGGAAAATATTAGAAAATTTAAATGTGTTTTTGATCCTCTGCTTAATATTGGGACAACATCTCTTGAATGATTTGTCAAAACAAAACTCCTTTACAGGAGTTTTATATTTCAATTGAGAAAATTTAATTTTTATTTTCTTTTTTTTACAAAATGTATATTTATGTGTCGTGTTAATTTCTCGTCCCATCAAGGGATTGCGGGATTTTAGAAAAATATTTCCCGGGAAATAAAATTTTCTAAGATTACTAACCCTATACGCTTTAAATTATTGTGCCGCATAAAAAATATTAAAATTTATTGTGTTTAAACAATAATAAAGAACGAAGAAAATAAAGGCAACCTAACAAAAACTTTGATAAATATTATTCGGTTTTTCCCAAATGAAACCAAAACTGTCGCCTTTTAAGTTTTTTTATTCTGTTGTTTAGAGAGTAAGGCGTCGAATTTGCGCGTTAAGTAGAGGGACCACTTTTAATAGCTTAATTTATGGGGGAAAACACCCCTGTTGAGAAATTTATGACACCACAACGACAGCTATTCAGACAAATCCAATGAAATCGGCCAACAAATACTTATTCTTAGATGCGATAGTTCTGCTTCTTCATTTATAGTTTATTTTTTGTTGATCGTGATAATACGACTGGGGTATTTTTTTTTAATTTACATTGTTTTTAATTCGTTGTGAATTTGTGCCACGTCCAATTTTAGCAAATTTCGACTACCGTGTTTACATGCTAACTGGCCGAAGTAGCTTGGTTTGATCTAAATGATAATATTTTTGGATCAATGTATAGATTTCTGACAAAATTCATGAACAATTTCATATTTGGATTCATTACGATATTAACTTTCGACCACAAGTACCATTTATTTAAACCTCTTGGGTCCATGTTTCCTGCCTACCAATCCAAACAGAATCTTTTAAAATAATTCCGTATTTGGATCAATTACGAAATATCCTTTAATTTAAGTACCCATTCATACATTGTAACAATCGGTCGCGTGTTTATACCATCGTTTCTTTTAGTCCCCAAGTGTCTATGAGCCTGACCCCAATCATAACCAAATTTCCAAAATATATCCGTATCGGGATCGTAATGAAATTTGCTTTAATTTCAGAAACCTTGATACCATTTTTACTATTGGCCGCTTCGTTAAATGATGATTTATGAGCGCTTGTGTTTGTCATCCTGACCCAATAGTCTCAGTCAAATCTTTAAACTAATTCCGTATTTTGATTTCTTACGAAACTTTTTATTATTTCAGTCTATTAGTGTGTTCGTTTACTTGCAGAAAATTTACTTGAGAGAAAATTTTGACAGTTCGTTAGAGAGTTTGCAAATTTTGGTTGGAGAAATTTTAGCCAACCAAAATTTGCATGATAGAACATATGTTTGAAATCAGCTGTTTTATGTAAACAAATAAAAGTAAAAATAAATTTACAACAAAATAGGTAAGTAAAAATTGGAATATTATTTTATTTTATTTAATATGCTTATATACACAATTCACTGAATTTAGAAAGAAAAAAGTTTTCTTTTGCTCACTTTTTTATTACAAATCTTAGCACTTTAAAATCAAAATAAAATTAATGCAATTTAATGCAAACAGTAAACAAAATTAGCTGTTTCATTGCAAATTTTTACTAGAAGCCGTTCGTTTACTTTTCTTGCAAATTTTAATAAAGATAGTAAGCCTTACGCTCTTAAAAGTAGAAGCTTACAAATTTTTACTGGGGAAGTAAAGGAACACACTTTATATCTCTACCATAAAGGTCGTTTTTTGGCCCTTTGGGTCCATATTCCGAACACGATTTTTGACCATATTGGTCGTTTGGCACTAAACACTCTACACGTCTTACACCAAATGTCATGCAGAACTTAATACGTGTTGCAATGAAATTTCGTTAGTTTGTGACCTTTTCTTAAGATAATAGGTTCTCTTTTAGCAATATCCACATTTAAAATCGGGGTTAGGAAGTACCATTAGCCCATTGAAGGGAAATATATCCACTTCTGAGCCGATTTTGTTCATTTACGGCTTTGAGACACCATCAAAAAGAGTCACAATCGGAATCGTAGATCATTTAATATAACTGCTATGTCCTAGAAAGGATCCTCCTAGATCGTCCTAGAGTTTCAGGACAATCGAAAGAATATTTATGTACTTAGTAGGGACATAAATACTGTTACAACATTGAACACACCCATTTCAATAGTAAAACTGAACATACCCCGTTAATGTCATATGGGCTTTGAAAGCTAACCTCAATAGCGTTAGTCTGTAACGGGAATTTAAAATTGTTTCAACTTTCATCATAGAGTGGTCAGATAATGAGAACCGTATCACTGTAATAGCGCTTTTCAAGTGTGAAATGAAAAAAAACGATATTTTCAAAACGCTCCGGCCGCTAGGGATTAGCCGCATGTTCGCCTACCGATGCATAAAACTGCCACCGGTCGGGCTGCCCACTCTCCGTTCGAACACCGCATGTCACCAAAGTCGTTAAATCAAGAATTCACAGAAATCCGCTCCGAAAACAGAAAATCATGGCCCGTGAGATGAATATCACGCAGAAGTCCATGAGTCGAATCATTAAAAAAGGTTTGGAACTTGGGGCTTTCGATCACGTAGTGGACATTTATTGACAGCAGCTTTAAAAAAAATAGGATTGAGAAATACAAACGTCTTTTGGTGAAGCACGCTAATAATTTGCACAGAAAAATTTTGTTCACCGATGAAAAAATGTTTACCGTTCAGGAAAAAGTTAACAATCAAAACGATAGAGTGTATGCGCGGTTGTCTACGGAAGCATCTGAACTGAACCCAGCTTCAGTCATGGTTTGGTGGGGTGTCTCTTACGATGGGGTCACTGACCTGCATTTCTGCGAACAAGGAGTCAAAACATCGGCCAAAGTTTACCAAGAAACCGTTTTGGAAGCTGTTGTAAAGCCTCTTAACAATTCCCTGTTCCAAAGCCAGCCATGGACTTTCCAGCAGGATTCTGCGCCGGCCCATTAGGCTAAAACGTCCCAGGCCTGGCTTCGAAACAATTTGCCAGCGTTTATTTCCTCTCAAGAATGGCCCTCAGGCAGTCCAGATTTGAACCCATTGGATTACAAATTGTGGACGGATTTAGAGGACAAGGTTTGTCACAAAAGATACCCCAACATTGGATCTCTTAAGACTGCTTCGGTTCGAGCTGTGGCCAATTTTCCAATGGACGAGGTTCGTGCAGCTATTGACAATTGGCCAGTGCGACTTAAGGCGTGTGTAAAGGCAAAAGGCGGACATTTCGAATAAGCAGTTTCTTGTTGGATACAATATACATCAATAAATAGATTAAAAAATATGTGGTCCAACAACATTCCAGTATTTATGTCCCTACTAAGTACACACAGTGAACAGTTTGTTGCTACAACCGAATTTTTTGGCAACCGAATGTTGGTAGTTGCGCGTACGATGAATATGTTTCAATCGCTAAAGCCGAATATTGATTGTGTATATGATAATATTCCGCATAGGAAACTGACAATATTGCTTAAAATGACAAAGTATAGGAAACCTTCCCAGTACTCGAATAATGCAGACGATAATTGAAACTAAATTTGTGCATGTCTTGGTTTTTATAGTTCCTTGAATTTGGTTGTCATTAACACGAATAGTGTTAACTGGACCAAATGATAGTTAGTAAGTATTCGGTATCTGATCGAAGTAAAAAAAGATTGGATTTAATTTTGGTTACTACAAATAACTTATCTGTTTTCACCACCAATTGCACTGTTCTGCAACAAAATCCTCCTTTGGAGGAAACCAACTGATCCTTATGTAAAATGATCTCTTCAATCCGAATTCAATGTCCATTTTGCCCCATCACATATACTGCCCTCCTAAGAAAGAAAGTCACATCTCGATTTTAATAGTTTTGAGATCGTGTGATATCACACGAGCTTTTTTAACAACAAAACAAGCTAGAAGTGGCTGATGTGACCATTTTGCTTAACGTTTTTTGGTTATCTACAGGTGAACATGGATCTTTTATGTTACACAAAAAAAATGAGAAACTCATTCACGGTTCCGAATCTGCTTTTATCTCAATTTTTGAGTTTTGTAACATTCTTTCTTATGACGGCAGTATAGTTTTCGTGAAACTATTGAACATGAAATTGTTCTGAATTTCTTCATTAATGCCTAAAACTTCGACAGTTTTTATTCGATTCACTTCAAAACGAGCAATATTAATTGATAACAAACGCATCTTTAACGTAAATCCTATGTTTTTTTTTTAAACTGCTATAGCTCAGGAAATTTTCGTCGGATTATTAAAAAATACACCACGTTGGAATTTTTACAGTGCGTTTTTTATTATTTTATGCAAAAAATTGAGAGAGAGTTTCAGAATAAGGGTATAATTGGCAGTTGAAAACAAAATATTTCAACCAAAAACAAAATTTTGGATTTTTTTTAGCTGTAACTTCCACACTTTTCTTTTTTTTTGTTCGAATTGGATTGTTATAACCGTTTGATTCACTGTGAATACTGAATATTTTATAGCAGCGTCCGTCATATTTCAAAAGGAAATTGTATGCCATTTATTTTTTGAATATAATTTTCTTCAAATGTTGGCCGACACGACGCCTTAGGGTGCCCATTCTGAGGGTCAATTTTGGATGACTCGTTTCAGCATTACGACCGGTATGGCGTTAATGACACGCGGCATGTTGACTTTCAAAACCTGAATCGTAGCTGGTTTGTCTGCATGGACTTTGGACTTTGCGTAGCCCCAAAGAAAAAAGTCTAATAGATCCATTTTTTGAGCCGCTGTATGGCAAGTGGCACCGTCTTGTTGAAACCAAATGTCGTCAAAATTATAGGTATCAATTTCAGGTAGCAAAAAGTCCGATATCGTGGCGCGATAGCGAGTAACGATGGATCCACCAACCGATAAACCGCACCAAACAGTGGTTTTCTGGGTACTCGTATAATAGCACCTCTTGAGCTTCATCTGGTTGCTCTATAGCACAAGAGCGGCAATTTTGTTTATTGACGTTGCCGTTGAACTATAGCTCAATTACTAAGACCATGTCTAAAGCATGTATAGAGGGTATCATGTAGCCGGTATTTTCCTAACATTGACTCGTTCTGAGCCGATGATGAAACTACAACGCAATCCTTTGTGGGACTTACTTAATTACTGTACCATTAACCTTTCTAAAAAAAAAACAAACAAAAAAGTGTTTGGTTCGGACAGGGCGAACCTTATATACCGTCCACCGTCCCTACGCTAATAAAGTCATACAAAATGGACAGTTTTTTGGACCCTTTAGTTTTTTGCGTCCGTTCCTAGTCTTAGCCAAAACTTAAAAAGTTCTCCATATTGGGATTGGTAGCTAAATTTGCTTGTATTTAAGCACTTATAAGTCCATATAGACTATTTATTATTTTGAGGGCATTAATGCCCATCCAACACTACCCAATATCTGTCCACAAAGAACTATGATTTGTTAAGCAAATACTCAAAAAGGCGTAATTTTACCGTGGTTCCTTTAGTCCCTTTAAGAGAAACTTTTTTCCACCTGGGCTGATTTCACCATTTATTGCAATGAAAATTAATCATTTCAGTATCCTGGTTGATTCATTTGACAGCTATCATGCATTCAACATACACACGGACGGACATGGCTAGACTGCCATAGAATTTTACGCTGATCAAAAACATTTGTACATTATTGGGTGCGTTTAATATTTTGTGGTGTTGCAAACGAAATAAAAATTTAATATACCATACACTTTTCGGTGAACAGCAACTTCAGCCAGTTTTCATCATCCAACGGCGACCCAAAAAGCAACTGCTAATCAGCACCTACAGGTGATGTAATACACTGATGAAATGTGCTACTAAATCGGCGAAGTGGAAAGTGTTGTTGCCTTCCATGGATCCAATTTTAGTTCTGAATATATCTCTTATCTTCGCAAAACATATGACGTCCATTGTCCATAGAAACGTAGATAAAATCTAAACAAAGCATTTATTTGGAAAAACCTCAACGGAATTTTACGCCAAACATTTGCAGTTGCTCCCCTCCAAATATTATCAATTTTTTTTTACAACATTTTTCCCCGCAACGTCATTGGTTTTAGCCAGTGTGTAGTAAAGGTGAATTGAAAGACGTGAATAATAAAGGAATCACAAAAATAGGTATTTTTAGACTTTCACGTTGATGCCTCAGTTTGTCGGTTTCGCAGTAAATAAAAATTAATGAAATAATGCCAATGACAAATGAACAAATTCCGTCCCCATAACGAAATTGTATCGAAGCCGCTGCGGCACGAATCCCTTGTATATTTGACTACATTCACGTTTAGACTCAACTCACAGCTTTTTCGGCATATGTACTCTCGGTAAATACAGAGTATCTCATAAGTTCTGTAATGGAACACAACCAGCACCACTTCAACTGCTCTCAGCACCATAAGAAAACACAGGTCAAACTTGTGGTACTTTGGTTGTTTTCGTTCATCGAAGGGGGCTCTACTCAATGATGTTTGCGCTGGCCAAAGAAGCATTCGACCACCCGATTTTTCGATTATGCCATTTATGCGGGGTGGCTGGTTTCACTAGGACGAATTTGCTTAGCTTCGCCTGCCTGTATTGCGATGTATAAGCGGAGAGTGCAAACATGTTCTGTCCATCTCGAAGCAGTCCAGATTTAGGCCAAGGACGCCCCCAATCAAAATTGATCCATGTTTTAATATAATTCAAATATTAAGTAAAACTGATTCATACCAAATTTCGCATAGAACGTTACGAACTACCAACTCTGATAAAATGTAACTTACTGATCCATATATAAGTGAAAGGTCCGACCCGATTCTGCCACTCAGAAGACACACTTTTCTATTGAAAGAGAATAGAATTGGATAACACTATGTAACACAATTTTGTTTAAGTGAATTATTTTTGCTGTTTCTCATTGGTTATGTCTCTAAACTGAAGAAAAACTTTAACTGATGTCTGGCTAATCGTTTTTTAAGAAATGACATCGAATTTTCAAATTTTTAAATAGTGCCTTTATTTTTCATGGTACAGATAGATAAGAGTGTGCATAAAAGATTGTTAAACAGCTTAATTTTAATGAAGGTATGCTTTTATATGATAATAAAACGAAAAATACACTTGAATCCCTAAATTCAGGATGCTCTTAATAATACTGTTTAAAAATGGTTTGTTTTCTACCTTTCCTCTTGTAGATTTGGTCATTTTCTCTGATTAAATTCCAGATATAGTCGCCAAGCATCCGTTCATTGTACTGCCCTTGGTATCGCTTTTCAAAGGCTTGAATGTCCTGGTGAAAACGTTCACCATGTTCTTCTGAGTATGCGCCAGAATTTGACTTGAACACTTCTAGGTGTGAGTGAAGAACATGCACCTTCAGAGACATTCTGCATCCCATGTTATGGTAGTTCTCGGTAAGATGCTGAACCACTTCCTTGTAATTATCAAAATGAGATACCATCACTTAGTTGAGAATTAAACCAAAACTTGTTAATCGATTTTATTGAAATGTGGCTAGTTTTATTTGTAACATATTTATGTTTATAACTAAAGATCAAAAAAGAGCATTTGTGACTTTTTTGGTTTTTTATGAATTTTAAGACAAAATTTTTTTTTCCAATTTTGCATGAAAAAAAAAAATTTTGGAAAAAGTTTCTGAATATTTCCAAAACTATTCACTTTATCAAAAAACAGTGTAAGAGTAACTTGGAGGTAATGTAGCTGCGGATTCTTGGAGTTTTGACTTAATCAAATCGGACAAACTGTTCTTGAGTTATGCTAAAATGTGTGGTGAAACCTCCATCATTTTTAAAATAGCGGTTTATATACTAAAAAAACGTTTAGGTAGAGGAAAGAACACTCATTATATTATATTTATGACCTAATTCATTAGATAAAAGCAAAAAATTCACTTAAACAAACAAAAAGATTTTTTTTGTTACGTAGTGTAATGTTTTCCGAAATCTCATGTACCGTCGCAAGCCTCACTGTACCCATAAAGTGCCTTATGGGAGAACTATAACCAAGCCGAGTAAAATACGACTATATCGATCTATGTTTTATTTAGCCAAGTTTCGTAAAAAGAAGAGACTCCGTTGCTCTAGAAGTAACATTTTAAATCAGAGCTTGATAATATTCCCCACAGAAGCTATAATTCTTTAACACGTAGAAAAAAAGTGTTGTTGGGATGACAATACGAGTATTCGAAGAGCATCATACTATTGTTACTACTACAATATTATGATCGTCACAACAATAGCATGATACAAATTTAACCATACTATGATTCCCACAACAATATTATAATCCTCACAACAATAGTATGATTTACACACAACCATACTATGATCCCCACAACCAAAGTAAGATTCACACTCAATCAGACTTTGGTCTCTACAACCATATTATGATCTTCACAACCATACTATGATTCACACCCAACCATGTTATGATTCCTACAACCATAGTATGATCACGCAGTATGATCCCTAAAATTATTTTAAATAATTGAGTTAAGTTGTCAACACAGACACACGTTGTAAAAGAAATCTATTGATGGCACTCGATGTGGAGTCTCATGTGGAGTTCTCATTCGTTTGGGGAGAGCCTGGCCTTATAGAGTTCGGTTTTTCTTTCAACAATTGCAGCAAGGCTTTCTGAAGAGGGTTGTCACGGACACGAAATCATGATAAAAGTAGTGTGCATCCACGAAAATCAATGTCACTTTGCCATTTTGTTAAAACTTGTTTTCTATTTAAATATGGAAGCAAGAGGTCTTGAGCCGGTTAATCCCTGTTCGATGTCGACAATAGATTGGAACAATGAAAATTATTTCAAAATACATTAAATTCAAAATAATTGGAGTGATTTATCTAACAATAGGAAAAATCAGTTTAAAAAACATAAGAGTTTTTATTAAAAATATTTCAGTTAAAAATAGCGATAAATTTTTAATTTCCATATAAAAAGTACAGTTATTGCATTAGATCCGTAACAATAACATTGTTCTAAAAAGCATATTCAAATGAACAAAAATACAATCATACAGTATGATTGCCGTAATCATATTATTGTTAGCATAAAAAACAAAAACTATACTTTTGTCGCACCAACCATATTTATATGGTTGCTACAAGTAAAGTTTTATTTCTTAGTTTGGCAAATAATACTATTGTTACATTTCAACAATATTAATATTGCGGCCATCATACTATTGACAGAATTAAATTCAGAAAACAATACTATGGTTGAGACAAAAATACTTTTATAGGGGAGAACATATTATTATTGCCGTGACCATATATTGGGTTATCCATCTAGAGGTATTTTTTAGACTTTGGACTCACTCGACCTAGGCAGCCATCTCACCTGTCCAATTGCTGCTTTTCGAAATGAACTCTCAATGGGTCCATTGTTTGAGCAGCTGTATGACATGTGGTACCGTCCTGTTGAAACCAAGTGTCGTCAAGATTACGGGCTTCAATTTTATGTAGCATAAAGATCGATATCATGGCGCGATAGCGAGCACCATTCACAGTTACGTTCCGGCCATCATCATTTTTGAAAAAATATGCACCGATGATTCTTCCAGCTTATAAACCGCACCAAACCGTGGTTTCTCTAGGTATAATGGCACCTCTTGAACCTCTTCTTGTAGCTTTTCAGCCCAAATGCGGCAATTTTGTTTATTGACTTTGCCGTTGAGCCAGAAATGGGCCTCATCACTGAACAAAATTTTGGGCGAAAACAGCGGTTCTTCCAGTTTATCATCGAACGCTCATTTTCATTGCCAACATTTGAAGGAAATTATTTTCAAAAAATAAATGCATTTTATGCATTTACAACAAAGATTGATTTGAATTTTTATATTTTGTTTTTGTTCTGAAAAAAAAGCGCTAGATGGATCACCCATTATATTCTCTGCGTGTATATAACACATTGGTGAAGGCATCAATTTGTCCCCCTTGTCCGACCCTACACGTATTAACTTGTTTTACTATCCACCAATGGGATTGCACTTGAGAGCTCCTACAGCGACAGAATATACTAAATAAAATTATTACTATCGTTGACTAGTGTTTATGTATAAATTCAAATTTAAAATCAATAAACTAACAAAAAATATAACGAAGGATGGAGTCCACAATAACTTAGATCGAAGATCCTATAAAGAATATTCTATATTATTGATCATCGAAAAATTCTATGTAAGGCGACCCAGACTTGTGGGCCCATCCGCCCAGCTGCTTAAATGTTAAGAGCGTTTACAAGAACTAACACAGGATCCTTTTTAGTATTTGTTTAACTAATCATACTTTTTTCCAAACGAACAATTTTTAAATGGGTACTGTCAGTTGTGAGGCACTTTGTACCTTTAAAAGGGCTTAGTGGCTAAACCTGTTGGTGGGGACACAAGCGGCTAAAATAACATCACGTATGATCAAAACGGCTAATCAAAAGTCAATATGGAGATATGGATACTCAAATTAAAGCAAATTTTGCTACGAATCCAAATATGGAACTATTTTGTCGGACGCGTAGCCCGTAGGGACCATAAAACGAACCTAATATTGAATAAAATGCACCCTTGTTAAATATGTTCTCGACTTTACTGGTAAAAGATTAATCTCTACTTACTTACAGAATTCCCACAACATCGCATTAAAGGACGAGGGAAATTTTCTTTCAAATCAGTGAGCTTTGTACCATATACTCGTACATTGTGGGCCATTTACAATTTAAATCGGCTTTAAGAAAAAGTACTAATAGTTTTTTCAAATTTCTGGTTTTACTGGATAAACTACCTTGTCATTTAATAACACAGTACAACAGCCAGTCTGGGGGGTGATAAATTCCAAGTCAGGGTGATGGTACTAGGTCAGTATATTAAAACCCTCAAAGGGTTTTGCGTTCGTATGTGCCAGTTTTTTTTATGACCTTTTACATTTTTTCCTTATCTTGATGTTTTTTCGCTTAGTTGTAAATGTTGGCAAAAACGTAGTTTGACATAACTCGAGAACGACTAGTTCGATTTTGCTGAAATAAATTGAGAAAAATTAATAATTACATTTTCTTTAATCCATTAATATACTGTTTCTCTACCAAATCAACATTTTTGCAATTAGAAATAAATTTATGAAGAAAATTTTGCCAAAAAAAAATTTTTTTTTTTTTAAAACATATAAATACCAAACGGAAAAACGTGTAGAGTCTTATAACTTTCACGTAAAGTCACATAACCTATAAACAAAATGCGACATAGATCATAGAAATCGATTAACGCGTTCTGCTTTTATTTACAATTAAGTGAAGATATCCCATTTTGACAAGAATATTGATATATGTTTTTATTCAAAAAAGTGCCATTTATCGCCTTTTTTTATAAATTTTCCCCAATAACTCCAGACTTCTGGCCATAAACTACTAAAAAAATAAAGTAAAAATTTTTATAATTTTTTATTTTTATTTTATTTATTTATTTTTATTTATTTTAATAAATATTGCCTACACTTTTTCGATGGTGGTTGTTCGGGACTAGTGGCATCGCATTCATCGCTGTCATCAGTTTCTGAACCACACATAATGTCAATGTGTGACTCCACTGCTGGCCCTTCTGCACCTCCTGAAAATTCTTTATCATCAGGATCATCCTTGTCTTGGCACACAAGCTTACTCCACCATCAAATTTCCGCAAGTATTGCACTCGGCGACTTTTTCCCTCTATATCTCATTTCAAATGGCATAGCAACTTGGTGATAGCGTTCGCCTTGTTCATCAGATTTGGTAGCCAATTGTTTGCTGAAGTAGTCCAGATGATGATGTAAATAATGGATTTTCAAGGACATCTGGACACCAATTTCCGAGAACGATCTTAACATCCTTGCGACAGAAACATCGTAGTTGGTAGAACGATGCTTTCCCAACAATCCTTCTAATACTTCTTTGATTGCCTGCCATGCGTCCAATTCAGCGTCAATCAAAATATTGTTGAATGCGCCACTTTTAATCAGCTTTCGTATATCTGGACCATTTAGTACGCCTGATTGGAAAAAATGAAGTTGTTAAGATGGAAAATCATGGGAAATGAATGTGATATTATAATTTACCTTCTTTAATTTTACTTTCGCTGAGTCTCGGGTAAATTATTTTCAAACACAAGAAAACTTCATCTCTTTTTTGGCGACAGTTTTGATGAAATTCTTAACAATTCCAAGTTTAATATGCAGTGGAGGCAGCAATATCTTCTCCTTCGGCACTAGAGGCTCACGAATAATATTGACCGTTTGTAACCTGCTGTGCTCTCTGATTTTCCATCCGTGGCATGCATATTGGTCACAGGAAAATCGTGTGTCCCAATCGCACAAAAAGCACATATATTTTATATAGCCGCTTTGAAGGCCCCAAAACATTGCTACAACTTTTAAATCGCAGCATATGCGCCACATATGCTTGGCGTAGTTAACCATTTTTAAAATATTTTCCAGTGCATCATATGTTTCTTTCGTTTCTGTACTATAGGCGATTGGAACTGAAGGTTTTTTATTGGTCTTATGCAGTAAAACCGTCTTCAAGCTGAGTTTTGAACTGTCAATAAATAGCCTCCAGTCATCTGCTTCATATTTTATTTCCATTGCGTCCATCAATTTTCCTACATCCGGGCAATATGCAGAAGTTTTTTCATCATTCACAAGGAATAAAGTTTGGAGTGTTGCCTGACGACTTCGATAAGCTGCGACTTTCACACCGGGTGCCAAAAGATTGTTTGATTTCATAAAAAAAGCCAGTTCTTCTGATTTATGCTGTGTTAGTTCCAATTTGGCAACAATTGAATCAAGGCTATTTTGATTTACTAAAATAGGCTCATTGGACACAGATGGTTCGGGATTATATGAGGTATCATCACTTAAACCGTATGCTGCTGCAAAACTCGGAGCGGTCATAGAAGATACAATATCTGGGCTAGAAGCTTTTGGCACAGGAATGTGGTCTAAATGAGGCAATGGTGGGGGCTCTTGCAACTCCAACGTAATTATACGATTTTCTTATCCTTTTTGCGGCTCCTTTATTCACACATGCATAGCAATTCAATGGATTGTGACCTTCGCCAGGATTATTCCAAGTCATTGGGATACCGAATGGCAGAGTTTCACGACTTCTATTTTTACAATCCATTAGACGGTTGTAGCAGCTTTTACACACCACATTTGGTACCCAATTTTTGTTCAGTATAACATTTTGGTTGAAGTACATCTCGTATATTTGAACAAAAGCAGTACTGAAATTTCCCATTATTTTATGTGTTGAGACATATTGACCACAGCAGTAGCAGAAGCTATTTATATCTGGCTTGCACAGTTCCATATTCTATTCACTTTTGTTCACTTTTAAAAAACTGGAAGGAAAATACTTGTTCTCTTCGCGTTCGTCGGCACTTGTTTAATGACAAAAAACGAACACCTATTTATACTATTTCATTTTCATATTTTTCAATATTTTACCGACAGGTACTTATGAATTGGCGCATCTTGCAACGTTCTAAAACATGACCACTCATGAATGTGGGTGGAATTCGTGTAAAAAAAATCATGCCAACAGAAAAAACCCAAATAATTAGAAAAGTGCCCTTGCTTTTTTCCTTTTAATTGTCACGCACATTTATGACCGTTTTTTAGTTTGTTACAGCAACCATAAAAATGTAATAACCTTTTGTTCATTACTCTTTTTTTTAATTCTGAGAATCATAAAAAAAGTCATCAACCTTTTTTCCAAGGAATTTTGAGCATATCTCGAGCAAATTTTTGAAATTCATACCTTTACTTAATTTTGAATAAAAGCAGAACGCGTTAATCGATTTCTATGATCTATGTCGCATTTTGTTTATAGGTTATGTGAGGTTTACGTGAAAGTTATAAGACTCTACACGTTTTTCCGTTTGGGATTTATATGTTAAAAAAAAAATGGCAAAATTTTCTTCATAAATTTATTTCTAATTGCAAAAATGTTGATTTGGTAGAGAAACAGTATATTAATGGATTAAAGAAAATGTAATTATTAATTTTTCTCAATTTATTTCAGCAAAATCGAACTAGTCGTTCTCGAGTTATGTCAAACTACGTTTTTGCCAACATTTACAACTAAGCGAAAAAACATCAAGATAAAGAAAAAATGTAAAAGGTCATAAAAAAAAAAACTGGCACATACGAACGCAAAACCCTTTGAGGGTTTTAATATACTGACCTAGTACCATCACCCTGACTTGGAATTTCTCACCCCCCAGACAATAACCCCAAAAATGTTCCACTGTGTAATGGAACACAATATTATTCATATGACTACCACGACTGGCTCGGCAGTACGTCATCGGATTAACCAAACCGATTGTTTCACGTCAAATTTCTTCAATAGCAACTACGAGTTCTTTCTTCAATGCTTCAATTGTTTATGGATGCTTAAATTACAGCTCCGAGGCGGCCCATTGACATCATAATTTCGGCTGATTATTCGATTTTCAAAAACAATGCATAAAATATCGATGGTTGCGTTGGCTATGTGACCATCTTGTTGAAACCAAATATCGTTCATGTCATTCTCTTGCATTTTGGAAACAAAACGCATTAGGCATGGCGCAGTAACGCTCAACTTGCTCATTTTCGAAGATAAATGGCGTAAGTCCAAAACCCACACCAAACAGTGACTCGTTATGGATTCATTGGCTTTACAATTCTGCTTATTGACATAGCCACCGAGATACAAATAGGCTTCATCTGAAAACACGATTTTTCGGTAAAATTCTTCCTTTCCTGCCAAACAATCTTCAGCCCATTGGGAGAAGCGAATGGACAGTACTTGTTAACATTTCGGACAGTAATCTTACCAAACATACAACAATAAAGTTTTTCTGATACTGCACAAATACTTTTGCACTAATACTCATCAATGTCCTGTTTTTTTTAATTCGTTCTGCTTTCTCTGCGTCTTAGCAATTAAACGATAACTAGCAGTCAATAAAAAAAATTCAGTGTTGAAAATGTTCCAACATTTTAATTTATGTTACTTCACAATCATATGCTATTTTAATATGGTAGCATGTTGTCCCAAACATATAATATGTTTGTGTAAACCTATTTTACTGAAATGCAAATAATATGTTTGTAGCATGTTTCATACATATACTCGTAAAGGGTGGTTAAATTTTAAGTTTTTTTCTGCATTTCGTTTCATATTTCTCAATTTCAGACTAACTCAATTTGAAACATGGTCAGAATGGTGGCAAGAAATGGCAACAGTGGATAATCAATTTTCGACGAAAATCATCTTTAGTGATGAGGCACATTTTCACCTCAGTGGATTCGTTAATAAGCATTGCCGCAGTTGGGCAAATGATAATCCAAAATTGATTGTCGAAAAAACAATGCACTCACAAAGAGTGACCGTTTGGTGCGGTTTATGGGCTGGCGGCATCATCGGGCCGTATTTTTTCCAAAATGAGGCCGGTCAGGCAATTACTATGAGTGGTGTTCGCTATCGTGAGATGATAACGAACTTTTTATGGTCCGACTTGGAAGACATGGATGTGGACGATATGTGGTTTCAACACGACAGTGCCACTTGCCACACAGCTAACGAAACAATTGGTCTTTGGCGCGACAAATTTCATGGCCGTGTTATCTCACGTCGCACAGTGGGGTATTTGACTACCATAACGGCGCTTAATTGAAAAATGAAAACAGATATTTCCGATTATATATTGGTACTCCATAATTGTATACAAAATTCTACATCACTAAATAATAGAATGGATAAGATGTGTTGTTTGCTTCTTCTTCTGTATTCCGTCAAAAGTGGACATTTTATTTCGATTTGTTTAAACTCTCTCAGAAAGTGGCATTTCAGTTGTTTCAAGTGACAATTTTTATACCCTCCACCATACAATAGAGGGTATATTAGTTTTGTCATTCTGTCTGTAACACCTTGAAATAATCACCGGAGACCCAACAAAGTATATATATTCTTGTTCCTCGTAAAATTCTAAGACGATCTAGCCATGTTGCCCGGCTGTCCGTTTCAAAACAAGATAGAGTCTGCATTTAAACAGCTAGGGAGCTGAAATTTGGCACAAACGTGTGTAGTTAACCTAGCATGGTTGTTATTGAAAATGGGCTATATAGCTCTACGGGAAGTTGGTGTTGAGACCCTCAACCGACACTACCTCATAAAAATTAGTTTTTATTTGGAAATATCCGTCCAGTTTTTTGCGCAAAATTACTGAAATTTGCAACTAATAATCTCTATATAGGCGCAATCATTTATGTAAAAATGGTTTAGATTGGTACACCATTTCTTGTACCTCCCATACAAACGGACTTATGGGCCTTGAGAAATAATATGACTATAACTCACCACAAACTTGACCTTTCGAAATGAAATTTTACACATCAAGATTTCTATATACAGCACACTTCTACGCTGAATTCGGTTGAGATCGGAAAAGTCCTACTGGTACCTCCCATACTAACGGTCTCATGGGCCTTGAAAAATAATATGACAATAGCTCACCACACACTTGACCTATAGAGACGAAATTTTCGGCATAAAGATAAATATATAGAACAGACTTTTGTGCTAAATTTGGCTTAGATCAGAAAGGCCCTACTGGTACCTTCCACACAAACGGTCTCATGGGCCTTGAATAATAATATGACAATAACTCACTACAAACTTGACCTAACGAGATGAAATTTTCTACATAACGATTTTTATATAGAACACGCCTCTGCGCCAAATTCTGTTGAGATCGGAAAAGTCCTATTGGTAGGACACAAACGGTCTCATGGGCTTTGAGAAATAATATGACGATAACTCACCACAAGCTTGACCAATCGAAATGAAATTTTGCACATAAAGATTTCTATATAGAATACACTTCCGCACCAAATTGGTTTTTATTTGGGAAGCTGGTGGAGGGTGTCCAAAGTTCGGCACAGCCAAACTTAACATTTTTTACTTGTTTCTATTCAACCATTCGAAAATAATATTATTGCTAAGGAACCTTCAACTTCAGGTATTTTAGAACAAACATACATATCGGTTGTCAGTGAATATGTAGCATTATATTATTATAATTATTATTGGAAACATGGTCTTAATTTAAGGCATTGTTAGTATATTTGTAGATTTTTAAAAGGCTACCTGGCAAAAACCCCCAAAAAAATTTGTAGATATATATAGAAGAATGTGTGTACTTATATAATTAAGAAAAACATCTTGCGCGTTTTTGCGCCAATCCGTGTATTTACAGATTTTCTAAAAATGTTCACATGTAGTCAAAATGTAGAAAATTAAGAGTGACTCTATTTATTGTGTTTACATTTAAATCGTTGTTGTATATATTGTTATTGTTATCGAACCCAAAAGCAATTATTTTTTATTTCATATTAACAATAAAATGATCACGATAACTATTTTAAAGATTTTTTGTTAAATATAATTTCGTGTCAATATTCGGTGATATTTTCAACTCTACCATTATAGATGTATAAGGTGTTAACACTTCGGTGTGTCTGGTTTTGATTTATTATTTTTAAGTACAAAGCAAAAGTGACAATTAAATAGAGAAAGGGACCTAAAGGTAAAAAAATCAATTTTCATTTTTTGATGTGGACAACTTCTTAGCATTGAATGAGACCGAACCCATGCCCCAAAAGTGTTCCCTCCCAGAGCAAATAGAAAGGGACCTAAACTTTAAAATGGCTCTCCTGAACAAAACTTTTCATCAACTTTTCACTTTTCTGAGACCGATCCCATGCCCCAAAAGTGATCCCTCCCAGAGATATGCGCGTTTTATGAAAGTGAAGTCGACGATTCTAAGCGCAAATAGAAAGGGACCTAATCTGTAAAATGGCTCTCCTAAACAAAACAGGGTTTTAACCTTAGGTCCCTTTCTATTTTGCGCGTTAAATATGTGACAGCGCATAGAGAAAGGGACCTAAGGGTAAAAAAATAAATTTTCATTTTTTTCTTTTTTTGATGTGGACAACATCTGAGCATCGAATGAGACAGATCCCATGCCCCAAAAGTGTTCCCTTCCAGATATATGCGCGTTTTATGAAAGTGAAGTCGACGATTCTAAGCGCAAATAGAAAGGGACCTAATCTTTAAAATGGCTCTTCTGAACAAAACTTTTCATCAACTTTTCACTTTTTTTTTTTATGTGGACAACATCTGAGCATTGAATGAGACCGATCCCATGCCCCAAAACTGTTCCCTCCCAGAGATATGCGCGTTTTATGAAAGTGAAGTTAAGATTCTAAGCGCAAATAGAAAGGGACCTTATCTTTAAATAGCTCTCCTGAACAAAACTGGTTTTTAGCCTTAGGTCCCTTTCTATTTTGCGCGTCACATATGTTGTTTTTTTTTAAAAATTTTATTATATTTTTTGAGTAATTTCTTCATAGCTTTTGAGGAAAGCCATATTTCCAAAATCTACAGTGCCCTGCTAAAAGTAATAAAGCATATTTTCCATCCCCATATTCCTAATTTATGATGTATTCGTCAAAACGGTCAGAATGCCCTAAAACGACCGACCGTCGAACATAAAATCGTAAAACATAAATTTATTAACAATTTATAAAATTTTATCACACATAATTCAAATCACACATGGAATTGACAAAAAGAACAACAAGAATTGACCCAATTTTGAAGGAGAATTTCCCAGCAAGGCCTTCTTCTCATAGATAGCATGGATTAATGAAGACGGCAAGAAAGACCAGCAGTCAGCAGCGAAGATAAGGCATTGCATTCTTAAATATCCACTTCCACCTTTTAACTCTGCGCTGGGGTAATTGAAAACGAAATGAAAGCGAGTGTGGATGCCGCTGAATTCCCTGACACACTTCCGTTTCGAGTGACTGAGGCCGGCAAGATACGAGTACTCGTATTTTAAGCGGCGATGACAACGCCGTGCCGTGTCTATGGGGACGGTGCTGGCTGGATTTGCTGCCGATGTTGCTGCATCCATTACAACCAGCCATCACCGAATTTTTGCTGCTGCTGCCGTTGGTGTTTCTAATTTTAATGACAAATCGTGTACGTTGCGTCGTTTTACAGTTTTCGTTGAAATACTGAAAAACATTTTATGGATTTCCATTTTATTTTCAGCGTTTTTGTGGGGCTGGGTGGGGGGAGGAGGTTACGAATACATGGCGTTTTATTAAGAGCGTATTCAAATGGATGACACAAATTTTCATTTGCGCTATATTTTTCTGCTGGCTGGCTGGCTGATGTTGCTCTTGTCGAAATGAAATTTAAGTATAATATCACGATTATTTTCTAAAAACCAAAAACAAGAACGCCCGCAATAGCCCAGTTGTCTATAAAATGCTTTATTGATTTAGCCATGCTGCCTCTGAAAACTCTTAAATATTTGTTTTGAATAACCGTCCGTCCGTCCTTCCATCCATCTATTCCAACAAATGACTTTCGATCTCTGTCATGGACATTTAAAAGTATTCGGTTCCAAGTTGGCAGTCAGTATTTCTACATGTCTGTCCGTCTGCCAGCAGACGTCCTCGTCTGTCGGTCTTTCATGGTGTTATTGTCTACACGGTGTGTAACAAATTAGCTGTGATTTCTTAAAGTTGTATCATTAATTGTTGTCACAATTCCTTTTTGTTTTTAAAGAAAAACTGTTTTTGTGCGTTTACTGATGCTAATGAATAGCAACAAACAACAAGCATATCTAAATCGAAATACCGAAAAATATGCCATAGTTCGGACGATGAGTTCCACAGCGGACGGGAGAGGAATGCACTCCAGAAAGGTATAGCGCTCGAATAAGTTTTCATTTAACCGAAAAGGAACATGCCACCAATTAGTTAATTTATTTATTTTAAGGTATACCAACGTGGACCACCATGTATAATGCGAAGTATACGCAACTAGTAAGTCCAATTCAAAGTCGGGTAAAGAACAAGTATATGTGACGCGCAAAATAGAAAGGGACCTAAGGTTAAAAACCAGTTTTGTTCAGGAGAGCCATTTTGAAGATTAGGTTCCTTTAAATTTGCGCTTAGATTCGTCGACTTCACTTTCATAAAACGCACATATCTCTGGGAGGGAATACTTTTGGGCATGGGAGCGGTCTCATTCGATGCTCAGATGTTGTCCACATCAAAAAAAAGTGAAAAGTTGAAGAAAAGTTTTGTTCAGGAGAGGAATTTTAAAGATTAGGTCCCTTTCTATTTGCGCTTAGAATCGTCGACTTCACTTTCATAAAACGCGCATATCTCTGGGAGGGAACACTTTTGGGGCATGGGATCGGTCTCATTCGATGCTCAGATGTTGTCCACATAAAAAAAAGAAAAAAAATAAAAATTGATTTTGTTACTCTTAGGACCCTTTTTCTATGCGCTGTCACATATAGGTTTTCTCAGGAGATTTTCTTAATTTTTCGGTGATGCACAGCGGTTCCGAATCGTTTTTTACTGGCCAAAACTCTGTAACTTTTGAACCGATAAAAATATTTCAGTAATAATCTCCTTAAGCTTTTCAATAAAATCGGTTCAGTAGTTAATGAGTAATTCACGGTCGAATAATAATATTATTTAGCATATTATATAATATTTAGCATGGAAATGTAGTGTTTATTTTCGCCTTCTTTATATAGAGTAATTCATCTAGAGGTATTTTTTCAGAACAAAAAAATATATAAAAATTCAAATCAGGTGTGGAATCTTAATTGGTTATTTAAAAGGACATTTTATGGCATTTATTTTTTGATTGCGCCTCTGGGTTTCTGAGGGTCCAATTTTGGATGACTCGTTCGAGCATTTCGACCGGTATGATTTTAATGACATGCGTAATGTAGGCTTCAAAAACCTTAATCGTAGCTGGTTTGTCAGCATAGACTTTGGACTTTACGTAACCCCAAAGAAAAATGTGTAAAGGTGTTAGATCACTCGATCTAGGCGGCCAACACACTTGTCCAAAAGTGAAATTAGCTGCTTTTCGAAATGACCTCTCAATAGATCCATTGTTTAAGCAGATATATGGCAAGTGGCACCGTCCTGTTGATACCAAGTGTCGTCAAGGCTTCAATTTCAGGTAGCATAAAGATCGGTATCATGGCGCGAAATCGAGCACCATTCACGGTTACGTTCCGGCCATCATCATTTTTGAAAAAATATGCACCGCTGATTCCACCAGCTTATAAACCGCACCAAACCGAGGTTTATCTGGGTATAATGGCACCTCTCGAAAACAGCGGATCTTCCCGATTCTCACCGAACGCCCATTTCCCTAACACAGTTGCTAACATTTTAATGTAATTATTTTTCAAAAAAAAAAATGCCATAAAATGTCCTTTCAAATTACCAATAAAGATTCCACACTTGATTTGAATTTTTATATTTTTTTGTTCTGAAAAGTACCACTAAATGGATCACACTATACTATTTTTAAATTGGTGACTTCATAGGTAATAATTAACTAAATAATTAAAATCAGTTGGATCAGAGCAGGACTTTATCAAGGGCTAAGGGGAAGATTATACTTTGCTTAATAATTAAAATTTAATGTATCTACAAAATCGAAATTGAAAGATTATTTTTTAATATTTTTATTTAGCTCTTAATTTACATATTATTTTTTTCAGTGCTCTGCCGCAAATTATTTTTTTCTAAATTTTTAAAATTAGCCTGAATTAATAGAAATTAAATTGTAAAATAAAAAAATGGCATATATCATAATTTGGAAATGCAGATCATGCAAACATTGCCACATAACTACCTCATTTTCAATAATCTATATTTATTTATGTACGCGCTACAGTTGGATATGGTCACTCGACCTCAAAAAATCGTGGGAGGGTCTAGAGAATAAATTGAAAAAGTGCGTAATTTTTACCAGGATGATTGTACTCGTATAAGTGCAGTTATGTCCGGTCAGAGAGACTATTTGTCCGCCACTATTGATGGAAAAAACGTATTCAAAAAAGACTTTTGCTTTTTGATTTGAAAGAGCTGCATAGTAATTTTAAAGCTAGACAACCGGAAGTTAAGCTGAGCTGCTCGAAGTTTGGCAAATTCCGTCCGCCGTTCTTTGTCACTGGTGGCTGCAGTGGAGCACATAATGTGTGAGAGTGAGGTTGTCAAATTCACCAAAATTTAAAACTAATGTTTTGTGGACTGAATAAAGCGTTGCACAGACGTCATAAAAGACATGGTGTGCCCAACGCCGGACGAAAATTGTTTTTTGTTGAAATACAAAAGTTGCCCTGGAATCGCCATTGCAGTAAGTACAGTACGTACGAGTACATTTCAAAAATTGGGCTTGCACAGATAGGTAAATCATTAAATTCCATAAATATTTTTTTTAGCTCTAGAAGCTAAATATTACATCCAATCTTGGTAAATTTTTACAGATTCAATTTTTGTGGACAAAATATAGACATTTTTGAAATTGAAGAAAATCGGTTCAGATTGAGATGTAGCTGCCACACATGTTTAATCGGTTTTATATTTTTAGCTCTAGAAGTTATATATTGCACCCAATAATGATGAAATTTTGCCAGTTCTTACAATTGATCAGTAAGCAGCTAAGATAAAAGAAAGTTTGTATTGGTTCCACTCTAGAACACCATTTTAATTCCGATTTCGGGATAAATTTGGTATAAAATTCCAACCATAAAGATCTATTTTTTAAGAAGTACGCAGACTGATAGTCCAAGAAAACGGCTTCCAGTATAAATGGATTTAGTGGAGTCAAATAATTGATGTAAAATCATTTTCTGCCATTTGGATAACTTGGACCAAAGGGCCGGAAATTCGTTTTATTAAAATTAGCACAAATTGAAATGTCATATTTTAAAAATTTCTGTAAATTTAATGTACGTTCAAGGGGCTGCATGCATCACCAGAAGTGGGGAGTACAATAAAGTCGACCATACTTGACATTCGCTTTACAAACTTGTTCTTTTTCAAATAAAAAAAGAAAACTTCCTGCGCTACTGATTTTAATGCAATATCAGAGTATACGAGGGCGACCGCTAAAGTAGATGGCCTAACATAAAAAGAACCGTTTTTTTGGAATTATTATTATTTATTTTTCAACATAATCTCCTTCCAACTCAATACACTTCATCAAACGTTTTTCAAGTTTTTTAATTCCATCCGAAAAATAAGATTTTTCAAGACCTTCAAAATATGCCTCAGTTTCAGCAATAACCTCGCTATTGGACGAACATTTTTTGCCACTGAGAAATTTTTCAAATTTGGAAATAAGAAATAATCAGAAGGAGCTAAATCTGGACTATATGGTGGATGCGGAGCAATTTCAAATTGTAATTCGGCCAGTTTTTGTTGAGATAAAAATGCAGTGTGTGAAGGAGCATTATCTTGATGAAAAATAACTTTTTTTTCTAAATGCGGTCGTTTTATCTTGATTTCTTCACTCAACCGATCCAATAAGGCACAATAATATTCACTATTTATAGTTTTTTCTTTCTCAAGATAATCAATAAATATTATACCCCTTGCATCCCAAAATACTGCGGCCATTACTTTTCCTGCTGACTTAACAGTTTTCGCCTTCTTGGGACCATTTGTACCAGCTTCTATCCATTGTTTTGACTGTTCTTTGCATTCTGGGATGTAGTGATGGATCCATGTTTCATCAACAGTTATGAATCGGCGCAAGAACTCTATTGGATTACACTAAAAAGTCGCTAAAAGCTCCTCGGAATTGGTCCAACGGACGATTTTTTGGGGCAAAGTCAACAAACGCGGCACTCATCTTGCGGATAGCTTTTTCATGTGGAGTTCATCATGTAAAATACTCCAAACTTGTTTTTCGTGTATTTTAACAATATCAGCAAGTTCTCTGAGCTTTATTCGTCTATCTTTAGTCACTTCATTAAATATTTTTCTAATGTTTTCAATAGTAGTAGCAGTTTTCGGTCTTTCAGAGCGTTGTTCATCTTCCGTACTTGAACGACCCATTTTAAATTGTTGAACCCAGGATTTCACGGTGGAGTATGATGGTGCATTATCACCATGAACAGAATCCAATTCATCTTTGATTAATTGTGGCGTATAACCTTTCATATAAAAGTGTTTAATTACCGCACGAAACTCTTTATTTTCCATTTTTCAAAAATTATAAAACTTGTTTACTTCAAGCACCTGTAACAAAGAAAATAATCATTAAATATTTCGGAAATTTTGACAGATGGCTTATAAAAGATTGCTTTTAAAAAACAATACAAAAAGTTGCTTGTAAAACAGAAAATGTGCCAGGCCAGTTAGTTTTGCGGTCGCCCTCGTATTAAAGGGGTCAATCACTTTCCTTCTGAGTGGGAAGAAACTTTCCTTTTTTAGGCAAAAGGATAAAACGGAATGTCGGGTACAGCCGTTTTTAGTAATAAAACCCGACTGTCGGTTTTTTGAAACTCGGTTTTGAATAAATCCCAAAATATCGGGTGTTTTTTGTAATTTAATTGCTGTCATTCCATGCTCTGTTAAAATGGTCTCTATTTTAAGTTTAAGACTACTTTAGATACCAAAGGAGTTTCCCACAATCACAGTTGTTGCGATCTTTGTGTTTTTTTTTTTTGAAGATGATTCACTCAAGTGATATGATCTAACAACTGAAAGCATTCATGGTTCAAATTAAGCAATACCAGAAACAATTTGTACACACGTACAAAACAATTGAGTTTTTTCTCTGTTTGGGGAGATCAAACATTTGTCCACAAAGATTAATTATAATGACACAATTTGCTGAAGTATCGCAACGAAAATGACTCAAAGACTCACCTTACGGTCAAATTAATTGCTTTGAATGGATTTTCTATTGTTATCTGTGTTTGTTGGAATTTGGTGTTAAACGATACTCAAGTAGTAATTGTGTAAATCTAACAATTGTATTTGTTTGTTTAAGATAAAACCTATGTTAACCATAAAACTTACACGCAAGTTATGTCATGTGGCCTCTGGTGTTGTTGGATCCACTGAGGACATATTTGGAATGTTTATTTTTTTTGGTCACCAATTTCTAATTAGCTCAACGAAATGAAATTTCTTAGGCGTTAGTTTTTCTTTTGTGTTGTCTTCTCCGGGACGTTAACGTATACCAGCGCAGGGATTCTGTGATTTGGGATGATCGAAGATACTCGTATTACAAGTGTGCGATTTTTTATGACTTGTATGCACGCAGAAAAAAAGTATGGCTGGGGTGACAATATTCGAAGAGGATCATACTATTGTTGGGTATATGGTTCTCACACAACAATATTATGATCCTCACAACAATAGTATGATTCACACATAACCATACTATGATCCCCACAACCATAGTATGATTCACACTCAACCATACTATCATCTCCACAACCATACTATGATCCTCACAACCATAGTATTATTTACACTCAACCATACTATTATCTCCACAACCATATTATGATCCTCACAACCATAGTATGTTTCTCATACAACCATAGTATGATCCTCACAACCATAGTATGATTCACACGCAACCATACTATGATCCACACAACCATAGTATGATTTACACTCAACCATACTATAATCCCCAAAATTATTTATTAGGATTGCTTATTGTTGTTATTAAAAAATATAGATTTTTATTTAGTACTTGTATGTTATTTTAAATTGCATTACTATTAGTTCATAGCCAGATTTGATGCCATGTTTTTATTGCACATTTCATTCAAGAAACAAAAATATATATTCCAACGGTCAAAAATACTTTTAGTTGCCAGCAGGGGTGAATGCTACTTCACCATCCGTAGACACCAAGTAACGAATGTGATTTTACCATGATCAATGGCTATATACCTAAGTGCAGGCAGATTTTAAATAAACGAGAACCAGTCGGTATTAGAGTATTTCACCGAACAAAGAAAACACAATAAAAATCCCTTGAACTACATTCCGATTGTTGTTGTTTTTTTTAATGGACAGCAACCATTCACTGTATCGTGTGTATGTGTTTTTTTGTATATCAAAAAAAAAAAATACGCACACACATCCATGTATGCTCTATAAAACCTGGTTTGTTATGTTCATAGTCGCAACCATACTGTATGATTGCCGTAATCAAATTATTGTTAACGTAAATTTTAAACAACAATGCTTTTGTTGCACCAACCATGTTTGTATGGTAGATATTTACAACCATATTTTCATTTCTATATTTGGCAATAATACTATTGTTACATTTCAACAATAGCAATATTGTCGCAATCATACTTTTGTCAAAATAAAAGTCTAGTTTCATCCGAGTTAGTTAAACTATGCAACAAAATTTCGAGATTATCTCGGGGGTGCTTGTTTCCTTCGGGAAATATATAACTTAAGTGAGAAGACGAAATCCCCAAAAGGATGGAGTCCAAGTAGGTCTCAGTTTTTTTGTATGGAATAAGAAAATTTTCATATGTCAATGCAATACTGTTAAAAATATTTTTAATAATGCTACACTATCTGTAACCCGATTGATTTTAGAAAAAAACAAAAGAAATATATATGTTTAGCATAACTTGTGCTCTGAAAATTTAATTTAACTGCAATAATTTTAATATTCGCTCTGAATATTTTCCAGCACACAAAAATGCACCTTAAAAAAAAAATTGTTGCAAATTTTTTTTTTCAAATTTGATTTCTTTTTTGATGTTATTAGTTCCGTTATAGTTCAAAGTTAGTATTGTAGCCTACTATGTTTACATTTTAAAACGATTCGCCTATTATTATAGCAATGGCGTGAAACCATCCACTTTCCCCGACGACTTATTTTTTACACAGTAAAATTATAAATTTAAAACGTTGCTTATTTAATTACTTTACAAAATTGTATCCGTATATACTCTTTGACAATAACTTTGGCCCACAATAGCTTACTTTGATTATTTTCAAGATGACCTGCCTGCATTTATGGTTTTTACTCAATTTTTCCCTAGAGCTTATTTATTTAGCCACTAACTGTTAAGTACTCGTACATTCTAAGTTAAATGTTCAAAGCTAAAATAATTCTTCATAAGTTTTTCTTGTGTTGGGGCGGTGCCACGCCCCTTTTATATATCGTATACTTTGTCCCTACTTTTACACCCATTTCAATAGTAGAACTTAACATAGCCCTATAATGTCATATGGGTTCTGAATGAGTCGAATCATTAAAAAATACTTGGGACTTGGGGATTTTAAACGACGTACCCTACATTTATTGACTGCAGCTTTAAAAAATAGGATTGAAAAATGCAAACGTCTTTTGGTGAAGCACGCTGATAACTTGCACAGAAAAATTTTGTTCACCGATGAAAAAAAGTTTACCATTCAGGAAAAATTTAACAAGCAAAATGATAGAGTGTATGCGCGGTCATCTAAGGAAGCATCTGAACTGATCCCAAGGGTGGAAAAGGGTCATCTCCCAGCTTCAGTCATGGTTTGGTGGGGTGTCTCTTACGATGGGGTCACTGACCTGCATTTCTGCGAACAAGGAGTCAAAACATCGACCAAAGTTTACCATGAAACCGTTTTGGAAGCTGTTGTGAAGCCTCATAACAATTCCCTGTTCCAAAACCAGCCATGGACTTTCCAGCAGGATTCTGCGCCGGCCCATAAGGCTAAAACGTTCCAGGCCTGGCTTCGAAACAATTCGTTCATTTCCTCTGAAGAATGGCCCTCAGGCAGTCCAGATTTGAACCCATTGGATTACAAATTGTGAACGGTTTTAGAGGACAAGGTTTGTCACAAAAGATACCACAACATTGGATCTCTTAAGACTGCTTTGGTTCGAGCTGTGACCAATTCATCAAATATTATATTCAAAATCTAATGTTCCTTCCGTATATACGCTAATGGCCCAAGATAGCATGCCTTGATTTTTTCAAGACGATCTGCCTATATATATGGTATTTACCGCAATTAAAAAAGGGCTATTAAAAAGGTCACCACTTAATTTTTCCCTAGAGCTTATTTTACGATGGTAAAATAATAACTGTTAAGTATATTCTAAGTTAAATGTTCCAAACTTTAATATTTCATCATAAGTTTCTCAAGTGATGAGGCGGTGCAACGCCCCTTTTAAACATCGTATGCATATACTTTAGTAATTTCCTGACACACAGTATACATTTCAAGACGATCTTTTTATAATCATGGTCACTTTATTGCTTTTAAAAACGGGGCGTGGCACCGCTCTCGTTTCCACCTAACTTATTTGTTTACACTTTAGTTGTATATATTGCCTCTGTAAAAACGAATCCGTGAATACTCGTACTCTGTGACAAATTATTCGCCCACAAAAGCATACTGTGAATACTTGAAGCTGACCTGACTGTTTTTATGGTCAATGTATAGCTTTTAAAATGTGGGGCGTGGCACATTTCACTTTTTCGCCGTAGGTATTTTATTTAACATTAATATAATGGGTCCAATTCTAAGAGCTTTAGGTGTGTTAAATTTTTGGATATGGGCGGTGCCACGCCCCTTTTTGAAATAGTATTCCTTTATAGGTTGTGACGATCTTCTGGTCACCGAAGAGGAGGCGTTCAGAAATTGGCGTTTAAACAAAAACGCCAATATTGAACTGCTGCGTCAACAGGCAAGAACGTCGTGTGCCAGAGTGCTTAGGCGTGAAAAGTGTTTTTACGAGCAACGTCTACGTACAAAGGCTCTTAATTCTCGCAGAGGAAATAGGAGCTTTTGGTTGTTTGTAAGAAAAGTAAAGGATAGTTCTTCATATATCCCAACTCTTGTTAAAGATGACCAGCAATTCACTGATCTGGTTGATAAAGCCAACCTATTGGCTTAAATGTTTGCAGGAAATTCTTCCTAGCCGCTCCCCATGAATCAGATATTTTTTCGAAAACGTGGGGTTAAAAGGGTTCTTGCGTATCTCGATGTTAGTAAGTCCCCGAGACCGGATGGTATTTGGCACTTGTCCTATGTAAGTGTTTCTCTACGCTAGCTCGTCCACTGCGCAATCTTTTTAACCTTGCTTATCGTGCGTGTTGGAAGTTTGCGAACGTCCAGCCGATCCCTAAAAAGGTATAATCCTGCGAATTATCGGCCAATCGCGATTTGCTCTGCGCTCTCCAAGGTAATGGAGAGCATGGTTAACCACCTTCTTGTAAGGTATCTGGAGTCGAACGGCAGACCTGATGGCTTTCTTATCGGAGCGTTGTGAATCGGTCTATCCACCAGTTCGGCAAGAGTAAGGTCGTGGCTCTGGATATCTTCAAGGCATTTGATAGAGTCTGGCACGGTGCACTCATGTCGGTAATACATTTGCTCGATTTATAACGAACTTTCTCAGAGATCGCAAAATACGAGTTGCTTTAGATGGGTTCTCATCCAATAAACATAGGCTGACCGCAGGTGTGCAGCAAGACTCTGTGCTTTCTTCCTCTTTATTTCTTATTTTCATTGACGATCTTTTGGGTGAGACCGTAAATCCAATCTACTCCTGCGCGAATGACAGCATCCTATGTCATTCATATTCTTTCGACAGTTGGCCGAGTCTTCAAGATATTGCAGACAAAAGGCGAATTATGCACGCAGAAAAAAAGTATGGTTGTGGTGACAATATTCGAAGAGGATAATACTATTGTTGGGTATATGGTTGTGGTACAACAATATTATGATCCTCACAACAATAGTATGATTCAAATACAACCAACAACAACCTCACAACAACAGTATGATTCACACATAACCATACTATGATCCCCGCAACCATAGTATGATTCACACTCAACTATACTATGATCTCCACAACCATAGTATGATCCTCACAACCATATTATGTTTCAAATACAACCATAGTATTATCCTCACAACCATAGTATGATTCACACGCAACCATGTTATGATCCCTACAACCATAGTATGATCATACACAATTACTTACATACCATGATCCCCAATATAATTTATTAGAATTTGTTTAAGTTGGCAACAATAGATTTGAATTATGAAAATTATTCAAAAATACATTTAATTCAAAATAATAGGGAGTGATGGTTTATTTCACAGTAGAAAAAATAAGTTTATATAACGTAAGCGTTTTTATTAAAAATATTTCAGTTAAAACCAAATCAGCTTGTTTAATTTCTTTTTTAATTTCGATAAAAAAGTTTTATTATTGCATGAGGTCCGTACCAATAACATTTGTTCTAAAAGCATATATATTAAGAAAAATTACAATCATACAGTATGATTGACGTAATCATATTATTGTTAACATAAAACGCAAAACTATAATACTTTTGTCGCACCAACCATATTTATACTGTTTCTATAACCATATTTTCTTTTTTAAATTTGGTAATACTACTATTGTTACATTTTAACAATATTAATATTGTAGCAATTATACTATTTTCAAAACTAAATTCAGTTAACTATGCTATGGTTGCGACGAACATACTTTTATTTCGGAGAACATATTATTACTGCCGTGACCATGTAGTAACCATGTTTTTTCTCTGCGTGTGGAAAAGACACTTGGCCGGGATTCCGAATGGGGTCGAATGAATATTGTATTTTAATGCGCGTAAGGCATGTATTCGCAGTGTCGAAAGAAGCACTCAAGTGTATAGGCTACCTAAGGCGGTGCTGATCTTTTCGATAGCTATGTAACCAACATCAGGCTAAAGATAAAATTCAACTCCCATATATGGGCAGGTGCACTAAAAATAATCCTTGAAGCTTCTGGACCGTGTTCAAAAGAGAGCGATGGTGCTGATAGTTGGGTATCTAACTCTATTGCTTTCCTGGAGCATCATCGAAATGTGGGTTGTGTATCGCTACTCTATCGCTACTTCCATGGTGAGTGTCCTTCAGACATTCATGGTCTTATTCCTGCCGTGAGGATGTTCAGCAGGGATTCACGACTTTCCTGAAATGCACACTTATTTGTTATAGATTGGCCGGTTGACCGCACTATACACCACAGATCGAGTTCGATTTTCGCCCGTACTGTCCGTATGTGGAATCGACTTCCGTCAAATGTATTTCCCACCAATTACCACATCCAGAAATTCAAGACGAATGTCAATAAACATTACTCCCACTTTGCCCCCTTCGATCCCTTGCATTGCATGTATAGGGGTAAACCACTGTGTATTGCTTTATTAAAAAAAAACATGTACATCATAGTTAGCCATAGTCACTAGTCGTGGCAACCTATTGTTTTACTGAATCCTGTTGCCATAACCTGTTTATTGGATGTAAGTATTGTTATAGCTTCCGACTTATGGTATGTCGAACCATCAATACCATGGAATGTCTGTGATTGCAACAGAAAGTGTGCTAATCCAACCGAATTTTTGTGTTTCGGACCGATTTCCAACTGATGTTTTCTCTGTGTGTATCTACTCGTATGTTTTCGTAGACTTCGCCTCAACCACTTTGTTGTTAACAACAATGTTTTGCTATGTTTCATTATATATTTACATATATGTATGTACGTATATAAAATTGTGTTTTTTTGGAGTTTGATTCTTTTTCATACATTTTGTCGTCCGTAGGCATCTTTTTGCCTCCTCGCAAGTCCCACAAATGTGACGCATGTTGCAATGTCCAAATGAATAATATATTTCGTTTCAACTAGATGACATCTCTTTGGCTTAGTCTTGCGTACGCATACTGCACCACTGACAGCAACAGCAACAATAACAGCCGAATTTGCATTTATAAAGGGTGATCCATCTAGAGGTATTTTTTCAGAACAAAAAACATAAAAATTCAAATCAATTGTGGAATCTTTATTGGTAATTTGAAAGGACATTTTATGGCATTTATGTTTTGAATATAATTCCCTTCAAATGTTGGCCGCAACTACGCTCAGGGTTTCCATTCTGAGGGTCCAATTTTGGATGACTCGTTTGAGCATTTCGACCGGTATGGCTTTAATGACACGCGTAATGTTGGTTTCCAAAACCTAAATCGTAGCTGGTTTGTTAGCATAGACTTTGGACTTTACGTAACCCCAAAGAAAAATGTCTAAAGGTGTGATATCACTCGATCTAGGCGGCCAACTCACTTGTCCAAAACGTGAAATTAGCTGCTTTTCAAAATGACCTCTCTATATATCCATTGTTTGAGCAGCTGTAAGGCAAGTGGCACCGTCCTGTTGAAACCAAGTGTCGACAAGATTAGGGACTTCAATTTCAGGTATCATAAAGATCGATATCATGGCGCGATAGCGAGCACCATTCACGGTTACGTTCCGGCCATCATCATTTTTGAAAAAAATATGCGCCGATGATTCCACCAGCTTATAAACCGCACCAAACCGTGCTTTTCTCTGGGTATAATGGCACCTCTTGAACATATTCTTGTTGTTCTTCAGCCCAAATGCGGCAATTTTGTTAATTGACTCTGCCGTTGAGCCAGAAATGGGCCTCAACACTGAACAAAATTTTGGTCAAAAACAGCGGATCTTCCCGATTCTCACCGAACGCTCATTTCCCTAACACAGTTACCAACATTTGAAGGTAATTATTTCCAAAAAATAAATGCCATAAAATGCCCTTTCAAATTACCAATAAATATTCCACACCTGATTCAAATTTTTATATATATTTTTTTTGTTTTGAAAAAATACCTCTATATGGATCACCCTATGCATTGTTTGGTAATGGTTGGTCGGGCACATGGGGTATGTAACATTTTGGTTTTCTAAATTTTTTAGCAGCTCAAAATGTTTTCTCTCGCGTTTGCCTCTTCAAAATGGCATAAATCCCTTAAACTGCATTCGGGAATATTATTTATGTGTTAATGTAAGACGTGACAAGCACTTGTCTGTGGAGTTCATGCATAGTATTTACACTCAAAAAAGGCAATAGTCGGATCTAGTTCCATAAAAGCTATGAGGGTCTATTATCCTAAACCATGAAAATGTTGTAACTTCTAACATTTACATACTTTCCTTTATCCAGATGGTAACAGATCCGCCGTAATTCCATTGTTTCGAACTGTAAATGAATTTCTGCAAATTAAAGGTGAACCCGTTAAAAGCATAAAAGGATCATGGAACTTTCTTTTACTCGTATTGCCCTGAAGCTCCGGTCAAAATTATTAAACTCAATTTAGAGACATTTCCAACACGTAGACAATTTCTACAGTACAAATGATTTTAAAGCCATGATAAGACAAATTGACTGATAAGTCTACTTTTCTCCATTGTTCCCATTCACTCAAGGCAACCTTGCTTGCCACAATAGAGAGGTAATGGATTCCTCTTATCTCTCTCCAGCAAGGAGAGTTCCGGCAAGTAATGTTGCCTAGTGTGAGGAGAGTTCCGGGAAGTAAAGTTGCCTAGTGTGAAAAGAGGCTTATCGAAATTGTGCGAAAAAGTTCACCTATGAGAATAAACTGTTTCTTGATTATCTTAAAATTACACGACAATCTTCATATCACAATATATACTCCATCCTATAAGAAGGAGTATATTGAAACGGTTGATACCTGTCGTTTTCGAATCTACTCCATATTTTCTTCGATAATAATAAAGGCTTAGGGTAGAAATTTAATATGTATGTTTTGCCCCTTTACCTGATTTGGTAAATTTTTAATCAATCTACACCTTTGCACGATGCAGTTAAAATTCTATATGTGACACGCAAAATAGAAAGGGACCTAAGGGTAAAAACCAGTTTTGTTCAGGAGAGCCATTTTTAAGATATAAATACGTGTATCTTTGGTGTACAATCACTTTCATAAAACGCGCATGTCTCTGCGAGGGAACACTTTTGGAGCATGGGATCAGTCTCATTCGATGCTCAGATGTTGTCCACATCAAAAAAAAAAAGTGAAAATTGATTTTTTTTTACCCTTAGGTCCCTTTCTCTATACGCTGTCACATAAAGTGGTTAACCGATAGATTTTTTTCGATTTTAACGACGATAAATAATTTATACTTCTTCATAAGGTCTCAAAAAAGTATTTCGAGATGCGAAGCCGGAATAACATACTGCGTTTACAGGCCGGTCCAAATTCGAGTATGCTTTTTTTTTTACTATTTTTTTTTGTTCAACAAAGACTTCGACTTTTTCAAGATTTCTAGCGGGAGTGAACTGCCATCGAAATAATATTCGACAAAGGAAGTAGACATATTAATTTGTTGTATACCCTCCGTCATGGATTATGGTCCAATATGAAAATTTCTATAAGAGGGTGTGACCGATGACAAGTTTTTAGCTCACTGGATAAATGAATGATGGGTGGTGCCACGATCTTCTGTACAATTTCAACATAACAAAGTCTATGATACTTAGTAGAGCCATAAATACTGTTACAACATTGAACACACCCATTTCAATAGCAGAGCTGAACATATCCCGCTAATGTCATATGGGTTTTGAAAGCTAACCTCAATTGCGTTAGTCTGTTACGGGATTTTAAAATTGTTTCAACTTTCATCCTGGAGTGGTCAGATAATGAGAACCGTATCGCTGTAATAGCGCTTTTCAAGTGTGAAATGCAAAAAGCTATATTTTTAAAACGCTCCGGCCACTAGGGATTAGCCGCATGTTCGATTACCGAGGCATAAAACTGTTTGAGGAGACTGGAGACGTAAAAGACCGCCACCAGTCGGGCCGCCCATGCTCTGTTCGAACACCGCATGTCATCAAAGCCGTTAAATCAAAAATTTACAGAATGAAAATGAATATCACGCAAAAGTCCATGAGTCGAATCATTAAAAACGACTTGGGACTTTTGGCTTTCAAACGACGAACCGGACATTTATTGACTGCAGATTTAAAAAAGAATAGGATTGAAAAATGCAAACGTCTTTTGGTGAAGCACGCTGATAACTTGCACAGAAAAATTTTGTTCACCGATTAAAAAATTTTTACCGTTCAGGAAAAATTTAACAAGCAAAATGATATAGTGTATGCGCGGTCATCTAAGGAAGCATCTTAACTGATGCCAATGGTGGAAAAGGATCATCACCCAGCTTCAGTCATGGTTTGGTGGGGTGTCTCTTACGATGGGGTTACTGACCTGCATTTCTGCGAACAAGGAGTCAAAACATCGGCCAAAGTTTACCAAGAAACCGTTTTGGAAGCTGTTGTGAAGCCTCTTAACAATTCCCTGTTCCAAAGGACTTTCCAGCAGGATTCTGCGCCGGCCCATAAGGCTAAAACGTCCCAGGCCTGGCCTCGAAACAATTTGCCAGCGTTCATTTCTTCTGAAGAATGGCCCTCAGGCAATCCCGATTTGAACCCATTGGATTACACGGTTTGTCACAAAAGATACCACAACATTGGATCTCTTAAGACTGCTTTGCTTCGAGCTGTGGTCAATTTTCCAATGGACGAGGTTCGTGCAGCTATTGACGATTGGCCAGTGCGACTTAAGGCGTGTGTAAAGGCAAAAGGCGGACATTTCGAATAAGTAGATTTTTTTTTGGATACAATATACATCAATTAATATATTAAAAATATTTGTTCCAAAAACATTCAGTACTTTTTATTTTACAGCATAAAAGGTGTGTAACAGTATTTATGTCCCTACTAAGTAATCTGGTCATTGCTTTGTCCTTTCATACGACTTGTTCGATATACGAGTATATACAAACATCATCAGTTCCAGATATCATCTTCATATCTCTTACAGTTAATTAGATATTGTCTTTCGAGGTGATGCAAGCCGAATGACAAAGTGAATATATCCTATAGCACAAGATGGAGGGTATGTAAAAAAACATCTTACTTCTTTTCACTACTAGAGTCTTTATCTTCTCTGATTGCGCTTTTTGTGGTAGTTACTGTCTAACGCCCTTCTGTTTTAATTCGACCGACATGTCCAAACCAGCACTGTATTTTGATACACTGAACTACTTTCATGTAGGAGGACAACTCATAATTCGTTCGAAACATGTATTCCTCGTCCACGGGTATGGTTCAGTAAAGTTTCCAAAGGATTTCTCTATCGAAAGCCGTATTCTATTTATCCAGTCTTTGATGGCCAGTATAGATGGTGTTTTATGCGTAGATATAACTTACTAACTTCAAGGGGTAGCTTTCAATCGAACTTTGACATTTCATCAAGAGATTAACAGTTAAACAATGCTACTAAATTTTTCAAATCTGCTTTGAAAATCAGTCAACGATTAGCAACTTGTTTATTTTAATGGCGCATGTAATCGTCGAAATGCACGAAATTATTTGCAAATGGTAACGCCACTGTGGATAAGTAAACCTTCTATGCTTACCAGAGTGAGATACTGCAAGGACATCTCTCTTACAACAAATTATGGAGCCAACCTAAGTAAGTGTCAAATAAAATCCACTTACAAATTCCTTCTTGCTTTACAGTCTAAAGGTACGGTTGGATAGGTAAACCTTCTATGCTTGAGCAATAAATATTTCATCATATTTGCGCAAAATTCTGTCAAAATAGCACAGGGTTGATATTGTGTGACACTATCGACAAATATTTGACAGGTTTTGTTTGTTCAAACAGATATGTAAAGTAATGTCAAATAGAAGTTTGGGAAAACAGATTTGACGTGTGTTTACATTCAAATAACTACGTTTGACTAAAAAAATATTTGATAAAAATATCAAAAAATAAAAAAAAATTGCTGCCAACCTTTTGAAACCAATAATGCAGGAAGAAGAAAATTTACTAATTTTGTGGAGCAGCATCTTTGCAACGGGCAATGGGTTCGAGAGTGGGTATGTAGTCGGAGTAACCCGGATGCTGCGCAAAGTTGTTAAAAGAACTGCGAAGAGGAACATCAGCTCTCTATAAAAACTTTTTGCGCATGAACGCAGCAGAGTTTGACTATTTGGTAAGCCCTAAAATGAGATGAAGACAATTAAAATTTGAAATAAATATTTTTGTGTAGCTGAAATAGCTGAAATTAGTTGCCCTGCTATTTACAAAGAAGGCGACACAACTTCAAAAGTAAATTTCAGCCTCCGAACGTTTAGACGTTGCACTGATTTTACAAGCTGCTATTTCTTATTGTTTGCTCTTACAGCAAATTTGTAAGATCAAATAGATATTTGCCGAAAATAGAGAAAAACATTTGTTCTTGGGCGGTCACACTGTGTTCA
Source organism: Hydrotaea diabolus (assembly GCA_963513945.1). NCBI lineage: Eukaryota > Metazoa > Arthropoda > Insecta > Diptera > Muscidae > Hydrotaea > Hydrotaea diabolus. Next base: position 14,394,800 of record OY740716.1, on the reverse strand, counting down.
CATTGGGCAATGTTTTGTTTGCTGGCAAATATTTTTGTTTCCTCGAAATCGACTGTTTTGTTGTTTGGCACTCTAAAATATTCTGTTGTCAGATTGTGGCAAAGAAATATTCGACGTTTTTGTTCCAATATTTTCCCAGTGTGACTGCACCTTAAGACCATGAAGCGGTTCAAGGAAGCAGTAAAATGAATTGCCAAAATCATTCATATTAGAATAGCTTCTTGAGCAAATGTCAAAAACAAGCAATATGGTCGAATTATGTTCTAATTAGAATTACAGCTCCTTTTGGCAAAAAACTATAGAAAAGATATGTAGTGACTGATAGATTTCGCTCCTTTTTCAATATACTCGTAATGCTAGTACCATAGGTAACTTATTTAATGATTTCTCCCCTTTTTTTTGCAGGTACATTCTCATCTAATTTTCTTAAAAAAAATTTCAACAGTAAGTAAGTACATAAATAAATAATTATAAGTCTGGTATATGTTATAATTTTGTAAAATATTAAATTTTATGGTATTCTTAAAATCAATTATAGGTCTGCCTATTTAGACCCGAAATTGCAAATTCATATATCGGCATCAATTGTCCTTTTAATGTCTATAGGTAAATCTTAATATTCCGATGTGTAAAATGAAAACGGACCGGTATTCCTTATCAAACGCGAACAGAGTCCGCCCAAGAAACGAGCGTAAAAGTGCTTTACAAAAACCTAACAATTAAAATATTTTAATACCGGGTTATATATTTATACTCGTACAAGCGCGCTACCACACATCTGCAAAAGTCTCGCAATCATATTTAACACTACTACTGCGATGCCGACTTGATATACAATTTTTCCCCGAGTGTTTATTCCAGTCGTATACGTTGCATTAGGGGTATTCACATTCTTGTGGATTTGAGTAAAGGTACGGTCACACTAGGCAAATATTTGAAGAAAATCGTTGAATATTTCTTTGCCAAAATCTGACCACAAAATATTTTTGAATGGCAAACAACAAAACAGCTGATTTCGCGGAAACAAAACTATTTTCTAGCAAACAAAAATATGTCTTATGTGAACACAGTGTGACCACCCGAGAACAAATATTTTCCTATCTTTTCGGCAAATATTTATTTGATCTTGCAAAAATTTTGCAAGAGCAAACAATGAAAATAACATCTGGTAATATCAGTGTTGTCAGCTTTTATCATTGTTGTCAGCTTTAAAAATTGCAAATTGTAATACATTTTTAAACTAAATCCCTAACACATTTAAAGGAGGGATATAAATTCTATCTGACACGACAGAATTTTTTTTAATGGAAGCCGTCACTATAATGACGAAATTTCAATTTAATTTAATATGGAGATGTGGCTAATAATTGTGAACATTGATTGTATGCAGAAAACATTTTTGGGACGCTTGCGTACACTGATAAACATGATTCGTTAGACTGTGTGTGCTAATCTCAAAAATTACAAAATATTTCCGCGATTATGTCGTAGAAAAAAAAACACTGAATTGGTCACACTTACGCCAAGTAAACAGCTGTTTCTGTCATACTATTAAATTGACTGGCGGTAAAAATAAAGAAAAAAAATATATATTAAACATTTTAATAGTCTACATTTCATTTTAGTGCCTGCCAAATAGTCAAACTCTGCTGCGTTCATGCGCAAGAAAATTTTACAGAGGGCTGGTGTTGCTATACGCAGTTCTTTTAACAACTTTGCACAGCATCCTTCATTACTCCGACTACGTACCCAATTTCGAACACATTGCCTCTTTTTGCGCTTTTTTGCCTTTTCCTCCTCTTCCAAGACTATCAAAGATGGTGCTCCACAGCACAAAGTCATTAAATTTTCTTCTTCCTGCATTATTGCTTTTAAGAGGTTGACGGCAAATAAATTCCTATTTTTTAACAATTTGATCAAATATTTTTGTTAGTCAAATATTTATTCAAATGTGAACACACGTCAAACATGTTTTCCCAAACTTCTACTTGACATCAGTTTGAACAAACAAAACAAACATAATGCGTAATTTAATTAAAACAAAAATTATTTTGATTGTTCATGCAATTTACAATTGAACATTTTAAAATAATTCTTGTTTTGTTTGCAAATCAATTTATTGTATTTTTTCAAAATCACTCAAGGCCAAATAATAAATAAAAACAGCTGAGAAATGACAACAAAAACCGTCGCCGCACCCGTCGTCATTTAATTTACATTTTCTTGCCGCACCGGTTTCCGTCGCCGCAGCCGCAGTCTTCTGTTTCTACTCTAAGAAATATAACTCTAAGACTTGTGAGGACTTCTCTATGAAATGCGTGAGCCGTTCGGAGTCGGCGTTAAACAGTAGATCCCTGTCAGTGAGTATAAGAAGTGAATCGTACACTGCTCGCTAATTTTGGAAGAAGTTCCCCTTGTTCCTTACTGGGTTGTTGTGCACTTAAGTTACTAACTAACTAGGCAACTAAGCTAGTTACATCGAAATAATACGGCTAATATCTACTTTATTATTTCCACCAGATTGTGAATACCCCGATTAAATATTACAACACATCTCTCCGGTTTATTAAATATTTTTATTCGTTTTTTCCGCATTATTTTATTTCTCTTTTTTGCTGCATTTAATTTCACACACAACCATATATGTACATATGTATGTATAAAATCATTTTTAAATAAATACAACATAAGAAGAACAACAACAGAATGCGGAATCCCAAAAAACAAAACAAAGCCAAACGAAATAAGAAAAGGCAGCGTAGAAGGTACAAACTAAAAAATAAAACTAAAAAAATGACAACATAATTCGCCACTTTATCATAATCACAATACGCCCACACTTTACTACGAGTGCGAGTACGCGACAAGACGAGAGTATTTTAATTTTCTGCATTTTTCCCCGACATTCGTTTGTTTTCCTCTCCATTTCGTTGTCTTTTTTCTTGTGCTTGTATACTCGTATTTGTTTTCTTCGTTTTTTCAACAATTTTCAGTTTGTTTTGGCTCGGGCTTTGCTGGTAAAAAACAGCAATAAATAATGATTTTTTTAAGTTTTGGTGCCACAACAATTTTTGACACAAGTTGAAAGAATGGGAAACAACAACAGATTAAAACTACTTAATAAACATTAAAAAAAAATATGGAAAAAAGGACGACATTTATTTTTGACACCAAATGCCTGAAGAACTGAAGGAGTTGTCCTATGGAAGTGGGCAGGGTTTTCGTTACAGCATAAAATCACAGACAAACGGAGATCTGCACAACACGCGGGATCCCACGACAGCCGGTTCTACGCACCGGATCGACCCGAAGCACCAATTCTTCGGCCAAGGGCTGTCACCCCGGTACGGTTTGCCGCTACAACAACAACAACACGCGTATTTTAAATGTTCGTGAAAATGTGCATCGGGTACCGCTCCACGCCAGTGTTTTACCCATTACTTAGAAACAATTATGGCGGTTCCAAAAATTCTAATTACTGTTTTTAGATTATTTTAGAAATAAGTTCAAATTTGGTAAGATTTAAAAAAAGTGCAATTTTAAAAACATATTTAATAGAATAGAAATAGTTATAAATTAAAATTTGCCTACATTATTTAGATCGTAGTGGTCTCTTTGATGAGACCCAAATTTCGTACTAATCGGTCAATCCGTTCCAGAACAGCAATATTTGGATATTTTGGGTATTTAACATCTTTCAACACTCCCAAAAAAAAAAAAGAAAAATATTGCAGACAATGATACGATTATTATTTTTGCTAACTTTTCGAGCAAAGATATGTTAAAAACGTTTAACATATTCTGATCCATCTCTTGGAAAAATCCAAAAATTCCTAAATTGGGGGCTGAAAATCCCAAAACAGTTTGGGTTTTTTGAGGTATAAACACCTATGTCAGTACTTAAAATATGATTAAGTTATGTCTGTCCGTGTGCTCGCCCGACCTAGGATCTTGAAGTTTTGCATGATGATGGCTTGTGGTCATAAGCCGTTTTGAATTGTAAATGGGCGAAACCGTCCCAGGTGGAAAAAAGTTTCCCTTAAAGAGACTAATGGTACCTCGGAAAAGAAAACTCTTAACTGAGTATTTCCTCTACAAATCATTAGTTTTTTTTGATTAAAATAGGAACTGTTAGATGAGCCACACTAAATACCCAAAAAAAGGCACAATTGCTGTGGCTCAAAAACAAAACGGGCGATTAATAGTCAATATGGACATATAAAGGGTGTTTTTTTATTGGGGTATAGAACTTTAAGTTGGCATCACTTTTTTAACTGGCGGCCATTTTGTCAGCTGTCAAGTGATTAATATTTAGTTTGGTTTGCCATTTCATCATGAACAGGTTGACAAAAGAACAACGCTTGCAAAATGGGCCGAAAATGAGATTCATCTCGATGCTGATTTTCATCACAAAATTTTGTTCAGTGATGAGGCTCATTTTTGGTTGAATGGCTACGTCAACAAGCAAAATTGCCCTATTTGGAGTGAAGAGAATCCACATGAGACCCTTGAGACGCCATTACATCCACAAAAACTGACTGTTTGGTGTGCTGTATGGGCTGGTGGAGTCATTGGGCCATACTTCTTCCGAAATAATGCTGGAGAGTCAGTTACGGTTAATGGAGACGGGTATAGAGCCATGATAACCGACTATTTTGTTCCCGAATTGGATGGCATGAATGTTGATGAGTTGTGGTTCCAACAAGAGGGCGCTACATGCCACACAGCGCACGTCACAATCGAATTATTGAAGGAAACATTCGATGAGCGCATAATTTCGCGGAATGGACCTGTCAATTGGCCACCAAGATCGTGTGATTTGACACCATTGGATTATTTTCTTTGGGGATATGTGAAGTCGCTCGTCTACGCCAACAAACCAGAAACGTTAGGGGACTTGGAAGCCAACATTCGTGGCGTTATTGCCAACATACGGCCCCATATGCTCGAAAAAGTGGTTGAAAATTGGACCTGTAGAATTGGCTTTATTCGAGCCAGCCGCGGCGGCCACATGCCCGAAATCATATTTAAACATTAATGGCATAAAATTATCCTTCCAATAAAGCCAAATTGATGGACATTAAAACGATTTTCTTGTGTTTTATTTCAATTCGAAGTTCTATACCTCAATAAAAAAACACCCTTTACAAGTACTCAAATGAAATAAAATCCAAATACAGAGTCATTTTGAAGTTCGGGCTCTCATGGGCCAAAAGGGCCCGTGATCGGACTTTTTTTAAACTTTAGTAGCGTAGGGCAGGGATGCAAAAGTTAATACAATTCTACAGTTTTGATACATTTTCTGCATCGAAAGTACCGTGATACCAAAGCGGCTCATTTAGGGCTTATTTGCTACATTTTACAAATGTTCCGATCTCTTTTCTCTTTATATCCTACACAACACTTTGGTATAGGCTATTATTACTAAGTGCTGATGTTAGTTACGCCTTGAGGTAATGTAGATCGATCCAATGTTGAGCATACCGGCAGATTAAGAATTACTTTGATTCCATTGAGGAATGTCCGTCCTTCTATCGCTGTAATCAACCTGTACGGTAGCAGTTATTAACCGGTTTTGATGAAATTTAGTAAATTTAATGCTGCCAAGATTCATAAACCTTTTAGTTTACCCATTGTTAATCTTTGAATATATAAACAGCAGGGGTTACCAAAGAATTTGAGGAAAGGGGAGTCAAATTAAAATACTCGTACTCCTATGTTTAACATTACATTTGTCGTCATAATATGAGATGGCCATAAACCATGATATCAGGGGCTTCGAAATTTAATTTTGTCTCATCCGAAAAGACAACACCAAGCAACTGTCTTTTCCAGGTTATATAGGGTGATCCATTTAGAGGTATTTTTTCAGAACAAGAAAAAAAATATAAAAATTCAAATCAAATGTGGAATCTTAATTGGTAATTTGAAAGGACATTTTATGGCATTTATTTTTTGAAATTAATTTCCTTCTAATGTTGGCAACTGCATTATGGAAATGAGCGTTCGGTGAGAAACGGGATGATCTGCTGTTTTCGACCATAATTTTGTTCAGTGATGAGGCCCATTTCTGGCTCAACGGCAAAGTCAATAAACAAAATCGCCACATTTGGGCCGAAGAGCAACAAGAATAGGTTCAAGAGGTGCCATTATATCCAGAGAAAACCACGGTTTGGTGTGGTTTATAAGCTGGTGGAATCATCGGTGCCATTTTTCCAAAAATGACGGAACATAACCATGAATGGTGCTCGATATCGCGCCATTAGAGCGGACTTTTTGCTACCTGAAATGTAAGGCCGTATTCTTGACGACACTTGGTTTCAACAGGACGGTGCCACTTGCCATACAGCTGCTCAAACAATGGATCTAGAGGTCATTTCGAAAAGCAGCTAATTTCACGTTTTGGACAGGTGAGTTGACCGCCTAGATCGAGTGATATCATGTTATATGGTTACGTAAAGTCCAAAGTCTATGCTGACAAATCAGCTTCAATTCAGGGTTTGGAAGCCAACATTACGCGTGTCATTTAAGCCATACCGGTCGAAATGCCCGAACAAGTCATTCAAAATTGGACCTTCAGAATGGAAAAACTTAGGCGTAGTTGAGGCTAACATTTGCAGGGAATTATATTCAAAAAATACATGTCATAAAATGTCCTTTCAAATTACGAATAAATTTCCACACATGATTTGAATTTTTACTTTTTTTGTTCTGAAAAAATACCTCTAGATGAAAAACCTTATATAAACAGAGCAAAACAGAGACGTGTCCCCTTACGGGCAGGATTTAGTGAAGATTTTCTTATTATTTTAATTCTCTTAAGCTTTCATTCACACACCACCTTTCTTTCTTGTTGCATATTTATTCGTGTTAAGTAGAATGTTCTCTTGAAAGAAGCTGCCTGTCATATGTGGCACTCGTATATTTGTTCTGCGTTTTGACTCATTCCACTTAAAGAGGGAATAGCCTTTCGGTTGACTTTAAACGATTTTGAAGTTTCCGCAACACATAATCTAAGATCCTTATCAAATATAATTATAGTTATGCAATAATAATATTTCCTCGATCAGCTAAAACTTAAATTTAAATTAAAATGGTGCGAATAACTACTAAACGAAACTAATTGCAATTTACCTGCCTTAATGTGAAAAGACAGCCGATAACTTAAATAAGTGTGCCTACAAGTAAAAACTTAAATTTTAACACTTCATTTCCAATAGAAACATTTTTTTAGAGGAAGACTTAAGAAGAGCATCTAAAGAAAAAACTTTTATTTCTTTAGTAAGTTTAGAGTTTTTGTCATTAGGGGTTGCTATTCACGTGAAGCGGAGTGTATAGCAAACACATTTAACTACGATCGATATAACATTTTCACATTATGCCAAACCTGGTAAAAACGAGGTAAAAGTTGTACGATGTAAGTGGCATCGAAATCGTTATAAAATTTTACCAGGATGGAATTATTGATTAGAAACTTGTTAAAAAATATGTTGCGGTTAGTTGGACTACAATTCAACTCTGGCGTTGGTAGACAAGAGACATACAAAGATGATTACTCCTTGAAAAAATTAACTTAAATTAAAAATTAAATTAATTAAAAAATTAACTCCTTGAACAAATTTTCATATTGGACCAAAATCCAACATGAAGTATATATAAGCTTCGGCCCGGTCAAACTTAATTTGTTTAAGAGGGCGGTTCGGAAACTTCTTAGCCTAGCATAAAAAGCGCGGTATAAACAGAAAAGTTAAGTGTTTTGGAAACTTCCATCTCTGCTATGAACACATGTTAAATTTTGTTTCGATCTGGCAACTCCTTCATATAGAAACAGGTGTTCACAAAAGACGCATCCGCGATTTTTTTACAATGGAAAAATTAGAAATGCGTGGTGTCATTAAATATTTACATAAAAAAGGTTTATCGGGACAAGAAATTCATAATGATATGGTGAATGTGTTAGGTGAAAGTGCTCCTTCATATGGAACAGTAAAAAATTGGGTTGCTGAATTTAAACGTGGAACCACGTAGTGGACGTCCAAAAACAGCAACAACAACAGAAATTGTAGCCAAAGAGCATGATATGGTATTAAATGATCGACGAATAAAAGTGCGTGAAATAGGTAATATCATGGGCATCTTAAATGATCGAGCCCATTTAATTTTGCATGAAAAACTACAGATGAAAAAGCTTTCTGCAAGATGGGCGCCGGACTTGTTAACAGTCGACCAAAAACGCATAAGAATGAACATTTCTCAAGCTTGTTTGGATCGTTTTCAGCGAAATAAAATGGATTATAAGCGTCGTTTCATAACTGTTGATGAGACATGGATCCACCACTTTACTCCAGAGACAAAAGAACAATCCAAACAATGGACTGAAGCTGGAGGAAGTGCCCCAAAGACGGCAAAAACAATTCAATTGGCTGGTAAGGTTATGGCAACGTTTGTTTGGGACTTCAAAGGTATTTTTTTTGATTGACTATCTGCAAAAGGGTAAAACAATAAATTCAGAGTACTATTGCAACCTTTTAGATCAATTAAATGTACAAATTCGAGAAAAACGTCCTGGCTTACAACACAAAAAATTAATTTTTCATCAAGACAACGCACCAGCGCACAAGAGTGTTTTAACAATGGCTAAAATCAACGAAATAAAGTACGAGTTGCTTGACCACCCACCTTGTTCTCCTGATTTAGCTCCCAGTGACTTTTACCTGTTCCCAAATCTAAAAAAATTCATTGCTGGCAAGCGTTTTACCTCAAATGATGATGCTATTACAGTTGTAAACCACTATTTTGAAGACCTTGAGGAAAACTATTTTAACCAAGGGATAGAATTGCTAGATAAGCGTTGGACTAAGTGTATTGAAGTTTCAGGAGATTATATTGAAAAATAAAAATATTTTTGAAAAACTAACTATTCTCTTTCATTGATAGGCTAAGAACTTTCCGAACCGCCCTCGTACTTGTTTAATACTGTCAATGGTTACGGGTGTTGATTTGTCAGCTCCAGCGAGTCCCAAGCCTGCCAAAGATAAGCTAATTTAACAGTTTACAACGTCGTTAAGTTAAAAATGTTAGTATTTGGCTCAATTAGTCCTTGAAATGAAACTTTTTTCCCATTTGCTCGACTTGGTCCCTTTTTAATATCAACTGGTAAGTTAGAAAAATATTGATCTTAGAATTTTATGACGATCAATCATAAAAGGTCGCTGCTAATTATTTTGATATGTAAAAAACGGAATGACAAACTTATATGTGACTGCGCATAGAGAAAGGGACCTAAGGGTAAAAAAATCAATTTTCACTTTTTTTTTTGTGATGTGGACAACATCTGAGCATCGAATGAGACCGATCCCATGCCCCAAAAGTGTTCCCTCCCAGAGATATGCGCGTTTTATGAAAGTGATGGTACACCAAAGATACAAGTATTTAAATCTTTAAAATGGCTCTCCTGAACAAAACTGATTTTTACCCTTAGGTCCCTTTCTATTTTGCGAGTCACATATACGCTTTCCATCCTGTGGTGGATATATCAACGCTCAAAGACAAGAGTACTCGCTTACTAAACTAGTAAGTGGTCGCTAAAGCGATAACTTCTAAACTTTAAGACACATTTTTTAATTTATTTTTATACAAACACTGATTGGCGTTATGCACCTAAACCGTTTGATTTGAAAATTTTTTAATTTTTAGAACAACAATTTTAAAGAAATACTATAAGCGAGTAATAGCTGAGCTTGCTTATACTCGCTTAAGGTTATTCTTTCTAACAATTTTAATTATTTAAATCAAACAGGTTTTTACTCGTATGCAAATTGTCTATTGTTGTAAACAAAATTATTTTTATATTCATGTACAATGGAGGTACAAGGTATCGCGTTTAAGACCTCCCAATCAAGTTGCCAATAGAACACGCCCAATGTTAAGTACCTTGGCCGAATCTACAGAAAAAGTACTTTGGTAAAAAAATGTGATTCCAAATTTAAAACACACTCGCTATAAGTCAACACAATTTCGTGTCGGGACTCCGCTTCTAATACAAACTCATCAGAAAAACATTTTGTTTTCGTTTTTAGCTGCGATAGGCATGAGCGCCAAGTCGAGGAAAATGCAGCATCATGATAATTTTCATCACAATCGATATATAGAACACATATTATATATCGATAAGTTGTGCCGGTCCGAAATTCCCATACCCTTTAACATAAATTGGGTTACATAGCAAAGTTGTGAATTCTTTTTGTAATGGATGAAATGATTATATCGTCTTTTTTCTAAGAATTTTACACAGTTTTCAGACTTTCTTTGCTCCAGTTTTAATATAATGTACGAAATACAATGAACATGTACGTATGCAATGGATTTTACACTTTTTCCGTGATATATTGCTATCTTTAATTTTGCGGATAAGATAACAATAATAACGAATAATACAAATAGCAGTTCTGAGTACGAATGCCTTGAAAAATTTAGTCTGTTTTCACCAAAATAGGTCTGCAGCATCAACACGTTGAACATTGATCTTGTCAAATTGTTTATGTGTTCCAAAGCAAAACATAAACAAAATTTGCAGCACACACCAACAGTAGAAAAAGAGCTAATATTGAAAATGCCGGCAAAACACACAATTTCGATGAGATTGAAATACTATTTTTAAAATTGTTTATTTTAGTTGTGGCTAAGCTAAAAATTAAATCTAAGAAAAGAGAGCGGGAGAAGTTTGCACAAAAACGAATATCGAAATCCAACATTCGTATAGCCATTTTTCGATCACAATCTCGCTCGTCATCATCATCTTTTTAAGCGTCATTGTAAAGATTACCCTAAATGTCATGATTTTAATAACATTTGCAGGCATCTCGTTCTGATCGTCATCGCCAATGACCCCCCTTGGAACCCCTTCCTATTTTAAAGAGCGCCATCTAGTATTTAAGCAAATGTTTTTAAATTTATTGCACGCGTGTGTTTGTTCGTGAGTTTTTCATTATGATCAGTTTTCTTTTTTTAAAGATGCGCTAAGCAATTGAGGGGATTATCACCAACGGTTGCTGCCGGTTCGATCAAGCGATGGATCCATCCATCCATTCTACCAACGAACCATTGCTCGATCACCTGCTGTGTATTTAAGCAGACACACACACACACACACACACACACACATCCACTGAAATTGTTAACGTTTGGTGAGAGCAAATCCATTGCCATCGCATAGGAGATGATCAATTCGCGAGCGAGCATTCGTTCAGTTGATACAACTACTACCACTAAAAAGAACTACCAACGGCACACAGTGGGCGAATTTTGTAAGGTTATAGCTCATTGCTAAGAAAAAAAGTTCCCAGTCAGTTCCTGAATAGGATGTAAGGGGAAATCAGTTTGTTGGGAGCAATACAAACATTTCAAAAAATATTGGTTGAAATATTTCACAAGTTACAAAATTCAGAATTTCTTTTCAGCGGGGTTTTTATATCCTCGTCCTACTGGATAAGAGGGCATATATCATATCCTACGGACAAAAAATTTGACGCAGCGAAAAAAACATTTTAGACCCTGTACTCGTATATGATTTGACCAAATACGTTCCATGACTTTGAGCCATGTCCGTCTGTCCGGCTGATTCGCACGAAAAATATCGAAAAGAGCTAGGCAATCGTTTTAAAATTATGCACGTCGTAATATTTTTCCAAACCGGCCTATGGGATTGAAAATGGGTCATATTCACACACCTCTTCCGGTACATCCCACAAAATGTGAAATATCTTAAATACTGTTCATACGATCTAGCCCAAAATCAGTACTTAAAAAGAGGGTTATAACAAAGAATTGGATTCCTAGCCACGCTTCAACTGGTACCTCCCACGCAAAGGACTTTTGCTCAGTGCAGATAAGAAATTCACAAAGGTACCTTCTGGTACCTCCCACGCAAAGGACTTTTGTCAAGTGCAAATTAGAAATTCACAGAGCATGAAACTTGCTAAAAAATATAAACATCCTAGTATTTTTAACGGCTTCATAAATGTATATCAGAAGTAGTGTTCACTCGCCCTATTATAGCACCTACCATAAAAATGCACCATTCCGCCCACTTTTTTATTTTTGAAATATCTTAAATGGTACACATACGATCTAACCCAAAGTCAATGGCTAGACCAAATTGACTAAGTGACACATAATTGGATTCCTAGCCACTACACTTCTGGTACCGCTCACAAACATGACACTGTTTCAGTGCAGATTAGAACCCAACTATCTCTTCACCCAGTGCGTGAAATTCGATAAAATTGTAAACTCCATTCCATTTTTCTACACGTGTACGAAAAGACTGAAAGACACGCTACATTCTGGTAACCCCAACGCAAATGCACCATTCCTCTAACTAACGAGTATTTGTAAAATATTTTTAATACTATTCAAACGATTTTGCGAAAATTAGTACTCGTATTAAGCAAAAAGAATATAAATAAGTCTACCTGACAAAAATTTTGAGCCTTGTCCAAACTCTTCTTGCACCTTCCACACACGCAGTACTAATCGAGCGAAGATTGGAACCCACATTGCCCTTATTCCTAATGCATGAATTTTGCTTGAATTTTGTTTTCTGCAACATGTTTTCTGCAACATACCTTTTTTGTAGCAACTTGCACTATCTATCATCTCAGCAGAATCATTGCGAATTATAGTGGTCTGTTTTTTGGTCCCTTTAACCGACCTTAGTCGAAGTCAAATCTTCAAGACAAACCCAAATTTGGACTCGTATAAAAACCGGCTTAAATTTGAGTACAGTTGTTGAATAAAAGTGTAATTTTTGTGACCCTGATTTTGGAAAGGCAAGAGGTAGGGCTATCTTTTAAGAGAAAAAATCCGAAAATGTTTAAACCGCTGCCATTTCGTCTCTTGCATTTTCAGCCATGGCCGTAGATGGACATATTTTAATGAAATGAGCCAAGGAATACACTGTTTTAATTTGCCTAGTCATGAATGAATCACCCTGTAAAAGTTATCAAGCGGAAATGTTCAAAATAAAGATTTGTTATGAGTATATTTATTTCCTCAAAGGAAACTTTTTCCCTTTTAGCTCGTCTTGGTCTATGTTCTATACCAACTTTGAAATATCGAAAACACAAAATTCGACCACTTTATTAGAACTTAGCAATTTTACCCTAGTAACCTTCAATCCGAAAATTGTCAAACCGCTGCCCTTGCCCTTTTTCGGGCATGTTCGTAGATGGAAATTTTTTCATGAAATGAGCTAATGAATACGCTAGTGAAATTTGCCCAGTCATGAATGAATCACTTTGTATGATTATCTATTCAATTCAATTTAAAAGCGTTCTTTAAATGGGCGTGGTCATTTAACCCTGGCCCCAAAAACCGTACTGAAAATTTAATTATTAACCGACTACTTTAGCTATGGAGACATGGGTAACAAAATACCATTAAATTTCGTCACCAAACCAAATGTCATAAATTCTACGACTCTTTTAAAATTAAGGCTTTGGCACATAGGTCTCAGGTCCATGGGACACCGAAAAACATGTATTTTCGAACACGGGAATTCCTCATAAAAAACGAAACTTGCAATTTCCTTACTAATTTTAAGTTTCCTTACAAATCTGGCTATGATATTTGTTTTGAAAAAAGTATCATTTTTTAACGATTTGATTCATCACGAATATTTAAGTTTTTCTTTAAATATTAAAATTGCCTTTGATTAAGTCAAGTCGTTGACAACAAAACCAATAGCACAACTCTATTCGTTTAGCCCTTAAAAAATATTATAACAAGTAAAAAATGTCGTTAATTTCGGCATAAACAATTTTAGTTCCCATATGTGACAGCGCATAGAGAAAGGGACCTAAGGGTAAAAAAATCAATTTTAATTTTTTTTCTTTTTTTTGATGTGGATAACATCTGAGCATCGAATGAGACCGATCCCATGACCCAAAAGTGTTCCCTCCCAGAGATATGCGCGTTTTATGAAAGTGATGGTACACCAAAGATACACGTATTTAAATCTTTAAAATGGCTCTCCCTTAGGTCCCTTTCTATTTTGCGCGTCGCAGATGTCTTGTAATAATCAAAGTCGAGAAAATGTACAAAATGATAAGGATTTTGTTAGATCTAGTTCTTAAGATTTCTTTTAATTTGTGTTTGCCTTTTTGAGTAGCGTTTTAGGTCAAGTATAAAAGCATCAGCACTGCAAAACTTAGCTATTTATAATAATTAACATGTGAATATTTTGACCGTAAGTTTGTGGACACTATGCTACTTTCACAGTGTCAAAATACCAAAAGACGTTATGTCCTTAGACGTTATGAAATGCAACTATTTTAGGCCACGCATGTTATGGATGTAGAATATAATACTGCTTTAATTATGTTGTCAAGGATGCTAACACGCACTTATAAAAAGAAAATAGAATTATTCTTGAGAAAATTGTTTTCTAAAACGCATTACATTACTTCTTGCGAAATCAAGTCAATTCTGTATCATATTTCGCCCGTGTCATAACTTAAAGGCAGCAAATACAAAAATCACACAAAACAACTCTTGGGAAATGATGGAGATGAGATATTCGTTACGAGAGTTGAATAATCAAACTGGATACCAGACATCCAACAACAAAATTGTAACAAGTTTATAAAACTTACAAATAATTTAAATTTTTTTTAATAAACAATTTGTTTGAGTATTTTTCTTAGATATTTCATACTTTTGACATTAAAAAACGTAAAAAAGTTGAAGGATTTTACAATATGTCATGGACCCGATGTTCCTAAATGTGTTCAAACGATGGTGCTGATAGGTGACAGTAGGGTATCCAACTCTATTGTTTTCCTTGAGCATCGTCGGAATGTGGGATGTGTATCGCTGTTCTATCGTTACTTTCATGGGTGTGCTCCGCTGACATCCGTCGACTTATTCCTGACGTATGTTCGCCAGGAATTCACGACATTCCACAAATACACACCCATTTGATATCGTTTGACCGGTTGACCGCACTATACACTACAGATCGAATTCGTTTTTCACCCGTACTGTCCGTATGTGGGAACCAAAAAAAGGAGGACTAAACATATGTGAGAAACAAAATTTTGGAGGACAAACACTTATAATTGGTACTAGAGACATCGCTAATGTCAGTAGTCTTAGAATTTGGGTGCTATATTCTCAGACAGGTACATAGGAACAGTCATTGCTTTTAACTTAAAACCGCTTTGACAGCTCGTGCGAATATAATGAAATATCTGGCAACAAAAATCTCTGTACATACACGCAGAATAAAAGTATGGTTGGGGTGACAAAATTCGAAGAGAATCATACTATTGTTGTGGCACAACGATCCTCACAACAATAGAATGGTTCACGCTCAACCATACTATGGTCCCAACAACCATAGTATGATTCACACTCAACCATACTATGATCCCCACAACAATAGTAGGATTCACACTCAACCATACTATTATCTCAACAACTATATTATGATCCTCACAACCATAGTAGTTTTCTCATACAACCATAGTATGATCTTTACAACCATAGTATGATTCACTTAACCATACTATGATCCCCATAATTATTTATTTACGATTTGTATCAAGCAAGTTATATTAAATTGCATTACAATAAGTAAATAGCCAGAATTGAGGCCATGTTTTTATTGAATTGAATTCATTCAAGAAACAACAACAACAGCAGTCGAAAATACGTTTAGTTCCCAGCAGGCGTGAATGCTACTTCACCATCCGTAGACCCCAAGAAACGAATGTGATTAAACCATGATCACTGGCTATATACTTAAGTGCAGACAGGTTTTAAATAAACGAGAAGCAGTCGGTATTAGAGTATTTCACCGAACAAAGTAAACACAATAAAAATCCCTCGAACTACCTTACGATTGTTGTTGTTTTTTTAATGTACAACAACCATTCACTGGTTCACTTTTTGTATATTAAAACATACGCGCACACATACCTGTTTTGTTATGTTCATAGTCGCAACCATACTTTTATTTTTAACGTAAATATTAAACAACAATACTTTTATTGCACCAACCATGTTTATATGGTTGCTACAACCATATTTTCATTTCTAAATTTGGCAATAATACTATTGTTACATCTCAACAATACTAATATTGTCGCAATCATACTGTTGTCAAAACAAAATTCAAAAAACAATACTATGGTTGCGACGAACATGCTTTTATTGTAGAGAACATATTACTGTTGCGGTGACCATGGTGTCACCATATTTTTTCTCTGCGTGTACACATACTTTGTCATACCTTAAAAGTACGCTCATATTGAGCAAAATTGACTACGGATTTATTATATACGGCAACCGTTGCAAACAAACGCAAAATATTATTAAGCCGATACCATCAAGCAGCCAGAGCAAGTATATATCGTCGCTGTTCGCAGCAGAAGGCCTAATTCCTCCGATACTTTACAGGAGAGCCAATAAACTGTTGCATTTATTCATTCCGCGAAATTTTCGCAATTTTGCTACGTTTAACTAAAAAAAATTGAGTTTAAGGCGCCATTTTGTGTAACACAACAATGTACACAAAAATGACACATATGCCCCCTTTTAGTATTTCCTTTTCTATTTTAAAATAAAAAAATTGACAATTTTCCACATAAGCCCTTTTTGATCCTCCAGAGATATGCGCGTTTTATGAAAGTGATGGTACACCAAAGATACACGCATTTAAAACTTTAAAATGGCTCTCCTGAACAAAACTGGGTTTTACCCTTAGGTCCCTTTCTATTTTGCGCGTCACATATGTTTCTGATCAGCGTACAATTCTTAGACCCTCTAGCGATGTTCAACCGAAAAGCAAGTTAGCGGTCAGAGAAGTGAATTGTTGCTGCATGTTGCTTGGCAATAAACCAAATTCATTCAGAGAAAAAAAGGTTGTCTATACAAGGACTCAAACAACATCTGCAAAAATCACATTTTTTGGGGGTAATTTGTAAAAAAAAAGTCGGTACCACAGTATTGACCTAGGCTGCTGAAACTAGGAATGAAACTATCCTTTGAACAAGGCCTATTTGGGATTGAATGTGGTTCAAATCGTTAAATGTTTTGATAAAGCTCCCATACCCGTTATGTTACGAAGTAAAATCAAAAGTCTTCTATGCTTTTCGTATTTCGAATGGTGGTTATTAGAGGAAATTGCAAGCATACACGAACCCACATAACAAGTACATATGCGCAAGCATACACGCAGTTCAATAATAAGTAGTCTATGTGCGAGAGCGAATGAGAGCGTACATTTAAGAAATTATTGTGAAAATTAAAATTTTGCTGGGATTGGCGCCTAGAACACCTCGGCCACTAGGCCCTGCGCCACAGCTGATCATAACATGATGGTTATTTGTTGTTTTTCTCTTTACAGCCCTCATAACAATAGTTTTTCATTTACGATGTGGTCGTTGAGTGTGAGTGAATGTAAATGAGAGAACTAAATTGTGTTTCGAGATTCGCCTTTTTTAATTAAACTTCAATCACACATCGTTCAAATAAGAACTTATTTTACGTATTATTAGCAAGAACTTACTTTTAGTTGAAATTAATGCAGGGAGTAATTAGTGGCCATTACCTGGTAATGTTAATGGTAATAAGTAGTGCTTACTAAGCTTTTGCTGGGTTTGAACAAAATTCTGCTAGGCCTTAAAGCTGACAAAAGACATTCAAGACTGCCAATGTCAGAATTATAACCAGCATAGCTTGCGAGTTCCCCCACTGTGGGCTGGCATACATAGACGAATGTTATGTCGAAAAATTCGACATCTCGCTATGACGTGCACCTAATTTAGGCATGATGCCGTTGCCAATGCCGGCGTTTGCTCGCATTTTCATATTTGCCGCATTTTGTGTTGTCAGTTTTTACGGTTTTTTTTCTTGCTGGACTTCATAAATATGACAAGTGTGTCTGACTAAACATGTATTTCGTTTTAATGAATTTGCCCTAACCCATTAAGTGCCAGCACTTTGAATCCAAGAACAGATTCGTTGCCGCAACCATTTTTTTTTGAAAACCGAATGACTGAGGCTTCATCTACCATAAGTGCAACCGAATTTTAGTTGATATACTGAAATGCTCAGTGAATAAATCGGTGTACGCGACAAAGTAGAAACCTTTAACTAATAAAATGCTATTTGCATTTTAGTTCTAAAATAAATAATGTAAAGAGGATTTAAAGTTTCAATTAAAGACTTTTAGTTTCAATTAAAAAAATATAGCCAAATCTAGATACATAACAGGTGTTTTTTTAGATCTGGCCACACTTTTTTTCGGAGTTTGGCTTTTTGACAGCTGTCACTTGATTTATGCTCAGTTTCGTTTGCCATTTCATAATGAATAGACTTACTCTGGAACAGCGAGTGCAAATCGTGGCGAAAGGACCCAAAACGAGATGGCCACCGATCTTGATTTTTACAAGAAAATGTTGTTCAGCGATGAAGTTCACTTTTGGTTGAATAAGTACGTTCATAGCCAAAATTTTCGCTTTTGAAGTTTCATTACACCATACACAAACCATTGTTTTGACGCAGTTACATTTTTAGTTTGGTGTGCTCTATAGGCAGAGGGAATCATTGGTCCATGTTTCTTCAAAAATGAAGCCGGCCAAAACGTTACAGTCAATGGGGAACGCTATAGAGCCATGATTAATGACTTTTTCGTGACTGAATTGGAGGAAGTTGATGCGGACGGCCACACTGCCGATTATGTAGGGTGATCCATCTAGAGCTATTTTTTGAAACAAAAACAAAATATAAAATTCAAATCAAGTGTGGCATCTTTATTGGTTATTTGAAAGGACATATTATGGCATTTATTTTTTGAAAATAATCTCCTTCAAATGTTGGCAACTGTATTTTGTAAATGCGTTCAAACGGGAAGATCCGCTGTTTTCGACCAAATTTTGTTTAGTGATGAGGCCCATTTCTGGCTCAACGGCAAAGTCAATTAACAAAATTGCCGCATTTGAGCTGAATAGCAACAGGATGAGGTTCAAGAGGTTTCATTATATCCAGAGAAAATCACGGTTTGGTGCGGTTTATAAGCTGGTGGAATCATCGGTGCATATTTTTTCAAAAATGAATGGTGCTCGCTATCGCGCTATGATATCGATGTTTATGTTACCTGAAATTGAAGCCCGCAATCTTGACGACACATAGTTTTAACAGGATGGTGCCACTTGCCATACAGCTGCTCACGTTTCACGTGCTTCACGTTTTGGACAGGTGAATTGGCCACTTTGATCGAGTGATATTATACCCTTAGACATTTCTCTTTGGGGTTACGTAAAGTCTAAAGTCTATGCTGACAAACCAGCTACGTTTTAGGTTTTGGAAGCCAACATTACGCGTATCATTAAATCCGTACTGGTCGAAATGCTCAAACGAGTCATACAAAATTGGACCATCAGAATGTTCCGGCCAACATTTGAAGAAAAATATATTCAAAAAATAAATGCCATAAAATGTCTTTTCAAATTACCAATAATGATTCCACACTTGATTTGAATTTTTTTATTTTTTTTGTTCAGAAATAATACCTCTAGATGGATTAGCCTATATAAATAACACGTGGAGAATAAATAATGGAGAGGTTCACAACTGAACAAAGAACCAGAATAATAGAGTTTTATTATTTAAATCAGCGATCAATTATTTAAACGCAAAGTAATGAAGCTCATTTTCATGGATTTGTTAAAAAGCAGAACCGTAGGTTCTGAAAATCCAAGAGGCAATTATCAACTCCAATTGCACCCCATTAGGTGTACAGTATGGTGTGGGATCACATCAGCAAATATCATTGGGCCTTACTTCTTCAAGAATGAAGATGGAAGTGCTGTAAGCGTAAACGGACAGTGGTATCGGTTAATGAAAGAAAATTTTGTACGTCCTGCTCTTAAAAACAGACCTGAGATGTGGTTTCAGCAGGATAAAGCCACTGGCCACACTGTCCGAGACGCAATGGCACTTTTAAGTCAAATTTTCGGAAAGCGAATAATTTCCAGAAATTCGGAAATTATTTGGCCAACGCGTTCGCCAGATTTTTCAGCACCCCACTATTTTCTTTGGGGTTATTTGAAGGATCGAGTATATGTGAGCAAACCCGAGACAATCCTTCAACTCAAGACCACCAATGTTGCAGAAATTCAAACGCTAAAGCCACAAATTTAGAAAGATATAATGAAAAATGCTCTAAAAGTAAGAAAAATGCTCCCATCATTGCGAAGCTGAAAACAGGGGTCATTTAAGGACATTCTTTTGATACTTAGTGTAAAAATTGTACATTTTGTATATTATATAATCTGAGAAAAGAAATAAAAAATATAATAAACAAAAAGGTTATTAAAGTTGTAAACCCCATGTTAACTTTTGGCCCAACCTATTAGGGCCGATAATCCGGCCCATTCAAACTTGGACTTAGGAGTACCAAAAAACAATGCGAGTTTTGCACGAAACTAAAAAAGACACCATTTACATAATATGTGTAAATAAAGAGCCCGGCTCATGGGTCCACGGGGCTTAACCTGCTTTCAGTTCGCTTTTCTGCACATTCAGTTATTTTAATAATAGGCTTGTTCTATTGGTACTCCCTCATTAATCAAGTAAGTCTCGCTAAGGCGATAACTTCAAAACGTTACGAGAAATTTTTAAAATCTTGTTATACATGATTTGAACATTTTTAATTTAAAAAAAAAATTAAATCAAGAAAAACTCTAAGCTAGAAATAATGCATTAAACTTGCTTAAGGTTATTCTTGAAAAACTTTCTTCTCAAAAATTTTAATAAAATAAAACAAACGGGTTGTAACGCACATGTGGCAGCGCATAGAGAAAGGGACGTAAGGGTAAACAAATCAATTTTCATTTTTTTTTTCTTTTTTTGATGTGGACAACATCTGAGCATCGAATGTGACCGATCCCAGGGCCCAAAAGTGTTCCCTCCCAGATATATGCGCGTTTTATGAAAGTAAAGTCGACGATTCTAATAGCAAATAGCAAGGGACCTAATCTTTAAAATGGCTCTCCTGAACAAAACTTTTCATCAACTTTTCACTTTTTTTTGATGTGGACAACATCTAAGCATCGAATGTGACCGATCCCATGCCCCAAAAGTGTTCCCTGCCAGATATATGCACGTTTTATGAAAGTAAAGTCGACGATTTTAATAGCAAATAGCAAGGGACCTAATCTTTAAAATGGCTCTCCTGAACAAAACTTTTCATCAACTTTTCACTTTTTTTTGATGTGGACAACATCTGAGCATCGAATGTGACCGATCCCATGCCCCAAAAGAGTTGCCTTCCAAAGATATGCGCGTTTTATGAAAGTGAGGTCGACGATTCTAAGCGCAAATAGAAAGGGACCTAATCTTTAAAATGACTCTCCTGAACAAAACTGGGTTTTAACCTTAGGTCCCTTTCTATTTTGCGCGTCACATATAAATATTGTCTATAGCTTTCCGAAAACAAATCATTTTTATATTCTTGTACAATGAAGTTATCGCGTTGCGAGTTGCCAAGCGAGTTGAAACTAGAGCACGGCCAATGTCTTTTTATTTGTACTCGATGGGTTAAAGCCTCCAAGGAGGCACAGCTGTTCAGAGGGAGGAAATTAGCGAACGTTCGATTAGACGACCTGTTAAATTTAGACGAAAATACCATAACTTTTTGCTGTTCCCGTTCTGTTGATATTTTTGCATAGCTTAGCAAAAAAAACATTCCATTTTTCGAAACCTTCTTTTAACTTATCTCCTCGACGCACAAACGGCCACATGGATCCATTCTACAGAGATAAGCTGACAATCGTCTCTATGCTCGGAATGGTGTTGTCTTTAATGTTTTGGCAAATGGGGCGCGCAGGCGGTGCTGCCAGTCTGTACATCCATCTAGGCTTCACAAAGAACAACAACAAAAATAATAAGAGCAACAGCCAGCAAAAAAAAGCGTTGGCCTTTTCGGGCATCTCTTTTTCAACCGACCGCCAAGGCAAACTTGGCAATCACCATCATCTGTATGTGTATACGAGTAAGTATATCCATTCCCGAACATCCCAGTCTCTAGTATCTTCTGTAGTATTTATGACGCAGTTGCAAGTTGTTTGTTGCTGTGCCACACAGTTGTTGTCGTTTTTGCTGATTTTTCATTATTTTTCCGATATTGTTTTCGAGAGAAAATATGATTTGCTTTCATTATTTTTAGCCGTCTATTGATTAGAAAGACTAATAAAGGCTGCAGCGGAGAAACGCACATGCCGCGAAGTGGCATAAACAAAGCCCATAAACTAAATTTAGATTTATATTCGATTATTTGTTTTAAATTTAGTTTGAACATCAACATCTATTTTTGGCCGCTCTTTGCAGTTGTTGCTGTGTTTCTTCGAAAGATATGTTGTGATTTGTTTATTATTACCGAAATGCAAAAAAACCCCATTAATATGCATGGGAACGAGGATATTTTTAGATTATGTCTCTAGATTGAATGTACAATCAACCTCGTCATTATCTTCATCATTTCTTGTTTATAGCATTTCTGGCACGCAACATTTTGCGGCAGCGTGTGCACGGCCACTGTAAGTGTGGATGGCGATTTTATAATGAAGCCTGTAATTCAATTATGAACGCTACCAGAATCTAATATAATTTATTATTTGCAGCATCTCTCTTTGACATAGGGTGGTATAAGTTAGTTTAATGACAATGGTTTCCAATATATTAATACTTAGTAGCGACATAAATACTGTTACATACGTTTTATGCTGTAAAATAAAAAAGTACTGAATGTTTTTCGACTAAATATTTTTTAATATATTTATTGATGTATATTGTATCCAAAACGAATCTACTTATTCGAAATGTCCGCCTTTTGCCTTTACACACCCCTTAAGTCGCACTGGCCAATCGTCAATAGATGCACGAACCTCGTCCATTGGAAACTTGGCCACAGCTCGAACCAAAGCAGTCTTAAGAAATCCAATGTTGGGGTATCTATTATGCCAAACCTTTTTCACTAAAACCGTCCACAATTTGTAATCCAATGGGTTCAAATCTGGACCGTCTGAGGGCCATTCTTCAGTGGAAATGAACGCTGGAAAATTGTTTCGAAGCCAGGCCTGGGACTTTTTAGCCTTATGGGCCGGCGCAGAATCCATGGCTCGTTTTGGAACAGGAAATTGTTAAGAGGCTTCACAACAGCTTCCTGTACGGTAAAAGATTTTTTTATCGGTGAACAAAATTTTTCTGTGCAAGTAATCAGCGTGCTTCACCAAAAGACTTTGCATTTTTCCATCCTTTTTTTTGTTAAAGCTGCAGTCAATAAATGTATGGTACGTCGTTTGAAAGCCCCAACTCCCAAGTCTTTTTTAATGATTCGACTCATGGACTTTTGCATGATTTTCATCTCACGGGCCATTATTTTTTGTTTTCGGAGCGGATTTCTGTGAATTCGTGATTAAACGGCGTTGATGACATGCGGTGTTCGAACAGAGCGGGGGCGGCCCGACCGGTGGCGGTCTTTTACATCTCCAGTCTCCTCAAACAGTTTTATCCATCGGTAGACGAGCATGCGTCTAATCCCTAGTGGCCGGAGCGTTTTAATAATATCGCTTTTTTCATTTCACACTTGAAAAGCGCTACTACAGCGATACGGTTCTCATTATCTGACCACTTCATGAAGAAAGTAGAAACAATTTTGAAATTCCTTTACAGACTAACGTTATTGAGGTTAGCTTTCAAAACCCATATTTGACGCGCTAAATAAAAAGGGACCTAAGGGTAAAAACCAGTTTTGTTCAGGAGAGCCATTTTAAAGATTTAAATACGTGTATCTTTGGTGTACCATCACTTTCATAAAAAAAAGTGAAAATTGATTTTTTTACACTTAGGTCCCTTTCTCTATGCAATGTCACATATGACATTAACGGGGTATGTTCAGTTCTACTACTGAAATGGGTGTGTTCAATGTTGTAACAGTATTTATGTCCCTACTAAGTAATAAATAAGGTACACCAACTTTTAAGTGTGCCGATCGTCTCAGAGTCACCAGCGATGTTTAATATTCCGTCCGTTCGTCTGCTGTTTGATGTCCAGGTCGCACTTGTTGTTCTATACAAATGAACTTGCAAAAAGTACGTATTTTGGAAGTTAGCCCGACTAGAGATCGTTCCACTCAGTTTAATATAACTACTTATATATTTAAAAGAGTTAATTACGATCGATCAGTAAACAACATTACCTAAATTTGGACCTATTGACCCATATTTTGATAAAGACCCAAAACGAAGCGTCTTCAGATTTTAGACACATGCGCACTGGAGTCCCCAATTAAATTAGATCTCAATCACACAAAAGTCCCTTCCGATTGAAGGTCCAGCAGCTAGAGAAGCCACAAATTATAATCGGTCACTTTTAAATTTAGCTTGGCACGTTATAATCTACCAGTAATAAACGCTTTTGAAACTGGATCATAGAGGTCCGTATTTCATATATCCCTTATACAAAGGCATTTCAGAATCTGCAGCTTAAGAAGCCACATATAACATCCGACTTTGAACAAACTTTGCATGGAGCGCAATGAACGACTTACAGCCCTTCCTACTAAAGAATGGCCGAATTGTCAGTCTTTTAATATATACGCCATAAAACCGATTAAATCCCGCCGCTATACAGAATACATTTTTAATTCGATCTAGCAGAAGCATAAGCATAGCGAATTTAGTTCCTCTTGTAAAACTGGGCTATATCAGTGACGGTTTTCATGCATCCCAGGTGAAATTGACCCAGTGCGTACTTCATGGAGCTCCACGACATCTGTCCCTCACGCTCAAGCAGTCACATTTAAAGTCCGACCTTGCACAAACTCCAGACAAAGGCGCGGGATACGAGGGTTGCTATTTATATAGGGTGATCTATCTAGAGGTATCTTTTTAGAACAACAAAAAGTATAAAAATTCAAATCAAGTGTGGAATCTGTATTGGTAATTTGAAAAGACATTTTATGGCATTTATTTTTTGAATATAATTTCCTTCAAATGTTGGTAACTGTTTTATGGAAATGAGCGTTCGGTGAGAAACGGGAAGATCCGCTGTTTTCGACTAAAATTTTGTTCCGTCTATTGATTTTGGATCCAGCAATAAAAACAGAATAATTTATTATTGGAATTGGTAGTATTGTTTTTCAAAATATTCTCCTTTAAGATCAACACACTTTTGCATGCGCACAAACCAATTTTCGAAGTACTTTTTCTACTCCGATTGAGACAGCCTCAAAACATGATTTTTAAACGCTTCAACAGCCGTTTCGGGCGATGAAAAACGTTTACCACCCATTTTTTTGCTAGGGAATAAGAAGAAGTCATTGGGTGCCAAATCAGGGCTGTTCGGTGGATGTCCCATCAATTCGACATATTGAGTGGTCAAATAGCTCAACGCTTTAGCTGATGTGTGAGAGCACGCATTGTCGTGATGCAAAATGATCCATCTCATTTTTGTTTCTTTCCTCATTACTGCGAACACTGTTGGCAAACAAATGGTTGCATACCACTCAGAATTGACCGCCCTACGTTCCACTAAAGGCACTGTGGCAACATGGCCGGTTATACCGAAAAAAGGCAATCATTTGTTTCGATGTACTTTTTCCACGAACCACTTTTGTTGGATTTGTCTTGTCATGAAAGACCCATACGGTCGATTGCTGTTTTGGTTCATGTGCATAGATCTATGATTCGTCACCTGTGACAATGTTATACACTGCCTTTGAGCTACCGCAGTTATACTTTTTTAACATCTCTTTGCACCAATCCATACGATCCTTTTTTTTAAGCATTCGTCAAATTCACGGCCAAATAGACATGCGATATCTTAGTGATGCTTGTCATACTAATGCCCAAGGTTGACTCAATCAAACGGTATGTCACATGTCGGTCTTGCTTAATCAGTTCACGTACAGCATCGATGGCTTCTGGCAAAGTGACCGAAGTTGGATGTCCTTCACGAAATTCATCCTGGAGCGAAGGGCGTCCGAGACTGATCTCTTGGTACCAGCGATTTACAGTGGTTTTTTTGAAGGTGCTTCATCGCCAAAAGTCGAAACAAGTTGATTTAAACACTCTTGCATCGATAACCCATGCCAAAAATCGTAAAAAATCATGGCTCGAAAATGTTCATTTTTTGACTGAGATATATTTTTCAACCCACTGAAACAAAACAATTCGCCCTCAAATGACAAAACGTTCTAAGTGAAGTTATGCTAAAACATGTCAAAGTTACAGTTTGCATCTGGGAACACTAGTATTGCCAGGACCCGAAATATAAATAGCAACCCTCGTATTATTTCTTACTCGTTGCAGTTCACTGTAGACGAAAAAACAATCTTTTGGAGCAAAAATTTCAAGTTTGCGACAATTCTAAGGAACGTGTGTCGAAAACGTTATTCTTTATATTAAAGCTTTTATCTCTTACTACTTAATTGAGTTAACAAAAACCCAATTCTCAAGCAAAGTCTAGCTGTATAGCTGTTTATTAGATGAAAATGAACTTACGAGTAGCTTTCTTTAATGATCCTTAAACATGTTAATTGTCCGGTCTCAGTATCTGTACCTTAAATGCGATGAGTACATTATTTTTTTTTAATTTTTCGATCGGAACGAAGAATTTAATTTAAATAACTTTGACGGTTTAACATTAGCCTGGCCTTCATGTCAGCCAAAAATGTCGGTAATAAATTATTCCGCATATCTTTATATATATTTATATATATAGTTGATATTATAAAAACATATATGAATATAATCCAATCATAAATCATAATCTTATGTAGATTTTAATTAATTGTCAGCAATGCAAAATACGAGGGTAGTGCAAAAAGTAGTCACGCAGATACTTTTCTCAACGAGGTTTCCTTCTCCCTCTTAAAAGGGAAGGGAATGAGGGACACATAAAAGTACGCTGTGGTCTACGGACATATTGCTTGAATTATCTAGTCTGGGCTACCTTAACACCGTTTTTACTTGTGATTCTTTATTTTGAAGATATTAAACTTTGAACACCTCTTTTAAGACATTCAATTTTTTACATTTGGTTGCCCGTACTGCTATCTCATAGATGAGTTACCTATTGAACTGCCCTCGTATATGATTCACTTTCCGCAAAGCATTAATTTTTCCATTTCTGAATTTATATTCGAATACGAAAAAACAAAAAAAAATCATTAATTTTAATTATACCATTTTGCAATTGTTCAAATTTATTTTGAATGGCTGTAAACACTTAATCTTGTGACTCTTGTTGTTGTTGTTGTTGTGTAATTAATGTCATGATTTGACTGACCCACTTTCTCTGTCAAGTTTTTGTTTTCTTTTTGGAAATAAACGAAAATATTCAGTAAATATCGAGTATTATTTTAAGTATTTCAATGTGATTATCGTCAATGGTAAATTTTCCAAATATGGAGGACCATATTTATTTTTCGAATTTATTTTTAAATGTATTATTTTACGGTTTAAATAATAAGAAATTAATACTTAAACTTCCATAAAAGGACAAGCATTTTTTTTGACTGACACGCTCTGTTCAATGAGGGTAATTTTTTCGCATTGTAAGATGTGGGAGGATCGCACGTTTGTTAAGTTGTGAGGTGAGTATTTGGTGTTTTTTTTTTGTTGAAACACATTTTTTGACTTTAAATAGGAAAATTATGCCGTCGGTGCTGTTGTAAAAGTTGAAATAAGGTCCAACAATTTTGTAACGATGTATTTTCAGCTTGGCGGATGTAGAGCTTAATGGTGATCTGTTCACCGATCGGTGGATGGTATACCAAATTTGCATTTCCGTTTGCCACAAAACGAAATATTGATCGGAGATCATATAAAGTTTATATGTCCGTCCGTGTGTTATTTAAAGGCATGATTTCTATGGTCATAAATTGCTTGGAATTGTATAATATAAATCGGCCCAAGGGAAAAATGTTTCCCTTTAAGGGAATAATGGTATTTCGGAAATGACACTCTATTTAAAGTACATGCTTCATGTTGATCATCTGGCGTTTCGGATCATGTAGCCCAATTAACGTACCGCATGCTCAAAACGGGCAAACACTAGTCAATATCGATATAAGGTTAATCAAACTAAAGCAAATTTTGCTACGAATTCAAATATGGATTTATTTTGAAAAATGGGTGAGATAAGGGTTGAATGAGCGGGCTGAAAGGTCATAAAATATGCTCCACTTTATCGCGCTTTAGTACCGTAGTGACCGTGGAGTGCATGTATATATGGCTCGTATTGCTAAAATTTAACGACTTTTTTGTTTTACCTTTAGTCTTCAAATGTTGTAGAGTGCCTTGCTTAGCAGTAAAATAGAAATTATTTTATATCAGAGGTTTCATATACTGTCAATTCCAGTGCACCATTCAACATTAGGTTTTACTGGCAGAATACTTGGAGTATACCGAACAATAAATATTCGGTTGGCAAAAACCTACGCTTGTGATAACAAATTTGTTCTTGTGCATATTTGAATACTGAATTTGAACAATTTAATTTGTATCCTGATTTGAATACAAAATTATTAGACTTTGCTGGTTTGACCTTAAAGAGAATTTACCTTAAATTTCATGCACTTACACGAAGAATAACAGTATGGTTGAGGTGACTGTATTCGAAGAGTAGTATACCTTAGTTGGGCATATGGTTGTGGCACAACAAGCTTATGATCATCACAATAATAGAATGATTCACATACAACACTAATTTGATCCTCACAACCATCATATTCACAAAAAACTACTGTATGATCCGCACAACAATACTATGATCCTCACAACCATAGTATATATCATTTACAACCACAGTATGATCCTTACCACAATAGTATGTTTCCCATGCAACCATAGTAGGATACTCACAACCATAGAGTGATTTCCAGGCAACCAAGTTGTGGTCCCTATTACCATAGTATGATCTTACTCACACATACTATGATCTCGAAAATTAATTATTAGGATTGGGTTATGTTGTTATTCAAAAATAAAAATTTGTGTTAAGCTAATTATTTATTATTTAAAAATTATTTAATTCAAAATAGTAGGCGTAGTTTATTTCCCAATAGAAAACTTCCTCTAAAAAAAGTGTATATACATCTTCTATTACAAATATAGGGCGATCCATCTAGAGGTATTTATTCAGAACAAAAAAACATATAAAAATTCAAATCAAGTGTGGAATCTTTATTGGTAATTTAAAGGACATATTATGGCATTTTTTTTTTTGAATATAATTTCCTTCAAATGTTGGCCGCAACTACTCCTCAGGGTTTCCATTCTGAGGGCTCAATTTTGAATGACTCGTTCAAGCATTTCGACCGGTATGGCTTTAATGACACGTGTAATATTGGTTTCCAAAATCTTAATCGTAGCTGGTTTGTCAGCATAGACTTTGGATTTTACTTAACCCCAAGAAAAATGTCTAAAGGTGTGATATCACTCGATCTAGGCGGCCAACTCACCTGTCCAAAACGTGAAATTAGCAGCTTTTCGAAATGACCTCTCAATAGATCCGTTCTTTGAGCAGCTGTATAGCAAGTGGCACCGTCCTGTTGAAACCAAATGTCGTTAAGATTAAGGGCTTCAATTTCAGTTAGCATAAAGATCAATATCATGGCGCAATAGCGAGCACCATTCAAGGTTACGTTCCGGTCATCATTACTTTTGAAAAAATATAACCAATGATAGCACCAGCTAATAAACTGCACTAAACCGTGGTTTTCTCTGGATATAATGGCTTCTCTTAAATCTCTTTTTGTTGCTGTTCAGCCCAATTGTGGCAATTTTGTTTATTGACTTTGCCGTTGAGCCAGAAATGGGCCAAGTCACTGAACAAATATTTGGTCGAAAACAGCGGATCTTCTCGTTTCTCACCGAACGCTTGTTTCCATAAGACAGTTGCCAACATTTGAAGGTAATTATTTTCAAAAAATAAATGATTTGAATTTTTATATTATTTTTTGTTTTGAAAAAATACCGCTAGATGGATCACCCTATATTTAAGTTATTCAAATCCTCAGCAGTTTGGGTTAAAAAATTTTAGATTACAGATAAAAAGTAATTTTATTGCGTAAGATTCGTAACAATGACGTTGTTCTAAAAACCACTTTCAAATTTGTAAAATTTACAATCATACGGTATGATTGCCGTTAGCATATTATTGTTAACATGAAACCCAAAAAACAATACTGGTATCCCATCAACCATATAATATTATTGCTACAACCAGTTTTGCATTCTAAAATTTGTTGATAATACTATAGTTACTTTTCAACAATATTGATACTGCCGCAATCATACTATTGTCAAATGAATTCCAAAAAACCATACTATGAAATTCAAAAAACAATACTTTGGTTGCGACGAACATACATTTATTGCAGAGAACATATTATTGTTGCATTGACCATTTGGAAGCCATATCTTATTTATGCGTATGAAATTCCAACTTACGTTCGGTTGCGCTCATGGAATGCTTGTAGTACACGCAGCCACAATAAAAAGGTTGTAACAACGACTCTGTTCCTTGTGTATAGTCGCCCAAAATCGAGAATGCTCTAAAAAAGCAATCCAATAGGAATTCATTAGCAATGCGTTCTCTTCGCCGCTGGAACTATGCACAAATATTACAATTCTTACAACTTTCTTTCTCGATCTATAAACCCAAAGACCCTGAAAGTGAAAGTCCTATAGTCCTAGGAGGCCTAAAAATAGGCAGCAGCCAAAACCACCAATCCACTTATGCACCTATTTTTATGAACTTGGTAAATTGAGCTTCTGTAGAAATTAATTTATTATCTCTTATTAGGGGATAAAATACAATAAATTAATTTCTAATCCTATCCATGCTCTTAATCAAGAATTAGCTGAAATAGAAATTAAGGCTCCTTTTATTAAAATACTATAAAATATAATTTTAGATGAATTATTAAAAATTAAAAAGAAAAGGATTATAACCTTTATAAATGGGGTATGAACCCAGTAGCTTAATTAG
The DNA here is from genome assembly GCA_963513945.1 of Hydrotaea diabolus. NCBI lineage: Eukaryota > Metazoa > Arthropoda > Insecta > Diptera > Muscidae > Hydrotaea > Hydrotaea diabolus. Next base: position 14,363,735 of record OY740716.1, on the reverse strand, counting down.
CTTATTATATTTTATATTTTAGTGTATGATGCACAAAAGTTTTTGATTCTTTTAGAAATGGTTTAATTCTATTAAATATAATGAATGTAAAATTTTACATAATTTATCCTATCAAGGTAACCCTTTTTTTCAGGCAATTCATTAATAAAGTTTTCTTGTTTTTTAGGCAATTCTTTAAATAAAGTTTTCTTGTTTTTTAGGCAATTCTTTAAATAAAGTTTTCTTGAAAAAGTTTTCATCGGACGGACCGATGGTCTAAGTTAGTTAAGGTTACTTAAAAAAGTGGAAAATTTTAAAGAGTTCACTCAACGAAACTATTCCAATACTGAAGGCAGAGAAAAAGTCGTTTTGCAATCGATACAAACTACAAGAAATCCATTGGACGAATAGGCATTCTGTTGCAATGTTGATTATCTTCATGGAATATCAGTTGAAATTACGATTAGATTAGTATAGTTGAGATTACCCTATTATCTGTCTAAAATTCTAGTTATATCGAAAAGTAATAGGTGAGGTGTCCCAGTCACCCAGTTTTAGGTTTTTTGGTTGAAAATCACGCCAAAAATGCTGTTTGTACGTTTTTGTGCCCTCTGATGGTGTCCGCAAAAATTGTTTTTCGCATGCCAACTACTGCAAATTAATTCTCAAAATTTATAATATCATTACTCAGTTCTTAATGAGTGTGAATAGCGTTAATTTGCACAAACAAAAAAATTGAAATCATTTTCAAAATCTCCGATGAGTGAACAAGGCCCACCACGACATGGCGTTCGAATGAATGGCTAGCCATTCATGTCTGTGTGTGCAATTGCATTCTTCACAACAATTTGCACGGCTTCGCGCTCCCCTGCCATTTTAGCCAATTTTCAATACAAAGTTTTGCCTTAATTAAGCGCCCAACGGCCATTTCAATCTGCAGGCCTTATATCGAATGTTTAGAGGCGCATTTGCTGTGGCTTTCATTTGGTGTCGATGATATTGAGTGTTTTCTATGTCAAGATCTGTGGATTTGTGTGTACTCTAGTGTTTTCTGCCGTTTACTTTGTTTAGATTCAGAATTTATTTCATTGCAAAGTAATGCTGCCATGGCATGCGGAACAATTTTTCAGGCGAACAATATCAACATTGTGTTTATTTGATAATTACATTTGAAATTTAATTTAAACAAAATGTACTGTCCGCATACATACTATAGTATATATCGTAAATGTGTAATATCATTGAGATGTCAATGGAAAGGGTCATCCATTTTGGAATTCAAAAGTGCGCATGATAAAAAGACATTACATTTTTGATTAATATTTCAATACCCTCCACCATAGGATAGGGCGTATACCACTGCTGTCATCCCGTTTGCAACACCTCGAATTATTTTTGATCGTCGTAAAAATCTATGATCATCTAGCCATATAAGTCCGTCTGCCAGCGTGTCTGTTGACAGTCATAATCTAAAATCTTTACAGTTTTCGTGATGGCAGCGTTATTGAAAATTGTAAATGGGCAAAATCGGCATAGGATGAAACATTCCCTTTAAGGGACTAAAAGTACCCCATATTTTTTTTTTTTGAATTATTGCTAAAGAAATCATAATTCTTTGTGGATAAACAATGGCTGAAATGGGTACACATAGGTTGGATTTACACACTTTCTGGTGCAATCACTAACATTCCATAGTATTGATTGGTACATGGTTCGACATACCACAGCTAATAAAATAGTTATACCAGCCGGACTCAGTAAAACTAAAGGTTGTCACAACAGGTGTTTATGACAACCAACCAATTATGATGGTGACAACAGATAAATTCTTTTAGTAACCAAAGTCCGTTTAGTCTGCTTTTCTTACATAGTGCTAATCGCAAGTTCAGAATACAATTCCCATAAAATTTATCGGTTCTAATCACTACAAAATCGTTGTTTAAGACGCAAACACATATAAAATTTTTTTTAAAATTTTTGTCGGGCAGTTTGAGTTCATTGTCAGGTGGTTAATATTTACAAACGATGCAACCATATTAATTCCCACAACATCCCATTAAGGAACAAGGAGAAAATTCTTAGATCAGTGCACTCTACGAGGGCGACCGCAAAAGTAACTGGCCTAACATAAAAAGAACCGTTTTTTGGAATTATTATTATTTATTTTTCAACATAATCTCCTTCCAACTCAATACACTTCATCAAACGTTTTTCAAGGTTTTTTAATTCCATCCGAAAAATAAGATTTTTCAAGACCTTCAAAATATGCCTAAGTTTCAGCAATAACCTCGCTATTGGACGAACATTTTTTTCCACCGAGAATTTTTTTTAAATTTGGAAACAAGAAATAATCAGAAGGAGCTAAATCTGGTCTATATGGTGGATGCGGAGCAATTTCAAATCTTAGCTCGGCCAGTTTTTGTTGAGTTAAAAATGCAGTGTGTGAAGAAGCATTATCTTGATGAAAAAGAACATTTTTTTCTAAATGCGGTCGTTTTATCTTGATTTCTTCACTCAACCGATCCAATAATGCGCAATAATATTCACTATTTATAGTTTTTCCTTTCTCAAGATAATCAATAAATATTACACCCCTTGCATCCCAAAATACTGTGGGCATTACTTTTCCTGCTGACTTAACAGTTTTCGCCTTCTTGGGACCACTTTTACCAGCTTCTATCCATTGTTTTGACTGTTCTTTGCATTCTGGGATGTAGTTATGGATCCATGTTTCATCAACAGTTATGAATCGGCCCAAGAACTCTATTGGACTACTCTAATAAATTCTTTAGTCACTTCATTAAATATTTTTCTAATGTTTTCTATAGTAGTAGCAGTTTTCGGTCTTCCAGAGCGTTGTTCATCTTCCGTACTTGAACGACCCATTTTAAATTGTTGAACCCAGGATTTCACGGTGGAGTATGATTGTGCATTATCACCATGAACAGAATCCAATTCATCTTTGATTAATTGTGGCATAAAACCTTTCATATTAAAGTGTTTAATTACCGCACGAAACTCTTTATTTTCCATTTTTCAAAAATTATAAAACTTGTTTACTTCAATAACCTGTAACAAAGGAAATATTCATTAAATATTTCGGAAATTTTGACAGATGGCTTACAAAAGATTGCTTTTAAAAAACAAAAAAAAGTTGCTAGTAAAACAGGAATGGCACATTTCCCCCAGTCCAGTTAGTTTTGCGGTCGCCTTTAAAGTTCTACAAAAAAAAACAATATATGTACATATATGAGTATTTAATCATCATTCACCATAATTAGTTAGAGATATCGACACTTTGTCTTTTAAAACGATAGTGTCAGCGACTAGTACTGAAAACTGCCGTGAACTCAGTCAATATTCGGTTGTAGTGATGGAATACATCGATAGTACTCGTATGTGTACCCACCAACAATTTTTTGGCAAAACATTCGGTTGTGACAACAAATTACTTCTCCGTGTTAACTTCAAGTTGGGGCGCAGTTCATAACTCAAAAAAGCAGAACGCCTTAATGGTCAAAACGGGCGATCAAAAGTCAATATCGGCCTATTGGTACTCAGAGTAAGTTTTGGTTGCAATTAAGGTCGGACTGATGGCTTCGTCCCAAAAAACGGTCATATTACTCAAATAAAAGGGAGCAACGTTAATATATGCATAAAGGAACTTAGATTAAGCCCGTTTTTACGAGGGCTGCTATATATATATTTCTGGCCCAGTAATGAAAATGCTAATATTCATCATAAAAAATGGTTTTATTGTTTTTCAAAGTATCTCCAGCATGATTTATACACTTTTGCATGCGCTCAAACCAATTGTCGAAACACTTTTTCCACTCCGATTGAGACAACTACAAAACATGGTTTTTGAACGCTTCAACAGCATCTTCTGGCGACGAAAATCGTTGGCCACGTTTTAAAAAGAAGTCATTGGGTGCCAAGTCAGGGCTGTACGGTTAATGACCCATCAATTCGACGTCAAACGGCAGGTCAAAAAGGCGCTGGTGTGAGCCGGTGTGCGAGCTCGCATTGCCATGGTGCACAATGATTCGTCTTCTCTTGTTCGTTTTTCGAATTTCTCTGAATACTTCAGGCAAACAAATTGTGGTGTACCAATTAGAATTGGCCGGCAAACAAGCTGTTGTGTACCACTCAAAATTGACCGTTCTACGTTGCTCAAGCAGAACAGTCGCTACATGACCAGTTTTGCCGAAGAAACAGGCGACCATTTGCTTCGAAGTGTTTCTTCCACGAACAACTTACGTTGGATTTGGCTCGTCTTCGAAGACCTACATGGTCGATTGCTGTTTTGTTTCGGGCTCATACACATAGATCCATGATTCGTCACCTGTGACGATCTTATAAACGGCTTTTGAAGCACCGTGATCGTATTTTTTCAAAATTTCTTTGCACCAATCGACACAAGCCTTTTTTCGAGCAAATTTTAAATTGTGCGGGATGCAACGAGAACAACCTTTTTTTAAGGCCAGCTGTTCATGCAATGTCGAATGTATGCTGGTGGAAGAAATGCCCAAGGATGCCTCTATCTCTATCTGCATTATCAGTTCACGCACGGCATCAATGTTATCTGGCACAACGGCCGTTTTTGTACGACCTTCGTCGTTGAGCGAGCGTCGGCCACGATTGAATTTATTAAACCAGTTTTTCACAGTGCTATAGGATGGTGCTTCATCGCCATACCAAGATTTAAGTTCATCGATGCACTCTTGTAGTGATAATCCAAAGTTGTGAAAAATGATCGCACGAAAATGTTCACGAGTTAATTTCTTTTTTGTTTGGCAAATTGATTTTTTCAATCACTGTAAATAACATGACTGATGGTCATGCGTCAAAACGGTCTGAGTACGTTTATGCTAAAAAATGTCAAAGTTTCCAATGGAAATGTCAGATGGCGCCAGGCAACATTTAGAGTATAGCAACCACGAAAGGTTTGGCACAGTTTGAGGTCGGACTGATTGTCCGGTGGAGGGCATATAAGGTTCGGCTTGGTCGAACTTAACTAGGTTTAACTTTTTTATATATCTAATCGAAGATGTTCGAAACATTTTCTGGCTTCTGGATTCTGTTACCCGTTTTGGAAAAAAGACGATTTTCCTCCTTCCTTAACTATCTATTTTGCACTTGAGTGCATGGGTCGCTTTTGAGTTTTCTACTTAGCTTCAGTGAAGAGTGCTAAAGAAAAACCTCCAAATCATGTTGGCTTATCATCGGCCAAAAGAGCGAGAGCTCACATATTTGATAGGAATATCGATCGCATATAAGCTGCCGATTTAGTATGAAATAGCTATGTGCATGATGGGTACCCTTTTCATGTCAATGTATGCCGCGTTCAGCTCATATTCACATTATTTTTTTTTTCAAACTTAAAAATTTTTGATTGTAAAAGCTTTGTCCTGAGTTTGAGGAATTAAAGGGAGTTTTCCACAAAATATTTCATTTTTTGGCCCGGTCGTGTATTCCGAGGACCGCCTTCGAACTTATTCTCACACACGTACAATAAAAAATTAACAAAATGAAAGAGACAATTGAACAAGTTATTCATTGTTGTGACTTAATGTCAAGATATGAAATAACCGAACTGGCAACAACAATTCAACAATTCAATGGAGAATTAAGCCCAAAGAGGTGGAGTTAACAAACAAGTCAAACAAAACCAAACGGAATAAGTACATGTATTCGTACATATGTACAGCGTGAACAATTGAAGCGAACCAACGAAACGATCGTCGTCGTCGGCGTCATGATCACCATCGTCGTTGTATCTCTGCCATTGACGGACAATCTCTCAGATACGCCGATAAGCAATCACCGCTGGAACATGCCTACATTACAACAAAAGCAATTACAATTTTTTTGAAACAAAAGATGAAGAAAACCACACTAAACTTGTTGCTTATTGAGAGCGCATAAATACGAATTCGAATGAAAGAAGGTACGAGAATTACTCACGTATGTGACTTTTCTTTGATTTCATTCAAGCGCTTTCCAATGAATTCAGCGTTTGTTTTTCTATGGCCCGATAACAGATCGCATATTTCAGACACAGCAGGTACAGTACACAATTGGATAGAGTCGAGTGTCGTATAAGTACTCATCTCGGGAAGTTTTTGTTTTATTTCTTTTATATTTTGCTGAAATGTTTTAAACTTGTTTTCGACGTGTGTACCTTTTACACTTCAAGGGCAGAATGGTCGCAACATTGTCAGTGGTTTCGAGTTAGATCAGAAAACTGTTTAGGTATCTTAGAAATTGTCGGTCGTATTGGGCCATTTCTTATAAAACACAGAGAAAAAATCAGTTGGAAATCGTCCCGAACAGCAAAAATTCGGTTGGATAAACCAACTTTCTGTTGCTATAACCAACATTCCATAGTGAACATGGCTAGAGATATCATACGATGGTTGTTGCAACCATATCACGGTTTTCGCATCCAATAACAACAGTTATTTCAACCGAATTCAGTTAAACCATTAGTTGCGACAACTTGCGGTTATGGCAACTAACCAATTGTGATGTCCATGTAACTTTGGTACTAACATTTGGTGGTGACAACAGAATAGTTCTTTCTAGTGACCAAACCCTGTATAGTTGACTGGTGTAAAATATAATTGGTTATTTTAATAGCAACATATAAACCCCTTTCGGTTCTAGTCACAAGAAAATCTTGCAAAATCCCTAAAAAATGAATAAAAACTAAGCAAAAAATGGTCAGACTGTTTAAGTTTCTTTGGTTAAACGGTTACTGCTTCCGAACGATACTGCCCCATAGGTCTGCGATACGTCTGTTTGTAAAACATCGATGTTTTCCAAAAACATCGATTATTTTTAACATCGATGTTTTAGTGCCGATGTTTTACCGACATCGATGTATTGTATCGATGTTTGTATCGATGTTTTTCTGTCTGACTGTGATTGTGACCAGTGCTGTAAAATTTGTAATATCTTGTATTTTTGTATCTTTTGGTTTGCTCCTAAGCTAGGATAAAAAGAGAATGTGTAAATTTTTTAGTGTTCAACTTTTTGGATGAACATCACAAACTGGTGCAAGAGAATTGGAAGGCGAAAAAGAGATCCAGGGTTATTGATCAAAAGGATACTGCTAAAATGGTTTGCTCCTAGGTTAGGATAAAAAGAGATAAAAGATTATGAAGAATGTGTACATTTTTTCAGTCTTCAAATTTTGGGATGAACATCACAAACTGGTTCAAGAGAATTGGAAGGTCAAAAAGAGATACAGGGTTATTGATAAAAAGGATACTGCTAAAATGGTTTGCTCCTAAGTAAGGATAAAAAGAGATAAAAGATTATGAAGAATGTGTACAGTCTTTCAGTCTTCAAATTTTGGGATGAACATCACAAACTGGTGCAGGAGAATTTGAAGGCCAAGAAGAGATCCAGGGTTATTGATCAAAAAGATACTGCTGAAATGCCGACAGAATTGGCTGCATATTTGAAAAGTCCTGTGTCTAGACTACATGAAAATCCCCTGGAGGCATGGCAACAGGGATATGTGCCTAAAAGCTCAGCGTTGATGAAGACGGCTATAAAATATTTATCAATTAAGGCCCATTTAGTCTCGACGGTTGACGGTGGACGGTTGACGGTAGGCAATCAGCTATTTCAGTTGAGGGTTGCATTTTGCATGTGTTAGAGGGAGATAACTACAGTTTGACGGTTGACGACGGTAGACTTCTGCAGGTTGCAGAATCTACCGTCAACCGTCAACCGTCGAGACTAAATGGGCCTTTATGGCTACTGCTGTCCCCTCTGCGAGAGTGTTCTCGGCTGCTGGAAATATTTCTTCAAGCAGAAGAAGCTCTATCTCAGGGAGAAGCTCCAAAAAATTATATTTTTACAAACTGTCAACTCAAAGTCTTGGAACCTTGAACAATAATCTTTTATATAATTTTGTTTTAGCAATATAAGTACATAATAAAATAGCTAGTATTAAGTTTTATATTTTCTTCGCCTTTATATCATCGAATAGTGTAACTTACTTGCTGATAACATCAACAAAAACCAACATCCGTAAAAACATCGATGTTTTCGAAAAAAAAAATCTTCAACAAAATGTTATTTATTTTTTATTATATGTGATGCGCAAAATAGAAAGGGACCTAAGGTTAAAAACCAGTTTCGTTCAGGAGAGCCATTTTAAAGATTAGGTCCCTTTCTATTTGCGCTTAGAATCGTCGACTTGACTTTTATAAAACGCGCATATCTCTGGGAGGGAACACTTTTGGGGCATGGGATCGGTCTCATTCGATGCTTTGTTGTCCACATCAAAAAAAGAGAAAAAAATGAAAATTGATTTTTTTACCCTTAGGTCCCTTTCTCTATGCGCTGTTACATATATTAATAATTTTTTGTATTTTTGGTCTCAATATCATCAAATAGTGTGATTTGTTTGTTATTATTTTTTTGTTATTTAAAAGAGAATATAAGCAAAAGCAAAATTTCCGTAGTTTTATCGACATCGATGCCATCGATGTTTTAGGATCGATGTCGCAGCACTACTGCCATATGAATAAGCGAACTAGAAACAAAAATATATTTTCCAGAATATTGGAACAAGCATAACTGTAATTTACCGACATTACCCAGACTTTATAAGAATTTTTTCCATAGATACTCCTCCTTATTATTTGAAACAACAACTAATTTCTTATTTGATGGCGACCCATTTTTGCCGATTTGCGGCTACCCAAAGCTTGACAATAATTATTTTTACACTTGAATACCTTAATAAATTCTTTTCAGATTAGGGCATCATTGCAATGTTTATCAAAACATCTTTCCAAAGGTGTATTTATTTTTCTCAGTTGACCCATTGTATGGCGGTAAAATATTAAATTCTTTTTTAAAAAGTACTTAAAAACAACAATCTTAAACAGCAGCCAATACATGTACAAATTAAGTTCCGAAAATAATCTTAATCTGTTATGATTACCGATACTTACTTCAACCGAAAGTGTCAGTTCACTTTACTGCAAATTTGCTGTGTACCCAATCAACATTCGGTTGTAACGATGGATTGCATGGATAATACGTGTAACCACCTACATTGGGTTGGCAAAATATTCGGTTGTGGCAACAAATCTGTTCTCTGTGTGTGGCCATTTTAAACTTTTGAGGATATCTGGCCGCCTACATGTTCAAATTTCATGAGCTTTATTCTTATGCGTTTGAGCCCCAGTGACTTGGTGATTACCGGAGTCTCGGTCGACCCTTATTGCTTACGCCCTCGAACTCGTCGTCGGAAAAGTTCAGTGCTCGAGCATTTTCATCCAATTGCACCGTAATGCCGTTACAGCAACGGATCCATACATTTTTGAAAAAACTTTTCTCGCGAACACTCTCAACATCGCTTTATCTGTTGGCGCGAGTATATACTAATGTTTCGGCGACATATAAAAGCACGGGCAGTATGAGCGTGTTGTAAACTGTTGTTCTGGTTCACCATAAGGGAGCTTTATTTTTGAAAGCCGGAAACGTCACGTATTAACTAATATTCCTTATTCTGTTTCCACTATTAAATCATTGGTTTTGTTAATGGCGATTCCGAGAAAATTAAACTCGTCGACCACATCGAGGACCCCGAGGACGTTGTCCCGACATATTTTTAGTTGATGTAATCAGCAACTTTGTTTTGTTCTCGTTCACCACCAATCCCAGATTTACCGATTCCTTCCCCATGATGTCTTTGTTATCTGCGTACAGGAGGAGCTTGCTCTGAGCTGGTTTTATTTGCTCCCTTTGGCTATTTCCGTTTACTGCCTTTTTTACAATTCATTGCAGCAGAATATTAAACATACTGCACTACAGTTTATCACCTTGTCTGATGATAATTTTTGTATCGTATGGTTGGGAGAGGTCCATTTATATTTTAACTGCAAATTTTGTGTCAGTCAACGTCCTTTTGCATAGACACTAACTTTGCTGGGACAAGAAAGTCAGACTTTGATTTTTTCTAGCTTTGATCTTATTGAACTATCGAAGGCAACTTTATAATCGACAAGATGGTTTGTGTCAATTTGCTTTTGACGAGAAGAAGCAGGAATTGGCGCAAAATATGGATTTGATCAGCTGTAGTTTTACCATGGCTAATCCAATATTCACAGAACACGGTCTAGAGAACCTTTAATCTCTTCAGGCGCCAATCAAAGTTGGAAAAATATTCCTTCCAATTACTCTGTACATATGCCGTATACGTCGTCAGATTACCATTTTTATCCCTACAGAAGTTCATACCAGTAAACAGTCTATTGTTTGACTTTTAAATCCAATTGATCATTTCTTCTCCTGTACATCTCAATCTACTCACACTCACGCCGTTTAAAATCTAGTTCTTTTGTCGAAATAGGCGCTTATGGTTTCTTCTTACCGTCCGAACTCTCTCACATGCAGCCTTTGTTGCTACACCCTAAAACGTTGCGTTATGGGCAGCCTTCTTTGCATCTGTAGCTATTTTGTAGTAGTCGTACCATATGTTCCGTGGCAGTGGTGTTCGGTACTCTTACTTTTCTTTGGCTACAGTCGAAATGAAATTGGATTTCGCGTTCACCCATCTGGTACAACCAAGAAGGCTTATGCTTATTACCATAAAATCAATCAACCGACGTTATTTCCGGGCTGAATATCCGACAGTCGATCCAAAGTTGCTTTGCTGTCTACTTTGGCATTAAAATTCCCCTAGAACAATTCTAATGAGCTGGCTTGGACATCGGTCATATGTCTGCTCTAGGCGCTCATAAAAGCTACGCGTTTTTCCGTCAGAGCGAAAGATTTCAAATAGTTTGCCTTGATGTCAGATTGTGGCCAGTCGTTCATCTACTAGGGAAAATCAGGAGACAGAACGTTAAGGCCTCTTATTTAACCCAAATTGTGCTTATATTCATGACAGATGTAATAGACATCGCATGGGTTTGCCTTGTCCATTTTAATTTCTTAAGGGCAGTGTTGTCAGCCTTATATCTTTCGGGGAAATTCGCCAGCTGGATAGAGGCATCTTCCCAAACAAGGGTTCGGATAATCCCGGAGTACTCGTATATCTGCAAATCAAGGTCTTTTTACGGGTAACGTTCGCATTTCGTCCTTCTGCCCGTTTTCATGGTATAAAAAATTTGTCATTCCGTTTGTAACACCAGAAAATATTGATCAGAGATTTTATTAAGTATATTTGAGGCGCTCAGCGCCAAAACGGCCTGAGCCCAAAAAAAATGGTTCTGAGAAAAACGAAGTTAAAAGAAAATAAGTTTTTAATATTTTTATTTTTTTTATTAATCGTAAATAAATTTTAGTTGTAATATTTGTTTTATGTTAATCATTAGTGTTAATAAACTTAGATAAAGACTGTTTTAAACAGTTAATACAAAAACTAAAATGGCTTAGGCCATTTTGGAATCCATTTAAAAAAAACTTTATTGATAGGAACTGAGGGTTAGGCCATTTATAAAACATACAAAATTTCTTCAGATAAATAATAAAAATAATTTTTAGCGTTTTAAATAATAAAAATTAATAAAAATTTGTATGTGCAAATAGTGCTCATTTTTATGTTCCGGTTTTGGCCACCACATTGATCGCTATACATTACTCGTATTTAGTTCTTACCTTTGACATTGGTTTTCACGTAATGCATAATGCAAGACCCTATTTCCTGTGGGCCACGTGAAGCTATTCCCTCATTCCAGGTATACATGAATGACTTGTTCCTTATAAGGTCATGAATACCAAGACAAAAGGTCCAAAGCTGTCTTTTGTAGTAAGCTACCTCTGTGGAAATGACTGATGCCGGCAGAGTTTTCATAAAATCGAATGCTATAACTGCATATTCTTCCTTGTTAAGTTTCGAGTCCAACTGCATCCCAGTTCTAGCTGATTTAGCTTTGCGGTGATGTAAATCTCTTTCGCTCGTAGTCCTTTCCTTTTCAGAAGGATCACATGCACCTTCGATGTTTATTTTAAAAGAATCACATTTTTTGCAGCTGTCGGAAATTGGAGCTCGAAAATGCAAATTAAAGTTTTCTGAAACGACATAAAATGCGTCTTTGGCCTAAGCGGCTTAGGCCATTATGGCATCCACATTTTTTCGAACTTTGCATAGAGGAAAAACGGTTTTCAGCAGGTAGTATAACCTATCGCTATACTATGCATACGCATAGAGAAAGGGACCTAAGGGTAAACAATTCAATTTTCATTTTTTTTGATGTGGACAACATCTGAGCATCGAATGAGACCGATCCCATGCTCCAAAAGTGTTCCCTCCCAGAGATATGCGCGTTTTATGAAACTGATGGTACACCAAAGATACACTTATTAAAATCTTTAAAGTGGCACTCCTGGACAATACTGTTTTTACCCTTAGGTCCCTTTCTATTTTGCGCGTCACATATTCAGCTTGATTTTATTGAAAACAAGGGTTAAGCCGTTTTGTGATTGGTCGTCGTAAAATCCCAAGACGATATTGCTTTGTTTGTTTATTTGTTGAAAGCTCGATAGCAGTAAAACAAATTAAGCTTTGATCCTGAAATTTTACATGGTCGTAAGCTGTTTGGGATTGTCAATGAATGAAATCGGCCGAGGGGAAAAAGTGTCCCTTTAACGAACTAAAGGTACTAAGGAAAATTTCAACTTTTTTGAAAACTTGTTTTATAAGTCATAATTTTTCGTGTACAACAATAATTAAAATGGGACCGTTTAGTCGAAAGCTACTTAATCCCTTTAAAAAGCCTTTTGTGCTAAACGTTTTGGCTCATGTAGCCTAACAAAATAGGTCCGTCTGGTAAAAACAGGCATTAAATAGTCAATGTGGAATTTGCTAGGAATCCAATAAGGATTAGTTTTTAAGTTTTGGGTGGCATTACTGTCAGACGCCCAAAAACCGGACCACATTTTTGTTTTGGGGATATATAAGGAACGTAATGACAGTCCTGCCTGGCCAAACTTATCGACGGTTTTACTTGTTAGCATTCTTATGGCGAATGTCTCAGATAGAAATGTTTCAAAAGTTCAACATGATTATAAATACAATCTAAATTACTTCCGAACTCTGTCAAATTTGGTATAGTAAATGCAGATAGGCTAGCAATCAATTCTGGCCCAAATAGGCCCACTTTTGCATAAAGACCCCACAGAATTTATCCAGTGGTGCAAGGTGTACTATAGTAGGTCAAAATATATTTTTTAACTAATTATACCCTCCATTATTTCCATTCCGTTTGCAATACCTGAATATACTGGTCGGAGAAACCATAAAGTATATATCGGGTGATCCATCTAGAAATATTTTTTCAAAATAAAAAAAATCTAAAATTAAAATCAAGTGTGGAATCTTTAATGTTTATTCGAAAGGACATTTTATGCCCTCTCTTTTTCGAATATAATTTCCTTCAAAGTGTGACTACAACAACTCCCCAGGGTGTCCATACTGAGGGTGCAATTTTGAATGAATCATTCGAGCATTTCGACCGGTACGGCGTTAATGACATGCGTAATGTTGACTTCCAAAACCTTAACCTTACCTTAGATGGTTTGTCAGCATAGACTTTGGACTTTACATAACCCCAAAGAAATAAGTCCAAAAGTGTGATATCACACAATCTAGGCGACCAACTTACCGGTCCAAAACGAGAAATTAGCTAGTCTTCGAAATTACCTCTAAATAGATACATTGAGCAGCTGTATGGCAAGTGGCACTGACATGTTCAAATCAAATTTCGTTAAGATTACGGGCTTCAATTTGAGGTAGCAAAAAGTTCGATATCATGGCGCGAGAGCGGGCACCATTCACGGTTACGTTACGACCATCATCTTTTTGGAAAAATATAGACCGATGATTCTACTAGGCCATAAACTGCCTGGGTATAGTGCAGCTATTGGACCTCTTCTGGTTGCTCTACAGTCCAAATGTGGCAATTTTGTTTATTGACGTTGCTGTTGAGCCAGAAATGGGCCTCAACACTGAACAAAATTTTGGCCGTAGCCAGTTTCTTACCGATCGCTCATTTCCATTATATACGAGGGCGGTTCGGAAAGTTCTTAGCCTATCAATGAAAGAGAATACTCGTAGTTAGTTTTTCAAAAATATTTTTATTTTTCAATATAATCTCCTGAAACTTCAATACACTTAGTCCAACGCTTATCTAGCAATTCTATCCCTTGATTAAAATAGTTTTCCTCAAGGTCTTCAAAATAGTGGTTTACAACTGTAATTGCATCTTCATTTGAGGTAAAACGCTTGCCAGCAATGAATTTTTTTAGATTTGGGAACAGGTAAAAGTCACTGGGAGCTAAATCAGGAGAACAAGGTGGGTGGTCAAGCAACTCGTACTTTAATTCGTTGATTTTAGCCATTGTTAAAACACTCTTGTGCGCTGGTGCGTTGTCTTGATGAAAAATTATTTTTTTGTGTTGTAAGCCAGGACGTTTTTCTCGAATTTGTACATTTAATTGATCTAAAAGGTTGCAATAGTACTCTGAATTTATTGTTTTACCCTTTTGCAGATAGTCAATCAATAAAATACCTTTGAAGTGCCAAAAAACCGTTGCCATAACCTTACCAGCCGATTGAATTGTTTTTGCCTTCTTTGGGGCACTTCCTCCAGCTTCAGTGCATTGTTTGGATTGCTCTTTTGTCTCTGGAGTAAAGAGGTGGATCCATGTCTCACCAACAGTTATGAAACGACGCTTAAAATCCATTTTATTTCGCTGAAAACGATCCAAACAAGCTTGAGAAATGTTCATTCTTATGCGTTTTTGGTCGACTATTAACAAGTCCGGCACCCGTTTTGCAGAAAGCTTTTTCATCTGTAGTTCTTCATGCAAAATTAAATGGACTCGATCATTTGTGATGCCCATGATATTAGCTATTTCACGCACTTTTATTCGTCGATCATTTAGTACCATATCATGCACTTTGGCTACAATTTCTGTTGTTGTTGCTGTTTTTGGACGTCCACTACGTGGTTCATATTCAATGCTTGTACGACCACGTTTAAATTCAGCAACCCAATTTTTTTACTGTTGCATATGAAGGAGCACTTTCACCTAACACATTCACCATATCATTATGAATTTCTTGTCCCGATAAACCTTTTTTATGTAAATATTTAATGACACCACGCATTTCTAATTTTTCCATTGTAAAAAAATCGCGGATGCGTCTTTTGTGAACACCTGTTTCTATATGAAGGGGTTGCCAGATCGAAACAAAATTTAACATGTGTTCATAGCAGAGATGGAAGTTTCCAAAACACTTAACTTTTTTCTGTTTATACCGCGCTTTTTGTGCTAGGCTAATAAGTTTCCGAACGGCCCTCGTAGTTGCACAATTGGGAGAAGTTGTTGCGGTGTAAGTCTTTCCATAATGAAATGTAAAATAGTACTGAAAACAAATAAAAAATAATATTTAATGCAACTCACGCGTCATCTGTGAAAAAAACCCTATTGAAAAAATACCTCTAGATGCATCACCCTATATATTCTGAATCGTCGTAAAAATTCTAAGATGATCTAGCAATACGGCATACGGACGCCTGTCGGTAAAAGGCAAACTACAGGTGGCACTAAAGTATTCAAGCTAGGTGGCTGAGATTTTACAGAAACATGTGTTGACAGACTGAAACGATTGGTACTAAAAATGCGCCAGATCGGCCAAGAGGTAAACATTTTCCCTTCACAAGGACTGGGTTGAAAAAATTAACAACCCTGATTTAAAAACAAATCTTTTAAGTTTGTTGCCACGCCCCCTTTAAAAAATCGCACTTAAGGCGATGTTTGTGTTTAGGTGTGAATGTAATGTTTGTATCCAAAGGTAATTTTCAATTCATGGAACGCTTATTTTCCGCATGATTTGTTTTCACGTTGACCCGCAAATTGTTCCAGAATATCTGTTCAAAATGGTATTGTTTGCCCTCTTAAAGTCTTTTTATGTCAAGCTTAATATCGACGATGATGATGTTCGCATCGCTGTAAGAGTATTTTTAATTTTAGGTTGATATATACGAGAGCACAACTAATACAAGTTCACAACCCACACAGTATTGGTTGAAAATCTAAGTAGACGATTGTGACTGTCGCAGTTGTTTTGTGGCAGTGTCATGGTGTTTGCGCCTGCCTAAGACTCGACTTGAATGAGCTGTGCCCGTGCCGAGCTCTGATCAATGAAAAATGAAACAATATAAATTGGTGGGGAGAAAAACGAAAAACAACCTTTGGCGATTGTTTCGCCATTTAAGGTAACGCGTCGTTACCTTCTTGAGTCGTCGCACTCATACACGAAAAGAGTCGCTCACACAGACGTTATATTCATATTTTTCATTGTTGTATGTGTGTATGTGTGTGTTACCAGAATGTACTTTATTTAGTCATACAACATCTGATCTAAGCCACGTTTACTGTGGCTGGCAATTGGCATCCATGGTTGTTTGTGGTTGGTCGGTCGGTCGGCAGCAAATGGCAATGGCGCTGCCGCTGGTGATGATGCGAGATGAAATGAAGATGCTGCTGTCGATGATGATGTTACGAGTATGTTTCATCATCGCAGTAAAAGATTGCCGATTGTCACTAGCGTTAAAAATGTAACTTTTTTTCTTGTTGTTCATGGTTATCTGAAACGCCTAACATGCAGACGAAAACCTGAAAGTCGCGCGTGCCATATGTCAATATTTCTCTTGCACGTCAGTTCATTCAGACATTTGTTCGTCGCGCTTTTTTCGTTTCTTTTTTGTTGCTGCTGCCCCTACGCTTAAATTTTATTTAACAGCAACAACAAAGGAAACAGAAATACACTATTGTATTCATTTCGTACAATATAGACACTTTAGTCGGACAAACAATCAAACATTTGGCTTTTCTTTGGGCGACCAGCCACCAGGCCAGGCCGGCAAGTCAGCCACACGTCGAACGCGTTCGTTTCGTCTGATTGCTGTTGGTGGCTAAAAGTGTGCCTTGAATTGTTGCCCACTCATTCACAAAAGACTCGGATACCTACTTGGACGCGCTATTTACACACATGTCGTACTATGTCGTACAACAACAGCAACAAAATCTCACTAATATCTCTCTGCTTCATTTTTATTTCAGTTGTAATATTTTGTTTCAAGATTCATTTTCACAATCATTGAAATCAAATGAAATGTATAATTAAAAAATCATGTAAAGTTATTAATAATAAAAAAGATATTCACAAAAACATGTGAGCATGTTTTAAGTCGGCTTAGCCGACTTACATATAACCCTACCCATGCACACGGGTGGCAAATCGGTTCTTCTTTTGTTAAATTGCTTGTTGAGCTAAAAATTGATTGGGTGATTGGAACACCTCCTCTTCCATCTCCAGAGTCCCAAAATATCTTAAAAAGGGCAAGTGAACAGATTTTGTGTCGGTTGTGCCGACTAAGGTATACCTTCACCATTTTTAATGCCACTTCGCATCTGGGGTTTAATATTCTGTATCTACAAGTATTTCTTTTTTCTAGTAATGCTCATAATCACTTTTATTCACCACGATTGCCTGAATGACATCTTATGTGTAAAATATGATGAAGTAGACGAACTCCAGAAAAAGCAAATAAAAAAAGTGAAGGTCGGACTGGGCCGACTATAGGATATCCTACACGCCTTTGTTGTTCAGAAAATTCCGTGCCTCCATCCGGAGGACCTTTGAGCTCCAATTTCAACAGAAAATATGCTGGTCGCTTGTAACGCTATATGCGAAATTTGGTGTAAATCGGATGTTATGTGTAGCTTTTAATGCTCTAGGTTCTGAAATCGCGAAGGATGTTTGTATGGGGCTATATGAAAATATGGACCTCCATGGTCTTGTTTTACCAGAGTTATACATTGCTCGCTCATAACATACCAATCTTGATTTTTGCTTGATCTCCCTTGGTTTGTGGGTGCTAGATCTGCAAGACCTCAAATCAGGAGGGACGATTGTATAGGGGCCTTCGAAATTAAGCACCGATATTTTCACCAGAGATCTGTGACGGATGCTCATTACGTTCAATGTGAAATTTGGCTGGAATCGAATGTTGTATGTTAGGGTGGAGTGAAAACATGCTTTTTTTATAATTTGAAAAAGTTAACCTCGGAAAGAGATGTAGTCTGGGGTCCTAAAAAGGGGAAAAATAAAGAAAAAAATTTAAAAAAAATTTTAGGGGTCGCGCCACTCCCTAGAAATTTGGAAATTATCGCTATTTTGGCGTTGATTTTAGAAAAATCCTAAAAATTAACGACTTAACTTATTCGAAACAAAAGTATTTGAGGCAAATATGAGGATAATCGACTAATATTTGTAGCTTTGGTGGCGATTTCATTGTTCAGTCAATTTTCTGAAGAAGGGACGATTTGACTTATTTTACTTTTTGAAATTTTTGAACAATGAGAAAAATTTTTTTAAATTTTTTCATGCCCTTATTTCATTGTTTACGCTATTGCAAACATTTATTGACATAAAACTTTTTAGGATTTTTCTAAAATCAACGCCAAAATAGCGATAATTTGCAAATTTCGAGGGAGTGGCGCGATCCCTAAAAATTTTTTTAAATTTTTTTCTTTATTTTTCCCCTCTTTAGGACCCCAGACTACATCTCTTTCCGAGGTTAACTTTTTTTTTTGAATTTCACTCCACCCTATTGTATGTGTCTGTTAGTGCTGTAGGTTTCGAAATTTAAAAAAAAAAAAAAAACAATATATAATATTACGAAATATATGGAGCGATGAGGACCAATTTCATTAGGTTCGTCCTTGGAAAAAACTTAAAGAATGTATGAGAGTGTCCCAAAACCGACATTTTGGGTTTTATGTCCAAAGCGACAGTCAGTTTCTCAAAAATAGCTTAAACCGAAAAGTCGGTTTCCCCAATTTTTTGCCGTCGAGTTTTCCGGTTTTCAATTATTTGGTTGGTATATGTAAAAGAAAGAAAAAACATACGGAATACCATTTTTATAGCATCGACACCACTGCGAAACAGGGTTTATAAATTAGTTTCATGACAAATGTTTGTGACTACCAAATTATTTGAGCTAGATCCACCTTAAACTGTGCCGATTAACTCAGAATCACGAGTTGGCTCCATTTCAAAGTATCAGCCTGTCTGTCCGTCTGTCTGCTGTCCATCAAAAGCTTGCAATCAAACTACTAGTCGTAATTGTTATCCGATCTTTATGAAATTTGGCAGAAAGATGTGTGTTTTTTGACCGAAGACGGACGCTGTTATAATAGGAGAAAACCGACTCAGATCTGTTCAAAATCAGCTCAGATCTGTTGAACACATATGTTTAACCGATTGTTCTAGAAGCCACATATTACCATCCAATGTTGATGAAATTTGGTATAGTTTTTAAGGATCAATCATTACCCAGCTCAGATAAAAATAGCCCAAGTACAAAGCAAAGGTCGTAAAATTAAATCTCTCTTCCAATTTGGCTTAACTGTTCTGCAGCACAGTCTGCTGTAGGGCATACTTATTTTGAACCGAGGATTCCAGAACAGTTTTGAAATACACCGGTACAAAAGCAATAACGAAAAAAAATTGGATTTAAAAAAGCATACAGTTCCGTTTCGACAGTCTTCAGTATATTGAAGAACTTCTAGTTCTGGCCGCACGTTGCATAATTTTGCGATACTGTGCTTCGCACACCCTTCTTTGCAGGTTTCACCTTGTAGGCATACAAGTCCACGTTATTCTTACAATAAATGCACTCACTATCTATCTACCTTTGAATGAATGACATTTTTCTTCTACAAATATCTGCTTGAATCACCCGATTCGGAATACCGACTCTTTAATGAACACCGAAGTGTTATTAATTGCAAATTTTCACATTTGTCTCTTTACATTCAATAACACAGTACAACATTTTTCAGGTGCTAAATTCGGGACTCAATTCTGATAATTGTTTGTGAAAGTAGCCCCAAAAAGAAGAACTTCTGCAAGGTACATCAAATAATAATTTAATAATTAATTTGAAGTTAGTAAGTATCGTATAGGGGAGTTTGTCACGTTTTAGGCTCTTTTGTTTGTCATAACTCGAGAACCACTTGCCCGAATAAGCTGAAACAAATTTAAAAAAAAAATTAAAAATTACAATTCCTTTACGAGGATGGATAGTGACAATTATTGAAAATGTTCTAAATTTTGTTTCCATGCATAGATAACACATAAAAATCTCATATTTTCTGTGTAAGAATAGCTGTGATATGAATCGGAATGTTTTTTTTTTCATGCCAAATAAAAAATCAATAAAAAAGTCATCAACGTTTTTTCCAAAGAATTTTGTACATATCTCGAGCAAATTTTTGAAATTCATACCTTCACTTAATTGTGCATAAAAGCGAAACGCGTACATCGATTTTCATGATCTATGTCTCATTTTGTTCATAGGTTATATGACTTTACGTGAAAGTAATAGGACTTGACACCTTTTACCGTTTTGTATTTTTTATGAATTAAAAAAAAAAAACTTTAATTTTTTAAGCAAAAATATTTTTTTTCTTCATACATTTATTTATAACTGCGAAACTGTTGCTTATGTAGCGAAACGTTGTATGAACAGATTAAAGGAATTGTAGTTTTTAATTTTATAAATTTGTTTCAGCTAATTCGGACTAGTGGTTCTCGAGTTATGACAAACAAAAGAGCCTAAAACGTGACAAATTCCCCTATGCCCTTAATAACTTCAAATTAATTATTAAATTATTATTTTATGTACCTTGACCAAACGAATGATGCAGAATTTCTTCTTTTTGGGGCTACTTTCACAAAAAATTATCAGAATTGATCCAGAAATCATGTGTTGTACTGTGTAATCATGCATGCATGTATAATATGTAAATTTGGACGAATCAGGGACGATAAATGACGTTGGCGAGTTGGTACAAGAAGAGTAATTTTCGGCCAAAACGGTACAAATT
Source organism: Hydrotaea diabolus (assembly GCA_963513945.1). NCBI lineage: Eukaryota > Metazoa > Arthropoda > Insecta > Diptera > Muscidae > Hydrotaea > Hydrotaea diabolus. Next base: position 14,342,819 of record OY740716.1, on the reverse strand, counting down.
TTTTTATACCATACATACCAGCGCGATGGTGTAGTGCAAGAAAATAGATACGAATAAAATCAGAACCAGTTGCTTAGAACGAATTGTTGCTCGCGGCAACAATTGTATGATTTTTGCAATAAAAGCATGTTTGTCGCAACCATATTATTGTTTTTTGAATTACTTTTTGACAATAATATGATTTTTGCAATAAAAGCATGTTTGTCGCAACCATATTATTGTTTTTTGAATTACTTTTTGACAATAATATGATTGCGTCAGTATTGTTTATTTATATTGTTGAAATGTAACAATATAAATATGGTTGGTGCGACAGAAGCACTTTTTTTGTTTTATGTTAACAAATTGTAATATTTTGATTTGTATATGATTTTTAGGACAATGTTGTTATTACGAATCTTACGTAATAATAGTACTTTTTATTTGTAATTTAAATTTGTTTCTAACAAACTACTATGGGTTTGTGTAACTGAAATGTTTTTAATAAATGAAACACTTACGTTTTTTAAACGATTTTTTTCTATTGTTAAAAAAAAATATTCCTATTATTTAGAGTTTAATGTATTTTTAAATAATTTTCTTAAAAAAAATCTCTATTGTTGAATAACAACTTAGCCCAAGACTGATAAACAACTTTGGAGATCATAGTATGGTTAAGTGGGATAAAGCTATGGTTGTAGAAAGCATAACATGGTTGCGTTTGATCCATTCCATGGTTGTGAGCAGCATACAATGGTTGTATGTGATATATACATGATATATAGTGAGGATCATAATATGGTTGTGGGGATCATAGTGGGGTTGAGTGTGTATCATAATATGGTTGTGGTGATTATAGTATGGTTACGTGTGGATAATACTATTGTTGTAGAGACCATAATATTGTTGTGGTATCATAGTATGGTTGTGGTTGAATCTTACGGTTGTTGTGAGGATCATAATATTGTTGTGCCACAACCATATACCCAATAATAGTAAGATGCTCTTCAAATATTGTCTTCGTGCTGTTAAATGCCGAATTAAGGCCCGTCGCTCTAGAAGACTTGAACTATTCGATCTTGTTTAAATATAGCATAGGGCTATAACTAAACTTAACTAATCCTATCTCTCTGCAGAGCACACATAAAGTTCGATCAAACAAAGCATTTTGCCATTTGCTATGTTTTCATGGAGCCCCATGCAAAGAAGGTCTTGAGGTCTTGCCACTCTAATAGACTCATAACGGGTTTATAGGGACATAACAATTTCGTATCTTTATGTCAACGCACCCTCAAATATTTTTAATGATGTTTCAGTGTCAAAACGTTAGTCGAAGTCAATATTTTCGTCATGGTAAAGTTCACTTACGAGCAACGTTCTTAGTCGGTGGTGGCAACTTTAAGAGCGCGTACTCCAACTTTGACCGAAATAATCACCTTCAGCGATGAAACTCATTTCTGGCTGAGTGGTGTTGTCACTAAATAAAATATGCGTTATTGGTTGGACAGCAACAAGTGCACATGTGCTTCAAGAGACACAATTGCATCTTCTAAAAATTACTGTGTGGTGTGAATTTCAGCCGGAGGTGTGGGTGGGCCTAGTTTTCTCATCGATGAAAAGAAGCGTCATGTTACCGTCAATGGAAAGCTCTATCGTGCCTTGTTATAAAATTATTTTTGACCAGAATTGGATGACATTTTCGATATTTGGTTTCAGCAAGACGGTGCCACTATACACACAGCACGCGTTATAATCGATTTACTGAAAGGCAAATTTGGTGAACGTGGTATCTCGAGATATAATCAGGTCGAATAACCGCCACGTTTATGCAATTTAACGCCGTTGGATTTATTTTTATGGAGCCACATCAAGTCCTTGGGCTGTGCCAACAAGCCAACAACTCAGACACAACGTTTCGGTCGAAATGTGTGTAAAAGTGGTGGGTCCAAAGAATACGAGTAGATCGCTGGGCACGCTGTATATTCGTTCCTGGTGGTCATATGACCGAAATAGAATTTCATTTTTATTTCTTTTCACTACACCTGAAATAAATTTTAACTCTATTTCTTTAATATTCTGTGTTTTACTAATACAGAAAGTAGACGCTCACAAATTAGAACAACATTGTTTTTCGGGTGGTTCTAATTTCCGAAATGTTCTTAATTCTGGTCGTTTTTTTATTTTTACAAAAATAAGGCGAATACACTATTTTTATCCAATTTTGAGTATTTTATTAAGAACAACGAAAACTTAAATAACATTTCAGTCAAATTATATCACATATAAGTAAATGTTTCAAAGTTAAAATAATGCATTGAAGTAAAGGAAAATGTTATTATCCAACTGCTGGAATGCGGTGGCAGTGTATCTTATCACAGTTAGTTTAGTTGTTTGCTTTTTAGTTTTTATTGGTTCTAATTTCCGAATTGTCAATGCATCAAAATGCTGGTTCTAGTTTCTGAAAGTTCTAATTTCTGAGAGTTCTAATTTGTGAGCGTCTACTGCATATAAAATTGTTATGTCTTTAATGGAAAACCCTGTATTAAGACCGACTCCTCCCTCTATAGCATCATTGGTAGCAAGTTTTCGAGGATTCTTAAAATTAGCTGATTATTTCTTCGCTTTAAGCATTTTTTAAACAATAAAATGTAAATTAGCTATTCATTTCCGGAAATGGGTATTAAACGAATTGCGGTGTTACGATGGTACGAGGTCGACCGCAAAAGTAACTGGCCTAACATAAATAGTACCGTTTTTTTGGAATTATTATTATTTATTTTTCAACATAATCTCCTTCCAACTCAATACACTTCATCAACGTTTTTCAAGTTTTTTAATTCCATCCCAAAAATAAGATTTTTCAAGACCTTCAAAATATGCCTCAGTTTCAGCAATAACCTCGCTATTGGACGGAAATTTTTTGCCACCGAGAAATTTTTTTAAATTTGGAAACAAGAAATAATCAGAAGGAGCTAAATCTGAACTATATGGTGGATGCGGAGCAATTTCAAATCGTAATTCGGCCACTTTTTGTTGAGTTAAAAATGCAGTGTGTGGAGGAGCAATTTCTTGATGAAAAAGAACTTTTTTTTTAAAATGCGGTCGTTTTATCTTGATTTCTTCACTCAATCGATCCAATAATGCACAATAATATTCACTATTTATAGTTTTTCCTTTCTCAAGATAATCAATAAATATTACACCCCTTCCATCCCAAAATACTGTGGGCATTACTTTTCCTGCTGACTTAACAGTTTTCGCCTTCTTGGGACCACTTTTACCAGCTTCTATCCATTGTTTTGCCTGTTCTTTGCATTCTGGGATGTAGTGATGGCTCAACAGTTATGAATCGGCGCAAGAACTCTATTGGATTACGCTGATAAAGCTCCTCGGAAATGTTCCAACGGACGATTTTTTGGGGCAAAGTCAACAAACGCGGCACCTTTTTCGCGGATATCAATATCAGCAAGTTCTCTGAGCTTTATTCGTCTATCTTTAGTCACTTAAATTGTTGAACCCAGGATTTCACGGTGGAGTATGATGGTGCATTATCACCATGAACAGAATCCAATTCATCTTTGATTAATTGTGGCGTATAACCTTTCATATAAATGTGTTTAATTACCGCACGAAACTCTTTATTTTCCAATTTTCAAAAATTATAAAACTTGTTTACTTCAATCACCTGTAACAAAGAAAATAATCATTAAATATTTCGGAAATTTTGAGAGATGGCTTATAAAAGATTGCTTTTAAAAAACCAAAAAAAACGTTGCTAGTAAAACAGAAAATGTGCCAGGCCAGTTAGTTTTGCGGTTGCCCTCGTACTTCTGGTACTGAGAAAGTATCAAAAAAGTACCAACTTTATCATCCCTGATACGAATATTTAATGCAAATTTGGGATACCGGCAATTGGCATGGCAATACCAAAGCAACAATAAATGGCGGCAAGAGAATTTCTACATTTACTGACGTCATCAGCATTTATAAAATTCCCATAGGCACATACACAACAACCAACCCTTAATAAATCGAGAAAGATTATGGCAATACAAGTGCAAACACACGTCTTCACAAATACTCACGCTGAAAAGAACAGTTGTTCACATTTAATGATGAATACACGTGTGTTCTAACAAGAAATTGCATTAGCTCTCCGAAAACATTACACACACACAACAACAACAAGACAGCAAGGTGAAGGTGAGTAATTGCACTCAGCGATGCTAATGCACTGGTACACAACCCTTCACCAACACACCAACCGAGCACCAGCAGAAGTGTGTTAGTTAGAAAGCAGCCGACGACAGTGGTTACAAACTTTCTATTTCGGGTTCGGTGTATATTTTCGATCGGGCCGAAGCCCCTATACCGACGTTATGGACTACCGAAGTATTAGAAAGAAAGAAGGCACATTTTAACCAGACATGGGCATACTGTAGTAAATAATTACTGCAGTAAAAAATCCGTTTTTACTGGTTACTGAAAAAATTTGCAGTATTCAGTAAAATTTTACTGCTTATTGGAAAAATTTGCAGTATTCAGTAAAATTTTACTGCTTACTGAAAAAATTTGCAGTATTCAGTAAATTTTTACTGCTTACTGAAAAATTTGCAGTATTCAGTAAAATTTTACTGAATACTGAAAAAAAAGCAGTAACCAGTAAATTTTTACTGAAGTTAAATTTTTTTACAGTATTTTACTGATAATGAAATTTTGTTGCAGTATTTTACTGATAATGAATTTTTTTTGCAGTATTTTACTGGTTACTGAAAACAATAGCAGTATTCCAGAAGGCAAAAACTCAACGATGAAAATTTTGAAATCCTGGTGTTAAGAAAAGCCAACAGCGTATACAATAATTAATACATGGTTGTAAGCCACCTAAATTAATATTTTTTTTCTATTACAAAAGAAAATACAATGTTTTTTTTACACAAATAACCTTTTTAGGGTTCCTAAGAAATTGTCGAATATAAAAAATGAGTAATAAGTTTACGTAGTGTAAATCTTTACTTCCCTGATGGGAATGTATTAAATTTACAGTTCCAGTAAACATTTCAGTATTTGGTGAAAATTTCGGTCAAAGTCATCGTGTGAAACAGCTCTTACAATTTAAGCAAAGCGTGTATTTTTGGTGTTGGTTGCTTCGACTTATAATAACTGCATATTATAGAGTCTTTAATAGTCACGCTACAGAATTTAAACATTTACTGAATACTGCTATTGTTTTCAGTAACCAGTAAAATACTGCAACAAAATTTCATTATCAGTAAAATACTGCAAAAAAAATTCATTATCAGTAAAATACTGCAACAAAATTTCATTATCAGTAAAATACTGTAAAAAAAATTTAACTTCAGTAAAAATTTACTGGTTGCTGCTTTTTTTTCAGTATTCAGTAAAATTTTACTGAATACTGCAAATTTTTCAGTAAGCAGTAAAATTTTACTGAATACTGCAAATTTTTTCAATAAGCAGTAAAATTTTACTGAATACTGCAAATTTTTTCAGTAAGCAGTAAAATTTTACTGCTTACTGCTTTTTTACTGCAGTAATTATTTACTGCAGTATGCCCATGTCTGATTTTAACTATGTTTTTTTTAAATTTTTATAATTAACGTGAGTATTAGAGCGCCCATAAAACAAAAAGTGTTATTTTTTCCGCTCGCCGCTCATTTTCTAGTTATTGGGCAAAACAAATAATATCCGTGCAAAAATTTGAGTCAAAATTTTTTTCAATCGTAAATTAGTAATTTTATTTATAAACGTTTAAAAAATTATGACTCAAATTTGAAGTTTGACCTCTGAAAACACCATGAAGGGTCATAGCTAGCTCAAAAATTGTGTAAGAGAAAAATGTGTGCCTGTATATTTGCAACACAAATGCTTAAGGTGTATTTTCCGAAAGTCGTCTGGCTTACGAGTTATAGCTCATCAAAGCTTGCAACTAGTTTAACTCCATTTTTAGGGCTAAAAGTCGTGACGACTGGCCGGATTCCATCCGATTAAAATATACTAGAAAATGAGTTGGGAGCGGAAAGAATAACACTTTTCCATTTTTCTATGTATTTCATGGGCGCTCTAACGAGTATATCCAGATGGGTGTCCCTAATGAGAAGATGGAGCAATATTTACCCCAACATCACCTACTGCATATTGTATAAGTATATGGCAATTTCCTGCTGTTTAAATTTTATGATCGATTGTTTACACTGGTCAAAATGACACTACAAACAAACACGACACTTTTTTTCCATTTAAGAAGCCTTGAGCAATTTCCTTACATATTCTGCTATTTCTATTTCGGGTCCTGCAATAAAAACACAATAATTTACCATTGGAAATGGTTTTATTGTTTTTCAGAATATTCTCCTTTAAGATTTTTTTTAACGCTTTAACAGCTGCTTCGGGCGATGAAAAACGTTGACCACGCATTGTTTTCTTGATGCTAAGGAATAAGAAGAAGTCAGTGGGTTCCAAATCAGGGCTGTGCGGTGGATGGCCCATCAATTCGACATCTTGAGTGGTCAAATAGCTCATCGTTTTAGCTGATGTGTGAGAGCTCGCATTGTCGTGATGCAAAATGATCCGTCTCCTCTTATTATATTTCCTCATTTCTTCGAACATTGTTGGCAGTGGTTGTTTACCACTTACAATTGACCTCCTACGTTCCACTAAAGACACTGTGGCAACATGGCCGGTTATACCGAAAAAAACGCAATCATTTGCTTTGATGTACTTCTTCCACGAACAACTTTTGTTGGATTTGGCTCGTCTTGAAAGACCCATACAGTTGATTGCTGTTTTGTTTCGGGTTCATATGCATAGATTCATGATTCGTCACCTCTGACAATGTTACACACTGCCTTTGAGCTACCGCAGTTATACTTTCTCAACATCTCTTTGCACCAATCCACACGAGCTTTTTTTGAGCATTCGTCAAATTATATGTGATCCAACGAGTACACATTTTTTCACGGCCAAAGGAACATGCAATATATTTTTGATGCTTGTCATACTAATGTCCAAGGATGCCTCAATCTCACGGCATGTCACATGTCGGTCTTGCTTAATCAGTTCACGCACAGCATCGATGGTTTCTTGCACACTGACCGAAGTTAGACGTCCTTCACGAAAATCCTGGAGCGAACGGCGTGCGAGACTGAACTCTTGGTACCAGCGATTAACAGTGGTTTTTGATTGATGGTGCTTCCAAAAGTCGAAAGAAGTTGATTTAAACACTCTTGTCTTGATAACACACGCCGTAAATCGTAAAAAATCATCGCATGAACATGTTCACGGGATAATTCCATTTTCGACTGAGATGAATTTTTCAAGACACTGTAAACAAAACTATTCGCCTTCAAATGACAAAACGTTCTGAGTGAAGTTATGCTAAAAAAATGTCAAAGTTTCCAATGGAAGTTCCAGTTTGCATCTGGGAACACTAGTATTGTCAAAACAGGATAAATAGCAACCCTCTACATGCAACTTAACGTATATTAGAATAGTTATAAGATTCCTTACTTTCCCTGATATACTCGAGCCACTAGGTAGACAATGACAAATTTATTTTTAACGTTTCTATCACCAAAGCACCGGTCTATTCGGAAAATCAGAGTATTTTTTTAAAAACAGAAAAATAATAGGATCCATCTAACAATTTGTATGGCGTGTATATACCCCGATGGCGACGTTGGTCCCATGGATTTAATGAAGGATTTTTCTCTCTACTTAGTAGGGAAAAAAATACTGTTACAACATTGAACACACCCATTTCAATAGTACACGCAGAAAAAAGTATGGATGGGGTGACAATATTCGAAGAGGATCATACTAGGGTATATGGTTGAGGCATAACAATATTATGATCCTCACAACAATAGTATGATTCACACATAGCCATACTATTATTCCCATAACCATAGAAAAATTAAAGAGTGTATGCGCGGTTATCTAAGGAAGCATCTGCACTGATCCCAAGGGTGGAAAAGGGTCTTCGCCCAGCTTCAGTCATGGTTTGGTGGGGTGTCTCTTACGATGGGGTCACTGACCTACATTTCTGCGAACAAGGAGTCAAAACATCGGCCAAAGTTTACCAAGAAACCGTTTCGGAAGCTGTTGTGAAGCCTCTTAACAATTCCCTGTTCCAAAACCAGCCATGGACTTTCCAGCAGGATTCTGCGTCGGCCCATACGGCTAAAACGTCACAGGCTTGGCTTCGAAGCAATTTGCCAGCGTTCATTTCTTCTGAAGAACGGCCCTCAGGCAGTCCAGATTTGAACCCATTGGATCACAAATTGTGACCGGATTTAGAGGACAAGGTTTGTCACAAAAGATACCCCAATATTGGATCTCTTAAGACTGCTTTGGCTCGAGCTGTGGCCAATTTTCCAATGGACGAGGTTCGTGCAGCTATTGACGATTGGCCAGTGCGACTTAAGGCGTGTGTAAAGGCAAAAGGCCGACATTTCGAATAAGTAGATTCTTTTTGGATACAATATACATCAATAAATATATTAAAAAATATTTGGTCCAAAAACATTTGGAATTGTTTTTGTGTGTCATTTGGTTTGCTGGGATGTGCCTTCTACTCGCACACAGCTGAACCAAATAAAATTACGATACTGATTCATGCTTTTAATATTAGAAGATTTATTTCGATGTTATTCCTACTCTCACTTTCTTAATTTCTCTCTCGCGTTCTCTTTTGTACCTTTTTCTCTGGATGTTATCCTGCTGTCAGCCACCTGTGGCTTAAGTGCAAAATAACGTAAGAAATTCATAAAAGATTGGCGAAAAATCAACAACAACTAGTGATCACGAAAATATTACGATTTAAATCTAAAAATAGATTCGCGTGATGGCAAAAATTAGATGAGATTTTAAAATGTGGGCACACGAAAAGGCAAGCCAAAGCGAACGAAAGCCTATTTAGGTTTTCTTTTTTTCAAATATGTATGACGCATTGCCGACGTAATCTCTGATGAAAAATCTTGGAAGTCAGCCGATTATATACCCTCCATCAAGGTATGTGTTTTAATATGGGCGGTAAGTGGTGTGTGAGGTAGACCTAAACTATGCAGTTGATTAGTAAAAATGGAGAAAGGCTTGATAAGAAGGATTCATTGTGGGTTGTGTTCCGTATGACCACATTCGAGTTTTTACTTCTGGAGTAAGTGGAGCTGCGCGTTAATTTAAGCTAAAGTTATGCAGGGAATTTAAATAGCCCTTTATAACTGATAAAAGAATGCCTTCCAAATGTCCTTCGCAAAGAAGGTAATCAATACAGAATAAGGGATTTGCTAATATTAAGAACAAGGCTTAAAGAGAAACGAAAATGCTAGGCTAGAATTTTCGATTGTGTAGTTTTTACATCAGCAACAAAGTCGATGACATCATGACACTTTTTAAGAAACCTGTCTAACTTAACCTGCTTCTTCTTCATAAAATTTCATAGTTTTGAATGCCCATATGCCAAAAGGAACAAATATTTCGGCGCCTTAGGGCCTTTAATTTATGCAAATCGTAAAATGAATGTGATTCTCTTAATTATGACGAAATGTTATAGTTTTGTAACACCTATACGTCCAGGAGGACACATTTCTGGGTCTTAATGTGATATTCTACTTGATGACAATATTTTAATTTTTTTAAATTCATATGTCAAATACTCAAAGAGCCCGGTTTTTGGGTCTATATGGGTATATATGGTACCAATCCCAAATTGGTCCAAATCTCAAATATGCTTAGTAGGGATAGTACTGTTACACACTTTTTATGCTGTGAAATAAAAATTACTGAATGTTTTTGGACCAAATATTTTTTAATATATTTATTGATGTATATTGTATCCAAAAAGAATCTACTTATTCGAAATGTCCGCCTTTTGCCTTTACACACGCCTTAAGTCGCAGTAGCTGCACGAACCTCGTCCATTGGTAAATTGGCCACAGCTCGAAATAAGCAGTCTTAAGCGATCCAATATTGGGGTATCTTTTGTGACAAACTTTGTTCTCTAAAACCGTCCATAATTTGTAATCCAATGGGTTCAAATCTGGCAAATTGTTTCGAAGCCAGACCTGGGGCGTTTTAGCCTTATGGGCCAGTGCAGAATCCTGCTGAAAAGTCCATGGCTGGTTTTGGAACAAGGAATTGTTAAAAGGCTTAACAACAGCTTCCAAAACGGTTTCTTGGTAAACTTTGGCCGATGTTTTGACTCCTTGTTCGCAGAAATGCAGGTCAGTGACCCCATCGTAAGAGACACCCCACCAAACCATGACTGAAGCTGAGTGATGACCCTTTTCCGCCCTTGGGATCAGTTCAGATGCTTCCGTAGATGACCGCGCATACACTCTATCATTTTGTTTTCCTAAACTTTTAAAATTGTTTTCATCGGTGAACAAAATTTTTCTGTGCAAGTTATCAGCGTGCTTCACCAAAAGACGTTTGCATTTTTCAATCCTACTTTTTTAAAGCTGCATTCAATAAATGTCCGGAACGTCGTTTGAAAGCCCCAAGTCCCAAGTCTTTTTCGTGATTCGACTCATGGACTTTACGGTTCTCATTATCTGACCACTCCATGATGAAAGTTGAAATAATTTTAAAATCCCGTTACATACTAACGCTATTGAGGTTAGCTTTCAAAACCCATATGACATTAACGGGGTATGTTCAGTTCTACTATTGAAATGGGTGTATTCAATATTGTAACAGTATTAATGTCCCTACTAAGTAGGTACTTATTTGGATTTGTATAAAAATGTCACCGTTTGTGGATATCCATATTGCTACGGACATAAGGGGGCGGTTTTTGGGCTCCTAGGTACCAATGACCACACACATATATGTGAAGGTTAAACAATACAGAAAAAAAATAAAAATTCAAATTAAGTGTGAAATCTTTATTGGTAATTTGAAAGGACATTTTTTGGCATTTATTTTTTGAAAATAATTACCTTCAAATGTTAGCGACTGTATTATGGAAATGAGCGTTCGGTGAGAAACGGGAAGATCCGCTGTTTACGACCGAAACTGTGTTCAGTGATGAGGTCCATTTCTGGTTCAACGGCAAAGTCAATAAACAAAATTGCCGCATTTGGGCTAAAGAGCAACAAGAAGAGGTTCAAGAGGTGCCATTATACCCAAAGAAAACCAAGGTTTGGTGCGGTTTTAAGCTGGTGAAATCATCGGTGCATATATTTTTAAAAATGATGATGGCCGGAACGTAACCGTAAATGGTGCTCGCTATCGCACAATGATATCGGTCTTTATTATACCTGAAATTGAAAACCGTAATCTTGACGACACTTGCTTTCAACAGGCCATACAGCGGCTCAAACAATGGATCTATTGAGAGGTCATTTCAAAATGACCTCTCAATAGATCCATTGAGAGGTCATTTCGAAATGGACAGGTGAGTTGGCCGCCTAGATAGAGTGATATCACACCTTTAGACATTTTTCTTTGGGGTTACGTAACGTCCAAAGTCTATGCTGACAAACCAGCTACGATTCAGGTTTTGGAAGCCAATATTACGCTTGTCATTAAAGTCATACCGGTCGAAATGCTCGAACGAGTCGTCCAAAATTAGACCCTTTGAATGAAAACCCTGAGCGTAGTTGTGGCCAACATTTGAAAGAAATTGTATTCAAAAAATAAATGCCATAAAATGTCCTTTCAAATCAATAAAGATTCCACACTTTATTTGAATTTTTATATTTTTTGTTTGTTCTGAAAAAATACCTACCTTTAGATGGATCACGTTATATTTTGTGCTATTATTATGATAAGTAGCCACACTTAGGAGAGGACTGCTATGTATATTAAACGAGAATTGCTGACAGAGTTTTTTTCACCGAACAAAGCTTACGGCGTTTTAACATGATTCAATTAATATATTCCCAACAAAAGATCCACACAATTATAAATCAACATCATATTTTGTTTATTAAATAAAACTTCACTAAATGACTTACAATATAGTGCGCTGAATGTATGCATTTTTTTATCACATAGTTTTATAATATTATTTAATTGAATATATTTGTCAATCTTTTCTGTGGATATGCATATTGTGGTGTGTAATATTTTTTCTGGCGAGAGAAGACAGTTGAAAACATATGTGACGCGCAAAATAGAAAGGGACATAAGGGTAAAAACCAGTTTTGTTTAGGAGAGCCATTTTAAAGATTTAAATACGTGTATCTTTGGTGTACCAACACTTTCATAAAAGGCGCATATCTCTGGGAGGGAACACTTTTGGGCCACAGGACCGGTCTCATTCGATGCTCAGATGTTGTCCACATCAAAAAAAGAAAAAAAAATTAAAATTGATTTTTTTTTACCCTTAGTTCCCTTTCTCTATGCGCTGTCACATATTCTTTTCTAATACTCATTACACTAGGTTTTCCATTTTTTTCTAAGCACTAACTAACACGATTATTTAGACCCTTCATCTAATGTTTGACTTTTAGATAGAAATTTTCAACATTATTTCTTCTCCTGTATATCATCTCAACTGTAGTTGTATTTTGACCCACGCTACGTAAGTTTCGGTATTTGTTTATTTTGTACAGTTTACGCAAGTTCAAGATTCATATGGAAACTTTGGCATTCCAAATATAAATAGAAAAAAATAGCCGAAACTGAAAATAACAACCAAAAAATAACGTAAACAAAAAACTACAATAAAATATACAGAGAATATAAACTTAAGTTCGCTTTATTTTTGCGCAAAATCTAAACGTGTGTTTCATGGTTATTTTTAACTATACGCATGACACACAGCCGGCAATACTCGTAAGTCCGAGCAGCAGACATGGCAGAGTAGTGGAGAAATCCTCATACATCCACGACCGGCTAATACGCTTCGTTATGGTTTTGGAAGCCGCTAACGCCTTCCTACTGACTGACTGCGGGAGAGTTGGCCGACGTTGCCGGCAGCAAACAAGTGGGTGAGAGTGTGAACGACGGCTGGGAGATTGGTGTCGTCCAATTGTTCGACAAAACGTTGTTAATCGAGGAGAACTGAAGACAGTTTTCACACATTTTTTCCGTTCCGTGGACGAACCCCATATACGAGTAGAAGCACAAGATTTTCCCACCTTTTGTTGTAGTGGGGGTAAATAAATGTTGTTGCTTTATTGCACAATGTTTACGTTGAGTTCTGGTAGACAAAAGCCAAAAGAATGAGGGAATGAACGAAAAGGGTATGCCAGAAACGGCTATGAGGAATTCCACCGCCTTCATCAGTATATTTAACATTTTTAGGTTACGTCTGTTTCGTCTTTAACGAATGATTTTTGTCGAAAGGCACTTTTCTTCGTTCCTCTGAGATGAAAGTGTCATAAAATTGTTTACCTTTTTATTGGTTTCAAATCATATTTAAATGTTGTGTTTATTATCGTTTTTGTACCCCTTGATGACATTTCCCTTCTTGTCGAAGTTCATAATTACTTGCATGTTTCTGTTTTTATTTTAGTCGTTGGCATTCCACATTGTGCGACCATAAAGTTTTTTGTTTTTGTTCTTAATTATGTCCGAACAACGAATGTGAACATAATACATTTGTCATTATGTCAACTCAACCAGTGGGGAAATATTCGAATTCATCGGGGACTTTCATATATAAAGTAAAATATATGTAAAAAGTACATAGTTACGGCTAGGCCGAATTTTATCAGCCCTTCAACATGGTTTAGCAACATCTTTTGAATAGAAGATTTTTTTTTTAAGAATATGAAATACCATAACGCTTTTCAAGCAATAAAGGCTGGACCAAAGTTGTAAAGAATTTAAAAAATTAAATCTTCTTTTTCGGTTTAGAGGCATACTTTATTTGATTATGCGATTTGCCGAAGTATTTTCATAGATATCCCTAATGGTAATATTCTGTTAGTAATTGAAGACTTCAATGCTCAAGTACACGCAGAGAAAATATATGGTTACTATATGGTCACGGCAACAATAGTATGTTCGCTGCAATAAAAGTATGGTCGTCGCAACCATAGTATTGTTTTTTGAATTTCATTTTGACAATAGTATGATTGCGGCAATATTAATATTGTTGAAATGTAACAATAGTATTGTTGCCAAATTTAAAAATAAAAATATGGTTGTTGTAGCAACAATATATATATGGTTGGTGGGACAAAAGTATTGTTTTCATGGATTTTATGTTAACAATAACATGATTACGGCAATCATACCGGCAAAACCTTAATTTTTGTATAATTTGACAATGATATATTTACGAATCTTACCCAATAATAGTAATAATAATTAAATTTTTTCAAAAAAACTACGGATTAGTGTTACTAAAATATTATTACTCCTATTATTACATAACTTACTTATAAAATTCTTTATTGTTGAATAACAACGAAACCCAGTCTTTACAAACAATTTTGGGGATCATAGTATGGTTGTGCATAAGTCGTACTATGGTTGTGAGGATCATACTATGGTTGTACGTTAAACATACTATGGTTATGAGGATCATAATATGGTTGTGAAGATCATAGTATGGTTGTTTGTGAATAATAATATGGTTGTGGGGATCATAGTATGGTTGTGTGTGAATAATTCAAATGTTGTGAGGACCATAATATTGTTATGGGGATCATTGTATGGTTGTGTGTGCACAATACTATTGTTGTGATGATCATAATATTGTTGTGCCACAACCATATAACCAACAATAGTATGGTGCTTTTCGAATATTGTTACCCCAACCATACTTTTTTTGCTGCGTGTAGGCCAAATTTACGTGAACCTGGAACCAGTCGTGGGTTACATGGATTTATTCAAATGAACAAGAACGTCCATTTTTTTTCCAAAATTGTCAAGGTCAACATCGGAAGAACCATGTTTTCGCACAAGAGGATACACAAAGTGATATGGTTTTCGTCGGACAACAGAAACCCAAATGGACTGCATAGCCATGAGCATTATTGGATGTCCGCAATAGAAGAGGTGCTAATGGCTATCAAACCACCACTTTCTTGTAAGAGAAAAAACACGTTAGCCGCCAAAACACGCAAAATATGTCAAAACGGAAAAAAAAGTAGAAAAGTTGCAATTTGGTAAAGTACGTGGACGGTGCTAAAAATCTGTAATGAGACGTTTTGAAGGTGTTAGAGATGTTAGAACAGTAAATACAAGAACCTTCAAATTATGCCTACAACCCAATAATCAACTTTAGACCAACCTATGAAATCAGCGTTCGACTAGAGCGGATAGATAAGAACGTTTTAGATGTTCAGACTGCAGCCGATACGGAATAAACCCCGAGATCTGTACAGAATTACAAACGAAATATTCAGAATACGTACGTAACTTAAAGATGCGACAGGTGGAACAGCACCATTGCACGCAGAGAAAAAATGTGGTTACTATATGGTTACGGCAAATATAATATGTTCTCTGCAATAAAAGTATGTTCGTCGCAATCATAGTATTGTTTTTTGAATTTTATTTTGACAATAGTAAGATTAATATTGTTGAAATGTAACAATAGCATTACAGCCAAATTTTAAAATGAAACTATAGTTGTTTGTAGCAACACTATAAATATGGTTGGTGCGACAAAAGTATTGATTTTTGGGTTTTATCGTATGTTAAAAATAAAATGATAACGGCAATCGGTACTGTATGATTATAATTTTTCTTAATTTGAATATGGGTTTTACAACAATGTTGTTGTTACGAATCTTATGAAATAATAGTAAGTTGAATATGGGAATTAATATTTTTCAAACAAACTACTTTGATTTTGTTTAACTGAAATATTTTTATTAAAATCTTTTAATAAAAACGCTTTAATTTTGTTTAAGGATTTTTTTACTTTTAAATAATTTAAGAATTCTAAAAAATAATTTTGGGAATCATGCTGTGGTTGCAGGGATTATAACATGGTTGCGTGTGAATCATACTTTGTTGCAAGAATCATCCTATTGTTGTATGTAACACATACTATGGTTGTGAGGATCATAATATGGTTACGGGGATCATAGTATGGTTGAGTGTGAATCATACTACGGTTGTGGGGATCATAGTATGGTGCTGCTTAAGTAAAACTATAGTTGTGAGAATTATCATTTGGTTGTGGGGATCATAGTATGTGTATATGTGAGACATACTATTGTTGTGAGGATTACAATATTGTTGTACCACAACAATATACCCTACAATAGTGTGATGCTCTTCGAATATTGTTCTTCTAACCATACTTTTTTTCTTCGTGTGCTGGCCGATAACTGGCAATATAGTCCGTCTACTAATTGTCAGCATCGGATTCCAACACTATTTTTTGTTTACTGTTCGAGAACCATGCACTCAGTAGTGAAATACTTATAAGATATATTTATAAGACAAACTAATAACAATTATAGGATTAGAGATCTACACGGCAATAACATCAGTCTGGAGCTGATAACGGCTGACCCCTCTTTTACCGCAAAGCTCATACAATCCACTTTTAATTACTTTTGGAACTCCAACTAACTTCCCTTCATACACTACCAAAAAGGTAATCCTAATAAAAATGTAAAAATTAAAAATTTTTACTTTCGATGATTAACAAATTTTTGGCTCACATCATTGAGACGTCGTTGTCTGTCCTCCGCAACTTCAACGGGGCTACTCAGCGAACCCGTCTTAGAGATCACGCTTCTGTATCGGTCACTTCAGCAGCCTTTACAAAAACTTTCGACACCATCCACCACCAGGCAGGCCATGTGGCAATTACTTGAATGCAACGGGATTTCAGACAAAGTAAACGCTAGAATAAAGGAAATTCGACATACAAAATTCTGCACGAACGCTTACTTGGTAAAATTTTTAGCATACATGCTGGAGTACGTCATGGCTACGATCTTTCTGTTGTTCTGCTGTTCGACGTGATAATATTCAAGTACACAACTTAAACCGGGTGCATCCCAAGGGGAATCAACGGACCTCTTAAAATCCTCGACTATGGCAATGACATAGGTCTGCTAGTTTAATTCTAGGGTAAAACTGCAGCAAGTACAAAGAATTGTGAAGAACGCAGGTCTATATTTTATTTTGGAAAAGACGAGGGTCGTTCTCCTAAACACAATCAAAACCTTTCGATAATCAAAAAAACAATATCAAGCTCAAAGACGTTTAATACTGATCGTATTAAGGCATCATATACTCTACTGGTGGCTCACAAGAGGATATTGCAAACCGAATGGAAGCCCTAACTTTGATCCGATCTTCTTTTCAACTCATGTAGTCATGCAAACGATCTACAAGCGCCTCAGGTGTTCATAAGCCGGTCCCGAACGTGATCTCAACCACGGAGTTATGGGTAAGAACAGAAGATAAGCTTCGAAGTAACAGAGAGGAAATGAAAGTGGAAATCGAATAATGATGTAACGAAAAGGGCAATACGTGGAATCCTCAGTGTAGAGAATTTTTCGATCTTCAATTTTAATATAACAAGTATGTCCAGTTTCAAAGGAAGCTGTATTTCATTAGTATTATTGTCTCATTGGTTAATGGAAGATTTAGCTTTTACTGTGTCGAACCAAATATTCGTTATGATCTGCAACAGTTAGTTAGAGAGTCGTCTCATAATAAAGTCAATCGGACCAACTGTCAGTATAAAAGGAATGTATTAGCAAGTCGTCTTGTACCAGCACTTCGGCTACTTATCAGCTAGTTGTCCGCCACCAACGCGTCAACTAGCGGTTTTATGTTCGCTACATCTTAGCAGACTTACTTTTCCTTTTCCACTTGAATACCGATTTTCAGATAGCCGATATTAATAATTCTAGTCCATGTTCAACAACTTGAGATCTAATCGAAAAACAACTGATGAAAATTACGTGAAAGTGCAAATATTTTCTTTTCCCACCCGCCAGAAAAGCGAAAGCAACAAACGAAATGAATCATATGTCTAAAATTTGCAGATTTATGAAGAAAATTCATTATGACACTGATGTGTGTCGATAAGAGAGAGGGGTTGAGGAGGAATGTAGGAAGGGATGTTAAAGACCGCGCAATTGATGATGACTACAGTGACGTAGAATATACTGACGTTATTTAAGATTCGTGAACAACAATTTGTGGCGATTTACAGAAAAACCAAAATACCTGTTGGTTTTATTTTTAGCAGGCTGTCTCAAAAAGTGCTTTTTGCCTACTCTCTCTCTCTCTCTAAATGAGTACAACAAGTATCTGTGAAATTAGGGGAAATCTACTGGGAATTCATGTGTTGAGAGCAAAATTCTCTGATTCTCTAGTGGGACAAACTGAGCACTGTAAGAGACAGAGAGAGCGTTAAAGTATCTGCCAGATACTTGTGCGATTGCTAGCCCAAAAATGTTAAACAAACTGTTGATTGGTTGCCGTGCGCTTGCGCCAGCCTAACAGCTTGAAAATGGCTACACAACGGGGAGGCAACCATAACCACCATTGGAGGAAATACCACTGCACGCTCTCAGTGGTGCGGTATCCAACAGATACATAAAAAACAAACAAACTCTCAGCTATAAATACCAAAACACACACGCCAGCTGGGAAATCTCCTTTCCATCAAAGAGAGGGAGAGAACAATTGTTTCTCTAGAGGGGAAAATTCAGTTTAATCTTCGAAAGAGGGGCCATAAAGCATAACTGGTGTGTATGCCCGTATCTGCTCTGCCCCAGCAGGTCTATGGGCTCCATCGGCCGTGTGTATAGCGCAAGCAGCCAGCTCTGAGCTCTGGCTGGCTGGCTATACGGTTTGTTATGGCTATGGCCGGTTTCATTCATAAAAACCAAATGAGTGCTCATCTCGTGCTTCAGTTGTGTTCGAACTAGCAAACGTGTCGGTCAAAACCAACTAAACTGAAATTTTTCAAAAGAAAATCAAAAAAATAAAAGAAAAGCAAAAAGTTATTTAAATGCGAAACTTTGGTTTTTGTTAAACAAAAAAAAGAGAAAAAATAACAACAACGTAAAGAAAAGCAAAAAAGAAAAAATATCCAAAAGCAAAGGAAGAAAAAATAAATAAAAACAATTGGAAAGCAAGAGGAAAAACGAATAAAGACAAATTTCAAACAAACGTCGCTCGTCTAAGAATATCGTATTGGATTTCCCTGGATACACTGAAAATTGATATCCAATTTAAACGGCAGAACTAGAGAATAAAAAAATTAGTGAACTAACAATAAATCAAAAGATATCTAACGACAATAGAAAAAGAAGTGAATGTAAAAAAGTACTCGAATAAAGTGAAATCAGTATAAAAGTGTCTGTTAAATTTGCCAAACACCGCATGTATTTTTTATGAATGAAAAATAAAGTATTCCTAACGCTCAAAACCCATCATCCCTGGCAGGAAAAGAGCAAACGAAAGCTCACGTCAATCTCAACCACCCGGAAAAAAGCAAACCATACGGCCACAAAAAAACCCCTGCCCTAACAAAAAACTTAGTGACGCACCCTACCCCAAAAACATTTAGCAGCAACAAATAATCCCCCCGCCATAAACACAACCTAGTGACGTACGAAAAAGTGGGCAAAAAAATTGCACCACAAAACTCTTATTGATTATTTCTATTATTTTTTTTTTGTGGACAAAGCCAAGTCAAACAAATATGAGACTTTATTACAACGCAATTTTCCTTAACGAAATTCTTAGGAAATTGTAAATTACGCAAACAGGATAAAATAAAAAAGAAAAAAACTTATTAAAAAATACCTGGCAAAGAATAACAAAAAAGGCAAAACTAAAAACAGCATTGCCCACAGTTTCATAAAAAAGGCGAAAAAAACCAAACAAACATCGGCTGATATATATTTAATGCCAAATGGTGTCGCTTGCTCTTCGTCTAGTGCGGCGTTAACAAGTGTTTACATTCTTAAACGTGATACAGAAAGCAACGCCGCCGATTGCGTATCGTAGACGCCTACGTTTTCCTTGCTCTTCACAAGTTTTTCTTTTCGGGTGTCAATCTTCTCTGCACGTGCCATTCATATCCAGGTGGGTGTTTCAAAACAAACAAACCAAAAAGAAAAATCAACATTCACGTAAACTACCCATATACACACAACTCTAATTTCAATGAATTTTTATGAATGAATGAAAATTACTACAAAAGTGCGAAAAAAAAAAGCAATACAAAGAGGACAGCCATACATACTCGTATGTTGGCCCAGGAGTAAAGTAAAAATTGGAAATTGTTAGACTTCGTTGGAAAAGGCTATGTATACTTGTATTATATTGTTTAAAAGTGTTATATATTTTTAAACTTCTCAGTATTCAGTTTCACTCTAAGTTAAGGATAAAAATATGAGTTTAAGTTTTTTTGAAAAAACTTGCCCCGTTGGTGGTCTTAAGAGATATTAGTTTCGTATGCTATACGAATAAATTTAAATATTCGGATTTAAATCATATATTTTAGCTTTCGCTAATGTTTCTTTTTTTTCGTAAACTTACAAGTCTTAAAAAAGAGTATTTTTCTAATTAAAAATATTTGTCTAGCTAAATTAAATCAAAATTGATACCAGCTTTAAAATTTATTAGAGTTTACATAGTTTTCTTTGCTTTAAGTTAAACGTATGAATATCTTAATTTGTGTAATCCAAAATAAACATGAAATAAGTTAACAGTCTTGATCTACAACTCCAACATCTCGTTTTGTTTAAATAACAAAGCAATATGAATTATCCTTGACTTAGTGTTATTATTGAAGCGGCACTCATAGTACCGCGGTGAAAACACTTGGTAGATAAATTGCTGCTTTGTTTCGATCCGGTGCTTAGAACCGGCTGTCGTGAGGACGATCCTTAATTTGTGTTTTTTGTTCAACGAAAAGAACTTTCTAAAATCATATTGAAACATTTTTTATTAATTTTTATTTTTTTTTTATCGAAATCAGAGATGAAACTTGTTGATGACACAATTTCGGTTTGTTCAAACCACAAACGAAAATCAATTTTCCTTGGTTTCGATTCTCACGGAACGAGGGGAAACTTTTGAAAAAAAAATAATTTTTACTATAAAATTGATTTCGGTTCTTGTGGGCCGAGGGGAACTGTTAAAGTTTATGTTTATGTGTTAGGCTGGCCAGTCAGTACCAATTGTCATTTGCTTTACTGACGTATTGTCAGAAGTATTCATATTATTTTCGTCGACCAAATAACAAAATAATTGTTGTACCTTAATTTCAGTAAAATAGATTAAACTGAGTAAAGTGTTCTTGTACTAATTGACCGCATTCTTCTGTTTTTTATATGAAGATTTAACACTTACTCGACGAGTGCGTTGGAGATTAGAAGCCGCTTATAACTAACCTAGAGATACCAAACAAAGCTTAAGGTGCATCAAAAAAAAAAAACATCGAATACAAAGTCCTACTCCCAAACCTATCTGGTCTAATAATAAATTAAAATATCGAAATTTTAACGTTCGTTAAAGGTGTATCTCAAGATATAAGTATAAGAAACGTCACCTAATTTTAATCTTGAGCGATGCGATAAATCAATGCAAATATTTATTTCCACACTTTTGTTAAAATAATTCCAGGATTTTTGTGATCATCACGATCAGTCGATTTTAAATTTGGTACAATCTTTTTTCATGTCCAAGTGGTGATACTTAACACCTTAACTAAGCTGAGTAACATTTTTTCTTTAAAATATACCAGCCACTTCGATCCGTGTTTTAAACGTAGGTCCCGGATATTGAGTATATTAATTTGATTGACCGAAATTTCTTTGTGTCATTTACACAATTTGCATACACAGAAGCTTGGATTTGTAGAAAGAACTATTATATATATCGTGGTTTCAAATTCTCGCAGTTGACCCACAAAACTTGAAAGAAATATCATTTCCTCTACATAATGACTTTTAAGATATTCCCAACAACAGATATAACAAGGGTGATCAAAATCGATTTTCGGTGATCAATTAACGGCCCTTTTCCAAAAACCGAACTGCTCACACTAGATATATCCATAAAAGTCCAAACATGAATTCAAACGACAAAAACGCGATTCTCCTTTTACTACTGATTGCCTACAAATTGTATTAGAAGCTGGACATAGAACAGTATTTTTTAGTTACAAGGATCTCCGATCAATATTTCGTGGTGTTGCAAATTTGATATATCATCCACTCTTGGCTGGAGTGTGAAACAAATTGAATTTAGTCATTTATTAAAACTTAGGTTTGAAGCAAAGTTAAAAGCATTAAGAAACTGAAAATTTCTTAGACAGGTCAATCCGAGTGAACATGTGGTTGTCCAATGATATTGATCGTGAAAAATGAGTGTATGCGAATGTTTTGAATTAAGAACTCTACTGCTAACTTAGTTATCGAAAGGTAGCCCATAAACCGAATCACAAATGGCAAAATGCACCGCTATGCGATATGTGCTCTTAAGTTTCTATTAGCATAAATTTCAGTTCCAATTTCAAAGTACACTTCATATATATTTCTTTACTGACTCTTACCTTACTTAGGTCCCACAACATCCCATTGAGGAACAAGGGGACACTTCTCTCATGTTAGTGATTTGTGCACGATTCAATTCTAATTCAGGTTCCGAAAGGCACCAAACGGCTGAATATTATAGAAAGGTTTTCACATGGCTTAGAGATAAATCTCTTACTGGTAAAGTCGCCGACATTTTCTAGGTTTATAATTATTAGTAGGCTACAATCATTAATGAAATGTTGGTAAATCAACATATATTTCCCTGATTATATACAATTGGTTATAAATAAATGCATTTTAATAACTTTAATTAAAGTCACTTAAAAAATCCCTAAATCAACCTAATTTGCCACTTAAATTTCTAAAAATGTTTACATGCTACTATTTAATGTATTGTGAAATAAATCAATTTCCATCAAAATTCAAATGAACCGCCAAAACTTTTCCTTAACAACAATACGACAACAGACATAAAATCATAAAAAAGATATCAAAATTTGCCACCGAATTGAAGAAAAATCAAAAACCGCCATCTCTGCCGACCTTCAGCTAATTTTGTCTAAAATTATTCAAAACGATCGTTTATTTTTTTCCGAACAAAAAAGAAAAAATATTGTCACTGATTAGTATCTGACAAGCAGAAAACGAAAAGGAAAATAATGGCAAAAGTTCCAAATAGCTAATTTGATTTGAATTTATATGTACATATGTTTGTAGCAAAATATATCTGATTATTATGGTATGTTTTTTTTTCAATCAAAAAAAAAAATGAAAAAAATTATGATGTTTTTTTCGTGTAGCTAAATTTTAATAATTATAAAAAGAAATCGCCCATAAAAATGGTGCGTTTTTTATTGGCCTTATTATTAACTCATTCATTAGAAAGAATTGACCAAACAAAGCAACATTTATTGTTAAAAATGATATAATTTCGGTATACATTTTATGTGTATACCCTTCAGCCATTGGATCTGCAGTCTATAATTATTTTGACATTTCCGTTGGATTACTATTGGATTATGTCCATTTGTGGGCATGGCGATTTCAAATGGAGCGATAGTAAATGACAACAATTTAAAGCCTTTCAAAACTATCCCTTAGTTGAAGGTGTTTTCTACAAATTACCGCAGCTCTTGCCATTTAAAACCACTAAAAACGAGGTCACGAAAACGCCCTTAATGTTGGCTAAGTTATTGTAATCTAAGTAGTGTTAAAAATTGGATATTTCTTTGCTGCGCTGAAACTATACATTGACAAAAACATTAATTATCTTGCTCGTAATATAGTTTTTATATTTTGGATTAAGAAACCAATGATCCAAAGTTCGAGCCGCCGGCGGTTGTTGGTTTATGGAGAAATCAAGCCGCACCGATATTTCTTCTATCGGCTTCAAAGTTCTTGCCCTACGTCTGTTTGCAGCTAACTTAGCGCGAAATTCAACCGCAAATATTACTAGGGCAGAGATAAAACAGGGTTATCTAAATTCGAACAGGTAAAATTGTGATGCACTCTACCGTAGCAAAATAATTCTTAGGTAAGCTTTCCTATCTTCTGGTTTTTAGATGGTTGAAAACAGCAAATCCCTGGTGAAGACGCTATGCTTCCGGTCAAAGTGTGATGAACTCCAACTGGAAGTCGTTGAGTTCTGGCCGGAGTCGGTAATCTGTTACCGCGGGTAATCAGAGACCCCTTTAACTGTTATTCAAGGGTGTAGGTAGTGGATCTACTCAGTGTCTGTTTGTACCTAAATTCTCAGGTTACATTTTAGCTGGGCGTGCTGTGGTGAAACAACCGACTCCGCAACAACAAAGAATATGTCTATATACAGTATCTCCCGCTTAAATGATTTTGCCAAAATGCACAGTATTCGGATCATTTAACCGGGAAATTATCCGATGCCTGGTTAATTGATTCACTAACGCAATTAAGAGAGTCCCGTTTAATTGCTCTGCGAGCTCAATAAAGCGGAGTGAAATATAAAATACTAACCTGCAATTGTTTCATTTTTTGTTATTATTCAAATAACTTTTAAAACCTCGTGTTTTGTCATCTTGTTTACTTAAAGTTGAATTTGGCAATGCTCTGAAAAGAAGTCCGCTTTCGTCAGCGTTAAAAATTTCTGATGGCTCATATTGCAAAATTAAATCTGGTAAAACCGAATCAAAAAAAGTATTAGCGGCATCAATATCAGCGGATGCGCCTTCTCCATGATTTTTTTCAGTGAAATGCCTTCTCTTTTCTCAATCCAGAACTGGGATTGAAGTTGACATGAACGAGTCAACAGCAAACTGATTTGCTTTTTCAAAAATCATTTCACGTGAAATAACAGCAACAAATTCTCGCATTTCGCTAAACCATAATGCTCCACCTTTACGCACACGCCAGTTCTTTCTCTTTTGGTGGACAATTTGCTGGTCTTTGATTTCTCCACAATTGATTTTTTATTTTTTAAAATTCTGTTTATGTGGCCTTGCAGCAACCGCATTTCGCACATAGTTCATCTTTTGTCATATTTTTCCTGTCAACTATAAGTTTTAATTTAAGATTCTACTTCGGATAAGTTAACGCCAAAAAAGTTGTAGATGTCACCCAGTACTCCACGGCGATTGTCTTCAATGTCTAGTTTCTGTTAGTATAGGGTGTCCGCCGGGAAGGTACGCTACAGTGTGTCCGTCGGGAAGGTAAACTACTTTGTTTGTTTATAATTTTTTTTTGATTAAATAAAAAAGAATGGATCTTATATTGATAAATGTTTTATTAAATGTCGGCAATTATGTATAGAATACAATATGAGATGAATATTCGCCTCGCATACCGAACTCAGCCATCACTGCCTTTGCTTCCTGGCAATTAAGCTGTGTGGATTTAGTGCTTAGAATTTGCCCTCGCTGCCATCCCAGAATACACTGGACAAGCCTCCTACATCAGATGGCTTACCCCGGAACGCACAATTACGAGACCTTTTGAGCACATTTTTCATTGCATTCAGCACGGCGTCGCCTTAAGGTTAATGGATTGTTTTGAACACTGTCTTGAGCAGCAGTAATGTCAGCTCTCTTTCTTCGAAATCATTCACTACACGATAAATAGAGCGTGTTGTTGGCACGTTGTTTCTCCCAAGAATTTTACGTAACTTTCTCATCGTCACAGCAATCGATGATTGATTTTGATGAAATGTTTAACGATTTATCGAATATTTTTTTTTTAATATTTAAATTTGCCACGTCTCTACTTCACGACTGCCAAGACTAATGTTTACCAAAATGGCAGCAAAATAAAGTAGTATACCTACCCGTCGGACACCCTGTATTACAGAACATGTCCTAGTATGCAACACCTTAAATCCTTCAAATGTTTTTGCCGCCGGTAAATTCCGGTACATTTTTGGCGTTTGAGTTTTAATCTCCTGGCAT
This sequence comes from Hydrotaea diabolus, assembly GCA_963513945.1. Classification (NCBI taxonomy): domain Eukaryota; kingdom Metazoa; phylum Arthropoda; class Insecta; order Diptera; family Muscidae; genus Hydrotaea; species Hydrotaea diabolus. The sequence goes on along the minus strand of OY740716.1, from coordinate 14,316,970 downwards.
TACATTCAAGTCATTTGCAGGCTAATATCTCATAATTAACGCAAACTACAGCTAATCCGCAGCACTGTCTAATGAGTTTGGCGCGCAATTTTCCGTTGTCTTTTCACCATGGACCATGGATGAACGATTTTCGGTGGATTTTTTTTTTCGTTTTCGCTTTTCCGTCCGTAAACTTTTGGTTTTAGTGGCATTTAAGATTAAGTCTACAAATGTTTTCTTTTTTGCGTTTGTCGTAGTAAATAGAAAAATACAAACAACACTTTCTTGTTGCTGTTAAAATATTTAATTCTTTTTGTTGTTGTTGTTTGTTTCATTATTTTTAATAGTTTATAATGTGATCTGTGTTGTCGCCAGCAACATTTTTTTTGCGCCTAAGTGGGGTGTGACTGACGTTGACACACTACTACACACTTCACTTCGAGACACCGTCACCTCAGTCATCAGCGTCCTCATCATCATCGTCAGCATCGCCATCCTCGTTCGCAGCGTAATGCGCTACCGCAAGACATGTCTTTCTTAATGTCTGATGAGTGTCCGTCCATCCGTGCGTCCGTCTGTCTGTCTTGTACTGAAAAAAAACGACGACGACAACAACATCAACATTATACTCGTACGATATGCGTTGAAAAATATGAACAGATAGGTATTATAATATATTGTATATGATGTCGTTCACTTGTTGTTGTTGTTCAAATGAGGATCAGCGTTTTTTTGTTTTTGTTTTTTTGCTCGCCTTTTCTTTACAAATCTTGCTGCTGCTGTTCGTATTGTTAATGTTGTTTTAAAAATGAAGAACAACAAAAAAAAGAAGAAAAATAACGAAAGCAAAAAAAAAATCAAGAATGTTATTAAAATAATACACAAAAGGCCTAAATTATTGCCATGGCTACACTGTTCGGCAAGTGTTTTTAACCCTTTAATGGCTGTGCAGCACAGGGTATGTCCTATAAGGGCCACCGTGATCAGAAAACGGACCCTAACCAAAACTGGCGGCGAAGGACTGGAACGATTATAATCGTACTTATCAAGGATCAATTATTTGAATATGATATGTACCTTAAATAAAAGCTCTAATATTGATCTTTAGCGGAAATTAGAAAAAAGACAATTAGTACTTTCGTAAATTATTTTTGGCAAAAAAAAGAATAAGAACTCATTTTTTGTTCAAGTTTAAAAGCTGATATCGAGGTCATTCTGTTTTCTTCTTTTCTGTTCTTTTGAGAAAATAAGAAACAAATTCAGGAAGTAATCAGGTATTATAGCTGAGAAGCATTTTGTAAAGCAGTATCAAAAATATAAAAAAAAAATGTTGGCCTAAACTTTACTTAACAGACACAAATAATAATTTCATATGATATTTGAGTTGGGTTTTGACTAGTGTCAAGAAAAATTAAACCTGTTTTTGTTTAATACGTATCTGTTTGATACGTATCGAGGTTATTAAACAGTGTTCTTTGGCAAAAATGAAACAACGACATGTAGTTATCAGGTATAGTAGTTAAAAAGCTTTCTTAACATGCGGTAACTTTTGTGGTTGAACGACTTAAATGTCATATTATGTGTTGTTATTAAGGCAAAAGCTAAGTTTATAAATATTGTCATGAACTGAAATATTTTAAATATGTATAGCCTGAAGAGTTGCTAAATTAGGTTAAAGTTCTTTAAGAAGTGATTTATGGCTGAACTGAAAGTTGTTTTCCTGATTTTTAAAGAACAGTAAGAAATCTAATAAAGAGTGGAATACTAGTTTGTGAAACTGGCTAATTTTCTCAACATTCAGTTGCGAAATCTTCCGAGAACTAATGTCAAAACAGTTAGCTTAACGGGTTAGTATAGTTACTAATCGTTTGTGCCTAAAAAACTAAGATGTTTTTTTTACCAGTTTTTTGAAGATTAACCCTTACATTGAACCGGCTCGGTTAATCTTTGTTCAATTTAAAACACGAAAGACCAAAGAAAAACAAGCTAAACATAGATTAACCTTTACGTTTTGAAAAAAGCGACTCTAAAGTAGTATGAAGGAAAAAGCTAAAAAAAACACACGTTCAAAAGCGCCACTAAAACATTAGAGCTTTTTCGTATGTGTGAGTGGACTGTGTAGTGGATATAATTCCAGAGAGTTTATATCATAAAAAGCTTTTTTTTACCATAGCAAACAAATTGATATTTTGAGAATTTTGCCTTTATACAACACACCATTCCATCAAAGCTTTTTAATTGTAATTCTATCTATATTATAAATTTTCTGTTGGTAGCTTTTGGCGGCTTTAAACATGTACGAGTATAACATTTTAGAGTAGCCTGGCGTTAAGGTTATTATTTTACCCATTAACACGCAGTCAATCCGCTGTTAAAAATTTGTATGTTTCCAGCTTGAACCCTGTTCTAATTGTGTGGTTCGTCAAATATTAAAAACAAAATATAAAACTTTTCGATATTCTTGTTTGACTTGCTGGGTTGAGCTTAAAACAGCGATAATCCACATTTGGGCTGCGGGTCAAAAGTAAAATGTTCTTTTTGTAGACCAGTGTCATTTGAATTTATTTTTTATTTCTGTTTTTCCCATTCACTTTCATTGCAATTCGCCGGGATGGCGCACGAATATTTTTCACTTTCGGTTTTAATATGATTTATGTTTGATGACAACATGAATACAATTTTTTTGGTTTGTTTTATTTTGGCCCGTGCATGTACATGAACCTAAGATAAACTTTATTTATTTTTCTTTAAAATTTATTTTACTCATTCATTAATGCAGTGTTTTGGATGCTGCTTTGTAGTTAGTGTTAGGTTAATTCATACAAAAAAGCCGCCGCAGTTATATTTGTTTTAATAATTTTCAAATGTAAACATGAGGTCCTCTTCACACATTTTCAAAGAAGAATTACCATTAAAAAGATTACTTAGTGAACATTAGGCCAGTATACGTAATCGGCACGTTGACACCTTCAGTTTGTAGCGATTAACACCTTTTTGGAGGAGAACAATGAGATCACCTCACGCATATATTGCTTACCTAAACCGTTCATGCATGGTATGAATATGTTTTCGATATCAAATCATTTTCATTTAAAATGTTTTGAGTGTTAAGAAGTGAAAAATTTAGTCTTTTCAATTAAAAGTCCCCTTTAAATTATTGTTTACTATTAAATAGTAAACATACTTAAGAGTAACTGAGTCTTCTAACCGTTTGACATAAATTTAGAAATCAAGGACTTTTAAAAATCACTGTGCAACTGACTTTGTATGGATTTTTAAGAGGGAGAGAAATTAACAATTTTGTTTCTCTTACCTGAAATGGAATAAATATGTGACAGCGCATAGAGAAAGGGACCTAAGGGTAAAAAAATCAATTTTCATATTTTTTTTGATGTGGACAACATCTGAGCTTCGAATGAGACCGATCCCATGCCCCAAAAGTGTTCCCTCCCAGAGATATGCGCGATTTATGAAAGTGATGGTATACCAAAGATACACGTATTTAAATCATTAAAATGGTTCTCCTGAACAAAACTGGTTTTTACCCTTAGGTCCCTTTCTATTTTGCTCGTCACATATGAAGATTTGGCCGTTATGGTTTCGGCTTTTGTTTTTTTTTTTTAATACCGACTCAATAAGGGTAAAACCAGCTAGCATTGGAAACGGTTAAAACTGTAGTGATGAGTGTTTAAAATATTTGGAAAATGCCAATATTTTTAATTGAATAACACTAAAATGCCAATAACAAATTGAAGTATTTATCTAGGTGTAAAATAGATTCATTATAAAGTGCCAAATTGTGCTTTAAGAGATTTTTTGTTTGCACAATTATTTGCATATTCTGTTTGGTTATTGGATATTTTTCTTTGCACTCTCATATAAATTGCATAAAAATCCATTCGAATTGCCCTCAAAAGATTGCAAAAAATAGACACTTTACATATTAAAATAATAACAACAATGTCAGTTATTGGATCCATTAAGTAGACAATCGACATTCAAAATACTCGTACCATCGACATGGCCTCAGACACACAATCGCTTACTCACACTTCCATTTCGAATACACTCGAGAAAAAAAACGCATTAGCCAAGAAATACAAAAAAAAAAATGTTTATTTAACAATATCCAAAGAAAACATTGCTTTCGTTGTGGCCGGCAAGGAATTGCAAATAAATTATAATTGATATTTTATTTTTTATGATTTATCTGTGTACATGCAGAGTAGTTGCCGGGGAAACGGTTATCAATTCAAATACATTTCAAACCAGTTTTGTAGAGTGATTTGTGGCCTTTCATTATAAGTTGCACGTAAAACAAAAATTAATTGTAGTTTTACTTCAGACGACAGGGATACAAAGACCTGGAGACAGACAGGCACATAGCCATGTTTTAAACGGGAATTTTAATAACTTCTGTTTTGATTTTTTTTAGTTTCAAACCGCGTTACCTTATGAACTTTTATTGACAGCCTTAAGCTTTAGGACTATTATTAGCTGGAGTATAAAACTTAACTAGAAAATGTGGACTTCTGCTACTCGAGTTTAAGTCTCAATAGCTCTGAAATCACCAAATGGTCTAAGTAGAGCAGTTTGCGGTTGAAACTGGTGTCTTTCGAACAGTTTAAGGCTTAAAAGCACAGAAGATATATAATAAAGAGAAGATATAATTTAGAGAAGAAAGTCCTGGCATCAGGACGTTGCTTATGAAATCAAAAGCTTTAACAATTGGTAATGGTTTGCTATAGAAAGAAAATAGATTAAACCTTTATTACCCACCTTAATGCACTTCTCTCTTGATAAACACAGACCTCATGTAACAAATTGGGCTTATTAGAGCAGTGTGAGTCTCAAACTGGTATTCGTCTAACACATTTTAATTCAAAGCTATAATAATAGAAAAGCTTTTATCGCAAACTGGTCCCATTCGTATTGTTTTCTGAACTTTATTTTGACAATAGTATGATTGCGGCAATACTTATACTAATGGAACAATAGTATTGTTGCCAAATTTAAAAATGAAAATATGGTTGTAGCAACAATCTAAATATGGTTGGTGCGACAAAAGTATTGTTTTTTGGGTTTTATGTTTAGAATAATATGATTGCAGCAATTATACCAGCAAAATCGTATTTTTTTTAATTTGACAATGTTATTGTTGCGAATCTTTCGCAATAATAGTACTTTATATGAAAATTAAATTTGTTCAAAACAATCTACTATCGATTTGTATAAGTTATATATTTTTAATAAGTAAATTTTTTCTACTGTTAAATAAGTCACTCCAATTATAAAGAGTAGAAAAAATTGTGTGAGAGTCATACTATGGTTGTGAGGATTATGGTTGTATTTTTATGAGAATCATAATATGGTTGTAGGGATCATAGTATGGCTGAGTGTGAATAATAATATGGTTGTGGGGACCATAGTATGGTTGTGTGTGAATAATTCTATTGTTGTGAGGACCATAATATTGTTGTGGAAATCATGGTATGGTTGTGTGTGAACCATACTATTGTTGTGATGATCATAATATTGTTGTGCCACAACCATATACCCAACAATAGTATGATCCTCTTCGAATATTGTCACCCCAACCACACTTTTTTTCTGCGTGAATAGTTTAAGACTTTAACTGATCGAAAGACAAAAACTGTTAATAAGAAAAGTTTGTATATTCACTAGGTTCGATAGAATAGCCTGAGTGTATAACTGGTCTTAGCAAAAGAATTTGAGTAAAAATCTGTTCTCATAAAATGTTTGAGTTTCCCACTATTCAATGTTCGATTGTTCTCATTAGAACGACATAAACTGGTCTTAGTAGAAGAGTTTGGGCCTAAAATAGCCCTTAAAAAGGGTTATAAGCCCAATGTCGTCATAGTAGAACAGTTATTAACCCAAACGCAATTTGGTTTCTTTGGAATAGATTAAGTATAAAACTGGACTCAGTAGAAAAGTTTTTATTTTCAACTGGTCTCGTCAATGAATATCTATCGAAGAGGTTTCGGTCTTATATCTCAAGAACTGTTGTTCCTCATCAGAATAGTTCGACTTTTAAACTACTATCATTTTAACAGCTTAGGTTACAAAGCGTTTGGAACAGATATTGAAACTGGGCCCACAAGAACATATTGGGTTTTAAACTGCTCCCATCAGAACAGTTCAAGTTTGAAATTCAATGGTCCCATATGAACAGTGTGGGTTTCAAACTATTGCCATATGAACAGTGTGGTTTTCATAGGTGCAATTTAAATGTCATACGGCTGAGGTATATTGGAGTCCAGAACTTATTGAACAACAATTCAGACACGCAATAGACACACCAGTTATATTAAAAGTACTGCTGTATAGGTGTTTTAAAAATATGTAGACACATTTTTGGTAGTCCTAGGAGGTACTAGTGGAAGAATAACGCCAATCAAATGGGGTTTTCCAAGCATTATAAGGGGTGTTTTTTTGGGGTATAGAACTTTAAGTTGGCATCACTTTTTTAACTGGCGTCCATTTTGTCAGCTGTCAAGTGATTAATATTTAGTTTGGTTTGCCATTTCATCATGAACAGGTTGACAAAAGAACAACGCTTGCAAATCGTTCAAATTTATTTCGAAAGTAATGGTTCAGTTCGCGAAGTTCACCGCAAGCTCCGTCCATTTTATGGTCGACATAATCGTCCATCAGAGCAATTAATTCGGTTAACCATGGATCGGTTAACATGGACCATTGGATTATTTTCTTTGGGGATATGTGAAGTCGCTCGTCTACGCCAACAAACCAGAAACACGTTAGGGGACTTGCCCGAAATCATGTTTAAACATTAATGGCATAAAAGTATCCTTCCAATAAAGCCAAATTGATGGACATTAAAACGATTTTCTTGTGTTTTATTTCAATTCGAAGTTCTATACCTCAATAAAAAACACCCTTTAATTGTTTTTACACCTTTGAAGCCGTCACACACAACTTCTGGCTAGAGGTTTAAAAATGACCCTGTAAACTTAAATGCACGTAACTTAAACTTTGTTAAATATTATTTTCAAATTATTTTGTTTTTCAACCACTGTGCACCTGTGTGTACTCAGCCACTTTTATACCAAAAGGTCATGTATAATTTCGAGTGCGTAGGTTATGCCTCGCGGTGAAAGTCAGTCAAGATAGGGTTAGAACCCTTTCTTAAGTACTTCAAGGAAAAAATATTCTTAAAAAAACATATGGTGTTGCCTATTAAATTTAAATCTGGCGTACATTTTAAACATTGAGTTCTGCAAATGACAGCCAATTTTAAATGCTATTTCCAGTACTGCCAAATTTTAAACATAATTTCCTCTTTTATGGATTTTTCTATATCTCTCGGCCATGTCTAAGTTCAAACTTAGACATGTGTATTGACTTCTTCTACACCTCTCTCTTTCAATTAACTGAACAAAAAAATAAAAATATTTATTTGCGATAAAACTGTCACTGTCTGGCTTTTAAGAGTGAAATATTTTTGAACTTAATTGAAATGCTGTTCCACATCCACAAGCTGTTGTCGTCTATACTTTGAGTATAGGTATGCTACGCTAATGATAAAAACATAAATAAAATATTAAAATAGACTGGATTATTTTCATGATTATTAACTAACGACAATCTTCGGTGGTGTCTGCCATAGAGAACACCTCCAACACCTCTTTCGAACGAGCGTTTTGAGAAACTCCTCAGAAACACAAGCATCATCATATAGAAGAAAAAATAATCACGATTTTTTCTGCATTAATTTGGTTTTTTTCTGGTATTATTTTTTTTTTTGCTTCACTCTTAACTTCTAGCGAGTAGAGATGAATGAATGAATGAACGAACGAAGCAAAAGGTAAAGAATATAACAACAGCAAAAAAACAGCGAATCAACTTATTATTAAAGACATCCTATAAAAGACAGTTTTTATGGTCGTTTTAGAAGAATATATAGACAAGTTCAATATAGCATCAGTGTCGTATGTATGGGCTCCAAAGAAACTCGTTTGATTTTGTTGTTGTTTCCACTTCTTCACTTCTCTGTAGAATCACGATGTCCAGAGTCTTGGGTTTCGTGTTGTTTCAGCGCTACGTTTTTAAAGGAGTGTCAATTGCCTTTACAACACCATAAGACCAGACCATACAAAAACGCCACATAATATTTACCAACGAAAAGATACAGACGTACTACGAGAGATACATCTCGTAAAGCCACTAAGAAACATTTCAGGTTTAAACGTTTTTTTTATTCTTTCAATGTTTTCTTCACAATTTTTTGGGGTCTTTTACGAAAAAAAATATACAAAATCAATGAATGAATTTCTGAAAAAAAAATCCCAAAACACACATCGAAAAAATAAACATCGATCGCTCCATTGTGGTTGATCTTTTGTTTTCTGTAACGTTTGATTACTATTAAAAGTTGATTTGCGTTGAGTTTTTATTCATAACTTCTTAGGTTTCCTGCTCGTTTAGGATTTCAGTTAGATTGGTTTTATGAATGAAACGAATTTGTTTTTTATTTTTTTGTTGTTTGTCGTTCGGCTTGAAAGCTTATGTGTCGTGTTAATGTGTTGAAGCAAACTACATTTTCAACCTGATTACCATTAACGCTGATTTACATAAATTAAATATTTATAGTCATTTGCTTCTTTCCATTGTCAGTGAGCAATTCTTCGTTCGTTAAGTTCTTGAGATTTTTGCAAAAAAGTTAAAATGTTCTTTGATCACTAAGCTATAAAATAAGGCATTAGAACGAATTGTCTAAAGATATTCTTAAACCGTGTTCATTTATGAATGAAAATAGAAAAACGAAGTTTAAAAATCAAATTTCAAGTTTATATGATAATGTTTTTTTTGAAAGAATATGACATTTGCTTTTGATTCAACACTGTGGAGCTTATATTTAAAGCTAATTACGACTTCTGTGTTCTATAAAGCATAATATTTGAAACTAAACAATAAAATTAAATGTTATATTAAAAAAAAATTAGATAATTGTTCAGAAATCATTAGAATTGTATTTTATAGATAGGCATTTAAAACAATGTGGGATTAGCTAAATTATCAGAAACTTATATGTTTACCTATTATAACTACAATATTTAATAATTTTTAAATTTAAGTTTTGATAACAATTAGTACAATCAATATGTTAACAATAAAATATTGTTGGAAGCAATGAAAAAACCCTTTCAAAAGGTTTCAATAAAGCTAAAGCTCATTAAAATTTGAGTAGTTCTTGGAGTACAAATACCTCCAGTATATTTCTCTAAATTAAATCGTTATTATATTTCTCTAAATAAAATGTTAGATTTAGAAATTTTATAATACGAGGGTTGCTATATATATATTTCTGGCCTAGGCAACACTAAGTGTTGGCTGTCGCCATCTGACATTTCGATTGGAAAGTTTGACATTTTTAGCATAAACGTGCTCAGAACGTATTGACGTACGACCATCATTTGTGTTGTTTACAGTGACTTGAAAAAATCAATTGGGCAAAACAATGGAATTAACTCGTGAACATTTTCGTGCGATCATCTTTCGACGTGGATTATCACGACAAGAGTGCATCGATGAACTTAAGTCTTTGTATGGCGATGAAGCACCATTCTAAAGCACTGTGAAAAACTAGTAAAATGAATTCAATCGTGGCCGACGCTCGCTCAAAAACGAAGATCGTGCGTCAACTGAAAGATCGTCATGTGATACACCGTGAGATAGAGGCATCCTTGGACATTTCTTCGGTATTGCGTGAACATCTGGCCGTAAAAAAGGTTTGTTCTCGTTGGATCCCGTACAATTTGACAATCGCTCAAAAAAAGGCTCGTGTCGATTGGTGCAAAGAAATTTTAAGAAAATACGATGGCGGTGCTTCAAAAGACGTTTATCAGATCGTCACAGGTGACGAATCATGGATCTATGCGTATAAGCCCAAAACAAAACAGCAATCGACTGTGTGGGTCTTCGAAGACGAGCCAATTCCAATGAAAGTTGTTCGTGGAGGAAGCACTTCTAAGCAAATGGTCGCCTGTTTCTTCGGCAAAACTGGCCATGTGGCGCTTGAGCAACGTAGAACGGTCAATTCTAAGTGGTATACCACTATTTGTTTGCCTGAGACTTCGGAGATATTCGAAAAACGAACAAGGGAAGACGAATCATTGTGCACCATGACAATGTGAGTTCTCACACATCGGCTCAAACCAGCTTATTTTTGACCAGCCAAAACGTCGAATTGATGGGTCATCCGCCGTACACTTCTTCCGCCTTGACTTCTTTTTATTCCTGCACGTCAAGAAAAAGGCATGGTCAACGATTTTCGTCGCCAGAAGATGCTGTTAAAGCTTTCAAAAATTACGTTTTGGAGGTGTCTCAATCGGAGTGGAAAAAATGCTGCGACAATTGGTTTGAGCGCATGCAAAAGTGTATAAATCATGCTGGAGAGTACTTTATAATATTCGCATTTTTATTATTAGGCCAAAAATATATATAGCAGTCCTCGTAAGAACTAGATTAAGCAAAATGTTAGAGAAAAATCTAACACAATATTGTTCGAAAACATGTAAAGTTTGTATAAAATGTTTTAAACTAACCTAAAGACTTTGAATTTTTAGCAATTTAGGAGGAAAATACAAAATTGTTTTTCTACATTTCTATGCCATAGAGAGCAATCAGCGCAATTGGGTAACACAAGTGTTAAGAAGATTTGTGGGGGATACAATCTGCATCATCTAAACCAAAATTATTTATGGCATTTGCAAACTTACTTTACTTGTACTAGTAGCTTTTAGGCTCTAAGTGTTCATGAGACAGACCCCAGATACAGAGTACTGCAAGTTTTAAGTGATTATCATCTTTATGGCCTGAATCACGGTGCTCCATAGCAACGCTCGTAGCAGTTAATTTGGAGTGGCAAATTTTAGGATCAGCTGTGCGGGCTTTACCTTTTGGTGAGGTCTATCTGAAACCTCTACTAACTCCTTGGGTGCAACAGGTTGATACACAACTCTACGTCCAGTATACAGTTTATCTGATATTTAGGTTGTAAGCCACCGGCAGCACAAAATCCCAAAAGGGCTTTTCCGAAACACGTTAGGCTGGAACAACAGTTCTAGGGGTTCCTGACCTCCCGCGGCACTTGAGGGTCTAGTCCGACCTCGTAGCACATGACTAAAGTACTTTCAGATTGAGTCACGCACACCCTGACTGGTAGCGTCAATGTCTACACCAAGAATTCGCTCGATCAAATCAAATAATATTTTAATCCTACAGGGAAGCTCTTGGAATCACCCAAGGGACCTTACTCGTCCCCTGCGGGAAACCCGAGTCGCAGTCAAATCTGAAAATTGAGTCCCTTTTTGGGCACTTTTAATTTGAGATCCCAACGGTTTATAATTGTAAACTGATGTTTAGTGTGCACTCCTATTACACAAAAAAAACCAGTTTCAAACCCGGGTAAAAACAAATAAAAAGTGTTTTTTTTTCGTTTCGATTTTTTATCTCGTAAATGTCAGCGATTGAGTTAGAGAGTTTTCTCTGAGCCATGTAAGGTCTTCTCCATAAAATGCATTGCTCACAGAAAAATGTTAAACCAATTTAACTGCTTCATAGACCTGATGTCGATTCATATTTCATTTGATACTCTTTTAATTGATGTGCATTGAAATGTTTATTTTAAATTCAGTTTTTTCTCTTCAACTTTATTACATCAACATTTTTTTTAACAATTAATCAACAATTTGTGCGTGTGTGTGTTTTTGTGATTGGTTGTTGCGCTGCCATTAAAACAAAACAATTTAATTTCTTGAAATTAAATAAAAATTCAATGACATACATATCCATACATACAGACAAGTATTAAAACAGTAAGATATAAAAGAGCCTAAAAAAGCACCCACACAGTTACTGGCGACTCAGCGACAAACGGACAGTTAGAGCAGAAATTCGCGGTGTGACTCGATGTGACATACATACACATACAGCGGTCCAAAGTCAAACATAAACACACGAAATGTGACAGCTGTCACTGTGGCGGACATAAACAATTAAATTAAAATCGATTAAAAGCTGAAGCCAAAGCTGAGGCAACATCGGCCAGCCACGACACACTGAAATGACCAAAAACGAAAATCGCCAGCATTGACAAGATGGCCAAACGCAAAATAAAAGTAAATCGAGTTCATAACGATGAACCACTAAATGTCAAACAGTAGAAAGTAAACAAAACACAAACAAAGCTACACGTCAAAATAGTACAGACAGGCGGGCAGCTGTGGGGGGGCGGTAAAAAAACTTCCCATAATACTTGACTAAATTGGAATTGAATTGATATTGACAGACAGACATATTGTCTCAGGCGCACACTTAGAAAACTGACCAACAATCCGAGGCAAGGAATAAACTACTGACCCACATCTTCAAAACGGTGAGAACGAATTTAAACCGAAACGTAACGTACTCGCAACTGAAACGAGACACAAATGTTTTTTTTTCTAAAACACCGCAATTCTGACATCCAAAGAAATGTTTAATTGAAAACTGAAGACTCGACGACGCTGATGATGATGATGCGCTCCACCTTCTGTTCATTAGGTGAAAATTGGTGATTTTTTCTATTTGTTTTAAATTGGCGCCACTTCACGTTCTCATCACTTGACAGCGAACATTTATTAAAAATCATTTACAAAATTGTTTTTTGTCTTATAAATTTTAATTAAAAATTCGTAGGTAATTTGAGAAGTTTTGGGAAATGTTAAAGGGGACTCCTTCGTGGCAATTCGAAAAGTCTGGTGAGAATAAGAGCCGAGACTCAGCATCTAAAAATTGTGTTTACACTACCGATCCAATCATTTAAATATCGACCATTGATGAACAATTTTTTTAGTTCTTTAAAAAACTGACTTTTCTAGCCTTATGGCCTTAGAAGCTTAAAAGCATTTTGGCGAAATACAGAGAATTTTGGAACTTTTGTTTTTACATAGTCATTGGATGTTTTTCCAAACTGTTCACAGGTTTTTTTTCGTAAACTTTAATAACACTGTACTGCAAAAAATAACTTCGAATTGAGTGTCCGTTTTGTCCCATCACGTTTAGTTATCGGGATATGGTGATCATGAATTTTTTCTGGCATTTTTTTTATTTATTTACCTAAAACTTCTACAATTCATATCTGAATCAGTTAAAATGGGGCAATTCTAATTGGTTAGGAATGGTAAATAATTTTAATTAGTTTCATTTCAGCACGTAAATGCCCAATATCACAATGGGCTCATTTTTGTATGGTTCTTGAGTTACAATTACAGTTAAATATAAAAAAAAGCGATGCTTACTTAGTTTTGTAGTGATATTTACTGTATTCTACGCTGCTTAGTTGCCAGGGCCTCTTGGCTCAAAGAGCTGCTTTTCTTCAATATTTTATCTGTGAGAAATCCTAAAAAAAACTTATTTGAATTCGTATTAAAATTTTCTCTATTAAAGTAATTTTATTTACTAAAGTTTGCTGGCTTAAAGCTATAAGTAAAGTTTTTTCTTTTGGCCCCGAGGGTTCGTGGGCTAAGCCCGAATCGTAACTAAAGCTTAAAAATAAATACTCATACATGATTTAATTGGTATTGAAATTTGATATAACTTAAGTATATAATAAATATAATAATATAGTTTGTGCTGACCTTAAGCGACATTTTCTGGGGCCCTGGGTCCTTGAGGCCAAGCTCCAATTTCAGACCGATCTTAGAAAATAATCCATATTTGTTTTTAAACCGAAATTTTCTTTGATCATACACATATGTCCATGTTTTCGATTAGCTGTTTGTTTGGAGTCAAAAGCTCCTAGGGTACCAGAGTCCGAGTCCCACTTTCACATCGATACTACAAGTAAATACATACTTAGATTCATATCGAAAATTAATTAATGTATGTACCTATATTACCAATATATTACGTATTGGTCCCTTGTTTTGGTCCCAATAGCTAGCTTTTGGGCATCTACGATACTTGGGTTAGACTCACAATGTCAGTGATTGATCTTACAATTTTAGATTTGCAATGAAATGTTATTTCAGTACCCATATGTGACCTAAGGGTAAAAACCAGTTTTGTTCAGGAGAGCCATTTTAAAGATTTAAATACGTGTATCTTTGGTGTACCATCACTTTCATAAAACGCGCATATCTCTGGGAGGAACACTTTCGGGGCATGGAATCGGTCTCATTCGATGCTCAGATGTTGTCCACATCAAAGAAAAAGTGAAAATTGATTTTTTTTACCCTTAGGTCCCTTTCTCTATGCGCTGTCACATATAGGGGACGTTTTTCTAATCCTCTGGGTCTATGAATTCATTATCATTAGTAAGAAAATCATGTTTTGTTTAACTAAAAGTCCAGATATTGGTCCTTCCTTAGGCTACCGTAATTTGGCAGATCTTGTAAATATTAGCATTCACCGACCGAATCGTAGCAAAATTTTACTATATGTATATGTTTTTTAGTAAAAATTTATGACAACCTAGCGGGCCACATTTGGGCCTGGAGAGCTATTTTCGTTTGAGACTTGTAAACGGCGACTTTATCAACGAGCTAAACTGAAGCCGTTTTTTGCCACAAATAATTGAATAATTCCCGCCGTGCTTAGTGTGCACGACTATCACACAGGTAAACTCAGATTTAAATACGACTTGGAACATTAATTTTTTTCAGCGGTCAACTTTACGAATAAGGGATAAATTTATTATCCGTTCTTGCTGTAGTGCTCATTACTTCTCGTATCCTAATTAATAGGGAGACAAAACGTTTCTATTCTTAACCTTTCTCCCAGTCGTTCATTTTTGCGCTTTTCCGTGCCAGCCAGCGAAATTAATTTTGCGTTTAATTAAATTTTTTGCGACATCTTTGTTCGGCGGAAAAAGCAAAAAAGGCAAAATTATGAACGTGTTTAACACCTCGGCGAAATAAAGATCAATGGAAAATTATTACTAGTCGAAAATTATTACAAGTCGACCGTAATAAAGATGTACAGACAGACACACACATGTGCAAATAAATACCGCCAAAAAAATTTTTTTTAACATGAAATTAATATAACAACAACATCATCAGCTTCATAAGCAGCAACAACCACATTTCATTTACAAATTGAGTGTAGCTGCATTTCGCCAAGTGGAAATGGGTACATGTGATGAACATTAACGTGATGATGTGGGGGACATGTGATAAAGATGATGACGATTATCATAATTTAAAACATGATGTTCTTCATCAGTATTAAGATCATCAAGATCAACATAATGGTCTTCATCAGTTGTTTGACTAAACATTACCTGAGAACATAAAAATATATATTTTGTGATGCCATAGCACATCCTCCATTTTGAGGAGTACACTCGAGGAAAAATCACAATTGACATTAAGCACCACACCTTGTGGGGGGATCTTTTGGCGTAGCAAAAACTCAGTATCATATTCTTCGAAACAGAAGTCACTTGTATTTTTATCATTTTTAAACTATCGAAAATTAGTCATTTTTAGTTCATGATTTCATACAAATCGGACAAATATTTTGGTGGATAAGAACGAGTCGTTATTTGGCTCTCGTTCTCGGTAACATTATTTTGTTTCAATAGGGAAACTGCTAGTTTTGTGTGTCTGAAGTGCTATCTACCTTCCATATCCGCTCTTAAGAAACACTAACATTTTCCTAACAAAACAGTTGAGCTTAACCGATTTGATCGTTAGTATAGCCGCCTTAATTGGCCATCAAGCATTATGATAATGACATTTAAATCCAAATCAATGATGATTATTATCAAGTTCTATTAATATCATTATGTTTATTCATAATGACGATAATTTTTGTCAGTTAATAATCATTGTTATGGTGGCAAAACTCTTGAGATCATTTCGAGCATCAGTACGATAACGACCATCACATAATGAAGATCACATACGAACGGTCATAATGACTTATACACATACACTCTCATAGTTTATCATTATGATGATCATAAACATGTATGTTTTATTTGTCGTTTTGGTTGGTTGGCCAGTTTATGGAAGTTGAACGTTTGGCCGAGAGGAGCCAAAAAAACGCCAAAAACAACACTTTAAACTTTATTAAAAACAACTTTGTCTCAATTGTGGCCTCACTGTTGTTTTTTTTTATTGTTTTTGGCTTTACGATTTTTTTTTTCAAAAAAACATTTGATTTCTTCAAAAAGCCACACGACTTTCGGTTTAAAATAGACTAGTACATCGACAGCCGAACATAAAACAAAACGGAAATTCATACACGCTGATGAAGGGATTTTAAAACAAAACTCTCTATTGTCGATGTAAACACCAATACTTTTGCGTATATTTGTTCTAATAGGCTTCAATAAACGATTTTCTTAAAACCCAAACTTGTTTTTCTGTTGTCGTTTTGACTTATATTTTATTTGCATTTGAAGTACCCCATGTCAGTGCCTTTGCGCCAAAAAATCACTACCGTTTAATTGCTGTCGCTTTCTTTGCTAAGCTCTTAGATGGCGGAAGATGGCGAGCAGGAGGAGAGGTTTGAAGTGTTCCTCTATAACTACGTATGGTTGTATGTTTCTTTCAAGTCCACAACCTCAACTATTTGTACGACGCCTGCAAAGAGCCCTTCTTCACTCAAGTGTTACGTAAAAGTGAAATTTCACGTCTGGGCAACGAGCACAGCGTAAACAAGCCAGAAGCTGTGGTGGCCAAAGAAAAAAAATAAAAGCACTCAGTAAGAGACATTTAATGATATGAGAAATTATTTAAAATTACTTAAAAAGGAACACTTATTTAAAAAGTACACAATTGGCCAGAACTTAATGCAAGGAATGATAACAAATTTTATAAGTATACATTTTTCCTCGAGTGTCCAGTGTACAATATGTTTTTGATCCGGAAGGTGATCGATTGAGCGTTGTCCATCTTTACATTTAGTGCTGAAATCGAAGTACAAGTTCTAAATATGCAACGATATCAATGGTGTAGTCCAAGGACGAACCAAATTAAATTGATTCACTGCGGTCAATATTGCAATGTATTGCCTTGAAAATCTTCAAACAATATTTAGGATACGACGTTAATGAAATTAGGCACAACCTATTAATATCGGTAAGATGACCCAAGGTAAAAAGTCGCTCTTGGACTGAGGCCCTGTCTGTCTAGTAGCCACAAATTAAATTCAAGTTTACCAAAACACACCACAGAGCGTAATGATCTATCTATAAACAAACCCTACTAAAATTGGATCTTTTTTGTTAAAAAAAAGATCCGATGAGTAATTTGCTATCGTAAACAAAGCAACACTAGCTTTTTTCTTTTTGGTGCGAAAGAAAACAAATACAAAGCGGCTTAAGTTGTAAGTAAGCGCTTAGAACCCGAAGTGTGTGCCGTCTACGCATCCAATCACTTTTTGTGATTGGATGCGGGATTTTGAACTTGTCCATGAAATATTCCATACACTCTTTGGATTGATCTGGCAAAAATTTTATCATTTTGGAGCACAATTTGTTTTGTATTCCATTTGTAACGTTTTTCACAACTTTGCACATAGTACTTTGTGCTAATCCAATTAAAAAATCATTCCCGGCATTATGCTGAAAACTGCTACTGGCCAAAAGGTTCAATGTGGCGGCAAGCTGCAATATGAGTGGTAGGGACGTCGACATTTGCCAGAAATATTTATTTCGGAAAGAACATATTTAAAAGCATCTCTTGACAATCGAAAACGCCGTTTAAATCTATGGATATTAAAACATTTTGTTAAAAAATCATTGTTTTAACGGCACAACTTACTTAACATTTGGCACTGAAAAAGAACTGCTTTTATCACGAATACTTCTTCTTCTTATATGGCAATATTGGACTCATCTTCAGATTCCGAAGATGAGAAATATAAAAAAAACATTTGGATCCATTTTAGTTAAATTTTTTCTGTATTCCTTCCGTCAACAATCTTCATAATTTATCACAATTTTATTTATTTTGTTTTCGCTTTGTTTACATTGCCATATGTTTCAGCATTGTAAAAAATAGTAGTAGGCAATACATATTACGATCGACTACCATGATCCAAAAAATATTAGCCGTCGAAAATTTTAAATTTTTTTAACCTCCGTGCATAGCGACAACCTTTCTGTACATCAGAATGGTGCATGGTATAGTCGGCCTAGTTGGACTTTAGACTGTTCGACTGTTCTTTGTAAAAAATCAAAACGATTTTATAAAAGTTATGATATTTTGCTTCTGTAAAAAAAGTTTAACATTTCATTTCCTTATTGATAAATGTAACATTATTTAATTATAAGTTATTAAATTAAGCAAAATTTAATCAATATCACGCATTATAGTTTTTTTCGAATTAATTTCTGGCAGTAAAATATTTTGTTAGTATGTATGACAAAAATCTCGTCTTTGAACATATTACAGGATTTTATAAATACTTACTTATATTGTGCCTTTCTTTTCGTTCCTTTCATTAGGTGGCGTTGCCCCTGGAACCCCATCAGCGGCCATGATCATGGAAGGGCTTGAAACACTAGTGGCGCCATCGCATCACACATTCCTACTCACCGAATCAGCCGCTGCTGCGCATTTCAATGTTTTGAGCTTTGACACATGTCTCTTTAAGACCTCCGCCCAGACTAGCCCCTCCACATCGGGCGCCACATATCTCACCACACCCTCGAGTTTTGGCGGCGTTCCCTTGGGTACACAGACCCTGCTCCATTACAATCTCTCCTCATCGGCCTCGTCATCGTTATCACCCACATCGTTGGCCGAAACATCGGCAGCCGCCAATACCGCGTCCTCATCGGCGGCCACCACCAATTCGGCTTTGTCGCGCAATCACAGTCGCCTGGAAGCCATATCGGTGTCAGCTGAAACCCAACAGCAGCTGCAACATCATCATCATCATCGCCAGCATCAGCAGGGATCACCCAATCATCATAACAGTCCCTCGATAGTCAGCGCAGCAGTTACCATTTCCACCGCCCCCAACGGTGGTCGTAATTCTGCGTCACATCTTAGTTTGCTAAATACCACACAACATAGCCCGGCGGCGTGCGCCAGCAGGGCTTCCGGTGCCGATAGTGAGGACATTAAACAAGCGCACATCGAAGCCCAGCCGGGCGATTTGAATACACCGGTGACGACATCGAGTGATATACCATCGTTTTTCGGACCATCGACTGTGGTGGAACCGCCCCCAATAACAGGTGAGTTTCCCATCTACTTATACTTTTCAAGCATAATTGTATTTGAGCTGAACCCATCATTATTTTACAAACTGCTCGTTGTGTTGAGGTGCTTTCAGGATACCTTAATTTTCCGTAGATCTCACCATTTAAGGCTTGCAGTTTTTATAATACGACACAGATATGCCGCTGACATTTGACAGACTGAGTTTTGTCAGTTGAGACAACCAGAAAAGCTTTATTATAGAGAAACTATAAGCAATGACATTGATCTGCTTTTTGAGCTTCTGCCTATACCACGCCGTGGAGAAAAGCAATTAATTGAAGGCAAAAGCTTTTCTTCCTATATCAAACGAATTGCTAGTGTTGAGCTTTAGCCCTCCCATGGCTCGCCCTAACACGGGAGACTTTAAATAGCATTTTTACATATGTTTTAACTTCTCCGATCATATAACTTTTGGCAGACATAATTTTTGCATTTGTGAAAACCTGAAAAGAGAAGTACCATTAAAAAGCTATGGTAAATGTGCGGCGTGTGAAAACAACTCTTATGTTTAAGCTTTTGCCTTCATAAAGCAGGACATAGAGAAATATCATTTTTAAGCTGTGGAAAGCAAACGCTTTATTATTCCCATAACAAACAATTGTGCAATTTTTGAGCTTTATACAATTTCTAGTCTGCCGCATTGGCCTTTTGAGCTTTGAGTGAGACTTAAAGGTTGATTAGACGCCCACCATAATTGTGCAAATTCAGTTTGCGCAATAGCATAGTCAAGCGTTTACCATTTGCAAAGTTAATTCGATGGTTGATACGAAATATTTGCGTGAGGAAACCTAAAGCATTTGGGTGTAAGATTTCTTTCACACAAATTTTTAGTTTCTTAATTTATATTCAACCTTACGAGGAGGTATGTCAGTAAACTTTGATATTTTTTTAAAAGAGGCAATATAACCAAATATTTTATCCCAAATTTTAATCTTGGTCTGTCTCTTCAAGCAAGCAATTAAATCTAATAGAAAATTGCATTTAATAACTTTCAAAACCATTCTGCACCGCCACTATTAAATCTACACGATTTCTGAGTTAATGCGTTATTTAGAATTGGTTAAATGAACAGAATAAAACTAACCAAAAAAAACGAAACAAAAACATGCAAACTCTACAATTAATTAATCATTTATTAAACATTTCCGTTCAGTGTCAATGTTTCTTTCGAGAAAACTCATAAACTGAGAAATGAAATGATTCGCGCTGTAATGGATGGACCGCTGGCTGGCGTGCTTGTATGTATGTACGCGTATGTTTATCATCCAGCAAATTGTTCAGACAAATTTATTTTTTCAACTCATTTATGGCTCATTTTTTGTGTTTATTAGACGAACAGCAATACAATAACCGGGGAAAAGAACAAATCTTGATAATTAAATAATATTTAGTAGTAAGAGCAACTGCGATAAAAAAAACAGTGCACAGAACTATAGGATTATATGAGATTTGCAAGAGGGTTGTAGTACAAGCGTCTAGAGCATTGTATTGTAGTAGTATCATAATTTTCTAATTGAATTAATGAACATGTTGTGGAGTCATTACGATATGCTTATTCGTTTTGTTTCCCACAATCACGTCAGTAATTGTACGAGTATGCCGTCAGATGAACTACAAAAATCGAATTTAATAAAATATGTTTCAAAAATCTTTTTATACTACCACATCAGAGATTGGAGTGCATATTAACCTTAAAACATCTCGAAATGTTGATCTGCTCCTCCTAAAATTCTATGACGATTTAGCAATGACCTTCTGTCTGTGGACCGCTAAAAAAAAGTCACTATATTGAAGCATGGTAGTTACAATACTGCGGAAATATCGCAGTTGTTCAATAAAAGTATTGTTAATTAAAAATTTTGAAAATTTCTTTTCTATTTATAAAATGTATCATGTACCATGTACCACTAATGTAACTTTTTTTAATTTATATAACGCAGATCCTAAGCTTCGAGAATTGCTGCATTCTTTTGGGCTAACTATCTTAGATACCTAAGGCTTGTTCTATTGGTACTCGCTTATTAAAGGAGTAGGTGGTCGCAAAGGCGGCCACTTCGGTTTCAGTTTGTAGAAAAAGTTATTTAAGAAACGCTATAAGTGAGGATGACATTTGACTAACTGATACATAAATACATAAAACTAAATTTATTTCGGAACTTTTCTTTCTTAAGGTAGCGCTTTTTGGGTTTTTAATCCATTTTTTAGTGTTTTTGGTGCTTGTTTAAAGAACAATTAGACAGTGACGTAGCTCTAATTTTTGCGTCATTAAACCAAGTCTTTAGTTTGCAGTAATTATACGTGGTCGTACGAGCTTAAAAAAGCTATGTGATATCAACAAAGAAAGTCAGCTGGTATCTCAGCAGGCACTGTGTATTAAGCTATCTAAAAGATGCTACGTTTTCTGACAAACGATGTGAAACGCAATCGGCTGGTTCGTTTTCAAAGCAAATGGAATGAAATCAACATTATTCTTTCCAAATAAGACAGGAGATTTATTGTTGTCACTATTGGACACCTACCTTCCCATTAAATATTGCACAGAAAGATTTACTCGCTATAAATAATAGGCGTGTTTTATTTGACAAACATTGCAATCCGTTTAAAATTCCACAGCGACAGTTTTAAACCATAAACGAAAAACCCTAATGTTGTTCACTTACCGAAAATATGTAGTATATACGCTTAGAAAACAGTTAGGTTTGAAGATATGAACTTAAAAGAAAATATGTTCTTCGACAAAAACGCTAAACGGATTCACTTTAGTGCTCTTAAATCCGTTAAAGACCTCGTAACGCTTTTTATTCTATCCCTTTTTAATAAATAAAAAATTTCAAAACAATCAATTTTTGAATAATAAAAAACTACTGTTCGGCCCCCATATGATAAAGGACAACAAACGTGATCTAATAAGCTTGTGGAGTAATTCAATCTTTTACTAAAGTTCTTAGCGGATTTGGTCGCTTGGTTACTAAAACACGGCTAATGTATAACAAATGTTTTACCCCTTTTTAAATTTTGTTTTAAGCTTCTGTAAGGCAAACAAGTATGAACTTAGGATACTTTTTCCAGAAACTCTCATCCACCGGATCTTATTTCGCCTTAATTCTTATTTTACGACGAGCATTCTACAGAAGTGGTCAACTGAAATTCTGAGCAAATTTTCTAAAAATATTTACAAGATTCTCTAAGCGAATTTTCCTTAATGGCTCTTTTTAACGTGTCTGTCATTCAAGGACGGGTACCCCTTTTGGCCGCACCCTTTCCTGTGACTCCCTTACAAATGAACCACTCGCTTGGAATTTCTTCATCCCAACATTTGTGAATATTTTATTTGCCTGTACCCCCATTGTTGTCTTTATTGTTATTAAAACTGCAGTTTCAATTGTTTTTCTTTACTCACAACCTCCTAAATTATGGCTTAAATAGACTATTCCAAGTTTTGCTGTAAATCATAGGCCATTTAATTATCACAAACTTTATTTGTTGGCCAACAATACTGTTGTACATGCAGCATACAGCCGGCCACACCCTATCGATGGTGCACTTTCCTAAGAAAATCGTCTTGGCCGTTTCGCTGGAAAAAACCTCTAAAACAAGCCAAAAACGGTTGTCTGTTTTAGCGGAAATTCGCAGTATGAGTTTAGTGCAATAACACTTGTTCAAATGATTTAAATAAACCATAAATGTTCGGAAGGGCCATAAAAATCCTTCCCGATGAAGATAATACATGAGTCCTTTTGGAAACGGAAAGGGAGGAAATATGCTAAGCTGGCCGGCCACTGCATTTTAACAGAATTCAATGGCATGTTGCCGAAATTTGTTTGAATTATTTGGATTTCTGTTTTTGACATTCTATTAAAATATTGTTTTAGAGGGTATTTATTATGTTGGCTTATTATGTCGTTCATATGTGCTTTATTACGCTAGAGTTCAAAGCAGTTGATGGGCGGGAGGATTGGCAGAATGCTTGCCAGATCTCTAGTTCGGCCCTCCCGCCGCCCCGGTTTCTGCTCTTCGGGTCTTGCATGTTTGCTGAGCTATTGTCTTGCGTTTCGTTTGACTTTTGTTGTTGTTGCGTTATAGGGTACTTATGGTGATTTTGTGTCACTTCTAATAAATGTCTTTCTGCTGCCAAATTTTGCGATTAAAAGCTGATTTATCAATGTCAAATACGAAATATTCAAGAGAATTATAAAATCCTCGCCATGGCAGCAGCAGCAACAACTTCACTTAAGATTTTGACCATTTTTTATTGTTTTTGTTTTGTTTTTTTTTTCTTTTTTTCTTTGTTTTCTGTAGACCCCCTCCCTCCCCCATTCTAGCAACAAAAACGCCAACAACTAAGGCACACAAATAAAAAAAAAAATGCAAAAACTGTTCGAAAGCAACAGCAACAAAGCAAAAACGACATTATAAACTGTCTCATAAATTTATTAAAAAACATTTCCCCCAAACGATTTGAGAGCATTAGCATGCTCTGAAGACTACAGAATTATTATTAGAAAAAGAAACAAAACCAAAAAAATGCCGGCAAAATAAGCAGGAATTTCTGTTCGTTTCCATGGTACGAAAACATTCACCGGCGACAAATTGCTTAAGAAGAAAGCCCGTAGTTTAGCTATGTGCTTTTCTTTCGGCGATCACTTTAGATTTTCTCTCCAATTTTCGCGTGGGCGTTTGTTTCTATTTATATTTTGTTGTTGTTAGGAAAACTTGAAACAAAAAAATTCCATCGCAACCGAAGATTTCAAACAAATTAGCCAAGCATTTCTTATAATGACAAAACAAAAGAATTCTTTTTCAGAAATCATACATTTTTTATATTTTGGTTTTAGCCCCATTAAATTTTAAATGTGAATTATATGTACGTATGTATACTGTAGCCAGTTATAATTTGAATCAAATTTTTACTATCCCGATTGTCATAACGGGGGGCGGGGAGAGGAAATAAACTTGGCCACAGACAAGATTCAGGTGATAAAAAAAGAATAGAAAAATAAACAGAGCAGAGCAATTTGGTCCGTCAAAGAACACATAAAACAAAACCGATTTAAATTATAGATGTCATTATGAGGTCTACAGAAAATATGGTGGAAATTTCCGTTTGGTTTTAATTCTACCAACCGAAGAAATACGTATTTTGGAAAAAAAACCTACGTCTGTAGTGGCTTAAATGTGTGCTTATTGTGGTCATGTAGGCCCCTTTTAGTACTACTCACATATAACAATGACCAACTTTGATTTTTCGTAAAAGCACCATTTTTAATAATCCAAACATTTACCTTAACTTGAGATGTGACTAAATTTGGTTCCCATATTGCCGTACCAAAGCAGATATTTACATTCTTATAGTCCCTTACAAATAAAATGGGAAGTCGGGGAAATTCTCTTAAGTCTATAATTCTGTGCTCAACCGAGGCCTGCAGTTTAAAGCTGGCTCCGAATGGATACTTTTTTACCTTCGTACAGGTTGGCCAGATGAGAAACCAAATTTCAATTGAACAGGAGTCCAAAAAACTTTTGCCTTTCTCGGCGAAAAGTAATATTTTTTGGATCCTCTTTCCTAAAAATTAGAAGGGTTTTACTATGCGAAATCTTTCTACATAATAATTTGGCGATCTTATAAGCTTTCCGAAAAGGGGATTTCTTAAACTTAAACTAAAGGACAAAGCCATCTTACAGACCTTCTTAGAATGTTATCTTTTTCGTTTATGGTAAAAAATCACTGGAATGAGATCTTTTTATATAAAAATAAGAAGTGATTTAAGAACAGTCGTAAGCCTTCGACAAGAAGTGAAATGAGAAGCTTGATTGATAATAAAAAGTTCTTCTAAAAGACCTTCACAAACAATGCATTCAGCAGTGACTATGATATTTCCGAAAATTTTTTGTATGCTTAAACAATGTGTATTGACTCTAAAAGAAAGACTTTCTAAAAGATCATTTGCGAGAAGCGATTGCAAATAAATGCGATCTGTCGAAATTGTATGGTGCAGTCTCTGGAACAGGGTAGTATACGTTATCCTATAACTACCCAAAATATTTGAGCTCGACCACTCTTTAAGTGTATCGATAAACTCAGAATAATCAACTAAATGATGTCTGTCCGATTTAGATATATTTTGCATACATATGTTCAGCCGATTTTACGTTTTTAGCTTTAGAGGGCCATTTAACGTCTAATCTTTATAAATTTGGCACATTCATAGCGATCGGTCAGTAACTACATAGCTCAGATAATAAATGGTTGACATCGGTCATGTTTTTTCTTAATAGATCTCTAGAGCAAACGTCCTTTCGATTTCACATACAATCGCTCTAGAATACCCATTTTAATTAAGATTGCTATTAAATTTGGTAAAGAATATGACAAGCCATTTTGGACTATTATAAAGGCACATTTTTAATACATTCCCAAAAAAAATTGACCGGTGCCCTAAGATCGTTTCCCGCATATCAAATAACAATAATCACAATAATATTTTCTTACTAAGCCAAAAATAAATATATTTTTGCAATTTGGCTAGTTTTGGGTGACCCATTTAAACGTAGACAGGTTACAACAAACAATGAAACTTTCCCACAAATTCAAATGGGAAGTTCTTTTTAAAAACTTGGTAATGTTTTCAATTGACTAATCTGCTTATCTACAAAAGTTAAGGCTGCAATGTAGACGGCTACGACCAAGTTTTGCTTTTTACTAGTTTTTCATAAATGTTTTTCTTAAACCGTTTTTGAAGGCCTAGTTTTTTTCTCTAACTCAAGGGTGGTTAAATTGTAAAGGCCCTGCATTTCATTTAACATTTCTCAATTTCAGACTTATTCAATTTGAACCATCAAAACATACACAAGCGAGCAATGCGTTAAAGTTATTTAGGCTTATTAAGAAAATGAAAGTCAATTTTTGAAGAAAATCATTTTCAGTGATGAGGCATATTTTCACCTCATTGGGTTCGTCAATAAGCAGAATTGCCGCATTTGGGCGAATGACAATCCAAGAGTGATTGTTGAAAATACAATGCACCCACAAAGAGTGACTGTTTAGTGCGGTTTATGGGCTGGCGGTATCATCGGGCCGTATTTTTTCCAAAATGAGGCCGGTCAGGCAGTTACTGTGAATGGTGTTCGCTATTGTGAGATGATAACGAACTTTTTATGGCATGAATTGGAAGATGTGGATGTGGACGACATGTGGTTTCAAAAGGACAGTGCCACACAGCTAACGAAACAATGGCTCTTTTGCACGACAAATCAACATCGGCCGTTACAATTTAACCAGCCTTTACAATACATTAAATATAACGATTGAAATTCCTCTACAATAGCCTTTTCTGACTGATTTTCGACTAAACTTTGCCGATTTCCCACAAAAGTGAAATATACTACCTGAAAGAAAATCCACTTACGTTTTCCCTTAGTTAACAGTCAAACTGAACCTTCTAAAGGCAATTTATCTCACACTTTCATAAGTTCCTTATCGCTTTGACTTTGTTGCATGTTCTTAAGTATTCTTCTAGAGAAACTATGTTATTCTCGCCAGACATATATCGGGCGCGTTTAAAGCTCTAATTGTAGCTAATACTCGTAGCAAAAAAGGAAAAGCGATAGCAAAAAAACAAACCACATCGAATGTATGAATGTATGTATGTCAGCATTGACATTGCCTCCATCAGACGGAGTATGTCAATAAACTTGTAAGCACATAAATAAAGTCATCATTAGGACGGACGTACCGGCCTCATGGACAGACTTCAAAGTAGAGCTGTACACTTACAGAGGGGGGAAGAAATCACCACACTATGTTACCGTCTTACGAAAACCAATAAAAGTCTCCATAAACAATGAATGAAATGAATTGAATGTCGAACTGGTGGAACCGGCAGCAAAAAAGAGATTGATGTCACCTCGCATTACGACTCAGAATACAAAAAACAACAACAAAAATGAAACAGTGCAATCGGTGCAAACTTCTCTGTCATTCATGCCACCACCACATCTGCCCTGCCATACTTGGACCACGGTGTGTTTGGCAGGCGGATGGACCAACGGATGGATGGTAGTGCATTGCAAATGCATCATAAACTGCATCAGCGCCATGCAACGCCAAGAGAAAAAGCGTAAACAATAAATAACCATTGCGATTGCAACTAATGTCTCATGTTATTTGTTTGTCTACCTACCCTAAAGCTTAGGGGGCTATATTCGCTTTGTTCGACTGTTTGTAACACTTTGAAATATCCAAAGGACCCACCACCGTTGACTTGTCCGGCTGCCACCCCCTTCAAAAGGTTTTCCTTATATTTCTATTTTAGACCTGCATAGGCCAGTTGCATCTGAAAGGGGCCTCCCCCTACTGAGGGGAAACAATTATGTCCCACACGAATTAAGCTTGGGCCTCTATGAAGTCTGATCTATTTAATGACTAGGCTTCGTGTGTAAGGGTTTATTAGATTCGACCCGACAGAACTTCTTTTATTTTGGTCCAAAGAGACCAACAAGTAAATAAGGTTTTTTCTTCTTACTGTTTGCCCCAGCTGCGATGTCTCAACTAACACTTGGTGTTTGTTGTTTCGCGGTCTGTTATTGAGGTGCTATCGAACAACGACAGCACCAGCGACACTAGCTCCTGTTCCAAATGATGCATAGCCAACAACTTGACTTGACTGTCATTCTGTTGACTGTTGTATTCCTGAGAACGTAATTGATCGAAGAATCAGAGACAAAAAAAATAAAACGCTCAAAAACAATCCAAGGCAGACCAAAAAAAAGACAGACCTCCCGTGATGTGATTTCTCAGGAATTAGACATGAAGTTCGTCTTGTATTCGTGTGGCTTCTCTTTACATTGTGATCGTTGTGATCCTCCATCAATGAAGGAGTCATTTGTTGCACGTTTTTTGTCTTATTTTCTCTCTCCGCCGCCGTTGCGACCAAGTGTCGTTTAAACTGATTTTTGCTTTTCACAATACAAGCGAGAAAATCGCGACGTAAACTGTCACATTGGTGGCGGTGAACCACAGAAAAAACACAGCAAAAACTTCGTGGAATTCTTGTCACTGAAGACAAAACACTTGAAATGCTTGCCGTTAAGTAAGGCAATGCCAAATGGAAAATTAATATGAATATGACTTCATGCTGAACTTACAGTGAATATCAGGAATGAGATTTAAAACGGAATCAAAGGCAATCTATTTTAAAAATTTTCGCTGGTCCGAAACCATTTACTCAAATTTCACACAAAACTCCAAATGTGCCGACAAGGAGAGAAAATAAAAATTTCATAAAATTCACGTGTCCATTTATTTTAGAACCCCAACCATTTGCAGCTTTGCTTGTACTATGACATGTTTTGTCATTGCCTTTTTTAGATTAAAAATTCAAACTCCATATAACTCAAATAAATACTTTCACAAGTCCTGCTCTTTAGACTACATGTTTTCAGAGATTTTTTCAGAGAGATGTGACATTGCTCACTATCCCAATAGCTCACCCTTTCTTTTTATACCAACAATATATGTAACAAATCCATTCGTCATAACTGAGCTCAATAGACAGTGTCACGCCCTTTTATTTAACTACAACAATATAAGTGACAGCGCATATAGAAAGGGACCTAAGGGTAAAAAAAATCAATTTTCACTTTTTTTTTATGTGGACAACATCTAAGCATCGAATGAGACCGATCCCATGCCCCAAAAGTGTTTCCTCCCAGAGATATGCGCGTTTTATGAAAGTGATGGTACACCAAAGATACACGTATTTTAATCTTTAAAATGGCTCTCCTGAACAAAACTGGTTTTTACCCTTAGGTCCCTTTCTATTTTGCGCGTCACATATAAGTATAGTCTATGACAATTTCTTTTTAATTTCTTGCTGTTAAAATGTCAAGATAGCTGATCGGTTAATTTTATAATACAATGACCGTGTTTGATACCGAGGTCGCTAGTGCTATAACCTCACACCATTATACAAGAATCAAAGAATGATTTTCTTTACAGAAAACTACTTACTTAATAATTGCGTTATAAATCGTTATTAATTTGCGTTATAAATCGCTTGTTTTAAAAAATTTAATGTTTTTGGAATAAAAGCAAGTTTAGCGAACTCGTCTTTTACTCTCTTGTTGCATATAGAGCAATTTTAAAAATGCCTGTAAAGTGTTCTTGTTTAGTAGCCGAGCACCAATCAAACACGCCCAATATAGCATTTTTAAAGTACGTTAGGTACCGACTTCTTTCACACTAGGATGTCTCACTTTCTACGCCAACATACCATGGGCCAAATGTCATTGTCATAAGAAATATGGTGCCATGCCCCCTTTTCCAAGCAATCGAAGAAACTAAGCCACAAGTCAGATCAATGCAACACTTCTTCGTAAATACCCAGCATCAGGTCCTGTTTAAATATCCCCTAACATGATATATTTAAGTACTCTTTTCTTTTAAAGCCATCTAATATTTTTGTGTGTTTTGTTTTTCTTTTTACAGGTTCAATTGAATCTGAAGACTTATCGCTGGAGCCCCAAAGCGTCGTTGCCACCAGCCCGCTGCTGTGTAATCCCTTAAAGGAGGAGCGCAGTACCCCGCCCACATTAACCATTGTTAAGGAAGAAACAAGTAATAATAGTTGCAACATGTACCCCATTACCACTAGTGCTGCTACAGTTCACACAACAATGCCACATCAACAACACCAACATCAACTTAGTCAAAACCAACATACACCGTCGACAACAACAACCAACACCACCACACACAGCAATACAACACAACAACACCAACTGCATCACCACCATCGACAACAACAGCATCACAATACACAACAACATCTGCATGCCGGCCAACACTCGCCGCAGCAACACCAACACTATCAGCACCAACACCAACAACAACAACACCAAATCTATCACAATCAATTACACCTGCAGCAACAACACAATCATCTCGTACAAATCCAACACTACCAACACGAGCAACAACAACAACACCATTCTCATCACCAAGCACTCAATCACTACCAACAGCAACAACAAGAACAGCAACAAACACCGCATGCAATTCATAATAGCTCTCCTAGTAGTAGTAGTAGTGGTAAAATATCATATCGTGGCATTTTGACAGGTAACAACGCAGCAATGGGCGGTATAAATGCCGCTGCAGCTGCATCGGATGCCGCCGCCGCTGCCTCCAATATTCACCACCAACAGCAGCACGCACAACTGCATCAGCAGGGCCAACATCATCAGGGCCAAATGAATTCGCCATCCCAGAACGTATTGCCCAGTCCCATGTCTCCGCCATCGGCCGGTATAGGCAATAGCTGGAGTTTAACTAGTCCCGACAACACGCTCTTCCAGTCGCCCATGTTCAGCCTGTTGGGCCCTGGACCCCAGAATACTGTGCAGGCCACGCAAGCCCACTATGCCAGCCATCAACAGTCAGCAATTCGCGCCACAACACCATCGCCTTCGGCCCATCACATGCACGCAGCTGCCGTTGCTGCTGCAGCATATGACGAAAACCGCCAAGTGGAGCTGCTGGGCATGCAAATGGACTGCTCGCCCATTCTTTTGAGACAATCGGCTCCGCCCGTTTATGGCAGCAGCAGCACCTTCACCTCCTTGGCTGATATGCAACAAGTGCAAAATGCCCACGACTTGCAACAGTATCGCCATCAAATGTGCGTTTCCGCAACAAAGTACCAGTGGTTGGACTCACCGGCCGAATACTCAACGGGTACGCAACAAACGGCCACTCTGGTGCTGCCAGGACCCTCGTCGGCTTCTTCTAGCACTGCCTTGGGCGGTGGCATTATACCGAAACAGGAAGCTTATGCTGAGCCCACACACACACCAACATATCATACGCAACATTCGGTGTCGGCCAGCGGATCCGGATCTCAGACAACATCGTCGTTGGTGCAACTTGCCGAATACAGTCCATCCACGAGCAAAGGCCATGAGATACTCTCACAGGTCTATCAGCAGAGTAACATGCCCGTCAAGCTAGTCCCCGTCAAGCCGCGCAAGTATCCCAACCGCCCCAGCAAGACACCCGTGCACGAACGA
Source organism: Hydrotaea diabolus (assembly GCA_963513945.1). NCBI lineage: Eukaryota > Metazoa > Arthropoda > Insecta > Diptera > Muscidae > Hydrotaea > Hydrotaea diabolus. The sequence goes on along the minus strand of OY740716.1, from coordinate 14,285,675 downwards.
CCCTACGCCTGTCCGGTGGAGAATTGCGATCGCCGATTTTCCCGCTCCGACGAACTAACACGCCACATACGCATACACACCGGTCAAAAACCATTCCAATGTCGCATTTGCATGCGCTCCTTCAGCCGTTCCGATCATCTGACCACCCATATACGAACACATACCGGCGAGAAGCCCTTCTCGTGCGACATCTGCGGACGTAAATTTGCGCGTTCCGATGAAAAGAAGAGACACGCCAAGGTCCATCTCAAGCAACGTGTTAAGAAGGAGAAACTTAGTCAGCAGCAGCAGCAACAACAGCTGCAACAACAGCAGCAGCAACTACAGCAGCAACAGCCAATGCAGCAGCATTCGCAGGCGGCCGCACAGCAACACCATGCCCACCATCCACACATGATTCGTTCCACCGAAATTTCCATAGTTACATCCAGTGCTATCAGTTTGTAGGTCGAGAAGAAACACTTGTCAGCCGAAACCCATAGAGCAGCGAAAAGCAAACACTTGCCACCGCTCCTAAGACCTGACGATTTCCCAACAAGCATATGGCATTCCCCGCTCTCACCCAATACGCCGCTCGACCACATGCCCACGGCGGAATTATCACTAAAACGCAGGGGTCACAAACAATTCGAATTCGAACCCGAAACATTGAAACAACACTTGGAGGCCGATGTGGCGGCCATTATGGAAGTTGAGGCGGCCGATATTGACAAAGTAGCCGAAGCACAAGGACTTGCTGACGGCGATCGTCTGAATTTTGGCGTGACAGAGAACAAGGCCACCAATACAACAGCAACGTCCGTAAGCCAAAATGTGTTATCGGACACACCGATGGCCCTGCCGTCTGAAGATGATGGTGCAGCCAGTGGGGCTAAACGCCAGGGAGTGCTAAATCTTAACAAGAGATCAAAAACAAATAAACACATTGCCATACTGAGGGGTGATAAAAATCACGATATGGTGATATTGTTCCTTACCGAGTAAATTGAACCCATCAACTACAGAAATAACGTATGTGAAGCTCGAGTGCATCATAAGTTCTACATAAAAACATGCATGCTCGTATATATGCGAAGTAATAAGTATATACTATATATAGAGATATCCTTACTAAAATTGCCCCCGACACCCCCCCAAAAAAAAGAAACAAAAAGCTGAAACTATGCAAACAAATTACAATTATTAACGTAGAATGCAAAAGACAATAAAACTAAATTTTAGTAGGACAACATGTAATTGGTGCAAACAAAAAACTAACAAAAAACATTTTCAAAATCAAACAATGAATGGGAACTTGGTCCATGAACCGGAGTGTATTTACAGATTTTTTAGCTAAACTAGCGGTCGTCATTTTTCACGCGGTAAAGAAAAACTTCACAAAAAACAAGATGGAATTGCCCAAGGCATTCTAATTGGAGTAACCGAAGCAAATTTTTGTGAAGAAAAAAGATCTCTCTAACCAATTTGATGAAAGCTGCTTACATATTTATGATACTCAGGCGATTCTTTCAAGGACCCACGATGTTTAGGCAAAAATTTAAATGATCGATCGATTACATGCCTTTTAAAATATTAATTTAAGTTCCGATTCTCCAACTTCCATTTGCAATTTGTATAAAAATGATTAGCCTACTTTTTTAGTCAAAAAACTCCACCCCCTTTTGGTTGGCTGCTGTCTTATTTTTTTTTTTTTTTTGAACGGAAATCGACCAGAAGAAAGAGCTTCAAATAAACCATTAACGAAAGGGGAGGCGGTCCGAACTACTACAATACCTGAAATTCAAAAGCACAAAAACACATAACAGTAGACTCCATTAATAATTTCGTTTGCCATACTTATACACAGTTTCTGAATATTTATAAACTTCATATATATTCAAAACAAGTTTCTAGCTTTTCGCATATTTCGCATTCGTACGACACTTAAAATTAGCTAAGGCAGAATTATAAAAAAAAATTAAAAGAGTCGACATTTTAATGGGTGACAAAGAAATTGCTACTTTACGGCGTCTATGACCAAAGCAAGGTGGCAACAATTGATTGTTAATACTTTTGCGACTTGTCACAAAATATGACGAACGGCTAGACGGCGTTGGTGGCAACAGTCAGAGAAGGAGATCGGATTTTCGAAAACTTTTAAGCCCTTAATGCATTTTATAAGCAAATGAAAGTAAATGGAGCCGGAATAGTGTCAGTAACTTAATTTCCAAGTTATCAAATGTTATGCTATGTTTAGATTAGAAATGATAATCTGGTTTATCGTTATATGTTTGAGAGACACTTGTCAATATACTCACATGATTATTTCAAACACAACAGAGCTATAGTCTGTGCTAAAAATTCTTAGGTAAAAGGTAGCCAAAGATAAAGATCACATAAAAAAATTGAATTCTTTAGAACGTTCAAAATTCAATTTTCTTAAGCTAACAATTTTCAATTGTCAGTACATTGCCAGATGGGACAACATTGTAAGATCTGACAATCGTTTGTACATAGCATAATACATATTGAAAATAATCTAAACGCTGGGCGACGCATGCGCCACATTTATTTTTAATTGCCTGGGAATTGTCCTAAATAATGTTCTCATTCATTCCCTTAAATCATTTTACTTTGTTGGTCTTGTTTGTAAACTTCTGTTGGCAATAACCCCACCAGGGGACATCTGGTACCCCACCAGGATGAATGAAGGAATCAGAAAATATTCCCTGCAATTCTGCCATAAATAGGCTGGCAGTATAGAAAGTTTTACTTCTGGAAAAAAACACTTTAAATATCATTAAGTAACGGTCCCCATTGCTACATCCATTAGCCACCCTGTATTATAGAAAAACTAGCTTTGCTGCTCATAAAAATTAAATCTTTTATTGATATTTTTCTAAAGGACGTGTACAAATTTCTCTATAAAACGCACTAGCCGTTTGGAGCCGGCACTTAACAGTAAGTTCCGTTCACAAGAATTGCACAGCTTGCTGATTTGAGCTAAGTTCCCGGTTTATTGCTTAATGAAATGTGGATGGAATTAACTCAGTTTATTAGTTTTATTTTATCTGAGCTATTGCGAAATTGCGGTCAATTCCAAAAAAAAAAAATAAATAATGCTAACAACATAGAAAAAGAATCTGCTGAAAGTATATTGCAATTCTCTTTTTAGCTAGCCAAAACATCTGTAATTTGAACACAAACGCACACACCGGTTTTTGGTCTTTTCAAGAAATCTGAATCTGAGCAAACAGAGAGCTGTAAATTTGTGCCAATATTTTTTTCGTAAGAACAAAATTACAAATTTTTGAGTAAAACAAGAACTTAAGAAAAAAAGAAACAAAACACTAGAAAACAAATAGAAAAACGAAACTCGACATTTTAGACAAACGTTAAACGTAGACAACCATTTAACTTAAAATACATTAATAACCAGCTGATGGTACATTTAAAAAAGACCTCGAAAGGTTTTGCAAGAAGAAATTTAAAATAAATGAAATACAAATTTTGCGACTCATAAACAAAAAAAAAAATCAACAATTAAGACACTGTATTTTAACGAAAAAAAGAAAAACCTAACCCGAAGCAACAAAAAAATAAAAAATAATAAAAATAATCAATATAAATGTATACCTACTATTTAAGCGACATTACAACTGAAAATTGTTTAAAACAATACATACTTGTACACTCACACGCACACTCAAAGCTAACAAACAAAACTAAAATCAAACCACACAAAAAAGCTTAATTTATTAAAAAAAATCGTTTAAAAACTAATTTATTATTAAAAACAAAAAAAAAAACAAAAATTAAAAAAAAAACAACAAAACTGAAAAACATACTTATGTATCTAATACTGTGATCTCATTTGTAATAAATTATTAATACAACTCTTCCTTATATTGTTTCTAAACAAATAAATAAAAAAAGCCCCAAACCATAATTAATTTCCTATTTAACGTTATTTTTCTAATTAAACAAGAACCATGTAACTAGTTTTAGCCAATTATGCACTGTTTGTTTTCTATTTAATTAATTAATAACTTTTAGCACAAATCCCATTCTTCCCTCCTGCCCTTTCCGACACTACAAGAAAACAATTGTAATTAATTATACATTTGTAATTAATTATACATTAATAGTTTATTTCTAGTTATTATATCTCATTAGTCCAAGCTATTTTATAAGTATTTGTTTAACCTTCTCTTAAGCGACACAAACCAACCTTAAATTTAATATACAAAAAAAAAACACAAAACATTTTGTAGTTACAACAAATATTTAACAAATAATTTTAAAGAAAATACCCCTCGAAATATCCCGCTCTTTAAGTGAAATTATATTTTGAAAAATCAATTGTTATATTTAGCATATCATTAAAAGAAACAACTAAAAAAGGAAAACTTTTTTATTTAAACTACCACAAAATACTTCGAATAGCTCAAAATAAAAAAATACATTTGTCGAAAGTATAAAAATTATTATTTTTTGTTTAAAACAAACGAATAGAACAAATGAACGAAACCAATCTATTTAGCATTCTTTCACTTTGCTCTGTTTTCTGAAAGTGTCTTAAATTTTTTTTATTTATTTTCTTATACACATATGATTAAATCATTTTGAATTGTTTATTTTTTCTTGCTTTCATCTTTTTGTTAAATATTTTATTGTATATTTTTAATTTTTTTTTGTAAATTATATTGTTTTTCTTAGTAGAAGAAAATAAAAGACAATAAAATGCCGTCTTTAAAATAATTTTATTTTCTCCGGATTTTATTATCTATCTGCTTTTCTTATTTTTTTTTTTTGAAAAATATATAACAAATGTTAAAAAAAATGTTTAAAATATATGTGTTTTATTAATTTTTAATATTGATAAGTGTAAAAAAAAACCGTTGAATTTATGCATGCTATGAATTGAATTTATTTGGCGTAAAATATGACAGAGTTCTCGGCGGATCGGTTAAACTTGGCAGTTGGCCAAAAGCGAGATTTGCATGTATTTATGGTAAGCTATATCGTGCACAGTGGCAAAAGATCTCGAAAAAGCCAGCAAACATTTTCGTTGTTGATAAATACGGAAAAAATATTAATGAAAAAACAAAATTGATAAAAAAACAGCAAGTAAAAACGACAGTAAGGCCCGTCTTCCTATATACCGTCCTCCCTATATTGAAGTGGTCTGTATTTGGCTCTAGGAGTCTTAACGCAATCTCAGCTGAATAGTCCAAGTAAATCTATATTTACATTTGTAGTGCAACCGAATTAAATCTGAGTATCCAAAGGTCGATAAATAACAGTGGATCCTTCTTTTAACTGTAAGCGACAGTTGTTTGCGGGTTCTAATCTACGCTCGTATATTGTCATTTGTGTGAGCGTACATGAAGAGGCGTGGTTAAAGCTGCCAGCTAGTATGTTTCTAATTACTAACTTTCAGCAGAATCCCATAAACAGTATCAAACGCGTTATGGGAATATCAAGAGTGGGCAGAATAGTGCATTTACAGGGTGGTACCATAATGGGGCGTGTCAACCACTCTTTTCGTACGCGCGTACATGGCTGTTTTTAATATTTCCGGTTTAAGCGAATCCGTTGCACTAGATTACAAGTTATGTGGGTTTTTATCTGCACTGGAAAAAGTACGTTTGTGTGGGAGGTACCACAAGGAGCTTGGCTAGGAATTCAATTTTTTTTTATCACCAAGTTTGTCTATAGTCGGATTGTGTCAGTTGTTTTTAAGATATTATAAGAATATCAGAAAATTGAGAGGTGTCAGAAGTGGTGTGGCAATATGTCGCATTAACGATACCGTGAAAAGATAGAGATATCGATATAGGATTTTTGCATTAAAAAGAAAAGACATCCCTGAGCCGCTTTCTTAAAAAGCGAAATACAGAAAATTTTGAGTATATAAAATTTTGTTGACCAAGTACGATATAAAAGGTCTAAAACGCTTTGTTCGATAGAGATTACACTTTCTGTACGTACCAAATGATATATATTTGTATACCGTCTTACTCAGTAGGGTGAGGGAATAAGAAGTGGATGATTTGATTTGTACTAAAATTTGCTCCATTTTGAGTGCATAAATGCCTATATTTAGAAATGCTATATACTTGTACCTATAACTGCCTTTTTGGGTCCCTTGTCTCGATAAGTCTGAGCGGTAATGTCATAAAAACAAATAAATCAGTATTTAGATTGCCAAATGAGGGCTTCTCATGTCCCTGCGTCGGATCTCGGATCGTCGGAGCAGATCTTGAAAATACATAAATTTCGAATAATTTAATTTGAAAAAACCGATATTAAAAAAGATATACAGGAGATATTTTGTTAAATATTTGAAATGGCAAACCAAACTGAGATTAAATCAAGTGACAGCTGTTAAAAAGAGCAACTGCGAAAAAAGGTTGGCCTGATTGAAAACCACACGTCTAAAAAATACCTCTTGTTAACATACTTTCGTAAAAAAAATTTTTGATTTTGTTAATATGGCTACCATCTTGAACGTCTGTATGCATATTTTGCTTTATAATGACCCAATATATTTTTATTGGTTGGAGCTTAGGAATATTTGGTGGGTTCTTCTTTTTAGCAAGGAATTTGATAGTGCTTCCTTCCATCAATGCCATTGTGAATCGGGTGTTGTGGACTTAGGCCAAATCGGGCCAAATTATGGCTATGGCTGCATGCTTTTTTTTCAACATAAAGATATAAACCGCCTCTTTAGACAATAATCTTTGTAATTTTCACTGATGCACTGATGCACAGAGCTCTTTGTAAAAAGTGGCATGGTCTGAAAAATAAAGGAGACAATTATTTGCCAAATAAAAATTGTCTCGCCATTTTTTGTATTTCCAACAGTTGACAGTACCTCCTTTATATTTTATATAAAACTGGGATCCTGAAACGTTTTTGAACCCATCTGAACACAGGTTTCAGTGTCCTTAATAATGCACTCATCAGCATCTTAGTTTAAACGTGCATACAACCTTGGGAGCCACGCTTTTGAGAACAATTTTTTTTACATTCAATTCGTTCAGTTCAATTCGTATCATCAGAATAATTAGTATAAGAATGTCGGGTAAGAAAGGGGACAATAAAATATATCGATCACACGAATATATTTAAAAAAACAAGTGATTCAAATAAGCAGATTCTTTTCGGTACAGTCCTTAGTTTAGCCACTCCAAATCCACAAATAAATTAGATACTAAAAAAATGCTAAAAAAATAAATTTTTACTTCTACAATACCCAACAGCCCTATCTTATTTTGTTTGACCGCTGTTGTGCTTTTAACAGACACGGGGATATGGACGGATATGGCTGAATCGTCCTAGAGTATTACCTCAACCAATATTTTATATACTTTAAAGTATCCTCGAAAAATATTTCAAGGTGTTGCAAATATGTGCCTTGCAAAATAGAAAGGAACCTAAGGGTAAAAACCAGTTTTGTTCAGGAGAGCCATTTTCAAGATTTAAATACGAATATCTTTGGTGCAGCATCACTTTCATAAAACGCTCATATCTCTGGGAGGGAACACTTTTGGGGCATGGGATCGGTCTCATTCGATGCTCAGATGTTGTCCACATCAAAAAAAAGTGAAAATTGATTTTTTTTACCCTTAGGTCCCTCTTTATGCGCTGTCACATATAATGATTAATTGGGTATATATTTCATCCCTTCAAAGTTTCAATTCAATTGTTTCATATATAAACTGAATGAGTTGAGATGCCCGATTTCGATTTCTAAATCGACAGAAGATATTGAAGTTGATCCATATGGGTCCATATTTTGACGTTATACATTCATATATCATAGAAGCCACATATTGCATCCAATTCTGACCAAATATCGTTAAAAGTAACCAGTATCCCGCTTTGGCAAAATTGAAGCTTTTCGTTCCAAGTTTTCGAATGACTTCCACAGAATGGTCCCTTCCGATTTTAGGTCCTTCCGCTCAAGAACCAACAACTTAATTCCGATCGTGCTGAAAAATGGCTTATCGGTACATGTGCCCACACAAAAGTCCATCCTGATTTAGGGTCTAAAAGTCATACATTTACTGCGATCGTTATCAAGTGGCACATTGTGAGCGACATATAAGTAGTCTTGGTACTATTAGACTTTATCCATCAAAGATTTCGCAGGTCCCTCCCGTTTTGACACCATTTTGCCCTAGTAGTCGCGCCCATACAAACTTAATGGTTTTTAATGTTAGTTAATTTTATTTTTGTGAAAATCCTCAGATTGTACAAAACGTTAGCGATAATTTAATATGCAATTAAAATGTTTGTGATTGTTACTGATATTTAAGCTCGTTATATAAAAATATTAATGGAAAACCGTATCAACTGAGAACTGCTGCATTTGTCCAAGAATATTGTTAAATTTTATTAATGTTCGCTTTTACTGTTGCCTTTTTATATTATATTTTTTAAATGTATGTTCTAACAAATAAATTGCACAATGATTTTGTTGCTTCAACGAATGTTTAAGAATAGATTTTTGCTCAAAATTGTGTGGTTACATAAAGATTTTTTTACAATGCCGCCCGTAAGTTTACCCCTTAGGTAAACTAAATTTGACTATTCTGATCGTAGCTTCATACGATAGGTAGTGATGTCTATTAGGTAGTTACGCTGGAAATTATCTACCGTTTGAAAGCTGGAGTTTAAAACACACAAACATACATAGATAAGGTATATTTAAATCAAATTTACATATACACATCTTTCAGATTTAAATGTAGATGTTTAATAAACGTAAACGAATTTTATCATAAATCAAACATGAATTATATTTATATAAATAAAAAAAACAAAAACTAGAGATATACAACTATATGGTGCAACATGAATATTTTTAAAAAAAATAATTTGAAATGCAAAAAACAAAAAAGGAAGACATAAAATGTTTAAACTTGTATTTTAGTGTAGAACAAATAAACCACAGGGATTGAAGACGGCAAATCAAAAAACATCCAAACATGTCAAAATACTTTTGCCAACTTTTCAATATAATCGGACACATTTCCAATTGATATATGAAAGATTTTGAAGCAAGTGGCTATAAATAAATTAAATCTTTAACATGTACATTTTAAAGTCCAGGGCTTAACAGCCACTAATATCAAAAAAACTAAAAAAAATAACTTTAAATTTCTCGACGTTTTTCGCCGAACGCTCATTTCCATATTAAAGTTGCCAACATTTGAAGGAAATTATATTCAAAAAATAAATGGCATAAAATGTCCTTTCGTATGAACATCTAGAGGTATTTGAAAAAAATTATAAACCTTTAAATACCGTCACGACTGGACTATAATTTGTTGTCTTCAGTTTTCCCTAAATTTGTTCACATTTTTTTGGTAAAGCCATAAGAAAAGCCCACATACACATACATATATTTATATATAAGTAATACATTTATGTACATTTATAATACATATATAGGTAATACATACAAAATCCGACACAGGTTTTTTTGACCATCACCAAAACATTATACCTTATGAGATACAAAACTAAAATTAAAAACACTCCACACAGACTAACGCGAACTCGTGTCGCTGTTAATGCGTCGTATCGCGTTTAAATAGCAGGTTCTTAGATAGTTTTTCACGTGAGTAGAAGAAACGACATGGCGCGACTGTCGGTAAGAAAATCGCTTTGGTCTTTAAGATGCTTAAATTTAAAAAGGTAAAAAAAAGTATTATTTGAACCTACATTTTGGAACCGCAGAGAAATACGAGTATACAGTGAACAAGAATTTCAATATAATAAAAACAACGATTTTTACTAGTAGATTTGAGGTAGTATTTTTACGTCGAGTTCCATAAAAAAGTACATTTCCGTCATTTTGTCTCAGACCGTCTCAATTCAAAATAGTCCTGCTTTTCTTTTCTTACTCTTAAGAGAGAAATTGATAACCCTCAAAACAAAGAGCGCTAGCAAAGTGCCTTGAGCAAGTGGTACAAATAAAAAAGTAGAAGTGGACAATTCGTAATTTGTAGTTCGTCCAGCCCAAGGATAGTGGATAGTGTTCCAGTATATGGTTATCAGTGGTAGGATCATGTTTGAGGGCGACTAATTTTTGAACTACTACTGAACATTGGTCCATGGGTCAAATTCTCCAATTCAGCCAAATCGCAAAATTTATGTCTTATTCCAATTCGTGAGGAAATTGCATATCAGGGCCCGAAATGTAGCTGAACCTAAAAAGTAGGTGCACACTTAGATTGTTGTAGAAACTGTCCCCACACAAATAAATGGCTTCCAGTATACATTGGATACCCATTTTTGTGACATAGTTATCAACTAACACAAAACATTTCCGTCGATAGTTTTTTCTTTTTTTGTTATCTATTCGGTCTTTTATCATTATTATGACTTGAGCAGTTTTTTATTCTGGTTCGAGACCTTTATGTTGTTTTTTTTAGAATCAACGTAAAAAGAAGAAATTGGTGAAATGTATTTGCTACGGTTGCCAGGCAGACTGTACAGCTGTTTCTAAACCCGCCAAGGTTTTTTCAGCAGTCTTTGGCAACGATTACTTCGGCCACAAATCAAAAGACTTATACGGGAGACTCATTTTTATTAATGAGAATTACCCTTTGCGTATAGTCTTCGAACTGTGCGTAGAGCAATCTCCAACGCGCAATATCATTTCCACCAACTCCATTTCGCATGGGTCTTCGTTGAAAACCACAAATGCAAAAAGCACAACCAAAGTGTGCATGTCGAACTAAAATTATATTTACGATGTGGTCAAATTTGGTATAAAGGCCTTTAATATTTCACGCTTTAACGACAGAAATTCGGAACATGCATATATTTATTACCAAAAAAACAATGGCATTTTTTTACTAACTCCAGTATCGCACTATTTATAAATTCAGGTTAAATACAAGCAGTGATTTTTAAGGTAACTAGCTTAGTAACCTTATGAGTATGCAAAATGTAATTTGAAAATATTAACAAAATTCAGTATAAACTAAAGATAATTCAGTATAAACCAAAGATAATTGAACAGCAAGAGGATTCTTCAGCGAATCGTCAAAAGCAGACTATAAAAAAATATAAATTTCAGTAAATATTTTTAAATAAAATTAATTTTATTATGTTTGAATAAAATTAATACAGCTAGAGGTATTTTTTTAGAACAAAAAAAAAATATAGAAATTCAAATCAAATGTGGAATATTTATTGGTAATTTAAAAGGACATTTTATGGCATTTCTTTTTTGGAAATAATTACCTCCAAATGTTGGCAACTGTATTGTGGAAATAAGCGTTCGGTGAGAAACAGGAAAATTCGCTGTTTTCGAGCAAAATTTTGTTCAGTGATGAGGCCCATTTCTGGCTCAAGGGCAAAGTCAAGAAACAAAATTGCCGCATTAGGGATGAAGAGCAACAAGAAGAGGTTCAAGAGGTGCCATTATAGTCAGTGAAAACCATGGTTTGGTGCGGTTTATAAGATGGTGGAATAATCGGTGCTCGCTATCGCGCCATGATATCGATCATTAACCTACCTGAAATTGAAGCCCGTAATCTTGACGACACTTGATTTCAACAGGACGGTGCCACTTGCCATACAGCTGCTCAAACAATGGATCTATTGAGAGGTCATTTCGAAAGGCAGCTAATTTCACGTTATGGACAGCTGAGTTGGCCGCCTAGATCGAGTGATATCACACCTTTAGACATTTTTTTTTGGGGTTACGTAAAGTCCAAAGTCTATGCTGAAAAATAGCTACGATTAAGGTTTTGGAAGCCAACATTACGCGAGTCATTAAAGCCATACCGGTCGAAATCCTCGAAGGAGTCATCTAAAATTGGACCCTCAGAATAGAAACCCTGAGGCGTAGTTGCGGCCAGCATTTGGAAATTATATTCAAAAAATAAATGTCATAAAATGTCCTATCAGATTACCAATAAAGATTCCACACTTTATTGAAATTTTTATTTTTTTTTGTTCTTAAAAAATACTTCTAGATGGATAACCCTATATTTTGGGAAGGTAAGGGGATTATAAGGTTCGGCCAGGCCGTACTCAACGACGTGTGTACTTGTTTTTTGCGCTTTAGTTGCATAGGGACGGTGAAGTTCCTTATAAAGGGTGTTTTTTATTGAGGTATAGAACTTCGAATTGAAATAAAACACAAGAAAATCGTTTTAATGTCCATCAATTTGGCTTTATTGGAAGGATAATTTTATGCCATTAATGTTTAAATATGATTTCGGGCATGTGGCCGCCGCGGCTGGCTCGACTAAAGCCAATTCTACAGGTCCAATTTTCAACCACTTTTTCGAGCATATGGGGCCGTATGTTGGCAATAACGCCACGAATGTTGGCTTCCAAGTCCCCTAACGTTTCTGGTTTGTTGGCGTAGACGGGCGATTTCACATATCCCCAAAGAAAATAATCCAATGGTGTCAAATCACACGATCTTGGTGGCCAATTGACAGGTCCATTCCGCGAAATTATGCGCTCATCGAATGTTTCCTTCAATAATTCGATTGTGACGTGCGCTGTGTGGCATGTAGCGCCGTCTTGTTGGAACCACAACTCATCCACATTCATGCCATCCAATTCGGGAACAAAATAGTCGGTTATCATGGCTCTATACCGGTCTCCATTAACGGTAACTGACTCTCCAGCATTATTTCGGAAGAAGTATGGCCCAATGACTCCACCAGCCCATAGAGCACACCAAACAGTCAGTTTTTGTGGATGTAATGGCGTCTCAAGGGTCTCATGTGGATTCTCTTCACTCCAAATGCGGCAATTTTGCTTGTTGACGTAGCCATTCAACCAAAAATGAGCCTCATCACTGAACAAAATTTTGTGATGAAAATCAGCATCGAGATGAATCTCATTTTCGGCCCATTTTGCAAGCGTTGTTCTTTTGTCAACCTGTTCATGATGAAATGGCAAACCAAACTAAATATTAATCACTTGACAGCTGACAAAATGGCCGCCAGTTAAAAAAGTGATGCCAACTTAAAGTTCTATACCCCAATAAAAAACACCCTTTATAACTGCCTCTCTCTACGTATACACGCATACCTATGCAATTACATTTTGGCATTTCTTATTGTGATTATTTTGTGTAAGCATGGTAAAATAAACTTGAAGCGGCATTTTTTATACCCTTCGCCGAAGAGTGGATGGTAACACCACAAAATATTGATGGGAGACCCTTTAAAGTATAAATGTGACGCGCAAAATAGAAAGGGACCTAAGGGTAAAAACCAGTTTTGTTCAGGAGAGCCATTTTAAAGATTTAAATACGTGTATCTTTGGTGTCCCATCGCTTTCATTAAACGCGCATATCTCTGGGAGGGAACACTTTTGGGGCATGGGATCGGTCTCATTCGATGCTCAGATGTTGTCCACATCAAAAAAAAATTGAAAATTGTTTTTTTCCCTTAGGCCCCTTTCTCTATGCGCTGTCACATATATTATTACTCGTCGTTTTTAAGACGATATAGCCATGCTCGTCCGTCATTCCTTGAGTCCGTTCGTACTTTTGTCTGCTAAAAGCACGATAGCGGTTAAACGAATCAATTAGAGACAGACGATTGTCCCGAAAAGGTCTTCAAAAACGGACCAGTTTTTGGTTTTTGCGCTTTTTAGCGTGGGACGGTGGAGTGTATATAAGTTTTGCCCTGACTAAATTAGAGCATATTGAAATGTTTAAAAATGGCCTTTTTCTCGACCGATAAAGTAGCGTATTTTTTTTGGCTACCCGTATGACCGAATTTATGGCCCCTAGGATCAATTCAATCGAAAGCTGGTCAAATCTGAAAAATAGTTTGTATTCGTAAGATAATTTCATTGTTTTTTGGTACCTATTTGTACAGACGTAAAGATATCATATTTTCCGAACCCATGGGCAGGAATCTAAAAAGTGAATCTCTGTAAATATTGAGTTAATATCATTTAGTGCAACAGTGCGGTATGGAGTGAAAATAAATACTTCATGCATTACTTCTAGGTCAGGAGTTAATATGAAAGCATGTGACCTTAATCGACCTGTGAGAAAAGTATAAGAGAGGTCGATTACATTATTCAGAACAAAAACAAACAACAATAAGCCAAACCGAAAGACACATGAGACATTTTCAATTATTTTTAGTAAATTACCAAAATTATTTAAGTGTTTTATGTAAACTTATCACATACGAGTATATTTAATATAAAATAAAATTAAAAAGACTTAAAAAAAACTTAAAATTAATTAACATGGACTCATATATGATTGACTCAATAGAAATAGAAACTAATAACCATTTCCATACAATAACAATAAATGAATAATTTATGTCGTAAGTAAGACTGCGCATTTGACTCTAGTTTTAACTACTCTTTTTTATTTTTTCCAACTGATCTTCAAAGTACACTGTATGGCGAAATCACTGATCACGAATGGTTGGCCTAAGTGAAACAAAGGCATATTTTCATAATCAACAGTGTACTCAGTAACAATTAATTCCTAAACGCGAAAAAGACGTAAGCGCCCTTTTTTCGAAACTCTTTTTTTAAGGATATTGTACAATGTACAATGCTCTAAATGCCAACAAATAAATTTTAAAAAAATTTTTGAATTAGACAAAAGAAAAAACCCTCACCTGTATCATTTTTTTGCGCTTATGTTATCTTCGCGTTAAGGGCTAGTTATTTTGGTTAGGGTTTGTTATTATTCATTATAAACACCTAAACTTAATTAAAAAATTTATACTTATCTTAAATCTTCTTCGTATGTATATACATATGCAATAACAATATGAAAGTTTATTTATTTTTTTGATTTTTTATCTTTTTATATAGTGAATACATACAGTGTTTTATTGTAAGCATTTAAAAATAAATTGTCATCGATACATTAAGTTTTTTCCTGCTTAATAAGCGCATGTAAAGCTGCCGCTTAAAAAAATAATAATAAAAAATTTAAAATGCGTCAAGTAAAATAGCCCAATATTTGTGTTTTAAAAATTACTTAAAAAAAGAAGAAATCTTAACAAAAAACTTTACAATAAAATTAAGTTTCGATGGGAAACTATCAAAAGTGTAACTGAATGTGTTTCATTTGATGAAGACGAATCAGGGGTTTTGCTAATACACTGCAAGTTTATTTTAGAGTAATATTTCTCACACAAAATGAGAAAACGTTTTGCCGTTTTGATAATGACAGCTTGATTGTTACAACGAAATCAACCGCTTTACTTTCGAACTACGCACAGTGTCAAAAATAATAATTAATTTAAAAATGAATTTTTAAATGGCACTTGAATACCAAACATTCATTGAAAGCAGACACAATTCTGCATTACTTACAAAGATATTATCGGTTCTAATTGTACAGTATAGAAGCTATAATATAGATGCTTTGTGTATTGATATTCTTTCATTCTCTACATGGACGAAAAAAATGTTGGAAATATGTTTGCATACAAATTTATAGGTTGGGTGCAAACATACCTACTCGTAGTAGGGACACAAATACTGTTACACACGTTTTATGCTGTTAAATAAAAAGTACTGAATGTTTTTGGACCAAATATTTTATAATCTATTTATTGATGTATATTGTATCCAAAAAGAATCTACTTATTCGAAATGTCCGCCTTTTGCCTTTACACACGCCTTAAGTCGCACTGGCCAATCGTCAATAGCTGCACGAACCTCGTCCATTGGAAAATTGGCCACAGCTCGAACCAAAGCAGTCTTAAGAGATCCAATGTTGGGGTATCTTTTGTGACAAGACTTGTCCTCTAACACCGTCCACAATTTGTAATCCAATGGGTTCCAATGTGGACTGCCTGAGGACCATTCTTCAGAGAAAGAGAACGCTGGCAAATTGGTTCGAAGCCAGGCCTGGTACGTTTTAGCCTTAAGGGACGGCGCAGAATCCTGCTGGAAAGTCCATGGTTGGTTTTGGAACAGGGAATTGTTAACAGGCTTCACAACAGCTTCCAAAACGATTTCTTGTTAAACTTTTGCCGATGTTTTGACTCCTTGTTCGCAGAAATGCAGCTCAGGACTCCATCGTAAGAGACACCCCACCAAACCATGACTGAAGCTGGGTGATGACCCTTTTCCACCAGTGGGATCAGTTCAGATGCTTCCTTAGATGACCGCGCATACACTATATCATTTTGCTTGTTAAATTTCTCCTGAACGGTAAAAATTGTTTCATCGGTGAACAAAATTTTTCTGTGCAAGTTATCAGCGTGCTTCACCAAAAGACGTTTGCATTTTTCAATCCTATTTTTTGTAAAGCTGCAGTCAATAAATGTCCGGTACGTCGTTTGAAAGCCCCAAGTCCGAAGTCTTTTTTAATGATTCGACTCATGGATTTTTGCGTGATATTCATCTCACGGGCCATGGTTTTCTGTTTCCGGAGCGAATTTCTGTGAATTCTTGATTTAACAGCTTTGATGACATGCGGTGTTCGAAAAGAGCTTGGGCGGCCCGACCGGTGGCGGTCTTTTACATCTCCAGTCTCCTCAAATAGTTTTATGCATCGGTAGACGAACATGCGGCTAATCCCTAGTAGCCGGACCGTTTTGAAAATTTAATTTTTTTCATTTCACACTTAAAAAACACTTAGACGAGCTCAGAGACAACAACGCGATATGGCCAATTCTCCGGTCGAAATGTATGCAAGAGTGGTGAAAAATTGGGTCCAAAAAATTGATCGCTGTACACGGGCTCGTGGTGCTCATATGACCGAAATCGAACTTCATTCTTAAAATGTAACATTTGCACTACACCTGGAATAAATTTGAAGTCCATATCTTAAATAGTCTGTGTTTTATTACTATATTAAATTGTTATGTCCCTAATGGAAAACCCTGTGTCATGTACGAGTACATGGTTCATTGTAAGACTAGGTAGGGCTCTTAATGTTGTTTTTATATAATTGTAGATCGTAGACAATATAAAATATTTTTTTATTTCATAATGGAACACAACATCATTCATATGACTACCACAACTGGCTAGGCCACAAATTAAACCCGATCCCGCCCAAATTTAGCATGGTACGTTATGAGAAACCAATAATTAAGTATAGTGAAACTGGAGCACATATTACATCCGACTGCAATCAAATTTCTCAAGTAGGCTTATGAGCGACCAACACTCACGCACTCAATATCGGTTTATGTTCTCGAATAGTCCCCACCTTAAGGTCACTGCCGATTAGAGATCCTGCGACTTTAGAACCCACAAATTATACCCGATTATGGTAAAATGTAGCACGGTACGTTATGAGCGACAAATAACTAGCTTTAACATATAAGGCCAGACCTGACGCAAGCTTCAGACAGAGGCGCTTATTCCTTTGAATAGCAAAGTGGTGTAGTCGGCCATGCCCGATTTTTTTTAATAATTTAGTTTTGTAAAATAATATATTGTATATAGTGGGAATAATTCAAAAAATCCTTTATTAAACCTTGCCTGAAATAATGCACAAATTGTATATCCAAATCCTTACTGCCCAACGGTGACAAATAATGCAAAGTTGTTCCCAAAGTCAGTGCAGCGTGTTAGGATAGTATAAGTATACACTTAAGAGCTGACAGCTACATATGTGACGCGCAAAATAGAAAGGGACCTAAGGCTAAAAACCAGTTTTGTTCAGGAGAGCCATTTTAAAGATTTAAATACGTGTATCTTTGGTGTACCATCACTTTCATAAAACGCGCATATCTCTGAGAGGGAACACTTTTGGGGCATATGATCGGTCTCATTCGATGCTCAGATGTTGTCCACATAAAAAAAAAAGTGAAAATTGATTTTTTTTACCCTAGGTCCCTTTCTCTATGCGCTGTCACATATATTGAACAAGAAGTGCAGTCAGTAGAGATTTTCACCGAACAAAGACAACACAATAAAAACCTCTTAGCACATATAAAGGGTGATCCATCTAGAGGTATTTTTTCAGAACAAAAAATATAAAAATTTAAATTAAGTGTCAACTCTTTATTGGTAATTTTATGACATTTATTTTTTGATTATAATTCCTCTAATGTTCGCCGCAACTACGCCTCAGGGTGTCGATTCTGAGGTTCCAATTTTGGATGACTCGTTCGACTATTTTGACCGGTATGGCTTTAATGACATACCGGTCGGCTTCCAAAACCTGAATCATAGCTGGTTTGTCAGCATAGACATTCGACTTTACGAAAAATTTCTAAAGGTGTGATATCACTCGATCTAGGCGGCCTGTCCAAAACGTGAAAGTAGCTGCTTTTCGAAATGACCTCTCAATAGATCCACTGTTTGAGCCGCTGTATGGCAAGTGGCACCGTCCTATTGAAACCAAGAGTCGTCAAGATTACGGGCTTCAATTTTAGGTACCATGAAGATCGATATCATGGCGCAATAGCGAGTACCATTCATGGTTACGTTTCGGCCATCGTCATTTTTGAAAAATATGCACCGATTATTCCACCATCTTATAAACCGCACCAAACCGTTGTTTTCTCTGGGTTTAATGGCACCTCTTGAACCTCTCTTCTTGTTGCTCTTCAGCCCAAATGCGGCAATATTATTTATTGTCTTTGCCGTTGAGCCAGAAATGGGCCTCATCGCTGAACAAAATTTTGGTCGAAAACAGCGGATCTTCCCGTTTCTCGCCGAATGCTCATTTCCATAATACAGTCGCCAACATTTGAAGGTAATTATTTCCAAAAAATAAATGCCATAAAATGTCCTTTCAAATTACCAATAAAGATTCCACATTTGATTTGAAGTTTTATATATTGTTTTTGTTCTGAAAAAATACCTCTAGATGGATCACCCTATATAAATAAAAGAAAGTGAAAAACTAATAAAAAAAAAAACTTAACTCGGGAGTGGCCGACTACGTTATACCCTGCAATAGTGGACGTTCAGAGAGCAAAATGAAAATAGGTTTTGTGGCTCCTATTGAACGGGCTCTAAATTAACCCATATTTAAAAACGAATGTCTTATTTGAATTTGTAAAAAATATCATAATTTTTGATCAAATGGGTTTACTTTATATGTGGGAGCTATAAATTTATCTGAACAGTTTTCTGTGCAAAATTTCATCAAGATTGTATGTAAGATGTGGCTTCTACAGCTAAAAACAAAAAAATCGGATGAACATATATGTGGGAGTTTTGCTTATCTAAATGTGAACCGATTTTCTTCAATTCAACAGCATCCTTCCAAAAATCTTACTTCTGGAAAATTTCATGAAAATCGAAGAGCAGTTGTGATCTGTAGTTTAATTTCGAGCTTGTTAAGAATTGCCTGAAGTACTGAGGGCAGACATTCTTAAATGAAATCAGCAGGTGGTTATATGATCGGTATATAGTCAAGCTCAAATATTTTTGGTAGTTACAAACATTTGCCTCAGGGTATAAATAGAACTTAATTAAATTTCTTAAAGAAAAGGTCAAACTGGAAACACTTGAACAATTTTTTAGTTCGGCCTTAACTTTTATACTTTTTGTAGCTTTAACTTGAGTTGTTTAGCTTTGATAGTATTCGTGGAATGTCCATATGTAACAGAGCTACCTAGTTGGCGGCCAATTAACCCTTGTGCCACTCGGAATCGTGAATTACATTGTTGTGGAGAACCAAGAATTCCATTCTTGAAGGAAGGCCAAAATAGGGAGGGACCTTATTTTCGATGCTCCAAGGACATTTGGACACCCTAAACAGAATTAAAGAATTAAAGTTAAATTTTATACTGTTACTTAACACTCATATCCCCATAGGTGAGGGAAGCAGATTTTAGGTACAATTAATGCCATATTCAGATAATTCCACAGTTTCTGAATACACATAACACCCTTGGAAGCACAGACCCATGGACAAAATCTTGAATATAAATATGACACTAGGTTAAAGTAACGAAAATTTATGGAGGAGGCCAAATTGGAAAACATCTTAAGTCAATATCTTTTAAAACTGATGTACTCGTATGTGTGAGACTTATGGCCTCATAAGCCGTAGAACAGATTTTGATGGAATTTTCAGGGAGCTTATCATAGGGGTCTGTGGGAGTAGGGGCGGGGCAAAAGTGTTCTTTTAAGCAAGATGGCTAAAAACTGGAACACTTAAAATATTGATGACGAGGAATATCAATCTATTTTTTATTTATTTATTAATTTTATCATATAATATCAATTTAAAGTCGGATTTTGGATTTTCGGTTTTTGGCCGATGGAGGCATGGCAAAAGTGTTTTTAGAGCTAGAAGGCTAAAAATTGGCTCACATAAAGCACTGAAGACGAGCAGTATTTCGGCTTTTAGGTTATAAGCAAGTTTTTACAGCGGGGCGTTGCATCCTGCACACATTTAATTATCCAGAATCATCCAGAACTCATAAAGTATTTAAGCTTTTTGAATATCATAGTACGTAAAGAAATAAGTCTAGAGGAAAAGTGGGTGGTTCTACGAGTACTTACAGACGGACGGCCATGGCTAGATCGTCTAAATGCTCCACGACGAACAATAAATAATATATACATCATAGGGTCTCCGATCAATATTTCAATATGTTGCAAATTGAATAATACATTTAGTATACACTTCAATCTTTGCTGTAGGGTATTCAAATGCTGGTAGCCCAGAAATATTGATCGGTAGCTCCGATCAATATTACAAGATGTTGCAAATTGAAAGATACGTTTAGTATACACTTCAATCTTTGCTGTAGGGTATACAAATGCTGGTAGCCCATTGATTGTATCAGGTCATGGGATTCATTCTTAGGTTTTTTGTTCAAGTCTACTTTTGTTGGGATGACCCTCAAAAAAACCAAACAAAAAGAAACCACAAAAAGATTCCCGTATTTGTTTGTGCTACGATAAGACAACGTGTTTATGGACCCGTTATTACTTGTCAATAAGTGCTCCATTTAACTGTTATTGAGCATCACCCTCTTCCGTAATGGATGCAGACTGCGAATGGCCTTATCGGTAAGATGGAAATAAAATGGAACATCAAGACAGCGAGTGTGTACTCGTATCCAATCAGGATGGTGGTGGTTTTAAAGGTTTTAGGGACAATTAAAAAAGAACCTCATAATATCAAATTCAACTCAGACATTAAAGAATGACCACAGTCAAAATAGTGGTTAATAAATTTATGTTAGGCGACAGCTCGCGTTAGGCAGTTCTTGTGGGATGGAGGTATGCATTCCATGGGTGGTCTACGGTTTTACATGGAACTAATGTGTTACCAGCTATTTAAAATGGAAGCACCGTCAACAACTAAATTTCTTAATTTTACGTAAAGGGCACATATTAGTCTTTGGAATGTAGTTTATGACACATTCTGCCGCTTCCAATAAATTGTTAAAATTATGTCAGATTTTTGAAACTAAAGCTTCGTTCGTCTTAAGGCTTCGTTCTTCTTCAATTAATACGCGCATAAAACAAACATTTCCAGAGGACAAATGCGAATGATTGTACGGACATTCCTTTAAAGTTCATTAACATACGATCGCCGGAGAACCACAACCAAAACAACCTGATAAATAAATGTTCCACCTGATGTCTTTCAAGAATGGCTAGGACAAATGGCAAAACGCAAGGGAATTCAAGGATTTTAAAAGTGTGACATAAATATTTTTTTTATTGTCGTAAAATAACAAAAAGTACAGAATGTATAACAATAATCCTTTAATTCCATATAAAAACAAGAAAAATCGACATTAAGTTCAGCTATGCCGAATATTAAATACACTGTACCGTCAATTCGCTGTTGAAATGACAAAATATTATTTATCATAAACTGGTCATAATGATTTTAACCCGACCCGGTCTTATAATCATAACACTGTGCGACAGCCACAATCGGTTTGGGATGAAACCACCGGGGAAAGTTATATCGGTCAAAAAAAGGTCATACGTGTCCCAGCGTTTCGTTGGGTCTCATCTAGGAATCGAGACATATCGATTTGAAGTTAGTAAGTATCGTATAGGGGAATTTGTCACGTTTTTGGCTCTTTTGTTTGACATAACTTGAGAACCACTCGTCCGATTTAGCTGAAATAAATTTTAAAAAACCAAGAATTACAATTCCCTTAATCTGTTCATATATTATTTTCCTTTACAAGTAATAGTTTCCAAGTTAAAAATAAGCGCATGAAAAAAAAATTTTAATTTTTAGGCAAAAATAATTTTTTTTTTTCATACATTTATTTATAATTGCGAAACTGTTGCTTAAGTAGGAAAACGGTTTAAGAACAGATTAGAGGAATTGTAATTCTTAATTTTTCTAAATTTGTTTCAGCTAAATCGGACGAGTGGTTCTCGAGTTATGTCAAACAAAAGAGCCTAAAACGTGACAAATTCCCCTATACGATACTTACTAACTTCAAATCGATATATCTCGATTCCTAGATGAGACCCAGCGAAACGCTGGAACACGTATGACTTTTTTTTACCAATATAACTTTCCCCGGTGGTTTCATTCCAAACCGATCACTGACCCTTACCATTTGTCGCAGAGTGTAATCATATAATTAAATTCATAATTGGTTTCGTAGTGTAATAGACTTTTATTTATTTTTCCATAGTGTCCATATTTTAAATAAGTCTTTTGTTTTTCATATAAAGGCCGTTTTTTAGGACCTGATTGCTCATGAGTCTGAACAATAGTTTCATTTAAATTACAAAAATATATATCTATAACTCAATTCTTAGTGATATTTGCTTTAATTTATGTACCCATTAATCCATATTTGCAATTTGTTTTATATACCCCACACCACTATTTTAATTGAGTTTCATTGCAAATGTCTGTAACTTTAATTTTAGCTTGCAATCAAATCATAGGTCGCAATTGTTGTCTAATCCTAAAAATTTTGCAAAAGTTGGTGTTTGTTATTTAAATTGCAAAAATGGGCTTAGATTAGGTATGACTACAGCCAATCTTAAAAAATTTTGACACAAATAAGTCTTGAAGACCAAGGATTAACGCTTTTAAGTTTGAAGAAAATGAGCTCAGACTTAAATTTTATGTGCTTCCACACATATGTTGAACCAATTTTATGTTTTTACATTTGAAAGCCAACCTTGATGAAATTTGGCCCAGTTCATTTCGATTGATCAGTAACCAGGTCACATTGGTCCACTTTTTGATTTATTCAAAGTACACCCATTAAAATTCCACTTTGGATCTAGTATGGTCTAGTAAATAACAAACAAATTGGGAACAATTAAGACCATATAGGCCCATTTTTGGATATAGCTCCTATACAAATGGATGGGACCCATAAAACGTCCTCTTGGATATATGGGTATCCAGTAACAGTAAAATATTCTCAAGAGGTCAAAAATGAAATTGTTTTTGCAATTTGGGTGAAAATCCGGCCCATTCTAACATGGACTTATGGGTACCAAAAAACAATGAACACAGACTTAAATACGAGTATGACATTATTTTAATATTCTGGGTAAATTTAAAGCTCGTCCAATAGTCGGCCCTGTCCGACTGTAGCTGTTGTACGTGTTTTAACTAAAATGACCTTTTACATATCAGTGGGGCCGTATTTTTAGATCACGTGAGTTCCAAACACAATCCCATTTTATATGTGTCAAGTACATCATACGAGGGTTGCTAATTATATTTCAGGTCCGACAATTAAAACACAATAATTTATCATTGCAAATGGTTTAGTTGTTTTTCAAAATATTCTTCTTTAAGATCAATACCATTTTGCATACGCACAAACCAATTTTCGAAGCACTTTTTCCACTCCGATTGAGACACCTCCAAAAAATGATTTTGAGCGCGTCAACAGCTGCTTCAAGCGATGAAAAACGTTGACCACGCATTTTTTCACGATGCTAGGGAATAAGAAGAAGTCATTAGGTGCAAAATCAGGGCTATACGGTGGATGGCCCATCAACGCGACATCTTGAGTGGTCAAATAGTTCATCGTTTCAGCTAATGTGTAAGAGCTCGCATTGCCGTGATGCAAAATGATCCATGTTCTCTTATTATCTTTCGTCATTCGAACAATGTTGAATTGGCCGTCCTACGTTCCACTAAAACACTGTGGCAACATGTCTGGTTATACCTGGTACTGGTTATAAAAAACGCAATCATTTGCTTCGATGTACTTCTTCCAAGAACAACTTTAGTTGGATTTGGCTCGTCTTCGAAGACCCATACGGTCGATTGCTGTTTTGTTTCAGGTTCATATGCATAGATCCATGATTCGTCACCTGTGACAATGTTATACACTGCCTTTGATCTATTGGAGTTATACTTTTCCAAATTCTCTTTGCACTAATCCAACGAGAATACATTTTTTCACGGCCAAATGAGCATACAATATCTTATTGATGTTTGTCATACTAATAATGCTCAAGGATGCCTCAATCTCACGGTATGTCACATGTCGGTCTAGCTTAATCAGTTCACGCATAGCATCGATGGTTTCTGGCAAAGTGATCGAAGTTGGACGTCCTTCACGAAATTCATCCTGGAGCGAACGGCGTGCGAGACTGAACTCTTGGTACCAGCGATTAATAGTGGTTTTTGGTGGTGCTTCATCGCCAAAAGTCAAAACAAGTTGATTTAAACACTCTTGTCTCAATAACCCACGCCGAAAATCGTAAAAAGTCATCGCACGAAAATGTTCACGGGATAATTCCATTTTTTGACTGAGATGAATTTTTCAACACACTGTAAACAAAACAATTTGCCCTCAAATGACAAAACGTTCGGAGTGAAGTTATGCTAGAAAATGTCAAAGTTTCCAATGGAAGTTCCAGTTTGCATCTGGGAACCTAGTATTGTCAGGACCTGAAATATAAATAGCAACCCTTGTACCAAGTAAAGCCGTAGTATGAGCTGTAGTAAACTCGAAAAAGTGTACTACTTCCTAATGTACATTTAGTCCATTTAAGGCAAACATTTTTCTTTTTCGCCAATTCGACCCAATTGCAATTCCAAATAGCTTATGGCCATCATTGGGCAAAATTTAACTGTCTTAGTTTGTCCTGATATCGTAATTTTAACAGATACTTTGGCGGTCGGACGTACTTGGCTGCCTTCTTTGCGACGATCCAGAATATATGCAAATATATTTTATAGAGTCTCTAATCAATGTTTCTGCGTGTTTCAAACGAGCTTATAATTCTTTCCAGAGGAGTTGAGTTAATAGTTGGAAGATGCTTAATATGGATAAAATTTCTTGGATCGAAATCTTTTCTGAGAAAGGCATTTTATTATGCTAAAAATAAATTCGTCCGCCCATCACACAGTGAAGGGAAAAATAGCAGCATACAAAACCTCATACTAAAATTAATTTTAATTAAATTTCTTTGTGGTTCAGTTTTGTACTTTTATGTCAAACCCGGTATGTAATATGATACCTTGGGTATACCAAAAATGAGTATATTTTCTAGGGTATCTTCAATCCTTTAAAGGGAAATTTTATAATTCCTGGGTCGATTCGCACAGTTAAGAACTTAAGGTCATCATCGGCCGATTCCCAACTTAACACGCGGACCGAAAAAGCTAGACGGTATAACATTTTAGGACTTTAAAAAATATACATATTTTCTCTGATTGATATTTCGAGATATTTCAAACGAAATGACAAATTTAAGACTATCCTATGGACGGAGAAGACTAGATCAGTATAACATTTTAGGGCTTTAATAAATTCATTTCTTTATTATGGCGCATATGATTGAAATTTCGTGGTAACAAATTTAATCCTACCCAATGTCGGAGGATATAGAAATTCGGCTGCAAAATTCTAAATTACATGGGTAATGAAATAAAATACTGACCCTATGAGTCGTATTCAACCTATGGCTTTCAGTTTAGTTTAAAAAACCTCTTTACTGAGCAGATTTTTATATCACAAATTAAGCATTATGACCTTTGCGACTGTTAAATGCATGTTGTTTACTGATTATTTGTAGACTGTCCGTCCAAACGGACGTTTGTGTTGTTTCGTTGAAACGGCCAGTGTGTCCCCTTCGGATAGGGAATTTCATGCTGAACATAAAACTACCCGATGAATTAAATTTTGTGAGCATAAAAATAAAAACGACCTGCGATTTAGGTCCTCCTCTGTGCTTGTGACGGAGCAAGTGAGCGCATGCGCAGACCGTACTCCCGACTGCCACTCTGCATATTTAATGTTGAAACCATTTTTTTGGTGTTCGTATGTGTGATCACATTAACAACCTTTTTCCTAAAGTGTCATTGTGAAACACGATGTTTAACAGTCTTTTGGTTTTTTTGTTGTTTTTATTTAACACAACATGCGTGCCAGTTTTATTGTCACTTTTAATAATGACAGGCAGGAAAGACTGTTGCCGCAACAACAAGTGAGCGATTTCTAAATCACGATCAGCACGTACCGCGAAGCATGATTCGGTTTTGCGAGAAATCAAGCGTGAAGAGATGGCTTATGAAATGGATTGTTGACCGTTTACGATTTAATTGATAATCCGTTTACGGTCACAGCAATAGTTCTCTATAATATTATTCAGTTAATATGGAGCAAAAAACTTTTCTCCAGGTCATCAAATATTAAATGTCGCACTTGTAATTTATAGTCAATTGTAAAACCACGAAGGCTAGCAAAAACGTATAAGCAGTGTGAACGACTGTAACACAAGTAACCCAGGACCTAGTACAAGTAGAAACAGCTATACAGTTTTAGCTACGGTGTTTTTCACTACTTAATTGCAGGCAAGTTTACGAGTATAGGAAAAAAAACGTTTTTAAATTGGACCAGGATGAATGGTTTTTACCCTCAATAGTTAATTTCCTATTTTTGGGTCAATAAGCCCACTACACTCTCAGCAAAATCTTCAAAATAGATTAATATGTATTTGGATTCGTAGCAAAGCTGGCTATAATTTGGATATTCCAATCTTTCATTTGAGCATAAAGGTTTTGTGGCCGATCGCTCCATTATTCTTGCTCTTATCTCTGCCAAATCTTCAAAATAAAATCAAATGGGTATTCAGAAACACTGAAATTTTTTCACAAATCCAAATATGTACCTATATTAAAGATTTTTGCCAATTTTGAACAGGCTCTGGCCCGTAAGCTTTTAGGCTCAAAAATCGGCCTTCTTTCACTAAAAAGCAATACAATTTTGCAACTGATTCTAATATTATATGAGTTTTACGATTCGACTAATTTTAAGTAATTGACCCATGGATATAAGTTCCCTAGGGTGCCGCAAAAAATTTATTTTCGAACATACATAGACATAAGGGAAATCCAAAACATAGGAATTTTCTAAAGAATTTTTTTTACGATATGCCTGAATTAGAGGCATTGGCCTATGGACCTATAGGTAAAAGCCGTCCCGAACTTTTCGGGTATATATGGGTTTCCACAGTAACATTTTCTTACAAACCCATACATGTAATTTTTGGCAGGTCCATAGGGGGCCCAATAATCAGCCTCATTTAACAATGGACATTTGGGTATTAAAAACAACAAAACGTATAGTCACGCATCCGAAATAAACATTAAATCTACGATTCGAGTATCGTCATATGTTTATTCAGAAACATTAGAATTTCCTCACTAATATCAATACGCATAAACTATTAAAATTTTTCTAAATTAAAGTCCCTAATCTACGGGCTCCCCATGGCCTTCTTCAACAATAGACGTTTTGTCGCTCTCATGCTATTTTGATACAAGTGCCACTTTTTGCTATTTAAAAAACTATAAAAAAAACTATACTGAGGTTGCGCTTAGTCCATAGTTTTATATGTAAAAATTCAAGAGTTTTTAAAAAAGCAGAGGGATTATAAAGTCGATTTTGTAACAATCAGCAAGTGCGTATTTGCCACATATCCAACATTATATGTTGTTTTCCCCCTTCTGCACTAGGTGGACCAAATGCCCAAGGATATAAATCTCATAAGGACAACTACTTACTGCTAATCTGTGGTTTAAATTATATTAAAATTATCTAAATAGATATGTATTGTCTAATATTTTGCTTTCTGAGATGACTTGGACTGAGTCGGAACTGCATTTGAAGTCTATTGAATACCACTACCAATGCCACGTAGTTCGGGTCTTTAATAAAATTGTCACCCAAACATGTTTCGGTCTGAAAATATACTAGTGCTTTTAAGCAATTTTACATTTAAGTCCCCAGTTGCAATCATACTACTAACTTTTTGCAACAGCTTAAAAAAGATTATTTCTTTTTTCAAAAGAGTGATCCACATTGAACACTACTCGTATGTTCAAAAAGTAATTTGCGTTAACTCAAGTCGATGGAAAATGATTATCGTGGTGAAGAGACTTACAAAATAGATAGTAAAAAGTCGATGGTAAATGATTACTTCAAAATCTCATCGTCGTGAAGTGACTCACAAAAGCTCTTTCCATTTTGATATCAACATACGACACGAAACAGTCGAAAAAGAGGAAGACCGCATACTTGTTATACCAATCGACTCAGAAGCTCTATTTGATTCGATCCTTCCGTCAGTCTATCTCTCGTTGTAAGAAATATACAGATCGCAAATGTGAACAGATCTTGACAATCCTTTCCAAATTGTGCAGGCCAAAGCTGAACCCTACACAAATTGTTGAACATTGGTAAATATGTTATTCTCCAGCTCTAGAACCGATCTAACTCAAATTTCGCCCACAGCAATATGAATTTCAATTACCAGCACCTCACCGGTTCATGTTTTCGAACAGCAACACAAAATACCTCGTGATTTGAGGTATTCTTGCTTATTTCGTAGGTACGTTTCGACCGAAACTCAATTATATCGTTTCCTTTTTGACATAACCCTTTATATGAACCAGTGGTCATTTTAAACCGTATATAGCTTAATTAATGCATTTTAGCTAGGCGATCTTATGTTTATTATTTATAAAAATATTTATTCCTGAGATATCATTATTATCATATTAGGACTACCACACTTAACTTCGACCAAAGTAAAGTCTATGAATTTCTGAAACATTTGTCGCAGTTGGCTACTCATACGACTTTCTCTATAAGTACTTATATATTCCATGATAGTTATACGAGTAGATGAAAATTCGGCTTAAAAAACTATAGGATGTTAACATTGATAATATTATGGCAAAGATAACTAACTATTCGGTAGTACTAGTACAATAATTGGTTGTCAGAACCGCCTGTTGTGGCAACTGATACTTTTGCTTTGAGTTGTTTGTTGGTTCCAACTATGGGTAATTGCAACAAATTTTTTCTTTTATTTTTACTTCGGTCTTAATTTAAAAACCCAATTAAAAATGTAATATACATATTTTACTTAGCAGGGACATAAATACTGTTACAACATTGAACACATCCATTTCAGTAGTAGAACTGAACATACCCTGTTAATGTCAAATAGGTTTTGAAAGCTAACCTCAATAGCATTAGTCTGTAACGAGATTTTAAAATTGTTTCAACTTTCATCATGGAGTGGTCAGATAATGAGAACCGTGTCGCTGTTATAGCGCTTTTTAAGTGTGAAATAAAAAAAAGCGATATTTTCAAAACGCTCCGGCCACTAGCGATTAGCCGCATGTTCGTCTACCGATGCATAAAACTGTTTGAGGAGACTGGATATGT
This sequence comes from Hydrotaea diabolus, assembly GCA_963513945.1. Taxonomy (NCBI): domain Eukaryota; kingdom Metazoa; phylum Arthropoda; class Insecta; order Diptera; family Muscidae; genus Hydrotaea; species Hydrotaea diabolus. The sequence continues at coordinate 14,256,087 of OY740716.1, read as the reverse complement.
AAGAGACCTCCACCGGTCGGGCCGCCCACTCTCTAATCGAACACCGCATGTCATCAAAGCCCGTGAGATGAATATCACGCAAAAGTCCATAAGTCGAATCATTAAAAGAGACTTAGGACTTGGGGCTTTCAAACGACGTATCGGACATTTATGGAATGCAGCTTTAAAAAAATTGGATTGAAAAATGCAAACGTCTTTTGGTGAAGCACGCTGATAACATGCACAGAAAAATTTTGTTCACAGATGAAAAAATTTAACAAGCAAAATGATAGAGTGTATGCGCGGTCATCTAAGGAAGCATCTGAACTGATCCATAAGGTGGAAAAGGGTCATCACCCAGCTTCAGTCATGGTTTGGTGGGGTGTCACTTACGATGAGGTCACTGACCTGCATTTCTGCAAACAAGGAGTCAACACATCGGCAAAAGTTTACCAAGAAACCGTTTTGGAAGCTGTTGTGAAGACTCTTAACAATTCCCTGTTCCAAAACCAGCCATGGACTTTCCAGCAGGATTCTGCGCCGGCCCATAAGGCTAAAACGTCCCAGGTCTGTCTTCGAAACAATTTGCCAGCGTTCATTTCCCCTGAAGAATGGCCCGCAGGCGGTCCAGATTTGAACCTATTGGATTACAAATTGTGGAAGGTTTTAGAGGACAAGGTTTGTCACAAAAGACACCCCAACATTGGATCTCTTAAGACTGCTTTGGTTCGAGCTGTGACCAATTTTCCAATGGACGAGGTTCGTGCAGCTATTGACGGTTGGCCAGTGCGACTTAAGGCGTGTGTAAAGGCAAAAGGCGGACATTTCGAATAAGTAGATTCTTTTTGGATACAATATACATCAATAAATTTATTAAAAAATGTTTGGCCTAAAAACATTCAGTACTTTTTATTTTACAGCATAAAACGTGTGCAACAGTATTTGTGTCCCTACTAAGTATTAACGCGTAAAACGATACAATTTATATCATTGAGGTATGCAACTGACTTTTTGTTCAGATTTCAAGCGGGAACGAACTGTCACTGTTCAAATAATAAACTTAAAGAAATCACTAAATAGACCACCCAGTAGTGCTTTCTACAATTATGCTTTCTACATAATTGCAAAGATTACTTAGGACATTTTGTTAAAAACTCAGTCAAAGTCTTGTTCTAATCCTATTAAGCTATAGTGGTATTCACGTTCATTGCTTGCACCTGGCATTGCCCTTCTGAAGTTTGCAGCGAGTCGTTTAGTGAACTTGTTTGAGTTTACTCTAAAGTAATTCAATAGATTTCTATTGTGAACATTTTTTGCATTCGTATGCAACATGCAACACTATTCGTTCAGTACGTGGTTGTCGCTACTTCTAGAGCGTTTTATTAAAATTCGGTCACATTAAAATCAAGAAAATATGCATATGCGACAGCGCATAGAGGAAGGGACCTAAGGGTTTTTTTTGATGTGGACAACATCTGAGCATCGAATGAGACCGATCCCATGCCCCAAAAGTGTTCCCTCCCTGAGATATGCGCGTTTTATGAAAGTGATGGTACACCAAAGATACACGTATTTAAATCTTTAAATTGGCTCTCCTGAACAAAACTGGTTTTTACCCTTAGGTCCCTTTCTATTTTGCGCGTCACATATGTGTTTCCTAATGTGTTTGAAAATCTGCTGTGTCTGTCCAAATGGCAACCAGTGGCAATTTGTCACCGGAGGTGTTTATGTCATCTTAGATCCGGCAACTAATCACACATACATACATACCTGAAGTTGTATTGTTTTCGTTGATGTGAGTTATTACTGCTGCGTCGGAGATTGCTGTGCAGAGTCATTATCTAAACAGCTAAAAATGTCTTGAGATCGATATGGAGTGATTAGAACTATGAATATTTCACAAAATTGTTTTTTAATTTAGAAAACACCAAAAAGACGCTTAACAAATACGGAAGTAGTTGCAATGACAAACATTTCAGCAGAAACAACTGGACTTCAGTCAGAATACAGATCAGTAGACGGACCAAATGTGGCGTTGGTAGTAATAGGGAATTTTTAATATAAATGGTATATTTGGGAAGTGAACTAAATATAAGTGTTCTTGAAAAGAACTACAGATTAATTGACGAAGTGAGGTATTTTTTGCCAAATTTTACCAAATCTTTAATATTTGTTGATATTTGGAGAAGCGAGGTTTTATCACAGCTTATGACAGTGGAACCGAGTACAACATTAAGAGTTTAACTGGTATTGTTGTTTTAATAATATCGCACTTCCTAAGCTAAGAGTATTATCTCAAAATTTGAAACTTATAATTTTTTGGTAAGAAAATTTAAAGTCTTCCATAGTTAGCTTAACTCACTCTTACTAAAATAGAAACGACCCTCTCTATGTTTAAGAGTACTACAACTGCCTAAGCAAGTAGGTTTGACCTTTTCTGAACATTTGAAGTTTTTGAGTTAATACGCTTTTGTTGGACAAGTGCGATGTGTAGAAAACAATTTGTTGGTTTAGCAGTAGTGTTACTCGTATAACTAGTATAACCAAATTAACTGAAGTCCATATAAATGCTAAAGAATGTCAGATATTAGCTCAGATATTGCTAAGTTCATAATCAGATTTTAGACCATGTTTTTCTTTTAAATATTTTGTTCAGAGATAAACTAAAAACCTATATTAGTCGAAAAGACCTTTAGTTGCAAGTGACTACAGTTTCTTTGAACGCTTCTTCACCATCTTTAGACCCCAAGCAACGAATGAGTTATTACAATGATCAAAAGCTAAAAACTTAAGTGCAGTGAGTTTTCAAATGAGAAACTGCCGGCTGTAGAGTATTCCATCGAACAAAGTAAACACAATAACAATCCCTCGCACTGCCATCTGATTCACATAGGTTGGCATCCCTAGCCATATGTAACAGGGCATAGAGAAAGGGACCTAAGGCTAAAAAAAATCAATTTTCATTTTTTTCTTTTTTTTTGATGTGGACAACATCTGAGCATCGAATGAAACCGATCCCATGCCCCAAAAGTGTTTCCTCCCAGAGATATGCGCGTTTTATGAAAGTGAAATGGCTCTCCTGAACAAAACTGGTTTTTAACCTTAGGTCTCTTTCTATTTTGCGCGTCACATATGCTGTTGTTGTTCTTTTATTCAACTTTTTATTTAACTTTTGAAAAAAAAGGTTTAAAAACATTTTCTCGAATCTGACTAGACCAACGATACATCCCAAAAAAACAATAGCACATATTTATACCTGAGGCAAATTTACGAGTAAGAGACCTATATCAAAAGTCACATGGCGTCTATAACAAACGCAGTACACGGTCAGAGTTGGCTTTGAAAAGTAATTCACGACCAGTGACCGTTCTATAATCGTATGTCGATTTATTGATAATGATTCAGGTGTCGAAAGGACACATTGGCTTAGGACACATTAGGGGGTTACAATGAAACTATAGTATGTTTCATTGTAACCCCCTTATGTAGAGATGGGCACAAATCACGTGATTAGCGTGATTAGATGAGTTAAATCTAATTTGAATCACGTGAGCGTGCGCGAACGTGACCAAAAAAAAATCGTCATGCGTGAGTGGAAAAATTTCGTGATTCACGAACTTTTACAATAAAAATTTCGGCTTTTTTTGACAGACTTTTCTTGTTTTGGAAGTTTAAAGTGTCAACTACACAAATTGCATATTTTTAAGGGAAAGCAAGTTTTACCAACTTCTTTTGGTCAAATTTTTTCAACGATTAAATCAACAGCCCCTAACTGGAAAAATAGGTCTTGGAGCCAAATCTTTTATTTAACATATTTTGCTCAAATAACATGTTTTTCCAATAACTTCATCCGTTTGTTTTAAACCACAAACAATTTTACTATCTTTTAAAAGCGTTGCTAGTCAATCAGTTGTCGGCTGCTACCGCATGGTGGCGTCAAGTATTTACTCAGCTGCCCTCTGTATGCAGCAATTGTGACGATCACACATTTTTTCGCTATGGATAACAAAAAGCAAATCTCATATTGAATCTGATATTAAAAAAATAAAAATAAGTACACATTTTATAGTCCTCAGTCCTCAAAAAGTGTTGTTTGGTAAAATTTTAAACTGATTAAATGTGGAGAAAACGCGTGAACGTGAGTAAAATCTAGTTTTACTCACTTGAGCGTGCGTGAACGTAAGCGACAAAAAAATCCCGGTAAGTGAGCGTGCGTCGTGATCGAGCGTGAGCCAAAACTACTCACGTGCCCATCTCTACTATACTTATATACGCTTGCGGTGCCTACTCCTCCCGCAGTCTCCGCTGCAAGAATCAAGAGGGAAGGGAATCACAGCCGCTGCGATCCATGAGGCTAAGCTGAATGACTCGTGCAGCTTGCACAGTTGCCTCACTTTCAAATACTCAAAATTGCTACACAAAAGACAATGGTTCTTTCAAATTATAATTTCAAAAACTTAATGCGGTTTCAATATATCGCTACCACTTTATTGGGGTTTTGTATTTCTATTTTCAGAAAATGCTACCCAAGAGTTGCACCAGATGAAAAGGAGGGAGACTTGCTTTCCTGCTACGCTATTTAGTGCAATATATGTGACGCGCAAAATAGAAAGGGACCTAAGGGTAAAAACCAGTTTTGTTCAGGAGAGCCATTTTAAAAATTTAAATACGTGTATCTTTGGTGTACCATCACTTTTATAAAACGCGCATATCTCTGGGAGGGAACACTTTTGATGCATGCCATCGGTCTCATTCGATGCTCAGATGTTGTCCACATCAACAAAAAAAGTGAAAATTGATTTTTTTTACCCTTAGGTCCCTTTTTCTATGCGCTGTCACATATGGAAGTAAGGGCATTGCAATTAAGTACATAAATGCCGAGATTGAGCGTTATGTTGCCAACATTAGACCTAAACAGGAGGAAAATAACCGCATGGTTCTAGAAGACTTCCATGCCCACCGAACGGGTTGACATTCTCTTCAAGACAACGCCCGGAGGGGCTCAGCATGGGGTGAGCAAATATACAGCTCTATATTTACACAGTAAAGGAGAACACTCACTTACGGATTATAGGTGAGTACAGCAGCTCGTCAGACATCACCATCGTTTTGTCTTGTATGATAAATGAATGATTCTGGCATCCTGTCATTTCTCCGCATAATCCTCTCCATCGAGAGTGCATCAGATTGGAAAACCGAACCAATCGTCACATCAGTGGACTAACTACCCATTGTCTCTGATCTCCAAGAATCGGAAAAAAATTCCTTACCATACTTATCGCAGCATCTCCTCGCTTTACCCCTGTTGTTCGAATATCCGAATGACACGTCTAAGTTTTCCAGCAGATACAGCATGACTTACAGATGAGATTTGTAGGGTGAACCATGCAGATCCGAAAATGAGAAAACTAAAGATCGCTGCAATTAATGACTTGAAGTAATGCAACCTTATCTTCGGCATAGGTAAATTGTGACCAACGGTTAAGTCATTCTCGAATCCTGCAAAGAAGGACGACATGACTGCAGTCATATTCGGCAGTATTGCAGTGACTTATTCGAAAATATACACGATTTATATACTTACCCTCAGTTTATTGAGCGCCCTTCGAGTAACGATATAACTTTCAATTTGACTGATTCAACGATGTGCTTAACAATTTATCCCAGGCAAAATATCATTCGTGGCGCAAAGTCATCTAAAGTACTCGGCGGTGCTGAAGCAATTGGATTCACGGTGAGTTGGGCATTGAAAACAAAATTCTGAACTTGTCCTGGCCAGTCACATGCCTTTTACGCCACAACCTAAACAAGACATGTAACATAATGATCCTCGCAGCTCCTCACCCTCGAATCGAAGGCCTTCGAGGTGGTCAGCCATGCCACCTTATTAGAGGACATTTCCACCACGTCACTTTGGACATAGAAGTCGATGCCACGTTATGTTCATCGAAGAGGGGAGAGGTGTCACAACTCTGGCACTGTTTGATATTGCTTTAAGCAAGTCTGGCGTCAAAAACCAATGTCGATGACATCGACGATATGCTGAAAGTCTACGTTTCTGATCTAGCCAGTTTAAGCGCTGCTAGGTACCTGAAGATATCCGCCACCAAATTGTCTGCCACACTGCTCACTACACGCAGAGAATAGACTTGTTTCCACAACCGAATTTATTGCCTAATGCTGGTGGTTGCACGTACTATCTGTTGGTTATAAGTACTCTTTAAGTTCGGTTGCCATTACCACGAACCAACTGTTTACTTTTTGTTAAATGTTTATTTTTAAGTTTTGGGAAAAACTGGTCGCCGGCTTCTGAGCTTGTTTGTATATTCTGGATATTTATTTATTTACAGTTCATATATCTCTAGGCTGTATGGTTTGGAAGCCTTAACTCAAAGGGTTACAACAGTAACCTAAACATGATTTTAAAATCGTATCTGTTGTCACCACCAATTTTTGGTTCCAACGTATTATGTACATCAAAATTGGTTGGTTGCTGTGACACCAGTTGTCGCAACCAATTGTTTAACTGAATTCGGTGGGTACAACCGTGTTAATGGCTATGAATACCGTGGTATGATTGTATCAACCATCATATGATATATTGAGCCATGTTACCATCAATACTATGGAATGTTGGTAGTTGCAACAGAAGGTTGGTTTATCCTACCGATTTTTTGTAGTTGGAACCGATTTCCAACTGTTTTTTTTTCTTTGTGTCCATGCTCTTCGGTGTTATGATAAATGTATTGATTTACTAAACATTTGCTTTTATGTAATTAACCGCACTGAGTCCATTGTCCTGCGACTACCTACGCTCCTCCAGCGACTACCACCGCTCTTCTAGCTGTCTCCTTGCAGCCAATTTAAGGATCAGCTGTGCGGGCATTGGAATCACCACCTAATGGAAAGGTATCCCCAACAATGGGGTCAGCAGTGGTCTTGATGGTCTTCACACGCAGAAAAAAAGTATGGTTGGGGTAACAATATTCGAAGAGCATCATACTATTGTTGGTTATATGGTTGTGGCACAACAATATTATGATCATTACAACAATAGTATGGTTCACACACAACCATACTATGATCCCCATAACAATATTATGGTCCTCACAACAATAGAATTATTCACACACAACCATACTATGATCCCCACAACCATATTATTATTCACACTCAACCATACTATGATCCACACAACCATACTATGATCCCCACAACCATACTATAATCCTCACAACCAAAGAATGTTTTACATACAACCTTGATGTGCATGATCCTCACAACCATAGTATGACTTACACACAACCATGCTATGATCCCCAAATTTTTTGTAAAGATTGGGTTAAGTTGTTATTAAACAATAGAGATTTTTATTAAATAAGTTATGTAAAAATTGATAAAACTCTTTATAAAGGGAGTGATTTATTTAACAGTAGAAACAATTCATTTATTATAAACATACTTTAGTTATACTAATCCGTAGTTTGTTTTTGAAAAAATTTAATTTATATATAGAAACAATTATATTGCGTAAGATTCGTAAAAATAACATTGTCAAATTAAAAATAAATAACGATTTTGCCTGTATGATTGCCGTAATCATGTTATTGTTAACATAAAACCCATTAAACAATACTTTTGTCCCACCAACCATATTAATATTGTTGCTACAACCATATTTTCATTTTTTAGTTTGGCAACAATGCTTTTGTTGAATTTCAACAATACTAATATTGCCGCAATCATACTATTGTCAAAATTCAAAAAATAACACTAAGGTTGCGACAACCATACTTTTATTGCAGAGAACATACTATTGTTGCCGTGACCATATAGTAACCATATTTTTTCTCAGCGTGCAGAGACAGGTGCAATGGCACAAGTGAGCACCACTAAATCATAGAGCCTATCAGATTGGTCTGACCAACCTTCTCGCTTACACAATCTTCTGAGTTTTCACTGAATTTGATAGTAGAACAAGAGGCAGAGAGGCTACCCCGACAAATTATAGTGGTAAAGGATAATTTGAACTTAGCGATAGTAGAACCGTCACTTTGGATTATAACATATCAATTCTGTTATTCATATATCAGACATTCTTTCTGCGGAGAGGTAATGACTTTTGTGGCGATTAAAATAAATTCATATCTACGACTTGTCGAATTTGGAATATCAGCTATGTTCAGTTCCTTCTGACTGAAGAAACCACAGGCCTACCCATATTTGGGCAACGAAGGCATTCTTGCCAGGGCCTTACAACATTACCCCGTTGATTAGTCACACTAAGTTTATACCTGAGCACAATATATACTCGAACACACACACACATTCAGATTTACCTGAGACCAGCAATATTTTTATGGTTTATAATTCAAGCAATTAAGATTCATTTTTATGAGATCAACATGAATAAATATTAGAGTTTTTTTTAAGAACAGACAAACTAATACGAATCTATAGAACAAACACAATCAAATGGTCATTAAAACTAAAGGAGACTGAGTAAAAGTAAATAAAACTTAATTACAGATGAATATATACGAGCATGTATGTCTATTTACTGTATATGCATACATAAGAGTATACTTATATACTTTAAAATAAATTTCCAACAGCAGATGAGCATATCTAGCGCTATTTATCAGAAGCTAATCTTTCTAATTTCTTTAGATAGAAAATACTTGGAAGCATATGAAACATATTAAAAATTCATTTTCATATGTTGCATTATTATTAATTTTTTTTTAACGTCTTCTAATATGGGACTTATTTTTAATATATGCATAACTATTATTTCGAGTTACTCGTATAAACAAGTAGACAAACTAAGTTTGGCCTTGGCGAAGCTTACATACCCTCCATCATGAATTACGGTCCAATCTGAACATTTATTTAAGGGAGCACCGGCCTCTTTTTTTTATTAGGCTGTTTTTCTTTCCATGCCAACATCATACGAGGGCAGATCAATAATTCAGTGACTTTACGAATAAAACACATTTTTTTCGGAAAATGGACATCATTTTAGCTCAATACGAGTACAATTAGTCCAACGTTTCTCTAATTTTTGTATCAAAACCAAAAAATAGGATTTGTCTAGGTCCATAAAATAGGCATTTTTTCCACACCGCCATTTCTTAAGGTTTGGAAATAACGGGTGATATCTCTTGAGGTATTTTTTTTAATAGCCTTTTTTCACAGATTTTGCGTGAGTTGTGTTAAACTTTATTTTTTTTCTTTTCAGTATTGTTTGCCATTTCATCATGGAAAGACTTACACCGAAACAGTGTCTCAAAATTGTGCAACTTTATGATGGAAATGAGCATTCGGTGAAAAACTGCTTTCGACCTCAATTTTGTTCAGTGTTAAGGCATAACATAATTGCCGCAGTTTGGCTGAAGACCAAAAGAGGTTCAAGAGGTGCCATTATACCCAGAGAAAACCACGGTCTGGTGCTGTTTATGGGCTGGTGGAATAATCGGTGCATATTTTTACAAAAATGATGATGGTCGGAACATAACCGTGAATAGAGCTCGCGGTCGCGCCTTGATATCGGACTTTTTTCTTCTTGAAATTGAAGCCCGTAATCGTGGCGACATTTGGATTTAACAAGACGGCTCGGCTCCACTGCTCAAGCAATGGATCTATTAAGAGGTCATTACGAAGACCAGCCAATTTCACGTTTTGGACCGGTGAGTTGGCCGACTATATCGTGTAATATCACAGCTATATTTCTTTGGGGCTAGGAAAAGTCCAAATTCTATGCTGACGAATCAGCTATGATTCAGATTTTGGAAGCCAAAATTACGCGTGTCATTAAAGCCATACCGGTCGAAATGCTCGAACAAGTCATCCCAATTTGGTCCCACAGATTGGACAACCTGAAGCGTAGTTGCGGCCAACATTTTAAGGAAATTATATTCAAAAATAAATGGCAAAAAAAAGTCCTTTCGAAAGAACCACAAATTTTCCACATTTTATTTTTTTTATTTTTTTTTTATTTTGAGAAAATACCTTTAGATTGATCACCCGATAGTCACTGGGGGTTGGGGCTTAACCCCCCCCCCCCCCCCTGAATTATCTTGATGAAATGGTAGTCGCGGCACTCACCTTGCAGACCGATTCTTAAACCCAACTCATTATGTAAAATCGAAACCACACTGCCATATGAAATGCGTATGACATTAGAATCTCACACAATTTTACTCTTCGATCAGTCAAGCGCATAGAGGAAGGGACCTTAGGGTAAAAAATCAATTTTCACTTTTCTTTTGATGTGGACAACATCTGAGCATCGAATGAGACCGATCCCATGCCCTAAAAGTGTTCCCTCCCAGAAATATGTTTTATGAAAGTGAATTCGACGATTCTACACCAAAGATACACGTATTTACCCTTAGGTCCCTTTCTATTTTGCGCGTCAAATATCGTGTATGTTTTCGACATTTCTGCACAACGAAAGTCACTAAACCATTTTTTACCAGTCCCCATCGATGGTGCAGAGTCCCCAGTATTTATCAAGTTTTTCTTGGTTTGATAACGGGTTTTTGTTGCAAAAAACAATATTTAATAATCACTTTTTTTCTACCCACGAGGTTGTACTTTATGTTTTGAACAGCTGTTAAGCACAAAATAACTGACGGAACTCTTTCAAAATTTGACAGTAGCCTATTAACAGATGGTACTTGATGGCAGCAGTGTTGAATTTCTAATAACTACTAGAGAAGTTGAAAAAGTCACGGATCTGCCCTCGTATATACGAACTACTAAGTTCAAGGTTGTATGACCGCTTATGTTAAATTCTAACACAAAATATTCTATACTAGGATATATGATACTTTGTAACAAATCTGCGATTTTTAATGTGTTTCGACCAAAGCCAATAATATATGTTCCAAATGAAATCATCGTATCTCTAATAGTTTATTAGATATTGTGTTTTTAAGTTCAAGTTTGTTGATTTTTCCAGAGGCCTACTTTTAGTACAAATTGTTTAAGTCCATCGACACATTTAAGCCATCTAGCTTCAATAGAGTACGCACTATTTGGCTTTCCGCAAATAGACAGACAGACAGACATGCATGGCTAGATCATTCTAGAATTTTACGACGATTCAGAAAATATTGCGGCGTCTCCGACCAATATTTCGAGGTTTTGCAAGCGAAATGATAAAGTGATTAAAGCCTATGATAGAAGATGTATTGTAAGATATTCGATTACACTTTTCAAAAGGGTGCTGCAGATTACACTCAACGATAAGTATACTTATAGATTGCTTGGAAAAATTTCGTTGTTACTATTAGCAGAAATGTTGTTCCGAAACAACAAATTTCTTATTGTCAGTTTGTTCGGTATAATTAAAAAAGTGTTCTTACTTACTTAAGTCCCGAAACATCCTTCTTAGGTAAAAGGTGGAACTTCTCTTAATTTAGTGAGCTGCACACTATTTAATTCTTATACTTACTGGCCGTTTAACGCCGGCTTAGAAGTTGTAATGAATTTTAATAGAGAGGTTTTTGCATGGCTTACAAATAAATCTCTTACTCGTAAGTCACGGGCATTTACGAGGTGGAAACCCGAAGCTGAAAAATTGTTAGATATTCTTAACCGGGTTTGAGCCTGGGGTTACTGGCATGATAGTCGTGCATACATACATGGCATCACGGCGGCCCAAAGTATCCTTACTAACGAATAACTTGCCCGGACCACATGTAATTATTTCTCAATTTGTGTTCATTCCACCAAAGGTTATACTTTGCGCTAATGTCAAATTTGTTTCTCCAAAGTAGGTAAATTAAGTTCGGTCGATCGATCCAATATCAAAATATTTCTTAACATCACATATACCAACTTCTATCGTCATATCGGTATAAATTAAGAAGATTTGTCTTTTTTAAATTCAAGGTGGAGCCACGCCCTTTTTCCAAATGCTACCACTTTTTGTAATCCATATAAAAAAGAAAATATTTGATTTCATTCTGTTAAAAATGCAACGATCGGTTCATTACTTTGGCAAAAAATTCGACTTTTTAAGGCAGACGTGTTTCAAATATCATCGTGGCACCGCTCACACGACCCTGAGTTCAAGAAGACTATACTTCATGAACTTATAGAGGATCATGAAATATAGCCTTTTTGAATTCAGAGTTGTGACGGCGATGCCACGCCCCCTCGTTCAATTTTACCATAACATAGTCTAGAATAATTACCTTGGATTCATCCTTTTAAAATATAATAACTATCGCTCCATTAGTTTGGCCACAAATACGATTTTTTAAGGAACCGCCGGAATGATTTATCATGCCAATATCATATGCTCCAAATACCAGCCTCATATCTCAAATAGTTCATGAGATATTGCATTTTTAAAGTTAGGATTGTTGATTTTTCCTGAGGTTGAGGCAGTCTTTGAGAGGGGACAAATTTTTCGTCTAGACCGATCTTGAATTTTATAAACTTAGGGTTTCTCCCACCAGTGTGTCCATGTGTTACAAATGGAATGACAAAGTAATATACCCTCAGTCTTGTGACGAAGGTATACAAATGTTTACATTCAATTCATAGTGCATCATTTTTCTAATGTTACCTGCTTCTGTCAAAATGCCACGCGAATGGAATGAAAATCTATACCTTGTCTACAGACTCAAGGAACCCAAAAACCAACGACCTTTAACAATGTACATGTGGGTTTTTAAAACCTATGAAATCTATCGAATCTGAACATGACATTAATATTACGATGTGTCTTATTTGGAGGCGAAAATCAGGGTCTAACAAACATAGACCCAACACCAACAACTATAAAGCCCAATGGTCCCACTACAGCCGGTTTTATGCACTGGATCGACCCGAAGCGGCAATTATTCGACCAAGGGCTGTCACCTCGGCACAATGAGCCGCCACAACAACAACAACGCCTAATACAGCCTACTGTGGAGAGTATTAAAATGTTGGTCCCGACGAGCTTAAAAATGTCACCTAGGTCTACCTTCACCAAAGGCTGCAGCGTATGCTAATTTTGACATTCCGTTTGCAACACCTCGAAATATTGATCGGAGTAAAGGCTCTTCCAAACGGATATATATTATTGATCGATCGATCGGCATGTGTCTGTAGAAAGCACGAGCACCATAAAACGACTTGACATATGATCCTGAAATTGCATGAAGATGGGTCGTGGTCATACCCGGATTGCTAATGTGTAAAATCGACCCAGAGGAAAGAAACTTTTTCCCTTTGTGGGACAAACAAACGCACTTAATTCCTCAAAAAGGGCATAGTTGAAGAACGTTTCGGTTGATGTCAAAACGGGATGTTCAAAACGGGCAATCATTATGGACATATGGGCATAATATGGTCAATATGGACATAAAATACTCATATTACAGCAAATGTTGCTACGAACTTAAATATGAAATTTCTGGCTGAAAGTAAGGTTAGACCCATGGGCCGGAGTGTCCAAAAACGGCCCTTATGTTCAAAAGAAGGGGACACCGGTAAATATGGCATATGTGACAGCGCGTAGAGAAAGGGACCTAAGGGTAAAAAAAATCAATTTTCATTTTTTTTCTTTTTTTGATGTGGACAACATCTGAGCATCGATTGAGGCCGATCCCATGACCCAAAAGTGTTCCCTCCTAGAGATATGCGCGTTTTATGAAAGTGAAGTCGACGATTCTAAGCGCAAATAGAAAGGGACCTAATCTTTAAAATGGCTCTCCTGAACAAAACTGGTTTTTAACCTTAGGTCCCTTTCTACACGCAGAAAAAAAGTATAGTTGTGGTGACAATATTCGAAGAGGATAATACTATTGTTGGGTATATGGTTGTGGTACAACAATATTATGATCCTCACAACAATAGTATGATTTAAATACAACCATACTGTGATCTTCACAACAATAGTATGATTCACACATAACCATACTATGATCCCCACAACCATAGTATGATTGACACTCAAACATACTATGATCTCCACAACCATAGTATGATATCCACAACCAAGTATGATCCTCACAACCATAGTATGTTTCATATACAACCATAGTATGATCCTCACAACCATACTATGATTCACACCCGACCATGTTATGATCCCTACAAACATAGTTTAATCACTATTTAGATTTGAATTATGAAAATTATTCTAAAATATATTAAATTCATATTAATAGGGAGTGATTTAGTTCACAGTAGAAAAAAATAAGTTAAAATAAACGTAAGCGTTTTTATTAAAAATATTTCTGTTAAACAAAGCCAAAGCAGCTTGTTTAAAAAATTTTAGTTTCAATAAAAAAGTACTATTATTGCATTAGATCCATACCAATAACATTTGTTCTTAAAAGTATATTTAAATGAAGAAAAATTACAATCATACAGTATGATAGCCGTAATCATATTATTGTTAACATAAAACACAAAACACAATACTTTTGTCGAACCAACCATATTTATATTGTTGCTATAACCATATTTTCATTTTTAAATTTGGCAATAATTCTATTGTTACATTTCAACAATATTAATATTGCAGCAGTTATACTATTGTCAAAAAAAAATTCAGTTAACAATGCTATGGTTGCGACGAACATACTTTTATTGCGGATAATATATTATTATTGCCGTGGCCATGTAGTAACCATGTTTTTTCTCTGCGTGTATTTTGCGTGTTACATATCGTCTGTGCGCTAACCAAAACTCCCATGTGTATTTTACCTAGTTTTCAGGAGAGAATAAAAACTGATTTATTTTGGCAATTTGCGAAATTTTTAGCATATCTCATTTTTTGTTTTTTTCAAAGCCCATTTGTCATCATTATATCAAAAAAAAAATTCAGATATCTTTTGGCGCTTTGGTGTGGTAAGGATTTTTAAAGAAAAACTACACATGGGAGTTTTTGTTTCGGACACTTTTTAAAATAATAGTTAAATTATAATACACATAGGAGTATTTGTTTGTAAATTCATATAGAAGATATAAATGATTTTTTCCGACCCAACCATTGGCGAATATGACAGATAATAGTGGAACATGAGATTTTTTTTATTAAACAACAGAATTAAGTACCAAAATTCAATCAAGCAAACAAGTATTTTAAATAAATGAACCTAACGGTATAAATTATCGTAAGTGATGATAATCTCTGTGCATAAATTGTTTTAGGGATTGTAAGCTATTATATTTGTTTGTATCAATTGTTAATGGCATCGTATATAAAGCTTTCAAGTCGGCTTGCACTTCTTGATTTCTTTGCTGAGGTAAAGGTTTCCATTCTTCTGTATGCCGCAATTTGTACATAACTGCATTATTTTTAAAAAGTAGTGCACGAATATCACAGACTGTTGGATCTCCAGTCTTTCGTCCTGGCCTAATAGAACGGTAGTTGTCTGGAAGATGCTCATAATCTTTGAAAAATGTATAATCCAAATAATTAATTATGTATGGTTGAGATGGTCTTGCACGACGCATCAGATGTATGTAGTCAGCAGGGGAGTATATTGGTGGACTAAATAGTTGTTCTAGGGTAGAACGCACACTATCAACTTCCATCATCGTATGACCTTTTTCTAGTATTATTTGCTGTATTTCTACGTCTCTTGAAGATGAAAAATTACCTAAAGCACTGCACAATACTTTGTTTCTATTTTGATAAGTACACCCATCAGATATCAGCACCACCTTTTTATACGAAATACAATATTGTTGTAAGAAATGAAGAACACATGTTGTAATATTGTTTGAATTTACACCTCCTTCTCCTTCATGCCATACGTACAGGTACACATCTTTAGTGTTTTTTACATAAAATGTAAAGTTATGAATGGCTAATTTTTGCTTGTAGTACTGTTCGGATACAAGTAGTTTTGGGCACAATAAAACACTTCGCATATCCATGGTCACTACTAACATGTCAGGTGACATGTTGTCAACAGCCATTTTTTTAGCGGCCCTGGCTTCGTCTTTTTTTAAAACATGAATCTCATACTGCTCTTGATCAACATTACCTTCCTTATAACCAACACAAACATCACACTGCTCCTTGCGGGGTTTAAATATTGATATTTGTTTCTCTTTCAAAACTTCACAGAACTTTTTTCGCATAACCGGAATTTCGTTATGTTTCTCACACCACTCAATATATAATCTGTGCATTTCGGTTATGGTCCTAAATATCTCTTCGACGTATGTTCTCTTAGTTCTTGCTCTGCAATAGTGGCTCGGAACTCTCGGAATTAGATTCAACCACTTGAGAAGAGATTCTGTTTTTAGAGGTTTGGCTTTCTTATTTCCTCCTTTTTTATCTCCGGATTTTATCCATAATTGGAATGTACGGTCTTCTAAATTAAATGTTCCCAAAAAGAATTTCTTACACACGCGTATTTTGTTTCCCCCTAAAGATGGCAAATAACAATCTAAGTGGCATGTTTTCCTTACGTGTTTTGAATTTGGTCTCCTTCTAACGGCTTGTTTGCGAAATTCAACCAAACCCATAATGTAGGCTTTTTTGACATCCCATGAGGGTAAATTCCAAAAAAAATTGAAAGTATCTTTACGATTACCTTCATCAATAGCTCCACAGAGAAAGCTTCTTTCTGTTTCTTCTCAGCGAGATGGGCACAACAATTGTCTCTCTCGTCTTTCTAGCTCCTTTTGTTCCATATTTTTTCCCCAAAACACGTAACTCTTTGTTTTTCTTTTTCACATTTTCTTCCAACTCATTTTCACATTTTACTATTGCTTCAAAAACTCCCGTTTCCTCGTTCAAATAAAGATTAAGATTAATTTCGCCTTCCATCGTATTCTCGATAGCTGTATTCATCTAAAAGTCGTTAATATGTAGGAGATGCGAAAAATTTATAGAATTGCAATTTTACCTGTGTTTATTTGGCTTTTTCTCCTTTTTTCCTTTTCTTCAATTTAATTACGGAAAACTTTTTGGGAAAATTCGTAAAATTTTTTTTTGACAGAAAATCAAACGCAAATCCATGCAATTTTCTTTTATATCAAAAAATCCTATGTGTACAAAAACACATGGGAGTTTTTATTGGAGCATTTGTACTATGGGATACACATAGGAGTATTGGCTAACTTTAAGATATGATTTAAATGGTGTTTGTATTTCTTCCTTCAGAGCATCATAAAATTAAATAACTCCTAAATCAAATCCATGCCTACAACTTTTCATGGCATTTTGAGGAGAGAGAGAAATCAAATTGAACATTTTTTATATCATTTTAATCTTTATGACATTGAATGCCATTAAAGATACCGCATACGCATCTCAATACAATTTGAAATGTGTTGAGTTTCCAAATCATTCTTTGCGTGCGGCTTGAAGAGCACTGACTTAATAAGTTCTAATCGTTATACGAAGATTGTAACTCATTAGGTTTGTTAGATATTACAGATTCTCCCAGTTATCACTTATAATTTCAGGTGATCACCATACAGAAGTATGTTAATGGTATTGCTTGAAAGATCGTTTCCATTACTAGATATTACAGATTATTCCAGTTATCACTTATTAACAACTCATAGAATTTCAGGTGATCACCATACAGAAGTATGTTAATGGTACAGATTGAAAGATCGTTTACATTACTAGTTCGGTTTGATGTTTTACTTCCAATTCATTATTAAAAAATTCGAATTTGTTCATACTGAGATAACTACCTTTTGATAGCTTTAATGTACCTGACTTTGCATGACGTAAGACTAACACGAAGTTAGAATGCATGCAATAGGTAGGTACACATGTACTTTAATGTAATAAATGCAGAAAAGACTGGATATTTTGCCACTACAATATGAAGTAATGGTGTTCATGTCTTGCCCAGAAATGTTAATGACATGCAACAAACCCCGTATGAGTTCTTCGGTGCTAGATTACAAATTCGGTGTCGCTGACATACTACACCCGGTAATTTAAGTGGTGTTGAACATTGCTTTTTACACCTTTTACGAGTTCCATTGGTCGTGACATTTGTCGTGAGAGTGGTGTAGCTTTCGCCAGATTTCGTAGAACATGGCGCTCAGTTCGATGACAAACGTCACATCGTAAAACAACATACTTATTGACCTGATCACAAAGTGTTTTTGCACAACAAGGTGTGTATTTTACATGTTTAATATACAGGGTGGCGCAACAATTGCGCTACAATAAGAAATTCAAATAACTTATTTGTAATCAGTGCAATTTATTAACTTTTCTTGTTGTATAGAAAATTCACTTTAATTTAATATAACTAATTGCGTTTGAAGATGATAGACCATAAATGACCATGCCCATAAGAAAATTATTCATCGGGGCCTAAAGGGTTGAAGTTGGGAGTGCTTTAATTACGCGTATTGTTTTAATGGACAGCTTCAATTCATATGTGACACCTGATCAAAAAATTATTCATTGCGGCCTGAAGGGTTAAAGTTGGGATCGCTTCAATTTTTGTTTTAATGGAAAGCTTCAACTCAGTCAAATTCTTGGTTCTGTTTTGTACACCTTTTGCTTGACATTACCCCATAAAAAAGCCGGTGTAGTTAGATCTGGTGACCTTGAGGGTCAGCGGAAGGGCAATTTGTAGACATTGATTTGTTTGGTAATTTTCGTTGGAGCACCGGCATAATCGGACTGGCTGTATGTGCTGTCGCTCCATCTTTCAAAATAATTTAATTTATTTCAGTTCATTTATAATATTACAAAACTATTCGGTAATTTTTGACAGATCACGTGGGGGTCGTGTCATGTTACTTTTGTTTAGTACTGTTTGGCATTTCATCATGGAAAGACTTACGCCTGCACAACGTTCACAATTCGTTCCACATTATTACGAAAATTCACTTTCTGTGAGGAATGTGTTTCTAGCACTTCGTTCAACTCATGGTCAACATAATCGGCCTACTGAGCGTACTATTCGCAACACCATCACCCATCTTTAGACCCATCATTCATTATTGGATAATATTCCACCGAATAGACCACGTCCAGCATGCAGTGAAGAAAAGTGTACACCAAGACCGTGAAGAGTCGATTCGGCGCCGTTCGCAGCAACACGGACTGACGTATGGAACGACTTGGAGCATTTTACGTCGAGATCTTAAATTGATAGCGTACAAAATACAGCTTGTACAAAACTGAAGCCGCCCGACGTTCCCAAGCGACATCGCTTCGCTCTATGGGCTCTTGAAAAGTTCCCAGAAGATCCGACGTTTTTGAGACAAATTTTGTTTAGCATGATACCCATTTCTGGCTCAATGGGTATGTAAACAAGCAAAATTGCCGCATTTTGAAAGAAGAGAAACCAGTAGAGGTTCAAGAGCTGCCACTTCATCCAGAAAAAACAACGGTTTGGTGTGGTTTGTAGGCCGGAGGAATCATCGGTCAATATTTCTTCAAAAATGATGCCGGTGAGAAGGTAACCTTCAATGGCGACCGTATTCGGCAATGATAACCGACTATTTGATGCCTAAAATAGAAGCTCGTGATCTCGGCGACATTTGGTTTCAACAAGACGGCGCCACTTGCCACACATCGCATCAATCAATGGATTTATTGAGAGAACACTTCGGTGAGCAGATAATTTCACGTTTTGGGGCAGGCGATTGGCCACCAAGATCGTGTGATATCACACCGCTAGAGTTTTTCCTGTGGGGATATGTAAAGTCTAAAGATTATGCGGACAAATCCGTTTCGAGTCAGGCCTTAGAGCAAACCATCACCCGTGTCATTCGCCAGTTAACAGTCGAAATGCTCGAACGAGTCATCGAAAATTGGACCAACATTTGATAGACATAATCTTCACAAAATAAACAACTAAATCCACTTCTATAAGAGAATGTAGACTATTCGTTGAGTACCACCAAAGTAGATTATAAAATCATTTTTAAAAGCTCGTTTTGCACAACTTGCAACTTTTGAATAAGACAGCAAGCAATATTTGCCCACAATGGCGCTGCATTGCCCGCGAACATAATTGCATTAAATACTCGTATGGACTTCAAAATTCTTTTTTATTTAAAACACCAAGAGAAGATTTTCAATTAATTAAAGGGTATAGCACACGAAATGAAACATTGACCATATTGACTATATAAGAAACATGAAATTTAAAGTTTAGCCTAGGATCTAACATATTTCCTAAGTGTTTAACATTTTGCTTCCATTGAATGTGCTGGTTGTTAAAGTAGATATAAGCTTGCGAATGACCTATATTCTTAAACCTAACTTTAGGGTGAATTGTATTATGATCCGTTCGGAAACCAAACTGTGTATTCGGTATGATATGATTAGACTCAAAGAAATCTATTAACGTAACTTTAAAAATTCTTTCAAACACTTAACCAATTGATGATAACAAGCTTATTCTTCGGTAGGATGATGGACAGACAGGTGGTTTATTAGGCTTTTTTATAGGAATAACCTAGGTTTCTTTTAATTGATTTGGAAAATATCCTTGTTAGTATGGTGCATAAAAAAGCACAGCCAAATACTTGATTCCCTTCTTTGGGAGGACCTTTAAGCAACTATTGTTAATGCCATCAAGTCTGGAGTGGAGTCTTCTTTGTTTTTAATACTTTTATTGTGGATGAGTGTTGCTCTTGCTGGAACCAAATGCTATTGAAGCGGATACGTATTCGACGCAGTCGTGGTTAAAAAACCATTCTTCAACATCTTTAAATAGCGATCCCAATTTACTGTCACTGTTACACCGTATTTGTTCAAAGAAATATGGTCCGCTTGATGAAACTGCTGTTCCGTCTCATGAAGTATTTGTAGAGGAGATTTACTCCATAAACGGCAATATAGCTTATTTATATTGCCGATGACATCAAAATGGGTCCATCAGACATATACAAGCAATTTATCCAGCTGTTGTCTTCTTCGGCCATTTAAATAATCCAGAGGGTTTAACATGTATGTAATTTGGACTTTGTAGCGAAACAAGTTTAGTCATCCCGAACAATCCGTTGTAATGACCATCTGCTTACTGCAATTTGCACTGATAAGTTTCGAGTCGAAAGCTTGGATTTGCCTGAATTGACGATGCTACCTACAGCCACGATGGTGTTATAAACCCGAACATAGGGTGCGATGCTTTCTAATTCTGCAAACTTGTTAAGCAGCCTCATAATGGTCCATCTACTCTGGGGAGTTCCGCCAAACTTCTGCCTAAATTTCATTAGAACGGAAATGCAGGACTGCATAGCATGGTACCGCTGTACTATCCTAGTCCTCTTTTCGGTATCCCAGGCATTCATTTTAATAATTTTAAATATAAACTTAAAAAAAAGAATAAAACGATTGCTCACACAGAAAAAAAGTTCCTACGTTTTGTTTTTGTAGCTCGATTCGTGCGCCACCCTGTATAAACAAAGCACGCGAAAAAACAAAGTCCGTAGAATTTCCTTTGTCATAACCAAATGTTTACAATCGTAGTGAATGTTCGGTTCATCACAGCACAAGATGATAAACAGGATCAACGTATTGTGCACACTACCAGTAGAATGCGGCAAACGTATATATATAGGGTGGCCCATTTCAAACTTTTAATTGGAATCGGCTGTAAAAAAAAGTACTGATAATTTTTTCGAAATTTCTGGTTTTATTGGAAAGGTTGAACTTTGTGATTTAATAATGGAATACAATCCCATGCGTTTTTGATTCGCCTGAAGATTGTTTGGCAGGTGATGACAAATTTTACCGAAAAATCGAGTTTTCAGATTAAGCTCATTTTCATCTCGGATGCTATGTCAATATTCAAAATTGCCGCATATGGGGTTCAGAGAACCCACTATTTCGAAGCCAGTGCATCCACAACGAGTCACTGTTTGGTGTGGATTTTGGGATGGCGGCATCAATGGGTTATTTTTCTTCGAAAATTAGCAAGGAGCCGCCGTTACTTTCTACTCGCCATTCTCAACGAATTTTGGTTTAAAAAAATTCAGGAGAATGGCATGGACGACATTTGGTTTCAATAAGACAGGAGCACCTTTCATACAGCCAACGCAACCATGAATATTTTACGTACTGTTTTTAAAAATCCTAATAATCATCCGAAATTGTGATGTCAATTGGCCTCCTCGGAGCTGTTATTTGAAACCTTCTGTGTGAAGCCCTTAAGGTTAAATGTTAGGCAAAGCATCCAAAGCGTTGAAACATGAAATCGAAGTTGCCATTGAAGAGATTTGACCCGAAACAATTGAAAATGTACTGAAAAATTGGATGAATCATCGGTCCATATTTTTTCAGAACTGATGATGGGCGCAACGTAATCGTAAATGGTACTCGCTATAGCACCATGATATCGGCCTTTTGCTACCTATAATTGAAGCCAGTAATCTTGCGGACATTTAGTTTCAACAGGATGGCATCACTTGCCATACAGCTGCTCAAACAATGGATCGAAGAGCAGCTAATGTAGATCGTGTGATATAACCTTTAGATTTTTTTTGGGGGCTACGTAAAGTCACAAGTCTATGCTGACAATCCAGCTACGATTCAGGTTTTAGAAGCCAACATTACGCATGTCATTAATGCCATACTGGTCGAAATGCCCGAACGAGTCATCCAAAATTGGACCCTGAGGCGTAGTAGCGGCCAACATTTGAAGGAAATTATATTCAAAAAATAAATGGCAGGAAATATCCTTTTGAATAAACAATAAAGATTTCACACTTGATTTGAATTTTTATATCATTTTTATTTTTAAAAAAATACCGCTATGAGTCGACTTACCATAAGATGGTAGCTATAATAGTAATACGATTCTTAAGCCAATAAGTTGTTCATACAAACCGAATATCAGTGTGATTTTCGTCCTTTTTTCGAAAAAGGGCAACAATTTTGTTGACCAAACGCTTGTAATAAGTATTTCTACAAATGGAAGGTTAGGATCATCCACAGCAAAACGCAACTCATCATTTTTCGATACAACACACGCAGAAAAAAAGTATTATTGTGATGACAATATTCGAAGAGGATAATACTATTGTAGGGTATATGGGTGTGCTACAACAATATTATGGTCCTCACAACAATAGTATGATTCAAATACAACCATACTATGATCACAACAATAGTATGATTTACACATAACCATACTATGATCCCAACAACCATAGTATGATTCACACTCAACCATAGTATGATCATCACAACCATAGTATGTTTCATATACAACCGTAGTATGGTCCTCACAAACATAGTATGATTCACACGCAACCATGTTATGATCCCAACAACCATAGTATGATCACACACAATTAAACTATGATCCCCAATATTATTTAATAGAATTTGTTTGAATTGCCGACAATAGATTTGATCCCCAATATTATTTATTAAAATTGGTTTAAGTTGTCAACTATCGATTTTAATTATGAAAATTATTCAAAAATACATTAGATTCAAAATATTAGGAGTGATTTATTTCACAGAAGAAAATATAAGTTTAATAAACGTAAGCGTTTTTATTAAAGATATTTCAGCTGGTTTAAAAAATTTTAATTTCGATAAAAAAAGTACTATTATTGCATTAGATCCGTACCAATAACATTTGTTCTAAAAAGCATATTTAAATGAAGAAAAATTACAATCATACAGTACGATTGCCGTAATCATATCATAGTTAACATAAAACGCAAAACACAATACTTTTATCGCACTAACCATATTTATATTGTTGCTATAACCATATTTTCATTTTTAAATTTGACAATAATACTATTGTTACATTTCAACAATATTAATATTGCAGCAATTATACTATTGTCAAAAATAAATTCAGTTAACAATGCTATGGTTGCGACGAACATACTTTTGTTGTGGAGAACATACTATTATTGCCGTGACCATGTAGTAACCATGTTTTTTCTCTGCGTGCAAATCACCCAAACGAACACCAAATCGTCAAATTAACTTTAAGAACGGATGATTTCCCATCCAAGAAGACGTAAAATACCTTAGTCACTTAAATACCGCGTCACTCTTGACAATAAACTTTTATTCAAGGAACACCTCGACGAAATCTGTAAAAAGGGGGTTGAAAACAATAAAAGCTTAATGGCCGTTACTACTTATAAATTAGCGATCTACTCTCAATCTACAAAATAAAAATCTAATAATGTTTTTGTTTTGTTTACATTTCTTCGGTCTTTTATCATTATCATGACTTGAACAGTTTTTGGCACGTTACCAAAAACTGCCGAAGAAAAAAGCTTTAGAACAGCTGTGCAGTCTACCTGACAACCGTAGCCAATACATTTCACCAATTTTCTAGTTGATTCTGAAAAAGAAAGGACAAAATGGTCTCGAACCAGAATATAAACTGTTCAAGTCATGATAAAAATCTAATCTATAAAAATATTTATAAGAAGCCATGGAGATATTCAACTCTCCACCTTCATTGCGAAAGCGGTTACGAAAAAAATATTAGCATCATTGAAATTCTTAGTATCCACTGATATGAGAATGTACAGAATCACAATATGATTTATTTATTTAAGAAAAATCATTAAATTAAAAATTGCGCGCACATGAAGGTTAACTCGTGTTAGTATATCATCCCCATGGCACGCAATTTTTCAAATTTATTGGATTTCTTTTGTCAAATGAAGGCTTTTCCTATTGTTCGGTAGGATGATTTTTCCTTTAAAACTATCAATAATATACACATAATATTTAATATATAGTATTAAAAATGTTACTTGCTGTAGTATCTTTTGATAAAATCTCATAATCTGTACATATAAAAAATAAAAATAAAATCAGTTGGGATATGGCCTTTTTTATGATGAAATTGTATAAATGCGGTCGTTTTTGGGTTAAAATGTTCTACTAAATTATTACAATTATCATTTTAGAATAGATCTTCTAAAATAAAATTAGAATATGTTGTATATAACTTCTTTTTCCAAAAAATTTATACGTAGATAAACTTGAATTTCTTCTAATTCAAATCACATTTTTGAGAGTTTTAAGCAGATTTGGCAAATGTGTGGCTTCAAACCGTCTCGGCACCGATTTTGTATTTTAGTTCGAGTTGCCGCCGAAATATCGGTCCGACTCATATCTTTTTAGCTGGTCTTTTTACTTAACAGTTGGTTTGAAGACTGGCTCAGTGTACTCATCGCATTTAAGCCCTCCGCTTATGAGAAAGTTCATTAATTGTTATTAATGATTTTATAAATTCCGATTTAAAAACAGGCAACTCCTTCCCAACTCTCTTGAGCTCATTAAGGTATGAAATATTGAAATTTCCACAATATATTAAATGCAATGAAATGCCTATATATATTTGAATATAACCGATATTTCATATGCTCTCTCAGCGTCACCACCTTCTGTCCCTCCTTCTTAACCGCTGAATGTTGATCTCCGATAGCTGTAACGAATTTTGCCGCCAAGAGGCGTTAAGGCCACCATTAATGTTGGCTCGCCATGACAAAATTAAACATACACTAGACTGCCGGACGGGCGGACTGACAATCAGTTAGTCGTACGTTGTATGCCACAGCAAACTTTTGATTAGGAAACTATTTTGGAAAAATCTTGCATTGATTTATTGGCAATAAATTGAGTTTTGTTTAAAGCAGATGAAAATTGTTTTCTTCAATTCCTCTTCGGGTTAGACGTCTTCTGGTTTTAAACACTTAACGACTGAACAACGTGAAAAGAGGCCTTCTATTCATTGAAATCACGGTAGCCCCTGACTGTGTTGCGTTACGCCTATTGTTTCGTGTCATTGATGACAAGACAGAGTACGAGTAGTTAACCTCCCTCCTTACCGCACTGCCCCCCATCAACCTTTGTTAAGCCGAAATTAACTCATCCATTGTTAGCAGAACTTGATGACGTTAGGGTAACAAATAGGTTTTCGTCTTTGGCTCCACGAAAATTTGGGGCAAAAAGCCAGCATGATGCCAGCCAGATTTTGAAAGTTTTCGCTCAGTGACAGACCGCCACTTGACGTTTAGTTGTGGTCGGCACTTGTCGTCAGATATTTATGATGTCTCATGACAACAAAGGAATAAAATCAAAATTAATACTGTAAATACTTTGAGGGAAACCATTCGAAGGCAGCCCCGTGCAGTGCGTCAAAATTATGATTGGCTTATTATCGAAGACATTTGTTTTCATTTCGGTTGTTTTGATTACAGCGTGAAAATCGCTAAAACTCCCATTTGTGTCTTTAATGAACTCTCGCATTTCGACGCATTGCTAAGGCGGTCACCCTTTCGAAATATGTGTGTGTGTGAATAACAAATGTTCATTAAATTGAATTTCATGCATTGGGCGTAGACCTTTGGCTGCATTTTTTTGATAGCTTTCAAAAAGCGCGGCTGGGGTCCTTCATTTCGGGTATAGTTTTGCAAAAACAAATCGAGTCAAACATTTATCAGTCTGTTATGCCGCAGACCTGGACAGAAACCAAATCAGAGACTGATCTGGTATTTCGGTATCTGGTTTCGAACATGAATTTAATAGAGAAGATTTTACAAGGATTATAGATTACTAACTAATACCCTGCACCCCCAGTTAGATAATAATAATAATAGTAAAAATAACATACGCACAGAGAGCAGAACCGAATTTCTTTGCCAACAGAATGGTTGAGCTTGCAGGAACTGTTAAGCGTCCATCACAACAACAGAATGTTGGTTGTTGCATTGGAATTGTCTGTATATGGAACTAAAAGTATCGGTAGAAGTAAAAATTGATTCTTGATATTTTTTTTAGTTGTTTATTTTATTTAATTCATACATAGTTACCATAAATAAACGAAAAGGTTTTAATTATATATTATAACAAATTTAAGGGCTATATCGGGAACTCAAATACACTTAATATTGGTTTCTACCAAAAATACATTTTAGATAATTATTTATTTATTGTTAAATGATGCAATGATAAATTTTAAAAATCATTATTTTCTTATTTAGAGATGATAAAAAGGGTGGTCAAGGTTGAAAAAAATAAAAAGTTTAGTTATTTCAACCACCAAAATCTATTTGTGTTTATTTTAATCCTTTCCTCGATATCTTTATTTGATACGCTAGTATCAAATCTTAAATTATTATTTACTAACAGTTCACTGCATACAGCTTTTTTATTCGCTCTCCGATAACAATGATAGAAAATGGGAATACCATAGTTATTTTGTATGAAGTCTTACTTGTCTAGGAAGAGGAAATCTTCAGGAGGGACGTATCCTGTCAATAGAGTGCTTTGGACAATGTGGTTCCTAATTATTTTTATTATAAAGTTGTCGATTCTTTTTATATTTGAAAATTTAAACAGTCTTTTATTACTTACATATTTTGTGTACCCACTATTTGACGTCCTATAAAGTCTAGTACAAGCATGTAAGATTGGCGATACGTTAAACCAGATAGGGCAGCCATAGGTTATTATAGGACGCACTAATGATTTATAAAACAATGTTTTTATTTCTGGTGTTATGTGTTTTGAAAAAAAATAGAGGCTTGTAGCTGAAGAAAGCTTTTCTTGCTTTGTTTAACTGGGTTTTCAAATGCTCATTAAAATATAAAAATTTGTCTATATGTGACGCGCAAAATAGAAAAGGACCTAAGGGTAAAAACAACATCTTTCGCTTAACGTGCTATAAATTAATATAATAAGTTTATGTGGTAAATTTATGTTAATAAGCTTAGTTATTAAACCAGGAATCCATATGATGTCAAAAGCCTTTTGAAAATCAATCAGTCATGCTCCTTCGATTCTTGATATAAATATCCGTATATACGAGTACTTCTCACTCCTAATTTATAAGTCATAAAACGGTTTATTTATATTTCTCAGGTACACTCAAATATAAAGATGATCATGACGTTTTTACAATGAAAGAATGGATAAAAATGGGAAGAGGATTCTTTCAGTTAAATTGTGATTCATATTGAAAATAAAAATGTTAAGACTGAGTTAATCCATTGTGTTCTATTAGTTGTTATAAAGGGTGGTCCAATCACACTGCACGCAGAAGAAAAGTATGGTTGGGGTAACAATATTCGAAGAGCATCATACTATTGTTGGTTATATGGTTGTGGCACAATAATATTATGATCATCATAACAATAGTATGGTTCACACACAACCATACTATGATCCCCATAACAATATTATGGTCCTCACAACAATAGAATTATTCACACACAACCATACTATGATCCCCACAATCATATTATTATTCATATTCAACCATACTATGATCCCCACAACCATATTATGGTCCTCATAACCATAGTATGTTTAACGTACAACCATAGTATGATCCTCACAACCATAGTGTGACTTACACACAATTATACTAAGATCCCCAGCATTTTTTGTAATGATTGGGTAAAGTTGTTATTTAAAAATAGAGGATTTTATTAAGTAAGTTATGTAATAATAGGAGTGATTTATTAAACAGTAAACAAATTATTTATTAAAAATATTTCAGTTATACTAATTTGTAGTTTGTTTGGAAAAATTTTATTTATTTTTACTATTATTGCGTAAGATTCGTAAAAATAACGTGCCAAATTAAAAAAAATACAATTTTGACGGTATGATTGCCGTAATCATGTTATTGTTAACATAAAAGCCATGAAAACATTACTATTGTTCCACCAACCATACTTATATTGTTGCTACAACCATATTTTCATTTTTAAATGTGGCAACAATACCATTGTTACATTTCAACAAAATTAATATTGCCGCAATCATACTATTGTCAAATTGAAATTAAAAAAAAAAATACTATTGTTGCGACGACCATACTTTTATTGCAGAGAACATACTATTGTTGCCGTGATCATATAGGAACCACATTTTTTCTCTGCGTGTGCATGATGTTATTTGTGAGTCACACCTTAACGTCAAGTTTTTGCCCAACTTA
This sequence comes from Hydrotaea diabolus, assembly GCA_963513945.1. Classification (NCBI taxonomy): domain Eukaryota; kingdom Metazoa; phylum Arthropoda; class Insecta; order Diptera; family Muscidae; genus Hydrotaea; species Hydrotaea diabolus. Next base: position 14,227,213 of record OY740716.1, on the reverse strand, counting down.
ATATAAGTATAACATTACTTTGTTTCAGTGTTTGCCAAATTTAACCATGGAGAGGTACATAATTGAGCAGCGCGTTAAGATTGTTGACGCCCTGCACGAAAGTAGGCTTTTAAATAAAATGCTTACTGTGCGATCGTGATATTTTTGGTCAACATAATCGACCAAATGTGTTCACAATTACTTATATAAGAATTTCAGCAAACCGGATCTATTAAAAATGTTTAAATACATATGGTTGCTCGTATAGTTCGTTCTGCGAAAAACATTGATGTGGTTCGCTGTCAACCTGGACACGTGAATTGTGTTTGCTATCGCAAGATGATAAATTGTGGCCAGAAACTGAGGATATGAACCTGGACCAAATGTGGTTCTAACAGAATGTTGCCACTTGCCACACAACCAACAAGACAATGGCTCTTTTGCGCGAAAAATTCAAAGGCCGTGTTATCTCACGTCGTGGCGATATTAATTGGCCGTCACGATCATGTGGTTTAACACCGTTGGATTACTTTCTTTGGGAACATTTATAAGCAAAGGTATGCGTGAATAAGCCAACAACAATTCAAAAGTTTAAGGATGAGATAGTGCGGCATATTAACGACATTGAACATTAATTATTCCCCAGAGTCATTGAAAATATGGATAATTGGATTGAGCTGGCGAACATTTAGCGGATTTTTGTTTTAAGCATAATTGTCATAGATCCTTCTATAAAAATAAAAAAATATTGATATAATTCTCTAACAACCTTTATTTTATTTACAATTAACATTGTGCGTTGTAGTTGGACGACCCTTTATATATATTAGAGAAGGATATAGATTTTACTTTAAGAAAAATCTATGTAACCGTGTTAATATCAAATTTATCAAGCTTAGAAATAAATAAAGATAAATCAAATTTATCAAGCTTGGATTGGTGTAATTTGTAGCGTCATATTGGAATATTTTTATTACATATCCGACTATATGCACTTAATTCCGATTGGCTTGCAGTTATGAATATTGTTTCTAATTCGCCAACATTTGAAGCACCAAAAGGTTTACCACAACCACCAGTTGTGACAACTAAATAGTTTCTGGTCATATCATTTGTTAGACCGATCTATTGGTTGTGTGTGCATTAATTTGATCGTAGTTGTCATCTAGTGGTACGTCGAACCGAATATTCATTTCGATTGAAAACATTCAGTGATGCAATTGAATTTTTGTATATTCAACCGATTTACAACTGATTTGCTTCTTGTTAGTAGGAGACCCCATGAAGTATTAATACTTATAACCATTGTAAAATTCTAAGACAATCTAGGATTATCCGAACGTGGAAACTTTATTTGCAAAATGTGCGTAAAATTTAGGTCCAAACGTATGGACCATAGGGCCGGTATGGTTAAAACGAATGGGTACTTAATTTGTTAAAATTTGGCTGATGATTGGGACCATGACCTTAAAGGCCCGAAAACAGCACTTACGGTTAAAAGGTAATTTGGGCATACTGGCACATAACATAAAATAATTTAAGTAACTAGTCCATAGCTACGGCAATACGCAAAATAGAAGTTTTTGAAAGGGCTATGAAGTCAGAGTTTTGGAGTCGACGACTAAGAAAAAGACCGAATCAGGATTTAAAAAAATTCAGTTCAGCCGCTCCAAAGCTTATATAAGTACTTATATATAAACTAATAAAAGTTTATATCATGGACTACGGAGAAAACAAAAATGTTGTCAAGGAGGCGTGGCACCGGCCTCTTTCCTTTCGGGGTGTGCTTCTTTTCATACCAACAGCACATATACCAATTGCTATTATCGTATCGGTACGAGAATTGGTTTATGAGATATTGCTTTTCAAATTTCAGGCGGGATCTATAATACGAGGACAGAACAATAATTCCAACATTCGTAATTATATGAAATGCAACACTGCTCCCATCAAGTACCATCTGTTGAGGGTGTTCCTTCATTTAAAGCTATTCAAAACATACAACCTCGTGGATTTTGTTAAAAATGGAAAAAGTGAATTTCCAGTGCTCATCAAACATTATCCTTTATGGAAAAAATGTCAAACAAAGCAAGGAAAAGCTTCATAAATACTACTCTGAACCATCGATTTCAATTGTTAACAAGTGGTTTACTGACTTTCGTTGTGGTCGCACAAGAACATGTGAAGCTGAACGTTCAGGACGGCCAATTGAGGTCAGCACACCCGAAAAGCCGAATAAATCAACGATATGGTGGTGGCCGATCGATGACTTTTTAGTCAGTGAGATTGTTGATGGCATACGCGTTTCATGTGGCAATGTGGTTTTGAGTTTACATGATCAGTTGGGTTTAAGAAAGCTGTTTGCAAGATGCGTGCCGCGATTACCATTTCATGAAGAAAATGCACGGGTGCACACGTCTGCAGTCTCAACTGCAAATTGCGTAAATTGGGCTACGAATTGGTACCTCATCCGCCGTATTATCCGGCTTAGCCCTTAGTGACTATTTCCAAACCTAAAGAAATGGTGGAAAGCGATTCAGCTTCAACGATGAAATTATTGATCATATTAATGCCTATTTTTTGGACCTCGATAAATCCTATTTTTTGGAAGGGATACAAAAATTGGAGAAACGTTGGATTAAAAGTGTATTGAGCTAAAAGAAGAGTATGCTGAAAAATATTTTTGTTTTAAAAAAAAACTGTGTTTTCTTCGAAAAGTCTTGGTACAATTGATCTGCATTCGTAATGTGCCAATCATTGATTTCATTCTGCTAAAATTGCAATGCTCATGAGATACTGTCTTTTTAAGTTCAAGGTTGTGTGGACGGTGCCACGCTCTTTGTGTAATTTTACCATTACTTAAATAATTTATAATAATGTTCTTGTCATTGATTTTGTTCTGTTAAAATTTTAGAACGATCAGTCCATTACTTTGGCTATGAAGACAAGATGTGTTTCGATCCATACAAACATCATATGTTCCAAATACCATCGTCATGTATCTAATAGTTCATGAGATATTGCCTTTTTTAGTTCAGTGTTGTACAATATTTCCCGTGTCTAACTCAGTCTTTGGATGGGAAAAATGTTCACCTCTTGACCAATCTGGCGCATTTTCGGTCGGTATTTCAGTCTATCAGCTTACGTTACATTATGCGATAAACCAGAATATATAAATGGTAAGGGTCTTCAGTACTTCGAGGTGTTGCAAACGGAAAAACAAAGTTAGTATACCTTCTATCCTATTGAAATGTATACAAAGCAGGCTATACAAAAATTTTAGTTTTAAACATTGAGCCCACGAGTTTCTTGATGAAATGGAAAAAGAGCATTATAGAACCGTAATTCGCTTTTTATTTTTGGATGGAAAAACATGCAGAGAAATAAAAGCTAAGTTGGATTCTGTTCATAGGGAACCATCTATGACAACCGTAGAGAAATATTTCAATATTATTATAGCAATCGCGATCGCATGCGCCTGTCAATGTCAAAGCATTGCTTGGACCTCTATAAGCTAAATTCGGAGGATTTTTTGTGTCGAGTCGTCTCCGTTATTAAACGTGATTCCATTATTATACGCCGTGGTTCCATATTATGTGGTTTATATTCTCCGAATGCAAAAACCATGTCCAGAAAAGATTATGTCCACTAATTTTTGGGATTCCAAGGAAATAGCCCTCATGGTCTTTGTGTAAAAGCGAAGTAAGGCAGTACTATAGTGAATTATTAAACCAATTTCATAAGCAATTCACGAAGAACTGTCGCAGCCAAATTGCATGAACTACTCTACGAATTGCTGTCGCACCTACTGTACTTACCTAACGTGTCTTCCAGCGACTCACTTCGGTTGATTTAGATTTGTCCGTCGTACCGTCTGTGCATTTATTCCTATACTTTTAATCATAGTAAAGATCGCAAATACTAACCGAGCTTGATGAAACTTTCCAGATTGGTATTAAAATTGGGAAGAAATTGGTCCAAGGTCAGATTTAAGGGGCTTCCTCCTTTACAGCGCTAAATTTGATCGGATTTCAACAAAATTTGGTTTGTGACTTTATTTTGCATACAGGATAAGAATTTCTTAAAAAAGCCAGTTCGGTATAAAACTTTATATAGCCCCCATGCAAATGTACCTCCCAATTAGCGGTCTAACAAAATTTGGTTTGTGAAGTTATTTTACATACAGAAAAAACGTATTTCAAAACTATGGAGTCCATGCGTCGGCAGAAAATCTGAAGAATAAATTTGTATATAATCATCATCAGGTGTTGTTTTCCATAATCCAATTTGATTTATGATTAAGACAAAACTTCAAATGTCTGCCACTTTGTCTCAAAATCGCAATGACTCAATGGGTCACAAATCATTAAAATTCCATCTTAAACTCGTGCATTTCCCAAAAATGTTTCCTGCAAGGAAGACACCATCAACAAAACTGAGGTCTCATAATTAAACTTTGTCCAAAATATTTCGTTCTTAAATATGAGGAATAACATGAGAACGAGCTGCTAACAAATTTATTATCGTCATCATCGCCACCACCACAATGTACGATAGCTCCTTCGCCTTCTCGGTCATCCGTAAAAGAGTCACGTATCGGCCGAACATTATCAAAACCACACACTCGCTGCTATGCTGAGGACACTGGACACCGATGGCGGTGATGACGACGATGAAAACAAGAAGGTAAACAACATAACTACTTCACACCAAAAACCACCATCAGCAAACCGATCAACCGCTGGAACCCCCTCTTACCCCACCCCAAGCGGCATGCGATCCACAGAGGGCAGCGATGCAGACAACGCAAGAAATGTTGAAATTAATTAATGGGCTCGTTCAATTAAAATTGCAACATGTTGTAGATGGACACAGAAGACGAAGTCCTTCATGCCCCTTCCTCACAGGGAATGCCACCAGCAATAACTGAAGGGATTCTTTTTTAAACGAAGCTGGTGGTTCTTAGCATTTCAATTCCTATCTTTGTATTTGCATTTGAGGGTGTGTGATGCGGTGTGTTCTGCTGTTCTTCTTTTTGGTTGGTGGACAATTAACTTGTGCAACAAGTTCTTGCCACCAAAGGGGACATCTACAACTGATGAGTCCATGCATACACACGTACACTGTAATCAACAAGAAACGTCCGAAAAAAAGAAACATTCAGAACATGGTACAACATTTAAATCTCGATTCATTTTCGAAGCAGCGTCTCCGTTTGAGCTACATTTGAATTTACAAGAGATTAAACACAATACGAGTCGCTAGATTCAGAGACAGGCAGCGGCTGGCGACCATTGTTACGGAGATCTCTCATAGACTTGGTCAGGGAAGACTTCATCAAGCTCAGAGACCGAAAAATTATTTCGGAGGGCTACAGCATAAAACACGAATCACAACACGTACAACAATTCCACCAGGAAACATTGGTGTCCTTTCCTATCGTCCCCCACCCAACCTTGATCCTAGCTTGCTTGCGAGTTTTTTCAGGATCCCATTTCAACACACACAGTTTACACTTATCATGTTTCCCCATTTTACAAAAAATAAATCTAACACATCTTATTTTCTCACACTTAAACAGCTAAAGATTACATTCTTTATTTTAAACCAAGTAAAAACGTCCTAAAGTTCGGTCTGGCTGAACCTCCCTCCCTGAACCCTCCAACGTCTCTACGCTACTACGAGGGCGACCGCAATAGTAACTAGCCTAACATAAAAAGAACCGTCGTTTTGGAATATTATTATTTATTTTTCAACATAATCTCCTTCCAACTCAATACACTTCATCAAACGTTTTTCAAGTTTTTTAATTCCATCCGAAAAATAAGATTTTTCAAGACCTTCAAAATATGCCTCAGTTTCAGCAATACCCTCGCTATTGGACGAACATTTTTTGCCACCGAGAATTTTTTTTAACTTTGGAAACAAGAAATAATCAGAAGGAGCTAAATCTGGACTATATGGTGGATGCGGAGCAATTTAAATCGTAATTCGGCCAGTTTTTGTTGCGTTAAAAATGCAGTGTGTGAAGGAGCATTATCTTGATGAAAAATAACTTTTTTTTCTAAATGCGGTCGTTTTATATTGATTTCTTCACTCAACAGATCCAATAATGCACATTAATATTCACTATTTATAGTTTTTCCTTTCTCAAGATAATCAATAAATATTATACCCCTTGCATCCCAAAATACTGTGGCCATCACTTTTCCTGCTGACTTAACAGTTTTCGCCTTCTTGGGACCATTTTTACCAGCTTCTATCCATTGTTTTGACTGTTCTTTGCATTCTGGGATGTAGTGATGGATCCATGTTTCATCAACAGTTATGAATCGACGCAAGAACTCTATTGGATTACGCTGATAAATCGCTAAAAGCTCCTCAGAATTGGTCCAACGGACGATTTTTTGGGCAAAGTCAACAAACGCGGCACCCTACTTGCGGATAGCTTTTTCATGTGGAGTTCATCATGAAAAATACTTCAAACTTGTTTTTCGTGTATTTTAACAATATCAGCAAGTTCTCTGAGCTTCATTCGTCTATCTTTAGTCAGTTCATTACATATTTTTTTTAATGTTTTCAATAGAAGTAGCAGTTTTCGGTTTTCCAGAGCGTTGTTCATCTTCCGTACTTGAACGACCCATTTTAAATTGTTGAACCCAGGATTTCACCCAGGATGGTGCATTATCACCATGAACAGAATCCAATTCATCTTTGATAAATTGTGGCGTATAACCTTTCATATAAAAGTGTTTAATTACCGCACGAAACTCTTTATTTTCCATTTTTCAAAAATAATAAAACTTGTTTACTTCAATCACCTGTAACAAAGAAAAAAATCATTAAATATTTCGGAAATTTTGACAGATGACTTATAAAAGATTGCTTTTAAAAAACAAAACAAAAAAGTTGCTAGTAAAACAGAAAATGTGCCAGGCCAGTTAGTTTTGCGGTCGTCCTCGTAAAGCCAAAAAAATGTAACGTTTTTGGGCCCTTTTGACCCGTTTGTCCATACAAAGCTTCTATAGTTCGATTAGTAGCAATATTTAATTTAATTTGCGTACTCATAAATTCATATTGACTGCTAATCGCCCATTTTGACTAAGCAGGACATTTTTTTGGGCCACATGAGCCTAAAAGTCCAGCAACTATGTCCTTTTTTGAGATATTTTACGTATTTTTTTTTTGTATTTTGAGTATGAAAAGTTTTGTTATTTTGGTTGAAATAAAATGGCTTATCATGTTTTTCAGTTAAGAATTTATCTTTTTTTCTTAAAAACTTATACGAGATAAATATTAAAAAATGGTATTTATTCCATGTCACAATTTCTATAAGTTCAAATTCAGTTTCGGCGGAAGGCGGCTCCAAAGCGTTTAGGAGAAATAATAAAATGGAGGAATATATGGCAGTAAGGAAGAATTATGTGTATTTTTTTATCCATCTAGAGGTATTTTTTCAGAACAAAAAAAAATATAAAAATTCAAATCAAGTGTGGAATCTTTATTGGTAATTTGAAAGGACATTTTATGAGATTTATTTTTTGAATGTAATTTCCTTTAAGTGTTGGCCGCAACTACGCCTCAGGGTTTCTATTCTGAGGGTCCAATTTTGGATGACTCGTTCAAGCATTTCGACCTGTATGGCTTAAATGACACGCGTAATGTTGGCTTTCAAAACCTGAATTGTAGCTGGTTTGTCAACATAGACTTTGGACTTTACGTACGAGGGCGATTCGAAAACTTCTTAGCCTAGCACAAAAAGCGCGGTATAAACAGGAAAAAGTCAAGTGTTTTGGAAACTTCCATCTCTGCTATGAACACATGTTAAATTTTGTTTCGATCTGGCAACTCCTTCATATAGAAGCAGGTGTTCACAAAAGACGCATCCGAGATTTTTTTACAATGGGAAAATTAGAAATGCGTGGTGTCATTAAATATTTACATAAAAAAGGTTTATCGGGACAAGCAATTCATAATGATATGGTGAATGTGTTAATTGAAAGTGCTCCTTCATATGCAACAGTAAAAAATTGGGTTGCTGAATTTAAACGTGGTCGTACAAGCATTGAAGATGAACCACGTAGTGGACGTCCAAAAACAGCAACAACTACAACAGAAATTGTAGCCAATGTGCATGATATGGTATTAAATGATAAAAGTGCGTGAAATAGCTAATATCATGGGCATCTCAAATGATCGAGTCCATTTAATTTTGCATGAAGAACTACAGATGAAAAAGCTTTCTGCAAGATGGGTGCCGCACTTGTTAACAGTTGACCAAAAACGCATAAGAATGAACATTTCTCAAGCTTGTTTGGATCGTTTTCAGCGAAATAAAATGGATTTTAAGCGTCGTTTCATAACTGTTGATGAGACATGGATCCACCTATATACGCCAGAGACAAAAGAACAATCCAAACAATGGACTGAAGCTGGAGGAAGTGCCCCAAAAAAGGCAAAAACAATTCAATCGGCTGGTAAGGTTATGGCAACGGTTTTTTGGGACTTCAAAGGTATTTTATTGATTGACTATCTGCAAAAGGGTAAAACAATAAATTTAGAGTACTATTGCAACCTTTTAGATCAATTAAATGTACAAATTCGAGAAAAACGTCCTGGCTTACAACACAAAAAAAATAATTTTTCATCAAGACAACGCACCAGCGCACAAGAGTGTTTTAACAATGGCTAAAATCAACGAATTAAAGTAAGAGTTGCTTGACCACCCACCTTATTCTCCAGATTTAGCTCCCAGTGACTTTTACCTGTTCCCAAATCTAAAAAAAATCCTTGCTGGCAAGCGTTTTACCTCAAATGAAGATGTAATTACAGTTGTAAACCACTATTTTGAAGACCTTGAGGAAAACTATTTTAATCAAGGGATAGAACTGCTAGATAAGCGTAGGATTAAGTGAATTGAAGTTACAGGAGATTATATTGAAAAATAAAAATATTTTTGAAAAACTAACTATTCTCTTTCATTGATAGAAGAACTTTCCGAACCGCCCTCGTAAGCACAAAAAAAATGTCTAAAATTGTGATATCACTCGATCTAGGGGGCCAACTCACCTGTTCAATACGTAAAATTATCTGCTTTTTGAAATGACCTCTCAATAAATCCTCTGTTTGAGCAGCTGTATGAAAAGTGGTGCCGTCCCGTTGAAACCAAATGTCCTCAAGATCACGGGCTTTAATTTCAGGTAGCTTGAAGATCGATGTCTTGGCACGATAGCGAGCACCATTCACGGTTACGTTTCGGCCACCATCATTTTTGAAAAAATATGCACCGATGATACCACCAGCCCATAAACCGCGCCAAACCGTGGTTTTCTCTGGTTATAAGGCACCTCTTGAACCTCTTCAGAAATGGGCCTCATCACTGAACAAAATTTTGGTCGAAAACAGCGGATCTTCCCGATTCTCACCGAACGCTCATTTCCATAATATAGTTGCCAACATTTGAAGGTAATTATTTTCAGAAAAGAAATGTCATAAAATGTCCTTTCAAATTACTAATATAGATTCCACACTTGATTTGAATTCATATATTTGTTGTTCTGGAAAAATGCCTCAAGATGGATCACCCATTATTTACAGGTCTTCCGTTTTTTAAAATACTTACTTCCTTTTTGCCAGAAATTCAAATATGATATTAGTTTTATAATCTTAATAAATTTAGAGCCCGTCCAAGGGGGCCCAAAATATATATTCAGTGGACTTTTTCTGAACATCCTGAGGGTATAGTATGTTCGGCTGCGCCCTCACTAGCTTTTGTTACTAGTTTAAATTTGTTAATATTATAAAGTCTTTCGCTTGAATTCTGAAGACCATGTCAGTTCCGGAACTTCCGTTTTGCAAATTTCAACATCGGCATCATCAATTTCAACAAAATAATGAGCTGAGAATTTCCTTCCAAACTGGTCTTTTAGATTTTTTTAATGCGAAATCTTTTTTGTATAAGTACGAGTACATGAATGGTAACCAAAGACTTTGCTGCTTGTAGATCCTTGTTTACAAGCTTCTTAGCTTCTACCTACAATTTAATTTAATTTATTTTTTATTTAATTAATTAATTACAATTTAATTTGTATTAATTTTAAGCATACCGTTATAACTGATGACTAATCGTTTTGAAGGCAACATCAGATTGCTTTTCTCTTTATATTCCGTGATGTTAATGACTGTGTACTTTTTCCCAGGTTCTAGGCCTATTTTTAAGGAATTTCGATTATAATATAGGCTGGGGATTAGTTGGCTGCAGATCATGGACCCCCATCTTCCAAATGTGGGCTGCAGTGTTGTGATGGTAGTTTGCACGGCCATCATGTCAGTAAACCCAGGTTTAACTCCAAGTTTGAACAAATCAAACTTTTTAGCGGGGTGTTTTCACCTTATAAATGCCTCCGACTTTACAAGTAAGAGATTTATCTCTGGGCTATGTAAAAACTTCTGTATTTAATAAATTAACAGATTAGAGCAGCCGTTTACTAGTTGGTCCCGGCTAGTGAGTTTTAGTGAATTTTATCAAGCACAGCTCACTGATTTAATAGAAGTTTCCCCATGTTCCTCAATGAGATATTAAGGGGATTAAGTTAATTACTTCCAAATGTCAATAATCAAAATTTCTTTTGCTTTCTTTTGGATATTTTTTGGGCGCTTGCGATTTCCGTACTTTTTTCTTTTCTAAGATTTTCCTACCGTTCCCTATGGCAAAAAAAAAACTACGCTATGTTCACTGTTAGCTCTTTGTATGAACTTCTGACAAGGACTTAATAGTTAAACCGCACTTTTACTTGTTACACACTCTATTGAGCTCATAAATTATTCGGCCTTCTATAGATAAGTTTTCCACCAAAATAGTTACTTTTCATAGATTTTTCGGCCTACATTTTATTCAAAACAGATCGGTCAACGATTTCCCCTTACTAGACCTCAGTCATGCTCTGGAAAAATTAACAATTCTTTAAAAACGAAATATCCAATAATTTGTTTAAGATATAAGGTGTATATTTAAAAAATATGATATTGGCATGGGTCGAGGCTCTTCCCGGAGGAAATGTGCACGGTGCCACGACCCCTTTAAAAATCGCATTTATGGTCAAACCTATGGTTATAAAATATTACTGGCTGAAACCAATATCTAAGCTAATTTTCTAGACTATCTTATGGTATAATTCGAATAAGGGGCGTGGCACCGCCCACACAACTCTGCGCTTAAAAAAGCAATATCTCTTAAACAAATAGCGATATGACGATGATAATTGCGAACATATGATGTTGGCATGGATCGAAACACATCCTGGTAGAAAAGTGGGCGGTGTCACGCCGCATTTACGATCAATTAATCTATCAATCAATTTTCACAGAATTAAATCAGAGACAAGTAAATTATTATAAACTGTATTATGGTCAAATTGTAAAAAATGGCATAGCCACGCATGAGCCGAAAGCGGACAAAAACATAACCCATTTTTGGCGATTTACGAGGGCGACCGCAAAATTAACTGGCCTGGCACATTTTCTGTTTTACTAGCAATTTTTTTTTTGTTTTTTAAAAGCAATATTTTATTAGCCATCTGTCAAAACTTTCGAAATATTTAATGATTATTTTCTTTAATCAAAGATGAATTGGACTCTGTTCATGGTGATAATGCACCATCATACTCCACCGTGAAATCCTGGGTTCAACAATTTAAAATGGGTCGTTCAAGTACGGAAGATGAACAACGCTCTGGAAGACCGAAAACTGCTACTACTATTGAAAACATTAGAAAAATATTTAATGAAGTGACTAAAGATAGACGAATAAAGCTCAGAGAACTTGCTGATATTGTTAAAATACACGAAAAACAAGTTTGGAGTATTTTACATGATGAACTCCACATGAAAAGGCTATCCGCAAGATGGGTGCCGCGTTTGTTGACTTTGCCCCAAAAAATCGTCAGTTGGACCAATTCCGAGGAACTTTTAGCGATTTATCAGCGTAATCCAATAGAGTTCTTGCGCCGATTCATAACTGTTAATAAAACATGGATCCATCACTACATCCCAGAATGCAAAGAACAGTCAAAACAATGAATGGAAGCTGGTAAAAGTGGTCCCAAGAAGGCGAAAACTGTTAAGTCAGCAGGAAAAGTAATGGCCACAGTATTTTGGGATGCAAGGGGTATAATATTTATTGATTATCTTGAGAAAGGAAAAACTGTAAATAGTGAATATTATTGTGCATTATTGGATCGGTTGAGTGAAGAAATCAAGATAAACGACCGCATTTAGAAAAAAAAAAGTTCTTTTTCATCAAGATAATGCTCCTTCATACACTGCATTTTTAACTCAACAAAAACTGGCCGAATTACAATTTGAAATTGCTCCGCATCCACCATATAGTCCAGATTTAGCTCCTTCTGATTACTTCTTGTTTCCAAATTTAAAAAAATTCTCGGTGGCAAAAAATATTCGTCCAATAGCGAGATTATTGCTGAAACTGAGGCATATTTTGAAGGTCTTGAAAAATCTAATTTTTCGGATGGAATTAAAAAACTTGAAAAACGTTTGATGAAGTGTATTGAGTTGGAAGGCGATTATGTTGAAAAATAAATAATAATAATTCCAAAAAACGGTTCTTCTTATGTTAGGCCAGTTACTTTTGCGGTCGCCATCGTAGTATCTTGGGAGGTTAAGGTTCGATGTTTAACAACGTTTATATGGATCTTCTTTTATTTTTCAGGAGCAGACAAATTTTCAAATGTTCCACAAATGGAACCATCCATTCGCTCGACTAGTATCATTGTCCTTTTTGCTCTGCGCTTCTCAGATCACAGGAACAATTTGCAAGTTATTGATTTGTTGGGAAAAATCATTATGTTCATCATTTGTTTTACTTGTTGCTTACAAGTTTGCCCTTCTTGTTCGTAGGTCTTTGGGTGTAACTTTTTATGTCTTGTTGTAGCTTCATATTTAGTATGTCAACGCACTTGCTGCCTAGCAGTACGATGCTATAAACGATTGTTGCTAAAGTAAACAAAATATTTCGCTGTGGCAACAACACTAGTTCTGATGTTTGAAACACCTTAAAGGTTTGGAGATAGAATTTTTTATCTCCAGATTCACTACCTGATTCCATTGAGCGTTGTCCATCGTTCGTCCGTCCGTCTTTCCATCTATCGTTGTAATCAAAGTGCAGGTCGCAATTAAGAACCGATTTCGTAAAATTAGGTATATTCTTCAAGCTTGGGCCATGGACATCGGTCCATATTTTGATATCATACATAGGCCATTTTGATATCATACATAGGCCACATATAACATCCGATTTTGACCGAATATCGCACAAAGCATTTTGAGTGACCAGTACCCGTCTCTGGAGAAAATTTGTATGTATCATTTATCACACCCTCTGTGGTGAAAAGATAGAAATAGCCGTGGCTGCTGCTGTTGCTGCTATTCCACTCTAACATACCCTAGGGGCTTAAAATGCTAAACAGATTTAGTGTTGAAGCTGGAAAAATGCAAAATCAATTTAAGTCGTTTATTCTCTGGCTCAGTTTGTGTGTTTGATCATTTGTTGTTGACCAAAACTAGTGAACTGGATTTAGACTTAGTACAGACACCGGCAGTATTCTTGCCACTTTTGATTGCCACAATTGTTCTGTTGACCAAAGAACACATGACAGTGGGGCTCCATTCGAGTTCATCGATGCACAGTGTATTTGAACCAGTAAGAATAACAATAGATACGACAATTATTAAGACAGAAGTTTATTTATTTATTATTTATTATTATTATCTATCATTATATCAATTTTCTTAAGACAAGATTTATGAGATATTATCCTACGGATATTGCAACATATGTATCAGTAAAAAAATATATAAAGTTCGAAGAATTAAAACAGGAAAAATTAAAGGAAAAAGATAGTCAAAACTTTTATATGATCAAAGAAAATTTTGTATTTGGCCCAAAAGGAGCCAAGATTATCTAATCCGTTTGCACAGTCTTAGTTTATGTAAGATAAACTAATTAGTGTCTTCGGATAAACTTTGTATTAGTTCATAGACTGAGTCTCTGCATTTTTCTAAAAATGCTATGTTCTGAGTCTGAATTAGCTCCTTTATTGTCTGCTGGGAGTAACGAACGTGTAAATCCTTAGTTCTATATCGATATGGCAGTTTAAAGATTGTTTTTAGTGCTCTATTTTGAAGTACTTGAAGCTTCTTTATGTGCGTAGTTGCAGCATTTCCCCATACATTACAGCCATAAAGCATTTTTGGCCTTATAACAGTTTTATAAATCAGAAGCTTATTGTCGGTGTTGAGCTTGGATTTTTTGCCGAGTAGGGGATATAAAGCTCTGAAGCACTTTAAGGATTTATTAGAGGCATGCTCTACATGAGTTTTAAATGTTAGTTTTTTATCAATGTGTACTCCTAGATATTTGACAGAGTCATTAAATGGTATTACGTTTCCTTCATGGTGAAAATCAATCGACGGAAGTCGCCTGTATGACTTGTTAAATGGGTATAGTATGGCCTGAGTTTTAGCAATATTTATTTTAATTTTCCATTTAGTATAATACGTTGTGGCCATTTTGAGTGTTTCTTCCAGCTTTTTTACTATGGTGTTTGACAATTTACCTTTCACTATAATTGCCATATCGTCAGCATATTGTGCTATCTCAGAGCCAGCTTTGGGTACAAAGTCAGCAACATAGAGAGAATATAGCGTTGGGGATAACACTGCTCCCTGTAGGACTCCAGCTGGTATATCCCGTGCTGTTGATATTGTGTTATTTAAAACAACTTTAAATGTACGATTTTCAAGGAAGGATTTTATTATTTTGACAATATATAGTGGAAAGCCACATTTTTTAATTTGAAAATGAGACTATCATGCCAAATACTGTCGAATGCCTTTTCAACATCCAGAAGAACAACTCCAGTAGATTGTCTTTTACGTTTGGTTTCTTTAATCATTTTTGTCATCCTCTTCACCTGATGTACAGTAGAATGCTGTTGTCGAAACCCGAATCGTTCTTTGTTGATCAAATTATTATCTTCTACGAAATTTTTGATTCTGGAGAGAAATACTTTTTCAAAAAGCTTATCAATGCAGCTCAGCAAGCTAATGGGCCTATAACTGCTTGGGCTTCGTGGATCTTATCCATTTTTATGAATTGGCATTACTTTCGAGCATTTGAAACAAGAGGGAAAATAACCAAGTCGTAGACAAGTATTGAAAATATCCTTTAGAAAAAGAATTGCTCTCCCCGGCAGCTTTTTCATGAAAATATTGAGCATTCCATCAAAGCCTGGTGCTTTATTGTTTTTTAAGCCGTTAATGTGATATTTCATTTCATCATATGTAATAAGATCTTCTAGATTGAAACGGACATTTACCTCTTGGTCTATCTCCCTTATCACTTTCTTAACTTGTCTTTCAATACTGTGTGACATATCAATTCAATTGGTATTTCTATTGATCCTGTGGTCCCTTCTATAACATTTTTTGGCCCTTGCTTCTGATTTTAATCTCTGCCATAACTATGAAAATATGTTGTGTTAGTTTGACCTAATAAAATTATGATTTGTTACGCAGTTTAGTCCTTCAGTCATTTGTGGGGTAATTTCTTCCGGTCTGGGTCAATTCTGCCCAGTTACTTCAAAAGAATATCTATCGCACTTGTTCAACAAAAGGGTTCTAACTGAAAATTTTCAAAATTTTAATTTTAGTAAGATAACTTTGCATAATGGTCTTATTTACCCACAATACAAATCTTTATTCCATATTTCCACTCCTTTATCAAAAATGGCATGACATTCATAACATTTAAAAGTACCTCAGAGGCTTAGAGATTTGTTTTTTGCATCTTCTAAAAATTTAAAAATGTGACTTAGTCCCATTTTTGTCTAAAGCACGCAAATAAAGTTGAAAGTCGATAGTACGTATTGTTGCTCTTAAAATAAAAGAATTAATTTTTTATAAATAATCCTATATACATTTAAATTTGTGACATTTACTGAGACCAAATAGATTAGGTTTTACGTTACAATTTAAAAACTTATTTATTTACGTAAGTAAAACATCTTTAGTTAGTATGTTTTTTTTATGTTTTTTGTTAATTGAATTACTAAAAACCCTTTACATTGTGTTTATGTTTTTATTAGAAAATATAAAAACATAATTTTTGTGCATATATTTTATTTAATGCAGGCACTTTTTTTGTATAAAGCATATCAAGCCCTAACCGTAGAAAAGACGTAAGCGCCAAACAGAAAATTTTACAGGAGAAGGGTTTTTTATTTTTTGTCCATTTCATCTAGAGAATTACGATACTATTGAATTTGCTTTATCTTTGTAAATATAAATAATTATTTTTTAATATTTTGGGATTATATACAAGCGTTGTGCAATAGGGTGGAGTGAAATTCAAAAAAAAAAGTTAACCTCGGAAAGAGATGTAGTCTGGGGTCGTAATGAGGGGAAAAATAAAGAAAAAAATTTAAAAAAATTTTTAGGGGTCGCGCCACTCCCTAGAAATTTGGAAATTATCGCTATTTTGGCGTTGATTTTAGAAAAATCCTAAAAAGTTTTATGTCAATAAATGTTTGCAATAGCGTAAACAATGAAATAAGGGCATGAAAAAAATTAAAAAAAATTTTCTCATTGTTCAAAAATTTCAAAAAGTAAAATAAGTCAAATCGTCCCTTCTTCAGAAAATTGACTGAACAATGAAATCGCCACCAAAGCTACAAATATTAGTCGATTATCCTCATATTTGCCTCAAATACTTTTGTTTGGGCACTGAACAAGCTCAAACTTTTAAATTTCGAATAAGTTAAGTCGTTAATTTTTAGGATTTTTCTAAAATCAACGACAAAATAGCGATAATTTCCAAATTTCTAGGGAGTGGCGCGACCCCTAAAATTTTTTTTAAATTTTTTTCTTTATTTTTCCCCTCTTTAGGACCCCAGACTACATCTCTTTCCGAGGTTAACTTTTTCAAATTATAAAAAAAGCATGTTTTCACTCCACCCTATTGTGCAACTTTCTGTCGAATTTCATTGATAAGCGACTTTCGAAAAAAAAATGGCGCTTACGTCTTTTTGCGGTAAGGGCTCGATATGTACGCGCTAAAACATGATATTATTAGTGCATATGATTCCGATCCCTTCATATGACCGTAAACCATCACCAGGAAAAATTTCTAGATCCTACGTTAATCCATTTGACCGCTATCGTGTTTTCAACAGACCCACGAATTTTAACGAAGACCAATAATACAGGGTGGATCACGGAAATTTTTTTTATTTAGGAATGAAATAAAAAAATTATGAACCTTAGAAAAATATATTTTACATTTTAATTATATTGAACAGTAAGGGAGTTTTTAAATTACATGGTTTTAAATACTCGTATTGTATCTGACAAATGTCGACCTTCGCTATCCACACACTGCTGCATACGTTTTCTAAAGTTTTCATGAACTCTAACAAGCATGTCGGCTGGTATTGTGCTAATTTCAGCCTCAATATTGTTAATAAGGTCTTCCAAGGTGTTGGGACGGTTGATATACACCTTCGACTTCAGACAACCCCAAAGAAAAAAATCGCATGGGGCTAAGTCTGGTGAGCGTACCGGCCAGTTCACATCAACCCTCAAAGAGATAAGTCGTCCAGGAAACATTTGCCTCAAACAATATATGGTAACCCTCGCTGTGTGTGCAGTGGCACCATCATGTTGAAACCATGTTTACTCTAATTGCATTGCCTCAAGAGCCGGCTGAGAAAAATCCAGGAAATGCCAAGAGTAAGTGTTTGCTCCCAAACAGAGCGTTTCGGAGATTGCAGTACTGCTGCTCTAACTCTCTCGATGTTTTTTGGTGTTGTAATCCTTCTCTCAGGTCCCCTTCGTACACATGACACATTCCCTGCTTTTCTCAATGAAGTTACCCAAATTACAGTTGATTGCCGTCCAGAAACACGTCCGGGTGGGGAACAGCGAATCGTAAACGAAAAGCACGCTGCACTGCAATGATCGAGTGTGCGTTTAAAAAACACGCTTCAACACAAAATGGTCTTACCTAACGTGTCCAATACATGAAAGCAACTGGAAGGTAGACGAATACAAATCTCTCGTCAGCCACTATAAGCCATGCACACTCTCTTCGACCAACAGTGCCGCCACAGCATGCAGTGCAAAAATAGCAAATTACCGCGCTCCACCCTGTATATACTGTAGTTTCAGTTAAGCTGCCACCCGCTTAAGAGCGAATTTAGGAATGCAGCCAAAAATCTTAATTTTAAATTTTTTGTGTGTTTGTGTACAAAAATCTTAATTACAAGAGTTAATATTTATATTTCGCCTCCAGGTAATAATACTCGTAGTGTTATCAGATGCCAACTGTAACTTCTATTGGAAAGTTTGGCATTTTTGAGCATAGCTTGACTTAGAACGTTTTGTACTTCGTCAAAAATGTCCCGTCGAAAAATTAAATAAACCGGTGAACATTTTCGTGCGATGATTTTTTACGATTTTTGGCGTGAATTATCGAAAGTGTCACAATTAATTTGTTCGACTCGTAGAAACCACTTCTTTACGAGAAAAGTTCAGATAGCAGCCTTAGTTTGTTTTAATTCTTCTGAAATATTCTTTGTAATCGTCTCATTTATCGGCCACTCTAAAATCCGGACAATACAAGTAATAACGTCGTTAAGTTAGGCCAAATTTCGAGCATTAAGAGAAACACTTATCTTTGGTAAAATTAAACAATAACGATTCATGGTTTCGAACAGCTACCACGCAAAGGTCCCGATCACGCCCACATTTTGCAATCTATAAGTTTGTTATGGGCGACCATATATTCACTGTAGTGAAACTGTACCACACAGTTGCATACGTATTTTCCAATAGCCCCCACACAAAGGGGGCTTCCAGCTTTTAGAATCTGCAGCTGTTGAAGCCACATTTTACATCAGCCAACACCCATGTCCTGTAACATTGGACCATATGAGCTTAAGCTTTCGCGTAGCGCTCACACATAGGTCATTCCCGATTTGAGGTCCTGAAGTTTTAGAAGTCACACATTTTACTTCATCATGGACAAATATTGTATGGTACGTTATGAGCGACAAATAATTGACGTATTGAGACTGACCTTAGTCAAGCTCCAGACAGAGGTGCTTCAGCTTTTGAATATCAGAGTGGTGTACAGTAAATTCTTTCAAAACTAAGTGCCATTTGTATCGCAGACAAGAAGAACGGATATCGTCATGCAAACATTGATGTGGCAGCAACGTAAAAACTATCGTATAGGGGGGTTGCTATATATACTTCTGGCGCCACCTGACATTTCCATTAAAATGTTTGACATTTTTTAGCATAAACGTACTCAGAACGTTTTGACGTACGACCATCATTTGTGTTGTTTACAGTGACTTGCAAAAATCAGTTTGGCAAAAAAATGAAATTAACTCGTGAACATTTTCGTGCCATCATTTTTCACTACTTTCGACGTGGATTATCACGACAAGTGTGCATCAATGAACTTAAATCGTTGTATGGCGATGAAGCACCATCCTATAGCACTGTGAAAAACTGGTTTAATAAATTTAATCGTGGCCGACGCTCGCTCAAGGATGAAGGTCGTCAAAAAACGGTCGTTGTGCCAGAGAACATTGATGCCGTGGGTGAATTGATAATGCAAGATCGTCTTGTGACATACGGTGAGATAGAGGCATCCTTGGGCATTTTTTCCACCAGCATACATACGATATTGCATGAACACCTGGCCGTAAAAAGGTTTGTTCTCGTTAGATCCCTCACAATTTGACAATCGCTCAAAAAAAAAAGGCTCGTGTTGATTGGTGCAATGCAATTTTGAAAAAATACGTTACAAGATCTTTACAGGTGACGAATCATGGGTCTATGCGTATGAGCCCGAAAAAAAAACAGCAAACGACCGTGTGGGTCTTCGAAGACGAGCCAAATCCAGCGAAAATTGTTCGTGGAAGAAGCACTTCGAAGCAAATGGTCGGCTGTTTCTTCGGCAAAACCGGTCACTGGCGACTGTTCCGCTTGAGCAACGTAGGGCGGTCAATTCTGAGTGGTACACCACAATTTATTTGCCTGAAGTCTTCGGAGAAATTTAAAACACAAACAAGAGGAGACGAATCACTGTGCACTATGACAATGTAAGCTCTCACGCATCGACTCGGACCAGTCGAATTGATGGGTCACCCGCCGTACAGTCCTGACTTGGCACCCAATGACTTCTTTTTATGCCCGCACATTAAGAAAAAAAGTGCGTGGTCAACGATTTTCATCGCCAGAAGATGCTGTTGAAGCGTTCAAAAACCATGTTTTGGAGGTGCCTCAATCGAAGTGGAAAATGTGCTTCGACAATTGGTTTGAGCGCATGCAAAAAGTGTATTAATGGTGCTGGAGAATACATTGAAAAACAATAAAACCATTTTTAATGATAAATATTCGCATCTTCATTATTCGGCCAGAAATATGTATAGCAGCCTTCGTACATAGTGGGGTCTCTAATCAGTATTTGGAGATGTATGTGAATTGTGGGCAGCTGTGATGTGCTGTGATGGAAGTGTGCACGACTATCATGTCAGTAAACCTAGGTTCAACCACATGTAAAAACACCTGAGCGGCAGGTTCCCACCATCAAAATACCGGAGACTTTACGAGTAAGAGATTTATCTCTATGCCAGCGTATAACATTAGGTCTCGATCAGTGAGTATAAAAATTAAAACGTGCACAGATTACTGATTTGAGAGAAATTCCCCCTTTGTGTCTTAATAGGATGTTGTGGGACTTAAGTGAATGAGTGAATCAACAAAGGGAGAAAAAAGTTCCCCTTTAAGGGACTATAGGTACGTCGGAAAAATGTATTGACTTTTAGTTTTGGCTTACAAATAATAATTAATAATATTTTTTTGTAAAAAAGGTTAAAACATTCCTTTTAATAAGGTTTGGCCTGACCTACATTTACAAAGTTCTTTAATTGTTTTTAAAAGGGAGTTTTCCAATGTGTCCTTCAATTTCCAGTTAGAGTTGGAAGTTTATATGGACGATTTTCAGATATGTTAAAAAAGTCTACCATCCTGCGCCACTGTGCTACCAGAACGCAACGATGGTGGTGTGGGCTATTGTTAGCTGTAACACTTGTACAAATGTTAGAAGATCCGTGCTTCGGTGGTTGCGTCTAGGTGCGTTCGCATTAACAAAAACAAAGTCCTTGTCTTCCGTTTAGTTTTTGCCACGTTGTGTTTAGTCAATTTACAACCTTCAGCAAGCGTTGGCCTTCACCTATAGTTTTGGTTTTGCCTTCACTATTACCTCTACTGGGCATGTTCTGTGGCCGTGTGTGCTCCGACCGTTTGTCCGTCTCTGTTTGAGGAACAACTACTACCGCTGCTGCTGCTGTTACCTGACCAAGGTTGTCGTTAAGTAGTGTAAAGTTTAGTTTTAGATTAGCTCGTGTTATTGGTTCCTATATGCATATGTCTTGTACTTCGCTGTATACCTAAATGTGAACCTGGCGAGTGTCCTCTAATATTTTCTTCCATTTTTTGGTTAGCATAGCCACAGACTGTGGTGGTGGTGCGGACGCTGATGGTGTGGCTTAGTTAGTCGTACGTACGAATATTCGTTTGTTCAACATACAACATGCTACACACAATTTGTGTTATTTTTTCTCAGCTCTTTTTATGTTTGTAAGTGTAAGCGAATGGAAAATTGTTGTTATGTTCAATTATTTTAGCATGTAAATTTGTTGTTTAAACAATGTTTTCCAGCGTTGTTGGTGTTCTCTATTTCGGTCGGTCTGTCGCTTGGACGATAGGTGGTTAAAAAGGTGACAAGAATTTTAATAACTTGTTTTCAATTAGTCACATAAAATGTTATAAAATGTTTTCGACTGTCGTGCTTTCACACACACCCGGTCGAGGAAAAGTGAAACGAATAATAAAAAAGGGAATAACATGAGCATTCATTTGAAACTGAATCAGAATATTTAATAGATACATATATTAACAGAGGGAGTCGTTTATTAAGTATATTAGGCTAAGAATTCGTCAAAAGTCATCATGAAAGGGCTTAAAAATTAATTTTCAAGAGAAGACAGATCCTCAAATTGGTGTACTTATACTTACCTACGTATATACTTAGTAGGGACATAAATACTGTTGCACACGTTTTATGCTGTAAAATAATAAGTACTGAATGCTTTTGGACCAAATATTTTTTAATATATTTATTGATGTATATTGTATCCAAAATTAATCTACTTATTCGAAATGTCCGCCTTTTGCCTTTACACACGCCTTAAGTCGCACTGGCCAATCGTCATTAGCTGCACGAAACTCGTCCATTGGAAAATTGGCCACAGCTCGAACCAACGCAGTCTTAAGAGATCCAATGTTGGGGTATCTTTTGTGACAAACCTTGTCCTCTAAAACCGTCCACAATTTGTAATCCAATGGGCTCAAATCTGGACTGCCTGAGGGCCATTCTTAAGAGGAAATGAACGCTGCCAAATTGTTTCGAAGCCACGTCTGTGACGTTTTAGCTTTATTCGCCGGCGCAGAATCCTGCTGGAAAGTCCATGGTTGGTTTTGGAACAGGGAATTGTTATGAGGCTTCACAACAGCTTCAAAAATGGTTTCTTGGTAAACTTTGACCGATATTTTGACTCCTTGTTCGCAGAAATGCAGGTAAGTGACCCCATCGTAAGAGACACACCACCAAACCATGACTGAAGCTGGGTTATGACCCTTTTCCACCCTTGGGATCAGTTCAGATGCTTCCTTAGATGACCGCGCATACACTATCATTTTGCTTGTTAAATTTTTCCTGAACGGTAAAATTTTATCGTCGGTGAAAAGACGTTTGCATTTTTCAATCCTATTTTTATTTTAAAGCTACAGTCAATATATGTCCCGTACGTCGTTTGAAAGCCCCAAGTCCCAAGTCTTTTTTAATGATTCGACTCATGGACTTTTGCATGATATTCATCTCTCGGGCCATGATTTTCTGTTTTCGGAGCGGATTTCTGTGAATTCTTGAATTAACGGCTTTGAAGACATGCGGTGTTCGAACAGAGCGTGGGCCGCCTGACCGGTGGCGGTCTTTTACATCTCCAGTCTCCTCAAACAGTTTTATGCATCGGTAGACGAACATGCGGCTAATCCTCAGTGGCCGGAGCGTTTTGAAAATATCGCCTTTTTTCATTTCACGCTCGAAAAGCGCTATAACAGCGATACGAAACATATTTATCTTCCTACGCTAAGAAAAGCGCAAGAAGGATCTGTTTATGGGCCGTTTCGGCCCATGTATCCGTCCCTAAACTCAGTCGAAACTTAAAAATTACTCTATAATAAGATTCGCAGCAAAGTTTTCTGTAATTTGTCTGCCCATATCTCCATACTAACAGTACCCATTTCCGGCCACCAAAAATTATGGTTTGGTAATTCAACACTCAATAAAGTAGACTTTTTACCAAGGTACCTTGTGGACCTTTAAGGCAAACCTTTTCCTTCCTGGCCGATTTTAACTATTGAGACTTAAGTCACAACATCTCATTAAGAAACAATGGGAAACTGCTCTTAACTTAATGGGTGCTTGCACGGACGAATTTCTTATACTCACTAACCGGGACTTACTGTTTGCAGATAAGTTTTTACATGGCTTAGAGATAAATCTCTAACTCTTAAAGTAGCCGGGCTTTACGAGGTGGAAAGCCAGCCGCTGAAAAATTGTTAAAAACACGCGGTTGAACCTGGATTAACTGACATGAAAGTCGTGTACACATCCATCACACCACGGTGGCCCACATTTCGCCCATTAATAATCTCAAATAGCATATGAACATAAGTCGTCATCATGCAAAATTTCAGGCTCTAGATTGATTCGCTTGACCGCTATCGTGCTTTCAACAGACACAGAGATGGACGGACGCACATAGAATTTGTATAGGATCTGCGATCAATATTTTGTGGTTTTGCAAAAGAAATCACAATTTTAATATACTTATACATCCACTCTTCAGTGGAGGTGCGCTTGTAGAAAACAAAAGACTTAAAACACAAACTTGAAACTTGCAAAAAACTATTGTGCGAATGAACTGGTGCGTACATCATGTGATGGAGCTGACTTAAGACCACCGCTTTCTTTGCGGAACTTCCTTTAATAGCAACAAAAAATTAAAAATGACTCATACAGATTTTTAATAGAAAATATTATTACATAAATGCCAACCATATTTCGTTTCTCCTTAAAGTAAATAAGGACGGATAGCAATGGCAAGATCGGGAAGATTTACCTATACTAAAGGGTGTTTTTTTCAGACGTGTGGTTTTCAAGAAGAACTAAAACGCATATAAGCTAATGTTATGGCCAAGAATTTAGCTTTATTATACAGATAAGGGTTTGTCATTATGTTTTAAAAATGATTTCGGGCAAGTGGCCGCCGCTGGTGATTCGAATAAATTCCAGTCGTGAGGCCCATTTTTTGACCACTTTTTGCAGCATTTGGGGCCGTATGTCAGTGATAACGCGCCGAATATTCCCTTCCAGGGTGTCAATGGTGTCGGGCTTACCTGAGTAGACAAGCGATTTCAAATAACCCCATAAGTAATAGTCCAGCGGTGTTACACCGCATGATCTTGGAGGCCACGCCACAGCTCCACGACGCGAAATAAGGCAGTCTCCAAAAGTTTCCTTCAATAAATTGTTTGTTTCGTTGGCTGTATGGCACGTAGCCCCCTAAGGTCGTCCATATTAACATCCTCTAATTCAGGCACGAAAATTTCATTAATCATGACTGTAATATTATGACCGGTTTATTTTTGAAGAAATATGGACCAATGATTCCCTCTGCCCATAGAGCACACCAAACGTTGACTTTTTAAGGATGTTACGGCGTCTCAACAATGGCTAGCGGATTTTCATTACTTTAAATGCGACAAAATTTGGTTATTACCGTAGTCATTCAACCAAAAGTGGGATTCGTCGCTAAGCAAAGCTTTCTTGTAAATATCAGGATCGGTGGCCATCTTGTGTTAGGTCCATTCACCATTTGCAAACGTTGTTCCGAAGTAAGTCTAATCATTGTAAATTGCAGGCCAAACTGATCTTAAATCAAGTGACAGCTATCAAAAAGACCAACTCCGAAAAAAACTGTGACCGGATTGAAAACAACACGTCTACAAAAAAAAACCCTCTATGTATGTACTTAGTAGAGACATTAATACTGTTACAACATTGAACACACCCATTTCAATGGTAGAGCTGAACATACCCCGTTAATGTCATATGGGTTTTGAAAGCTAACTTCAATAGCGTTTGTCTGTAACGGGATTTTAAAATTGTTTCAACTTTCATGGAGTGGTCAGATAATGAGAACCGTATCGCAGTTATTTTCAAAACGCTCCGGCCACTAGGGATTAGCCGCATGTTCGTCTACCGATGCATAAAACTGTTTGAGGAGACTAGAGATGTAAAAGACCGCCACCGGTCTCTGTTCGAACACCGCATGTCATCAAAGCTGTTACATCAAGAATTCACAGAAATCCGCTACGAAAACAGATAATCATGGCCTGTGAGAAGAATATCACGCAAAAGTCCATGAGTCGAGTCAATAAAAAAGACTTGGGGTTTTCAAACGACGTACGGGACATTTATTAGCTGCATCTAAGCAAGCATCTGAACTGATCTCAAGGGTGGAAAAGGGTCATCATCCAGCTTCAGTCATGGTTTGGTGGGGTGTCTCTTACGATGGTGTCACTGACCTGCATTTCTGCGAACAAGGAGTCAAAACATCGGCCAATGTTTACCAATAAACTGTTTTGGAAGCTGTTGTGAAGCCTCTTAACAATTCCCTGTTCCAAAACCAGCCATGGACTTTCCAGCAGGATTCTGCGCCGGCCCATAAGGCTTAAACGTTCCAGGCCCCACTTCGAATCAATTTACCAGCGTTCATTTCCTCTGAAGAATGGCCCTCAGGTAGTCCAGATTTGAACCCATTGGAATACCTATTGTGGACGGTTTATGAGGACAAGGTTTGTCACAAACGATACCCCAACATTGGATCTCTTAAGACTGCTTTGGTTCGAGCTGTGGCCAATTTTCCAATGGACTAGGTTCGTGCAGCTATTGATGATTGGCCAGTGCGACTTAAGGCGTGTGTAAAGGCAAAAGGCGGACATTTCGAAGAAGTAGATTCTCTTTGAATACAATATACATCAATAAATATATAAAAAATATTTGGCCCAAAACCATTCAGTACTTTAATTTTACAGCATTAAACGTGTGTAAAAGTATTTATGTCCCTACTAAATAATTTTTTTAACTTATTGCCAGCGCTACGCGTATCGTGAACTCGGCTAGTTTTTCTGATTTTGCATAAGGGAATCTCATGGTTTTGGTATAAAATCCTCAAACCTCAACGATGCTTGAACATAAACTGAGACATTTTCTCTATTATATGAATGAAAACGTTTTTCCACAACTGTGATTTGGCGGAAACCAAACTTTAAACGTCTTGCATAACGAAAAATAAAGCATTTTAGGTCAATTTACACTCCTTAAAATCGGATTCATCTTAAAAAATAACAAATGTTGTATGACTCAATATGTATAAGTATAAGTAATAATTGTGGCTCAATGAAATCTTTTCAATTCAGGGTTGCCATGTAGTGAAATATAATATTGTTATATCAGCAGTAATGCTGCCAATGACCTAGATTGATAAATTGACGAATTTAGTATGAACTTTGTAACCTCTCTGACTAAATTATGCACATAGCTCACGCCTTTTCAGTCTGGTGTTTCATTTAGCAACACACGGAAACCCTTTTCTGTTTTCTTAATTTATAAATTATGTTGTTTTACGTTCTTCGTCTTCCCAATCAGAATCATCCTGAGAAGAACATGTCATCAGTTTGAAGACTTGTACATTCTTGTTAGCCGTTTTTATTTTGCATGTGATATTCTTCCAAAACTCCTTAGGTTGCCGACACTCTGACTGTCACGCTATGGTATCAATCACGTACCATCCGTCTTGTTACGATTTTCTCCCGAAATTCCTTTCAATTTGCTGGGATTCAAAAGTGGACACACACTGGAATGTTTTGTAATATAGAGCACACATATACGAGTATACTCGTATATATTTTGCAAACGTTAGTCCAGTGACAGCGTATCACGTGACATTGATTGTGCTTTTAGTTTTAGACTTGGCAGAAATACGGGAGTTGTAATGATAAATCAACCAACCATGCAACAGCTTAAAATACTTTGTGAGCAGTGTACAGAAGATACTACAATACATTTAACATTTTGTGAAATATGGATACAATATAGGACAATGGATGCAGCTGTAAGGAATAATTTTACTCATCCACAAATTTGTAGGAACTAGTCTAACAAAAGTCGATGTCCTTGTCGACCTTGACAACCCCAGAACTTTTTCTACCAACACTTCTGAACAATGCTTTCTTCAGTTCAGTTCTACGACATCATTTCTTGATTTCTTCATCATAGTTTACCCCATCAGCGCTTTCTATAGGGACTCTCATCAAATCAAAGTTTCTAAAAGACTATGATTGTCTTTTAGTAAAGTCATAACTTAGCAGACATTAGCCCATCTTACGTATTCAAGGGTCACATAATTTGTGGCAGTAAAGACTAAATTCCATCAATATACCAGTATGTCAAGGAAGGAAGCATGAAAACGTCTACATGTCACGCCTTTTAGTTAAGTCATATTATACAGTAAATCATAATGTACGGATCAAAATATGCATTGCATTTGTACTTGGGCTAATATAAATTTGCTTTTAAGAGCACCAACCACTTTCCACCAAGGTGAGTTTCGTTCCATACCAAGTCCTTAAATGTAGACATATCTTAAAAGCAAGACAAGTAAGACAACTCCAATTTTTCTGAGTAGTCATGCCGAAGTTCAAAAGCTCCTTTTATTCGAAAGGGACCTTTGACCTTTGGATAAAGGCCTCAGATATAATCAACACATGGAAAAAATAATGTTATCGGATTTGTGACGAAGCTTTTTCTTGATTTTTAAAGCCCGTTGTTTAAAAAGGCAGATTTTTGGGACCCAGAACCATTGGCCAACGCCTCGACTTCGGCCAAATCGTAAAATAATTGTCATATTTAAAATCTTCAGAAACTGTTTCTGAGTACCCGTATGGCCATGTTCGAAAGGACTTAGTTGTCGGCACCCTAGACATATACTCGTACAGTTACTCGTATATAGTGGAAAAGTATTTAAAACCAAACAAGCCAAAGCACAATCCCAATAGTTACAGACCCATTAGTTTATTAAGCAACTTAGGGAAACTGTTTGAAAAAATCATTCAAATTCGACTTTGTGATTTTGTTGAAAATTCGTCTTTAATAGCAAATGAACTATTTGCTATTAACTATTAACAGTGCTGTTCACCAAGTAAATCGAATAATAAACATAATCAAAGCTAACAAACGCAGAAAACAATCAACAGGTCTGATAATTTTGGATGTTGAGAAGGCATTTGACACAGTATGGCATAACGGGTTGGTATATAAATTGCTTCAAACTGATATTCCAAGATATCTGTGCGGACTCATTGGAAATTTCCTTGCGGATAGAACATTTGTTGTCGCAGTCAACGGTTCTTTTTCTTCACCTAAACAAATTACAACTGGTCTACCTCAAGGATGGATATTATTTCCTCTTTTGTACTCTATCTATACATCGGATTTTACTCCGCCTAGTTACTTGAATGTTGCATATTATGCAGACGATACTGCTCTTATAACGTCAAGCAAACTCACAAAAGCGCTTCTGAAGAAAATGGAAAAGGCGTTTGCTGCATGCAGTAAATATTTCTATAAGTGGAAAATCAAAATTAACTCCAACAAAACACACAGTATTGTGTTTCCCTATAACAATTCCCCGAAGCGGTAACCAAACCGTCAACTTTCTTTTGAAAATGAAAGCCTTAGCATTTCAAATAATGTTAAATATCTTGGAGTCTATCTGGACAAAAAACTAAATTTCGCAAAGCACATCGACGAAACTTGTAAAAAATCATTAAAAACTTTGAGAGCCCTTTGGCCCATACTGAACAAGCGTTCGTCTCTTAATAAAATTAATAAAAATCTAATATACAAAAGCGTCATAAGACCCACATTGACATACGCCAGTCCAATTTGGAGTAAAGCTGCAAACAGTCATCGGAAAAAGCTACAGATAATCCAGAACAAATGCCTTAAAATTATAAACAACAAGCAGTGGAGATACTCCACACAACTTCTTCATAACGAAACCGGTTATGACCTGATAGATCACTTCATATTAAAACTGAACAATAAATATTTTGAAAAATGAAATGAGAATTCTCCTTATCAACTGATAAGGGAATGTAGAGAGTCGGCTTAAGTGCAGCTTCAAATGTAAATTACCAAATAGAAAATGATATGTCTGTAATGTGTTATTACTTTAGATAATACAAATGCAAACATATATATTTTCTTACGATATTTGAAACCCCTCTTTTAGTCATATAAAGGTTTTCCTATTTTCCCTTTACATAATATTAAAGAATTAACTATACTCAATATATGTGATTATAAGTCTTATTCGTTGTAATATCTATAGATCAAATCTCGAAATTTTAATAATGTACTTATGTTAAAAATAACTTTAATAAAGATGTTGTTATAAATGAATGAGTGGAAAAGTAATATTTTAAACAGGAATTTTTTTTAGTCATTTAACCCTAGAGAGATAACCTACGTCTGAGAGACGTATGCCTTTTTATTTTTTCGCTCTCCCTCTCTCGAATGTTTTTGCAACACGTTGCTATTTTTGTTTTTCTCAGTCGTCTACAGTAGTTTGCCGGTGGTGGTTATTTTGTCGTGGTAAGTTCGATACTCTTTGAGTTTTGGCGATCGCATACGTCTCAGAGACGTATGGTTAGCTTTTGTGTGACTTTTACACTCAATTTGAATTAATTTGATTTGATCGTGACCAAATGTGTTCAATAATGTCGTGCTCAAGGAAAACTAACCGTTGGCCTATGGCAATACTTTACGGACTGCTCAACATAGCTTTTGTAAATTCATACGTTATTTATTGCCACAACCTGCAGTCTCGAAACCAAAAACCGTCTAGTCGAAGAAATTATATGAAAACGTTATCCAGTTCGTTGATATCGCCATGGATGGAAAAGCGCTTGGAGGCTCCTAGTTTAATGTGACCATACTTAATATTTTTTTTTATTTATCATAAATGTTATATCTAAATAAGCTTAAAAAGCGAAAGAAATGTGTTCATTTTAGTTTTTAAGAAAACGGCAGTTCCTTTTACAAAATACTTGGATTTTTTTTGTTTATTTTATAAGAATACTGAAAATGTGATTTTTTGTTACCTAATAAAAAAAGTTTCGCCAATAACGCATTTAAATAATAAAGAAATATATAAAGAATCCATGTAAGTACAAAAAAGGTAAAAAATATTTCCAAAAATATTGTCACCATAAAGAAAAACTATGATACGTCCCACAGACGTATGGTTATCTTCTCCGTAACTTCCAATAGGGTTATCTCTCTAGGGTTAAAGTAGATCTTTTCCCCTTTTGTCCTATTCGGTCCATTTTCAACCATTCTGCAACCATACACGCAGAGAAAAGATATGGTTCCTTTATGGTCACGGCAACAATAGTATGTTCTCTGCAATAAAAGTATGGTAGTCGCAACCATAGTATTGTTTTTTGAATTTCAATTTGACAATAGTATGATTGCGGAAATAATAGTATTGTTGAAATGTAACAATAGTATTGTTGCCAAATTTAATATGAAAATATGTTTGTAGCAACAATATAAATATGATCGGTGGAACAAAAGTATTGTTTTCATGGGTTTTATGTTAACAATAACATGATTACGGCAATCATACCGGCAAAATTGTATTTTTTTTTAATTTGACAATGTTATTTTTACGAATCTTACGCAATAATAGTAAAAATAATTAAATTTTTTTGAAACAAACTACGAATTAGTACGATTATAAATGAAATATTTTAAATAAATACATTTTTTTACTGTTTAATAAATCTGTTGAAATATGTTACTTTACAATTCAAATACCTTGTACATGTTTTTATTTTTAATCGTAGTAACATTGAACGTATGTCAAAATCAATTGTCTAGTTTTTACTTTTGTGAAAATATTTTATTCATTCCATTTTAAATTTCGTTAAATCAAGTTGTCTTTTCTTCTTAATAAAATTTTGTATTACAACTGAACACCAACTCGGTTTCATTACGGACTTTTGGGTTCACGTTACTTCTGCTGCGTGAAGGAATATAATCTACGATTTTTAACTAACAAAGGTTATGGGCCCAGATTTCCAAAGTCCATAAGTTGAATATTGGTGTTTCTGGGATTTTCAGTCAGTAAAACAAGGCGTACAAGATGGCGAATTCTATGGCAAGCATAGAGAAGCTTAATGGCGAAAATTATGGAACATGGTGCATCCAGGTGAAAAGCTTATTGATCACACTGGATTTGTGGAATACTATTGAAGCTGCGTGTCCTACGGATGATGCGGGTAAAACAGCATGGCTAAACAGCGATAGAAAGGCTCTTGCAACATTAACCCTTTCTGTGAAATCAAGTGAATTGATCCACATCAAGAATTCAAAAACAGCCAAAGAGGCATGGGAAGTCCTGAATTCTTTATATAACACTGACTCAGCATCCAGAAAAGTGAAATTATTCAAGAAACTTGTCCGGTCCAAGTTCAAGAGTGGTGAGAAATTTGCAGTTCAAATTAATGAATTTTGTTCCACAGTTGATGAACTAAAGGAAATTGGCATTACTCTAAATGATGATTTGTTGACGATATTATTATTATGCAGTCTTCCTGAGGAAATGGAAGGTTTTATAATTGCCATTGAAAGCAGAGATAACCTGCCCACATATCAAAGCTTAATATCGAAGATTTTAGAGGAGGAAAATCGTCAAGGTGATAAGAATAATGGCAATGGTGAAACGGTTTTTGCTGCAAATTCAAGAAATTTCAACAGGAAGAATAGTAATTTTCGTAGCAATGACAACAACCAACATGGAAAGAATAATCAGCGTACCGAAAATCGCAAGAATGGAAACCAGAATAATGCTAATATAAAGTGTTATCGTTGCGGTAAGATGGGACACATCAGATCCCAATGTAAAACGAGTGACAACGCCAAAAAGGATCCAGATCATGCATGTTCGTTATTTGAAAACGGGACAAAACTAGGCATGTTATGGATTTTGGATAGCGGAGCCACATCACATATGTGCCGAAATAAAGAGTTTTTCAATACATTGACGGAATCAAGACAGCAGATTTTGTTGGCATCTGGTGAAAGCATATTCGCAGAAGGAGTTGGTGAAATTAAATTCCAGACAACAACGACAAGTCTTACACTACGGAATGTATGGTATGTACCAAAACTCCATTCTAATTTTTTATCAATTAATAAAATCATCAAAGCTGGATATTCTGTGACTTTTGCTGGGAGTAAGGCAATGATGATGAGTAAGGATAGACAGAATGTTTTGACAGCGGATTTAGAGGAGGAAATTTTTATAGCCAACGTGAAGGTGAATAACATGGTTCAGAGTGTTAATGGAGCTATTGATCGAGATATGGTAATGAAATGGCATCAACGATTTGGCCATATGAATGTTCAGGATTTGAGTAAGTTAACGTCCAAAGATATGGTGAAAGGTTTGAACTTGAAAGTTCCAGAAAGCCTAGAATGTGTTACTTGTGCAGTTTGTAAGATTTCTGCTAGTCCATATAGGAGTTATTCGAATATACGTACGAATGATATTTTGGAATTGGTACATATGGACATATGTGGACCAATGGGAGTTAACTCTGTAGGCGGATCGAGCTATTTTATGACGATTATAGACGACTATTCTCGCTATATTACCATATACTTCCTCAAGAGGAAATCTGAAGCTTTTGAAGTCTTCGAAAATTTTGCTGCGATTGCGGAGAAGCAGACTGGCCGCCAAATAAAGGTTATACGGAGCGACAATGGGAAGGAATTCGTGAATTCAAAATTTCGTGAATACTTTGCTAAGAGAGGCATTGTTCATCAGACGACGGTATGCTATTCCCCTCAACAGAATGGTGTCGCGGAGAGGGCGAATAGAACCCTGGTGGAAATGGCTAGGTGCTTATTAGTATCTTCTGGGTTACCTCAGAGTTTGTGGGGAGAAGCAACAAACACGGCTACTTACATACGGAATAGAGCCCCGACTAAAGTTCTTGGTAATATTACCCCATATGAGAGATGGCATGGGAGAAAACCATCTGTATTCCATCTTAAGACATTTGGCTGTGACGCCATTTCTTTACAGAAAGGTCCGAAACCAAAGGGTAGTAAGTTTATGCCGAAGGGAATCAAGATGAAATTTGTTGGTTACCAGAATACTACGAAAGGATACAGATTATATAATACAAGTTCCCGAAAAATTGTTATTGCTCGAGACGTCATATTTTTTGAAGATTCTTTTGAGAAGACATTGTCTTGTGAATCTGGGGAGCCGGAACTATTCTGTACTGAAATTTTGAGGACAACTGATATTGTAAATAATCAAGATAATGAAGACGTGGAATCAATATCATCAACAACTTCCTTGCCGGAATCAACCTCAAGTAATGTTTCTATGATAGACCTCACGGAGAATCCAAATACTACTGTTATAAGTACAGAAAGTAGTGACATTGAATCTGAAAGGGAGGAATCTGTGGTTGTCAACAACAAAAGAAAACGAGGTAAGCTGATAGCACCAATTTCGGATAGGGTACTAAGACCCAGAAAAGTGGTAGAAAATGTAGAAATTCTGAACTCAATAATTGAGAATCCTCAGACAATAGCTGATGCGCTAAATTCAGAGAGCTCCGATAAGTGGAAGGATGCCATGCAAAAGGAATATGATTCTTTAATCAAAAATAAGACATGGACACTAATTGATAGACCAAATGGAAAAAATATTATTGGTTGCAAATGGGTGTTTGCCTTAAAACGTAGGCCTAATGGTGAAGTAGAAAAATACAAGGCAAGGCTTGTGGCACATGGGTGTTCACAGAAGTACAACGTGGATTATCAAGAAACATTCGCACCGGTTGTTCGACATTCGGTAATCAGATTGTTTTTGTCCTTGGCAGCTCAACATAAATTGCTGGTAAATCACATCGATATAGTTGCTGCATATTTAAATGGCGAATTAAAGGACGAAGTATATATGGTTCAACCTCCATTGTTTGACAATAACACAAATCAAGTCTGCAAATTGAACAAATCCATATACGGTTTGAAACAGGCTGGACGTGAATGGAACAAGAAGGTGAATGACATTCTATTAAAAATGGGGTTCCAAAGGTGCAAATCCGATA
This sequence comes from Hydrotaea diabolus, assembly GCA_963513945.1. NCBI lineage: Eukaryota > Metazoa > Arthropoda > Insecta > Diptera > Muscidae > Hydrotaea > Hydrotaea diabolus. The sequence continues at coordinate 14,192,758 of OY740716.1, read as the reverse complement.
CTTGTGTATATGTCAAAAGGGATGGAAATCATGTCAGTTTCATAGCATTATACGTCGATGATATGTTAATAGCTTGTTCAAATGAGCTTGAAATGAAGAATACTATTGCGAATATCAACAAATACGTCGAAGCGGTAGATCGTGGTCCAATAAGATTTTATTTAGGGATGGAAATTGAACGCGATGGTCTTAGAGGCGACATAACAATCCACCAGAAAAAGTATTGCGAAGAAATAGTGGATCGTTGGGGTATGGCGGACTGCAAACCAGCAAGTACTCCGTGGCCATGTGGAACAACTTTGCTGAAATGCGACAAAGAATGTAAAGATTTGGATACACATTCATATCAAAGTCTGACAGGCGCGTTAATGTATTTAGCGGTGATTTCAAGGCCAGACTTAATGCATGTGGTATCGAGATTGTGTCAGTTCAATTCTCACCCCCACAAGGAACATTTTTTGGCAGCGAAACATGTGTTGCGATACCTGAAGAACAAGACGGATAGTAAATTAACTTTTAAAGCTAATTCTGAAAATCTTATGTGCTTCACAGACGCAGATTGGGGATGCGATGCTAATGACCGAAAGTCATATACAGGTTATGTTTTGTTCATGGGAGGTGGTCCAATAGCCTGGGAATCTCGCAAGCAGTCGGTAGTGGCCTTAAGCACGATGGAAGCTGAATATATCGCACTATGCCAAGGTACTAAAGAAGTTTGTTTTCATCGTGGTCTTTTGCATGAATTAGGTTTCAAAGAGAGCAATCCTACAACTATCCTGTGCGACAATCAAGGTGCTCAATTTTTGGTAAAAAATTCGACAGTTCAAAAGAAAAGCAAACATATCGATATCCGTTATCACTACGTTCGTGAGAAATATGATCAAAAGGCTGTGGATATTAAATATGTTACTTCTGAAGAAAATGCTGCGGACATATTTACAAAAGTATTAGGCAAACAACGGCATACTGACAATTGTAGATTATTACAGATTGAGATGTAATATTTTTTTTTTTAATTGTATTATGTAAAGAGTATTTGTTTTGAGAGGGCGATTGTTGAAATATGTTACTTTACAATTCAAATACCTTGTACATGTTTTTATTTTTAATCGTAGTAACATTGAACGTATGTCAAAATCAATTGTCTAGTTTTTACTTTTGTGAAAATATTTTATTCATTCCATTTTAAATTTCGTTAAATCAAGTTGTCTTTTCTTCTTAATAAAATTTTGTATTACAACTGAACACCAACTCGGTTTCATTACGGACTTTTGGGTTCACGTTACTTCTGCTGCGTGAAGGAATATAATCTACGATTTTTAACTAACAAAATCTCTCCTATTATTACATAACTTACTTAATAAAATTCTCTATTGTTAAATAACAACGTAACCCAATCTTTACAAAAAATTTTGGGAACCATAGTTTGATTGTGTGCAAGTCATACTATGGTTGTGAGGATCATACTATGGTTGTACGTTAAACACACTATGGTTATAAGGATCATAATCAGGTTGTGGGGATCATATTATGGTTGAATGTGAATAATAATATGGTTGTGGGGATCATAGTATGGTTGTGTGTAAATAATTCTATTGTTGTGAGGACCATAATATTGTTATGGGGATCATAGTATGGTTGTGTGTGAACCATTGATGTGATGATCATAATATTGTTGTGCCACAACCATATAACCAACAATAGTATGATGCTCTTCGAATATTGTTATCCCAACCATACTTTTTTTCTGCGTGTAAGACATATATATGGTAATTTAAGAGCCTCTACTTCTTTTTGCATTTGGGCTTAATCGTGTTTTCAACAGATAGATGGACATGGCTACATCGCGTTTTTTCTAAGGTAGAAGATCTGTATTTTGAGATGTAACAAACGAAATGACAAACTTAAACTTATGTACTTAGTAGGGGCATAAATACTGTTACACACGTTTTATACTGTAAAATGAAAAGTACTGAATCTTTTTGGACCAAATATTTTTTTAATATATTTATTGATGTATAAGTATATTGTATCCAAAAAGAATCTACTTATTCTTATTATACTTATATGCACGAACCTCGTCCATTGGAAAATTGGCCACAGCTCAAACCAAAACAGTCTTAAGAGATCCAATGTTGGGGTATCATATGTGACAAACCTTGTCCTCTAAAACCGTCCACAATTTGTAATCCAATGGGTTCAAATCTGGACTGCCTGAGGGCCATTCTTCAGAGGAAATGAACGATGGCAAATTGTTTCGAAGTGGGGCCTGGGACGTTTTAGCCTAATGGGCCGGCGCAGAATCCTGCTGGAAAGTCCATGGCTAGTTTTGGAACAGAGAATTGTTAAGAGGCTTCACAAACGGTTTCTTGGTAAACTTTGGCCGATGTTTTGACTCCTTTTTCGCAGAAATGCAGGTCAATGACCCCATTGTAAGAGACACCTCACCAAACCATGACTGAAACTGGGTGATGACCTATTTCCACCCTTATGATCAGTTCAGATGCTTCCTTAGATAACCGCGCAGACACTCTATCATTTTGCTTGTTAAATTTTTCCTGAACGGTAAAAATTTTTTCATCGGTGAACTAAATTTTTCTGTGCAAGTTATCAGCGTGCTTCATCAAAAGACGTTTGCATTTTTCAATCCTATTTTTTTTAAAGCTGCAGTCAATAAATGTCCGTTACGTCGTTTGAAAGCCCCCAAGTCCCAAGTATTTTTTAATAATTCGATTCATGGACTTTTGCGTGATAATAATCTCACGGGCCATGATTTTCTGTTTTCGGAGCGGATTTCTATGAATTCTTGATTTAACGGCTTTGATGACATGCGGTGTTCGAACAGAGACCGGTGGCGGTCTTTTACATCTCCAGTCTCCTTAAACAGTTTTATGCATCGGTAGACGAACATGCGGCCAATCTCTAGTGGCCGGAGCGTTTTGAAAATATCGTTTTTTTTTCATTTCACACTTGAAAAGCGCTATTACAGCGATACGGTTCTCATTGTCGGACCACTCCATGATGAAAGTTGAAACAGTTTTAAAATCGCGTTACAGACTAACGCTATTAAGGTTAGCTTTCAAAACCCACATGACATTAACGGGGTATGATCAGTTCTACTATTGAAATGGGTGTGTTCAATGTTGAAACAGTATTTATGACCCTACTAAGTATACTCCCATCCCATGGTGGAGAATAAAAAACAGTAACATTTTCTCTCGACAAACATAGAATAGGGCATACAATTTGGCCACATTTAGGTGACGGATCCTAGGGCCGAAAATGAGGCCTGTTTACACACGGATATAAAAGTATCAAAAAATAAAAAAAATCCTCACTAATTCTTATGTGGAATGATTTTTAAAATATTTTCCATACGATTTTTTATACTGTTTTTTGTTTTACTCGATATTTTCGGGAATAGATTACCTTGCAGAAACAAGTAAATTTGCCAAGAAAGACCAATTTTTCTCTGAATTAAAGGGTATTTTTCGGAGTTGGCCTTTTTGATAGCTTTTACTTGATTTATGCTAAGGTGGTTTGTCATTTCATAATAATAGAATAGACTTACTAAGGAACAACGTTTGCAAACCACCGATCCTGATTTTTACAGCAAAATTTTGATCAGCAATGAAGTTAACTTCTGGTTGAATGGATACGTTTAAAACCATAATTGTCGCTTTTGGAATAATAAAAATCCACAAGCCTTGTTGAGACGCCGTTACAGCCTCAAAAAGTCGACATCTTCAAAAATGAAGCCGGCCATAATGTTAAAGTCAATGGCGAACGCTATAGAACCATGATTAATGAATTGGAGAATTTTGATGTGGAAAATCTTTGGCTGCAATAAGAAGACGCTACATACCAAACAGCCAAAGAAACAATCAATTTATTGAAGGAAACTTTTGGTGAGCGCATTATCTCGCGTCGTGGGCATGTGGCGGGTCCTCCAAGATCGTGCGATTTAACACCGCTGGACTATTTTTTTTGCGTTATTTAAAGTTGCATGCCTACGCAGATAACCCCGACACGATTGACGCCTTGGATGAGAATATTCGGCGCGTTTTGCTGATATACGGCTGCAAAAAGTGGTGAATATTGGGCCTTTGGCTGAAATTTATTCGAGCTATTCGCGGCCACCACTTCCCCAAATTCATTTTTAAAACATAATGACAAAACCGTTATCTTTAAAGTAAAGCTAAATTTTTGGCCATAACATTAAATTATAAGCTTTTTAATTCTTCATGAAAGTCTAAACCACACCCTGTATATTCCTCTTCAACATCACGAAAAAGTCACCCTTAGCAAATTCAAACAACAATGATGTGTCAGCAAAAGCCTTGGAGTAACTTATACCTAGTAATAGTAAAATCGAAGAAGGTCGGGCTTAAAGCAAGTCGACTGTGTTTGGAACAATTAAGTATAATAGGGACTTCTGAGTTCCAGCGCATCATACATGGAGAACAAATTATTTTAAAAATATGTTTGCATGCATGGAATCATATAAATATTTGAAACATGTTCCAAACATACGAGTATATATTTTTGGGTCACAGCAAACTTTGATATGTTAGTAGAAATGTTCCCAATCATGCATATGTGACAGCGCATAGAGAAAGGGACCTAAGTGTAAAAAAATCAGTTTTCACTTTTTTTTGATGTGGACAACATCTGAGCATCGAATGAGACCGATCCCATGCCCCAAAAGTGTTCCCTCCCAGATATATGCGCGTTTTATGAAAGTGATGGTACACCAAAGACACACGTATTTAAATCTTTAAAATGACTCTCCGGAACAAAACTGGTTTTTACCCTTAGGTCCCTTTCTATGTTTGGGGACATTGCTACAAACATATTTATGTTTGCTGTTACCGAAACACATACATGTTTTGAACATTCTTCAAAAAATTTTCTGCACTATTTGGTTGCATGCAAACATATTTTAAGTACATTTTACGAACCTTTAGTCGATTTTTGCGAAACAAAAGCAAACCAATATTTTCGTAAATAACTAATGTAAATCAAATCATATATATTAGACAACTCTTATTGACAGCTACTTATGTTAAATAAATGATTGTGGTCATTCAAACTAAAATCAAATCGCACTTGTTCAACCAAAGGATCACGCAGAGAAAAGATATGGTTAATATATGGTCACTGCAACAATAGTATGTTCTCTGCAATAAAAGTATGGTTGTCGCAACCATAGTATTGTTTTTTTGAATTTTACTTTGATAATAGTATAATTGCGGCAATATTAATATTGTTGAAATGTAACAATAGTATTGTTGCCAAATTTTAAAATGAAATTATGGCTGTAGCATCATTATAAATATGGTCGGTGCGACAAAACTATTGTTTGTTTTGAGTTTTATGTCAACAATAATATGATACCGACAAAATTTATTTTTGTCGGTATGATTTAATTTGTCTTAATTTAAGAATGTTATTGTTACGAATCTTACGCAAAAATAGTACTTTTATATGAAGATTAATTTTTTTCAAAACAAACTACTTTGAATTAGTGTAACTGAAATATTTTTAATAATAATTTTTTCTACTGTTAAATAAATTACTCCTGTTGATAAAAGTTTAATGCATTTTTAAATAATTTACTTAATACAAATCCCTATTGTTTAATAACAACTTATCCCAATTTTTACAAAAAATGTTGGGAATCATAGTTGGTTGTGTGTAAGTCATACTATGGTTGTAGGTTAAACATACAATGGTTATGAGGACCATAATATGGTTGTGGTGATGCTAGTATGGTTGAGTGTAAATAATAATATGGTTTTGGGGATCATAGTATGGTTGTGCGTAAAAAATTCTTTTGTTGTGAGGACCATAATATTGTTATGGGGATTATAGTATGGTTATATGCAAACCATACTATTGTTGTGATGAGCATAATATTGTTGCGGCACAACCATATACCCAACAATAGTATGATGCTCTTCTAATATAGTTATCCCAACCATACCATACAAACACAAAACTTTTCCAATTTGAATTTTCTTACATCGATATCTCCCTTTTTTAAGCAATAAACATGATACTGAATGTTCTCAATGTTCTGGAGTGCTTTAAGATATTTATCTACATAAAAATTAAAAATTTTAAGTTAATACCATATTGTTGAGAAGGTATGTTAAGTGTGCTACATAAGAAAATGTCTCAACTTAAAAACTATTTAAAAAGGATCAAGCAAGTCAATTTATAATCCAAATGCCACCAGCTTCAAACTTAAAAAAATGTCATACGATATTGTCATTCATTCATAAAAAGTCTGCACATTTGTGCTTAGCGTTATTTTTTACAATTGCACGCTGCGTTTTCTCATACTCGTACAACTGTTTCTAGCGCCATCACTAAATCTTTGCAAATGTATGTTAAACAAATTTGTTAATTATCTGCATGTTATAAATTTTTCATAACATGGAAAAAATTCATTAACAAACCACATCTCATGCATGTGTCGTGTATCTCAGCATATTGGTAAGTTCCTTAATATGGGAACTTGGATTCTAAAAGCACTCGTGGGACAGCGGTCGGTCAACATGACCATGCACGGAGAAAAAAAATATGCTTGCATGCAAACATTTTATGCGTAGAACTTGCTATTAACATATAAATGTGTGTACACGATCATATGAATGATTGGGAATATTTCCACAAACATATTAATGTTTAGGAACAATGCTGCAAACATATTAATATTTGGATACAAACAAATATATGTTAACACATAATCATATAAATATTTGCAGCAAATATGTTAATGTTTTCTGCATATGTTGGAGATGTCGTTTTTTCCCTGCATATGGAAAAGATCATGACACTCAAAACGGCCAAATAAGTGGAAGCAGGTAGAGAGACTATAGATGTTCAACTTTTATGATATGCTATCTTATTACGCAGAAACAATATAAATGTATGGAAAATGCTCCAAACATATTAATGTTTGGGACGGTTTTTTTATTAATCTCTACAAGATAATTTATATTCCATTTTATGCACTGACAAACTTTGACTTATACTCACCAATGTTTTTTTTTCTAAATGCTTTCTGCTTCTACTTCTTCTTATCCACTTGCACGACAACTATCAACTAAAGAAAATCACAGGATTTATGTTACTCTGCACACACATGATATTCCATTAAGCTAGAATGTTGCTGAAAACATGTAATATGTTTCTGTAAAATTATTCTGCCAAACATATATAATATTCGTACACGGACATAAAATTATTAAGAATGTGGTTACATGTAAACATATATATTATATATGTTTACATGTAACCACATTCTTAATAATTTTATGTCCGTGTACGAATATTTGCAGAGTACCACCTGAGGTGCTAGACGCAATATCCCCTCAAGTATCTATATTTAATTTTAATTAATACCACCTTTATACGAGTATGCGTAGTCAAATGTGTTTGATTTTTCGTTCAAACATCTCAACATGTGAATTAATACTTTATGCAAAGGCTTATAGACAAATTTGAGTGCAGTTAGTTAGAATGTGAACCGAATATCTATTACGAGTAAACTGTGGATTAATTTGTTAAATTGCGATGATTTTGCCAACAGAATGGTATGAATGCTACCGTCGGTCATGCACTGGTAAGGGTCGATGATTTGAACATATTTGTTTGTTTAGAGGTTTACAAAACATATCTTGTTTATGGTCCGAATTCTCTGTAACCATTAGGGTGGTCCGAAAACACAAATAATAGATTTGTTTTAAAAATATTTCGGATTATGATAGCAGATGCTCTAGAAGACTAGACAATGCGGTCAAAAATATGTGGACCAAACGAGCCCACCGAACACTTGCATTACTAAAGATAATTTCAAACTAGCCAAATTTATCAACAAACCAATTTCACCATTTTCAAACTAAAGCCGCCCGACGTTCCCAAGCGACATCGCTTCACTCTATGGGCTCTTGAAAAGTTGCAAGACTATCCGACGTTTTCGAGCCAAATTTTGTTCAGCGATGAGGCCCATTCCTGGCTCAATGGGCATGTAAACAAGCAAAATTGCCGCATTTGGGACGAAGAACAACCAGAAGAGGCTCAAGAGCTGCCACTTTATCCAGAAAAAACAACGGTTTGTGAGCCGGTGAAATCATCGGTCCATATTTCTTCAAAAATGATGCCGGTGAGAACGTAACCTTCAATGGCGACTGTTATCGTGCCATGATAACCGACTATTTGATGCCTGACATTGAAGCTCGTGATCTCGGCGACATATGGTTTCAACAAGACGGCGCCACTTCCTACACATCGCATCAATCAATGGATTTATTGAGAGAACACTTCGGTGAGCAGATAATTTCACGTTTTGGGGCAGGCTATTGGCCATTAAGATCGTGTGATATCACACCGCTAGAGTTTTTCCTGTGGGGATATGTAAAGTCTAAAGTTTATGCGAACAAACCCGCTTCGATTCAGGCCATGGAGCAAAACATAACGCGTCTCATTCGCCAGTTACCAGTCGAAATGCTAGAACGAGTCATCCAAAATTGGACCCTCAGAATGGAAACCCTGAGGCGTACACGCAGAAAAAAAGTATGGTTGTAGTAACAATATTCGAAGAGGATCACACTATTGTTGGGTATATGGTTGTGGCACAACAATATTATGATCCTCACAACAATAGTATGATTCAAATACAACCATACTATGATTCTCACAATCATACTATGATCCTCAAAACAATAGTATGATTCACACATAACCATAATATGATCCCCACAACCATAGTATGATTCACACTCAACCATACTATGATACCCACAACCATATTATGATCCTCACAACCATAGTATGTTTAACATACAACCATAGTTTGATCCTCACAACCATAGTATGATTTACACGCAACCATGTTATGATCCCGCTCAACCATACTATTAACCCCAAAATTATTTATTAGAATTCCGTTTAGTTGTAAACAATAGAATTTAACTATGAAAATTATTTAAAAATACATTAAATTCAAAATGATAGGAGTGATTTATTTAACAGTGGAAAAAATCAATTTAAAAAACGTAATCGTTTTTATTAAATATAAGTATATTTCATTTAAACAAAGCCAAAGCAGTTTGTTTGAAAAATTGTAATTTCCTTATAAAAATTACTATTATTGCATTCGATCCGTACCAATAACATTGTTCGAAAATGCATATTCAAACGAAAAAAAACTTTTTGTTAACAAAAAAACCCATAAAATAATAATTTTGTCGCACCAACCATGTCTACATTGTTGCTACATTTCAACAGTATAAATATTGCGACAATCATACTATTGTCAAAATTAAATTCACAAAACCATACTGGATGGTTGCGACGAACATAATTTTATTGCGGCGAACATATTATTATTGCTGTGACCATATAGTAACCATATTTTTTCTCTACGTGTAGTTGCGGCCAACATGATGAGGTACCAATTCGTAACCCAATTCATGCAATTTGCCATTGAGACCGCAGACGTGTGAACTCGTTTATTTTCTTGGTGAAAAAACACTTTTTCTGGGCCCAGAAAATCGGTCCAAAAAGTTGTCTTAATATTCGCCGTTTATTGTTTTTTATTATTTCAAGGTAATTGATGTGGATTATCCAGCGCGCATCCCCAAAAAACTGTTGACATCACCTTAATTAAACATTGACCTTCTTCGGAGCCGGTTCACCAGGAGAAACCCATTGTTTAGACTGCCGGCTGGTTGGTCTCCGGAGTGTTGTAATGGATCCACATTTTCGCGGTAAAACAACTCCAAACAATCCTTTGAAGTTGTCACACGGTTACGTTTCTGGTAACTCGGCACCCATCTTGCGACAGCTTTCTTTGACCTAACTGATCATGTAAATTCAAAACCACACTGCCATATTTTTCTCTTAGATCGGCCAACACCATATATTATTCGACATTTTAGGGTGTATTGACCTCAGTTGGCCGTCCAGAACGTTTATCTGTACTTGTGCGACCACAACGAAAGTCAGTAAACCACTTTTTTAACATTGAAATCGATGGTGCAGAGTTACCATGATATTTATCAAGATTTTCCTTGGTTTGATGGTTTTTTTTTGCAAACAAAGTTTAATGAGCACTCGAAATTCTCTTTTTACCATTTCTCGAGGTTGTGTTTTTTGAACAGCTGTTTAACACAAACTAAATGACGGAGGGCTCTTAAAATTTGACAGTAGTATAAAAGCGGATGGTACATGATGGGAGTAGTGTTACATTTCATATAACTACGAGGGAAGTTGAAAAGTCATATAATTTTTAATTTCCATAGACCGATATGGCCCTATTTCACTAGAGATATGTATTAGGGTGGAGTGAAATTCAAAAAAAAAAGTTAACCTCGGAAAGAGATGTAGTCTGGGGTCCTAATGAGGGGAAAAATAAAGAAAAAAATTTAAAAAAAATTTTAGGGGTCGCGCCTTTCCCTAGAAATTTGGAAATTATCGCTATTTTGGCGTTGATTTTAGAAAAATCCTAAAAAGTTTTATGTCAATAAATGTTTGCAATAGCGTAAACAATGAAATAAGGGCATGAAAAAATTTAAAAAAATTTTTCTCATTGTTCAAAAATTTCAAAAAGTAAAAAAAGTCAAATCGTCCCTTCTTCAGAAAATTGACTGAACAATGAAATCGCCACCAAAGCTACAAATATTAGTCGATTATCCTCATATTTGCCTCAAATACTTTTGTTTGGGCACTAAACAAGCTCAAACTTTTAAATTTCGAATAAGTTAAGTCGTTAATTTTTAGGATTTTTCTAAAATCAACGCCAAAATAGCGATAATTTCCAAATTTCTAGGGAGTGGCGCGACCCCTAAAATTTTTTTTAAATTTTTTTCTTTATTTTTCCCCTCTTTAGGACCCCAGACTACATCTCTTTCCGAGGTTAACTTTTTCAAATTATAAAAAAAGCATGTTTTCACTCCACCCTAATATGTATGTGTTGGCCTCATGTTAAGCTCTTTGCGAAATTTGGTCGGAGTCGGGTGTACTATGTGGCTTTAAGAACAGTTGAGTGTGAAATCAGAAAGACCTTAATAATGAGGAAATATTGATCTCCGGTTTCACCACAGTTAATTAATAGTCGCTCATAACGTTACACGCAAAATTTGGGCGTGATCGGGTGTAATTCGTGGCTTCTGCAGCTGCAGAACTTCAAATCGGAAGCGCTCTTTGTGTAGGAGCTTTTTGAAAACTTGGACTGATATGTACAATTTTCACCAAAGATGGGTGTTGGTCATTTAAAATGCTCTGTACTATATTTTGTTAAAATCAGATGTAATAAGTGGCTTACGTGGAATCCATATGTACTTAAAAAATGTACTTATAAAATAATCCATATGTACTTATAAATATATATCGAAATCGCTTCATAATTGCGACCTGTACTTTGGTGTTACCAAAAGAAGAACAGATGGGCGAAGGGACGGGCGTTCATCGCTTAATGAAATTAGAAAGTGATTCTAAACATACAGACTATCTCCATTCCTTTAATGCGTTGCAAACATCAGCACTAAATCGTATTACCCTGTACCACAGTGTGGTGAAGGGTATAAAAAGAAACTACTATATGTTATCACGCAAAATAGAAAGGGACCTAAGGTTAAAAACCAGTTTTGTTCAGGAGAACCATTTTAAAGATTTGGTCCCTTTCTATTTGCGCTTAGAATAGTCGACTTCACTTTCATAAAACGCGCATACCTCTGGGAGGGAACACTTTTGGGGCATGGGATCGGTCTCATTCGATGCTCAGATGTTGTCCACATCAAAAAAAAAGTGAAAAGTTGATGAAAAGTTTTGTTCAGGAGAGCCATTTTAAAGATTAGGTCCCTTTCTATTTGCGCTTAGAATCGTCGACTTCACTTTCATAAAACGCGCATATCTCTTGGAGGGAGCACTTTTGGGGCATGGGATCGGTCTCATTCGATGCTCAGCTGGTGTCCACATCAAAAAAAAGAAAAAAAAAGAAAATTGATTTTTTTACCCTTAGGCCCCTTTCTCTATGCGCTGTCACATATGCTTTAGCAAAATGTACATTATATTGAAATGGTATGTGGGATGGCCTGAGGTGTAATCGATATATCGACCAGTAATATAAACCTAAACCATTCTACCAAAATATAATTCGGCTGCTTTAACTTAAATATAGGGCTCATTGCTAACTACATGTTGTAGGGTATACCAGTTCACGTGCATGTCCCCTTTGGTCAGAAAATAGTTATAAATCTTGTGACAGCTTGACAGTTGTAGAAATGTTGGACTAACTATGTTGAAAATTCAAATCAAATACGAGTATATATTTGTATACTCGAGTTATATTTAAACACTCAAAAAATGAAGCATAGGCGAACTAATGGAATTTTTATTAGAAGCGATCATTAACCTGATTTTAAACAACTAGCTATAGCCAAGAGTAGCTAACGGTAATTGTATTGATATATTGTTCCTTAAAACTATTCATTTAAATCTTGTTATGGCCTCCACTAAAAGTTGGAGTGTAAAGTAAATTTATCATTCTATTTGAAGCCGACGTTTTGCAGTAGGTCCCGGTCAGCGAGTAAAAGAATTATACCGTACACAGTGCACCGATGTAAGAGAATATTCCCCCTTTTTAAATGATATTTTATGGAATTTAAATAAGTAAGACTCAATCAATGAGACCCCATCATATACTATTGATTGTTGTAAAATCTGTTAAAAGCACGAAAGCGAATTAAGTTCGGATCATCGTAAGCTGTATGGAATTTAAAAATGACAAAATCGGTCCAGTAAGTCTTTAAAGCGAAAAAAACATTCTTGAATATTTGCTTATTGATGTAAGTAAGGTACACATTAAGGTGATCAGTTCGTTGTTTACAAACCGCCGTGGCGGTTCGATTTCTTAAGGCAAAAAAAACAACACTTTCCTAAAAAAATCCATTTTCCTGTTTCCTGAATTATACTGCTTTTTTGAGCCGAATAACCGGTTCCTTTAGTTTACCCCAAAAGCATTAAACTTTGCAGTTTGAATAAGACACATAATCGTATTTTTTTTACTGGCAGCATTTATAAATATAGAGTGGCTTGAATTATGTAAAGTAGTTTTGTTATGTTACAAATGTACCCTTTCAAAAACATGAATATGTTCAAAAGTGAATCTCAAAATATTGTGGCTCTGTGTTAACATCTTGTGTTTCTGTTTTTTAATTTTATAAGTTGAAAATGTACTGTTATAAATGTCCAATTCTCTAAGGGCAAACTTAACTATTTGAAAACTTGTTTTCGCCAAATGTATAAAAAGTTGTTCATCTCACTGTTCTCTAAACAATTGTCCACGAAAAACAATATGTGCACCATTTCTCCACATGGAAGCCATCTGTAGCTTTCTTTAGCTTCAATTTGCTGCATACGTTATCTGGACCAGTTTAAAAACTCCATTAAAAATAGGATTTTCGTTCAATAAAAATTTCGATTTTATAATTTTGGCCAAAAATATGTCATTGTTTTCCAAACTTTTTCGATTTTTTCAAACATTTTCATGAAATTCAAAATAAATTGTAAGTATTAAAATGAAAAACATGAGATATAATAAAAATATAATGATATCGTTTAAAAAAAATTAAAAAAAGGATGAAAAAATAATTTAACATTGTTTAAAAGCAATATCTAAGTCTGGTAATTTTATATTTAACCAAACGTATAAAATCGAGAATGTTATTGGTGGATTCTCAATGGTGCTTTGAAACTGGTCTAGCTCACGAATGTGGACAGCATAACTTACAATACAGAAATACTTTTGAAATCGCTCTAAAATATAGCAATGATCATGTCTATAAGTGAGATTTCTTTTGAGCAACTCTAATGTACAAAAATTGTTTTTATCTGCATAATCTAATCATATTTTTCTTTTATTTGTGTAGCAACATTTCAAGAAACAAGGAGTAAAGCCACCGCATGCTAATAATAAAAAAAAATAATAATAATTTAATATGTTAATTTTTATTAATGGTAAATTTCTTACTGCGGCATGTAAGGATCACATGGGAAAAACCGGCTTAACCGGTTTCGTAAGAAAATCACAAATGAAACCTGGTTTCTTAAAAATTTACATTATTCTGTTAAACTGAAAGCCGGACGGTTTATTGATCAGACTACATTCATGGGATGATTTATGAGGCTGATATTTGAACCCTTTCCCGAAAGAAAAGTGGGAAGTGCCACACCCCCTTCCAAAAATCGCATTTATGGCCAAACCTATTTACCTATCGTTCTAAAATTTTAACAGAATACGAGGTCGACCGCAAAACTAACTGGCCTGGCACATTTTCTGTTTTACTAGCAACTTTTATAAGCCATCTGTCAAAATTTCCGAAATATTTAATGATTACTTTCTTTATTACAGGTGATGGAAAATAACAAGTTTTATAATTTTTGAAAAATGGAAAATAAAGAGTTTCGTGCGGTAATAAAACACTTTTATATGAAAGGTTATACGCCACAATTCATCAAAGATGAATTGGATTCTGTTCATGGTGATAATGCACCATCATACTCTACCGTTAAATCCTGGGTTCAACAATTTAAAATGGGTCGTTCAAGTACGAAAGATGAACAACGCTCTGGAAAACCGAAAACTGCTACTACTGTTGAAAACATTAGAAAAATATTTAATGAAGTGGATAAAGATAGACGAATAAAGCGCAGAGAACTTGCTGATATTGTTTAAACACACGAAAAACAAGTTTGGAGTATTTTACATGATGAACTCCACATGAAAAAGCTATCCGCAAGTAGGGTGCCGCGTTTGTTGACTTTGCCCAAAAAATCGTCCGTTGGACCAATTCTGAGGAGCTTTTAGCGATTTATCAGCGTAATCCAATAGAGTTCTTGCGCCAATTCATAACTGTTGATAAAACATGGATCCATCACTACATCCCAGAATGCAAAAAACAGTCAAAACAATGGAGAGAAGCTGGTAAAAGTGGTCCCAAGAAGGCGAAAACTGTTAAGTCAGCAGGAAAAGTAATGGCCGCAGTATTTTGGGATGCAAGGGGTATAATATTTATTGATTGTCTTGAGAAAGGAAAAACTATAAATAGTGAATATTATTGTGCATTATTGGATCGGTTGAGTGAAGAAATCAAGATAAAACGACCGCATTTAGAAAAAAAAGTTTTTTTTCATCAAGATAATGCTCCTTTACACACTGCATTTTTAACTCAACAAAAACTGGCCGAATTATGATTTGAAATTGATCCGCATCTACCATATACTCGTAGTCCAGATTTAGCTCCTTCTGATTATTTCTTGTTTCCCAATTTAAAAAAAATTCTCGGTGGCAAAAAATGTTCGTCGAATAGCGAGGTTATTGCTGAAACTGAGGCATATTTTGAAGGTCTTGAAAAATCTTATTTTTCGGATGGAATTAAAAAACTTGAAAAACGTTTGATGAAGTGTTTTGAGTTAGAAGGAGATTATGTTGAAAATAAATAATAATAATTCCAAAAAACGGTTCTTTTTATGTTAGGCTAGTTACTTTTGCAGTCGCCCTCGTAACTATGAAGATTGTTATATAAATCATTTTTATTGTTAAGTTAACTAATTATTGGTTACCTCTTGTAACCAGAAATATAGAAACTGTTTCAATTTTTATACCCTCCACCATTTTTATACCCTCCACATAGTATGAAAACAGCTAGGAAGCTGAAATTTTGTAAAAACATGTGTAGTTAACCTAACATGGTTGGTATTGAAATTGGGCTATATAGTAGAGCTATATTGGAGACCCTCAACCGACACTACCTCATAAAAATTAGTTTTTTATTTGGAAATATCCGTCCAGTTTATTGAGCAAAATCACTGAAATTTTGCAAATAATAATCTCTGTATAGGCCACCATTTCTTGTACCTCCCATACAAACGGCCTTATGGGCCTTGAGAAATAATATGACTATAACTCACCACAAACTTGACCTATCGAAATGAAATTTTACATATCAAGATTTCTATATACAGCACACTTCTACGCTGAATTCGGTTGAGATCGGAAAAGTCCTACTGGTACCTCCCAAACAAACGGTCTCATGGGCCCTGAAAAATAATATGGCAATAACTCATCACACACTTGACCTATCGAGACGAAATTGCCCGCATAAAGATTAATATATAGAACAGACTTTTACGCTAAGTTTGGCTAAGTTCGGAAAAGCCCTACTGGTACCTCCCAAACAAACGGTCTCATGGACCTTGAAAAATAATATGACAATAACTCACTACAAACTTGAACTATCGAGACGAAATTTGATACATAAAGATTTTTATATAGAACACACCTCTGCGCCAAATTCTGTTGAGATCGGAAAAGTCCTACTGGTACCTACCACACAAACGGTCTCATGGGCTTTGAGAAATAATATGACGATAACTCACCACAAGCTTGACCTATCGAAATGAAATTTTGCACATAAAGATTTCTATATAGAACATACACACCTTCGCTAAATGCTCGGTCTGCTAACAAAACTGCAAACAAATTTTCTTTAAAAACGTTTTTCTTCGAGCGTAAACTATCATGGAAAACATACACATACGTACTTTATGCATTTATGAAGTTTCTTGATTTGTGACTATGACTTTTTGGCTAGCGAAGAGCCTTCGGGTGATCCATTCCTAACTAACAACAACGCAAATGTTATGAAAATTCAATTAAATATATGCTGCCACTTTTTAATACGCAAAAACTATTTCGAGCTTTTCATTTAAAACAAAGCACACACTGCAAACTCACAACAGCCGTAGTATGACGTACATTTCCAAATCATTTAGACATTTTCATATTTGAAAGATTGCTTCTTTCCCCTCCAAATTTGGTTGGTGGCTCAATTTAAGAGCGTACGATTTGCCTGGTACCTCATGTTGCAGTTGCCACAATGGTGTCCGAATATTGAGTTTCCATTTGGCTATTCTTAATATTCGTGTGAGTTATAATCACGGTTTTATGTCTTTGTAATGGCTTTATTTATCTTCGTATAAATGTCATAATTCTTGACTATAAAATGTTGTAAGATGAGAGGGATAGCGTCGGTACGCGCATGGGTGGAATCACATTTCCAAGGTATCATTGGCGTGGAAGTCATTTAATGTCATTTATTATTACTGCTACTTAAAAATATTTGCAATCTGAAGGTGTGGAGTAAGGGAAATTTTTGTTTTTATGGTTGGCCAAATCAGTTTAAAAAGGATGGTTCCTAGGCGCTTGGGTCTTTCGAAACCTATGGGCAATGAGATGACCTCTAAATCTAACAAGATCTGAAAAATCTGTATATATTTGAATTTGTGGGGAAGTTTCATAAAGGGTCATCGAACCATAATTATCGATGTTAATTGTGATTCTCACACTAACTTCAAGTTTTTTTGCCCAAATTGATTTAACATTTATTTGTTTCAGTGTTTGACAAATTCCACCATGGAGAGGTTTACTATTGAACAGTGCGTTAAGATTTTTGAAGACTTTTATAAAAATGGGCGTTCAAATTAAAATGCATTACGAAGTTAATGGTGACTTTAGAAAGAAAATCATCTACAGCGACGAGACACACTTTCAACTCAGTGGATTCGTTATCAATAAGCTATGCAGATTTTGGGCAATACGGATCCACAAAGAGTGACTGTTTGGTGCGGTTTATGGGTTGGCGGCGTCATCGGGCCGTACTTTTTCGAAAATGAGGACGGCCAAGCAGTTACCGTGAATGATGTTCGCTATTGCGCGATAATAACGGACTTCTTGTGACCAGAAATTGAGGATATGGGCCTGGACGATATGTGGTTCCAAAAGGATGCTGCCACTAAGCCAACGAAACAATAGCTCAGTGGCGCGAGAAATTCAATGGCCGTGTAGAGCTGTAAAACTATCGATAGTCTCCATATTCGATAGTTTCTACAATTTTTGTGAACCTTATCAATACTATCGGTTATGTTGCGTATGTTTGTATTATTCTACCCAAACTCACAAAGTTGTTTTACACATTAAAAATTAATTCAAATATATCAAAAAGGGAAAACAAAACGCTTATTGTAATCACTTAGTTAATTTATGAGATCATTGGGTGGTCCAAATACAGTCGCTGAAAAAACATATTGTTATGCTTTAAGAAGTCTCAAGGCCTAAGCTTATTAGAGTGGTAGCAAAAGACAAAACTTAAGCCATTTCTTTAAAAACGTTGCCTATTCTGTACTTACATATAGGAAATGCCTAATAGTACTCAGTAGAAAAATAATTTTGTTACAGTTTACTATACTGAAACAAAAATTATGTTTACGGAATTTCTAAAAAAAAATTTGGAATACATTGACATTTGTAAACTCAACAATTTTGAGTCGGAGAGCCTCTTTCGGTTGGACTGACCTTAAAATTTTAACAACTTTCCTTTGTAAGTATTGCTCTGCTTTTGGTAAGGTACATAAAAATCGTCTGTTGCTTCTTTAACATGAGTTTTTTTTTCCAAATTCCCCTTTTTTCAACGTGTTTTTTATAAGTATGTAGTATATATAAATGTATACGAACACGTTAAAATCAAGAGTTACCGATAGTCAAGATATCATTATTGGTCTATAGTTCCCTTTTTACTCAAGGACTGTTAATGAAAGATTAAAAACTTAAAAATGACCTTTAATGGTTAACACTTTAAAAAAAATCTTTTTAAAAAAGAGTCGATGCAAAAAGCTATTAATTAGTGTTTTTTACCTAATGAGGTAATTTATAAACATGCTTGAGAAGAAACAGACAATTTTTTAATTATGTATCTATCAGTTTAGAACTCTTATTTATGCCACTATCCCTAAAACCTATCAAATGTAGTACCAAGTACCAAAAGGGTACTCTTAAAGGTACTCATCTCTTAAAATCTATTGTTAAGCTTTAAAATTATTGGGTAATCCAATAATTTTTGTAAAGAAACGGAAGCATAACAACATTCTTGTATTTCAAGCAAGTTCTTCTGTAAGAAATTATACAGCTAGTTTTGCAGAACATCCTTTCAGATTACGTCGAACTTGCTGGAATGCATAAATATCTTGTGGCGCAGGTTTTTAGTGTTGTCATCTCGTTGGCATGACTTGCAGAACCGTCAATTTGACTTTAGATTTTTCTATTTTGAAATAAGAAAGAGTCAATAATTTTTATTTAGTATTCTTTATATATTACTTGCCAAAATTCGCAGTGTCCCAATATAAAGGAATAATCGAGAGTCATAATCGAAAGTCATTTAAAACAATCGATATTGGCGCCAAAAAAAAGCTATTGATAGTTTTACAGCTCTATGGCAGTTCTGTCTTATGTCGTGGCGATGTTAATTGGCCACGACGTTCATATGATTTTACACCGTTAAACTTCCTTCTTTGGGGATATTTCAAAGTAAACTGTACGTCAATAAGCCAAGAACAATTGAAGAGAAAAGGATGAAATAATTCGGCACATTAACGACATTGAAACTCCATTATGTCTCAAATTCATAAATATATCGGAACCATATTCCCCATAAATATAGTCAACCTGTTTTACCACGAATGGATTATCTTATAGTTAAACATAATAGACTTTAATTCAGACACTGCCTGCTGACACACAAATATCTTATTGAGAAATTGACTTCCCCGCGATGTGAATGTGGCAAACTTTTATCAATATATTACATATTTAACGAATGCGACCAGATTCTAGATATTAAACATAAATATACTATTGAAGATATTACAACGTTATCCAACGAAAATTAATTCAATAATATCAAAAGATTCCTTACTGAATTAATGTGGATAATTCGATATAAATTTCAATACTAAATTTTATGAAATGTACATATGTATCATAAAATATAAAGTACATATGTATAAATGTGGAGATGTAGGATACATTATTTTAATAAGTATGGGTCTATACAACCTTCTTGTGTTGGGACCCTTTAAGTTTAAACAAATTTTCGAAATCCACATTTAATTTTCATTTTCTAATTAATTATAAAATCATATCTCGGAATTGTGCGGCAATGTCCCGCACGAAATGAATTGCAAGTCCAACAAAATACATCAAGCATGCCTTTAAATGAAAGCCTATCAAATCGTTTCAACCGGTTACATACACTGTGTTTATCCAGTAGCTCAACTATCCCTTTCCCCTTTAATCCCTTTTCCTCTTAATGATATAGACCATAAGTCTCGTTAAGAAAAAATCTGATCGCGCCATTACTTCGGTGGGAAAACGATAACTTATTGCGACGTAATAAAGTGTTTTACGCAATAACGCCTATAGGATGGAAATACAAATTGACAGAAGAAGCAAAATGATCATATGAACTCCTCAAAAATATAAACCACTCGAAGAAAAAAATCTAAATAAACATTTGCTGAAACTGTTTGCCACTAGAAAAGTTGTCGTCTTCCGATAGTAAAAACTAAATCCACCGCCCTTAATGTAGACTTCCGAGTAAAGTTTCCAAAAAGGCTGGCATTTCGGATTTTTTTAAATTTTTAAATAAATTAAGAATTTTGTCACGATCATGAATATATACGAGGGCGACCGCAAAAGTAACTGGCCTAACATAAAAAGAACCGTTTTTTTGGAATTATTATTACATATTTATTTTTCAACAGAATCTCCTTCCAACTGAATACACTTCATCAAACGTTTTTCAAGTTTTTTAATTCCATCCAAAAAATAAGATTTTTCAAGACCTTCAAAATATGCCTCAGTTTCAGCAATAACCTCGCTATTGGACGAACATTTTTTGCCAACGAGAAATTTTTTTAAATTTGGAAACAAGAAATAATCAGAAGGAGCGAAATCTGGACTATATGGTGGATGCGGAGCAATTTCAAATCGTAATTCGGCCAGTTTTTGTTGAGTTAAAAATGCAGTGTGTGAAGGAGCATTATCTTGATGAAAAAGAACTTTTTTCTAAATGCGGTCGTTTTATCTTGATTTCTTCACTCAACCGATCCAATAATGCACAATAATATTCACTATTTATAGTTTTTTCCTTTCTCAAGATAATCAATAAATATTATACCCCTTGCATCCCCAAATACTGTGGCCATTACTTTTCCTGCTGACTTAACAGTTTTCGCCTTCTTGGGACCACTTTTACCAGCTTCTATCCATTGTTTTGACTGTTCTTTGCATTCTGGGATGTAGTGATGGATCCATGTTTCATCAACAGTTATGAATCGGCGCAAGAACTCTATTGGATTACGATGATAAATCGCTAAAAGCTCCTCGGAATTGGTCCAACGGACGATTTTTTGGGGCAAAGTCAACAAACGCGGCACATATCTTGCGGATAGCTTCTTCATGTGGAGTTCATCATGTAAAATACTCCAAACTTGTTTTTCGTGTATTTTAACAATATCAGCAAGTTCTCTGAGCTTTATTCGTCTATCTTTATCCACTTCATTAAATATTTTTCTAATGTTTTCAACAGTATTAGCAGTTTTCGGTCTTCCAGAGCGTTGTTCATCTTCCGTACTTCAACGATCCATTTTAAATTGTTGAACCCAGGATTTCACGGTGGAGTATGATGGTGCATTATCACCATGAACAGAATCCAATTCATCTTTGATTAATTGTGGCGTATAACCTTTCATATAATTACAGCACGAAACTCTTTATTTTCCCTTTTTCAAAAATTATAAAACTTGTTTACTTCAATCACCTGCAACATAGAAAATAGTCATTAAATATTTCGGAAAATTTGATAAGCCATCTATCTCTATAATCCATCTATCTGTATAATAAAAGATTGCTTTTAAAAAACAAAACAAAAAAAAGTTGCTAGTAAAACAGAAAATGTGCCAGGCCAGTTAGTTTTGCGGTCGCCTTCGTATATACTTGTTAGAGTCCCAGATCAATATTTCGTGGTGTTGGAAACAGAATGACAAATTTAATATACGTTAAACTTTTCGTTGAAGAGTATTGAAATATAGTTATTTTGGACTCAGACGATGCACACTGGGGATTTTGCGGAATAACTCAAATTGTCAACATATTCTTCATGTGATATTTTGAAATTTATGACTAAATGGTATGGGGATTGCTATTTATATTTCGGGTCCGGCAATAGAAACACAATAATTTATCAGTGGATATGGTTTTATTGTTTTTCAAACTATTCTCCTTTAAGATCAATACACTTTTGCATGCGCACAAACCAATTTTAGAAGCACCTTTTTCCCCCCGGATTGAGGCACCTCCAAAACATGATTTTTGAACGCTTCAACAGCTGCTTCGGGCGATGGAAAACGTTGACCACGCATTTTTTTTTGATGCTAGGGAATAAGAAGAAGTCATTAGGTGCCAAATAAGGGTTGTTTGGTGGATGGTCCATCAATTCGACATCTTGAGTGGTCGAATAGCTAATCGTTTTACCTGATGTGTGAGAGATCGCATATCTACAGGAGTTATACTTTTTGTATAAATCGTAAAAAATCATCGCACGAAAATGTTCACGGGATAATTCCATTGTTTGACTAAGATGAGTTTTTCAACACACTGTAAACAAAACAATTCGCCCTCAAATGACAAGAAGTTTTGAGTTAAGTTATGCTAAAAAATTTCAAAGTTCCCAATTGAAGTTCTAGTTTGCATTTGGGAACACTAGTTCTGCCAGGACCCGAAATATAAATAGCAACCCTCGTACAATCGAATCAAAAATAATTACTTCTATCTGACTGCTAGTTTTTTTAACCGTTTTAAACTCATTACTTGTATAAAGTATTTTACTGAACTGAAAAAAATACCTAAGAATTTCAAGACTAATATTATTTTACTATGTAAGCTAACGTTTTTCCTATTTTTTATTTAAAGTAGGATATTTCAATATACGTAACTTAAAAAATAAACTCTGTAGAGACTTAATTGTTTTTGTTTTATATTTATGAACTTATAACAAAAAATCCTTTTTCTTCAAACATTTGGTTGGATTCGCAATTTAGACTTGCCTAGAGTTGAAAATCAATATTTATAAGTATACCTTTTCTCATATATGTTTTTACATTTGAATCAATTTCAAGTGCCATCTGGTGCCACTTCTCAAGAAAGGTTATATTTATACTGCATTTTTTTATTTCGAAGAGAACGAGTTGGAAGATCTTGTGTTATTAAAAGAGTTTTACGACTGTTCATGATTATAACTAGAATCAGATATAATTGAAAGGTGTATTTTTGTAGGACTTACTGTGGGCTTACTTAACGAAGAGTTTCAGGAAAGTCGTAACATAGGCTATAAAAAATATCAAAAAATATCGGTATGAAAAAAACAATCGAATGATCTCACATTTGACTCCTTCGTTTATCCAGAAAAAGCATAGTGATATAAGCGAAGAAGTTAAGTCTCTTTTAGACTAATAACATGTACATAATAAAAAAAAAATTATGTGATTGTATGTAATGGGCGTGGCCAATTTTAATAAAGCTCAAAAGCTTTTCAGATGTTTAAATGACTAATTTGTTGTTTAATTCTTTCGTTGTATTTTTAATATATACGAGTATATGGGCTGTGATGGTCAAGTTATATGTTTTGATGTAAATAAAACTAAATTATTTCATCTTTTTCTCAACGTTTCGTTGGTTTGTTTCCAACTTCATCAGAAAAATTTTTATTAAATATGGATTTAGTTTACACACGAACAATATTATTGAAAAAACTGGACTTCACGACACAAGTAATAAATAATAAAATAAATAATTATACAATGTAAAAATCACAGAAGGAGGAAACTTAAATACTAATATCACAGAACTGTATGCTTCATAATAACTGTAATGTCTGTGCTAAATTTGAACACATTCGGACCAAAAGAAAAAAAGTCGTATGAAAAATACATTTTGAGTTATATGGTAAAAGAAAGTGCTTGGTGCAATGTTTCATCTCTAGATGAAAACTAGAAACATAACTACTTTTTTTCATTCTCTGCACGTCCGTCTGCGTCAGGTCCTAGTAAAAACTGTATTAGTCCCCTACGAAACCTTAAGATTCTGGTACCAGGTGCTCTCCGCTGATGAAGATATCATGCCAAGGAGCAATATGGCGTTAGCTGGAACCGCTGATGGCCGGAGCTGATGATGAAGCAGGAAGCTAGATGGCAGAAACTGGTTATGGGGCAGAAACTGATGATAGGGTCCCTTAGTATGAGAGCGGATTTGGTGGTTGCAAGTTTTATAGGTAGCTTAATTTCTTTGTTAATGTATACATTTTAAATTCACATTATGTTTCCATTTTTTTATTTGATTTTTCAACTCTGTGATATTTATTAACTCTTGGTTTTTGTTCGTATCTTTAATTTAATTTAAAATATGTCGTTATTAAGAATGGAGCTTTGTTTGGAGCTTCCTTTATTTTGTGTTTTATTTAATAAAGAAATGTTTTGTGCTCTAACTTGCCACATTTTTTAACAAACTCCTTGTTGCTGCTGCCAGACTCCAAATCAGAAACTACTTCTAGCTGTATATAGTGTGCTTCGCTATCCCTTGTAATTTTTAAGAAACAGAATTTTGTTTTTTTTTTATTTATTCAAGTGCTCTAGGATATATTTCTAGTTTTGCCATCTGCTGCAAATACGCAACACCCCTTTTTCTTAACTTGGTTTGATATACCCTGTGCTTATCTTTTTTAACGGTTTCTCTTAAAAGGGGCGTGGCACCGCACATTTTTCCCAAAAATTATTTCGAACCATATCAATAGTTTGTACCAAACCTTACCTTCATATCTCTAATAATCTGTAAGATATGGTCGTTTTAAATTTGAGGAGTATAAGTGGGGCCCTCTTTCAAACTGGACTCCAAATAGCCTGTGCGTATCTCTTGACCAACTGTAACATACTTTAAAGATTTCAGGATGATCAGACTTTTATTATGTTCATTATAACGGTTTATTTAAAGAGGGGCGTGTTTGGTCCCGCCCACTTTTACAAAAAAAAAAATTAAAACATATCAGTAGTAATTGTTTCTAAACCTCACATTCGTTTGTGTGATATGGTCGTTTTACATTTTGACATGTGTGGGTGGGGCCATGCCCCTGTTTACAAACTTGAATCCAATAGATTCTACGTGCACTCCTTATATTTTTTTTACCAAAAATCCATGAAGCTTTGTGTGGGGGAACTTTTGACCACATATCATGCCTAGCCCATTATCGATACCAACAAACCAAGGACAGTCAGCTGATCAGACAGACATACCAATTTCGTCTTTGATTCTTCTGACGAGAGACGGTGCAAACGAAATTACAAAGTCAGTATGTATTTCATTGTTTAGATAAGTTTTGCATCTGCTTTGCTTTTTCCGCTTCCACCTACTGCTACGAACATTTTTCTTCGAGTCTGCGCTTCCCAATAAACATTCCTAGAAATATCTGCAACCTTCATTTGTCTAGATGAAAGAATGTTTTACCATTAAATCTGTATGACCGAGCTACGAGTGTGGCCCATAATAATGGCATAGGCTGGCGATAGCTTCGCGGTGGGCTAGAAGAGCTACTGCAGTTGTTGCAGTCCACAGCAGAACACTTTGGATGGTGTGGAGCACTTCACTCAGTCAACGGCTCGCGTCTTTTTCTAGAATAATTTGGTGTTAACAAAAAAAAAGAAGGAAAAAACAAAAAAAGGAAAGAACTGTTTTTGTTTTCATTTCATAAAGTTTAAGTGGCACTCTTAAGACCTATTTAAGGCTGGCATTGGGGCTGTCTGTAGACGGTGTTTACAGGCAGCTCCACGACGAAGCAGATTCGCCTATGATGTGAGTTAATACCAGAAGTAACGGGTGGAGTTGAGTTTTCAGTTTTCGCATCATAATATTAATGATTTGAAAATGCTTTTGTATGATTACAACGATCTTTGGGTTGAGACTTAATTGTGGAACAAGTCTCGGGTACAGTGGTGCTCAAAGGATATACTCGTATATACGAGTATTTGCGTATGCAAAAAATCGACAGCGTTCATGACAGTCTTCCGCACTGCCAATGTACGGTTATATCTTACACTGTCCGTTTAGCAAAGATGGTATTGAGCAGCCGCACCAATGAATAATGTCTAGTATCATGTGTGTATGCAATTTAATATTTAATATTCAGCGTTGAACTTGTCGTCTGCCGAGGTTTCACAACACAAACGGAGGTTTTGCGCTTGACGTTACGGATTTCATTCATGCCACGCTGATGTGGTGCTAAACTGTAAAATTAATTTGGGGCGTGTCACTGTATAAATCTTTCCGTGCTTGCAGTCAAGCCTTCTTCTGTTGTTCGTTGGTCTGTTCTGTCTTGTTGCATGGCATAAATTGTCAATAATTTGAAAATAATAAAATATTGTCGAATTATGATGTAATTTCATCAATAAATGATCATCGAATGATGTTGTAAGATCTGGAATTTACTGATATGTTGCTGCTATTAAACGCTGATATACACTAGTTGCAGTGATCTGTCAAAACAAGTCTGAAACTGATTAGAAATCGTGGCGAGACAAACCCATCGAAAAGCTGTGTTAAAAATTAAAAATATTGTTCGAAACGAGGAAAGTATCAGCGGCCTTGAAGAACGGCATGGGTCTTTAAAAACTTATGTGATTATAATTATAATGAAAGACCATTTAATACATAGTAGACGGATTATGACAGTTTATTGAAATAAGGTTCGTCCGCAGACTGAAGATATCAGTACTTGCCATTGTAGATAAATAAATTAAATCAGCGTCCAATTTTCTACAAATAATTTTTATAATGTTATATCTGCGCTCTTTGCACAGCAAGAAATTTAACACATTTCTCTGAAGGAGGAAAAATCTGCCAAGTAAGAAATGAAAAGCTGAAACGGAAACACAGAATTTTCGAAGCAAATACCGTTAATTTGTTATAAAAAAGTTTAGCGCCTGTGGTGCAAATTTATATTAAATTATTATATACTTATAAGTAGACAGTCGTTGATTTAACTTCATGGCACAATGACTGCTTATTTACGTTACAAATCCATAAATAAGGCTAAAGGTCGGACTTAATTGTTGGTTTTTAAAGCGGCATATTTCGTGGTGGCTATCAAGTACCGATGACCCGACCCGTCTTGTTTACCAGGCACAGTTATACAAGTATATTGCACATTATGGTATTTTTCAAAATGATTTGATTCGAGCAGAAATTTTGCTTGTACCTTCGAATTTATAGGGAAGAATGGAATAAAAAGGAATTTTTATTTAGAAATGTTAGGTCATACTAGGGTGCTATATATATTTCTAGGCTAATAATAAAAATGCGAATAATTATTATCAAAAATGGTTTGTTTTTCAAAGTTTTCTCCAGCTTGATTTATACACTTTTGCATGCGCTCAAAACAATTGTCG
The DNA here is from genome assembly GCA_963513945.1 of Hydrotaea diabolus. Classification (NCBI taxonomy): domain Eukaryota; kingdom Metazoa; phylum Arthropoda; class Insecta; order Diptera; family Muscidae; genus Hydrotaea; species Hydrotaea diabolus. Next base: position 14,165,362 of record OY740716.1, on the reverse strand, counting down.
ACGCACGTTTCCCACTCCGATTGAGACACCTCTAAAACATGGTTTTTGAACGCTTCAACAACATCTTCTGGCGACGAAAATCGTTGACCACGCATTTTTTGTCGATGTGCGGGAATTAAAAGATTTCATTGGGTACCGACTCTGGGCTGTACGGCGGATGACGCTTTGGTCGGTCAAAAGGCGCTAGTTTGAGCCGATATGTGAGAGATTGCATTGTCATGGTGCACAATGATTCGTCTTCTCCTGTTCGTTTTTCGAATTTCTCCGAAGACTTCAGGTAAACAAATTGTGGTGTAGCACTCAGAATTGACCGCCCTACGTTGCTCAAGCGAAACAGTCGCCACATGACCAGTTCTGCCAAAGAAACAGGCGACCATTTGCTTCGAAGTGCTTCTTCCACGAACAACTTTCGTTGGATTTCGCTCGTCTTCGAAGACCCACACGGTCGATTGCTGTTTTGTTTCGGGCTCATACGCATAGATCCATGATTCGTCACCTGTGAAGATCTTATAAACGTCTGTTGAAGCACCGTGCTCGTATTTTTTCAAAATTTCTTTGCACCAATCGACACGAGCGGTTTTTTGAGCGATTGTCAATTTGACAATCGCTCAGGGATCCAACGAGAACAAACCTTTTTTATGGTCAGGTATTCATGCGAATTATGCTGGTGGAAAAAATGTCCAATGATGTCTCTATCTCAGGGTATGTCACATGACGAGCTTGCATTATCAGTTCACGCGCGGCATCAAGGTTCTCTGGCACAAGGGCCGTTTTTGGACGACTTTCACGACCTTCGCGAGCGTCGGCTACGATTGAATTTATTAAACCAGTTTTTCACAATGCTACGAGGGCGGTTCGGAAAGTTCTTAGCCTATCAATGAAAGAGAATAGTTAGTTTTTGAAAAATATTTTTATTTTTCAATATAATCTCCTGAAACTTCAATACACTTAGTCCAACGCTTATCTAGCAATTATATCCCTTGATTAAAATAGTTTTCCTCAAGGTCTTCAAAATAGTGGTTTACAACTGTAATTGCATCTTCATTTGAGGTAAAACGCTTGCCAGCAAGGAATTTTTTAGATTTGGGAACAGGTAAAATTTACTGGGAGCTAAATCAGGAGAATAAGGAGGGTGGTCAAGCAACTCGTACTTTAATTCGTTGATTTTAGCCATTGTTAAAACACTCTTGTGCGCTGGTGCGTTGTCTTGATAAAAAATTATTTTTTTGTGTTGTAAGCCAGGACGTTTTTCTCGAATTTGTACATTTAATTGATCTAAAAGGTTGCAATAGTACTCTGAATTTATTGTTTTACCCTTTTGCAGATAGTAAATCAATAAAATACCTTTGAAGTCCCAAAAAACCGTTGCCATAACCTTACCAGCCGATTGAATTGTTTTTGCCTTCTTTGGGGCACTTCCTCCAGCTTCAGTCCATTGTTTGGATTGTTCTTTTGTCTCTGGAGTATAGTGGTGGATCCATGTCTAATCAACAGTTATGAAACGTCGCTTAAAATCCATTTTATTTCGCTGAAAACGATCCAAACAAGCTTGAAAAATGTTCATTCTTATGCGTTTTTGGTCGACTGTTAACAAGTCCGGCACCCATCTTGCAGAAAGCTTTTTCATCTGTAGTTCTTCATGCAAAATTAAATGGACTCGATCATTTCAGATGCCCATGATATTAGCTATTTCACGCACTTTTATTCGTCGATCATTTAATACGATATCATGCACTTTGGCTACAATTTCTGTTGTTGTTGCTGTTTTTGGACGTCCACTACGTGGTTCATCTTCAATGCTTGTACGACCACGTTTAAATTCAGCAACCCAATTTTTTACTGTTGCATATGAAGGAGCACTTTCACCTAACACATTTACCATATCATTATGAATTTCTTGTCCCGATAAACCTTTTTTATGTAAATACTCGTATTTAATGACACCACGCATTTCTAATTTTTCCATTTTAAAAAAAATCGCGGATGCGTCTTTTGTGAACACCTGTTTCTATATGAAGGAGTTGCCAGATCGAAACAAAATTTAACATGTGTTCATAGCAGAGATGGAATTTTCCAAAACACTTAACTTTTATACCGCGCTTTTTGTGCTATGCTAAGAAGTTTCCGAACCGCCTCGTATAGGATGGTGCTTCATCGCCATAGAAATATTCAAGTTCATCGATGCACTCTTGTCGTGATAGTCCACGTCGAAAGTTGTGAAAAATGATCGCACGAAAATGTTCACGAGTTAATTCCATTTTTTTGCCAAAATATTTTTTCAAGTCACTGTAACCAACACAAATGATGGTCGAACGCCAAAACGTTCTGAGTACGTTTATAAAAAATGTCAAACTTTCCAATGGACATGTCAGGCCAGAAATATATATAGCAACCCTCGTATTAGCTTAAAAAACAAAAATAATTCTTCAAATACTTGACCAAGAACAACATTACTCATAAAAGGATATGGTTAATCAGAGTTAACCATCAGTCGTTTATAACTTACCATTTGAACACAGTCCCAATAAAGTATACCCCATAAATTTATACATATCCTAATCGTTGTAAAATTCTAAGATAATCTAGACGTGTCCGTCAGTCTGTCTGTGAAATCAAAATTCAGGTCCACTATTGAGGCTAAGTGGCTGAAATTTTGCAGAAACATTTTTTGTTAGATCAGGACGGTTGTTATTGAAAATAGACTAGATCAGTCAAGATCCAGTCCCCTCACAAGGACTGGGACAAACCCTGGAAAAATGAACAATCCTAAACACTAAAACGATATCTCATGAACTATTAGAGATATAAATTTGATATTTGAAACTAATTATATCGGCATGGATGGAAGAGAAAAATTGGGCGTTGCCACGCTCCTTTAAAATATCACATTTAGGGTCAAACTAATAGTCCGATCGCTCAAAAATTTTTACAGAATAAAATCAATGACAAGGCAATAGTTATAGCCTGTATTAAGTAAAAACTGGACAAGGGGACGAGGCACTGGCCACTCAAACCTGAACTTGAAAATATTATTTCTCATGAATAATTTGAAACATATGATGTTGGCATAAATTGAAAACACATCCTGAGAGAAAAGTGGGTGGTACCACACCCTTTAAAATGTCAAAAAATGGGCTGATCCTTATAGAAATCTACCGGAGTGAAAACAACGATTAGCATGTTTAATGGGCTATATTGTGTTTCGGGGATCAACACCGCTATTCCGATAGTAGTTGGTATATATGGTATAAAATAAAAGACTGCCTGATATTAAAAGGCCGCTGCCACGTTCCCTTGAAAAAAGTTGTTCAAGGGAACGTACCATTTATGTGTGCTGCCAACCTGGCCTCTACTTGTTTAACGATCTATATATAAGTATACGAAGCATTTATTTTGCATATGCGAAGTATTATTGTCGAAGAGAGAGAGACACAATCGACTCACTGAAACAATTCCTACCATACTGACGGAGCATGCTTATATCTATGACAATTTATTACAGAATGTAATCCGATGGATTTAGTTCGTAATTAAGAATGCCGTACAACGAATGCAAATATGGAATTGTTTTTTCAAGGTTTGTCAGAAAGTGCGACTTTTACCTATGGTCCTAAGTCTCCAAAAATTCGTTTTGTTAAAAGAAGCGACTATAGGGACTATAAATATGATTACAGCTATTTCTGTCATTTCAATTACAAACCCACGGTGGAGGATATAAGAGGTTCGTCCGGGCCGAACTTAAGGTTGGTTTCACTTGTTTCTACTCATCTCAATTGTGTGTTAGGATACTCGTATACCCTTGCTCACACTTTACCCAATTCCAATTAGGGGGGAAATCAACCAATGATTACTTGGTTATTATTAGCCATTACTTTTTTACTTCTTTATCAACCGAAAGCAGCAGACTAAAAACGTCCCCTAAGGTCCATTGTAACGACCAATGGATGATACGTTTGAGTACCAATTAAACTCCTCCCTTATTAGACACCTTTTTACCAACTACTCGTACCTGTTGAACAATGTGTCGCGTGTGTCTTTCTACTAGTACCAAAGACTACACACATTTACTGCCCAACTGACTGCCGGTCTTGTGTTAGCGCTTCGCTCCATTCAATTGGCTTGTTGGCTGCTTTATGATTAGCGGCTCATTAGTAATTGATTAACGCCCTTAATTGTGTGGAGCGTTTCCGTTGCTTGCTTTGCATTCCGGTAGCTAAGTTGTTCACTTACGAGGGCATTTGCCGCCTGTAGGTTGTAATTATGTACACGCACCAACAATCATCACAAACGAAGTGTTTTTTTGTTTGTGTGATTGACAGCGACATCTGGTTGGGGAGCAGGCATGCAGCCGCAATGATGCTATGTATGCATGGTAGCTGCAAGGAATGTTATACTAAATGCTTACTAACTTAAATGGCTGTTTCCAATCTTAAAAGGTCTGTAGCCGCAATAAGTTTCCAAACGCGCGCGCTTCGAACTTGTTGACGTAACCTCTAGTGGGTTATATACAAATTCCGTAGGCCGTCCTAGCAAGTTTCTGTCAAAGGTTTTGAGTGCTTGAGCATTTTCTTCTAACCGCACAAATTGTTTTAGCTCACAGTTATTTCGCCGCTACAGCAAAGGGGTCCATAGACTCTATAAAAAAGAACTATCTCTAAAACACTTCCAACATCGCTACACCCGCTTGTTATAGCGCCATTTAAAAACACGGGTAGTTTAAGCTTGCTATAGAGTACTGTTTTGCTTCGTCTAGAGAATGCTTTATACAGGGTGATTCATTCACGATTGGACAAATTTCACCAGCGTATTCCTTGTCTCATTTCATGAAAATGTGTCACTTTACGCTCCACCATACTTTAACTCAGGAAATACAGACCATTCAAAGAAGTGAAAAACATCCAAAAGTTTTTGATTCGAAAATACTTCCGAATTGTATCGGATCCAATGAATTTTACACAGGCTTGTCGTAGGACAGATGGACTTTTTTTTTAACCGCTTTGACATCGCTTCTAAAAACAAGCATTGAATTTCATTTTTCATAACTTTTTCCATACGTTAAAGAAAAACTAGTAGACGAATTAATTCGGCCGTGTTGTGCTTATATAATACCAACCATAATGGATTAGGTCAAATATAAACATATTGTCAAGGGGCATGGCACCGGTCTCCTATCTTTGAGGTTGTGATCCTTCCCATACCAAAAGTATCATAACGGCATTAGTTCATGAGATATAGCCTTTCGATAAACAGGGTTGCATGAGCGGTGCCACACCCTTTGTCCAATTTTAACACAATATAATCTATATTAAAATGCTAATATTTAATTTCATTCTGTTAAGCATTTATAGCAATAGGCACATTACCATAAGCCAGAATGGCGCGTGACACCGCCCACTTTTACTTCAAGATGTGTTTCGATCCACGTTAATATCATATGTTTCAAATACCATCGTCACATTGGCCTCATGACCTCAGGCTTTGTATATAACAATGAAATACATAAATAAAAATAGTTATCTTTATTAGTTTATGAGATATATTCTTTTTAAGCTCCACATTGTATGGGCAGTGCCACGCCCTTTTGTCCAAACATAGTCTGTCATAATTTCCTAGTCTTTGATTTCATTCTGTAAATTTTTTAAACGATCGGTCAAGAACTGGTTCAACCTCTGGAAATATCAACCATTCTAAACTTAAAAATGCAATATCTAATGAACTTTAAGAGATATGAGGCTGATACTTGGAGCACGTAACATTGGCATGGATCGAAACTTATTTAGAAGGAAAAGTGGAAGGTGCCACGTCCCTTTAAAATCGTATTATGTGTAACGATTTTTCGGCGATTTATGTTTTCAAAAAAAAAAGATTTTTTTAAAAACGACGATTTTTCACTGATTGTGGTTGGCAGCCCTGGGTCTACTTAATTGACCGATCCTTATAGAAATTTAACAGAATCGAACCAATGATTAGTATAATATTATAGACTAGAGTGTGCTACAATTGTCCCCGCCCATGATGGGGTACAATTTGTGGCATCTGGATCTGCAGGACCTCAAATCAACTCATATCAAAGCTGATCGCTTTTGATGTCGGTAATACGTTTGCTCGATTTATATCGATCTTTCTTAGAGATCGAACTATTAGAGTTATTGTAGATGGGTTCTCATCCAACACACATAGGCCGACCGCAGGTGTACCACCTGGCTCTGCCCTTTCTCCCTCTTTGTTTCTTATTTTCATTGACGATCTTTTGGGTCAGACCGTGAATCCAATCTACTCTTTCGCAAATGATAGGTTCTTTTGTCATTCACGGATGGTACGGATATTGAACAATCAGAAGCTCTCGATGTTCTGGCCCTGAAAATTCAATGTGACGCTCGTTGGGCGAGGCATGTATTCGAAGTGTCGAAATAACAACTCAAGTGCATAGGCTTTTTAAAGCGGCGCAAGAAATATTTCACTCCTTCTGATCTTTTCAATATCTACACGCAGAAAAAAAGTATGGTTGGGGTGACAATATTCGAAGAGCATCATACTATTGTTGGGTATATGGTTGTGATACAACAATATTATGATCTTCACAACAATAGTATGATTCACACATAACCATACTATGATCGCCACAACCATAGTATGATTCACACTCAATCATAATATTATCTCTACAACCATATTATGATCCTCACAACCATAGTATGTTTCTACCTTCCGATTGTCGTTGTTGTTTTTTAATGGACAACAACCATTCACAGTATCGTGTGTATGTGTTTTTTTGTATATCAAAAAAACATACGCACACACATAAATGTATGCTCTATAAAACCTGTTTTGTTATGTTCATAGTCGCAACCATGCTGTATGATTGCCTTAATCTAATTATTGTTAACGTAAATTTTAAACAACAATACTTTTGTTGCACCAACCATGTTTATATGGTTGTTACAACCATATTTTCATTTATAAATTTGGCAATAATACTATTGTTACATTTCAACAATAGCAATATTGTCGCAATCATACTATTGTCAAAATGAAATTCAAAAAACAATACTATGGTTGCGACGAACATGCTTTTATTGTAGAGAACAACTTATTGTTACGGTGACCATAGTGTAACCATATCTTTTCTCTGTGTGTATACAACTTACATCAGGCCGAAGATGGAATACAACTCCCATATATGGGCAGGTGCTCCAAAATCATCCTTGGAGCTCCTTGACCGTGTTCAAAGGAGAGCGATGGTGCCGATAGGTGACAGTAGGGTATCCAACTCTATTGTTTCCCTTTAGCATCGTCGGAATGTGGGTTGCGTGACGCTGTTCTATCGTTATTTTCATGATGTGTGTTCATCAGACATCCGTCGCCTTATTCCTGACATGAGAATGTTCGGCAGGGATACGCGTCTTTCTAGGAATTCACACCCGATTATATTCGTTTTTCGCTCATACAGTCCGTATGTGGAATCGACTTCCGGCAAATCTATTTCCCACTAATTGCGACATCCAGAAGTTCAAGACAAGCGTCAATAATAATTACTTCCTCTTTCCCCCTCCTATCCGTTACTTTCCACTCGACAACGCAATGCACCGCATGTATAGAGGACATCCCCTGAGTGTTGGTTATTTAAAAAAAAAACCTATGTGGTCCAGTTTCACCACAGTTAATCAATGGTCGCTAAAAACGTCACCGTATTTCACGTCAACTTGTGGTAGAATTTGAACGATAATTAACAGCCAAAAAAAGGGTAGGCAGGTCGAGGGACAGGTCATAAAAAAAAGAAAAATGAAATGGAGTAGTCGCTATCAGTAGGAACACAAATACTGTTACACACGTTTTATGGCGTAAAATAAAAAGTACTGAATGGTTTTGGACCAAATATTTTTTAATATAAGTATATTAATTGATGTATATTGTATCCAAAAATAGTCTACTTATTCGTAATGTCCACCTTTTGCCTTTACACACGCCTTAAGTCGCACTGGTCAATCGTCAATAGCTGCACGAACCTCGTCCATTAGAAAATTGGCCACAGCTCGAACCAAAGCAGTCTTAAGAGATCCAATATTGAGGTATCTTTAATGACAAACCTTGTCCTCTAAAACCGTCCACAATTTGTAATCCAATGGGTTCAAATCTGGACTGCCATTCTTCAGAGGAAATGAACGCTGGCAAATTGTTTCAAAGCCAGGCCTGCGACGTTTAGCCTTATGGGCTGGCGCAGAATCCTGCTGGAAAGTCCATGGCTGGTTTTGGAATAGGGAATTGTTAAGAGGCTTTACAACAGCATCCAAAACGGATTCTTGGTAAACTTTGGCCGATGTTTTGACACCTTGTTCGCAGAAATGCAGACATCGTAAGAGACACCCCACCAAACCATGACTGAAGCTGGGTGATAACCCTTTTCCACCCTTGGGATCAGTTCAGATGCTTTCGTAGATGACGGCGCATACACTCATCATTTTGCTTGTTAAATTTTTCCTGAACGGTAAACACTTTTTCATCGGTGAATAAAATTTTTCTGTGCACGTTATCAGCGTGCTTCTCCAAAAGACGTTTGCATTTTTCAATCCTATTTTTTGTAAAGCTGCAGTCAATAAATGTCCGGTACGTCGTTTGAAAGCCCCTAGTCCCAAGTCTTTTTAATGATTCGACTCATGGACTTTTGCGTGATATTCATCTCACGGGCCATGATTTTCTCTTTTTGAAGCGGATTTCTATGAATTCTTGATTTAACGGCTTTGATGAAATGGGGTGTTCGAACAGAGCGTAGGCGGCGCCACCGGTGGCGGTCTTTTACATCTCCAGTCTCCCCAACAGTTTTATGCATCGGTAGACGAACATGCGGCTAATCCATAGTGGCCGGAGCATTTTAAAAATATCGCTTTTTTTATTTCACATTTGATAAGCGCTATTACAGCGATACGGTTCTCATTATCTGGCCACTCATTGATGAAAGTTGAAACAATTTTAAAATCCCTTTACAGACTAACGCTATTGAGGTTAGCTTTCAAAACCCATACGACATTAACGGGTGTGTTAAGTTCTACTATTGAAATGGGTGTGTTCAATGTTGTAACAGTACTTATGTCGCTACTAAGTACAAAGCTAGGTATAATAAACAAATTTTTCTTTATTTCAGAAATTTCTTTTGGGATTTGATTCAAAACGTACCATAATTACAAAAATATTTAATATATACGTAGAAGACAGTGCCTCCTACAGGGACCAAACTAAAGAGATAACTTACGACGGACAGACAACACTTACATATGGCCCAAGTTTGGTGTCAATCGGTCAAACGGTTGTCGAGTTCTAGACGCTCGCACACCGAACATAACATTTTTATATATTAAAGAAGAAGAAGAATCCACATTCAGATAAATCATTTAATGAAAGGTTTGATGCTACGAGTATTTTTCGAATTTAGTTCAAATTTTAAACAATTCAGCAAAATAGTATTTGACTTCAATTAGTATTTTTCAACAACGAGCTGCAAGGAAATTAGGCCACCTTATTCTATTTTCCGAGGCATTTTCCATTTTTCGGGCAGGCAAAATTTTTCGGAAGGAAGGTATTTTCCTGCCTATTTTTCATTTACGAGGGCGACCGCAAAACTAACTGGCCTGGCACATTTTCTGTTTTACTAGCAACTTTTTTCGTTTTTTAAAAGCAATCTTTTATAAGCCATCTGTCAAAATTTCCGAAATATTTATTGATTATTTTCTTTGTTACTGGTAAACAAGTTTTATAATTTTTGAAAAATGGAAAATAAAGAGTCTCGTGCGATAATTAAACACTTTTATATGAAAGGTTATACCCCACAATTAATCAAAGATGAATTGGATTCTGTTCATGGTGATAATGCACCATCATACTCCACCGTGAAATCCTGGGTTCAACAATTTAAAATGGGTCGTTCAAGTACGGAAGATGAACAACGCTCTGGAAGACCAAAAACTGCTACTACTATTGAAAACATTAGAAAATATTTAATGAAGTGACTTAAGATAGACGAATAAAGCTCAGAGAACTTGCTGATATTGTTAAAATACACGAAAAACAAGTTTGGAGTATTTTACATGATGAACTCCACATGAAAAAGCTATCCGCAAGTAGGGTGCCGCGTTTGTTGACTTTGCCCAAAAAATCGTCCGTTGGACCAATTCTGAGGAGCTTTTAGCGATTTATCAGCGTAATCCAATAGAGTTCTTGCGCCAATTCATAACTGTTGATAAAACATGGATCCATCACTACATCCCAGAATGCAAAAAACAGTCAAAACAATGGATAGAAGCTGGTAAAAGTGGTCCCAAGAAGGCGAAAACTGTTAAGTCAGCAGGAAAAGTAATGGCCGCAGTATTTTGGGATGCAAGGGGTATAATATTTATTGATTATCTTGAGAAAGGAAAAACTATAAATAGTGAATATTATTGTGCATTATTGCATCGGTTGAGTGAAGAAATCCAGATAAAACGACCGCATTTAGAAAAAAAAAGTTCTTTTTCATCAAGATAATGCTCCTTTACACACTGCATTTTTAACTCAACAAAAACTGGCCGAATTACGATTTGAAATTGCTCCGCATCCACCATATAGTCCAGATTTAACTGCTGCTGATTATTTCTTGTTTCCAAATTTAAAAAAAATTCTCGGTGGCAAAAAATGCTCCTTTACACACTGCATTTTTAACTCAACAAAAACTGGCCGAATTACGATTTGAAATTGCTCCGCATCCACCATATAGTCCAGATTTAACTGCTGCTGATTATTTCTTGTTTCCAAATTTAAAAAAAATTCTCGGTGGCAAAAAATGTTCGTCCAATAGCGAGGTTATTGCTGAAACTGAGGCATATTTTGAAGGTCTTGAAAAATCTTATTTTTCGGATGGAATTAAAAAACTTGAAAAACGTATGATGAAGTGTATTGAGTTGAAAGGAGATTATGTTGAAAAATAAATAATAATAATTCCAAAAAAACGGTTCTTTTTATGTTAGGCCAGTTACTTTTGCGGTCGCCCTCGTATAAGTAAATTCCCAAGAATAAGTTAAATATATATCATGGCAAGGACAGCGGTCATATGCCTATTATAGACGCTCTTCAAAACTCGAAGCGTGTGCACATATTACGAAAAGGTGCAATCATGGAGTTTATGGCCATCTGCTGGAGTAAATCTAGAGACAAGATGTTGTTTACCCTGAAACCAAACTTGTGCTTGTGCCACGGCATCTTTAATATTATTGCCTTTTGATCCGCCCGCAGAGTAAAGATTTGGTTACTACTTGGTCACGGCAACAATAATATGTTCTATGCATAAAAAGCATGATCGTCGCAACCATAGTATTGTTTTTTGAATTTCATTTGAAAATGGTACGATTGCTGCAATATTAATACTGTTGAGATGTAACAATAGCTTCATAAACAAATTAAAAAAATTAAATAAGTTTGGTGCGACAAAAGTTTTGTTTTCGGATTTTGTGTTTACAATAATATGATTACGACAATTATACCGTATGATTGTAACAACGATACACGCCATAAAAAACATACCAAGTGACTGACTTGACACACTTGTAATGACCAAGACGATTAGGAATTTTGCCAGTTCAAAATAAATCTGACCGTTGCTTAGTAAACAAAAATTGCCTTTAAACAAATATGTTACAACTACTTTACATTCATTGAAATTTTCATTGCTTAACTTTATAATATTTACTGGCGCAGAATCCTGCTGGAAAGTCCATGGCTGGTTTTGGAATAGGGAATTGTTAAGAGGCTTTACAACAGCATCCAAAACGGATTCTTGGTAAACTTTGGCCGATGTTTTGACACCTTGTTCGCAGAAATGCAGACATCGTAAGAGACACCCCACCAAACCATGACTGAAGCTGGGTGATAACCCTTTTCCACCCTTGGGATCAGTTCAGATGCTTTCGTAGATGACGGCGCATACACTCATCATTTTGCTTGTTAAATTTTTCCTGAACGGTAAACACTTTTTCATCGGTGAATAAAATTTTTCTGTGCACGTTATCAGCGTGCTTCTCCAAAAGACGTTTGCATTTTTCAATCCTATTTTTTGTAAAGCTGCAGTCAATAAATGTCCGGTACGTCGTTTGAAAGCCCCTAGTCCCAAGTCTTTTTAATGATTCGACTCATGGACTTTTGCGTGATATTCATCTCACGGGCCATGATTTTCTCTTTTTGAAGCGGATTTCTATGAATTCTTGATTTAACGGCTTTGATGAAATGGGGTGTTCGAACAGAGCGTAGGCGGCGCCACCGGTGGCGGTCTTTTACATCTCCAGTCTCCCCAACAGTTTTATGCATCGGTAGACGAACATGCGGCTAATCCATAGTGGCCGGAGCATTTTAAAAATATCGCTTTTTTTATTTCACATTTGATAAGCGCTATTACAGCGATACGGTTCTCATTATCTGGCCACTCATTGATGAAAGTTGAAACAATTTTAAAATCCCTTTACAGACTAACGCTATTGAGGTTAGCTTTCAAAACCCATACGACATTAACGGGTGTGTTAAGTTCTACTATTGAAATGGGTGTGTTCAATGTTGTAACAGTACTTATGTCGCTACTAAGTACAAAGCTAGGTATAATAAACAAATTTTTCTTTATTTCAGAAATTTCTTTTGGGATTTAATTCACAACGTACCATAATTACAAAAATATTTAATATATACGTAGAAGACAGTGCCTACTACAGGGACCAAACTAAAGAGATAACTTACGACGGACAGACAACACTTACATATGGCCCAAGTTTGGTGTCAATCGGTCAAACGGTTGTCGAGTTCTAGACGCTCGCACACCGAACATAACATTTTTATATATTAAAGAAGAAGAAGAATCCACATTCAGATAAATCATTTAATGAAAGGTTTGATGCTACGAGTATTTTTCGAATTTAGTTCAAATTTTAAACAATTCAGCAAAATAGTATTTGACTTCAATTAGTATTTTTCAACAACGAGCTGCAAGGAAATTAGGCCACCTTATTCTATTTTCCGAGGCATTTTCCATTTTTCGGGCAGGCAAAATTTTTCGGAAGGAAGGTATTTTCCTGCCTATTTTTCATTTACGAGGGCGACCGCAAAACTAACTGGCCTGGCACATTTTCTGTTTTACTAGCAACTTTTTTCGTTTTTTAAAAGCAATCTTTTATAAGCCATCTGTCAAAATTTCCGAAATATTTATTGATTATTTTCTTTGTTACTGGTAAACAAGTTTTATAATTTTTGAAAAATGGAAAATAAAGAGTCTCGTGCGATAATTAAACACTTTTATATGAAAGGTTATACCCCACAATTAATCAAAGATGAATTGGATTCTGTTCATGGTGATAATGCACCATCATACTCCACCGTGAAATCCTGGGTTCAACAATTTAAAATGGGTCGTTCAAGTACGGAAGATGAACAACGCTCTGGAAGACCAAAAACTGCTACTACTATTGAAAACATTAGAAAATATTTAATGAAGTGACTTAAGATAGACGAATAAAGCTCAGAGAACTTGCTGATATTGTTAAAATACACGAAAAACAAGTTTGGAGTATTTTACATGATGAACTCCACATGAAAAAGCTATCCGCAAGTAGGGTGCCGCGTTTGTTGACTTTGCCCAAAAAATCGTCCGTTGGACCAATTCTGAGGAGCTTTTAGCGATTTATCAGCGTAATCCAATAGAGTTCTTGCGCCAATTCATAACTGTTGATAAAACATGGATCCATCACTACATCCCAGAATGCAAAAAACAGTCAAAACAATGGATAGAAGCTGGTAAAAGTGGTCCCAAGAAGGCGAAAACTGTTAAGTCAGCAGGAAAAGTAATGGCCGCAGTATTTTGGGATGCAAGGGGTATAATATTTATTGATTATCTTGAGAAAGGAAAAACTATAAATAGTGAATATTATTGTGCATTATTGCATCGGTTGAGTGAAGAAATCCAGATAAAACGACCGCATTTAGAAAAAAAAAGTTCTTTTTCATCAAGATAATGCTCCTTTACACACTGCATTTTTAACTCAACAAAAACTGGCCGAATTACGATTTGAAATTGCTCCGCATCCACCATATAGTCCAGATTTAACTGCTGCTGATTATTTCTTGTTTCCAAATTTAAAAAAAATTCTCGGTGGCAAAAAATGCTCCTTTACACACTGCATTTTTAACTCAACAAAAACTGGCCGAATTACGATTTGAAATTGCTCCGCATCCACCATATAGTCCAGATTTAACTGCTGCTGATTATTTCTTGTTTCCAAATTTAAAAAAAATTCTCGGTGGCAAAAAATGTTCGTCCAATAGCGAGGTTATTGCTGAAACTGAGGCATATTTTGAAGGTCTTGAAAAATCTTATTTTTCGGATGGAATTAAAAAACTTGAAAAACGTATGATGAAGTGTATTGAGTTGAAAGGAGATTATGTTGAAAAATAAATAATAATAATTCCAAAAAAACGGTTCTTTTTATGTTAGGCCAGTTACTTTTGCGGTCGCCCTCGTATAAGTAAATTCCCAAGAATAAGTTAAATATATATCATGGCAAGGACAGCGGTCATATGCCTATTATAGACGCTCTTCAAAACTCGAAGCGTGTGCACATATTACGAAAAGGTGCAATCATGGAGTTTATGGCCATCTGCTGGAGTAAATCTAGAGACAAGATGTTGTTTACCCTGAAACCAAACTTGTGCTTGTGCCACGGCATCTTTAATATTATTGCCTTTTGATCCGCCCGCAGAGTAAAGATTTGGTTACTACTTGGTCACGGCAACAATAATATGTTCTATGCATAAAAAGCATGATCGTCGCAACCATAGTATTGTTTTTTGAATTTCATTTGAAAATGGTACGATTGCTGCAATATTAATACTGTTGAGATGTAACAATAGCTTCATAAACAAATTAAAAAAATTAAATAAGTTTGGTGCGACAAAAGTTTTGTTTTCGGATTTTGTGTTTACAATAATATGATTACGACAATTATACCGTATGATTGTAACAACGATACACGCCATAAAAAACATACCAAGTGACTGACTTGACACACTTGTAATGACCAAGACGATTAGGAATTTTGCCAGTTCAAAATAAATCTGACCGTTGCTTAGTAAACAAAAATTGCCTTTAAACAAATATGTTACAACTACTTTACATTCATTGAAATTTTCATTGCTTAACTTTATAATATTTACTGCATTAAAAACTAATTTGCCCTTCACACATCACCTTACGCTCTTAGACGGGAAATATTAACGGCTGCTAAACATTCTAATAGTATGTCCATCTAAAAGTGCGAATCAAACGCTTAATGATCACTTTTATACACCAGAGTAAGAGAGAATAGCGTGTGGTACAGGTAGTAACTTAAATAAATTATGCTGGCAACAAACATGGATGGATAATAAACATACACCCTACACAGGTGTACAGTGTTAACTTACCGAGTAAAACTCACTGCCTATAAACTTACTTATGGCTTCTGTTTAATCCTCAGCCTGAATGAGAAATGTCTTCCAAGCATGGCCAAATCCGATGGCAGTGCTGGTGTTGTCTTTACATTAGAGTGTCCGAAAACCAACATTCCAGTTTATATGTCCAAATCCGACAGTCGGTTTTCCGGTTTTTTCCAGTCAGGTTTTTCGTTGTAAAATCAAAGAAAATTTATAACTTCATCGAAAATGAGAAAAATCAGTTAAGATAAGCTATACGAGTAGCTTCAATACATATGTTTGGCCTGACAAAATTTGGCACACGTAAGTTTTTTGGGCCGAGGACGGGCGCTATGATTTTTAGATTTAGATATAGCTCCCACACATATGTTCAATCGTAATAAAATATGACAAAAGTGAGTTTTTTGGAGAAAGAACGAAGGCTGTTGGCTATTAAGAAAATCGGTTAAAATTTAGATATAGCTCCCACACATATGTTCCACCGATTTTATGTATGTAGCTTTAGAAGCCACATATTACATCCATCTTGAAAAAATTCGGCACTGTCATTTACGTAGATCTGTAATCAGCTCAGATATAAATGGGTGCTACTGATCCACGTGTTGATATAGCCCCAGTGCAAATATCCCAAAGATACTCTTACATACAGTCCCTCTAAAAAATCATATTAGTACCGATTTCGCTCAAATTTAATACCACATATAACGGTAGACAAACAAACAGTCTTGGGCCGATTTGGGTAATATAAGATAATTTTTTTATATAGTCCGTATAAAATGTGTGAGGCCCAATAAATGGCTTATTATATACATTAACATAAGGCTTTAAAACAACTATAAAATTTTCTCACAAAGCCAAAAATCGAATTATATTTGCAGTTTGACTAAATTATGGTGACGAATCAAGCCAGAAAATATAATCCATTTAAACGTGTACTAAATGGGTATCAAAAACAATGAATATTTCTAACAAATTCAAATATGACCCTAATATATTACTCTAAGTGTTCAAGGGATTCAAAAACCTCTTTTCAGTTGGCTTTTCTGTACAACTAGAAGTGAAGGATATAAAAAGTCGGTCATGCCACATTACAAGTTTTTTTTTAACCTCTAATCGCAGGAAGTGATTTTATAATATTTTTGTGTCTAGAAATAGAGACAATTACTTTCCTTTTGATTGTTGAAATATTGGGAAGTGCAAAAACCGGAATGTCGGTAAACCCTTAATGAAAACCCTTAATATTTCTCATAATTCAAGTTTCATATTAGAGTATATTCATACTTGATATTAAAGAACATTCATATCCTTACCCGGTCTTCCCAGTCTACTAAGTATACAGCTTTTCTAGTTAGAGCATTCCCATTCATTCGACGGACATGTCGAACTCATCTTCATTTCTGTGTATGGATGAATTTACAGATTATCCTTCTATGCTTTAGGTTAGCTTACTTCCGATTTGAGATGTTGTCGCAACAGATGTCGCACAGTAGCCGTGTTCGTTTGACATAGTAAGTTTGCAATATGGTTATCTGGTAATATTAAGCACAAATGACAAAAATACGGCAACACAGTGAATTAAACAACAAGAGGGTTTATTTGCGAATTTGTCAAAAGCAGACAATTAAAATCTTAAAATTGTAATAAAATTATCAATGAAACTTAATAAATCATTTAATTGATACAAAGTGCGGAAAAATGTATTGTTGCTATTAATTTGAGGTGATTCAAAGTTTCACTGAGACCATCTCCTGCAGACTTACCCAATACGAATTGGCCGATGATACCCCTCCGTGCTTGTTTTATTTTTTGTGTATAAGATACGAATCGGCCCATTAGACCTCTTCCTGTTTGATTATTATTTTGTATTCGTAATAAGCAGGATCATATTTGAGTTATTGTTGGAAAAAAAGGAGGAAACTTTTACTTATTTATTTAGCGACTTAAGGTTAACTTGCTTGCTAACAGCGTAACTTCCATATAAATGCTTGCTGAATAGCCTCAAAAGAAATAGCTATTAACTTTGCCCGCTCTCAGATTCGAATGTTAACTCTGGTGGTATCAGATACAACATATTAAACGCCATCGTTTTCAAATTTGTTGAAACTGAACCATATTCATCTGTTTGAGAATAACCTCTACACAAATATCCCAATTGATTAGAGGTCTTGTTGTTCTAGAAGAAATTACTCCGATTCAGGCCTAGTTTCATATTAAACCCAATTTGCATGAAACGTGAAGTGAAACTGGACCAATTTGGTTCATATTTTCAGATTGTTTCTTCCTTCCTTGCCACTCTAGAAGTCACATATTACTTCCGATTCCGATCAGATTTCGCATAGACCATTGCGAGCGTTCAAAACACAACTTCGGCAAATAGGACGTGACGTTATGATTTCGAATAGCTTTAACCCAAAGGTCCTCCCTTAGTTGAGGCTCAGCCGCTCTAGAAGTCACAAATCAAATTCGATTGTGATCAAATTTATGAAAGTGAGTTTTAAGCTCCTACAGATATCTATAAAGGTCCTTCTCCTGCCACTTTAGAGGTCACATATTGCATCCGATTCCGATCAAATTTCGCATAGACCATAACGAGTGACCAACACACATTTGTGGTAAATAGGGCGTTATAATTTCGAATAGCTTCAACCCAAAGATCTTTCCTTAGATTTAGCCGCAAATCAAATTCGATTGTGATAAGATTTATGATAGTGCCCTTTAACTGACTTTATAGCCATTCTTATGGGGAAAGGAATTGGACCATCGCTTAATATAGTGACCAAGTGAATGACGTTGTTAAGTTCGGCCTGGCCGAGCCTTATAAATAAAAATTACTCTTTTTAAGGCCCTTTGGGCTTATGCATAAATTCCTAATCTCAGCATATATATGTTTGTGGCAATCATATAAACATGGTTGGTGCAACAAAAGTATTGTTGTTTTAAATTTATGTTAACAATAATATGATTAGGGCAATCATACCGTATGGTTGCGACTATGAACATAATAAAACAGGTTTTATAGAGCATACATGTATGTGTGCACGATATAGTGCTTGGATGTTGTCCATTTTAAAAAACAACAACAATCAGAAGGTTTTTCGAGGGATTTCTATTGTGTTTACTTAGTTCGGTGAAATAGTCTACTGACGACTGGTTCTCGTTTCTTTAAAATCTGACTGCACTTAAGTACATAGCCATTGATCGTGGTTTAATCACATTCGCTACTTGGGGTCTACGGATGGTGAAGTAGCATTCACCCCTCCTGGCAACTAAAAGTATTTTCGACTGCCGTTGGAATATATATTTTTGTTTCTTGAATAAAATGTTCTATTATAACATCGCCTCAAATCTGGCTATGAACAAATTGTAATGCAATAACTTTCTTGATAAAAATCTCAATTTTTGAATAACAACATAACCCAATCCTTATAAATAATTTTGGGGATCATAGTATGGTTAAGCGAATGATACTATAGTTGTAGGGATAATAGCATGGTTGCGTGTGAATCATACTACGGTTGTGAGTATCTTCTATGGTTGTATGAGAAAAATAGTATGGTTGAGTGTGACTCATAATATATAAATAATTTTGGGGATCATAGTATGGTTAAGCGAATCATACTATAGTTGTAGGGATAATAGCATGGTTGCGTGTGAATCATACTACGGTTGTGAGTATCTTCTATGGTTGTATGAGAAAAATAGTATGGTTGAGTGTGACTCATAATATGGTTGTGGAGATCATGGTATGGTTGTGTGTGAATAATATTATTGTTGTGGGAATCATAATATTATTGTGCCACAACCATATACCCAACATCTGTATGAATATTGATTAACCCAACCATACTTTTTTTCTGCATGCATTTTACTATGCGATCCATGGAGGAGTGTATAAAAGCTTCGGCCCAGCCGAACTTACGAATTGTCCTCTTGTTTTTTTCTGTGCGTTGTGGGGTCTTTTCAGTCATTTTGCTGGTGGTAATGATAGTGATGAGGAATGCAAATGCAAACTTATTTGCCACCGTGCCGCAGCAATGGCTTTGCAACATTATTCTTGCAATATACATGTACACACACACACGCTTATATTCTCGTCTAATAACTACCTCGTGTAGTGGCACCATCATTTGCTACCATTTAATGTTTCGATCGGTTCGGTCGATCGTACCTGATGCCGGTGACTTACAATATGTGGTATGGGATGGACTCACTATCAAATATTAGTGACGATACAAAATGAACAAAAACTGAAATGGTCGATAATGGATGGAAGGATAGAGAAGCAAACAGCATTTCGTTCAATTGATTTTTTCTACCGTATACTAGCAAACAAACGGGCAACTCTGGGGAAAATGTATAATTTGAAAGCAGCACTTTTTCCGTGCGCCACCCCTCCGAATTCCTGCCGTCATCGCAGTCCATTGAATGTCGCAAGAGATGCAGAATAATCTACATAGTGGCAATATCGGTGGGTTTACCAGAGTCGGAGCAAAGGACAGATTGGAAAGGCCGGATAATCAGACTTTACTCGAATTAAACGAATGGTCAAAGGTACGTCTCAACACACAAGGATTAAGTAGCGATTTTCTCAGCGGCGGAACTTCACCTCGCCAATGACGTAAAATACATAAGTAATTCGGAACTACTTCTACATTGTAGATTCTGGCCAATTGATATATAAGTTATATCTTTACAGGTCACAGGTTCACGCATGGTCGTTAATAAAATATTGAGATCAGAATGTGAGTAGGAAATTTGCTTTTAGATTCCAAAAAAGTGTCACGTTGAGGGCCTAGGACATGTCCAGAGCATGTATGCCTATGCTAAGGGAGGCCTCACAAATTCCGTCCGCTGGCTATATCTACTCGTAGTGGTAGTGTTAGTATGCCTCAAATTGTTTCTGACTGTTCGTTCAGCTTTCAAATGTTGCGGTTATTGTTGCACACGCCGGTGCTGCTTGCTGCCGATGACGACGATGACTCTGCTAACCGGCTTTTGTTTGTTGCACCAGCCAAATCTTTCAAATGGCGTTCGTGGTGATCATCTGCTTTTTGCTGCTGTTGTTGCCGGCTTGTTGTTTGGTCGCAATGACTCCATCCATCTAACTGTCATTTAGACGATTTTTTTCAATGTTGCGTGCCATCGATCGGTAAATGTTGCATTGGAACTCTATCCGTCTGCGATTGTGTGTACGCTGCTGCGGTTAAAGTCTGCATTAATCGTAAAATTATTAAATTCGATTTAGCATCGAAGGTTTGTGGTTTTGGCTTCCATTTGTTTTATTTACTTCTCAAAAGTGCTACCGGATAATAATCATCGTTGGCAGCCAGCAGTTGTAGCCACAAACACTCATAATGTGAATGATGGAGCAGTATTAGTTGAGCACTAGATCTCCAAATAGATGCCAGAGATGACTATTCACTTTATTGTTAAGTAAGAGATTTGTGGAATGGCTGGCGATGCTTTTTTTTAAAGAGAAATTAGACCGTAGGAACCAAGGTGAAATTGTATGCCTACTGCCCAATGGTTTAGTAAATTTGTCCGTTTGCGAAATCTTAAGAACCTCCTCCGCCCGCCCGCCTGAACTTTAGAATAAAGCACGATAGCTATTAAACGATAGGGGCTTTCGTGAAAAACACTTCAACTGAAACTAAAATTTAAATAAAAGCTTTTCATTGCAGATACCCATTAATTTTAGAAAGCAGATTTGCATTTCACAATTTTAAATTATATATACTCGTATATATACTCGTATAAAAGTACACAGATTTGCGCATTTAGATTATAAAGGTGCCTATTAAGCTCATCGTAGGGCTAGATATAGATCTAAACTTTTGTTTCTCCTACATTGTAGATCATAGACAATATTTCTGCAAAAAATTGAGTTTTGATTATTTCCATTTTGTATTCTAAAAAGCAAAAAAACCTTAAATAGTGGGGTTTATTTTAGAGACTGCGATCTGTGGCACTAAATTAATGAAAAACAAGTTGTAGTAAGGCAAAATGAAATGTTATCCAATAAAGATGTAAAAGGTTGTACTTTTCATGCTTATGCGGCTCCATTAGCAAACATTTTAAAATAATTGATGAAGGTTTTTTTTTTAAATTTTGGTGTGTAAATAATACAGTAATTATACTCTTATGTCATAAGTAGACCAAATTGGCTTAGTCCATTGGACGTGTATTTAAAAGTCTCCTATTGATATATTGCGAGGCATATATTTCCTTCATATCTGATGTGCTGATGTGCCAAAGCTTTTTTGCATTTCGCTTTTAACGAAGCTTCGTTTCCCATAAGAAATTAAGGATGGCCGTCGGGAAAGTATACTAATTTGTTTATTTATAGTTTTTTGATTACATGAAAGAAATGGATCTTATATTGATAAATGTTTTACTTAATGTCGGCAATTATGTATGGAATATAATATCAGATAATTGTCCGCCTCTGTTAGCCTCACAAATGCGAGCCTTTTTGAGCACATTTTTCATTGCATTCAGTAAGTCGTCGAATTGAGGTTGATGGATTGTTTTGAACACTTGCTGGAGCAGCAGTAATGTTTTCAGTCGATCTCGCAGTACTTTGTGGTCCATGCTTGGGCCTATCACCTACAGACTCTCTCTTTTTTCAAATTCATTCACTACACGATAAATATGTTAATGCGTTGTTTCTCCCAAAAGTGTCACAGTAATCGATGATTGTTTTTGATAAAATGTTTAACGATTTATCGAATATTTTTCCATAATAAGTTTGCCACGTCACTACTTCACGACTGCCAAATATGAACTGTCAAGACTAATGTTTACCTTCATGGAGGCAAAACAAAGTAGTATTCCTTCCCGGCGGACACCGTACATGTAGCAAAACAAACGGAATTTTCGTTTTGGAAACTTCGTTGACGATTAATGTTTTGATAATTTTTTGGTCAAGCAATTTTTGACATTTGCAAAAAAAAGGAACAATTACGAAAACATTTCCGAGATCATTTAAAAAAATATAATTAAAATAATTCATTTGAAAAATTAACAACGGCTGTGTTTCTATACACTGCAATTCTGTTTAGAGATAAATGTAAAACTCCCAAACGAAAATTTCGTTTGAGATAAATAATAGACTTAATAATAATATAAGTACAGTTTTCTGCTACGGATTCAACTTTGAGATCTCTATAAGTATATAGATCTGTGTTTCATACCATACCCTAAATATTAATTGTGCTACTTAGTATATTATTTTGCACTTTTTGAATCTCTCCGACTATACCCTGATTGGCACATCCCCATAATTAGATACCATACGTTCATATTAAATTTATATTTTGATTATATAGAAAGAGTTTTGTTTACTTCACCATGAGAATCATTTGGAAAAATCCAACGTGGTTGTTTCTATCTAAATCTAAATTTATTTCTTGCCTTTTTATTCTTCACCTGACCATCTACAGCCTCAAATCCAAAACAGTTCAAGAGATATTGCGTTTTTACGTTCAGGATTGTTGATTTCCCCAAAGGTTGACCCAGTCCATGTGGGGGGTCAACCTTTGGGGAAATCACTTTCAATACCAATCGTTCTGGTCCATCAACCCAGGTTTCTGCAAAATGTCAGCCACTAAGCATCAATAGTGCGACCTGTTATTTGCCGATCTGGACTTTCAATACCAATCGTTCTGGTCCATAAACTCAGGTTTCTGCAAAATGTCAGCCACTAAGCTTCAATATTGCGACCTGTTATTTGCTTTTCACGGGCAGGTTGAAGTTGCAAGTTAATATCTGGCGTCTAGTTAATCTCACGGCTGCCACTGTGGGATACTAGCTTAATTCAAACAACATCCCATTAAGGAAAAAGGGGAAACTTCTCTCAAATCGAGGAGTGCACTACTGTTTAACGCCGTTTCCAAGCGGATAATGCATTTTGTAAAGAAGTTTTTACATGGCTTAGAGATTAATATCTCTCGTAAAATTGTCGGCATTTTCGAGGTGAAAACTTGCCGCAGAAAATTTGTAAGATGTGCTTACCCGAATTAAAACCGGACTTTACTGGCTGATAGTAGTGCCCACTCCCATCACACCACGGCGGCCCATGTAATACCAGGCTCAAATCCGGCTACGAACGCTGAAAAAAATCCGCGGTAGCTATCATTCTACCCAGAGATTAAAGCATCGACGGCGAATCCGAGACATGATAAACCAGATCAATGTTACATCTCATACTGTTGTTGCTTTAAATTCAAAATCCTGAGGGCGTGTTTGGAACCACGACCAAAAAAAAAACACAACTTGAAACCACAGTTAATAATATCACATACCCGTGTGTTAAAGGGCAATATTTAGACTTATTTAGCTATGCTGTAGGCATTATAATTTTGTCTTTGATATCAGCGTTCTTTAAACAAATCGGCCAAATGAAAAATTGGGTCCTAAACGGACACTTAAAATAAAACAAAATCGTTTTCAATTAAAACAACCCCAACCAGTTCATAATAGTATCATCAATAACTGACTCGTTATCGGCGGTAAATGGTGAAAAGTGACCAGAAACCAAAACAAAACCACACATATTTCATAGATAGCGCGACTATCGCCGAGATGGGACGGGTGACCACGAATTCAAACAGAAGCTATTGCGTGACCACAATAATCGTCTGTGTTTATACAACAACAAAGCATTTGCTGCAGCAACATCATTCACATGCTAAACACGCTTCCACTTGCTCGATTTAATGCAGCCACCATCGAAACTACCCAAGAATACGGACCAACGAATTGAAGGGAAACATTAAAAACTGTCATATGTTACCGAATCATAATGACACTAATTTATGCGTGCACTAGAAAAATATCAACAGAAAATTAATCAGTCACATTGGCCGAAATCATTCATTAGCGTTTTGTACTTTGTCTTCGTGGTCGCCTGTTTTTGGAACAACGACGGGTTTCGGTCGCCTAAGGGCAAGGCCAATAGCCATCAGCAGCGGTCAGTCAGACCGGCGTAGACAAACCAGACCTGAAATGATGAGGTTTTGATAACAAGACAGCAGCAAAACGACAACGACCAGCAGCAGCAGCCAACATCCGTCGTTCATAGTCTATCGTCTACAATTTGAGAAATGCAATTGCCTGAACCCTTGGGCAGTGGAATAAAGCTCACATAACAAATGCATGCTAAAAAAATGTCACTCTCTAATAGAGAAAAATCTATAAAAACGGCTTAGCGATGGGTAAATACACCGTCACCGGCATCATGCCGAACACCAAAGGCAGAGGCATCATCAGCAGCTAAAGGAACATAATCGTGAACACGTGACGCACAGTGGGGCCAAAATATTGCATATAGGTAAATTGATAAATTATTATCCTCACTGGGAAAGTGGGGTCGAAAGACGTGAATTATGCGGCAACTTCTAGATGGCGACTGGAAGATTGATACTCTTAGTCCATGTAGATCCAAATATTTTCTTATGCTTATTTCGTTTGTATGTTTTAATCGTTTTATTTAACAAATTGGTATGTACTTTTGTGGCTGCTAAATGCTTTAGTCGCAAAGGCAGAGTTTACATCGGAGCAATTTCGTTGCGACAGTTACACAGACACACAGAAATCAGGTTTGTTGCCACAACCGATTTTTTTGCGCATGTACTTTCCATGTATTCTATCGCTACAACGAAATGTTGGTTGGGTCCTCGGGAATAGTAGTGGGAACTGGCAGAAGGGACAGAGACTCGGTAACCCTAAATAATAAGGATGATTATAAGAACTAAATTTGTGCAGGTATTGGCTGTCGCTATAGATTATTGGCTACAAGAACTTTTTGAATTTGCTTGTTATTACCACGAGCATTTGTTAACTGGGCCAACTGATGGCTTAATTTTATGTATTCGGGTATCTGGCCGCAATAATAAAGTTTTTTACTTAATTTTTATATTGAACGATTTGAAAACATTAATTCTGTAATTTATAAGTAAATTATAAACAGTTTTTTTTAAACTTAGTTTTTGCTTTTGAATCTAATGAAGTTTTTATGCATAAGCGGAACGATTTTATGCATCGAATTGGTAAAGCGGGTCAACAAAAATTCAATTTTGGATTTTTAATTGTCAAACAATTTTAAGATAAAGCTGCTTATGATAAATAAAGTAAGTGAAGTAAAAGGGAATTTTAAACCCAACATTTCCGGCTACTTAAGGGTAATATGACACAAAATACCTCAAATGAATTCTTAAAGTCTTGGCTTTTTTATTCCACGTCTTGGCTACGTGGGTTAAAATATACAGTATGCCTTTATATTCCTTATATTTTGTAGGTAATTTTAAAAAAATGGGTGAAAAAAATTCTTTTACTAAATCGTGTCGAAAATTACCAGCTTATCTTAAAGATGTTTTGATTTTTTTCGACAATCTATACTAAAATGATAGCATAAGTTATTTAGTACATTATTTTTTAGAAAAAAAACGACCATTTTTTAAAACATATGTACAATTTAATTGCAAAAGGACATGCCTCAACTGAAATTAATTCGACAACATTTTTTAACTTTTTCGAAAGAAAAAAAAAAGTTCTACAAAAACAAACTCCATATTATTTCAATTAAGACACCTCGTCAAGAAAATTCGGTAAAACAAATAACTATTTACTAATTTTTAACTTTTTTCATACGGTATAGCTTTCGAAAAAAAAATCCTGGACCATAAAAAACACGGACCTACGAGAGGCGTCCTTTCGGGAATGTTCTATACGAGTAATTATCAAAGTCTTTCATTTCTAGAAGAAATCATTCACTACCCGAGAAAGTCTGAACTTCTGTTGTATACTGTAATATCATCATCAGCCATCAGCGAACTAAGCGGGGTTTGGTTACTACAAATAATTTATTATAGGTTCCAAAATAACATTTACTTCATAATTAGTTGGTTGTCATAACCACCAGTTGTGACAAACAATAGTTTTAATGTATTTGGTTGGTAAAACCGACTAATTGCCTGAAAGAATCGTACTATATCTGTAGGTGCCATCGTAGGTAAGTCGAACCATGTAACCATCAATATATGGTATTGGTATTGAATGTTGGTGATTGCAACCGAGAGTATGTTCCAAGTATGACCGATTTCCAACTGATTTTTTTTCTCTGTGTGTAGTTTAACATGAACGTAATTACGTGCACACAGAGCACAGATTTGTTACCACAACCAACGTTTTTGCCAACCGAATGTTGGTTGTTGCACGTACTATCCATGTATTCGCTACAACCGATTTTTTATTGGGTACCGAGTAAACGTATCTGTAATCCTAACAGATTCAGATGATTACTGGAACTGAACTAGTACATGTAGTGGTTATTGCTGTAGATTATTGATTATAAGCACTCTTTGAAAAAATGTAGTATTTTACGGCCTTGCAATGGGTCAACTGTTCAGTAAAATAACTACGTCATTGGATAGATGTTCTAAAAATCTTTGCAATGATAGCCATACTGCCAAAATCTGAAATGAACTAAGGTATATGACAATATTTATTGTGAAGCTTTCGGTGGCCGCAGCTCGGGAAAAATGGGTTGCCACCAAAAAAAATGGTTTGTTGTTTTGGATAATAAGGAGGTTATCAATGGCTGAAGCAACCAACTTTATTCTCTTTGTGTGATGAAAGAGACTGCACGACTAACACAAAGAATGGGGCAAGACATTTGATCGAAAGCGTCGAAAACTTTTAACATATGGTCCAATATCGGCCATTAAGCATCACTGACTGACGGGCAAACATTCTATTCGATTTTCAAAAAAGGCTGTTTTCAAAATATTGGCATGACATTTTCAATAGAAATGCATTGGTTTTGAGCCCTACAATTCCATGTTGAAAGTTTGTACCTGTTTAAATATTTACATACAAATTATATTATATATACTCGTATTCTTTGTTTGGCCCAAATGATTACATAGAATGTTACACCTCGGACTACTAATATGGCCTTTTCCAAAACAATTATACAACGTAAAAAAAAAACTTTACCAACGGCAACACTGCATCCTAAGATGTTTTAAATCGGGAGATTTGAGACCGATAAATGTGAGATAGTGCAGAGGACTGCCCACATTCCGTTATTGCTGCATTACACCATTGTTTCCTGTATAGCGCTGAGATGCCAAATATTTTTGCGAAACATCTTTGATTTATTTTATTTAAGTCCCGCTGATACTTGCAACTCATGGGGCTACTACCGCCACCGCAGCACTTATAGGCTAACGGACACATATCAATGTATCAATACAGTATTAAAACAGAGTTGATACATTGTGAAGTTACTTTTTTAATACGCTACATAATGCATTGTATCATTCATATCAACAAATAAGAAAAAATGTTTTCTTATCTCGTGTGTTATGTTTTGCATCTACTTTATTTGGAAGCCTGCGCTGCGTTTTCTTGCGTACTACAAAAGTGTTGCAAAAGGGAACATTATGTATTGCAAAAAATTTCAGGGTTGTATTCACGAACACCCTGCAATGTACGAGTATTACTACAAAGCAACATCGTTTAGGAAGTCGTCCTTTTAGTCAAAAAAAAAACGTTTCAGTGCTATGAAAACTAGAGAAGAAATATATGTCCTTCTCTTTTACTAGTTTTTACTCGCCTAATTTTAGTGTGTAGAAGTAGTAAATTGCAAAAAAACTGATATTAGCTGATTTTTTTATTTAGAAAATAGTCAATGAACAGAGTAGTTGTATTGTAATCTTGAGTGGAAACAAACATAATTTTACATCAAATTTTCGATTTTTGAAATATTTTTCATATATCACTCTTTAACTACTATTGCTTTTATCAATTTTACTCTAAGTCTGTTATCGCAGTTTTTTCTTGCATAATTATTAAAGCGTCTCGCACTTGCATTACTACAAATCCTTATCAGTACTTTTTGGCATATTGTTTTCTCTGAGAGAACTGTAACGACATCAACTCGCAACTCTATAGTGGTCAATTGACATCACCTAGGCGACTGATAACAAAATAAACGAACTTGGCACATTATAACTTTGGTAATTTTGTAGCATTCCCCGAATCTGCAGTCACCACTGCTTGCAACTTAAAGTCTTATCGACTGCGTTTTGAGGGGATGCGCCCTGTATAAGTACATGCGGTGCATTGCGTTGAAGAGTGGAAAGTAAAGGATCGGAGGGGGGAAAGAGGGAGTAATGTTTATTGACACTTGCTTTGAACTTCTGGATGTCGCAATTAGTGGGAAATAAATTTGCCGGAAGTCGATTCCACATACGGAAGTACGAGCGAAATATGAATTTAATCTGTATTGTATAGTGCGGTTAAGTGGCCAGCCGATACTCGTAAAAATTACATCGATATGAGTTCCACTGAGTTATTAACCAATTTTTAACCATTGAACCGAATCAGGACCACGGTTCAAGAGTACCTTAAAACTACTTATATTTTTAAATCCGAGCCGGTGGTTCTGACCTGATCTGAATCGAAATAATTTCAATTCTAAAATGGTTTGAATTCTTGTTTCAAGCAGCAAATTTAACATGGAGGACTTTTTGAAAAACCGGTTAGCTTAAAAAATGGTTTATTTGAAAACTGATAAATTCTGATTTGTTAAGCTCAAGAAAACCCCGATTTTTAAAATTTGAAATGTTACGGGAAAGATTTTACGGGAACTGCAATATACTTAGTAGGGACATAAATACTGTTACAACAGTGAACACACCCATTTCAATAGTAGAACTGAACATACCCCATTAATGTCATATGGGTTTTGAAGGCTAACCTCAATAGCGTTAGTCTGTAATGGGATTTTAAAATTGTTTCAACTTTCATCATGGA
Organism: Hydrotaea diabolus; assembly: GCA_963513945.1. Classification (NCBI taxonomy): domain Eukaryota; kingdom Metazoa; phylum Arthropoda; class Insecta; order Diptera; family Muscidae; genus Hydrotaea; species Hydrotaea diabolus. The sequence continues at coordinate 14,136,070 of OY740716.1, read as the reverse complement.
GTGGTCAGATAATGAAAACCGTAATAGCGCTTTCCAAGTGTGAACTGAAAAAAAGCGATATTTTCAAAACGCTCCGGCCACTAGGGATTATCCGCATGTTCTTCTACCGATGCATAAAACTGTTTGAGGAGACTGGAGATGTAAAAGACCGCCACCGGTCGGCCTCCCACGCTCTGTTCGAACACCGCATGTCATCAAAGCCGTTAAATCAAGAATTCACAGAAATTCGCTCCGAAAACAGAAAATCGTGGCCCGTGAGATGAAAGTCCATCATTGAGTCGAATCATTAAAAAAGACTTGGGACTTGGGGCTTTCAAACGACGTACCAGACATTTATTGACTGCAGCTTTAAAAAACACAGGATTGAAAAATGCAAACGTCTTTTGGGGAAGCACGCTGATAACTTGAAAAAATTTTCACCGTTTAGGAAAAAATTAACAACCAAAATAATAGAGTGTATGCGCGGTCATCTAAGGAAGCATCTGAACTGATCCCATGGGTGGAAATGGGCCATCACCTAGCTTCAGTCATGGTTTGGTGGGGTGTCTCTTACGATGGGGTCACTGACCTGCATTTCTGCGAACAAGGAGTCAAAACATCGGCCAAAGTTTACCAAGAAACCTTTTGTGAAGCCTCTTAACAATTCCCTGTTCCAAACCAGCCATGGACTTTCCAGCAGAAATCTGCGCCGGCCCATAAGGCTAATACGTCCTAGGTCTGGCTTCGAAACAATTTGCCAGCGTTCATTTCCTCTGAAGAATGGCCCTCAGGCAGTCCAGATTTGAACACAAATCGTGGACGGTTTCAGAGAACAAGGTTTGTCACAAAAGATACCTCAACATTGGATCTCTTAAGACTGCTTTAGTTCGAGCTGTGGCCAATTTTTCAATGGACAAGGTTCGTGCAGCTATTGACGATTGACCAGTGCGACTAAAGGCGCGTGTAAAAACAAAAGGCGGACATTTCGAATAAGTAGATTCTTTTTGGACACAATATACGAGTACATCAATAAATATATTAAAAAATATTTGGTCCAAAAACATTCAGTTTTTTTTTATTTTACAGCATAAAATGTGTGTAACAGTATGTATGTCCCTACTAAGTAATCATGAACATTTGAGAAGTTCGCTGTGTATATTTATGGCGCGGAACGACTATCGCTACTGCTGCATCTCGAAATCGCGTTTGTCGGTGAGTGGTCTTTTTAAGGGCCAACATACTCGTATTGCCCAAGAAAATCAAATTAACATTTGTATGAACCACTGTGCGCCTTCGTCATCGTCGTCACCGCCAGCATAAATGCATCGCCTCTCATTTCGGTTGCGGCGGGTTGATCTAGTTTGCTTTTACCTCGTTCGGTCTTTTGATGCTGCTGTTGTTGTTTTACATTTTACAAAGAGGCAAATGACTACCGTATTTCATAGTTGTCATTTCGTGTATTAAGTGGTATCCGATGAAATATGTTTGCAATAGATACAACAAACATTCTTTTGGTCGTCATGCAGGCATGCACCTCCCCCCACTTTGGGAGGCATCAGGGTTGCATCTACGTTAGTTGCGGGTTTATGAAGAAAGAGAGACTGATGGACAGACAGGACAGGCAATCGATGCACGTGGAATTTAATGTCATTCGTTTGTGTCAACGTCGGCGGCGCATTGCCGTAACCAAACAACAAAGACAAGGGGCAGAGACAAGTCTCGTGTTGGCTAATAACTTTGGTGCAACAACAAGAGGGAGTACAACAATGGCTAGAATAGCCGAGAAAGACTACAAATCTAACTAATGGATTGCTAGCTACCAGCAAGGTGTTGTTAGCCGGTATCCCGTAAAGTTGACCGGCCAAGCTGTCCGTCCCAATAGTCGGGAGTGTGTATGGCTGCCATACCCAAGTTTTCCTGGATACTCCAACACATGTGTGTATTCATGTATATACGTTGCACAGTGGTTCGAAACGAATTGACATTTTATAACAAGTTATGTAATCGTTATTAGACCGGTCTATGTGATTATCCGCGTGGAGTATGTAAGCAGCTTCAAATAGTCTTACTTGTGGTGCTTATCAGCTAGAAATTTTTGCCAATCTCAAAATCAGTCGTGTTCATTCAACTCCGATAAGTATCACTAATGAAACATCGCCATTTGAGAAGTTACTCAAGCTAGGATAACACTTTGAAATGTCATTGCTGGGACACGAGTCGTTTATAGTTTAAAGGTCGTTGAGGGTAAAAACTCCAGACTATCGATAACCGAGTATGTAAATGCTGTGCTGTGTGATTTATTAAGTTCATCTTGTGCCAGGAGTTTTTTTTCTTTGTTAATAGAAATCCAGCATCATGTTTAGAAATGCCACAAGATTTTCGCTGCGGACCACTGTTTGTCGTCTGTTCGCCCGGTAACGTTCCGCTGTGATGATGTATTAGTTCTGATTAGAATTGAGTGTCGTTGCACTGGTGTATGGACCATTACCCGCCAATGTGTCCACTCGTCCGTCCGTACATCTGCACATCTTTGTGTGGCTGTCTCTTAGTTAAATAGTGGTTTAACCTCCGGCTATGAGAATTAAAAAGCCACCACTGGCGTGGTATAAGTCTTTTTGATGTGCTCTGGAACATGCGGATATGGTTGCAGTTGGATACTTGCTGGCTGGTTGACGCAGCCTGCTTAATGCTCGTGGTGGAGATGCTAGAGCCACTTGATTATGAGTACTCGTATGTCTTTCGGACAGGCAATCTTTGATGATGACAAACTTTCGCTTGATTAGTTTGTACATTGTTAGTAATTGATCGGTGCTAATACTAATTGCTTGACCATGGCTATAGCCCGGCTTGGAGATATGCAAATCGGACAACAATGAAACTAATAAAAAGAATTATTCTGAAGTTGTATTACTATTACAATAGAAACCACATGCTGTTTTTATATAGATTACCGCAAAAGCCTGTTACTGAGCTGCTAGGTATCCACACTGTACACCGCCAGGTACATTTTCCTGTTGGAATAGTTTCGTTTCGGGCAGTTTTCACCCATAAGACTGGCTGCATAAAAAAGGAGAAAATATCAAAATCGGATGGTATTCAGAAGTGTCATAATTTTCGAAAATACAGTGCAGAGAACCAGATAAGAATGAAAAGAAGAGAAACTCAAACTAAACAGCAACGGTGTAAGACCTCGACGATAATATCAGTTTAGCACGCGAAAACCCAGTGACCACTACTCAGGGGATGTCCACTATACATGCTGCGCATTGCGTTTGTGAGGTATAAGTAAGAAATCTTAATGAGGAAAAAGGGGGTGTAGTGATTATTGACATTTGGATGTCGTACCTAGTGGGAAATACATTCGACGGAAGTCGATCCCACATACGGACTGTATGGGCGAAAAACGAATATGATCTCTAGTACAAAGTGCGGTCGACCAGCCAATCGATAATAAACGGTTGGGAATTCATGGAAAGTCGTATATCCCTGCCGAACTTCCTCACGTCAGGCATAAGAGGACGGATATCTGATGAACTCATACTATGAAAGTAAGGATAGAACAGCGATACGCAACCCACAATCCGACGATGGTCGAGTGTGACAATAGAGTTGAATACTGCGACATCGCTTTCCTTTGTACACGGTGAAGTAGATCCAAGAATGATTTGGAGAACCTGTCCATGTATGGGAGTTGTGTTCCATCTTCGGCCTCATATAAGTTGCATATATATTCAAAAGATCTGAAGGATTGAACTATTTCTTGCACCGCTTAAAGATGCATATACACTTGAGTGCTTCTTTCGACACTTTGAAAACATGTCTCGCTCAACGAGCGTCACATAGTAATTTCATGCCCAGAACATCAACAGGTATGGATAAACAATCATTGATTAAACGATCATCGATTGTTTAATATCCATACCATCGATTGAAATTGACGACATTGATGGGTCGTTGAATCGCTTCTGAGACAAAAAGCAGCTCTGTGTTTTGCGCACTCGACTCCATTCGAAAATGGCCAGTAAATACTGAACTGTATCTAACCCATAATTCGAATGAATATGAATGACATAGGCATATTTTCGCTGAATGAGAACCCATCTACATCAACTGGTATAGTACGATCTCTACGAAAGGTCGATAAAAATCCAGCAAAAGAATTACTGACACCAACAGCGATTAGCTTTGATATGAATGCACCTTGCCAGAAGACTCTATTAAAACCTTGGAGATATCCAAAACCACTTTCTTGCTCTCACCAAACTGGTGTATAGACCGGCTCCAGCGATACGACAAGAACTCCATCATGTCTCCCGTAGAGTGATTTCTACGAAATCCATAGTACGATCACTCAGTAGGACGTTCCACTCCAGTACCTTACAAAATGGCGGTTAACCATTCTCTCTATTACCTTAAGAGGACAGCAAATCGTGATTGACCGATAATACGCTTCAACCTCTTTACGGATTGGATGGACGTTTGCAACCTGGAAGCATGCTGGGAACACCCCCTTAAGCAAGGTTAAAAAGGTTGCGTAATGGACAGGCTAGAATAGCACTTACATAGGACAAGTGCCGACATATCATTCGGGCCCGGGACTTACTAATATCGAGATTCGCTAGAACCCTTTTAACTCTAGTATCTGAGGTATGGAACTAGATATGTTTTCAATCACGGGGAGTGGTTGTTGGCTTTACGCCAAGAAAGAATTTCCTGCAAAAATTTCCGCCAATAGGTTAGCTTTAGCAACCGGGTCAGTGAATGTCTGGTAGTCTTAAAGAAGAATTGGAATAGATGAAGTGCTATCCTTTACTCTTCTTACAAACGCCCAAAATCTCCTACATCCCCTGAGAAAGTATGAACCTTTGTATAGAGTTTTTTTCACGCCTAAGCACTCTGGCGAACAAAGTTCTTGCCTGTTTACGCAGCCGTTCAGTATTGGCGTTTTTGTTCAATTGCCAATTTCTGAACGCCTCATCTTAAGATATTACGGCATTCCTGCATTCCTGGTTGAACCAACTGTTTTTGACTGGTTTAGCCGTCATAACATTATGGGGAAAACTGTCTTCATTCCATATAAAATTATATTTTCGATTAATTTAGCTGCAGCATTTATGTCGCTGTACAGAAAGCAAAGTTTCTTATACGTTTCTATGCGGAATACGAAAAATATGCTGAAACGATGAAATGGTCGGAATTACCAAGAAGTGCAAGGAAATTAACTTCGACAATAATTTAGTTTCAAATTCCCAGCAACGACAACTTTACTGTCCAGATAAATCTCAAATCTTTCGTTATTGAGTCGGAATAGGAAATCAAAGCCGTTAAGCCGAAATAAGGCTTATGTACGCGAGAGGGAGTTCAATTCTGGATCTTTTGAGCACAAGTGTTGCTGGCTCGGAAACTCTATGTCATTATGTTCTTATACCACAAGGCCTCTGTGGGAATTAAAACGAGATTGGGTGTGGTACCCAGCTATGTTAAAAGTGACGGAAATTGTCATAAATACACGCAGAGAAAAAGTATGGTTGGGGTGACAATATTCGAAGAGGATCATACTATTGTTGGGTATATGGTTGTCACACAACACTATTATGATCCTCACAACAATAATATGATTCACACATAACCATACTATGATCCCCACAACCATAGTATGATTCACACTCAACCATACTATCATCTCCACAACCATACTATGATCCTCAAAACCATAGTATGATTCACACTCAACCATACTATTATCTCCACAACCATATTATGATCCTCACAACCATAGTATGTTCCTCATACAACCATAGTATTATCCTCACAACCATAGTATGATTCACACGCAACCATACTATGATCCCCACAACCATAGTATGATTCACACTCAACCATACTATAATCCCCAAAATTATTTATTAGGATTGGTTATTGTTGTTATTCAAAAATAGAGATTTTTATTAAGTACTCGTATGTTATTTTAAATTGCATTACTATTAGTTCATAGCCAGATTTGATGCTATGTTTTTATTAAACATTTCATTCAAGAAACAAAAATATATATTCCAACGGTCAAAAATACTTTTAGTTGCCAGCAGGGGTGAATGCTACTTCACCCTCCGTAGACACCAAGTAACGAATGTGATTTCAATGGCTATATACTTAAGTGCAGGCAGATTTTAAATAAACGAGAACCAGTCGGTATTAGAGTATTTCACCGAACAAAGAAAACACAATAAAAATCCCTTGGACTACATTCCGATTGTTGTTGTTTTTTTAATGGACAGCAACCATTCTCTGTATCGTGTGTATGTGTTTTTTTGTATATTAAAAAAAAAATACGCACACACATACATGTATGCTCTATAAAACCTGTTTTGTTATGTTCATAGTCGCAACCATACTGTATGATTGCCGTAATCAAATTATTGTTAACGTAAATTTTAAACAACAATGCTTTTGCTGCACCAACAATGTTTATATGGTTGCTACAACCATATTTTCATTTCTAAATTTGGAAATAATACTATTGTTACATTTCAACAATAGCACTATTGTCGCAATCATACTATTGTCAAAAGAAAATTCAAAAAACAATACTATGGTTGCGACGAACATGCTTTTATTGTAGAGAACATATTAGTGTTACGGTGACCATAGTGTAACCATATCTTTTCTCTGCGTGTAGGAGCCGTATGGTCATTGATTTCGGCAACGGCTACATAGCCTATATAAATTTCTTGAATTTACGAGAAGAACAGTAAGTACAACGACCAATGTTCGGTTGGCAATAATTCGGTCATGGTAACAAAACTGTTGTCTGTGTGTAGAATTGAAGAGGAATTTTTTCTCGATTTCATTCCAAAACTATTTTTCACCGCATTTCCAAAACTATTTTTCACCGCAATACTTCACATATCTAATACGTTCAAAGAAGCTAAATCAGCGATAAAAAATGTGGGGTTCCGGATAAAATCTTTACATAAAGGCTTTGCCATATTCAACTATGTTCCATAACTTTTAAACGATCATATCGCTTATATATTCATTTCGTGGGTTTCATATATCCCTGATTGCACCATCTTTAGATTTCAAAGACACAATTTCGAGACTCCCAAACTTTTTTGGATTATTACACTGTAGGTTTTTGACGCTTCGTATTTTTGAACTTCCGGTAGTACGAGTATTTTAATTAATGAAATGTGTGTTGGAGATTTACAAAGAGTAAATTGTATTTCTATGTTTTGTATTGCACAGAACAGCTGTACCATACATAGATTGTAAGGTTTGGTCACTCATTTCAATGGTTTGAAACTATAAGTAAGTTCACAAAACGTAGATTAAGACATAAACTTTAGAGTGTCAGCACCTTTAACTGCGGTATGATTGCGATTTTTCTTCAAGGCACCGTTTTTAATTTATTGCGCCCATTATTTATAAAAAGGACATTTTTCCTTTAACGTTTGAAATCATTTTCGCTTAATGTTTACATTTCCTGTTGGAGTTGGCATCATGTTGTAAAATATTCAACTAGCAAGCAACTACATTAAAATATATTTAAAAAAATCTAGGTTTGTGAAGATTTATGTAAAAAATGTCACTTGATTTTCGAGTACTGGGGTATACTAGCATCTATAATTATATTCTCACGGTCAGAACAAAGCCCAATACTTAAATATTCAGTGTAAGGAAAATTGATGAACAAATTTGACTTCTACTTACACACCTTCTGGACCTACCATACACAAAAGACCACGTACCTGTACCGATTAGAACCAACATAATTTGTCACATGAAATTCGATAAAATTTTAAACACCGTAATATTTGTTTAACCGCGTATGTCATGGTGACAAGACTGACACGCTGTAATTTGTTACCTCCTGTGCTGTAGCTCAAACCACTTTTGATATTCGCTTATAATTTTAAATAATATTTATGCGATTCCGCTGAAAATTAGTTACATTTGCGCTTTAGCCATGCTCTTTTTTGTACCTCCCACACAAATGAAACTATCAGCGTTAACATGCTTCCTTCTGCATTAAATTCCTACAAAGACAAAAGTGCTGGCCACGCCCCTTTCTAGTAACACCCACATAAACGACCCTTTATGAGATTTCATTAAACTCGATACGCTTCAGGCAATTCTAGAGGAGTGGTTGTGTGTATTTGTGTTAGATTAACTTGAAGACGGTAACTTTTAATTCTATCCACGCTAAACGCTAAATCGGATCAACAAACTTATATTTTCGTACCTGTTTTAAAGTTGAATTATCACACCAGAGTTAGTCTGGATCACCCCATAAAATGAACATACATTAGTGCAATCAAGTATTCAACATATGTGACAGCGCATAGAGAAAGGGACCTAAGGGTAACAAAATCAATTTTATTTTTCTTTTTTTGATGTGGACAACATCTGAGCATCGAATGAGACCGATCCCATGCCCCAAAAGTGTTCCCTCCCAGAGATATGCGCGTTTTATGAAAGTGAAATCGACGATTCTAAGCGCAAATAGAAAGGGACCTAATCTTTAAAATGGCTCTCCTGAACAAAACTGGTTTTTGGCCTTAGGCCCCTTTCTATTTTGCGCGTTACATATAAATACTACAAACGTTTGTTACGACACCCTTTTGCGGCAATCGCCCGTTCAGTGTAATTAGTAGACATCCTTGAATGGACACTTTTAATGTAAATATTAAACGATAGTCATATTTTAGATAAACTTTAGCAGTCGATGGCAATTCTAATACGAGTCCCCTGTGGTAGACATTTTGCATACAACTGCAATCAGTAGACCAAGAGAATTAAACAAAATACACTTAAACAAACTAGCAAATACACGTTTTAAACTGCAAAACGAGCAATAAAGTTTAAAATAATGGGTTTTTTTGCGCCAGTAGTTCATGCAACATAGCCCCCATACTTCTTCCCCTCCATACTCTTTAGCGGGCACTAACCACATGGAAACGTGCACATGACAGACGGGCAAATGGAATATATTGTTTGTGCTCCGTTTCGAAGTAATGAAATGGCTTGGAAGCTGCTGTTTTGCCCACAAAACGTCGAATAAGGAAGGCAGCACACGTTCAGCGTGGAATGTGCCGGAGCATTTCACTCATTCACCTTCACCACCATCAGCGACAAGTAGACACAATAGCAAAATGCCAATGGAAATCATCATAATCATCGCCAGTCTCATCCCTAGCATCGCCATGATCGTCGTCGTCTTCGCCGTCATTTTGGTGGCGGTAACACATGGTCGCTTGCACAACAAGTGAATGTAAGTAAGTCAACACTGGCGATGCGGCTTGTACTACTCCTCTGCCACTTGTTTCGGTCGTTATGGTATCACCTGGATTCACCTGTTTATTCAAAATTAGAAACTAAGCACAAGTAGATCGTTTTGAAGTTGCAACCAAAAGTTATGAGTACAATTCAGTCGTAAAAATATTTAAGACTTTCAGAGAAAACAAGCATCAACATTTATTTGCTATTGGTTGCCGGTTGCGAGGAAGAAAAAGTAACTGCCAGAAATTCTTGGCAATTGTTTCAGATTCTTCAGCGGTGTTGGCGGTGTTCATGGAAAGTCAATGCAGCAGTGGTGTAGCTATGTTGACTTTTAATAAGGATTAGTAAGTTGAGATTCATAGTAATGATAGACCATTGCAACAATCCATGTTGGTGGCCAATTCAATCTTTGACTTGGAATGGCAAGATTGAATAAATATATTTCTTCACTAAGTAGAGGTAACAAAGAACAACTTTACGCACAAATAGGAGTATTAAAGTTCATATCTATGCTTTAAGAGCGTGACGTACAGCTTATCAACGACTCAAGCAGCTTATGCAATTTGTAGTACTTAGTAGGGACATAAATACTGTAACAACATTGAACACACCCATTTCAATAGTAGAACTTAACATACCGCGTTTATGTCATATGGGTTTTGAAAGCTAACCTCAATAGCGTTAGTCTGTAACGGGATTTTAAATTGTTTCAACTTTTAGAGTGGTCAGATAATGAGAACCGTAGAAAAAAAACGATATTTTCAAAACGCTCCGGCCACTAGGGATTAGCCGCATGTTCGTCTATCGATGCATAGAACTGTTTGAAGAGACTGGAGATGTAAAAGACCGCCACCAGTCTCTGTTCGAACACCGCATGTCATCAAAGCCGTTAAATCAAGAATTCATAGAAATCCGCTCCGAAAACAGAAAATCATGGCCCGTGAGATTAATATGACGCAAAAGTCCAAGAGTCGAATCATTAAAAAATACTTGCGACTTGGGCTTTCAAACGACTTATCGGACATTTATTGACTGCAGCTTTAAAAAAAAATAGGATTGAAAAATGCAAACGTCTTTTGGTGAAGCACGCTGATAACTTTCACAAAAAAATTTTGTTCACCGATGAAAAAATGTTTACCGTTCAGGAAAAATTTAACAAGCAAAATGATAGAGTGTATGCGCGGTCATCTAAGGAAGCATCTGATCTGATCCCAAGGGTGGAAAAGGGTCATCACCCAGCTTCAGTCATAATTTGGTGGGGTGTCTCTTACGATGGGGTCACTGACCTGCAATTCTGCGAACAAGGAGTCAGAACATCGGCCAAAGTTTACCAAGAAACCGTTTTGGAAGCTGTTGTAAAGCCTCCTAAAAATTCCCTGTTCCAAAACCATGGACTTTCCAGCAGGATTTTGGGCCGGTCCACAAGGCTAAAACGTCCTAGACCTGGCTTCGAAACAATTTGCCAGCGTTTAATTCCTCTGAAGAATGGCCCTCAGGCAGTCCAGATTTGAACCCATTAGATTACAAATTGTGGACGTTTTTAGAGGACAGGGTTTGTCACAAAAGATACCCCAACAGTGGATCTCTTAAGACTGCTTTAGTTCGAGCTGTGGCCAATTCTGCAATGGACGAGGTTCGTGCAGCTATTGACTATTGGCCAGTGCGACATAAGGCGTGTGTAAAGAAAAAAGCGGACATTTCGAATAAGTAGATTCTTTTTGGATACAATATACATCAATAAATATATATAAAAATATTTGGTCCAAAAACATTCAGTACTTTTTATTTTACAGCATTAAACGTGTGTAACAGTATTTATGTCCCTACTATGTAAATGTCTTAGAAAATTTTCTATAACTTTAATCGTTACAAGATTCTTTTGGACCTTAAACCACAAATTACACGGAGATTGATGTGAAGTAAAGAAAACATAGCCGCGTAAGAGATCAAAAATGCTTTAGGTATATCATTCCGTTAAAATTGTATAGCTATCGTGTCATTACTTTGGCCATAAATGCAATTTTCCAAAGGGAATTCCAATATCCTTAGTTCCAAATATCATCGTCATTTTTATAACTAAGTTCAAGGTTGCATGGGCCCATGTCCAATCACCTTGTAGTGAACCCATGAAGTATTACCTGGCCGAACGTAACGTATATTTGCCGTAACATACGTAAAATGCCAATCTGAACAAAATTGAAAGTAATAGAACAACATTGTTTATCTTTCTATTAGAGGTTTATCCCGGAAGATTCAGAAATTTATTATTTTATTTCAGGTATACCGGGTAATGAAGCATGCAAAATCTAATGTGGACGAACATAAAATTAAGTGAATTCTACATTATATACTCGTATTGTGAATTGCTAAGATCATAGGATAAGTGGCCATAAACTTTTTTAGGCAATTTTCGGCGTTTTAAAGATAACTGCTACAAATGTTTTTTTTTTTTAATTTATGGAAATAAAAAACTGATAAAGAAGTTGGAAATGAACTTACTCTTAAAGTAAGTTTATTCTATAAGTATTAATTTAAGTAGTTTACAAATCAAATAATCGAAATATATTTAAGGATGCTCTATTAAATGTAATTAATAGTGGTGTTTTAAGCAAAGTATTGCAGTTTTGCTATCGAGTGAAACTCATAGTCAGATTTTTTGTTATTGAACCTTCAAAAAATACAAGGAGGGACGACTGCGCAGAATTGTTGAACCCTACTTCACCATCGTCAGACACTAACCAATAAATGTGCTGCAACCTTGCTCTGTAGCTATTGACTTAAGAGCAGGTAGCTACGTTTAACGAGAACATCCGGCAGCAGAGTATTGCACCGAAGAGAGACAACGCAATAAAATTACCTTTAGAATGCCTTCATTTCTTGTGCTTTGAAAAAATTTTAGTTTTTTTCACTGTCTGCGTTTGTTTAAAAAATTATAGAGTTTCTTCTAAGGGAATTGAGAAGAAGAAATATCATGCTCTTTTCCCCTTTTAAGGAACCTAATTGAATACACACATACAAAATAGGTTCCGCGGAATATATTTTTTAAATATATTTCTCCAATGGTCCCTTAAATGGATGCAATTTAGCAGAAATGTTTGTAGACAGAGTGCTGTTAATATTTAAACTAGTACAAAACGCTACAGCCCGTCGTGGCCGACTATTTTATACCCTGCTCTACTGAAACTAAATAAGTAGACGCAATTCATTCAGTCATATTTGAATTTGCGAGAAAATGTTATTGTTTATGGTAAAATCGGTTGAACATATATGTGGTAGCTGTATCTTAATCTGAACCGATTTTCTCTAATTTCAACAGCGCCCGTCCTTGGCATGAGGAACTTACTGCTACCAAACTTCATCAGGATAAGTCTTATGTGGCTTCTAGACCTAAGAAATGTGTGGGATCTACGAGGGTGACCGCAAAACTAACTGGCCTGGCACATTTTCTGTTTTACTAGCAACTTTTTTTTATAAGCCATTTGAATATCTTAATCTAAACTAAATTCTTCAATGTCAATAACGTTCTTTCTTGGTCCGAAAAACTAATGTGCACCAAATTTCATTAAAATTGATTGAAATATGTGGCTTCTAAAGCTAAAGACACAAAATCGGATGAACATACAGGATGGGCCAAAAGTTATTGGAAATTATTTGGCCAGCACGTTCTCCAGATTTGTCAGCACCCGACTATTTTCTTTGGAGTTATTTGAAGGACCTAGTACATGTGAACAAGCCATAAAATGTCCTTTCAAATTACCAATAAAGATTCCACACTTGATTTGAATTTTTATATTTTTTTTGTTCTGAAAAATACCTTTATTTGGATCACCCTATAGTTACCATTTACACCATCACCTGCAGATGAACCCAATACAAATTCACCAATGAGACCTCTTTTTGTTTGGGTAAAATTGTTTCGTCTTGACCAATCCGATCCATATAAATACCAACCGTTTCAACAGATTTTTATGCAAAATTTTAGCCACCTAACTTTATTCCAGAGGTTGACTCAGTCCTTGTGTGGGGAAAATTGGTACTTCTAGACCGATCTGCAAAATTTCAGCTACCTAGCTTCAAAAGTTCGATCTAAAGTTTGCTCTACATAGACAGATAGTCGAACATTTCTAGATCATCTTGGATTTTAACGATGATTCAGACAATGGGGTCTCCGACGAACATTTTGAGATGTAGCAATCGAAATGGCAAAGTATAGAATGGAGGGTTTAAAAATTGATTAAAAATTAGTCTGATTTACGCAAATTGTGTTGGAATAATGGCATTCGGTTCAAATTACCAAATTTTAATAATCCTCAAGGATTATTATTATAATCTTGTTAAATAACTATTCAGTTATACGAATGGAATGATGCCCAAAGTGTTGGTTCTCAGAACCGCCTTTTGTAGCTAGTTATTTTGTTTTCCCAATCGGAAGTCGGGCGACTCTGCCACTTCTTTCAAGCACATGTGCCCCAGTAGAAACAGTCACCAACACATCATCAAGGCAGCTTCACTTGTGCGAATAGTACGGCATCTGATGCTGAAGCATCCAGTACCCACATGCTCACTATTCCTTTCTTGTGGATGCCACCGCCGAACACGGACAGACGGAGCTTTCAAAGTGTGATTTGTGTGGTTGCGGTAAAATTTTAACGCGTGCTAAAGTACAACAACAACTGCAACAAATTTAACAATGAATATCTGTGGCAAGCTGGCTGGCTGCCTGGATGATTCTGCCGATGTTCGATGGACCACCGCCACTTGAAAAGTCGTAAGGCCACAATGTCTCCTTCTGGTTGTTGCCACCGCCGATGTGGTTGTTGCCGGTTCTGGTGCTGCTATCGTTGTTATGACAGGCGAAAACGAAATTATTGGAATCTGCATATCCATTGGCGCTGTTGGTTGTTGTTCCTATTGTTCCTCTTGAAGCTTCTTGCAATCATGGACCAAAGCGCAGCAAACAACAACCACCACAACGACCAAATGACTGGCTGACTAACTGACTGACGACGGACGACTAGTACCGGCTCTTAACATTTTAAAATTTTCCTGCTCCATCAGCAACATTTCACGTTTGCTCCAATTGTTGTTGTCCAGGTCCATTGTAGTTCTCTGCGAACCACAACTTCGTGGTGGTGGTGGTGTTTATGGCACCTAGATGGGATATCCAGCAACAACAATGTTTCCATGGGTATGGTAATGAAATGTTTGTTGTTGTTGGAACGAGCCACTCTTCTTTCCGTACGACTACTACTGTAAGTTGAACAATTCCAGAAATCATCATAAATAAAATGTGAGCGAGTAAGTATGTGGTGGCCGTTTGCGAATGCCTATTCTCCGCCAACCATATACGGCTCGGCTGGTCTGGCTGAAGATCACTCCAGAAGTTCGAGTGTGTTGTCCTGCTGCTGCTCTGCAATTGTCTCTAGGAAACTGTCAGCTTAAGTGTTTCACTTTTTGACATGTTTAAGGTGTTCAGATTGTAACAGATAAATGGAAATTGATTATGAATTGATTACACTGTCCTATGGATGTGTGCGCAGAGGAACGGCGGGGCGAGTCAGGAATGCGGTGCACAAATTCCACATCTTTCGGTTTTGGCGACAGACAGTGTCTTTTATTTTATATATTGCAAATGAATTTCAAGAAGGTGGTCCAAACGCTGCTGGTATGTTATGAAGTGACAAATTAATGGATTTGGAAAGTATATTTTAGAAGACGCCAACTCAATAGGTCTTCATACTAAATTTGAGCAGGGGAGATGGTGGGCCGACGGAGAAAAGTGACGCAAAAATTATATGCTATTTGGTTTTAAAAATGTATTTCAGCGTATATTTTCGTACATTTTCTTCAAAACCCTATAAAGGAATGAACTGGGGAAATCCCTCGAATCAGTGGTACTCACTGACTGGGAACTTATGTTTATTACCGTCTCGGAACCGCTAATGCAGTCTATAGAAAAAAGATACAAACATGACTTAGAGATAAATCTCTTATTCGTAAAATCACCGGCATTTACGAGGTAAAATAACCGCCGCTCAAAAATGTACCTGTGTTTTAATTTACGACTAGGTCAAGTATTTGAAAATGATCTTGAACAGAAATCTAAGACATGCAAGACACATACAAAAAAATGCTCACATATGTGGGGCTCTATGCAGAACAGGCTCGAATAGGCTCGAAATGGGAACTTAATCTACGGGTGAAACACTGGCTCCACAAAACCGTAATTAATTACACCTACGCATCAGTAAAATGGTGGACATCGATTGAAAAGAATTGCAACTTAAAATCTCTCGAATGTGTTTCGTATCTTGGCGCAAGGGGAGCGATGGACTGCACCTACTAGGGTATTAAGTATAATTTAAAATGTCTGTCCCAAAGAGATATAAATCTGCTATGAGGTGACCCTTACACCAAGTAATCTTTGAGTGAAAATGGAGCAGGAACATTTTAAAATGTTAAAAGCCGGTACTAGTCGTCTGTCAGTCAGTAAGTCAGCCAGTCATTTGGTCGTTGTAGTGGTTGTTGTTTGCTGCGCTTTGGTCCATGATTAAGGCAATCCATTTGCCTTTACAAGCTCTTAGAAACTCGGCCAACAAAGCATAACATTTCGATACATGAGACGACAGATGTGGTCGAGTGTGTAATCTTGATACCGTACATACGAGTAGTACTGAAAATGTTTGATTGATGAAATCCTAGTGTAGATGCTCGCTGCGACTTAATGTTATAAGGATAACTCGAAGTTGGGTGAAAAGTCGGGACTGCGATTTTACAGCGAAGAATCGTAAAACTATTTTTATTCCGCCCTACTGACCACAATACGGTTTTACAGGGGGAAGTCCGAGCAATTACAAAATGTGAGAACTGGCTCGGCACTAAAAAGGCTGAGAAATGAAATCATTTTCATTAAAAGCCAAATGACTGCAAGGCCAATAACGTCAAAAACGGTAAGATCAGATTGTAAAATGGGAGTTAAATGGTCTGTACAAGGGCAACGGCAAAACTATCTGGCCTGGCACGTTTTCTGTTTTACTAGCAATTTTTTTTGTTTTTTAAAAGCAATCTTTTATAAGCCATCTGTCAAAATTTCCGAAATATTTAATGATTCTTTTCTTTGTTACAGGTGATTGAAGTAAACAAGTTTTATAATTTTTGAAAATTGGAAAATAAAGAGTTTCGTGCGGTAATTAAACAATTTTATATGAAAGGATATTCGCCACAATTAATCAAAGATGAATTGGATCCTGTTCATGGTGATAATGCACCATCATACTCCACCGTGAAATCCTGGGTTCAACAATTTAAAATGGGTAGTTCAAGTACGGAAGATGAACAACGCTCTGGAAGACCGAAAACTGCTACTACTATTGAAAACATTAGAAAAATATTTAATGAAGTGACTAAAGATAGACGAATAAAGCTCAGAGAACTTGCTGATATTGTTAAAATACACGAAAATCAAGTTTGGAGTATTTTACATGATGAAATCCACACGAAAAAGCTATCCGCAAGATGGGTGCCGCGTTTGTTGACTTTGCCCCAAAAAATCGTCCGTTGGACCAATTCCGAGGAGCTTTTAGCGATTTATCAGCGTAATCCAATAGAGTTCTTGCGCCGATTCATAACTGTTGATGAAACATGGATCCATCACTACTTCCCAGAATGCAAAGAACAGTCAAAACAATGGATAGAAGCTGGTAAAAGTGGTCCCAATTAATGGCCACAGTATTTTGGGATGCAAGGGGTATAATATTTATTGATTATCTTGAGAAAGGAAAAACTATAAATAGTGAATATTATTGTGCGTTATTGGATCGGTTGAGTGAAGAAATTAAGATAAAACGACCGCATTTAGAAAAAAAAGTTCTTTTTCATCAAGATAATGCTCCTTCACACACTGCATTTTCAACTCAACAAAAACTGGCCGAATTACGATTTGAAATTGCTCCGCATCCACCATATAGTCCAGATTTAGCTCCTTCAGATTATTTCTTGTTTTCAAATTTAAAAAAAATTTCTCGGTGGCAAAAAATGTTCGTCCAATAGCGAGGTTATTGCTGAAACTGAGGCATATTTTGAAGGTCTTGAAAAATCTTATTTTTCGGATGGAATTAAAAAACTTGAAAAACGTTTGATGAAGTGTATTGAGCTGGAAGGAGATTGTGTTGAAAAATAAATAATAATAATTCCAAAAAACGGTTCTTTTTATGTAAGGCCAGTTACTTTTGCGGTCGCCCTCGTACATGGTAATTTTTTCATTGTTTTTTGCATTGCGCCAAGAGTGATCTAGGTCTAGGTAATAACATAAAAATCAGGTAAATTTTAATAGCTTAGAAAATATACATGCCTCCAGTTTTCCATAAAACTAAGTAAAAATATAAATGGTTTTCAATTTACAGATTTATTTTCATGGTTTGAAAATTAGAAAATTTTTTGATTTAATTTTTCGAACTGTATCTCATATATTCAAAGAGCTTTTTATTTCAAGGTTTGGTTTCTTATAGGGTCATCAATCTAGATGTATTTGTTCAATAGGGGTTTTTCAAATACTACGCGAGAGTTGCTTAAAACTTCCTTTTTCTTATCAGTATTGTTTACCATTTCATCATAAAACGACTTACAACGCCAAAACTACGGTTTTTTGCTTTTTTCAAAATTTGTTTGCTACCTAAATTTGAAGCCCGTAATTTGGCCATGCAGCTGCTCAAACAATGGATCTAATGAGAGGTTATTTCGAAGAGCAGCTAATTTTACGTATTGGACCGGTGAGTTGGCCGCCTAGATCGTGTGATATCACACCTCTAGACTTTTTTTCTTTGGGGCTACGTAAAGTCCAACGTTGAACAACCAGCTACGATTCAGGTTTTGGAAGCCAACATTACGAGTGTCATTTTGACGTCATACCGGTCGAAGTGCTCTAACGAGTCATTAAAAATTGGACCCTCAGAATGGACACCCTGAGGCTTAGTTGCGGCCAACATTTGAAGGAAACTACATTCAAAAAATAAATGCCATAAAATGTCCTTTCAAATTACCAATAAAAATTCCACACTAGATTTGAATTTTTATATTTTTTTTATTTTGAAAACAATACCCTTGGTTAATCATCGATTATCTTTATTCTGATGTCTACATTTTGTACGCGCATAATCTTTTCCCTTCAAAAGTCTTTAAAGGATGTAGAAAAATTTTACTTCTAGAAAGACAGGATATATTTGGTGCAGTAATTCACCTTTGTATTTCTAAAACTCGTATTTCTCATATTTTTCTGAACAACTTTAAAAATCTAACTACGCAGCTGAGATGAAAAGTGAATTTCCTATTCCTTGTGCAAAATTGTATCCCAACCGAAGTTTTTTTTTTGCCAAAAAACCTTAATAAATGTATGAAATCTAATAACTGTAATTCATTCAAAAGTACACAGAAGACTTTATAAAGAACTTTAAAATGTTGTTGGATCAAATGTTATAGACTTTTGGACGATGGAAATTAATTCAGGATCAATGTGGGGCTTACGGAGAGGATGGCAAAACATTAGATAATGAAATTACTGATAACAGAATGAAATTTCTGAACAAGAATTTATTTTAAAAAATATTTTATTTGAATTCAGATTTTTTCATTAGGTTTTTATTAGATTTTATTTTATTAGAACAAGAGAGCATGGCATTTTTCAACTTCGATCTTTGGTGGAAAAGTAGGCAGTGCCACAAATGTAGCATATCCTGCAGTAACATAAGCGGGTCAATAAAGCCATCGCTCACAGAATCTGCATCGAGCTGTGACACATAAAAATGCATTGGGGTTTTCGCAATCACGGTCATTTTTTGATTTTAACATAGCCGCGATGGAAGTAAGTAATATTTACGAGCAAAATCGTTGTTTATTTCAAGCCCAGACTGATATCGAAGTGGTTGCTCGAATGCCTTCAACTGCTGTGTTAATTGGGCCTTGTAAGCAAACTATTCGAGGTCTTTGAGCAGAATTCGTGAGCAGTTCAAAGATATGCTAAAACAGGTACAGACTGTTAAAAAAACTCTTGGAGGTTTTGGAAACAGCTGTACAGTCTGCCTTGCAACCATAGCCAATATATTTCACCAATTTTTACGCTAATTCTAAACAGAAACAACGAAGGTCTCGAACTAGGAAAACCCCCTAAAGACATAGAAAAACATTTTCTGTGGCTGGAGGTTGTAAAATCTTTGGCTACAGCAAGTGCCGCGCCATGTCACGCATCCCACGTCACAACGATATTTACCGTAAAGGTCCGATTAACTTAAGGCGGTCTTTTACAGTCATAATTTGAGATAATCGCAAGATGTGGCAGACTACAACCCGCAACGATTACCATCTAAGCTATTCATTGGGTAAATCATTAAAAGCATTGCCTTTAATAGAAATTATCTCTGATGTAGTAACTCTTATCGGTTCATGGATGAGCTGATATTTCTTAAACTTTTCCTAACATGCAGGCATTCTGGTGATAGCGGTTTAACGAAAACAATAGAAATTACGCGCGTAATTCCCGTAAAACCAATGATACGAAGCACATCTGTTAGAAAAATTAAATATGTTAAATTAATCGCTTCGTTATCAGATAAGCGTTGAAAAGAGTATAAACTTTGATTTTTCATTTTGCTGTCGACGGCCACAAGAGAGAATAAAAACGTTTAGTCAACTCATGTTCAAGAGTAGTTAACAACCGCAGCAGCGATGGAAAGAAACGAAACCGACCACACGCATGCGCACAGTAGTTGCTGGATAGACGCGCGGAGATGAATTCCGCTGATACCGCTATCACATCTGATGCTCTACGGATTAGGTCCGCTGGCCGATGGCTGATGCTAATGATTGGAAGCATATCAAAATCTTGAATAATGCGTGAACACTTGTAAAATATAAATTTAAATCAGATCAGATTTTGATAAGCCACAATAAAAAGAAAGAACCCTAAAGAAATGCAAAGGAAATCTTTTGTTTTGACTACGCTACCAGCATCTTTAAATTGGACATTCCATTCGGTCGGAAATTCATAAACGAAATCAAAACAAAATCGTCGTCAACAAGTTTGAAAATTATGCGATAGAAATGATAAAGTTTGAGCTGACCAGCGTTTGCATAAATTTGTTATTAAAAAATTAGACAACAATTTCTTTAATTATTTTCATTCGTTAATTTTGATGCTAATCTGCTGATAACGCAGTCTCGTAAAACGTCATTATTGCTTAAGGAATTTCTGTACATTGCCATTGAAAGTTTCTACTGCATTTTGGTTATCTGATCATGCAAATATGGTGTGGTCAAGTGTGAATGCTACCCTTCATACAATCTGTTTACACTGTGCTGCACAGTGGAGTAGTTAGGCATATTGTAGAAATAACTACTGGAAGTTTAATGTGGAAGGTTATAGTTCAAAGGCATCTAACAGTGGTCTAGCTGAAGCAACTTTAAAGATGAGCCTACAAGATTGGGTAGCAAAATACAAAGTAACAAGTTAAACTCCTCGCTCGAGCATAGCCGACCATATTACGAGGGCTGCAATGTATATCTTTGGCCTAATAATGAAAATGCGAATATTTATCATCAAAAATGGTTTTATTGTTTTTCAAGGTACTCTCCAGCATGATTTATACACTCATGCGCTCAAACCAATTGTCACTTTTTCCACTCCGATTGAGACACCCCCAAAACATCGTTTTTGAACGCCTTAACAACATCTTCTGGCGGCCAAAAATTGTTGACCACGCATTTTTTTCTTGATCGGGAATAAAAAGAAGTCATTGGGTGGCAAGTCAGGGCTGTATGGCGGATGACCCATCAATTTGACGTTTTGGCCGGTCAATAAGGCGCTGGTTTGAGCCGATGTGTCTGAGCACGCATTATCATGGTGCACAATGATTCGTCTTCTCTTGTTCGTTTTTCGAATTTCTCCGAAGACTTCAGGCAAACAAATTGTGGTGTACCACTCAGAATTGACCGACCTACGTTGCTCAAGCGGAACAGTCACCACATGACCAGTTTTGCCAAAAAAAAAGGCGACCGTTTGCTAGTGCGAAGTGCTTCTTCCACAAACAACTTTTGTTGGAGTAGGCTCGTCTTCGAAGACCCACACGGTCAATTTCTACTTTTTTTCGGGCTCATACGCATAGATCCATGATTCGTCACCTGTGACGATCTTATGAACGTGTTTTGAAGCAACGCGATCGTAGTTTCTCAAAATTTCTTTGTACCAATCGACACGAGCCTTTTTTCGAGCGATTGTCAAATTGTGCGGGATCCAACGAGAACAAAACCTTTTTAGGGCTAGGGTCATGCAATATCGAATGTATGCTGGTGGAAAAAATGCCAAAGGATGCCTCTATCTCACGATATGTCACGTGACGATCTTGCATTATCAGTTCACGCACGGCATCAATGTTCTTTGGCACAGCGGCCATTTTTGGATGACCTTCGCGACCTTTGTATTTGAGCGAGCGTTGGCCACGATTGAATTCATTAAACCAGTTTGCTATAGGATGGTGCTTCATCGCCGTATAAAGATTTAAGTTCATCGATGCACTCTTGTCGTGATAATCCACGTCGAAATTTGTGAAAAATGATCGCACGAACAACAACATAAATAAAGGTTGTACGTCAAAACGTTCTGAGTACGTTTATGCTAAAAAATGTAGAAATTTCCAATGGAAATGTCACATGTCGCCAGACAACACTTAGTGCTTCCTAGGCCAGAAATGTATATAGCAACCCTAGTATAATCTTCACGGAGTCTAACAAAGATCTAATTTTGAACTAGTAAAAAAAGCTAAAGGCGTGATCGACGATATTACTTATATAGCCTGTACCCTTGGATGTTCAGAAAAGCAGACTGGTAATTTATTTTAGGACCCAATTTACCCATATTTAATAACTAATGTCATATTTGAATATTTGTGAATATTTCATTGTTTTTGCTCAAATCGGTTGAACATACGAGTAAAGGTGTAAACTTTATCTAAATCTGAACAGCGCCCGTGCTTAGCAGAAGGAACTTACTTGTGCTTTACTTCATCAAGATTATTTGTAATATGTGGCTTCTAGAGCTTACAACTTAAAATCGGATAAATATATATTTATGGGAGCTATAAATAAATATGAACCGATTTTCTTCAATTTCGATAGCGTTCTTTTATGTCTGCCAAATTTCATGAAAATCGGACAACAAATGCGAGCAGTAGTAATTACTAGCTTTTGATGGAGTAACGGACGGACGTACTAACAGACATCGTTAAACGGAATCAGCCGATGATAATACTCCGATCGGTATGCTTAAAGGTGGGTCTAGCTCAAATATTTTTGGTAGTTACAAACATTGGACATTAAACTACTCCTTACTCATAATATCCTGTTCCACAGAGTGTAGGGTATAAAAAGACTTCAACACCAGCAGGTCCTTTAATCTGGTAGAACCATTTTAATAAGGACATGGAGGAGAAATATTAAAGCCAAACTTGCAGATCCAACGGTATTTGTATGGCTTTAAGCCGAATATCCATTAAATTTTCACTGCGCTAGTTTCTTTAAAAGACCCACAAATAGTAAATTGATATGCACCACTTCTTCATCGACTTAAAGAGTGCATTCGGCACTCCAATTAGAGAGATATTCTTGGACAGCATGTCTGGGATATCAGCAAAACTTAAACACCTTTGCAGAATGACACTAAGTTTCACCAAATCCTCAATTAACAATTAAAAATGTTTCAGACGGTTTACCCGATTTACATATACCCTCACCAATAGATGGATTTGAAATTTTCGTTGTTCCGTCCTTCATTGCAACGATTTTATTAAAATATAGAAAAATGTGGTTTGTGTAGAGGGCACCAGAATGGGGCGTGGCATCTACTTATTTTATTTAAAACAAAATTTAAGCAAAGTTCAGGCATTGGGGATAAAGTTTCGTAGATTTCAATCAAGTTTAGTTTGTGTTGAATACTCAAGAAGGGGCATGGCCACGGTTCCAATTTTTCGTCAACTAGTGACTTTTATAATCGATAATCCAATAATCTGATAATAGCAGAATCGCAAATCACGCGTGGAATCTTTATTGGTTATTTGAAAGAACATTTTATGGCATTTATTTTTCGAAAATAATTAATTATGGAAATGAGCGTTCGGTGAGAAACGGGAAGATCCGCTGTTTTCGACCAAAATTTTTTTAAGTGATGAAGCCCATTTCTGGCTCAACGGCAAAGTCAATAAACAAAATTGCTGCATTTGGGCTGAAGAGCATCAAGAAGAGGTTCAAGAGGTGCACTTTTACCCAAAGAAAACCATGGTTTGGTGCGATTTATAGGCTGGTGAAATCATCGGTCCATATTTTTTGAAAAATGATAAAGGCCGGCACGTAACCGTGTATGGTACTCGCTGTCACGCCATGACATCGGACTTTTTGCTACCTAAAATTGAAGCCCGTAAACTTGACGACACTTGGTTTCAACAGAACGGAGCCACTTGACATACAGCTGCTCAAATGATGGATCTATTGAGAGGTCATTTCGAAAGGCAGCTAATTTCACGTTTTGAACAGGTGAGTTGGCCGCCTAGACCGAGTGATATCACACCATTAGACATTTTTCTTTGGGGATACGTAAAGTCCAAAGTCTATGCTGACAAACCAGCTACGATTCAGGTTTTGGAAGCCAACATTACGCGTGCCATTAAAGCCATACGGGTCTAAATGCTCGAACAAGTCATCCAAAGTTGGACCCTCAGAACGGAAACCCTGAGGCGTAGTTGCGGCCAACATTTGAAGGAAATTATATTCAAAAAGTAAATGCCATAAAATCCTTTCAAAATGCCGATAAAGATTCCACACTTGATTTGAATTTTTATATTTTTTATTGTTCTGAAAGAAATACCTCTAAATGGATCACCCTACACAAATAATATCAGTGTTATGTTTTCACCTTGTAAATACAGGCGACTCTACGAATAAAAGATTTTTCTTTAGAGATTTACGTAAAAACTTATCAATAAAACGCATAAGCCGTTTGAAGCTGGCATTAAACAAACAGTAGGCCACTGAGTCGCAAATTTACATTTCGTGTACAGCTTAATAGATGTTTCCCGGTCCAATGGACTATTTGGGGGATTAAGTAAGTAAGAATGGCTCTGGTAATTTATGAGGGCAAGACCAAAAAGTATGCTTGCATCTGCTAAAAAAAGCGCCTAGACGTAAGAAGACGTGGAATTGTAAACCTCCAAACCAAAGGAACGATGTCAGCATTGAAATCAAAAGAAGCTTTATTTCTTGAAAAATCAAGCTTACACTGAAAGAAGTGATTGCCAATTTTGATTAAAAAGCCTGTATAGTCGATTAAATATGTTTTTATATATGTATTAGGGCAATTAATACAGTCAGCGCACAAAATTTTAAGTGTTTATTTAATATCACTCAATAAACAAAATGGTAGTATTGATACAAAATGTTGTTGGTTTTTCGTCAGAAATTTCTTTTTTAGAAAAGCTTTACTTTTAATTAAAATAATTGTACGTATGTAAAAGTAATTTACAATATTTATAATTGCCTTATGCGCCTAAAAAATGTAAATCTTAATTCTTGTGAAAATTTATTACAATTTAATTGAAAACTGACAGCCGACAGCATCATAAACACAAAAATTAGTATTTAGGGGTCGTATTGACGTCATTGCCGAATTACGTGTACATAATAATGTTGTATATGCTTTTTAAATTTAAATGTTCGTCAAGTTATTTTACAACTAGAGACTTATTATAATTGTCTGTATTAAAATCGAATGACGTTGTATTGGGAATGCTCGCCGCAGCTGTGTAGGTGGAAGGTTCATACATCAAACGAATCCTGAGCTGTATGAAGATAGTTAAGTGCTTCCGAATACAAGGATTTTGCGTTCGAAATAAAATACTCCAGCCGGAAAGACGTTTGACGGTAACTACCATGGAAGCGCAGATCTATGAGACTATGGCTCCGTTGGTGAGACCAAGTGGGGGAGGATGCTATAATTCTGGTCATTAGAAGCGTGTCCAAGCTTCAAATGCTTATAAAGTTATTTTTCTAATCGTGAGGGAGCATTCTTGAGGGGACTATTTTAAAACATGATCGGATCTGTTCTTTTGAGAGCAGGGTTTAAAATACATATATATTTCATTACTAACTTTATCAAAATTTTAGCATTATCGGACTTTAAATTCGGCTACAAGAGCGGCGTAGCATAAAATCAAGAAAGACCTTTTTATGGGAACCATGCGAATACTTGACTGAAACAGGTCTGGCTTAGATATAAATCTCCCGAAAGCCGCTTTGCTAATTTGCACAAATGTGGCTTGTGGAGCAGCTGGACCTCTAAGCGGATGAGATCTTCACAGAAGCTATGAGGGATAATACTTGCTCGTTCGCAGTACACCATGCAAATTAACTACGACTATGAGTTTTTTTATATTCTAGGGGCGATTCGAAAATGTAGGCCGATAGAATTTAGTTTCATCAGAGCCGGCCACAAAGTTTTTTTTTTTGTTTTTTCCAAAGTTTGATCAGAATCGAATGTTATCAGTGGCTTCTGGAGCCTCTCGAAGCGTTAATTACGGCGACTTTGCAGGTAAGATGTTATTCTCTAAACCATGTAAAAAATTACTGTGGGCCGCCTTGATGTGATGGTTAGTGTGCACGACTATCATGCTAATCAACCCCGGTTTAATTTTGGATAAGAACAGCTAACATTTTTTGAGCAGCGATATTCCGGCGTCTTTACGAGTAAGAGATTTATCTCAAAGCCATGTAAAAACTTCTCTTTAAAATGCATTAGCGGTTTGAAGCCGGCGCTAATCAGTAGGCCTCAGGCATTGAGTAAACAATTTATGTAGTACACAGCTCATTGATTTGGAAGAATTTAGGCCTGTTCCGTTATGGGATGTTAAGGGAATTCTGTAAGTAAGGGTGTACCAGTAAGGGAGCACTTTTCCATTTTTAAATAAAAACACATATTTGTGAGATAGTTGTGATTTAGTATGGAAAAAAATATGCGTCGAATGGCCCCCAAAAAAACAATTTAGGGTTTTATAAAAATCCCAAACCCCCTCTATGCTAAAAATACTTTATAAAACGCATAATCCATTCGGAGCCGCCATTAAAATGTAGGCCCCTGGTCCTGAGTATAAACATTATATCACTCACAGTTCCTTGTTTTGAGAGTAGTTTCCTGTTTTTTCTTAAATGGAATGTTGAAGGAGATAAGAAGGTATTTACGAAGTAGTAAGTACTAATCGCCACCGAAAAAGTGTTAGATATTCCTATTAGGCAGTGAAACTGGGTTACTTGGATGATGGTCGTGCACACTAACCTGCTCATCGCGGCGGCCCACCTGTGTGATCAGTGCGCAATGAAATTTGTATACACAGTAACAGATTAGCATCTTAGGCTGCTCTTAATTGTCTGAATTTATGAAACAAATTGGAGAGCCATGGACGTTGAACACTTTTTTTTCTCCTGATATTCCCCCCATCAAGATAAGACTAAATATTTATTGTTTCAAATTAATTACACATCAAATTGCATATTATTTCCAACAGGCAGAGATCGAAAAAAAAACTCAGTAGTTGCTTTGATTGCGGGTACAAAACTAGTGCAACAAGCTCCAGGTGAGATTTCCATATAAAACCCATATCCACATCCACCACTGGCTGGCTGCTGCAGGCCGGCTCCCTACGGGCGGTCGCCGTATGGTGTTTATAGTGATTATCATTAGAGACAGAAATTGTCACCGAAAATGGAAAACGGACAAGATGCTCGAGATGATCTTGTTTACAGTTTAATGATGATGAGGCTGATGGAGATGCAGATCACACTCACCGAAGGAATGTGATTCGGCTTTTTTAAGGTTCATGCCACTTGCTTTACATACTTATAATCAAAATGATTTTTTTACCTTTCATAATTATTTGTCTCCTCATCCCAAGTGTAAATTTAAATAATCGCATTTGAAA
This sequence comes from Hydrotaea diabolus, assembly GCA_963513945.1. Classification (NCBI taxonomy): domain Eukaryota; kingdom Metazoa; phylum Arthropoda; class Insecta; order Diptera; family Muscidae; genus Hydrotaea; species Hydrotaea diabolus. The sequence continues at coordinate 14,108,807 of OY740716.1, read as the reverse complement.
AATGTCTGCCTTTGCGATTTAGCCAGGCCAGACCGCACGAGACCAGCCACTACCAATAACCACCTGCAGTTTTTCGGTTTCAATTCTTGGACGTACATTGGCGCCACTACCTGTTGGGTGGGGGAAATGTCATCTATCCATTTGACTTTGGCTGGTTGGTCTAGAAAGGTAGCTGCTGCCAGTGCCTGTACATAGTATGTCAGTCGGACAGGCCAGCCTGTCTATCTTTCAGTGCGATGTTTGCGTTGGTTTGGTAGTTTCAAATTCGGTGGTTTGTGATAGTTTCGGTTTTGGTTTTTCCTTCTTTGGCTTGGAAGCACTAATTAAAGATCGTTAGTTACATTTTGGTAAATATTAATTTTCTTAATAAAAATATTCATAATTCATTTATATTCTGTCTGTTTGTTTGTCTGTCGGTTGGCCGCGTATCGCGTTCATAAATAAGCAACACTCGAAATGTTGTTGAGGCAACATGTTGTTACTGCTTGACTCAGTGCGAGCGTCCGTTTTGTTTGTGGTGTTGGCTTATTGGCTAATATTTGGTGTTGAACAATTTATTTTAGGAAATTGTAGAGAACAGCCGCAATCATTAATATTTTATGTATTTTAACGTATAATTTGCATTGGCAAAGTGTGCACATGCAAATTCATATTTAAAAAAAATCGAAAACTTTTGTGCAATGGCAACTTATTTTAATTGGTTTAGATAAAAACTGTCGATGATTTGGCAATATTTATTTGAGTTCAGTGGAGGTACTTTATAGTTATTCGCATTTCACATCACGCTACGGCAAAAAGTATGACCACGATGTGAAGATGGTTCTGTTTTGGATTTAATTGAAAACAAATTTCGTACTACACTATAAAGTCAAACTAATTACGTTGAAATTTAAATGGTCGAAAATGTGTGCAAAATGTCATGGCTTATTAAACCCTTTACGTGACCATTTCCAATTTTGTAGCTAAAACCCAACTTTTAAAGTAAGGTAGAAAAAAATCTATGGCGGTTTCAAAAAAGGTAATTTTGGGATTAAATCTGCATACTTATGTTTTCTTATAAATTGCTTGACTTTGTGTCAATCATCTGTCAAAGTTTAATTTTATTTTTGGTATTAAAATTGTTCAGTGCGAGACTTAAACTGGCTTTTTAACAGTAGAAAAACCATTGAAGCGAAAAAAATAAAAAACGGAAAGGAAAGGGAAATATACGAAACTCAAAACTTATAGTTATCATTAACTATTAGTTTGAATTTAGTACAGGGTGGAACGCGGTAATTTGCTTATTTGGGAATAAAATAAAAAAAAAATTATGAACCTTAGAAAAATTTATTTTATATTTTAATTACATTGATCAGTAACGTAAAAATTACATGGTTTTAAGTAGTGTATCCTGCTAATGTCGACCTTCGCTATCCACACACCTCTGCATACGTTTTCGGAAGTTTTCGCGAACTCTGACAAGCATATCGACTGGTATTCTGCCAATTTCAGTCTCAATATTGTCTTCCAAGGTGTTGGGACGGTTGATATACACCTTCAACTTCAGGTAACCTTAAAGGATAAAATCGATGGGGCTAAGCCTGGTGAGCGTGCCGGCCAGTTCACATCACCCCTTAAAGAGATAAGCCGCCCAGGAAACATTCGCATCAAACAATTAATGGTAACCCTAGCTGTGTGTGCAGTGGCACCATCCTGTTGGAACCATGTATCCTCTAATTGCATTGCCCCAAGAGCCGGCTGAAAAAAGTCTGAAAATGCCAAGAGCAAGTAATTGCTTCCGAGCAGAGCGTTTCGGAGATTGCAGTACTGTTGCTTTAACTCTCTCGATGTTTTGTGGTGTTGTAATCCTTCTCTCAGAACCCCTTCGTACACATGACACATTCCCTGCTGTTCTCAACGAAGTTACCCAATTTACAATTGATTGCAGTCCAGGAACACGTCCGCTTGTGTGAACAGCGAATCGTAAAAGAAAAGCACGCTGCACTGCAATGATCGAGTTAAAAATACGCTTCAACACAAAATGACCTCTCCTCACGTGTCAATGCTGATGATGGCACTTGAGACGAATACAAATCGTTCGTCAGTTACTATAAGCCACGCACACTCTCTACTCTCTTCGACCAACAGTGCCACCATAGCCTGCAGTGCAAAAAAGCTAATTATCGCGCTCCACCCTGTACTTAACATTCATTTATGGTGTTCCAAACATCAGCACTAAGTCATAATACCCTGTACCACAAGCAAATTATCACTTGTAGTCCATGAAAGTTCTCTAGACCACGAAGAAGGAGATGAATTTTAAACTAAAATTTTTCTACGGATTTTCGCACCTTTTTGCTTTTTACCAAAATGTTTATTAAGCTTACACGAGGAGCCCAACAAATACCATGCACCACAGCTAGAAAGGAAGAACTATTTAAAAGTTTGTAGAACATTTTTTTTTGTTTAGCCCTGCAAATCATAGGAAGTCTAACTCCTGAGGTTGCAGTAGATGTAGCTTGAAAGATTATTTTGGGATGCACCTAAGTTTTCACTGCAGATCTTGTTTTTATTGTCTTTTTCCTACAACATGTATTTTGATTGCAACCTTTGGTTGTTGTGCTGTTGTCGTTCAGATGCAGTTGTTGCTGCAGCAGTTGATGTTTAGTGTTTTGTTGTAGTTTATGAATCAGCCTAAGATATGAACATACAAAAAGTCATGTAATGTTTTTTATATGATTACGATGACGACGACTGTGACGGTGATGATGATGATTCCACTCAGCCCTCTCTTGTTGACTTTTCGCATCTTCCTCTTTCTGTGTCCACTTCGACTTGCTGCTGCTGATGTTCTTATTGTCATTGCTGTTGCTATTGCTCTTGCAGTTGCTAGTATTGTAGCAAAGTTTACGGTTTAATGTTAACATCGCAAACGCAACAGCAATCAGCAAGGAAAGTCCTAAGTCAAGCGTGGCCGACATTGAGAAACCGCACACCAATGCGATATTGACAGAATTAAGTACCTCTGACTGGAGCTTGAGCAAGGATCTTAAATCAGGAGTTATCTTTATATGGGGGCTTTGGAAAAATATGAACCAATGTAGTCCAGTTTCACCACAGGTTATTAATGGTCGTCCGTAACGCACGAGAACGATACAAAATTTGGGCGTGATCGGGTGTAATTCGTTGCATCTAGAGCTGAACGACCTAAATCGGGAGGGACATTTGTGGGGGAGCTATTCGAAAACTTTGAACAATATAGATACATTTTTACTAGAGATAGTTGTTGGTCAATCAAAATGTTCTGGGGAAAATTTGTTTGAAGTCAGATGTAATATGAGGGTTTTTGAGCTGCATTTTCTGAAATCGGGAAAAACCTATGAATGATATCAAAAAAAGGTCCGATTTGGACTAATTTGAAATTGGGTTCGCCTTTGGCTCAAACTTAAAGAATACGAGTATACCAAGTTTCATCGAACTCGGTTTACAATTGAGACCCGTGCTTCGATATGAACGATAATTAGACGGGCAGAGGGACGGACAAACATCGCTGTGATGCTGAGTCGAGCGGTATCTCCATTCAGTCGAGAGGGTATCTCCATTCATTTTAGGTATTGCAAACATTGGTGCTAAACCAAGTCATAGCCACAGTGTGTTGTAGGGTATAACAAAAGCAGAAAATCAAAGCAAACAAAAATGACTGAGCCTTTATGGAACAGCATCATTCGTATGGGGAGAGGCAGACATCAGCGACGCATATGACGATGACGACGACAACGATGATGATCATGAAGACGCTAAAGATGATGCCCCAACCAAACAGACAACAGCATAACAACCATACCCAGCTTACCGCAAACTAAGAAAAAGGAACAGCAGAATGTTGCATTTATCTCAGTTTTTAGTCAGTCAAAAATAAAAAAAAACTCTGTCAAGTTGCAAAACTCTAAAGTGTACCCATATTGGCTCAAACGAATGAAAACGAATTGAACATGCCCTACTGACCACGGACAGCATTTGTAGATGCATTAATGGTTTTTAGTTCAAACATAAAATGTCTCCATGGACATAGGTGTAGCTAGTCAGCTATCAGATGTCTATGGGAGAAAGTGTGGTTTGCGGTATAATGTCTCCTCACCGTTTAAATACGACCTCATTGACCAATTGTTGGTACACCATTTCCTCCTATTACTTGGAGACTTCCAACACGAGTTGGCTCTAGCAAGGGGTGCATTTCTGTGAAATGTCTCTTATAACACGGAATCTTACAATCTCGCTCTACATAGAGATCCATTATAATACAACGAAAACAAGTGAAAAATCCCTTGTCCCTCTCGTTGAACAATTGTGAAAGCCTTAAAAAATTCTTGAGTTGGCCAATGCCGATAGAACCCCGTCAGATGGATTCCTCCTCTTCCTAGCAGCTTCTGCAGAACTCGTTTGTCTTCACTTTCAGTCATGCATCAGACAGTGCCACTTCATGACACCAGGTCTTGATAACGCCAGCAGTGTGTGAGAGCGTTTCTTAGCAGGGGCCACATTTCTTTAAAATGTCTCTTAAAAATAAGAATCTCAAAACAAGGTTTTGGTTAAACTTAAAATCCTTAAAAATTCGCATGCGATAAGCTATAGCAGCTAATGCCCACTTGCTTCTCAGCTATAACTAGAATAGAGTTGCTGCCGTGGTCTCCAAGGAGTATTGAGGGCAATGCCGGAAATTAAGTCATCGTCCTGAATTTTTTGTTTGGTAGTTGAAGCTTAGAGTCGATATTTATAGCATCCAAAGACAATAATTTTACACCGCCAAGATAAAAGTGTAATTTTACTCTCTTCACCATAGCAAATAAATTTCTGGATCGAACCCAGTTCCCCATTGTCCTAGCAACCAGTTGAAAACTTGTTACAGTGAGGTTGCATTCTACCATAGCAACATTGCAAAGGGCACTAGTTTGTGTTATATGAACAGAACTTGGGTCTTTCGCGTTTGCGTATTTAGCTATAGTCATAGCTAAAAAGTATGAGGAACATCTAAACTTTTTGGGCGAATACTGCTATACGCCAAACTTAAGATAAACCCAGGCAAATGTTAATTTTTAAGCGGAAGCCAAAATATTTGGGATATGTTGTCAGCGGCGATATTATAAAGACTTATCCCTATAAAGTTGACAACATTCAGGAGATGATCCCATCCAGCACACTGAAAGAGATGGGAAGTTTTCTGAGACCCTATCCACTAACGTCTCGGTCAAAGAAAGGGTGCCATAGGAAATGGACCGAAAATCAACAGACGGCAGTAACTACGAACTGGGGACAGTATTAACGCAAAATTTGGAAGGAGGTAAACGAGTTATCGCGTACCCCACCCGTACCGGATACGGTCTAATCATTAAAACTCTGTGTAAGTATTTGTAGGCTACGCATTTTTTCATTTCATCAAAATATGTCCATCTACGACCATGCCTGAAAATGCAAGGGAGCGAAATGGCAGCGGTTTGAAAACTTTTCGGTTTGGTGGTCCAAGGGTACTAGGGTTAAATTGTTAAGTTCTGAACCAGTGTTCGGTTTTTTGGCTTTTTTTGAAAGCGAAATAACAGCAAACAATTATTTAAATAACACAAAAATTAACACAAACATTTTTTTTGCATTTCAGTCAAATAGTCATAACTTTGGAACGGGCTTCGTTTAGGTAATTTTAGAAATTTTACCCAAGTACCCTCTGATCACCAATCCGAATTTTCAAACCACTGCCACTTCGCCCCCTTCGCTGGCAACAGTGCGCTCATGGATCTAAAATATCAAAAGAAAACGAAAGACTTAAGACACAAACCTGGAGGGTTAATTAAGCGTCACAATGCCATTGACCAAGATGGACTGATTTGATGAACAACAGAAAAAGATCCAAACCAACTGACATATTTAACATATCGACACCATCCTGAGCAGGCTGGCCTTCAAAGAAGAAACTCATCGTCTTTGCCATACAACATGCATAGCCGATAATGGTCCTATGGCTTTGAGTCAAACTGTTAAAAAGTGCCGGAGTGTCTTCCTCTCTCTGTCTCAGTGTACGTGTGTGTGTTGTCTGACTGGGCTTGTGATTTCTCATTACATGGACCAAACCTTATTCTATTTCCGGTCGTTTATTTCAACGAAGACCAAAAAACAAAAAGAAAAGCAACAGAAACCGAAAACACCAGCAACAACGACACACACTTTATCGCAACGTCGTCAATGTTTTGGCTGCCATTTGAGCGCTGCTGCTTTTATAACAAATCTCGCTTGTGTTGTTTTCGGGGAGTTCCAGTTGAAGCTTCTTCAGTTGTTCAGACAAAATATTGTTTGTATTTTTTTCGTTTCCTCTATCGGTAAATACATAAGATATGAAATTGAAATTGATGACAACAGGGACATATGACGGGAAATTGGGAGAAAATGCAACTTTCTTTTTTTCAAATGTGAAAATTGTGTTAGAGTTTACGGCTGTCGTAGGGCTTGTAAAACATACAGAGTACGAGTGAAAAATGACATATACGAATAATTACACCAGAAGCAGACACTCCCGCAAATGGAATGAGCTAGTCAAGATTTTTCTAACCATAAAACAGACAACAATAATGGTCGTGTTCCGGATTCTTTTAATTTATTTACTACCTAGGAAAGATCATACCTTTTAAGAGCAAATACGAGACTAGATATAGCAAAAGGACTATTACGAGGGTTGCTATATATATTTCTGGCCTACACTTAGTGTTGCCTGGCGCCATCTGACATTTCCATTGGAAAGTTTGACATTTTTAAGCACTATTCACTGTTGTTTACAGTGAAATCAATTTGGCAAAAAAATGGAATTAACTCGTACACATTTTCGTGCGATCATTTTTCACAACTATCGACGTGAACTATCACAAGAGTGAATCGTTGAACTTAAATCATTGCATGGCGATGGAGCACCATCCTAAAGCACTGTGAAAAACTGGTTTAATAAATTTAATCGTGGCCGACGGTAGCTCAAAGACAAAGGTCGTGAAGGTCATCCAAAATCGGCCGTTGTGCCAGAGAACATTGATGCCGTGCGTGAACTGATAATGCAAGATCGTCATGTGACATACCGTGAGATAGAGGCATCCTTGGGCATTTCTTTCACCAGCATACATTCGATATTGCATGAACACCTGGCCGTTAAAAAGGTTTGTTCTCGTTGGATCCCGCACAATTTGACAATCGCTCAAAAAAAGGCTAGTGTTGATTGGTGCAAAAAAAAATTGAAAACCTACGATCACGGTGCTTCAAAAGACGTTTATAAGATCGTCACAGGCGACGAATCATGCATCTATGATTATGAGGCCGAAACAAACAAGTAATCGATCGTGTGGGTCTTCGAAGACGAGCCAAATCCATCAAAAGTTGTTCGTGGAAGAAGCACTTCGAAGCAAATGGTCGCCTGTTTCTTCGGCAAAACTGCTCATGTGGCGACTGTTCCGCTTGAGCAAAGTAAGGCGGTCAATTCTGAGTGGTATGCCACAATTTGTTTGCCTGAAGTCTTCGGAGAAATTCGAAAAACGAACAAGAGACGGCTAATCATTGTGCACCGTGACAATGCGAGCTCTCACACATCGGCTCAATTCAGCGCCTTTTTGACCGGCCAAAACGTCGAACTGATGGAACATCCGCCGCACAGCCCTGACTTGGCACCCAATGACTTCTTTTTATTCTCGCACATCAAGAAATAAATGCATGGTCAACGATTTTCTTCGCCAGAAGATGCTGTTGAAGCGTTCAAAAACCATGTTTTGGAGGTGTCACAATAGGAGTGGAAAACGTGCCCCAACAATTGGTTTGAGCGCATGCAAAAGTGTATAAATCATGCTGGAGAATACTTTGAAAAACTAAAAAACCATTTTTGATGATAAATATTCAAATTTTCATTAATAGGCCAGAAATAAATTTAGCAGCTCTCGTATAACAGGTTAGTGCATTTTCCTCGTAATTTCTTCAAGGAAGTGATTTTATCCATTCCATAGTCAAAACTACTTAACCAGGGCTGCAGTCGCGTTCAAGATGAATTCCATCATACCGTTGGAAACATTTTCCGCCCGGATCCTCAACATTACTAAACAGATGGAGACTTTTCTTAAATTAGTAAGCTGTGTATGATAAATGTATACCCCAACTGTTTTACGCCGGCTTCGAACTGCTTATGAATTTCATTGAGAAATTTTGACATGACTAGGACATTTGGACACCATGGCGATGATTAATATACATCTACTCCCAGTTTTAACTCCGGCAAGAACATCGAACTCCGGACTTCCAACTCGAAAATACCGGGGAGTAAGAGATAAATCTCTCTCGAAGTCCGTCCGTGTGTATATCTATCGTTGATACGAAAGGAGATACAGATGGTGACCAACATTATCTATTCATATCAGCAAGTATAATATCCCCAAAACAATAAGTGTTTCTCTTTCTCTAAGCCATTGTTAACTTTAATTATTTATGAAATTTACTAACTTAAATACACACACAAATTATATACTTGTTTAAATAAAATTTTAAAAATTATTTTGAAAAATTACGAAAATACATCGTTTACTCTTTACTAAGATGACTATTGTAGTAATTTAGTGAAGCATTATAACCAAAAAAAACAACAAACTTTGTCCACTTTTTTACAATTTATTAAAAAAAGGACCAATAGAAAATAACCCCCGAGGTTGAAGAGTAACCAACGAAACGTTGGGAAAATACGAAATAAAAAACGAGACAAATAAATAAAACTCAACATTTGGTTAAAAGAATAATAGAAAACGTTACATTTAGAGATTTCGATTTGTCGATTTCGGTAAGCATTTAAAAAAATTAACTGAGCAACATATTTGTAGCTAATATAAAAAATCAAAACTATTTTCGCTTCTCTCGAAAAAAGGACGAAAAGGACAGGCCAAACTTAGTTCAATTACCAAACGTTATTATTTGAATTGACGTCCGAACACTGTTTAAGTAAAAAATATTACACCGCCCATTGTTTGTTTCTAAATATTATGTTTCCAACACATAGTCATTTCTAACTATTTTGTTATAAGAAATAGTACATCAGCTTGTGTTGGTCGTGGATCGACTGTTGTTTAAAGATTTCTTTTATCTTTCCATTGTAGTGGCTATGTTTATTTTCCAAAAGAATTTTGATATACAGAAATTTTAAGTCTATTCACAAGTTAAGTAAAAAACTGAGGCCAGCCCACACGCAGAGAAAAGATATGGTTACTATATGGTCACCGCAACAATAATATGTTCTCTACAATAAAAGCTTGTTCGTCGCAACCATAGTATTGTTTTTTTAATTTCATTTTGACAACGGTATGATTGCGGCAATATTAATATTGTTGAAAAGTAACAATAGTATTATATCCAAATTAAGAAGTGAAAATATGGTTGTAGCAACCATATAAACATGGTTGGTGCTACAAAAGTATTGTTGTTTAAAATTTACGTTAACAATAATATGATTACGGCAATCATACTGTATGGTTGCCTACATAACAAAACAGGTTAAAAAGAGCATACACGTATGTGTGTGCGTATGTTGTTTTGATACAAAAAAAACACATATACACGATACATTGAAAGGTTGTTGGACATTAAAAAAACAACATTCGGAAGGTAGTTCGAGGGATTTTTATTGTGTTTACTTTGTTCTAATACCGACTGGGTCTCGTTTATTTAAAATCTACCTGCACTTAAGTATAAAGCCATTGATCATGGTTTAATCACATTCGTTACTTGGGGTCTACGGGTGGTGAAGTAGCATTCACCCCTGCTGGCAACTTAAAGTATTTTCGACTGCAGTTGGAATATGCGAGAATATTTTTGTTTCTTGAATGAAATGTTCAATAAAAAACATGGCCTCAAATTTGGCTATCAACTAAGTGTAATGCGATTTAAAATAACTTGCTTGATAAATATATCTATTTTTGAATAACAACATTACCCAATCCTTATAAATAATTTTGGGGATCATAGTTTTGTTGAGTAAATCATACTATAATTGTAAGGATAATAGTATGGTGGAGTGCGAATCATACTATGGTTGTGAGGATCATACTATGGTTGTATGATAAATATGCTATGGTTGTGAGGATAATAATATGGTTGTGGAGATAATAGTATGGTTGAGTGTGAATCATACTATTGTTGTGAGGAGCATAGTATGGTTGAGTGTGAATCATAATATGGTTGTGGGGATCATAGTATGGTTATGTGTGAATCATACTATTGTTATGAGGATCATAATATTGTTGTACCACAACCAAATACGCAACAGTAGTATGATCCTTTTCGAATATTGTCACCCCAACCATACTTTTTATCTGCGTGCACATGGCAATTAATAATTATTTTTGACATAGTCACATATTGCTCTAATTTTTCGCAAAAATTGGGAAAAAAAAGGGTTGATTGATAGCTTATCCTTATCCTACCTTTATCTCCTTTGTAGTGAACATTACTCATTTTTTATAAAGAAATGCACTCAACTTCTTGACGGACCATTTGCAAAATGTCTATCATCTAAAAACGCGATACATTAGCATCATCACCTTTATGGCTTGATGTCAACTGTCAATTTTTATACTTAAGTCACATTTCTCATCAAGAAAAAAAACACAAGATTGGAATAGAAAACACCTCTGTCTGATGTCTGTCTGAAGTGAAAAAATTTAAGAAAACTAACATAGTCATTGTAGCTAGTGGCTGAGTAAGGCTCGTGCTGAGATTAACGTTTTTCTTCTACTGCCATTGTTTTTTTATTCTTAAGCATTAAATAGTTTTGCTGTGGCGCGTTTGTCTTACAAAGCATTCATTCACAAGTGCCGCAAAAGTGTTACCTTCGATGTGTCCAAAAGATGACATACCCAAATTCAGGAATGCGATTTTGTACTCAAAATGGTTCGAGATGTTTCCAATTTTCCAATGGACGAGGTGCGTGCAGCTATTGACTTTTGGCCAGTGCGACTTAAGGCGTGTGTGAAGGCAAAAGGCGGACATTTCGAATAAGTAGATTATTTTTGGATACAAAATACATCAATAAATATATTAAAAACTATTTGATCCAAAAACATTCAGTACTTTTTATTTTGCAGCATAAAACGTGTGTAGCAGTATTTATGTCCCTACTAAGTACTTATAGTTGTGTTTGCATGATTATATAGACTACTTCTTAAACAGCCCTCGTACATACAGATTACTATGTATAGCCCTTTTTTTACATTAATCTTGTGTAAATGGAGTTAAACTTTTCTTTAAAATTTCAAACTGTCTTTCTTTCCTCGGGCATCTCTTGAAATCAATACAAAATCGTGACTATACTGGCCGAACGGCCTTCCACCGTCCTTAAGACACTTAAGACACTTAAGCGCTTTTGACCCATTCGTCCTTCCCTAAACTCAGCCAAAACTTCAAAATTGCTCTTTATTTGAATTTGTAGCAAAATGTCCTTTAATTTGAGTTGAGTACCCATATATCCATATTAAGGGCCGATGCTGAATGTAAACCACACCAAAACGTCAAGTTTTTTTGCATTTCATCTGATTTTTCTCAATTTCAGACTAACTCAATGCGAACCATGGAAAGATACACAAGCGAGAAACGCGTTAAAGTTATTCAGGCTTATTATGGAAAGTATTTTGAAAAAAATACGGCCGCTGATGCCGCCAGACCATAACCCGCACCAAACAAACAGTACCGAAGTGCACTATATGCATTTTGATTTGAATTAAGCTTGTAGATTTAAAAAGAATATCCTTTTTTACCTTTCTTTTTCATAAAAACTAATTTTAATTTTCTAGTTTTTTCACAATTGCTATTTTTCTGCGATACTTAGAGCTTTTTAGAGTTGTTCCACATGTCTGTTGCTCATCATGTGTTTTTTAACTTCTAAAGGCTTATTTCGTCCATCTTCTAATGTTTATCGTCGTTGCTATGAAATATCTCAAGTAAAAGCGATACAAATGTTCTTAAAAGTACTTAACTTTAAGAGAGAAGACAGTTGATAAAAAGCTGGAAAAGGAAATTGTACGAGCATTTGGAAGAAATAAAAAACGTCAGGCCGAAACGTATATGTGACAGCGCATAGAGAAAGGGACCTAAGGGTAAAAAAATCAATTTTCACTTTTTTTTGATGAGGACAACATCTATGCCCCAAAAGTGTTCCCTCCCAGAGATATGCGCGTTTTATGAAAGTGATGGTACACCAAAGATACACGTATTTAAATCTTTAAAATGGCTCTCCTGAACAAAACTGGTTTTTACGCTTAGGTCCCTTTGTATTTTGCGCGTCACATATGTCCTCCACCGCTACTAAAGCACATAAAATGGTTCATCCGTTATTTAAGCCTAAACTTTAAAACTATTTTTTATTTAGATTAACAGCAACCCATATTGACCATATTGACTATTATTCGCCCCTTTTGACCGCGTTTGTTTGGTTACATGAGCCAAATAGTCCAGCAACTATGCCTTTTTTTGAGGTATGTAGTCGCTACTAACAGAACCCATTTCAACCACTGTCCGTCCGCAAAAAATATGATTTGTTAAGCAAATCAAAAGTGTACTTTTTACCTAGAAACCTTTAGTCCCGAGGCCGAGGAAACATTTTCCTTCTGGGTCGATTTCACCCATTTACTTAATCCCAAATAGGTTTTGATCAATTGGTTGGTCGTTATCGTGCTTTAAACAGACATACGGACGGATATAGCTAGATCGTCTTAAAATTACGACGATCAAGAATGGGTGTACCTTATAAGGTCTGTGATCTATATATGATGGTGTTGCAAACGAAATGAAAAATTTAATACACCATCCACCCTTTAGTGGAGGGTTTAAAAACACAAAGTAATTGGTGGTAAGCCTTAAAATCTTCAAATGGTATTGAACAACAAATGCTAACACCTTTCCATTGTGTTTCAATGGATTTTCACGGGAAGTTTGACAGAAGATTTTCGAAAAATCTCTGGAATAAGAATGGTGTCAACTGTGTGACACATAAGGCTGTCAGTTGGCAGTGGCCTTTCTTCTTCCTTTTCGTATTAAATTTTCATTATTAAATATATTACCAACACATTTAGGGATGGGCATTTCCGAATTATTAAAGTTTGTCGGATAAATGGGTTTTACAGCGATGGTACGAACAGCAGGAAAACACTACGAAACCTGTAACAACAAAAACAACAGTATTTACAATGCCAGCACAAAAAATAACTAGAGCCCGAAAATAACTTTATTCAACGAACCTTTCAATCTCCATGGAGCAGTCTGACCGAGATCGTTGATATGTGTTGAGCGATACGAGCATACAGTGTGGACCACAATTTTGTGGACAAATTAAAAACATATTAAATAAGGTCCTACTAACTGCCAGCTGATATTTTCATTGAACATTGTCATTGGACGCTGCTGTGTTAAAGAATTTAAGCACAATCCGTGTTTGGCACCCTACGGTCAACTCGTCCGAATCGAAATTTAAGGCAGACTTTCAAATACATGCATAAATCGAATTGAAAATAAAATTTATTAACTTTGAACTGCCATATGTGACGCGCAAAATAGAAAGGGACCTAAGGTTAAAAACCAGTTTTGTTCAGGAGAGCCATTTTAAAGATAAGGTCCATTTCTATTTGCGCTTAGAATCGTCGGCTTCACTTTCATAAAACGCGCATATCTCTGGGAGGGAACACTTTTGGGGCATGGGATCGGTCTCATTCGATGCTCAGATGTTGTCCACATCAAAAAAAAAATGAAAATTGATTTTTTACCCTTAGGTCCTTTCTCTATGCGCTGTCACATATGCATATAAAATAACAATCCTTAAGCCGGTTTTTTGGGCCACAGGAGCCAAAAGGTCCATGTCCTGAGGCATTAAGCGCGCCCAAATAACTGTATATACGATGCACGCATCCTTAAAAAATTGGATACGTTGATGTCATAAAATACTTTCTCCTCTTTAGTCCCTTTAACTTATTTTGGCCATTTACAATTCCAAGCAGCCTCTGACTATAAGCCATCATCGTGCAAAAGTTTTGCTTATGTCGTTTGACCGATATCATTATTTCAACATACACACGAACAGACGGATATGGCTAGATCGGTTTAGAATTTTACGAAAATTACTAATATAAAGACTTCTAATAGGTCCTAACAATATTTCGTAGTTTTGAAAACGGAGTGATACATTTAGGTTACACCACACACAGTGTTAGGATAATAATATATTTTGGAAATAAGTCTCAAATCTGCTGTGTCTGTCATAAATCCACATTAGGTAAGGTGCATTTAAGTTTACTACTTTAGAGCTCTTGCCAGAAAATGCTATATAGTTTAAGAGTTATACACAGAAATTTTTTTTTCTACATTCCCCGATCTTTGACCAGTATCATTTATATCATGTTTCATGTATAGTTTAGTCTTAGCAGTTCGCCAATTATACTTATTTAATTTGTAGGATATTTATATTTACTATTTAAAATAAAGTTTAAATTTAACTTTAGTTAAAAGTTTTTTACAGTTTTAAAAATTTGGAAAAGTTTGAAGTTTAAATTTGAAAATTTACAAAACAGGTACTCGTAGTACATTCGAACTTGGATAAGTGGGAACTGCATAAGTGCGAATCCTCTTTAAGTGAGACAGTTTTCGCGGTCCCTGCACACTTCGAACATAAAATAAAACTCTTTAACCACCGACGTCTATATTTGCTGGTATATATTTTGTATGCAAAATAATGACATAAAACAAATTTTGTTGAAGTCTATTGAAATTAGCTGCTTATAGGTCGGTCAGACCCAAAATCTGGAGGTACGTTTGTATGGGGTATATATTAGAATTCGGAACAATTTTTTTCAATCAACGGCAAGTACAACAGAAATTATAGGCTTCTTTCCTAGTATGTTTTTGCTTTTCAACCACTGTGCGATGGAGGGTGTAAAATAAATGTACAACTCCTTCAATTTTAAAATAAAAACTTGATACATCGTATATTGCTGTACCATAGAAATCCGATATTGTTATAAATGGTATGGTAATTGTAACAGAAGTAATCTAGTACAAAAGAATTTTGGTAGTTCGATTTAAGGTTTAACCGAAGTTTTCTCAGAATGCAAGTATACGATTCGGCTAGGCCGATGTAGGCCTGTTTGTTTCTTTTGGTCGTATATCTTTTGGGAACCACTGTACCTCTGATAATACGACGTATATAGAGATAAGTCACACGCACACACTCACATATGCTGTGTGAGACTATGAATGAATTGAGTTTTTTTCCCTCTCGTAAGAAAGATTTTGAATTTTGATTCATTGTTCGATTTGATTGATTGGATTAGTTACTTATGTTATTAAAATCTTGTTGGGTTTTTTTTCGGAATATGTTTTCTTCTTACCTTACCATTACACGCACACATACACATGTCTCAAAGTATCTAAATTTGAAAATGTATCTGCAGTTCAATCCTAGGTTGGGTACATACAATTGTTGCATGGATGTATGTCAATACGTGTGTACGATATGTATGCCTGCCTATATCGATGATTTTGTGTTTTTCTTTGTATTTAATTTCTTGACTTTATTTCGTTGTCGTCTTTAGCACCCCCTCAAAGCCATAACGACAACAATGTCAAAACAAATGGACGGAGGCCGGATGGGCAGACGACCGAATGAGTACGCTAAGCGCGTGCTAGCTTGTGTTTTTAAGCCTTTCCTAGCCGTCGTTTTTAAAGTTTGCTTAGACGTTGGCTGTTTTGAAATTACTCGAGATGTTGAAGTTCATGTTTTGTGTTTTTTTCCGTTTTCTGCTTGGCTATAATTCATTCATCTCATCTTGTTCATTCATTCATGATTCTCGGTGTGTGTTGGTTTTACATGCGATTTCGTCAAAGAGGATTGTCTCTAGTGTTGTTCAAGCTGACTGGATTGGATGTTCGTCAAGCTGACTTGACTATGTCTTTAATTCTTATTCGATTCATTGACAAATTCAAACTGCTTAGGCAAAATTCGTTGTGGTTGTCAAGGTGGAAATAGAGATGAAAAACAGAAATCGACTCTGCCTGTATTTCGATTTGCTTTTGGCTGCAGTTTATTGCTGTTTCCTCGCTATAGCTTTCATTTTCTTGTTACAAGAATAGAAAAAGATTAATGATTCACTTCCGTTTTAGATTCAAACGGAATTGAAAAAGTGAACCTTCTTCTCTAATGACAATATTTATGAAACTTTAGTGATCTTTGGCTCTATGATGTCATACTTGATTGCATGATTTAGAAAGGTCAAATATCAGTTTCCTATCAATTCGTTGTGGCTGAATGGCCAATGAAGAGATGATGCAAATCAAAATAAAACGAGAATTTAAATCACTTTAAAATATTTAGAAACCGTTAAAATTCGTTTTTTTCTATCTGTTACAAACTGATAGGGGAGGGGTAGAATGGGGTACTCTTAAATCGCACAGATGAAATCAACCTGGTCCACTGCTAACGTTATTTCGGGCGACCGCAAAAGTAACTGGCCTAAGATAAAAAGAACCGTTTTTTTGGAATTATTATTATTTATTTTTCAACATAATCTCCTTCCAACTCAATACACTTCATCAAACGTTTTTCAAGTTTTTTAATTCCATCCGAAAAATAAGATTTTTCAAGACCTTTAAAATATGCCTCAGTTTCAGCAATAACCTCGCTATTGGAAGAAAATTTTTTACCACCGAGAATTCTTTTTAAATTTGGAAACAAGAAATAATCAGAAGGAGCTAAATCTGGACTATATGGTGGATGCGAAGCAATTTCAAATCGTAATTCGGCCAGTTTTTGTTGAGTTAAAAATTCAGTGTGTGAAGGAGCATTATCTTGATGATGAAAAAAACTTTTTTTTCTAAATGCGGTCGTTTTATCTTGATTTCTTCACTCAACCGACCAATAATGCACAATAATATTCACTATTTAAATATTATACCCCTTGCATAAATATTATACCCCTTGCATCCCAAAATACTGTGGCCATTACTTTTCCTGCTGACTTAACAGTTTTCGCCTTCTTGGGACCACTTTTACCAGCTTCTATCCATTGTTTTGACTGTTCTTTGCATTCTGGGATGTAGCGATGGATCCATGTTTCATCAACAGTTATGAATCGACGCAAAAACTCTTTTGGATTACGCTGATCAATCGCTAAAAGCTCCTCGGAATCGGTCCAACGGACGATTTTTTGGGGCAAAGTCAACAAACGCGGCACATATCTTGCGGATAGCTTTTTCGTGTGGAGTTCATCATGTAAAATACTCCAAACTTGTTTTTCGTGTATTTTAAAAATATCAGCAAGTTCTCTGAGCTTTATTCGTCTATCGTTAGTCACTTCATTAAATATCTATCTACTGTTTTCAATAGTAGTAGCAGTTTTCGGTCTTCCAGAGCGTTGTTCATCTTCCGTACTTGAACGACCCATTTTAAATTGTTGAACCTAGAATTTCACGCTGGAGTGATTTGTGGCCACAATTTATCTTTGATTAATTGTGGCGTATAACCTTTCATATAAAAGTGTTTAATTACCGCACGAAACTCTTTATTTTCCATTTTTCAAAAATTATAAAACTTGTTTACTTCAATCACCTGTAACAAAGAAAATAATCATTAAATATTTCGGAAATTTTGACAGATGGCTTATAAAAGATTGCTTTTAAAAAAACAAAAAAAAAAGTTGCTAGTAAAACAGAAAATGTGCCATTCCAGTTAGTTTTGCGGTCGCCCTCGTTTTTGCCGGATGCCATGATCCATAGAGTAGCAGTTATGTAAGGTGACCCTTACCAAGAGGGATATTGGTAACCTCCAGGAAAATCGGAAGAAGCGTTGGTCGTCGCATACTAGCACACACTAGTGCTATAACTTAGGCAATTTCCGTCGTATTATTCATTTTCACCATATCTCGAAACTATACGGAAACTCAATTCGGAATCAGTAGATCATTTTACATAAGGATCAGTTGGTTTTGTCTAAAGGAGGGCTCAAAAGTTAATTTTGCAGAACAGCGGTAATAAAGAAATTTGCCGTTGACCCTATTTTATTGCCCGCACCTTAGGTTGAAATTTATCATGCTAGACGATTTAACACATTATTTTTAATTGTAAGGTCTTAGAAGATTAGATTTTTTTAAAATTTTTGGCAACCTCAATAATTCCAAGCAAATATTTTAGAAGTAGCATTACAAATTTGTCCGTGTTTTTGAAAATGTGTGTGATTTTTACTGACCCTGTTCTTTTGTCCGCGACTGTGCTAAAACCGTATATACGAAAATTAAATTTCCAAAATCCAGTCAGAGTTTGACCTAAGTAGTAACCGTGACAATTGCCTTGAGTTCAAATCTTCATCAAAATAATTTCTCTTAAATTTGTAAGCACTCTCCATACACGTATGAGCATTTCCATCGGAGTATCATCAGATTTATAAAATCCGACACACATCCCGAAATTTTGATGTTTTATCTCTTGAGATGAAATTCACTTTCATATCGAGCAATTGCTTCGCTAACATCTTAGAATGTAATTTGGAAATAACAAAGCCTTTCGCATAATGTAGAGCTGTAAGAAAGATATTTAAAAAATAATATATAAGCAAACAAATAATAACTTATAAAAAAGACATCTTCAATTATATGGTATGATCTTAACATTCACAAAGCTGAAATTACCCATATAAAATAAAACAGAATCACCTCCAATGGCATCACCTAGTAACAGTAATTTGGCAAGAGGCGAATTTTAATTAGCAATTAGTGTCTACTTTGGAATTTCGCTTACCCTTATTGAACTGTGAATCCAGGTATGAAAATGGACCAAAACCAAAGGGAACGGGTTATCAAATAAACAAGAAAGAAGTTCTCAAATGAATTTTAAGTGTCCACACATTCACGTCCTTTTATGAATCTTAAAAGTTCAAATTAATATATTTTCGTGTTAAATGGAAATATGTATGCATTTGACGAAATTGAAGTCCAACAAAAAGACGCTACATCTGATGCCTGCCTTCCAAGTTCATTGGACATTTATTGTACTCAAAACTCAATGTTCTGTCGATTAGTAAGAATAAGAAAAGCCCCGGCCCATTCAACTGTATTGCGCCGTTTTACGCATAAAAACTCTCCTTTGACGCTGTTCAAATGCACCACGTTCCATTCGGGCTGGATAATGCTCGTACGGTCCTCATCAACACGGGACGGTAAAATGAAAATTAAATCAAAGTTCATGTAAAACGACAAATAACAACGGACATAAACAGCAACAAAAACAACAACGCCGAACAACAGATATTTTGTATGACATGAAATAAACCAAAACGTATCATTTGTTATTGCAAAGGAGATGGGAACAAACCGAGTAAGCCCAAGCAACAGAACTGAAATCTTTAATGTCAACTCCACGGCATGACCGCAAGACGACCATTGCGCAATTTATTGCGACTTCAGTGATGTGGCCATCACATTCATGGAACATCGGTGCAGTGACGGGACCAAAGACAAAACGAGCTGCTTTATGCAACACGGGCAAAAAGGAACATCCACATCGGACGAGTTCAACTGTACGTACGATGGCATAGTAGGTGCAGTCAAAATGCATTAGACAGACAGACAGGCTGGCAGAAAATGGTGGAAACAGCCAATGATAGCACCTTAGCCAAAGATTAGAGGAAATATAAATAAAAAAGTTTGTGAGAAAGTCTGCGAGAACAGTAGAATACCCTACACGTAAGCTATACAGGAGATGATAGGAGATAGCATTAGTTGTAGCCTGACTGTTTCTGGTTAATACAATGAAAAATACTGTGTACCTTACGTTCGTACCTAACTCCCTCAGCGTCCCAAGGACAAGGAGAACCTTCTCTGAAGGCAATAAGCCTTACACGATACATTTTACTTACCGGCTTTTCTGCCACCTTATTTTGCCCTTGGCACTTTTATTTTATAAAAAGGTGCAAGGTGATTTCTGGCTCTTTTGATCTTAAAATGCACTTCTCGTGGCACCTTTTTACAGTACATAATTTGTATAGAATTGTTTACAGTGTTTTTAACTGTTTATGTGATTCTTAATTCCTTGCTTGTTCTTTAAACGTTTTAACTATGCGGACAACGAAGGGAAAGTTAAATTATCATGTCGTATACCAGCCAAATTTAGGCTATACGAGAACCATCAATAAAAAATGTAACACTTTAAAGCTGAGGTATGTAACTAATTTTAAAATGTGTTACTTCTTAGTAGGGACATAAATATTGTTACAACATTGAACACACACATTTCAATAGTAGAGCTGAACATACCCAGTTAATATCATATGGGTTTTGAAAGCTAACCTCAATAGCGTTAGTCTATAACGGGATTTTAAAATTGTTTCAACTTTCATCATGGAGTGGTCAGATAATGAGAACCGTATCGCTGTAATAGCGCTTTTCAAGTGCGAAATGAAAAAAGCGATATTCTCAAAACGCTGCGGCCACTAGGGATTAGCCGCATGTTCGTCTACCGATGCATAAACTGTTTGAGGAGACTGAAGATGTAAAAGTAAGGCCGACCACGCCCTGTTGAAACACCGCATGCCACCAAAGCCGTTAAATCAACAATTCACAGAAATCCGCTCCGAAAACAGAAAATCATGGCACGTGAGATGAATATCACGCAAAAGTCCTTGAGTCGAATCATTAAAAAAGACCTGGGACTTGGGGCTTTTAAACAACGTACCGGACATATATTGACAGCAGCTTTAAAAAAAATAGGATTGAAAAACGCAAACGTCTTTTGGTGAAGCACGCTGATAACTTGCACAGAAAAATTTTGTTCACCTACGAAAAAAATTTTACCGTTCAGGAAAAATTTAACAAGCAAATTGATAGAGTGTATGCGCGGACATCTAAGCATCTGAACTGATCACAAGGGTGGAAAAGGGTCATCACCCAGCTTCAGTCATGGTTTGGTGGGGTGTCTCTTACGATGGGGTCACTGACCTGCATTTCTGCGAACAAGGAGTCAAAACATCGGCCAAAGTTTACCAAGAATCCGTTTTGGAAGCTGTTTTGAGGCCTCTTAACAATTCGCTGTTCCAAAACCAGCCATGGACCTTCAAGCAGGATTCTGCGCCAGCTCATAAGGCTAAAACGTCCCAGGCCTGGCTTCGAAACAATTTACCAGCGTTCATTTCCTCTGAAGAATTACCCTCACGCTGTCCAGATTTGAATCCATTGGATAACAAATTGTCGGTGGTTTTAGAGGACAAGGTTCGTCACAAATAATACCCCAACATTGGATCTCTTAAGACTGCTTTGGTTCGAGCTGTGGCCAATTTTTCAATGGACGAGGTTCGTGCAGCGATTGGCCAGTGCGACTTAAGGCGTGTGTAAAGGCAAAAGGCGGACATTTCGTATTAGTAAATACTTTTTGGATACAATATACATCAATAAATATATTAAAAAATATTTGGTCCAAAAACATTCAGTACTTTTTATTTTACAGCTAAAAACGTGTGTAACAGTATTTATGTCCCTACTAAGTATAAACAATATGTAACTGTTCCTTTTTGCAGATTTCACAACGTCAAACCGAAAAAATTTTTCTTAAAAAAATGCCCCTAGCTATGCCTATATACTTTTTATAAATCCCAAGCTTAATACCGTAGCTAGCCGACTCCGAATGGCTAATGCATTTTATTAAGAAGAGATTAATGTTTTACTAGTAAACTAGCCGGCATTTACGAGGTAAAACCCCGTTGCTGGGATTTTTTTGTATTTTCTTAGCCGGAGTTGAGTCTGGGTTTACATGCATGATTGTCGTGCATAATATCTTTTCACACCCCACATTACAGAATTAACACTTCGGAGATAAAAAAGTTCAAAAGTATAGTAAACTTTATACTTTGGTTTGCCAAAAGTAAGATTCTTCTAACTCTTTTTCTTCAGTGGTCCTTTTTGCGATCTAAAATACTACTCGAAAATGAACAAATGATCAATAATGAATTAGAGGACATGAAGGATCAGAATCCGTCACATTTAACTATACCTCAACCCTACTGGTAAGAGTGTGACAATTTAGCTTATTTGAGTCACGTCCGTCTGTTCGGTTTGTTTGCACGACAACTCTCGAAAGAAGCTACCAATCGGTTTTTGAAGTCCGCAAGTCCGTTTCATGACTTTTTAAGTAATGTGATCCATATCCGTCGGTACGACTATTCGGCTGCTCAGCTCGATAACTCTCGAAGGGAGCACCAACCGGTTTTGAATTTTGCAGGTTATAATTTGTTTCCAAAACTGCCTATGGGATTGAAAATGGGCCATACCGCCCCACCCTTATATCTTATATCCCACACAAATGTACAATTATGCCCAATTGAGGTATACTTTAAAATGAATATATAAAGAAGACTTGGCGAAAAATTGGATTGCTACCACGCCGCTTCTGATACCTCCCACACAAGTGACCCTGTTTCAGTGTAGATAAGAACCCACATAACTTGTCATCTACTACGGGAAATTTGATTAAATGAAAAACAAGGCAATATTTTAATGGCGGCTTTGTACTCGCATATAAAAAAGTGGTTGACATGCCCCATTCTGGTACCTCCTAAGCAAATGCATTATTTTGCCAACTTTTGGTGTTATTGTAGCATCATTAAATCTATTCACACGATATGACTAAAAATCAGTACTTAAGAAAAGAGCAATAAGGTCAACATGTTAAAAAAAGGACGAATTGCTAGTCACTCCCCTTCTGATCCTTTTCCAGTGGGACTAAGAACCACATAACTAGTCTCCTAGTGCATGAAATTCGGCAAATTGGCAAATATACGAGGGCGACCGCAAAAGTATCTGGCCTACCATAAAAAGAACCGTTTTATTTGGAATTATTATTATTTATTTTTCAACATAATCTCCTTCCAACTCAATACACTTCATCAAACGTTTTTCAAGTTTTTTAATTCCATCCGAAAAATAAGATTTTTTAAGACGTATGTTTAGCTTGTTTGCTTTATTTCGGTCTGTTGCTTTTACACATTGAACAGGGATTAAACCGGCTCAAGACTCTATAAGGCCAGGCTCTACCCAAACGAATGAGAACTACTGTTGTAAACCTTACTTTTCAAGTTTTCTTCACACAATTGCCCACGAAAATACAACTCACTCTTGCCACCTCTAAAGAGACTCCACATCGAGAGCCATCAATAGGTTTCTTTTACAACAAGTGTGTGTGTGTGTGCTGTAAAAAGAGTTTAGTTGACTATGTCAACTTGTGTGCCGGACCCGAAATCATGATAAAAGTAGTGTGCAGCCACGAAAATCAATGTCACTTTGCCATTTTTGTTAAAAACTTGTCTTCTATTTAAATATAGAAGCAAGAGGGCTTAAGCCAGTTTAATCCCTGTTCGGTGTGAATTTTTCAAGACCTTTAGTTTCAGCAATAACCTCGCTATTGGACGAACATTTTTTGCCACCGAGAATTTTTTTTAAATTTGGAAACAAGAAATAATCAGAAGGAGCTAAATCAGGACTATATGGTGGATGCGGAGCAATTTCAAATCGTAATTCGGCCAGTTTTTGTTGAGTTAAAAATGCAGTGTGTGAAGGAGCATTATCTTGATGAAAAACAGCTTTTTTTTCTAAATGTGGTCGTTTTATCTTGATTTCTTCACTCAAACGATCCAACAATGCACAATAATATTCACTATTTATAGTTTTTCCTTTCTCAAGATAATCAATAAATATTATACCCCTTGCATCCCAAAATATTGTGGCCATTACTTTACCTGCTGACTTAACAGTTTTCGCCTTCTTGGGACCACTTTTACCAGCTTCTATCCATTGTTTTGACTGTTCTTTGCACTCTGGGATGTAGTGATGGATCCATGTTTCATCAACAGTTATGAATCGGCGCATGAACTCTATTGGATTAAGCTGATAAATCGCTAAAAGCTCCTCGGATTTGGCCCAACGGACGATTTTTTGGGGCAAAGTCAACAAACGCGGCACCCATCTTGCGGATAGCTTTTTCATGTGGAGTTCATCATGTAAAATATTCCAAACTTGTTTTTCGTGTATTTTAACAATATCAGCAAGTTCTCTGAGCTTTATTCGTCTATCTTTAGTCACTTCATAAATATTTTTCTAAGGTTTTCAATAGTAGTAGCAGTTTTCGGTTTTCCAGAGCGTTGTTCATCTTCCGTACTTGAACGACCCATTTTAAATTGTTGAAACCAGTATTTCACGGTGGAGTATGATGGTGCATTATCACCATGAACAGAATCCAATTCATCTTTGATTAATTGTGGCGAATAACCTTTCATATTAAAGTGTTTTATTACCGCAAGAAACTCTTTATTTTCCATTTTTCAAAAATTATAAAACTTGTTTACTTCAATTACCTGTAACAAAGAAAATAATCATTAAATATTTCGGAAATTTTGACAGATGGCGTATAAAAGATTTCTTTAAAAAAACAAAAAAAAAGTTGCTAGTAAAACAGAAAATGTGCCAGGCCAGTTAGTTTTGCGGTCGCCCTCGTAATCTAAATTAAAGTAGTCTAGCTGACGAAAATGTGAAGCCTAAGACGTGCCCTCTTGCTCCTACCACACACACGGTATTATACCAGCGGAAATTGGAGCCCAAAAAACTTTTTTATATTGTGGATGCCATGTCCTATTGTACATCCTTCTTTCGATAAAATCGGTACAGGCAATGGATGAAGAAAGCAACTTACATGAATCATGTAAGTCGGATCAACCGACTAAAACTTTTTTACTTATCATGATCGGCCGGGCCGAAGTTTTTACACTCTTTTCCATAATATGTGTGTATCAGTATGGCACTGGTAGTATAAGTACACACTGAAAAAATGGTTCTTTAATTTGATGAATTCCGTACATAAATTATTGCACTCAAAATAAATATTGGAAATGAGTCATAACCTTCAATTCATTAAAATCATAACAATAAAGTCATTCAGATTCGTGGGGAAATTTCATTGCGTTTGAGCAACGATATTTCCATTGTTAAAGGTTGTTGATGTTTAGGTCCCCAAGGCCTATAAATCCGTATGTAGGGTACCCTTAGGGCCAAACCAAGAGAATAAATGTCTGCGAATTTGTTAGTATGTGTGCGTGCGTGTGATCCTGCTATTTGACTTAGAATGACGAGTCTCAAGATTGAAAAGGCCCAACAAATGGATAGATCGGCAGACGGCCGGACCTCTCTTCTTCCTTTTTTCATTTCTTGGTTTATTAAGTGATGTCTGCAAGTAACATTCGTTCGTCGCAGAGCGACATGTTTGTTGCTATAAATGGGACATGTCGTATCTCCCCCAACGTCTGCAGAGCAGAGGTGGATCAGCGAGCCCGGCATGTACGTGTACAAAGGCCACAAATGCATTTTGGACATTGGGATTAGACTCATATGGTCGGACGTTCATGTGGTATGGCAAAACATTTTTTGTGGTCGTCTTTTTTATCGTTGCTGGTGGTGGTGTTGGTGCAACATTTGAAAAGTCTGTTGTTAGTGCAACATTTGCAGCGCGACAACTACAATAACAACTAGGGGAAATCTCGATTGTTATGTCGCTGTCATGCCAAATAAAAAAAAACTATTATTACATGTTAAAGGTTTAATCACACACAAATGACCGTTAAAGAACAGCATCAGCACCATCTTCGCTGGCCCTGTGTCATGAGGGTAAATGTAAAAGGTCTTGAAGTATTCAGCAATTAATGCAGTCTGTTTGCAATGCTAATGAAATTTTGGTTAGAATTAATTATTATTTTGCAGTACACCTTCTATGGACTGGGCAATTCAGAAATATGAAATAGAAATATGTAAAAGGTGGTCCAAATCCAAATAGCTTTATAAAATTTAAAAATTAAAAGAACAAAATTTTTTTTGCACACGCAGAGAAAAGAACTGGTGGAAAATCTCCAATCAACGCGAGGACGAATTTTTCTCTGAACTTTATCAGTTTTATTTTAGATGAAGTTACTTTTTGAAAAAATCTGTGAGCATTTTGTATATATATCCCTATAATATGTAGCGAAACCTTTTTGGGCCATCTAATAGTCTTTCTTAGGGATGAGTAGTACGAAATCATTTGATATGATGATGCCATACATTCCATTATTGTAATCTCGCACTATATTCGGTTTCATAGAAATGTTTTCCATTGCGATTGGGCACCTCTACCATTTCAACAGCATGCTAGTTTGAAATGGTAAGGACTTCTCGTTTGTCTTTCTATTTGCATACAGAAACAGGACCATTTTGCTGCCAAAAACACTCCCCTTTTTTCGGTTAACGATTTACCACATCTCTGGGGTTTCCTTTTCTGTTACTTCGCAGGGTTTCACACACATAAGTTTTTCGTGTATATAACAGTTTTGTAAGACTAGCTGAATTATAAAAATTATCCATGTAAAGCGCGTAGCCTTTTCGAGATAGTCCTCAAGTAAATGTAAAACAACGTCATCAGTACATTTTTGGTAGTTTCCTCAGATTTTTTTTTTTAATTTTTTTAGTTTTATTACAAGACCGTCGGACTCACATAGTTCATATAGTTTGATGCCATATTTGTGTTTATTATTTTTTATGTATTGGCGGAAAAGCAATCTTCCCCGCCATAGCATCATGGATTCGTCAATGCGTTTGAGTTATCAACCAAATGAAAATAACGAAGTAGCAACTGGAATCGATTTCGGCTCATATGTGAGCGTCAAAAGTTTACATTATATACATAGCTTGATTGTGCTCCAGTAATGTTCTATACAAGGTTCCATTTGCAATAAAAGTGCTATAAAAACTTTCATCTCTGCAGCATTTGCGTCTTGCCAATTTGATAACCTTTTCGTTTTTTTTATAGCATTTTGATTCCCATTTTCCGATTTTTCAATTTCTTGCGCAGCATATAAATTAGTTTGTTCTACCAGTAATGCAAGAAATCCATCCGAAAAAAATAAATCCACCAGCGTTTGTACTGAAAAATTTGACGTATCTAATTTCACACCAAAATTTTCTTCAAAAAGAAATAAATCAGGATTGTGTTGAACTTCTGTCCACAAATCATCATTCTCATTTGACGTTGTTGCTTGGAGATCATCGTCATTATCATCAGGTTCGGACCCGTCTTCAGGTTCATCTTCACTACCACTACCAGAAGGCTCATAAACGTTGTTACTATCATCGCTGAAAATTCCGTCATATTCTGAATCACTTAGATTTGCGTTGTAATTGATAATTATAACAATAAATTTAGAGAATGTTTATATATCTAAAAAGAAAGAAAATAATAATAAAATTATAATAACCATAAAACAAAATATTATAGGAAGCAAAAATGATGTTTTTTTAGGAGAAAATGACCTACGAATTAACTTGTATTTGGCTTCTGCGTTGCGATTTCTGTCACAGAAGCCAACTACGAGATAATTCGTAGGTCCTTTTTCTCCTAAAAAACATCATATTTGCTTTTTCATGATACCTATCATCTAGAAATAGAGTTTTTAGTAATATAATGTAAACAAAATCAAAATGTAATTTTTGGCCAGTTTTCTGAAATAGGCTTTGGCAGTCAACGTGTTAATATATGGTCACCGCAACAATAATATGTTCTCTACAATAAAAGCATTGTCGTCGCAACCATAGTATTGTTTTCTTTTGACAACAGTATGATTGCGGCAATAATATTTTTGTTGAAATCTAACAATACTATGTTTGCTAAATTTAGAAATGAAAATATGGTTTCAGCAATCATGTAAATATTGTTGGTGCGACAAAAGTATTGCTGTTAAAGATTTACATTAACAATAATATGATTACGACAATCATACTGTATGGTTAAGGCTATGAACAAAGCATAACAGGTTTTAAAGTCTATGTGTGTGTGTTTTATTTGGTATACCAAAAAAGAAGCACACACAAACGACGCATTACATGGCTGTTGGTTATTTTAAAAACGTCAACAATCGGATGGTGGTTCGAGGGATTTTTATTGTGTTTACTTTGTTTGGTGAAATACTCTAATACAAGAACCTGTCTTGTTAATTTAAAATCTGCCTGCACTTAAGTATATAGCCATTGATCATGGTTTAATCACAATCGGTACTTGCGGCCTACGGATGATGAAGTTGCATTCTCCCCTTCTGGCAACTAAAAGTATTTTCGACTGCCGTTGGAATATATATTTTTGTTTCTTGATTGAAATGTTAAATAAAAATAGTCTTAAATGTGGCTATGAACTAATTGTAATGCAATTTAAAATAATTTACTTGATAAAAATCTCTCTTTTAGAATAAGAACATTACCTAGTCTTAATAAATAATTTTGGGGATCATAGTATGGTTGAGTGTGAATAATACTATGGTTGCGAGATTCATACTATGTTTGTATGGTAAACATACTATAGTAGTGAGGATCATAATATGTTTGTGGAGTTAATAGTATGAATCATACTATTGTTGTGAGGATCATAATATTGTTGCGCCACAACCATTTACCCAACAATAGTATGATCCTCTTCGAATATTGTCACCCCAACCTTACTTTTTTTCTGCGTGCAGTAAATTATTGGTGTCTTCCAAAGAGCAAACATTTTTATTACATATAGAACACACTTTCATTCATGTGGTAGACTGGCTTCACAGTAGCGCATCCTTTCAAACCAATTTTCGGTTTCTGGCTTTACTTCACTAATGGCTATAAATTCGCCTAAGGGCCTGAATGAATAGTGTGCGTAGTTTCTGTCTATTCCGGTACACCAAAAAAACAAAACAACGGTGTCAACTTACAGCTCCAAGAAGACTGAAACAGTTTACCCAATATTGCGAGCAAAAGATCGGTTGTGGCGTGGGCACTGTGACTTGGCATGTTCTATATCTCTAGCCACATAAAATGGTTGAACATGTCACCGTAGCGTTCTGAGACAGATCAAAAAAGGCTAAAGTCAAACTGGGATTTCTGATAAACCCTGCACCACTCTGCTATTCACAAATTCCGCGCCTCTGTCTAAAGTTTGAGCAAGGTCAAACTTAATATGTTACTTCTAGAGTCGGATGGACATACAATTTTCGTGGCCCAATTTCAGAAGAGACGTGTCAGTCGCTCGTAACATTATATGCGAAATTTGGTCGCTTTGTGGCTTTTCTGAAATAGGAAAGGACCTTCTTATGGAGGCAATACGAAAATATGGTCATATATGGTCTACTTTTACCATAGTTAATTACACTCTTCTGATAAAAATAACTATTAAGCACTCCTTTAGACAAAAACAATTAACTGATCCTTATGTAAAATCCTTATGTTCATCATATAGTCAGTATAGTTTTGCCCCATCACGTATTGTTTTCAGAATATCGTGAAAATGAAGTTCTAACTTTTTCCATTAATTTGCCTAAAGTTTCGGCAAATGGGCAATATTAATTGGTAATAAATGTATCTTTTTATATAAATCATAATTTATAAAAATCGAGAAAAAAATTGTGGAAGTAACAGTCAAAACTTTGTTTTTGTTGAAAAATTTTGTTTTCAACTGCCAAGTGTATCCCAATTCAGGAGCCCTCCCAATCGTTTTTGCAAAAAATCGTAAAGAGCGTACTGTAACGTTTCCAACGTAATACATTTAGTTTGATAATACGACAAAAATTGCATGAGTTAAAGCAGTTTTTGTTAAAAATCATACAACAGCACAATCTTTAGCTTTTTTACTAGTTTAAATCCCTAAAAGTGAAACTTTTTTCGATTAGTGCCAATGTCCCCCATTAAATTCAAAATAAAATTTATATTCGTTGATAGTTGCTTGGTAAGAGTAGTCGCTCTTACCAAGCTTTTTATACTAGTTGGGTTTAGTCGAACATAAATCCAGCATATCTTTAAAGAATTTAGAGTTTTCTACTTTAGAGCACAAATTGAATAAGACTTGTTACTATGGACTCGCATTGTTGGCCATATTAATGGTTCCATTATTCAATTGCTGTCTGCAAAACTACCTTTTCAATTTCATGTGCAATGAACCAGCTACCAACGTTTTAAGCCTCTTAAATATATTAAAGCTCAAATCATTAAGAAACATTTTTTTCTGTTTCTATTTTTCTCACTTCCAATGCTGATATGACAAAGAATAAAAGAAAAACGAACGAAAGCCAGCAGGAACAATAATATCGTATGAATGTAATGAAGGGGGAAAGAGTTCATATTAATAATTTTAGTTTTAAGCCTTTTGAATGGACATTGCAAAAGACAGTGCAAAAATGGTTGCATTTAATAGTTGCAGGCATTACCAACATGATACACATGTGTCAGCCTAGCGAGGAAAGTGTCTATCAATAGGAGTCTCTGGCGCGGGAGTCATAACGTCTAAGGACAAAATGTATTTGGGCATTATGAGACCAAGAAAATGTTATAAATTCCACTGACATTAAAAGTGACACAATGTCCATCAATGCGGTGTCTCATGGATATAGAATGAAGAGTTCTCCCAGTCGAAATTTCTGAAGATTTGTTTGTTTGGAGTAAAAGCGATACTGAACTGACAAAGTGCAAACACGAAGAATACTCGTATAGTAAGTATGGTTGGGGCATACTACTATTGTTGGTTATATTGTTGTGACATAACAATAGTATGATCTAATAAACCCATTTTTGATGATAATTATTCGCATTTTCATTATTAGGCCAGAAATATATATAGCAGCCCGTACGTGTCTGTTGAAATGCGAAAGCGGACAATGGAATTAACCATGAGCCCTAGAAATGTGCATGATAGGGGCTAAAAGTCATAAAAGTCGGTTCTTGTGACCCAAATATAATTGAAAACACATATGAATGTCAGTAGTAAATACGCACATACATTTCTGTATAAAATTTAAAGTAAACATTGCTAAAAAAATAAATATTTTTTTATATTGAAGTTTCGGCTAAGATTAGGCTTGAACGCATGGGCCGTAAGGGTCCAAAAAACGTAATTTTTTTTTGCGTTTGGTGTTAAAGTAACATCTGGTGTATATAAAGTTTTGGCATGCCAAAATTAACAACGTTTTTACTTGTTTTGTTTTAATTTCTCAAACAAATCAATACATGTATACATCATATATATATGTATAAGCACATAAACAATTAATTTTTACGTGTACTAAAAATTAAAACAGCAAGTAAAAACGTCCTTAAGTTCGTCAGGCCGAACCTTGAGTACCCTCCACTGTCCAGCACACGGACGGACAATCGAAAGGACAGACATCGTTAAATCGAATCAGCAAGCTTTAGATGGAAAGCAGACGAGGCTTGTGATTCTAAGTCGAATATTTGTTAATATTTTGCGATCACGACTTTTGCAATTTTTGCAACACAATGGCGACTAGTCGACTAATCAACAATCGGTTTTTACAACCCTAGTTGAGCTTCAACAAACTGTTCAATGCAATCCATCTTCTTTTGTATACTTGGACAGTTATCTATTTCGTCATGAAGGAATTTAAACAATTACCAGACAAACATAAAAACACAGAAGACTATGTAAACTTACCGTATGTTTAAATTGTCCTCTTTATAGTACTTAAGTATAGTGTCCTTTCGAAGCAAGCAAGCAAGTTTGACGATATCCAGTGAATAACAGTTTTTTTTAATTCTGAATTTTTTTTAATTTCAGAGACAATGATATCTGCGCCCAATTTTGCACATTTGAAATGTAAGTTTCAATGTTTTGCTTCCTTTCCGATGAAACAATTGCGCCATTAAATCTTTTTAACATTCAAACCACAATACGAATTTGTGTTCTGATGCTTGTAACATCTCAAATGCAAGAAGATAGATAGACACTGATCGGTTCAGAATAAATATCAGATTCTATTGAGCGGTGTCATCCATCGTCTGTCCATCAATATTTGTAATCAAATTACAGGCCTATTTCGATTTAACTTGCCAAGTTTGAGCCAAGGATGAACCCTTTTTAAAAATGGCCTATAACGCTCCATGTTTTGATACAGTCAAAAGTCTCTCCCGATTTTAAAACCAGCAACTGTAGAAGTCACATATTGTATTCGAAGTCATATGTTGCATTCGTGTTGAAGTAGTTACATATTGCCTAAAGGGTTTCAAACAGACAATATTGAACCATGGTAAATTCGGTCCAATCGCTCCATGTTTTCATTTCATTTATTGATATTCAAAAAGTGACCGAGCCTTTAGGCCTTATATAGTTACAAAATTACTTCAGATTTGTTTAAAATATACAAAAAAAAACTTAAAGTAAGATTAACAATTTAATATAAATAAGTATTAAGTTAAGTATACATTTAAATAAAAAAAAAGATTTTTTCAATTAACAACCTCCCACATCCCAGCCCCCCCCCCCCCTCATAATCGTTCTTTGTCGATTTTAGCCACATTAAATTTTTCCGACTGTTTTAATTGATTTTAGCGGTTTTTGCTAGCAACATTTGCTTCGAATAAAATTCTAATCATTTAATAACTCTCACTTGTGGTATTCGTCCGGGTGCGCTTCTCCAAAAAGGTTTTATTAACATTTCGGTTCCTTTGCGAAGGAATATACATAAATATTGTTTTGTATTTAATAGTGCCCATATCTCCAAATAAAAAGGACCAAAAAACGGCACTTTTGAAAAATAAACCCTTCAGCTTTGTTACAACTCCTTGCTGTTGTCTGTCATATGACACCTGATTGGTGCTTGATTCGAATCTTACTGCATCTTAAAGTTGGCCTCGACGTGTATTTTTCAGAAATAATGCTATATTAGAGGTCAAATATACTGGGGACGCGGTATAAATGAGGTATAAATGAGGAAATAAATAAATGAGGTGCCACCTAACAGATATTGATGTCATCTCTACAATGATGTTTGCATATCCTTGTTCGACAAACTTCTCTTAGCCCACCAATGCTGACCTACTGCTCTGTTTATTTTGTAAAAGTTCCGAATATCCAATTTTATGTTTTGTAAAAGTTCCGAATGATTTTTTATTGTTTTTTCTTTAATAATTTTAAAAAAAATATTTCTAAAAAACATTGTTATTTTTATTGCTCATACTAAACAGTTTGGTGAAGTTTAATACTGAAATAAAAGAGCTTAAATTGTTTAAATTTCTGTGTTTTATTGTCAGACCATTAATTGAAAACTCCGGTGCGTAAGACCGGCGTCACCAATGATCAAAGTCAAATTTGAGTTACCATTGGAGAGTTAATAAAGGATATGTCCTTACTTACTCCTTACATTTTTTCAAAAAAGATTATGTTTTTTGACACAAGTTGACATAGTCAACTAAACTCTTTTTACAACACACACACACGTTGTAGAAAAGAAATCTATTGATGGCTCTCGATGTGGAGTCTCTTTAGAGGTGGCAAGAGTGAGTTGTATTTTCGTGGGCAATTGTGTGAAGAAAACTTGAAAAGTAAGGTTTACAACAGTAGTTCTCATTCGTTTGGGGAGAGCCTGGCCTTATAGAGTTCAGTTTTACTTTCAACAATTGCAGCAAGGCTTTCTGAAGAGGTTTGTCACGGACCCGAAATCATGATAAAAGCAGTGTGCAGCCACGAAAATCAATGTCACTTTGCCATTTTGTTAAAAACTTGCTTCTATTTAAATACAGAAGCAAGAGGTCTTGAGCCGCCTAAGAGGTCTTGAGCCGCCCTGTTCAATGTGTAAAAGCAACAGACCGAAATAAAATAAACGAGCTAAACATTATGTTTTTTTTTTAATCTTTTTTTCAGGAAAATTCAATCAATTTGTTAATAGCTGTCAAAGTATGCTTAACCTATGTTTAAAATAGCTACTACAGCTCTCACTTAATTTTACATAGAAAATCATTTTACTCTTTATAATTACCTATACTATAGGCGACAGGTCTTGTAGGTCTTGTCGATACAACAAAATCGGTTTGTGAAATTTCCCAAACACCCCTTAATTCTGGAAGTCCGGTTAACAACCAGTTTGGAGTACTATTAATCACTTATAAGCCTGTCACTAAGTTGATTATCGACCGATTTTTGTTTCTCAATTAATTTGTTAATAGCTGTCAAAGTATGCTCAACGTATGTTTAGAATAGCTACTAGAGCTCTCACTTAATTTTACATAGAAAATCATTTTACTCTTTATAATTACCTATACTAAAGGCGACAGGTCTTGTAGGTCTTGTCGATACAACAAAATCGGTTTGAGAAATTTCCCAAACACCCCTAAATTCTGGAAGTCCTGTTAAAAACCAGTTGGAGTACTATTAATCACTTATAAACCTGTCACTAAGTTGATTATCGACCGATTTTTGTTTCTCGTTGGGTTTAGAAAGAAACCACTTCTTTACATTTTGAGAATATGTCTATTTTTCCGGCAAAAATAGCTTTTTTCAAACTTTTTCGCCATTTGATTGAACACATTATTGTATGAAGGAACCGTACAACATGTCATTCCTGTTTACTTGTTCTATAGCTGACAACCCGGAGTATTTGTCTATCACTTCTTAAGTTTATATAAGTACAAGTAGCATATGCGATTGGAACTCATAATAACAGATTTTTGGGGTTTTCATTCGGCAATGATGCATATTTTAACATCACAGAATATAGCTGGTCACTTTAAATAACAACTAACGATGCTTAACGAACGCACACATTTTTGAGTTGACGATTCCTTTTTAATAACAACTTTAATAGCTAAGCCAATTACTAAAGGATTGAAAAAAAACCAAGTGTTGTTCTTACTAAACGTTGTCCAACTTTGGACAGGCTTAAGGTCAAAAATTGTAATAACCGCTTAATCGGCCATTGGAAAGCTGTGATATCTCATAGACTATTAAAATAATTATAGGTTTTAAATAAAGCCATAATGAATTCGGTATTTTACACCTAAGATATTGGTCTTATCCTTTCGGCCAATATACATATATAAGTTTTTGAATGACATATTGGGGCGAAGTGCGGTTGGAAAATGTTGGCTTATATTAAGGTTTTGTAATGCTTTTTATGCTTGCAACTGCAATAATAGACACATGAGTTAACTCCGAAGTTACAAGCAAATAAGTTGCAACAAGTTGCACATACTCTGGCGTATGTAAAACATTGTTGTTCGATTCATTAGCAAATATTACGACAACCTCCCCAGAAGTGCAAGCGATTATCATTTTACATTTACGAGTATCTGTTAAAATTAACATTAATTGCCAAACACGACATACGGCTAAACGTATGAACGCTGACCTTCACATTGGCCACCACTGCAAGGAAATATTACTAACCTAGAGAAACTTTATGGAATGTACAACTAAGCTGGTACTGGCACACGGGCGCACGGACAGACCAAAGGAGATAATCTCAACTAACACGTGTCAACATAAACTCACATATCCATTGCTGTTTTAGCGGCGTTTTGGCGGCGCTGTACACATTCAAGTGTCTGGAGAGAAGCATACATAAACAAGAGATCGTATTGAATGCTAAAGACAGATATCCAACATTGAGCATAATTAGCAATTAATAAACACCACTTGGGGGTTATCGCCAATAAAGGATCACAGCCATGAAATACATCGAAGCAGGCACAGCAAACCACACAGTGCAAACTAACAACAGCACTGTGCACTAACTACCGGCTAGCTGACACTCGGTCGATTCACTTGTTCGCACTGCCATGTCTTCACCATACGCCATCGGATGCTTGAATGGGTTGAGATGGCTGGACGAACACTTTGGCCACAACAGTTAGGCGGCTGGCCATAAATAAGTCTAGGAGTGTGTGGTAACAACAACATGAAATAATGCATTAGCAACAGCAAAGATGGCATTTTAATAGATACATTTCATTTAACAACCAGACAATATCTGAGAGTGCGTATAAGTGTAGATGTCAGAGTCCAGTCGGATATTCATCTTAGCACGTTTTTTTTCCATATAGCAAAAATTAGACTTGCCAACCATTTATCGAATTACTCGAAGTTTACTACTAGTTTTCGTCAATCTGAGTGTGCCCTTATTTATTATCGGCTTTTTGAACTGGCAAGACTAGACGTAATAATGCCGTTTTCCCAACCTAATGTAATAAAAGATACTGAACATTTGTCAGAGTTTTCTGCAAAGCGATTCGAAAACTACTAGTATTCATTTAGTCTTAATGTTGTTAACAGTGTTGCCAAAACTTAAAAAATCTTAATTTTCTTAAAAAAAAGCAAGCTAAAATGCCAAAACCCCGCTTTGAAAAATGTTCTAGCGGTTTTTTGAATAGAAAGTTAGATACGAGTATTTAAATTAATATATAAGGTAAGTAATTTCTTGTCAATTTTAACTATTGAATTTATTCAAACGACAACATTTTCTTTTAACTCAACTTATTTTTAAAAAAAAAATATTGAAATTTTTGATTTAACACACTTTTTGAACAGTGCGAAAGAAAGCCTGTAAAAGTACCTTTAACCATATACAAACAATTTGTAGGGAGCTATTTAGTTGTGTGGACTAAAAATTATATTTTCCAGCATTTAATAATTTTTTGGGTGGTTTGGATTTTAAATCGGACGCTGGGGGATATAAATCATATCCGAAAAATCTATTTTCCAGCATTTAATTATTTTTGGGTGGTTTGGACTTCAAACCCGATGCTAAGGGATATAAATCAAGGGGTAGTAAAATTTAAATTTGCAATTTTTTGGCGTAAATGCAGGTACTAATTGTGGCAATTTTAAAAAAGAAATTTGTTCGGTAAAATGTATAAAGTAAACAAGTGGAAAAATTAAGTTCGGCCGTGCCGAAGCTACTTTCCATCATTGAATACGATCAATATATAAATTTTGTCAAGGGACGTGGCCCCAGTTTTTTTTTTTTGTTTCGTCATATCTGTCTTAGTTAACGAGATATAGCTTTTCAAAGTTCGAGGTTGAATAGGCGGGAACACGCCTTTTTGTCAAATTTTAGCACAAAAGAATCTATAATAATTTGCTAATCATTGATTTTATTATTTTTACAGTTTATAACTACCGGTCCATTACTTTGGCCATAGGTGCGATTTTTAATTTGTGTGGGCGTGTTTCTAACCATGGCATATCTTATTTAAGGAGCCTTGACCTACGGAGCAAGACCTCAAATATATTCGAATCATAGATTCAATGCTATTTTCGGACTCGAAGACGAATATTTTTGTTGTTTTTTAATACAAAAATTTCGTGGGCAAGTCCTACTGAAATTGTAAAATTTATATGATAGCCTTAAATATATGTACGAATTTAATTTTTTTTTACAAAATTTCACTGGATTTCAATGGATTCGAATATGTATATATGTCACCGAACATAAGGGGATAGCATTTATATCATATTTAGATTCCTCAGAATAATCCACTGTTTCTGAGTACCCATACATCATTTTTCGGCGTTCTAGGGACCTTAACCCCATGGGTCAACGCCTCAAAATTCTCCGAATGAAAAATTAATGTTTTAATAATATTCGTGGCGAAATTTTATTGTTTTTTAATACCCATATGTCCATAGTTCAAGAAAGCCGATTTTTGGGCCCCTTGGCCTATATGCGTCTATATGGTCCGAATTTCAATTTGGTCCGCATCAAAAATATAAGTGCATATTTGGATTTCTAAGAAGATTTCACCGTTCCTGGATACAAATATGAGACGGTTTTTGGGCCCCAAGGGTTTCAGAGACTAATAACCATGCCCATTCATGGGAAGGCTTAATAATCTATGGCAACCACTTCCAAAACAAGCTGGTGCAAAAGATAACAATTTCATAGCCATAATATCAAAAAAATTAAAAGTTTGAACTGTACTATTTTGTAGTACCTCAAATGGAAACTTTGTTCTCTTTCGCTCGATTAGATCAACTTTCAATACCAACCAATTTCAGAATTACGAGGGCGGTTCGGAAAGTTCTTAGCCTATCAATGAAAGAGAATAGTTAGTTTTTCAAAAATATTTTTATTTTTCAATATAATCTCCTGAAACTTCAATACACTTAGTCCAACGCTTATCTAGCAATTCTATCCCTTGATTAAAATAGTTTTCCTCAAGGTCTTCAAAATAGTGGTTTACAACTGTAATTGCATCTTCATTTGAGGTAAAACGCTTGCCAGCAAGGATTTTTTTTTAGATTTGGGAACAGGTATAAGTCACTGGGAGCTAAATCAGGAGAATAGGGTGGGTGGTCAAGCAACTCGTACTTTAATTCGTTGATTTTAGCCATTGTTAAAACACTCTTGTGCGCTAGTGCGTTGTCTTGATGAAGAATATTTTTTTGTGTTGTAAGCCAGGACTTTTTCTCGAATTTGTACATTTAGTTGATCTTAAAGGTTGCAATAGTACTATGAATTTATTGTTTTACCCTTCTGCAGATAGTCAATCAATAAAATACCTTTGAAGTCCCAAAAAACCGTTGCCATAACCTTACCAGCCGATTGAATTGTTTTTGCCTTCTTTGGGGCACTTCCTCCAGCTTCAGTCCATTGTTTGGATTGTTCTATTGTCTCTGGAGTATAGTGGTGGATCCATTTCTCATCAACAGTTATGAAACGACGTTTGTTTGGATCGTTTCGCTGAAAACGATCCAAACAAACTTGAGAAATGTTCATTCTTATGCGTTTTTGGTCGACTGTTAACAAGTGCGGCACCCATCTTGCAGAAAGCTTTTTCATCTGTAGTTTTTCATGCAAAATTAAATGGACTCGATCATTTGAGATGCCCATGATATTAGCTATTTCACGCACTTTTATTCTTCGATCATTTAATACCATACCATGCACTTTGGCTACAATTTCTGTTGTTGTTGCTGTTTTTGGACGTCCACTACGTGGTTCATCTTCAATGCTTGTACGACCACGTTTAAATTCAGCAACCCAATTTTTTACTGTTGCATATGAAGGAGCACTTTCACCTAACACATTCACCATATCATTATGAATTTCTTGTCCCGATAAACCTTTTTTATGTAAATATTTAATGACACCACGCGTTTCTAATCTTTCCATTGTAAAAAAAATCGCGGATGCGTCTTTTGTGAACACCTGTTTCTATATGAAGGAGTTGCCAGATCGAAACAAAATTTAACATGTGTTCATAGCAGAGATGGAAGTTTCCAAAACACTTAACTTTTTTCTGTTTATACCGCGCTTTTTGTGCTAGGAAGTTTCTGAACCGCCCTCGTATACCTGTTAAGTTTGAAGAATGCAGCTCTTTTCATTTGGACTGAATCGTGTTTTTAACAACTGGAAAGACGGTCATCTTCTTAGAATTTTATGACGATCAATATATTTATATACTTTATATGGTCGCAGATAATTATTTGAAGGTGTAGCCAACAAATTGACAAACTTATAAATACTACCAACCTATGAGAGTAACAAGTAAAAACGTCGTTAGGTTTGGCCAGGGCGATTTGCTTTCATTTGAGTACCAGCAGCGGGACGTTTTTTGAGCACTATTAGCCAAAATTTAGTGCGTCCCACATGCAGAGAAAAAACATGGTTACTACATGGCCACGGCAAAATTAATATGTTCTCCGCAATAAAAGTATGTTCGTCGCAACAGTAGCATTGTTAACTGAATTTATTTTTGACAATAGTATAATTGCTGCAATATTAATATTGTTGAAATATAACAATAGTATCATTGCCAAATTTAAAAATGAAATATGGTTGGTGCGACAAAAGTCTTGTGTTTTGCGTTTTATGTTAACAATAATTTGATTACGGCAATCATACTGTATGATTGTAATTTTTCTTCATTTAAATATGCTTTTAAGAATAAATATTATTGGTACGGATCTAATGCAATACTAGTACTTTTTTATATCGAAATTAATATTTTTTAAACAAGTTGCTTTTGCTTTGTTTAACTGAAATATTTTTAATAAAAACGCTTACGTTTATTTA
Organism: Hydrotaea diabolus; assembly: GCA_963513945.1. Lineage (NCBI taxonomy): Eukaryota > Metazoa > Arthropoda > Insecta > Diptera > Muscidae > Hydrotaea > Hydrotaea diabolus. The sequence continues at coordinate 14,068,918 of OY740716.1, read as the reverse complement.
AACTTATTTTTTCTACTGTGAAATAAATCACTCCTATTATTTGAATTTAATGTATTTTTGAATAATTTTCATAATTCAAATGTATTGTTGAAAACTTTAACCAATTCTAATAAATAATATTGGGGATCAAATCTATTGTCGACAACTTAAAAAAAATTATAATAAATTATATTGCGGATCATAGTATAAATGTGTGTGATCATACTATGGTTGTAGGGATCATAACATGGTTGCGTGTGGATCATACTATGGTTGTGAGGATCATACTATGTTTGTATATGAAACATACTATGGTTGTGAGGATCATACTATAGTTGTGGAGATCATAGTATGGTTGAGTGTGAATCATACTATGGTTGTGGGGATCATAGTATGGTTATGTGTGAATCATATTATTGTTGTGAGGATCATAGTATGGTTGTATTTGAATCATACTATTGTTGTGAGGATCATAATATTGTTGTAGCACAACCATATACCCAACAATAGTAATATCCTCTTCGAATATTGTTACCACAACCATACTTTTTTTCAGCGTGTAACTAACATTATCCATTTTAACCATTGTTCTTTCACAAAAAATTTGTCAAGCAAATATTCCAAAAAAAAATACTGCTTGTCTGGTTCCTTTATTCCCTTAAAAGGAAACTTTTTTCTTCTGGTCCGATTTCGTCCATTTGCAATTCTGCATCAGTATGGACTAGCGTCATGGCGATGGACAAACAAAGTATCTTGGACCATTATGGACCTTTTTAGCCCATTCTATATATTTTCGCCATACAAATGGTTTGGTTGCCCTAAAAACGGCTTCTAGTATATACATATAAACAAATGGGTCTAAACATAGAATGTTTTTGCTATTTGACTTAATTTGGGTGACAGACCGTAGGTCCAATAATTCGGCCCATTAAGCTGTATAACAAGTTTATTTCTGTTATTTTTAAGGCGAACTGATAAACACAGAAATCAGAAATTCTCGAATAACTATAAGTATTGATACCCACTTACTCGATGTTGAAGCGGCCAAGAATATTGTGGGTTCCAAGACAGTAGCATATTGTGTACATTTCATAACGATCGGTATGTACTTAGAAATTATGGCCGTTTAAGCGCTTTAGAAAATGGGGAGTGGAACCGCACACTTTTCCCCAAGTCTTATTTCTAAACACTTTATTAGTACTCCAAATCTGATGTTCCTTACTGAATAACTTTATATGTTTCGATTGTTTAAAATCATTTAATGTGCAGGCAGTGCCACACCCCTTTGTAAAATTGTATCCGTATACTTTGCGAAAATTGCCGCCCACTTTTCTCCGTATCTTAGCAACGATAGTTTATATTGACAGTCTGATGTTCCAAACATAATCACTTTATCAGTTCTAACCGTTTGAATTTCTCAAATGTGGGAGACGGTGCCACGCCTCTATTTAATAATCGTATGCATAAACCGTAGTAATTTCCGGACACATTGTAGCATACAATGTACATTTCAAGACGATCTGCCTATCAGTATGGCCATAAATAACATTGCTTTTAAAAAGGGGGCGAGTCACCGCCCAATTTTCCCCCAAACTAATTTCTTTACACTTTAATACTTTTATGTTCTGTCTGTTTACAATTTTTTGCTGTGGTCGGTGACACGCTCCTCTGTGAAAACGCATCCATATACACTTTATGACAATTTATTCTCCCATACCGGCATAATGTGTAAATTTCAAGACGATATGGGAATTACATCTCTTTAAAAAGAAAAGGGAGTGGCACTTTTCTCCCGCACGTATTTCATTACTAACTAATAGTTAATATACGGATTTTATGTTCCTGTTAAGGTTTATGAGCTTTGTTTGTGCTAAGTTTTTGGATATGTAGACGCATGCCTCTTTTTAATATCGCATCCGTTTATAGTATGTGAGAATCTTCGTGTCCACAATAGCATACCGTTTAAATTAAAGACAAAAAGGCTATTAAAATAGCTGCTACAGCGACTTAAAAAAGTGGGCGTGGCACAGATTGTTGACCAACCCGCTCTAAAAATCTCACTTTTTATCAGAAGCGATGAGACTTCTGTATACCACAGTCGTGTATTGTCAACCGGCTCTGACTTTAGATATTTAATTGTTATATTTCAGTTTTAAGTCCCTCACTTCTGTACAAAAAGTCCTTTATTCCTCGAGGGTACTACTCCAGCAACAGGCTGATCAATAAAAATAGTAAAACACATGTCATCTGTGGTTATAAATTAATTCCAGCTTAAACTCTGCCAATATTAAACAACGCCATCTCCACATCCGACACATTTGCATTTGTCCAGAGCCAGAGAAGAGGATGAACATCACCAGACTCAACTCACACACCTTCACGCATATACGAATAGTGCCTGATTCAATTATGTCCGCAGGTTTTATTATTGGCATTCCCGTACTTGAGCAATAGATGTCGCTGTAAACATTAGCCAAATGAAATGTCGAACGTACAAAGTGGAGCCTATTTTATGTTAATGACGACAACGTGGGTGTCCGCAGATGTTGTCTTCGAAATGTCGTTTGCATACAACTTGGCTGAAAATGTGTTAATGCGATTTTGCAACGTTATGGTCTGGAAGAAGTAAGGCTGCCGTGCTGTGTAATGTTGGTGCAATGAGCAGTTAATGCATGCTAGGCCTGACAGGGCTTCGATAGAAACTCAAGCTAGTTATGCTTAATTTTTTAAAAGGATATAAAGAACTAGTTCTTTGTAGTGGATTAAGAATGAGAAGCAATCATTCTGTATTACCTATATATAAGTATAACAGATGCAAGTGATGGTTAAGCCCTTAAAGTAAGCTCGACTTTATTGCATTCCTCATATAAATGGTGGTCCAACCACAATACCGGATATTAATTGTGAGTCACACCTCTACCTCAAGTTTTTTTCCAAACATAATTTGAGATTTCTTTATCTCAGTGTTTGCACAATTTACGAAAATGGGCGCACAAATATAAAATTCATTTCGTGCACTTCGTATTTTTTTAGTCGGCAATTGAACGAAAATTTCAGCACACCGGGTCTGTAGGAAATATGAAAATACCTGCGCCCAGTTCGTTCTGCCATCGTCTTGTCATCGGGACGTACTTCTTTGAAAATGAGTTCGACCGAGCCATTACCGTGAAAGGTGTTTGCTATCGCTAGATGATAACAGACCTCTTCAGGCTAGAAATTGATAATATGGACAATACGTGGAAGGCGCCACTTGCCACACAGCCAACGAAACAAAGACTCTTCTGTCGCAGAAATGCAATGGCTGTGTTGTTTCTCACGTCGTAGCGATATTAATTTGCCGCCACGATCAAGTGATTTGACAGCGTTGCGATTCTTTCTTTGGGATATTTAAAAAAAAATGAGTACGTCAATAAGCCCAGAACAATTCGAGAGCTAAAGGAGGAGATAATTTGGGACATTAACGATGTCCATCCATCAATGTGATATTTAAAAAGCGGCATAACACCGTCCACTTTTCCTTCAGGATGTGTGCCGATCCATGCCAGAATCAAATATTAAAAGAATAGTTATGAGATTTTATCTATTTAAGTTCAGGGTTGTGTGCAATAAAACCACTTTATGAGCGTTTGTAATCTTAATAAAGTCACACGTGTTAGTGTTTCCTCTCCAATTGCTAATTTTAGATCAAGCCTTTTTAGAGGAAAAATAATTCGAGTTGTTGTAAATGGATTCTCATCTAAATGAGTTTTATACCCTCCATCATAGAATAGAGGGTATATTCACTTTATGCATCAATTTGCAACACCTCGAAATACCGTTCAGAGACCACCTAAAGTAGATGTGTTCTGAATCGTTTTAAAATTCTAAGATGATCTAGACATGCTCGTCTATCAGCCGCGCTTCTTAAGCTTGTGGCTGAATACACACGTGTTGATGGATGAGAACGGTTGGTATTGAAAATGGGCCAGAGATAAAAGGTCCTCACAAAAATCAACTGAACTTAAAAACACAATATTTTATGAACTATTAGAGCTATGACGAAGATATTTGCAACATATGATGTTGACATAGATCAAAACTCTTCTTGGTGGAAAAGTGGTCGGTGCCACACCTCTTTAAAAAATTGGATATATGGGCAAACTAATGGACTGATCCTTATAGAAATTTAGCAGAATGAAAAAAAAAGTTATCGTATTATAATAGAGAATACTATGTTGAAATTGGACAAAAGGTCGTGGCCCCATTCATACAACCCTGAACTATAAAAGGCAATATTTCCTGAACTAATACCGCTATGACATTCGTAGTTGGTACATATGATGTTGTGATGGTATAGAAAGAATAACAACTTGATATAAACAGCCAGTGCCACGCCCCCAAAATCGTCGTATTGGACCGTAATCCATGATGGAGGATGTGTAAGCTTCGGCATGTCCGAACTTAATTTGTCCAATTTCTTATTTTCGTTGATGACTTTTTGGCCATCTCCTCATGCTCGATTGACTGTAATATCTGCCATTTATTTAATTTGACCCTAGGCCGAGTCTTTAAGATATTTAAGGTAAAAGGAGAATTAAAGATAAGACCCTTGGCCGGGGTTTGCTGGCCATTTCAGAATGGGTTCGAGAATGCGCGTGCTGCTTGTAGTCTTACAAGAGTTTCGCTGACACAACAGTACATTCAACTTCTATTAATGTTATAAAATAGAAACATAAGATGCTCTTGTTGTTTTGGGCATGAAGATATAAGTACAATGTCGCGCTCGCTTGGCGAGACATGTATTCGGATTTGTAGATTTTAAAGTGATTTGCAATTTAAAAAAGGATTTTTTGGGGCCGACTTGCTAGCACAATTTTTTTCTATTATGATTTTTTACATTATTAATAGGAAATTAAGTAAATGGAAGACTGCAAATCAATTTAAGAGTTATCAACGAATATCAGAGTATTGATCTGTGGTTATTGGTTTGCTCTGTGAAGTTATAACCGAACAACGTTTTACTATGGAGGAAAAAATTAAATTAAAACTAAATCCCCAATCAGAGTCGTTGCCCAAAACCAGAGAAATGGAAATTGCTCTTATTATAAGCAACTATATCAAAGCAAAGTCCCAATCGGTGTATAAACCGTAATGATTTATAAGTGTTTTACACCTGAGGGTCTAATCCAAAATATGCACTAATCCGGTTTGCCTGCGATCTAATCAAATATACTTATAATAATTTGGGTAATGGTGTTAATACTTGCGACTTGCTCGACGAAAAGAGTATATTAATAATTTTTATGAATATAAGATTGACGCTTATATTATATTTATTATTAATGTTGGACATGTTTTGCTCTAAAATGTGTGCACTAGCTCCGATGCAGTAAAATAACTCAATGGCATGTGCCAAACACTGAAATCATCTCTCGTGGTTTCAGTGAATGAATAGCTCTTTTCAGATTATAATTACCCAGACCTTTTGAAGTCACAACCAATGTCAATAACAATTTGACTCATATCTTTCTGGTATAGAAAACGATTGCCAAATTTTTCCCCATTAGTTTACAATGTTGTCGCCTATTAAGTTTCACGTATGTTTTAAAAGATTGTAAACATTTGTGGATAACAAAACGTTGATAGTGGGGAAAAATAGTTTTTTTGGAAATTCGACTTGCGAATAATCTGTCAACACTGACTACTGTTACATAAAATCACATTTATCCAATTGACTTCACTTACTTAATACATATTTATATATAAATATTTAAAAGCCAAGTTTAAAAAAATTGTCTAAAACGGGGTTTAACGCAAATAAAATAAAACATGAAAATTATAAAAGATTTGGAATAAAAAAGACAACCGCTATAAAACTCCTGTCGTTACATTTAAAAACACCATTTGCCAGTCCATGCAGTATGTTCCACTCATATTTATGCGATCAATTAGCTTAAAATCACCAAAGAACAAAAATTCTATTTACCAAAGGCACTATCGAAATAGACGAAAACTAATTAAAGCTTCAAACAGCGGAGTAAGCCTCAATGAACCACATGCGTGCGCTAGAGCAACAAAAGCAGTTCCAAATTGTCAGAGGGGTCATAAAGACACCCATTGCATGAGTTCGGACCGGACCAGATGCAGGGATCAACGGTAGTAGACGTTGACAAATGAAAGAACGCGGGTTGTCGTCGCCGCCAGTACATTCGTTACAGTACATACGAGTACATGCTGTCAGCCAGACAGACAGAAAATGTAACTGAGGAATTTTTATTGAATTGCAGAGTTGACGATTTTTTTTTAAACAACATCGGAGTTTATTTAAACAAATTCAATAAAATTCGAGCCGCAATAAAACAGTTGTCAAACATATTGCCATATGCTGCACCAACACAAAACTAGCAACAACAGCATGTTGCTATTGTCAACATGAACTATCAGTTGGTTGCTACGGCAGCAGTAGTTGGCTGAACATCGTTCATGGACTAGCAGAATTGTTACCCCCCAAAAAATTAATAAAGTCAACATTTGTCAATATTCAGTATTGAGTTGCATACTCAACCCGATCAAGCCACTGATCCCTCCACCCAAATGCATACTCAAAACAAAAAAATGTTCAATAGTTTATTAACTATTTCACCTTTCCACCCCACACTGTAAGAGAAACAAATTAATCGTATTCAATTCCCATATCAATTTAATTGTCATAAATATTTAACACGGCAACAACAAATGGCCAATTGTGACCACAGACATGCGAACTGTATTGGTCGGACAATTCCATTAATATTCGTGCTCACTTCAATTATTTTATATTTCCTACAACAATGGCTGACCATTTGAACTTTACAAATCGATGGTGTTGACAGATTATTTGTCATGACATGCAACTGGTATCATTGGCAAATTACTTGGGAAACTCTTTTTGCATGAGGGGGCAGTAAAACGGTGGGGAAACTTAAATCGATAAGAAAATGGAAATGGATATTTTTATGTTATCACCGAACTGTGGTACGGGGGTTTTTCAACCTTGAGCAGTCATTTATCTGCAATGTCCAGAAGAAAGTGTGAAAATTGTATTTAAAACAAGTTAAGAAAGCTAAAGTCGGGCGTTGGCGACTATGAGATACCATACAACACTCTGCTATTTAGAACATACAGCGCCTTTGTCTAAAGCTTCAGTTTGATTAGATTGTTTTACCAATATTACCTTTAGGGCGGTAGGATCTCAAACAGGTTCCTCCCGATTTGAGATATTCGAAAACATAGACATATATGATTATAATTTCACTAGAGATGGGTGTTGGCCGCTCGTTAAGATCCATGCGAAATTTGGTCGAAATCTTATGCAATATATGCCTAAAAAAGCCGCGAAAAATATTGACCTATATGGTCAAGCTTCGCGAGAGTTAATTACACTACTCAACAAAATGAAAAAAATTTCATGTACTCCGGATGCGATAATTTTTTCTGTGTAGATAACCTTGACATGAGCTCGAAAAACGCAATAAAATTTTTTTTTTTCGTTTGGTTTTTGTTTTATTTTTTTTTTTTAAATTTTTAAAAATTTTTTTTTGGTTAATTTGTTTCGTCCGGCTTAACTCGGGAACCACTAGCCCGATTTAATTGAAGATTTAAATTTTTTTTTTTAAAAAATCCATAAAAAATCCAAAATGAAAAAAAATGTCAAATCTTATTACTTTTACGTAAAGTCACATAACCTATGAGCAAAATGAGACAAAGATCATGAAAATCGATGCACGCGTTTCGCTTTTATTCGCAATTGAGTAAAGGTATGAATTTCAAAAATTTGCTCGACATATGCACAACTTTGTCTATGGTAAGTTTTTTTTTTTATTACAAAAAAAATTAAAATTTGTTGGGTGACAAAAATATATGACTTTAGCAAATTTTTGAAATTCATACCTTTACTCAATTGCGAATAAAAGCGAAACGCGTGCATCGATTTTCATGATCTTTGTCTCATTTTGCTCATAGGTTATGTGACTTTACGTAAAAGTAATAAGATTTAACATTTTTTTCATTTTGGATTTTTTAAAAAAAAAAAAATTTAAATCTTTAGGCAAAAAATAAGTTTTTTCCTTTATATATTCATTTTTAACTTGGAAACTGTTGCTTGTATAGGAAAACAATATATGAACAGATTAAGGGAATTGTAATTTTAATTTTTTTAAAATTTAATTCAATTAAATCGGGCTAGTGGTTCCCGAGTTATGCCGGTCGAAACAAATTAACCAAAAAAAAATTTTTAAAATTTAAAAAAAAAAAAATAAAACAAAAACCAAACGAAAAAAAAAAATTTTATTGCGTTTTTCGAGCTCATGTCAAGGTTATCTACACAGAAAAAATTATCGCATCCCGAGTACATTGTGACTGTTGACTAGTGTTATTGGTCTCTCATAATGTCACTTGCAAAATTATAACGTGATCGAATTTCATTTGAGGCTTCGAAAACATGCACCGATTTGGTCCAATTTCAACAGAGATGGGTGTAGGTTGCTCTAGCGTTCTTTGTAAAATTTGTTCAGAATCGGAGGTTCAGAATCGGAGGAAGCATAATTGGTCTGTTCCTGTACCTTTTTACTACTTATAAAGGGTGATCCCTCTAGAGGTATTTTTTCAGAACAAAAAAATATAAAACTTCAAATCGAGTGTGGAATCTCTATTAGTAATTTGAAAGGACATTTAATAACATTTATTTTCTGAATATAATTTCCTTCAAATGTTGGCCGCAACACCTCAGTATGTCCATTCTGAAGGTCCAATTTTGTATGACTCGTTCGAGCATTTCGACCGGTATGGCGTTAATGAAACGCGTAATGGTGGCTTTAAAACCTGAATCTTAGCTGGTTTGTCAGTATAGACTTTGGACTTTACGTAGCCCCACAAAAAGTATAAAGATGTGATATCACACGATCTAGGAGGCCAAGACGTGAAATTAGCTGCTCTTCGAAGTGACCTCTCAATAGGTCCATTGTTTGAGTAGTTGAATGGCAAGTGGCACCGTCCTGTTGAAAGCAAATGTCGTCAAAACTACCGGCTTTAATTACAGGTAGCAAAAAGTCCGATATCATGGTGCGATAGCGAGCACCATTCACGGTTATGTTCCGGATATTATCATTTTTGAAAAAAATATGGACCGATGATTCCACCAGCCCATTAACCGCACCAAATCGCGTTTTTCGCGGTGTAAGTCTATCCATGGTGAAATTGCAAACAAGACTTAAAAAAATTGTTCTAGACTGAGCACCCGTTATAACGATGAATTTTCACCAACCATACGCCATTTGGACCTTTAAGACCCATTAGGAATGGAATGCGGTACCCATGCAAGGACATACGCCTATCTAATAACAATAAAAATTTCATATGAAGCCAAAACTAAAATTCATTCCAAACCCAAATGGGCCTGACACTAATGCCCAAAATTAAGGCTATTCAAACGTGGACATATGGGAACCAAAAAACTATTAAGTTTTCTCACAACTCCAAATATGACATTGTTTTTTTTTAATCTTTCTATGGATGATACGCAAAAGCATTCACAGTTAAGGTCCAACTTTTTTACGGAATTACCCTAATGCACTAAGATAAAACATGATCAGATGTAAAACGTGTTTGTAAAGCGGCAGAGCCTCAAATCGAGAACCTAAAAACGGCAGCTTTCATCAAATTTTTACCGAAATTTGGTATACATTAAATTGATTCATATTTCGATGCAGTCACTCGATTCAAATACATTTATTTATTTACATTTTCCGTAATTAAGAAGCCTTTCGGCCGATAAAGCTATTTTTTTTACCTTTATAATCCGCCGTTTTATAAAGGTAAAAAATTGCATCGTTTCGTTTCCTCTGACAACCAACCTCTGACAGCTTACCGTAGCGTACAATCATTTTTTTCTCTTTCCATTACAGACATTTATGACATAATTGTTCAATTTGTAACCTCAAACTCTTTTTGGGAGTAGCGGCCTACTTTTTATGTTGGCGATATTTATGAGTACCAGTAAAGTTTTCTCTGTGTTTTAGTTTAACAATTCGTTATGGCGGCATTACTTTGAATTTGTTACACCTGAAATGTAAGCCCAATGAGCATGGGTCAACATTGAAATTCAAAATATTTTCGATACTCTGACGACAAAGTTGTGTAACTTTTTTTCTTATGGCCATTAAGAGCCAAGATGCCGTTTAGTGTTCCAGTAGTTTATGCAAATATCACATATTTGTATTCCATAGAAGTAATATTGAAACATAGAATATTGAATATTGTTACAATTAAGCAAACATGACTAAGACATTTGTGATTAGATTATGATCAATAAACTAGACCATTTTCGTCGGTCTAGTTTATTTTATGTAAAAATGTGTGGAAAAAGTGAAGTTCCAATCAAACATTGGAGACAGTCATTAAAAGTAATATTTCCGGCTAGTGTGATCAATTAAGCGCCCTTTTTTAAAAACCGGGTTTCGGTTTTTCCGTAAAATGGTAATTTTAAAGAAACCGGTTTGTATTTTTTTTAAGAAGCTGGTTAAAGAGATTTTTTCACAGCTAGTGAACCCCACTTTTAAATAATAAAATGTAAGCTTTGTATAAGTATTGTTGTTGTTTATTTTATAACAAAAATAGTAATTTAAAAGTTATTATTCTTAATATACTCGTAATTATATAAGGATCTAAGGAGATCTAACGAAACAGTCTTTCAAAGAATACTTGTACAGAAACAACTCACTAAGGAGGTCACTAACGCCAAACTTCACACCATTGTGCAAGAATATAAAAATGATTTTGTGTACAAAAACCAAAGACAATATGCGTTTATACCCGTTTGTTTGGGAAGAAAGTTATTCAATAATAACCTGTAGAGAGTTTAAGTGAGCTCGGTTATTTGTCGCTTACAGTATTTCTTGATTACCTTTTTTCTACAGATTTTCAAATTATATATATCATTTCTTGTTTACAAGAAAACTTCAAAAATTAATCGTAAAGGACTCGTTTAATGAGCCAATACCAATAGAACACGCCTAATGTTATTACACAGTATGACAGAGAAAAAATACCTGGGAAATGATATTATTTTTCTTGTAGGTCTTGCTGAGTACAACAATAAACCGGTTTTGAAATATCCCAAACACCTCGAAAATCTGGAGCTACGGGTAAAAAACCGGGTTTTCGGATATTACGCACTTATATGTCAGTAACTTGGTTGAATATCAACCGAGTTGTTCGGCTGATTTTGAAAGAAAAAACTGCGGCCTTTCGAATAGTGTATTCACTTTTAAAATCACACTGAAACAAATCTGTGTATTTTTCCTGTAGACTTATTTTTTAAATTTTTTTTTGTAATTTTTTAACTTTGGATGCGTTTTTACACAGAATTTTTTAAAAGGAAGTGAGCAATTTTTTATAATAAAAAGAGTGTACTTATGTATACAATTCGGTGCCATTTTTAAAAATCCGTTAGAAACTGATCGAGCTATTTAATTATTATAAAAACAAAATTTTTTGAAAAAATGCCATTTTTGGCCAAACTACTCAGAAATATATGTCTGACCGTTTTTTTTATTGAATATCTCAGTATCCCGTTTGTCATGTAAACATATTGTTTTAGTTTTTGTTCAATTGTTTTGTTTGATTTAACACTTCTTGTTCGCTTTGAAAACGCTTTAATAAAAAAGTTAGCAATTTGATAATAATCGAGTGTAAATAACCAAAAAAAATGTAAACGGAATAACTTTTGTTACATTTGTGGCCTATTTACGAATATCCGTCATAGGCGTGATTTTAAAAAAATATTGCTGTAGTAGAAGTATACAACAAAGTCTTCAATCGTTCCTACAAATTCAGTAGCTGGTATGCGCCAGAATTTGTTTGTGAAAATTGCTGTGCATCACTAAACAAATACAAAGTTCAACCTTCAATTTCTTTGCCCTTTTATACGCCTATGACTTGGCATCATCAGATCTGGCATAAACCAGATGATTCCTACTTTTGTGAAAAAAATATTTCAGGGCACACTTTTAAAACCCCCAAAATTTGAAGTACGCAAATGTTGTAAGTGTTACAAAACTGATATCTGGTAATGATAAAGTTCCGACAACGAGCATATGTGGTTTTGAAGCTGAAAAATATTTGGTGGAAGAAGAGAACCTTCCTTCCATCCAAATCTACAACGGAGCGGCATTTTGTTTCAAATGCAGATTTCTGCGATCTCGTTCGCGATTTAAGTTTGTCAAAACAACAGGCCGAAATCCTTGGGTCCTTGGTTTGGTGGAAGAAGATTTTTGTGTAACTTTCTGTAGAAGAAGTGACCGGACATTGTTATTTGAAGAAAGTTTTAAGACTGGTGAAAATGACAGTAATCTCATATATTGCGCTGATGTACCTAAACTTTTTTCGGCATTAAGTCACAGTTATAAGGCAGACGAATGGCGACTTTTCATTGACAGTTCATGTAAAAGTAGGTATTCAACAAACATATTGATTTTTAATAGATCAATAGATCATGCTATTTCTAGGCTTGAAAACTGTTTTACTGCATAACAAAAATCTGTTACCATATGTTACAATCGCATATGCGACTAGTACAGAAGAAACGTATAAAACAAATACTGCGATTCGTCAACTATGACTTGCATAAATGAAAAGTCGTCGCTGATTTAAAGGTTTTGACAATTTTATTTGGTATGCAAGGTGGTTACACAAAATATCCATGTCATCTTTGTGAATGGGATTGTCGTGTACCAAATCGCTACGACGCAAGGTATGGCCATCTCGTGACACATATCTAATAGGCAAGAAAAACGTTTTAAACGCCCCATTAGTTACAGCTGATAAGGTTGTTCTGCCACCACTGCATCTAAAGTTAGGATACATGAAACAATTTTTTAAAAAAAAATTGATGTAAACGGTGAAGCTTTTTGCTATCTTAGAGCGGTGTTCCCAAAATTAAGCGCAGTCAAACTTAAAGAAGGTATTAATTTCTTCACAGATCTAATATTTATCAGTTCTGAAAGTTATGAGAGATGAGAATTTTATAAACAAGCGTAGTTCCGTTGAAAAACGAGCATGGAAGAGTTTTGTTGCACTATGTGATAGCTTTTTTGGTAATCACAGAAGCAACAAATATGTCGCGATTGTTGATGAGTTTTTGAGTGCGTATGGTGAAATGGGCTGCAACATGTCAATTAAAATTCATTTCCTCCATTTACATCTAGACTTCTTCCCAGAAAACCTGGGCCAGTTCAGTGATGAACAAGGTGCACACTTTCAATAAGAAATAATTATAATGGAAAAACGTTTTGAAGGAAAAGATAAAATAAAAATGATTTCCGAATATTTCTGGTCACTTAAACGGGATACTGATGATGTTCAATGAAAAAGAAAACGGTCAAACAAACATTTCTAAGTAGTATTGCCAATAATTGTATTTTTTCAAAAATTGTATTCGTAAGAACACTCTCTTTATTATTTAGTTCAAAAATTGTTCGCTTCCTTTTAAAAAATTCTGCGTAAGTTAAAAACTTACAAAAAATTTTAAAAAAATAAGTTTAGAGGAAAAATACACAGATTTTTTTCAGTGTGATTTTAAAAGTGTATACACCATCCGAAAGGCCGCAGTTTCTTCTTTCCAAATCAGCCGATCCAATGTTCAACCAAGTTACTGGCATATAAGTAAAACGTATTTTTACCCGTAACTCCAGATTTTGGAGGTGTTTGGGAAATTTCAAAACCGGTTTTTTGTTATACTCAGCAAGATCTACAAGAAAAATAATATCACTTCCCAGGTATTTTGACTTCATTCTTTTTTGTTACACTGTGTTATTAATTCAGTAAATGTAATACCTGTTCATTCGAAAGTATTCTTTAAGAAAAATAATTTGTTGCTTTTCTTTTTATAAAAAATATTTTAGCACACAAAGATGAAATGAACGATTGTAGCTGAGTTGGGATTCTTCATCTATATCCTGACTGTATATCACCAAGAGGGTCTCTCCATCATGAAAAAAAATCCGTATACTTATAGTAGTCTCTGAAGCTGGCATATTATAATTTTCGAGACTTTGTTACTGCTCGAAAAAAGATCAAAATTCCTTCTTGAGCCAAAGACGATAAGACGAATGACCAGATATGGGAGAGCAACCCTGAAAAGCTTTTGGTTTTCGTCGTCAAAATTGCTATTGTGAGTGCACAAAGAATTACAAAACAAGAGAAAATCTCAAAAATATGTGACAGCGCATAGAGTAAGGGACCTAAGGGTAATAAAATCAATGTTCACTTTTTTTTTGATGTGGACAACATCTGAGCATCGAATGAGACCGATCCCATGCCTCAAAAGTGTTTCCTCCCAGAGCTATGCGCGTTTTATGAAAGTGATGGTACACCAAAGATACACGTATTTAAATCTTTAAAATGGCTCTCCTGAACAAAACTGGTTTTTACCCTTAGGTTCCTTTCTATTTTGCGCGTCACATATGTAGAAATGTTAAATGAAAACAAGATGCGGTTGCTTGGAGATTTTAAATATCTAGTGAAATTTGATTTGAGGTTATTTGGAGTCAGCATTACTTTTGGGGTTAATAAGTAAGGTAAGCAAATTTCGGTTAGTAAGTATAAATATTAAATTGTGTACAACTTACTGATTGGAAAAATGTTCTCATTTTGTTTTTTCAGAATATTGCAAGGTCGGGTCTACCAACCAACAGTACTTTTAAGTCGTTTGGTGAGAACTTGGTCGTAGAATTCCCTTTCATTCAACAATTGCAGCCAGCTAGCTATCTGATTAATATCGTCAAGGACCCGAAAATGCGATAAAAGAGGACTGCCACAATAATTAATGCCACTTTCAATATTGCAATAAAAAAATTGTCTTTTAAAATTTTGATGCAAGAGGCCTCGAGCCAGTTATAATTACTTTTTATGTGACAAAAGAGAAAGTGACCTAAGGGTAAAAAAATCAATTTTCACTTTTTTTTGATGTGGACAACATCTGAGCATCGAATGATACCGATCCCATGCCCCAAAAGTGTTCCCTCCCAGAGATATGGTACGCCAAAGATACACGTATTTAAATCTTTAAAAGGGCTCTCCTGAACAAAACTGGTTTTTACCCTTAGGTCCCTTTCTACTTTGCGCGTCACATATACAGAAATTGAAAGCACGAGTTAAAATGTTTTTTAGTTTTTTTCGAAAAATTTAATGAAAATTAATAATTATTGTAAAAATATTGTGTTATTGTTTTTTTATGCAGGGTGGAGCGCGCGAAATTTGCTTTTTTGCACTGCAGGCTGTGGCTGCACTGTTGGTCGAAGAGAGTGGAGAATGTGCGTGACTTATAGTGGCTGACGGGAGATTCGTATTCGGCTGCCTCTCAGTTGCCATCATACATTGGAGAGATCAAGATGAGGAGAGGTCATTTTGTGTTGAAGCGTATTATTCAAATGCGTACTTGATCATTGCAGTGCAGCGTGCTTTTCCTCAGTGGGTATGTAAACAAACAAAATATGCGGTACTGGAGTGAAAAAACCCAGAGACCTCTGCATTCGGACCGCGTCACAGTGTGGTGCGTTTTATGAACTACTCGTGATATGAGTAGGCATCATTGGCCCTTACTTTTTCCAGGAAACCCGTCTTGCCGTAACTGTGAACTCCGAACGGTACTTGACTATCTCTTGAGGCACTGCAAGTAGAGGATACATGGTTCCAACAGGATGGTGCGACTGCACACACAGCAAGGGTTATGAATCGTTTGAGGCAAATGTTTCCTGGACGGCCTATCTCTTTGAGGGGTGGAAGACCTACTTAACAATACGGAGGCTGAAATTGGCAGAATACCAGTCGACATGCTTGTTAGAGTTCATGAAATCTTCAGAAAACGTATGTAGCAGTGTGTGGATAGTGAAGGACGACATTCCTTTAGTGATCAATATAATTAGATTATAAAATAAATTTTTCTATGGTTTTTAATTGAAGACATGTGTTTACTTACCAAGTTCATTTGTGGGCATAGTGCCGATTTTCAGCCTCTCTTTAAAAAAAACATTCATTCTCAAAGTGGCGAAAACAAAGTTTTGAATTCGGATATATACTTATATTCTCTAACTAAGCTTATGGCACCATTTATATAACGAATCCTTGTTGAATTTGTACATATGTATGTGCTGGTCGCCATAATTTTTTCTAACACAACCAACTGTTGCACATTTCATTTTGAATAATTTAATTTATTTTTATTTTAATTTAATTTAAAAAAATGTTGATAAAATTTAAATGACACAACTACAACCGTACGACCAAATTCAACGAAAAAGTTCTAGCAATGATTTTCGTTTTTTTGAAATTTCACTTTTACCCATTCACATTTTTCGTTCGCTATTGTAAATTAAAACGAATGACACCAAAGCGGAAAGCTTTTAATTTCTCTGGTGATGGAGCTGCTCATGTACGATATTGCAAAAAAGAAGCACATTGCCCATCTTCTATTACTTATCGTCTTTGCTTGAGCCAAAAGTTATTTCAAAAAAGAGCCTGAAGCCGGCGACTGAGGTGTTTTACAACACGGCGCGACAGTCCAAAAAACCTGTTAAATAACTCAGTCAATTGATTATCTATTTTTAAACCCAAATATGCGTTGTAATCATAAATAACGTACTTTTTGAATAAATTCAATAGTATTATAGTTTCTTAATAAAATAATGTATAAAAAAGTCACCAAAGTTGAAAATATATATCATTCGAAAGATCTCAGTTTTTTCTTTCCAAATCTAGTAATAAATTTAAAATCGGATCATTATCAACAAAATTAAGGCTTATAAGTGCGCAAAGGTACAAAAACCGTTTTTTTTAACCGTAAATCCGGATTTTGGAGGTGTCCGGCATATTTCGCTATTGGATTCTTCTTAAACTCGACAAGACCTACAAGAAAAATAATATCACTCCCCAGGTTTTTCTATTTCATTCAATTTTGTACCACCGTGTATTTGGTACCTTGGCATCAGTAGTAAGGACATTCTTTATGTGGCTCCAAAGAGATGAAATACTTGCCTCAATACATAAAATATTTTTTGGCATTTCTGCCGTTTTGCTCTGTATATTCCTAATACTCGTATCGTTAAAGTTTTCAGAATATTCCGTATCGGCTCGACAATATATGTCAATATTTTACAAACTGAAACTATTAATTTGACAGATTTGATCTTCTTTCTTAACCAAACGTCGTTCTGTAACCATTCGTTAAATATTCATTGTCTGAAGGTGTTTTGAATCAAAAATCGATAGTAAGATGTGGCTAACTTTTAGTTACGAGTTTTGGTGTTAGTAAACTAGAATGGTTGCAAAAAAATAATTTTCCTACGTTTTTTATTTTATTTGAAGAGTTTAGTACTACTTTACTCCTCCTTTGGACGCGAACTTTCTTTTAACAAATGACATTACTTTTGCGATGCACTGTTTTTTACATAACCTAAAACACCACTTATATAACTAAACAATAATAAATATTACTTTTAGGCAAAAACCCGGGATGTTACAATCCCGAAATATTCCGGGATTTCTCGATCGACATCCCTAGTGGCTATGCTTTGTGGCTATGCAAACTGAATGAATGTTCTTCTTTCTTTTATTCTTTTCATGCGAATGTGGCAAAAGTTTATGTGCATTACGAATAATGCCAAAGCCACCAAATTACACTTGAAATGCTTAGAGTACAATGTAAATTCCACCAAAACAAATTCAGAAAATGTTCATGTTCATTTGAAGACATCAACGGCAATACGGCAGCAGTAGCAGCTTTAAGCTAACTTGTCCGATGCGAGAATGTTGCCAAAAGTTTCTTATACAGCTGGAAATAATCACCGAATCGGTCTGAAGATAATTTCTTTAATAGGGAAAGTTAAAGAGAAGGAGTTATCGTATTTTAAAGCCCGATTATATAGGTATTATATTCGCTACCTCTAGATATGCAGCAAAGCCAACTGAAATATGTGAAAATGTCTTTAGTTTCGACCAGGACGAATTTACATACCCTTTCCATGAACTCCATAAATGAAGTGGGCCAGTTTTTGTGGTCTATGTGTCCGATTCTAATCTCAGCCGAATCTTCAAAATAAATCCACATTTCGATTCGTAGTAATTTCAGTACCCATATGCGAGTGGTAGGCAAATTAAGGGCGCAGCGCCTTTTTGTTTTCTCTTTTACTACGTACATGTGCACATACGAGGGCTGCTATATATATTGCTGGCCTTATTATGAAAATTGGAATATTTTTCATCAAAAATGGTTTTATTGTTTTTAAAAGTATTCTCCAGCATGATTTATACACCTTTTTATGCGCTCAAGCCAATTGTCGAGGCACTTTTTCCACTCCTATTGAGACACCTCCAAAACATGGTTTTTGAACGCTTCAACAGCATCTTCTGGCAAAGAAAATCGTTGACCATGCATTTTTTTCTTGATGTGCGGGAATAAAAAGAAGTCATTGGGTGCCAAGTCAGGGCTTTACAGATGACCCATCAATGGCCCATCAATTTGACGTTTTGGCCGGTCAAAAGGCGCTGGATTGAGTCGATGTGTGAGGACTCGCATTGTCATGGTGCATAATGATTTGTCCTTTGTTCGTTTTTCTCCGAAGACTTCAGGCAAACAAATTGTGGTGTACCACTCAGAATTGACAGTCCTACGTTGCTCAAGCAGATCAGTCGCCACATGAACAGTTTTGCCGAGGAAACATGCGACCATTTGCTTCCAAGTGCTTCTTCCACGAACAAGTTTTGTTATATTTCGCTCGTGTTCGAAGACCCACACGGTCGATTTCTGTTTTGTTTCGGGCTCATACGCGTAGATCCATGATTCGTCACCTGTGACGATCTTATAAACTTAAAAGACGTTTATAAGATCGTCACAGGTGACGAATCATCCGCGATCGTATTTTTAAAAATTTCTTTGCACCAATCGACACGAGCATTTTTTTTGAGCGATTGTCAAATTGTGCGGGAATGATGGACGTGCGTCAAAACGTACTGGGTTCGTCTATGCTAAAAAATTTCAAACTTTCTAATGGAAATGTTAAATGGCGCCAGGCAACACTTAAGCAACCCTCGTATTATACTCGTATTTGCCGGCACTAGATATGCAGCGAAGCCAGCTAAATTAAACGTCGTTATTTTCGACCAGGTAGAATTCTACACACGCTTCCCGTGAAATCGCTAAATAAAGTGGGCCAGTTTTGGTTGCTTTGGGGGCGATCCAAATCTCAGCCAAATCTTCAAAATAAATCCGAATTTGATTGAATTCGTAGTAATTTAGGTACGCCTTTTTGTTTTCTCTTTTACTACGTAGATGTGCACATATTCGTACATTGAAGGGAATAAAACAACATTAATCAAACAAGGAAGCTTGTTTTTTCGCTTTTTTTTATTTATATTCTCAGAAAATAATTTAGGCAAACCGGAATGTTTCGTAAGTCAACGTGCCTTGTGACGCATGAATTCAAAGGCATTATTTCGCATTTCACAAGGAATACGGAACTATTACTGGTGATGCAGGAGAAGCCCTTAATATTAAGCTAAAGACAATTTTTATAAAAAAAAAGGATTACAAAAATATTTATTCTAATATTCTCGCAGCTTGGCAGAAATTTTACTTTTATCATACGGAAGTATTACTGGTGATGCAGGAGAAATCCTTATTTTTAAGCTAAATACAATTTTTATAAAAAAAAAGGATTAAAAAAATATTTATTCTAATATTCTCGCAGCTTGGCAGAAATTTTACTTTTATCAGCAAAAATAAAACCGACAAAACGTTAATTTTTTGCATTCAAAATGAAAAAATTCTCAAGCAAAATATTTTATTTTTCCCAAAAATGTTGGAAATTAATTTGTTTTATTCAGCTATGATTTCAACTAATGATAACAAAAATAAGTTTGCAGTTGGAGATTTAAAATTTTCAATTGAGTATTGGAGATGGCATTTTATTGGCAACACCGTCAGCGAGGTGAGAGCGAGAGTGGATATAACGCATACAATCGCAACATGTAATTTATTGCTTAGGTTGCCTATCACAATATGTGAAGCGCAAAATAGAAAGGGACCTAAGGTTAAAAACCAGTTTTGTTCAGGAGAGCCATTTTAAAGATTAGGTCCCTTTCTATTTGCGTTAAGAATCGTATACATCACTTTCATAAAACGCGCGTGTCTCTGGGAGGGAACACTTTTGGGGCATGCGATCGGTCTCATTCGATGCTCAGATGTTGTCCACGTCAAAAAAAAAGTGAAAAGTTGATGAAATGTTTTGTTTATGAGAGCCATTTTAAAGATTAGGTCCCTTTCTATTTGCGCTTAGAATCGTTGACTTCGCTTTCATAAAACGCGCATATCTCTGGGAGGGAACACTTTTGGGGCATGGGATCGGTCTCATGTGATGCTCAGATGTTGTCCACGTCAAAAAAAAAGTGAAAAGTTGATGAAATGTTTTGTTTATGAGAGCCATTTTAAAGATTAGGTCCCTTTCTATTTGCGCTTAGAATCGTTGACTTCGCTTTCATAAAACGCGCATATCTCTGGGAGGGAACACTTTTGGGGCAGGGGATCGGTCTCATTCGATGCTCAGATGTTGTCCACATAAAAAAAATGATTTTTTTACCCATAGGTCCCTTTTTCTATGCGCTGTCACATATGGCATACGCTTATATTTCCTTTGGCCGTGAGGGCTCTTGTTTGGGACCCTTCTCAGCGAAAACTTCATGGGTACTGGAATTGCATTCAACTTGAGTACCCATATGCCCACTTTAAGTGCATCTAAACCTCAAGTTCCCATTAAAACCGTTGTTCGTCCACAAAATTTTGTGAATTGTTAAGCAAATACTCGATAAAGTGTACTTCTTTGCCGAGCTACCTTCATTAGTTCCTTAAAATGAATATCTACTTAGTAGGGACATAAAAACTGTTACACACGTTTTATGCTGTAAAATAAAAAGTACTGAATGTTTTTGGACCAAATATTTTTTAATATATTTATTGATGTATATTGTATCCAAAAAGAATCAACTTATTCGAAATGTCCACCTTTTGCCTTTACACACGTCTAAAGACGAACTGGCCAATCGTCAATAGGTGCACGAGCCTCGTCCATTGGAAAATTGGCCACAGCTCGAACCAAAGCAGTCTTAAGAGATCCAATGTTGGGGTATCTTTTGTGACAAACCTTGTCCTCTAAAACCGTCCACAATTTGTAATTCAATGGGTTCAAATCTGGACTGCCTGAGAGTCATTCTTCAGAGGAAATGAAAGCTGGCAAATTGTTTCGGAACCAGGCCTGGGACGTGTAGCCTTATGGGCCGGCGCAGAATCCTGCTGGAAAGTCCATGGCTGGTTTTTGCACAGGGAATTGTTAAGAGGCTTCACAACAGCTTCCAAAACGATTTCTTGGTAAACTTTTGCCGATGTTTTGACTGCTTGTTCGCAGAAATGCAGGTCAGTGACACCATCGTAAGAGACACCCCTCCAAAACATGACTGAATCTGGGTGATGACCCTTTTCCACCCTTGGAATCAGTTATATGCTTCCTTAGACCGCGCATACACTCTATCATTTTGCTTGTTAAATTTTTCCTGAACTGTAAAAATTTTTTCATCGGTGAACAAAATTTGTCTGTGCAAGTTATCAGCGTGCTTCACAAAAAGACGTTTGCGTTTTTCCTTCCTATTTTTTTTTAAAGCCGCAGTCAATAAATTTCCGGTACGTCGTTTGAAAGCCCCAAGTCTTTTTTAATGATTTGGCTCATGGACTTTTGCGTGATATAAATCTCATGGGCCATGATTTTCTGTTTTCGGAGCTGATTTCTGTGAATTCTTGATTTAACGGCTTTGATGACATGCGGTGTTCGAGCAAAGCATGGGCGGCCCGACCGGTGGCGGTCTTTTACATCTCCAGTCTCCTCAAACAGTTTTATGCATCCGTAGACGAACATGCGGCTAATCCCTAGTGTCCGGAACGTTTTGAAAATATCCCTTTTTTCATTTCACACTTAAAAAGCGCTATTACAGCGATACGGTTCTCATTATCTGACCACTCCATGATGAAAGTTGAAACCATTTCAAAATCCCGTTACAGACTAGGTTTGCTTGTTGTAGGTCCATCGTAATATCATAGAGCTAATTTGATCGAACTCGTCATAAGAGTATTCTAGAGCGGTTGTACATAACAGCGGGCATGTCCTTTGTTCTATCAAAACGTTTAATGATATGACCCATTTTCATCCGAGCTGGTTTATGATCGATCTTAATAAAATGGGTAAAATTTGATCAATATTAAATATAATATTTGATATTAAATATAATATTAATATTAAATATGATATTTGAGCTAAAGATATAAAATACATCAAATCGGTTGAATTGTGTTTATAATAGACTTTCCCCAATTTAATGTGGTTCAATCAAAATCCCCACTTGGCCCATAGTAAGTTTATAAAGTAAGTTATTGTCACTCTTCACCGAACCCTCGTTTCACTAGATTGTCGCAGTGGTTGCTATTGTGTCTGTGCAACAGCAACAACTGCAGTAGAGTGTTCTTCATAAATTGTTGGCATGTGTCAGACGATATTTTAACGTATGTGTCTCTGTTGCTTTCCATATCTGTCTATTTTTGTTTGTCTATCTTGTCCAACGTCTTAACACTTTGTCCTCTTTTTTTGAAAATCCCAACACAACAACAACTACAATACCGCAAGGTATATCTTTTCATTGTGGTTCATTGGGTTTTTTTCCCCGATGACAAACCAAAAGAGAGCAAAAGAAGTGTTAAGAACTTAAGAATGGTGTCTTTAGTTTTCCATAAAAGTTGTTGTCGCTCTTGCGCGGTGCGCATGCGTACCTACACTTACTTGCGTCTGGGTTTTCTTGGCTGGCAAAAGCTGTTTTTTAACTCCACAGATTATCTCGGCCATGTTTTCGTGATAGGTTTGTTGTGCTGCTACTCTTCTTTAGAATTCATAATTTCAATTACAATGTTTTGCATTTATTTGGTTCTTTTTTTTCAAAAATGATTTCTTTCGTTCTCCAATTTGTTCTATTGTCTGCTGTTGTTATTGTTTTTTTTCGTTTAGGGAGAGTTTTTAGTAAGATTCATTAAATTTGTCAGAGCATTGTTTGCCATGGGGAGAAATAGGATGTTACAAAGTGTGTGTGGTTTAGAGGCAAAGAACTTATATTTGGTCTGCTATTAAGTGTTTTTTTCCATTTCTTTATTTTTTTACCGAATACAAGCTGCACCTAAAACGCTTTGCAGGTCGCAAGTAATCATTTGTTGTTGGATTTCCTTATGATCATGATTTAAAGTGACACTACGGCGTGAATTTTTGGATTCTTAGATCCTCATTGACAATGCATTTTAAATCTGAGACCGGACATTCTCGTATTTAAACGTCAAGTTGGTAACTAATAAAACATCCTCGATCAATGGTGTTTTGATTACTGCACAAATATATCACCGTTAGATCGAGGTCCTTTAATTTTTCTTTCCCATTTTAATTTCTTGCAATTTTTAATAATTTTTCGGATGGTTACAAAGTCAACGCAGGGTTGCCAATATTGACAATTTATAGTCATTTGACCCAATGACAATTGACGACAATTTTGAGTAAAAACAACAAAATATACAATTTTTTAAAATCCAAAGTATTTGACGAGGCAACTGTGCTACCTTAAAAAAGTTTTGCAAAACAGGAAATAGGTTAGGTGTATTTTCATTCGTTTGGCACAGAAAAACAAATACCTTTGTTTTTTACTTAGAAGTGAGAAATTTATGGTTGTGTAAGAGTTTTGTATGCATTCATTAAAGCAAAATTAATGATACTAAGATGGATTCAGAGAAGGACAAATTGCGACAATCAGTTTTACTAGCTCGAACTTGTCACTTGCCACAAAGGAACTTGTCAGACAAAACGAGTTTTGCTACTGATAAGAGACGAAATCAGATTGGCCTGTGTATAGCCTTAGGTTATACAGGGTGGTGCAAAACTACCGTTGTTGTTTGAATGTTTAATAACTTTTTAAATTTATTTATATTTTTTTATTTCTGAATGTTGTGTAGCAAACTTGGACAATTTGAAATGGAACACTGCACAACAAAACAGCGATCAGCAATTGTTGAATTTTTTAAAAATAAAGAATCAATTGTTAGGACGCAGCTTGCTTATCGTCGCTTTTTTTATGAGCGTGCTGGACATTCAGAACCAACAATAATCCGACACCTTACATGTATCGGAAGTCCACGTACGGTCCACACGAACAAAAAAATCCAATGCAGTTCAGAAACATCAACAAAAAGACACTCGGCACAACTGGGGCTATCGCGGAAAGTGCACGAATGTACGCTGCCAAAAATGGCCACCACTTGAGGGATATACTTTATTATACATAAGCCAAAAATACTCCCAATTAATATACTATAGGGTGATCCATCTAGAGGTATTTTTTCATAACAAAAAAATTTAAAAATTCAAATCAAGTGTGGAATCTTTATTGTTAATTTGAAAGGACATTTTATGGCATTTACTTTTTGAATATAAGTATAATTTCCTTCAAATGTTGGCCGCAACTACGCCTCAGGGGTTCCATTCTGAGGGTCCAACTTTGGATGACGCGTTCGAGCATTTCGACCGGTATGGCTTTAATGACATGCGTAATGTTGGCTTCCAAAACCTGAATCATAGCTGGTTTGCCAGCATCGACTTTGGACTTTACGTAACCCCGACGAAAAATCTCTAAAGGTGTAATAACACTCGATCTAGGCGGCCAACTCAACTGTCCAAAACGTGAAATTGGCTGCTTTTCAAATGACTTCTCAATAGATCTATTGTTTGAGCAGCTGTATGACAAGTGGCACCGTCCTGTTGAAACCAAGTTCGTTCGTTTCAGGTAGACTAAAGATCGACATCATGGCGGTTACGTTACGGCCATCATCATTTTTGAAAAAATATGCACCGATGATTCCCCCAGCTTATAAGCCGCACCAAACCGGGGTTTTCTCTGGGTACCTCTTCTTGTTGCTCCTCAGCCCAAATGAGGCAATTTTGTTTATTGACTTTTCCGTTGAGCCAGAAATAGGCTTCATCACTGAACAAAATTTTGGTCGAAAACAGCGGATCTTCCCGTTTCTCACCGAACACTCATTTCCAAAATACAGTTGCCATCATTTTTCAAAAAATAAATGCCATAAAATTTCCTTTCAAATTACCAATACAGATAGATCACCCTATACTTACAACAATCTCTTCCTGGACAGTGGCTTAAGGTTCAAAAGAGAATGTTTTTAAAGCTTGATAAATACAAACTAATTGTTCCATTCTTGCTCTTTGTTTTTTTCCTTCTCAAAATGTACGTATTCGTTAAAATATATCACAAAAGTCCACGTCATGGCTTTCGGTTGAGCCCCCTCTTAAGAGCTCGCCTTCTCATCAGTTGCTTAAGGTCCAAGATAGAATGATTTCAAAGCTTGATAAATACTCAATAGCTGTTCTCATTTTGCTTCATTAGCAAGATCTTTGTTTTTCTCCTTCTCATAATGTATTCCTTAAAATATATCGCAAAAGTCCACCTCATAGTTTTCGCTCTTAAGAGCTCACATTTTTAACGGAGCAACAGAAACTACAGTTCCTCCTATATAATTCCTCCTGTATAATTGGTCATAGAGAGGTTGAAATTCCCAGTTGATCACCAGACGCTTGAATTGCCGGGTTAATTCAGAACTGTACAGATAGTGTAGGCCATTAAAACCCCAAAGTTTTTACTATTACGTGATGAAAAAATTGTAAAAAAAAACCGATTAAGATTCACGACCTGCAATCTGAAGTTGTTTGCACCAAAACAGTACGACACTACTCTGAATGTATTTTTAATTTTAATAGGAAGAAAACACAGAACATTTCCTGCCGTTCAAAGACTAACACTGCGAAAATTTCGATTTAAAAGAAAACTCTTTATGCTAAGCTGCCAAGTAGTGCTGCCTGGCTTGAATATGTATTGACCAAATGCTTCTGTACAACACAATGAGCACTTTTCCAGCTAATAACAGGTTTTAGACTAACCTACGAAGACGACCCCATCATGTTGACCTCCTATTAAGTTAAACTACCATACATTGTTACTGAAATCATCTATTCCAGGCTCGTGCATTAAAAACGCAGCTAAAATTGGTGCCTGACAATAGCACACACAGTTGCGTCCGCCAGCCTGCCATTCGTTTGGTGGCATGGTCGACAACATGATGTACAGAAGCTGAGTGGCCTTTGACTTGTCAAGTCAATGTATGTTAAACACTCAACGCAATATTGTCGTTGTCGCCGCCGGCTGATCTTATCATTTCTGGCCACAACAAAGGTACTCTTTTGTACCTTGACTCTGTCCGATTTACTCTTCAGCAACTCCATTACATCTTCAGCTGCCGACAGAAGCCAAGACGCAGCACGCGGCAGCTACTGTTTGCCGCCGCATTTATGGCTGCCACCGCCATCTGTGAGCATGCGCAACTGAACACACGAGTACCCATGGGTACGTGAGCATATGCTTCCTGGGCCATGAGGCGCTGCATCGAAATTCGTTTTGTCTCTGTACATTTTGCTGCCGAGGAGTTAAATAAACTGGAAACATTGTGAAAATTCATAATGATAATGAAAGCCAACATTCTTTACTAGCTCCGCCAAAGCGGATGACTTATAACAATAGTCAGCAACGGCACAATGGCTGGTGGCTGCTGGTTTACGCAGTGGCTCCAACAACTTCAGCCTGTATGAGTGTGATATTCTTTGGGGAGATAAGGTTTGCACCAAGCGAAATGTCATTTGCAAACTCCAGCCACGTTGGCTTACGCTGCCAACGTGGCGTAATACAGATGTCAACCGAAGGTTGCCATTAGAGGTGAAACTCTGGAAATAATTTCGATGGACATTTAAATTGTAGTTTGTTACGCCAATGAAATGGAATTGATCGGAAGGGTGTTGTTTGCCACCTGGTTACAGCTGTAAAACCTCTGTCACATGCATGATTGCAGCTAGGTGTACCTAAATTCAGATACAGGCTACTCGTGACCGCATGTGTATGCTGCTGTAGAATCTAAATCAATCTTTTCTAAGCGACATAAGCAGTCTATAAGTACACTGGCGAAGTTTTAAAGATGTTAGCAGAAGGTTAAATCATTCAGTTTCGATTGGGACAAGTCTGGTTAAATGAAAAAAAGATAGCAGTCTTCCTTCTAAACTTCATTTTCATTTCTGCGTTAGAGCTAGAAAGAAAATATTGCATAGCCCCAACACCTACAAACGATTTTTTATTTTTAGGATACTGACATATTGGCAATCACTTCTCAGAATAACGGCTAAAGCAAGAATAATGATATTTGGTGGTTAAGTCCAGATATAGGCAAAATTAAACTTTAAGATTTCTCCAAATTCGAGTTTTAATGGGATAGCCATAAACCTGTGATTCATCGATGCCAGCACCTACCAGCTGGGACTAGAATAGACAAATACAGAACATGGGCGTGTCGTATAACTTGGGAAAAGGGTTAGGTTTACAGGGTAATCCCCCAACCCCACCATTCTACAAAACTTTAAAGTAATGTGAGAGGTACATTAGCTAGATCGGCAGGTCTTTGAAGAATCCACTGACTGGGCTGTATGTAGTCTGTATTCTTAAAGACCCATGAACTCTTAAAGCAAATGCTGCAATAACTCATCCTCTTTTGCATTATGGCAACTTTTCTGTATTCTCTACACGGCGTACCCATGCAACACAACGCCATTGTGCCTGTTGAGCAGGGTACTCTTATGAGGGTTGTCATCGCTCATCATCGTCTTCCCATGACTAAGTAAAAGCGGATTTTTGGAAACTAAAAACTTAAGGGAATAAAATCAGTACCTTATAATCCAGAGAAACCAGAATTTTAAAACTATTTCCGCTGGGGCAAATGAAATAATTCTGGAGCTATAAAGGTTATATATAGGAGAGAAAAAGTAAAACGTCATTAAGTTCGGCCAACCGTTACACCGTCCATACACTACTAAAAAGCAAAAATAAATGATCCGATTTTTGGGTTTATTCGTCCATTCCTAATCTCAGCGAAAATTACTGTATATTTTTTTCATTTTAGTACCCATATGTCCATACTGACTATTGATCACACGTTTTGACTATGCTGGACGTTTTTATGGGTGGCGAGAGCCAAAATGTCCAGCAATGCTTTTGCTGTTTTTTGAGATATTTAGTGCGTCCCAACTAACAGTACCCATTTTGACATGTTTAGCAAATACTCAAAAAAGTGTATTTTTTACCGCGGCAAATTTATTAACTTAGAGGGAAACTTTTATCACTAGGTTTAACGCTATCGTGTTTTTTAACAGACACGAACGGTCATGTCTAAATTGTTTTATAATTTTACGACGATCTATATGTACTTTAAAAGGACCTCTATCAATACTCCTATATGAATATAAGTTTACTCTCCACCCGTGGAGCTTTCTTCTTTATTTCGCTATATAAATCCTTTTCCCTAAATTGCATAAAGATCTGTCCATTACCACTTTTCCTCCAGGATGTGTTTCATCATTATATCTCTAATTAAGTTTCCTGAAGGAAAAGTGGTCTTGGTCGGGCCACCTCTTAATATTGCATTTATAGTCAAAGTAATCGACCGATATTTATGAAATTTTAACAGAAAGAAATCAATGACTTGGAAATTATTATAAAATGTGTTATGGTTAAATTGAAAATGGGGGCTTGGCACCGCCCACAATTTGTTATAGTATAAGTGGTAAAGGGGACTTGGTACTGCCCACACAACACTGAACTTAAAAAGGCGATATCTAGAAGTATACTACTGGACATACGACGATGATATTTAAAAAATATCAAAAACGCTTCGTGGAGGAAAAGTGGGCGATGCTCTGCCCCCCCTAAAAACTCGCCGATATATCCAAAGTATGACCGATCGTTTTCTAATGTTAACAAAATGAAATCGATGATTAGCAATTTATTATAGACTATCAGACCGTTCACATTGTGTAATCGGAAATTCAGAAAATCTTACAAACCTTGTCATTTAATTACTGGTATGCTATTGCCACCTTATGCAAAGAAAAACATTTGTTCCACAGGTAATACTCGACTGACAACTGCGGTCAATAGATTAAAAGCAGCTCTAAGAAAGAATGAAAATCGTTCACATACAAAGTATATAAAGGGTGTTTTTTATTGGGGTTTAGAACTTTAAGTTGGCATCACTTTTTTAACTGGCGGCCATTTTGTCAGCTGTCAAGTGATTAATATTTAGTTTGGTTTGCCATTTCATCACGAACAAAAGAACAACGCTTGCAAAATGGGCCGAAAATGAGATTCATCTCGATGCTGATTTTCATCACAAAATTTTGTTCAGTGATGAGGCTCATTTTTGGTTGAATGGCTACGTCAACAAGCAAAATTGCTGAATTTGGAGTGAAGAGAATCCACATGAGACCCTTGAGAAGCCATTACATCCACAAAAACTGACTGTTTGGTGTGCTCTATTGGATGGTGGAGTCATTGGGCCATACTTCTTCCGAAATAATGCTGCAGAGTCAGTTACCGTTAATGGAGACCGGTATAGAGCCATGATAACCGACTATTTTGTTCCCGAATTGGATGGCATGAATGTGGATGAGTTGTGGTTCCAACAAGACGGCGCTACATGCCACACAGCGCACGTCACAATCGAATTATTGAAGGAAACATTCGATGAGCGCATAATTTCGCGGAATGGACCTGTCAATTGGCCACCAAGATCGTGTGATTTGACACCATTGGATTATTTTCTTTGGGGATATGTGAAGTCGCTCGTCTACGCCAACAAACCAGAAACGTTAGGGGACTTGGAAGCCAACATTCGTGGCGTTATTGCCAACATACGGCCCCATATGCTCGAAAAAGTGGTTGAAAATTGGACCTGTAGAATTGGCTTTATTCGAGCCAGCCGCGGCGGCCACATGCCCGAAATCATATTAAAACATTAATGGCATAAAATTATCCTTCCAATAAAGCCAAATTGATGGACATTAAAACGATTTTCTTGTGTTTTATTTCAATTCGAAGTCCTATACCTCAATAAAAAAACACCCTTTAGAAAGTCTCGCTCCAAATAAAATCTCAAATTTGTCAATGTAAAAACCCATTTGGAATAGTAGTACACCACTGGAATCTAAATTTCCATTGCAGTCACAAAAGTAAATGGGTTATATCTAATGAAGACATGCCAAAACATAAGCCGAACGTTTGAGATTGGTATTTTAAGCAAATCCCACTTAAAAGGGCACCGGCTTATGACCTAATAACATCGATGATGTAGCAAGAACTCATATTGTGTGTATCGGATATTTCCCTACGATATGCAAAAAAATAATTTTACAACCAGAAAAAGACACAGACACAAACTAAAACCAACTATTTAAAAAGATTTTTCTCATCAAACTCAAGCCCTACTTATACTTTCACAACATTAGTGCAAACCATCACGTTGGATTCCGCAAAGGACGCTGTACAGTGAAACAGCTAACTGCTTAACTAAAGCAATACAGACCGCAGTTAGTCACCGGGAATACTGCTGTGCAGTTTTTCTCGACGTGACCCAGACATTTGTCAAAGAGTAGCATGAAGAAAGTTATTTGCCCCCAAAACACTTATCGCCTTCTTGAGTCGATTAAAAAAGTTTCAGAGTAAAATGTGGAGAATATATGGTAGCGTTATAGGCCTGCATACTTTAGCTTTTATCATTTTCCAGTAGGACCAAAAGTTCTTACTTCCACTTTTGCTGATAATAATGCACCGACAAACCATGAAATCGCGTCAAAACCCCTTTCTTTTAGCATATCGAATTTAGGTTAGAAAATTGGAGGATAAAGGTTAATGAAACAACAGACAGGCAAGTTTCTTTCACACGTCGAATGCCACAATCTAACGAAGTTACTTACCTTGAAATCCATTTAGACCGAAAACCTTCTTGACGAAGACACAAATAAAGTAAAAACTACTTCAGCTTCACTAGCTAATCAACACGCATTATAATTTAAAAGGATAATTTAAGGTTATGTTTTACAAGACAGTTATCAAGCCTATCTGGTCATATGGATCACAGTTGTGGGGTAATGCGCCAGTAATGTAAAGTAGATCTCATTTAAATATTGCAATTAAAAACTCTGAGACTAATCACGGAAGCAACATGACATGTGAGAACGATAACATCCATCACTACTTAAATATAACAAAAGATAAACTCAGACGAAACCACCGTCACCGTCCGTGAAAGCCATATCAATATATTAGCCAGAAATCTAATCAACACAGACAAAACGATACATTCTCGTATAGCTACGATTGAGCAATAAAAAAATGTATTTTTTGATTTTTTTCGGAAATAAATAGTAAACAAGTGCGAACATTTTGTTCAACTGATTTATGTCTTTAGCTCTAAAAGCGACATAAATACTGTTACAACATTGAACATTTCAATATTAGAACTAAACATACCCCGTTAATGTCATATGGGTTTTGAAAGCTAGCCTCAATAGCGTTAGTCTGTAACGGGATTTTAAAATTGTTTCTACTTTCATCATGGAGTGGCCAGATAATGAGAACCGTAGCGCTTTTCAAGTGTGAAATGAAAATAAGCGATATTTTCAAAACGCTCCGGCCACTAGGGATTAGCCGCATGTTCGTCTACCGATGGATAAAACTGTTTGAGGAGACTGGAAATATAAGAGACCGCCACCGCCCACGCTCTGTTCGAACACCGCATGTCACCAAAGCCGTTAAATCAAGAATTCACAGAAATCCGCTCCGAAGACAGACAATCATGGCCCGTGAGATGAATATCACGCGAAAGTCCATGAGTCTTATCATTAAAAAAGACTTGGGACTTGGGGCTTTCAAAAGACGTACCAACATTTATTGACTGCAGCTTTAAAAAAAAATAGGATTGAAAATAGATTGAAAAAAATTTTACCGTTCAGGAAAAATTTAACAAGCAAAATGATAGAGTGTATGAGCGGTCATCTACGGAAGCATCTGAACTGATCCTAAGGGTGGAAAAGGGTCATCACCCAGCTTCATTCATGGTTTGGTGGGGTGTCTCTTACGATGGGGTCACTGACCTGCATTTCTGCGAACAAGGAGTCAAAACATCGGCCAAAGTCTACCAAGAAACCGTTTTGGAAGCTGTTGTGAAGCCTCTTAATAATCCCCAGTTCCAAAACCAGCCATGGACTTTCATGCAGGATTCTGTGCCGGCCCATAAGGCTAAAACGTCCCAGGCCTGGCTTCGAAACATTTTGCCAGCGTTCATTTCCTCTGAAAAATGGCCCTCAGGTAGTCCAGATTTGAACCCATTGGATTACAAATTGTGGACGGTTTTAGAGGACAAGGTTTGTCACAGAAGATACCCCAACATTGGATCTCTTAAGACTGCTTTGGTTGGGGCTGTGGCCAATTTTCCAATGGACGAGGTTCGTGCCGCTATTGACGATTGGCTTAAGGCGTGTGTAAAGGCAAAAGGCGGACATTTCGAATAAGTAGATTCTTTTTGGATACAATGTACATCAATAAATATATTAAAAAATATTTGGTCCAAAAAAATTCAGAACTTTTTATTTTACAGCATAAAACGTGTGTAACAGTCAACAATCTAAATGAAATTAGGCACAGATCGTTCCGATCGATCAGTTATCAGCTCATATAAAAATGGGCCTGGTGGGTCCACGTTTTGATAAAGCCACAGTACAAAGATCCCTCCGGGTATTACGTACAATCGCCCTAAAACAACAATATTTATTCCGATTTCAATCAAATTTTGGAGTTCTTGAACCGTATATGTGACGCGCAAAATAGAAAGGGAACTAAGGTTAAAAACCAGTTTTGTTCAGAAGAGCCATTTTAAAGATTAGATCCCTTTCTATTTGCGCTTAGAACCGTTGATTTCACTTTCATAAAACGCGCATATCTCTGGGAAGGAACACTTTTGGGGCATGGGGTCGGTCTCATTCGATGCTTAGTTGTCCACATCAAAAAATGAAAAAAAAAATGAAAATTGATTTTTACCCTTAGGTCCCTTTCTCTATGCGCTGTCACATATTCATATATGCTCAGTATTTAAATTGTCAGTTGGTCCAAAAAATGGATTCTACAAAATTTTCTGACGAATACAAAAAAATACTCTTGCATTGTGGCTAAATTTGGGAGAAGGACCCCATGTCCGTAAATCTGACCCATTAAAATATGGACAAAAGGGTAACATAAAAATTAAATTTTCACACAAATCCAATTATGACCTTTTTTAATAATCTGCGTAAATTGAGAGCTCGTTTGAGGGACTCGTCCAGAAGTGTGGGGGGTATAATTAAGTCGACTACAACTGAATTAATCTATTTTATTTATTTATTTTAAAATAAAAACAAACCTCTAAAGAAGAAATAGAGGGCAATACATTTTCCATTCTTCTGCAAAACCAGAATGGCGGCTAAAACTGGAATGGCGTTTAGGGCCGGTTATTTACTTAAAAAGAAACCCGGTTTTTTGACACGAACCACAGTGTTGGTTCACGAAGATAAAAAGTATAGTTGGGGTGACAATATTCAAAGAGAAACTATTTTTGGATTTATGATCGAGGCAAAACAATAATATGATCCTCACAATAGCAGTAAGATTGGCACACTACCATGCTATGATCCCCACAAATATATTTTGATTCACACAACCATACTATGATCCCGCAAACTTATTATGATCCTTACAAACACTGTATGTTCCACATGTAACCATGGTAAGATCCACACAACCATTTAATGATTTACACTAAACCATTCTATTATCGCCACAACCATATTATAATCGTCACAACCTTTGTATGATCAATAGATATTTTTATAAACTAAAGAGGGATTTAAGCGGATTTTTTCGCTTGCCAAATAAAACACGCTTAATATTATCATTGCCTCAATCGTACTATTGTCAAAATGAAACTCAACAAAAAAATGCTTTGGTTACGACGAGCATACTTTTATTGCAGAACACATATTATTGTAACCATATATTTTCTCTGCGTTTTTAATGTATGTATAATTTATAGTTTCTCTACAAACATCGATTATAAACGACTAATAAGATATTGACATTAAAAAGATATTGACATTAAAGAGATTTTGACATTAATAAGATATTGATTTTGGCCGTGTTTTAATGGTAACTCGCTTAGGAGGTCGTTAACGCGATAACATCACACCATTGCACAAGAATATTTAAAAAATGGTTTTGTTTTCAAAAAACTGTAGTTCTGTATAAAATAATTAACATTTTTGGAAAGAAAGTTATTCGCGAATAATCTTTAACGAGGTCGGTTATTACTCGCTTATGGTATTACTTGAATAACTTTTTTTTTACGAATTACAAATTTCCAAATCAAACGGTTTATGATGCATAAAGCCAATCGGGTCTTGTATACAAAGAAATTAAAAAAAAATCCTCGTAAAGTTTTGAAGTTATCGCCTTAGTGACCATTTACAAGTTTAATAAGCGAGTACCAATAGAACACGCCTATTAATAAGATATTGATATTTGTGTTGATTAGTTTTTGATATACAATTTTTGATGAAAAAAATTTTCCAGTTCAAGTTTGTTCTGAAGACATGCTGATATTACAGGGACTGTCATGGTTACTTCGACGAGGGTCGTGGCGATGAAACATTTGATGATGGATGCCGGCTGTATTTGTAATTCGAAAGCATTTCGGAGTTTGAATGTTGGCGGTAATGCTGCTTCTTCTTGTTAAAGTGAACAAAAATAATTGTTGTACTCGTATTTCACCACTTGGTCTTATTCAAATCGTGGAGGCATTCCAAATTGCCAGCAGTTGGTTGGGGGCAAACGGGTATTTTGCCCTTCAACACACATTTGCCATCGAAGGTTGATGATGAAATTAAAGCGAATGTTCGCATCTTCCACATAGTAACGACAATTAATGTTGTCGTAGCGCAGAACGAAGCCATTATTGGGGACGAAAATGAAGTTTCGATTGCGAGCCTCGGAATGATCTTCCACAAATTCCACATAAAAGGTCCATGAACAATGTTCGTAGTAGTTTGATGCGTCCATATCTGTGGATGATAACAAGCAGTGAGTAATAATGAAATTTTTGGAGTACGAGTTGAATTCATTGTACGAGTAATACTCGTAAGTTATCGAATATAATTTGATGATTCGACCCTACAAATCGTTTCCAAAAAGATTTGTATCTTTTTTCCAGGTTTTGGTCCGATGGAGTGTTTCTGACTTTTTCATAAGATAAATCTAGTTGGTTAAATAATAATAAAAAAGCTTCTTTTATATTTTCCTGACCTTACGACTATTGTTTGTTGACTTCTTCATTCTATAAAAATTGTTTAATTTCCAAAAGCAATAACACTTTTCCTAATTATAATCAAAGTCTGTTACATTGCCTAATAATACACGCAGAAAATAAGTATGGTTGGGGTGACAATATTCGAAGAGGATCATACTATTGTAGGGTATATGGTTGCGGCACAACAATATTATGATCCTCACAACAATAGTATGATTAAAATACAACCATACTATGATCCTTACAACAATAGTATGGTTGACTCTCAACCATACTATGATCCTCACAACCATAGTATCGTTTAACTCTCAACCATACTATGGTACCCACAACCATATTATGATCCACACAACCATAATATGATTCACACCCGACCATGTTTTGATCCCTACAACCATAGTATCATCCCTCTCAACCATACCATGACCCCCAAAATTCTTTTTTAAAATTGCGTTAGGTTGTCAACAATAGAATTGAATAATGAAAAATTTTTAAAAATATATTAAATTCAAAATAAGAGGAGCAATTTATTCAACAGTAGAAAAATCAGTTTAAAAACGTAAGCGTTTTTATTAAAAATATTTTAATTAAACAAAGCCAAAGCAGTTTGTTTGAAAAATTTATTTTTCATATAAAAAGTACTTTTATTGCATTAGATCCATAGCAACAACATTGTTCTAAAAAGCATATTCAAATGAAGAAAATTTACAATCATACAGTATGATTGCAGTAATCATATTATTGTTATCATAAAACTCAACAAACAATACTTTTGTGGCATCAACCATATTTATATTGTTGCTACAACCATATTTTCATTTTAGAATTTGGCAATAATACTATTGTTACATTTCAACAATATTAATATTGCGGCAATCATACTTTAGTCAAAATTAAATTCAATAAACAATACTATGGTTACGACTAACATACTTTTATTGTGGAGAATATATTATTATTGACGTGATCATATAGTAACCATATTTTTTCTCTGCGTGTAGTACGATAAACCATACCAGGACAACATATAAACATGTAAAAATAGTTAGAGTCGGGCGGGACCGACTATTGGATACCCTACACCACCTACATGCCTTTAGAAAAATAAATAGGTGTAATATCTTCAGTGTAATTTTATTTATGTACTGACAAATTGAATCTTTTTGAGGTACTTTTACTATCTGACATGGTGGTTTTCCAACATAGCTCATTTCTGGCTGAGTGGTTTTTTCAATAAAGAAAACATGCGTTATTGGACAGCAAAACTCCACATGTGCTTAAAGAGACACAATTGCATGCGCAAATAATTTTTTCGTCGATGAAAACAATCGTCATGTTATCGTCAACGAAGAGCGCTATTGTGCCATGTTAAAAAATTATATTTGGCCAGAATTGGATGAGCATGAAATCGCCGGCATGTGATTTCAGCAAGACGGTGCCACTAGCTACACAGCACGCGTTTAAATCGACTGAAAGGGAAATTCGGTGAACATGTTATCTCGAGAAAGAGTCCAGTCGAATGGCCACCTCGTTCATGCGATTTAACGCCATGTGATTTTTTTGTATGGGCCATATCCAGCCATCGGTCTTTGCCAACAAGCCACCAAATTTAGACGAGACAACATCTAACGCGCAACCGCCAACGTTCCGGTCGAAATGTGTGCAAGAGTGGTGGAAAATTTTGTCCAAAGAATAGATCGCTGTACACGGGCTAGTGGTGGTCATATAACTGTAATCGAATTTTATTTTTAGAATGTAACATTTGCCCTACACCTGGAATAAATTTTAACCCTATGTTCAAATATTCTGTTTTATTATAAAACTGTAATGGAAAGCAGTTAAGGCTTTAATAAATAACAGACACCATACAAAGGTCCTTCCTGATTTCAGAATCTGTAACTATACTGACCTTAATCCCACAACATCAACAAGGGGAAGCTTTTTCTCAAATAAGTGAGTTGTGCACGATTTTCTTACACTCACTGACCGGAATCGACTGTTTTACGTCGGCTCCTAACGGCTAATGCATTTTATGAAGAAGTTTTTACATGGCTTAGAGATAAATCTCTAAGTTGTAAATTCGTCGACATTTACGAGTTCGAAAACCTGCCGCTGAAAAATTGTTAGATGTTCCTTAATGGCTTTAAACCTGGGCTAATGGCATGATAGTAGTGTACAGTACCACCACACCATAAAGCGTGACGAGTTTGATTGTGGCATGACATTTTTCTACAACTTTGGCAGCGTTTGCGTAACAACAGCTGTTTAAACTGTTCTCTGGTGTGCTACTATATTTGAACAATTTTTAGAAAAAGACAAAGATTTCTTATTTTGTCAATAATACCGATCAATGTAAGATTCTAGAAGGCTGTAGTCATCCTAATAACTAATGAGGGCAAGTCCAACTACTTTGTCCTGCTCAAAAAATGAGTTATAAGCACTTCGGCCTTGGCGTGCTTCCTTCATATACCAACTTAATCTCTTCAACGTAGATTCGGTCTTCCATAGCTATCATCTAACGTCTTTCTGGCTGAAGCTTTTTGAATCTATTCGACCGCCAAGTCCTAGGCAATCGTTGTATTGTGCGTTAATTACATTCGTGGCGGGATACAGTATCCCATACGCATTGGTAAATATTTGGTCGATTGCTGACCTATTCGGTCAGCTGCTATGGTTGGATCAGGTCGGCAAGTTTGCTTCAACGGTTGCAATCTTTCACACAGCATAGTCGATAGTATTTTGTAGGTGATGGATAGGAGACTTTTTTCGCGGTAGTTGGCTTAAACGGCGTTGTCTTTCTTTTTGTGAATTGGACATAGAACGCTGGGGTTCTAATCATCGGGAATGCATTCGGTCGTGCATATATAATTAGAAAAAAACGCATTTTCAGAAAAAAAATCAGAAACGTTAAAAAATACCAGGAACGCCATTTTCGAAACACAAAAAACAAATGTTGTGCATGAATGAGTAAAACCCCATTTTCGGGAAAATCGCCGAAACGACAAAAAGAATACCTGCAAAGCTATTTTCAAAATTCCAATAAACAGAAGTTGTACTGAATTGTTCTAGGGTTGTGCCGGATTGTACCGTAATTTCTCAACGAAATGAAAATTGATCTTTTATTATCAAATTTAAGTTTTCTCTCTATTCGAGTGTGGTAAAATATGTATGGGGGAAATGTGGGCGGTGCTACGACTCATTATTGTAAACCAATTAAAGGCAGATCGTCTTGAACTCTGACTCATGCGATTTAAAAAAGGGGCGTGCCCCCCATTTTTAAAAATACTTAACAACCAGAACTCTTAAAATATTTATGTTTGGTACAACACACTTATATAAGTGTAAAAAGAAATATGTTTTGGGAAACAGTGGATGGCCCCTATGTATCGCTGAGTAAATTACACAAATATAAGCAGATCGTGTTGAAATAAACACATTGCGCTAATGTCAGCCAAAAAATTATCGCAATTTTGCAAAGCAGCGTGGCCCTGCAGACACATTCACAGACTTTAAACGACAGAACTCATATATTATTTATTTATTAGCGTAAAAAGAATTAAGTCTTGGGGAAACGTGGGCGGTTCCATATTATTAAGCAGATCGTTTTAAAATGTATACAGTATGCTACAAAACATTTGGTATATAACGAAATATGCTTAACAGCTGTTCAAAACATACAACCTCGTCGATTCTGTTAAAGATGGAAAAACATGAATTTCGAGTGCCCATTAAGCTTTTTGCGGAAAAAAAACAAAAGCGTATTGAGCTAAAAGGAGATTATGTTGAAAAAAATTGTTTTCAAAAATTATTGATCTGCCCCCGTATCTAATTAATTATTTCTCTTAAAGCGGACTTTTGTGATAGCGAAGCTCACCAGGCAACGGCCAGTTGAATGATAATACAGCTGATGAAAATATCGACAACAAATATACAGGAAAACGTTAATTGAATAAGGAAGAATCTATTTTATTTTTTTTTTTTAACAATTTAATGGTATAAACCAGGCACAATTCAGCACAACCTTCATTTATTTGAATATCGGAAACGGAGTTCCTGGGATTTTTTTTGATTTTCTGAGATTTCCCGCACAAAGCTAAGAGCCCTATGAAGCACAAGTTTTATTTTTTGATTTTCAAAGAATTCATTTTAGTGATTATATTTTGGAAAGTACTTATTTTTTGCTATATGTTTCTCAACTTTGAGTTTTTAAATTTACTTTTTACGACACAAATCAAGCAAATTTTTTTACTGAATTTTTAAAATGGTGATTTTTTGGGTTTTGAGAATTTTTATGAAATTACTCGCTCAATTTTGAATTTTTTACGGCACAAGTCAGCACACCTTTTTTCAATTTTCACAAAAATTTTATTTTAGCGAAAAAAAAGCTCACCTTTTTTTCAATAGCCAAATCAAAAATCATCAAATAAAAAATGGGATCGTCTTAGGAATAAAGGACTTTTCGCCAAATTTTTTAATTGAATTTAAGGCCAGTTTTAGAACTTATCCCAATATGGATTTAATCTTGCAGATATGACTGTGACTGGGGCGAACACATGGGCCCGAGGTGCTCAAAACACGTCCTAAGTGGCCAAATGAAGTGGCCACTAGAGACACAAAATTTCAGCCCTTTTGGACAAAACAAACGATTATAATTATTATTACTGTCATTTCTGTTGTTTTAATATCAAATCAATCAGGATATAAAAGATTCGATTCGAATTTTTTATGTGCTTTTCTTGAAACTTATTTAATATATTTAATTTATGCATCTGGTGGCCTTTTCAGTTAATGGTGGAATTAAATTACTTTATGGAATCCACGACAACTAAAACGTCCAGTGTATCGAGAAAATTAAATTAAAGAATGATATGTTGCAGCCGTTAAGTACTTAGCTTGATTAAATATATAGGGTGATCCAAGTAAGGATTCTTTTATTAGTAGCCTTTTTTGACAGATCACGTGTGAGTTGTGTCATGCTGTCATGTTATTTTTGTTTAGATTTGTTTGGCATTTCATCATGGAAGGACTTACGCCTGAACAACGTTTACAAATCGTTCAACTTTATTACGTTTATTATGTGTTTTGAACGTTTTCGAGCCAAATTATGTTCAGCGATGGGGCC
Organism: Hydrotaea diabolus; assembly: GCA_963513945.1. Taxonomy (NCBI): domain Eukaryota; kingdom Metazoa; phylum Arthropoda; class Insecta; order Diptera; family Muscidae; genus Hydrotaea; species Hydrotaea diabolus. Next base: position 14,028,401 of record OY740716.1, on the reverse strand, counting down.
CATTTCAGTCTCAATGGGTATGTAAACAAGCAATATTGCCCTATTTGGGTCGAGGAGCAACCAGAAGAGGTTTAAGAGCTGCCGCTTCATCCGGAAAAAACAACGGTTTGGTGTGGCTTGTGGGCCGGTGGAATCATCGGTCCATATTTCTTCATAAATGATGCCGGTGAGAACGTAACCGTCAATGACGACTGTTATTGTGCCATGATAACCGACTATTTGATGCCTGAAATTGAAGCTCGTGATCTCGACGACATTTGGTTTCAACAAGACGGCGCCACTTCCCACTCATCGCATCAATCAATGGATTTATTGAACGAACACTTCGGTGAGCAGATAATTTCACGTTTTGGGCCGGTCGATTGGCTCCCAAGATCGTGTGATATCACACCGTTAGACTTTTCCCTGTGAGGATATGTAAAATCTAAAGTTAATGCGGACAAACCCGCATCGATTCAGGCCTTAGAGCAACACATCGCGCGTGTCATTCGCCAGTTACCAGACGAAATGCTCGAACGAGTCATCGAAAATCGGACTCAACGGATGGACCATCTTAGACGTAGCCGCGGCCAACATTTGATAGACATAATCTTCAAAAAATAAATGCCCAAGAATGTTCTTTCAATAGATAGTTCCCGTTCATTTTGAATTTTCTGTGTTCTATTTTCTTTAAAAAAGTAGGAAATCTCGAAATGGAACACCCGTTATATACTTGGTAGTTATCGAGACTAGAACAAATTACGTTTTTCTGAGAGCCGCAAATTGCTGGAATTTTTCTAAAACCAGAAACAAAGTTTGCACTTTACAAAGTAAACACTCTTTCTATACAATTTTGCTATCCAATTTTAAAAAGCTTACCAATACGAGTACTTATTAATTTTCTTTTACTAATGCCTCTTTTCTTTTTTAATAATCTGTTATAAATATTGTTGGTGCAACAAAAGCATTGTTGTTGCAACAAAAGCATTGTTGTTGAAGATTTACGTTAACAATAATATGATTACGGCAATCATACCGTATCGTTGTGACTATGAACAAAACAAAACAGGTTTTATAGACCACATGTTTGTGCGTGTGTGTGTGTGTGTGTTGTTCATTATAAAAAACAAAAACAATCGAAAGGCAGTTCGAGGGATTTTTATTGTGTTTACTTTGTTCAGTGGAATACTCTGCTGCCGACTGGTTCTCGTTTATTTGAAATGTACCTGCGCATAAGTATTTGATCATGGTTTAATCGCGGTCGTTACTTGGATAACTTGGATTGATGTAGCAGTCACCCTCTGCATTCGCTCCTGCTGACAGTCTTTTCGACTGCCTTTTGAATATATTTTTGTTTCTCTAATGAAATGTTCTATGGAAAAATGGTCTCAAATCTGGCTATGAATTAATTGTAATAATGTAATTTTAAATAACCTGCTTAATAAAAATCTCTATTGTTTAATAACAACATATCCCAATCCTAGTAAATCATTTTGGGGATCATAGTATGGTTGAGTGGGATCATACTATGGTTTTAGGTATCATATGATAAAGAACTAGTAACAAAAGCTAAAGTCGGGGCTGGACTATAATATGCCGTGCACTTCTAGATGTTCAGAAAAGCCAATTGAAAACTAGTTTTTGGGCTCTGAATTTACCCATGTTTTGTCCGAGTTTTGCTATATATTTCTGGTTTTACATTTTTTAGCATAAACGTACTCAGAACTTTTTGACGCACGACCATCATTTGTGTTGTTTACTATTACTTAAATAAATCAATTTGGCAAAAAAAAGGAATTACCTCGTAAATATTTTCGTGCGATAATTTTTCACAACTTTCGACATGGATTATCACGACAAGAGTTCATCGATAAACTTAAATCTTTGTATGGCGATGAGCACCATCCTATTGTACTGTGAAAAATTGGTTTAATTAATTAAATCGTGGCCGACGCTCGCTCAAAGACGAAGGTCGTCCAAAAACGGCAGTTGTTCCAGAGAACATTGATGCCGTGCGTGAACTGATAATGCAAGATCGTCATGTGACATACCGTGAGATAAATGCATCCTTGATCATTTCTTCCACCAGCATTCATTCGATATTGCATGAACAGCTGGCTGTAAAAAAGGTTTGTTCTCGTTGGATCCCGCACAATTTGACAATCGCTCAAAAAAAAGGCTTGTGCCGATTGGTGCAAAGAAATTTTGAAAAAATACGATCGCAGTGCTTGAAAAGACGTTTATAAGATCGTCACAGGTGACGAATCATGGATCTATGCGTATGAGCCCGAAGCAAAACAGCAATCGACCATGTGGGTCTTCGAAGACGAGCCAAATCCAACGAAAGTTGTTCGTGGAAGAAGCAGTTCCGCTTGAGCAACGTAGGAGGTCAATTCAGAGTAGTTGTACACCATAATTTGTTTTCCTGAAGTTTAAGGAGAAATTCGAAAAACGACCAAGCGAAAGACAAATTATTGCGCACCATGACAATGCGAGCTCTCACACATCGGCTCAAACCAGCGCCTTTTGGACCGGCCCTGACTTGGCACCCAATGACTTTATTTTATTCCCGCACATCAAGAAAAAGCGCGTGGTCAACAATTTTCGCCGCCAGAAGATGCGTTCAAAAACCATGTTTTAGAGGTGTCTCAATCAGAGTTGTGACAAAGTTATATTGTTTTTTGGTACCCATATGTCCAGTTTTAAACGGACACTTGGAACACATATGTTCATGTATACTACAGGGTTTTCCATTAAGTACATAACAATTTTATATACTCGTATAATAAAACACAGAATATTTAAGATAAGAGTTCAAAATTATTCCAGGTGAAGTGCAAGTGTTACATTTTAAAAATAAATTTAATTTCGGTCATATGACCACCATGAGCCCGTGTACTCTTGGTTTCTGAGCTCGTCTAAAGTTGTTGGCTTATTGGCATAGACCAATGACTTGATGTGGCCCCATAAAAAAAATCTAATGGCGTTAAATCGCATAAACGTGGTGGCCATTTGACAGGACCATTTCTCAAGATAAACCGTTTACCGAATATGCCTTTCAGTAAATCGATTGTAACGCGTGCTGTGTGGCTATTGGTACCGTCTTGTTAAAACCACATATCGGCGATATCAAGCTCATCCAATTTTGGCCAAAAAGAATTTTCTAATATGGCACGATAGCGCTCTTCATTGACGGTAACATGACGATTGTTATCATTGACAAAAATTGACAAAACCACTTAGCCAGAAATGTGCTTTATCGCTGAAGATGATTTTCGACGAATTTCTCGATTTTACTGAAACTTTGCAGAGCCTAATTGGAGAGGTTTCAATTGATCAAGTGGCTTTAGTTCTTGAGTCAGTTTGATCTTATAAGGATGAAGGCCAAGATCTTTTTCAAAATACGCCACAGTGTGGTTTGATAGATGCCTGAAAACGACGTGGAATCGACTGTTTTGGCTCATTTTAAACGGACTTCCGTCTGCCATATTCTGCCATACCGCTCCGAGCGGTACGGCATCTCTTTGGCGACGCACAGTGGCGGAAAATCGTAAATCGGAAATTCTGTAACTTTTGAACCGATCAAACTATTTAAGTTATTTTTTTTAATGGATAGATATTTAGTTCAGCTTGACTCAGTTTTAATTACATTAAAATTGATTGAGGACTTTTTAAGGAATTCTAGGTCAAAGTACAACTTTTTATTTTTTTTAACTTTTAGAGTGAAATATGCGTTTATTATTTTTTTATTTATTAAAAAATTTAATATTTCGATTTTAATTATAATTATAAAAATATTTTATAATAATGGAATTTTTTTAATGTTAAACTCAAAAGATTTTTTAAAATCAAAAAAAATAGTAAAATCAACTGGAGATTTTGCTATTATTACAAAAAAAATTAAAAATTTTTTGCTGTCAAATTTGCACACACAAAAAACGTTAATAATATTATCTAAAAATCTTGCTATTGCTACAGAAAAATTTATTATTTATTTGCAATAGATTTTAATAGCATTTGTAACAATGGTAGGTTCTGTTTATTATTAATTTTTACTTATACTATGTTTTTCGTACTTAAATAACAATGAAAGGCAATTATAATTATTATTCATTTGACTCAAATATTGATTGCAAATATTCCATATTTTGTTCTGTGCTATTTCTGTTCTTTAGTATTTTTTTGGCTTCTTCATCTTAATCCCGATGTTCCGCTTTCAATTGATTGCGAATACTGGAAGTGAACGGATCTGACGTTGCGAAAAATATATTATGTAGATCTTCATTTGTGGAATTTCGTGAAATTTTTCTAGTAATGTGCTCTCCATAAAATCTGTAATCCTTGTTCCTTTTTTCCTGAACCTTCTCTAATAGTTCTCCAAGTGGCACCAAATGATATTTAATGACATCTTCTTTATGGTAGAGGATTTTGTGAACTGTTGCAGACATATTTCTCCATGGGTAGTTGGTTGTATATATTTTTGCAGTTTCCTTTGCATAATCTCCAAATTTTCTAGAGCCAATTTCGTCATTGCACGCAAGTACTTCTAGGATTATTTTTAATCTGAAAATAAGGCTTAAGTCCACTCCTGTTATTTCAGATGCTGTTTCTGGATCTGAAAAGAATCTTCTTGCGGTATTACCTTCATTTGTATTGCCTGACCCTTGTTCTGGCTGATCTATAATCAATCCAAATTTCCGATATTCATCTTGAACATGTTTCTTTTTTGAACTTCTTAAATCTTTGTTGGTTTCGTTGTTTCTTATTGATCCTGAAGACCCGAAATCCAAATCATAACTGATTTTTAGTATGTGTTCCATAAGTCGAATTCTTGCATGTAGTGGTGATAATCCAAATTCATATACGGTATTATCTAAGATATTGTCGGGACTTGATTTAATTGGGTTGATGTTATTTGGCATATAATGCAGCTGGATGCAGCCTTCGTGTTAGTCAAAGCCTGACCTACTTTTCCATTTATCATTGTCAGCACTAATTGGTAGCTTACTTCAATTTTCTGCCCATCTAACTGTAATTGTAATGGCTGTAGTGTTGCAATTTGGGCGTTGATATCACTAACTTCTTTCTTAATGGCATCATGAGTTTCTTTTTTGAATTCAAATTTTATTGGCCTGCAGTATTTCGTAGAAGATGGTGTCTCATTTTTCCAAATATCCATTGTTTGCTTTCTACTAGTCGAAGGCTCTAGATCTTCCAAAATCGTTTTCAATCGCAATGGTACAAATGATACCATGAACATATCTGAGTCCGAAATATTTCCACATACAACTTGTTTGTATTGTTTTTGTCCCGAAGAACCATCACATCCCCATTTACAAAAAAGAATTAACTTTGTGTTTCCATATTTCTTTAACTCATGTCCTGTTATTGATTGTAGCAAGCGTTGGGCTGTGTGAACAAGTATGGATTGTAGTTGTACCTCTGCCGAAATTGGTGTAATTGTAATAGTGTCCTTTGATTGGCAAACAGTCCATTTTAGCAGCGGTTATGTGATGAGATGCTGGATACAAATTGATCCCTTTTCAATCGCACGCAATCTGAGCTGACTATATTGCTGTTTTGTTAATTTCAAATCCAGAAATAATGCTAATGCCTCCTCATTTGTGAACTGATTTGCATCGCTCGGAGTTGGTATACTTTAAAGAATCCGTTTTGTTCTCACTGGACTAGCTTTAACAACTTTTTCAATGATATCCACTTTTGTAAATTGGTTCTGTGATCGGAATTGGCGTAGGAAAGATTCTTTTATATTTGTACAACCAATTTCATCATTAACATCTTTAAGTTTCCGCCTCTTAGATCTATCGCTGCAGTTGTCCAATGATTTGCGTGGTCTTCCAGCCTTATCTTGCTTTGCTGTTTCTGCAGCGACAGTATGTGTGTTGGCATTCTAACCAGTTTGCACTTTTTATATAAAACTTTTGTTTACTGTAGCTAACCATGTAGCGTTTTTTTTGTGCTTTGGCGAAATTAGATATTTGTTCTTGTATTTCGGTGCTACACGAATTTAAGTTTAATTTAATTTAAACGTAACTAAGAACATCTTCCTGGCTTTTGTTTCTAAAATACCCTTTGACCAGTTCTTTATAACTGAAGCTCTAGATATTTTTCTGAATATTTGCATTTGCGTCTGTTATGTTTTATCACTTGAAAATATACGTCCGTACACCTTAAGGATTAACTTATTACTGAGTAAACACTTATTGAATCCGTAATTGTATAGATTTTTAGATACATGATATTCACACATTGATCTTTAACATCATAGCAGGTAAGACCTTAAGACCAAGACCTTAATATCAGGTATAACTAATTAGTATCTCGTCTATATGGGGATGTTTTTTATCTTAGTGGTTTAATGTTGCTATAATTGACACACTTATAAAATAGGTTGACCCTAAAATTTGATAACAGGTAAATTAAGAAAGAGATCATATGTCTACTGTAGAACCTATTGTGATAATTTTATGACTTATTTTTTTGCTGATTAAAACAAAGCCAAAAACCCTTTCTAATTATTTCATTATAAGCTATAAAATACCTAAAGCATATATTTAATGGTGTACATTGTACACACACGCAGAAAAAAAAGTATGGTTGTGGTGGCAATATTCGAAGAGGATAATACTATTGTTGGGTATATGGTTGTGGTACAACAATATTATGATCCTCACAACAATAGTATGATTCAAATACAACCATACTATAATCCTCACAACAATAGTATGATTCACACATAACCATACTATGATCCCCACAACCACAATGATTCACACTCAACCATACTATGATCTACACAACCATAATATGATCCTCACAACCATAGTATGATTCACACGCAACCATGTTATGATCCCTGCAACCATAGTATGGTCACACACAATTATACTATGATTCCCAATATAATTTATTAGAATTTGTTTAAGTTGTCGACAATAGATTTGAATTATGAAAATTATTTAAAAATACATTAAATTCAAAATATTAGGAGTGATTTATTTCACAGTAGAAAAAATAAGTTTAAATAAACGTCAGCGTTTTTATTGAAAATAATTCAGTTAAACAAAACCAAAGCAGCTTCAAAAATTTTAATTTCTATAAAAAAGTACTGTTATTGCATTAGATCCGTACCAATAACATTTGTTCTTAAAAGCATATTTAAATGAAGAAAAATTACAATCATACAGTATGATTGCCGTAATCATATTATTGTTAACATAAAACGCACCAACCATATTAATATTGTTGCTTTAACCATATTTTCATTTTTTCATATTGCAGCAATTATACTATTGTCAAAACTAAATTCAGTTAACAATGCTATGGTTGCGACGAAAATACTTTTATTGCGGATAACATTTTGCCATGACCATGTAGTAACCATGTTTTTTCTCTGCGTGCGAGTACTTATAGGGCTCTTTAAATTATCGCAATTTGAATTTTTTTAGAGAAATTTCATTAAAATGAAAAAAGTGTTTTACCCGCGGGTCATCGAGGGTACAAAAGTATATATAGGGTTAAAGAAGACACTTTCCCCGGGTGGTACACGTTTCTTGTTCCCTAGAAATTCTATCCCTCTAAAGTTTAAATTTGAGAAAAATATAGTAGTTTCATAAATATTTCATAACGCCCCTAATAAGAAACGCTAGAGCTGTGACCACTTACAACAACTAAGGGCCCCCGCAGACTGCAGACTTTTTATCGGCCGATAGTTTAGTCGGGTTGGGCTGAAAGTGCGCACACCGAGCCAACTAAACAGTTTGTTTGGTGAACAGGGCGCAGACTATCCAACAGTCGGTCAACTATTCTCGAAATAGTTTGTAACTGATTGTAACCATACTGAATAAGAAGCCGACCAAACTATCGGCCGATAAAAAGTCTGCAGTCTGCGGGGGCCCTAAAGACTATAATCCTACCAACATTATAAAAAAGATCGCAGGCCATTATCGGTGATAGCTTGCGAGTAGTAACCATTTATTTTTGATAAAAAACAAAAAAAAACACCTTTTTCTGAAATTAAAAAAACAGTTGAGTTTGACAGCATGCCACGCTCACAATAAGCAATAGTTTAACCTAATTTTTTGGCTACCTTAATCAGGATATATAAGCTACAAAAAAGCGTAAAAAATTTAAAAATCGTAACAAAAAAATTACACTTTTGGCCAACGAAATCAAAATGTCAGCCACAGTGCGTCGGCGTAAATGGTCTTGTGGATAATGCTCTTATGTGAACTAAATCATAAATGGAAACAAATGCAAATCCTTGTGCAAAATTGTACCCAAAGTTGTTCTTTGAAGACCAAGCTCCTCAGCACGGCGTTGATGGATTGTTTTGAACACTTTCTTGAACAGAAGCAATGTTTTCAGCCGATCTTGCAGTACGTTGTGGTCCATGCTTGGGCCTATCTGCTGCAGACCCTCTTTCTTCGAAATCATTCACTACACGAAAAATAGTGCGTTTTTTTATTTCTTCCAGAAATTTCACGTAACTTTCTCATCGTCACAGTAATCGATGATTGATTTTGGTAAAATGTTTTAACGATTAAAACACGTTGGTCTATCGAATATTAAGTTTGCCACGTCTCTACTTCACGACTGCCAAATATGAACTGTCAAGACTAATGTTTACCAAAATGGTGGCAAGAAAAAGTAGTATACCTTCCCGGCGACACCCTGTACAGTTCTTGAATCCTCAAAATATTCGTTTAGTCCTTGGCTACAATCGTCAATTTCACTGAACGGCTTCAGCCGGATTTTAGCCACTGCCGGTCATATTTTTTTCAGTTGGACTTCCGGTGAGCACAAACAATCTACTGCCTCATATTAACGTGGCCATATTTTCACAGATATCGTCCAAGAATAATGTTCCGTGACAAAAACGTAATATTTTAGCTTCTACAGTAGCAGAAAATTAAAACGATGTACGCATCACGATAGCAACAACTTTTAACACATCTACTTTATTTGTATACGATACCTTTACACAATTCTGGGATGTTCAAACATTTATTTAACCCAGAATTCAAGGAGACCAATTGACGACAACGATATCAATTCCTGCGTAGCATCAATAAAATTACAATTTATATTCAAAGGCTATCGAATGTGCTCGGGACCAATGTTAAAACCAGTAGTAGCAGTGCTGATGTTGGCTGCAAGATTTGTCACTCGGTGGAACAAGTTCTACGATTCAGTTCAATATGTATTTTATGTCTATCTGTATGCTGGACTGTTGTATGGTCTGCATACTTCACTGCCAATAGTCTAGTGCTCGGTGGGTATATTCCAGTACGATGTCTGTTAATTGAGTGACGCCATCCGCCGTGACTGCTGGCATTCGCCACAATCACGTCGAGTAAATAAAATTGAAACGATAGTCAAGCACCGAGCAGTGCCGCCATTGGTGGCATAGCTAGATAATTTGTATAATTTTTTTTTGTTGAATAAAAATACAAATTATTTAATAAATATTTTGATTGCAAATGCAGCAATTGTTTTGAGAGGCAGCATAAATTTACATGTTGCTGGGGGATAGAATTTCAAATTAAAAATGTTTTGTGAAAACTTTGTGTAGTGTAGTAGATTGTATGTATAAAAAAAATATTTAAATAAATTATAGTGCTTGACTTATATGCGTTTGGGACTTGGCACAATCAAGTGATTCTGCATTAACGGTTGAAGCATATAACACTCGATTCTAATAGTTTTTACAAAAAGTGTCGTTTTTCTATTGACATCTCGCTTAGGAGGTCGTTAACGCGATAACTTTACACCACTGTACAAGAATATAAAAATTATTTTGTATATTTAAATTATATAATCGTTTTAAATAATTAAAATTTTTGGTAAGAATTTTTTTCAAGAACTACCTTTAATGTGTTTAAGAGAGCTCGGTTATTACTCACTTATAGTTTTTCCAGAATAATTTTTTTTTCAACAATAAACAATTTTCAAATCAAACGTTTTATGATGTATAAAGCTAATCAGCTCTTGCATACAAAGACAGTTTTAAGTTATCGCCTTAGCGATCACTTACTTTTACGTTTAATACCTAAGCGATACTACTAGAAAACGCCTAGTGTTTGGAACATAGTTTAAAGCCAAGTCGTCTCAAGCCAACAACGTGCCGCAGACGCTTTTTTGCTTAGCCTAGCCCAGAATTTAAAAACGAAAATGTATTCAAGAACAAAAATTAGATTAATATACGCTACTAAAAGAATTGGAATTTTTTAAAAAAATATGTTTGCTGGAGCATTCATGTTTAACTACTTCAGCCAAAATGCGATAATTTTCCCATAAGAACACCAGCATGCTGGGACAATCATACAAATATGAGGGCTGCTATATATTTCTGCCCTAAAAATAAAAATGCGAATATTTATCATCAAAAATGCGCTGACCACGCATTTTATTCTTGATGTGCGGGAATAAAGAGAAGTCATTGGGTGCCAAGTCAGGGCTGTACGACGGATGAATCATCAATTCGACGTTTTGGCCGGTCAAAAAGGCGCTGGTTTGAGCCGATGTGTGAGAGCTCGCATTGTCAGTTTTGCCGTAGAAACAGGAGACCATTTGCTTCGAAGTGCTTCTTCCACGAACAACTTTCGTTGGATTTGGCACGTCTTCAAAGACCCACACGGTCGAATGCTGTTTTTTTTCGGGCTCATACGCATAGATCCATGATTCGTCACGCACTGCATCAATGTTCTCTGGCACAACGTTTTTGGACGACCTTCACGACCTTCGTCCTTGAGCGAGCGTCGGCCACGATTAATTTTATTAAACCAGTTTTTCACAGTGCTATAGGAATTTAAGTTCATCGATGCACTCTTGTCGTGATAATCCACGTCGAAAGTTGTGAAAAATGATCGCACGAAAATATTCACGAGTTAATTCCATACGCATAGATCCATGATTCGTCACGCACTGCATCAATGTTCTCTGGCACAACGTTTTTGGACGACCTTCACGACCTTCGTCCTTGAGCGAGCGTCGGCCACGATTAATTTTATTAAACCAGTTTTTCACAGTGCTATAGGAATTTAAGTTCATCGATGCACTCTTGTCGTGATAATCCACGTCGAAAGTTGTGAAAAATGATCGCACGAAAATATTCACGAGTTAATTCCATTTTTTCCAAATTGATTTTTTCAAGTCACTGTAAACAACACAAATGATGGTCGTACGTCTAAACGTATCAAACTCTTTTTGATATAAGTGGTGGTTTAGGTTAAGCCTTGATAAGTAAGAGCGAAAAGCAAAAACGCAAAAGTTAAGCCACTGGTTTAAAAAAGTGGCATCTCTGTTCTAAAGGAAAATTCCCCAATGGGTCAAAGTCCTCTTATTTCTTCGAATTTTAACATGAACGTGATATTCTGATTCGCAACGAATTTTAATTGCTTTTTAAAACCGATATGCCAAATGTCTAGAAGACCGTATCCAAAATTGGGCAAACCTTAAACAAAGGAACATATTTGGATTTGTGCGAAAAATTGAATTTTTTTTAGAAAGCGAAATAACATTTAACACAAAAAAAATTTGCATTTTAGTCAAATAATTATAGACATAGATTGACATATTTTTTTGAACTGATCCAAGGAATACGCTGGTGAAATTTGCCCAGTCGTGCATAAACCATCCTGTATAGCCAGCCCGTTTAGGGAGCCAAGGAATACGCTGGTGAAATTTGTCAACACGCAGAAAAAAAGTATGGTTTAGGATAACAATATTTAAAGAGGATAATGCTATTTTTGGGTATATGGTTGTGGCACAACAATATTATGATCCTCACAACAATAGTATTATTCAAACATAACCATACTATGATCCCCACAACTATAGTTTGATTCACACTCAACCACACATAATCTCCACAAACATATTATGATCCTCACAACTATAGTATGTTCCTCACCCAACCATAGTATGAAACTCACAGCCCTAGTATAATTCACACGCAACCATACTATGATCCCCACAATCATAGCATTTATTAGGATTGGGTAATGTTGTTATTCAAAAATATGGATTTTTATCAAGTAAGTTATTTGAAATTGCATTACTATTAGTTTATATCCAGATTTGAGGCCATGTTTTTATTGAACATTTCATTCAAGAAACAAAACAAAAATAGTCGAAAATACTTTTAGTTGCCAGCAGGGGTGAATGCTACTTCACCATCCTAAGACCTAAAGTAACGAATGTGATTAAACCATGATCAATGGCTATATACTTAAGTGCATGAAGATTTTAAATCAACGAGAACCAGTAGGTAATAGAATATTTCACCGAACAAAGTAAACACAATAAAAATCCCTCACGCAGAGAAAAAACATGGTTACTACATGGTCACGGCAATAATAATATGTTCTCCGCAATAAAAGTATGTTCGTCGCAACCATAGCATGTCCACTGAATATATTTTTGACAATTGTATAATTGCTGCAATATTAATATTGTTGAGATGTAACAATGGTATTATTGCCAAATTTAAAAATGAAAATATGGTTATAACAACAATATAAATATGGTTGGTGCGACAAAAGTATTGTGTTGTATGATTGTAATTTTTCTTCATTTAAATATGCTTTTAAGAACAAATGTAATTGGTACGGATCTAATGCAATAATAGTACTTTTTTATCGAAATTAAAATTTTCTAAACAAGCTGCTTTGTCTTTATTTAACTGAAGTATTTTTAGTAAAAACGCTTACGTTTATTTCAACTTATTTTTTCTCCTGTGAAATAAATCACTCGCATTATATTGAATTTAATGTATTTTTAAATAATTTTCATAATTCAAATCTATTGTTGACAACTTGAACCAATTCTAATAAATAATATTGAGGATCAAATCTATTGTCGACAAACTCTAATAAATTATATTGGGAATCATAGTATAAATGTGTGTGGTTATACGGATCATATCATGGTTGCGTGTGAATCATACTATGGTTGTGAGGATCATACTATGGTTTTATATGAAACATACTATGGTTGTGAGGATCATACTATGGTTGTGGAGATCATAGTATGGTTAAGATTGAATCATACTATGGTTATGGGGATCATAGTATGGTTATCTGTGAAACATACTATTATTGTGAGGATCATAGTATGGTTGTATTTGAATCATACTATTGTTGTGAGGATCATAATATTGTTGTACCACAACTATATACCCAACAATAGTATTATCCTCTTCGAATATTGTCATTACAACCATACTTTTTTCTGCGTGCTCGAACTACCTTTCGGTTGTTTTTTTATAATGGACAACCATACACTGTATCGTGTGTTTCTGTTTATCTTTGGTATATCAAAAATAATATACGCAACACATACATGTATGCTCCATAAATCCTGTTTTGTTATGTTCATATTCGCAACCATACGGTATGATTGCCGTAATCATATTATTGTGAACATAAACCTTAAACAACGATAATTTTTTCGCAACAACCATATTTATATGGTTGCTACAACCATATTTTAATTTCTAAATTTGGCAATAATACTATTGTTACATTTCAACAATACTAATATTGACGCAATCATAATGTTGTCGAAATGAAATTCAAAAAACAATACTATGGTTACGACAAACATGTTTTTATTGTAGAGAGCATATTATTGTTGCGGTAACCATATAGTAACCATATTTTTTCTCTGCGTGCAGTCGTGCATAAATCATCCTGTATAGCCAGCCCGTTTATGGCAGCGCTCCAACGAAAAATCCCAAACAAATTAATATCCACAAATTCCACTTTCCGCTGGCCCCAAGGATAGCGGACCTGACTTTTTTTATGGGGTTATGTTAAGCAAGATGTGTACATAGCGAAACCTAAGAATTTGACTGAATTCAATCAGTCCGTTAAAACAATAATTGAACCGATCCCAACTCTAACCCTTCAGACCGCAATGAATAATTTTGTAATCAGATGTCGCATATACGCAAATCATGGAGGTCATTGACATTCTATCGTATTCAAACAAGTCATATAAAATTAAATTAAAATTTAATACATTGATTTAAAAAAAAAAATAATTGACTTTCTAATTGTAACACAATTGGTGCGCCCCCCTATACTTAATGGGGAATCCGACAAACAGAATAACAAGGCAATATACTCTCCATCCATGGAAGTTTTGAAAAGTCAAGTGCTTACTCCTATGCATGTAATCTTCGGCTTCCTATTGAACTGCCCCCAAAATACACGTTTTGCATATCGCTTTGGAATATAGAATTAAATACTTCTATTTGCTTTTTGTTTATATCTACATTAATTATTATTGCCAAAAGTGTATTATTTAAAAAAGATTTCTATCTATCAAAAAAAACCAGCCCCAACCAAAACGAGCAATATGCGATATGATGCAATAGATCCCCACCCGCCAGGGCAGCGAACATAGAAAAGTGTAACACTTCACAGTGGAATAACAATCAGCGCAGCCAACGACTGCCACTGTACGTACACAGCAGCATCGGAAATCTGTTGGATGTACCTAGGAGGCAAATACTTCACACTAACCACCACTGCCTCCAGTAGCAAATGGTTGGAGTACATCATAATCATAGTTATTGTACCTGTATGCATTGCACATTGGTGTTGTTAAAAGTAAAACAACAACACGTGCCGCCAATAGACTGTATTTATATGTTTTAGAATGGATATGTATGCTCGCATATTTACGTACAGGGTGGTCCGAATACTGGAACTTGGCGAATAGCGTTATTTTGACGATGACAGGACTTTTGCGTCCAAAATAGTTTGTATCAGTCAGAAAAATAATGCCGCAAAATTGAATGAATCAAATTGTTTGAACATTAGTCGTGCTTTATTTACTTAGATACAAAATCGCAGTAAAACCTCGCCAAGGGGATAACTTCAAACCGTTTTCAGAAAACTTATATAAAGGGATGTTTAATTTTAAGAGCAGATGTTGATTTTGAATAAAACACAAATTGTTTAGGAAATTATTGTCATTTCTTTTTATTGTGATAACATTGGCATCGTTCAATTCTGGTAAGAACAATACATCGGCCAAAAGGCCGCCGCGACCTCGGCGGCACACCTCCATCCGATGGTGCAAATTGTCGATGACGCTGAGGCTTATTTGAGGTTCTATGCCGTTAATTGCCGAATTATCTCATTCTTTAGCTCTTGAATTGTTGCTGGCTTATCGCCGTACATCTTTTCTTTCACATAACCCAAGGGAAGAAGCCCAACGATGCCAAATCACATGATCTTGGCGGCCAATTAACATCGTCACGACGTCATCAACGACGAGCGTGAGAAGTTCAATTGTTGGGCACAACGACGAGATGATGTAGAAGGCTCTTCCGCCATACTATCGCGAACAGCAGCAATATTTTCTGCAGTACGAGCTGTACGAGCATGAGCTGTTTTCACATCTCCTACAGACCCGATTTGCTCAATTTTGTTTACGATTTTTCCGATTGTACGCACATTTGGGCGATTAAATTGACCGAAAAAATCACAAAGTACACGATATGTATTTTGGTTTGAACGTCCATTATCATAATAAGCCTAACAACTTTTACGCGTTGCTCGCTGGTGTATCTTTTCATTGTTGAAATTGAGTTAGTCAAAAATTGAGAAATATCAAATGAAATGCTGAAAAAACTTGACGTTTAGGTGTGGTTCACATTCAACAAAATTTAACCACCCTTGTATCCTTTTAGACAGAAGGGCCTAAAGATGCACAGTCATCAAGCATCTCACAAACTGCACGTTTACTAAACTCCCAACTACCTTTAACACTTGTTTTCATTTTAATAGGCTGTTTCCACTACGGTCGCGTCCACGTCCGCGTCCAAAAATCAATGAACGCGCGTTAAAGCCTATACAAAAAACATAGGCAGTTAGGTATGGGAAAAAGTCGCGTTCATATTGGACGCGTTTTCCGAAAAGTCGCGTTGACTATAAATTCCATTATTTTTGCAGTCGAAACCCACCCATACCTATTAATGGCAACACCGCAAATTGCACATCCCTATTAAAACAGCTGTTAATCAGCATTAACATTAAGCACTGCTGCTACTGCACATTTTCATTAGGCGCAATACCATTTGATCCTTATTTTCCACTGCGGTTAGCAAAATAATATCATTAAACTCCATGATAATGTCACAACACAAAAATATTAAACTTTTCGCACCGCAAAAAAAAACAAATAAACACAAACAGCTGTTTGAACGCAAACGTGGACGCAAAACACAATGAAAACACCATTAAAAATTTTCGATAAATCGTTGACGCGGACGTGGACGCGACCGTAGTGGAAACAGCCTATAACTCGGCAAGATGAGGAGGAAAAGCCACATTTTTTATCCTCTCTCTTTCTTGTTATGCCCGGGCTGCATAACTTGCATAAGGGTCACACCAATCGTCGTAAAAATGGAATGTAGGATATGTGGCGTTACCACTTACAGCAACATTTTTAAACCTTTATTAGTACCACCCTTTGCTGGTAGCAGCAGTAGATAATCCAAATCGTTTTTGGCCCAAGCATAGCACAGCATCTGATTGCCCTCAAACCCAAAAGAGTTACAATTGTTATTTCTGATTAAAACAAATGTATTTGAATAAATAATATTTACACTAGCAAACAAAAGAACTTACTGACCAAGTTATGCTGGTTCCACGGCCACTTGCTGTTCCAAGCTAATTCAATAAAAGATTTATAAGACTCCGGTCTTGGGCGTGCCTTCTACAGTTTCCAATACCAAGAATTCTCGGATACTCCTCCTCTTGATATTTTTATAGGAGTCTTGGTATTCGCTGCCTTTGCTCTTCATAGTAAATATCGTATATATCGGGTGATCAGTCTAGAGGTAATTTTTTCAAAACAAAAAATCAAGTGTGGGAAATTTGTTGTTCATGCGAAAGGACATTTTATGCCATTTATTTTTTAAATATAATTTTCTGCAAATGTTAATTGCGACTAAGTCTCAGCGTGTCCATTCGGAAGGTCCAATTTTAGATGACTCATTGGAGCATGTCGACCGGTATGGCGGTAGCTGGTCTTAGCTGGTTTGTCAACGTAGACTTTGGACTTTACGTGGCCCCAAAGAAAAAAGTCTAAACTTGTGATATCACACGATCTAGGCGGCCAACTCACCGGTCAAATACGTGAAAGTAGCTGCTCTTTGGAATGACCTGTCAATAAATCCATTGTTTTAGCAGCTGTATGCAAGTGGCACCGTTCTGTTGAAACCAAATATCGTCAAGATTACGGGCTTCAATTTCAGGTAGCAAAATGTCCGATAGCAAGGCGCGTTAGCCAGCACCATTCACGGTTACATTCCGGCCATCATCAATTTTGAAAAAATATGGACCGATGATTGCACCAGCCCATTAACTGCGCCAAACCATGGTGTTCTCTGGGTATAATGACAGCTCTTGATCCTCTTCTGGCTGCTCTTCAGCCCAAATGCGGATATTTTATTTATTGACGTTGCCAGAAAGGGACCTCATCACTGAATAAACCGTTGTTCGAATACAGCGGATCTTCTCGTTTCTGATTTTCATAATTCATGATAAATGACAAAAAAAACTGAAAAGGAAAAAAAATAAAGTTGAACGCAACTCACGCGTACACTCTGAAAAACGCCTATGAAAAATACCTCTAGATGGATCACGCTCTGTTACGCCTTTCTGGCTTGATTATTTGTTTTTTTTTACCGAAAAATGTGCTTTTCTTCATTTATGTGAGGGATACAGTTCACGTTCTGGCGCCATGTAAAGGGTGTTTTTTTGGACGTGTGGTTTTCAATCTGGCCACATTTTTTCGAAGTTGCTCTTTTTGATAGCTTTCACTTGATTTATGCTCAGTTTGGTTTGCCACTTTATAATGAATGGACGACCTTTGGTTGAAACAAGACGGCGCTACATGCCATACAGCCAACGAAATAATCAATTTATTGAAGGAAACTTTTGGTGAGCGCATTATCTCGCGTCGTGGACCTGTGGTTAAAAACTAAGCAATTTTACCCTAGTACCCTCCGACCTCCAATCCGAAAATTTTCACACCGCTGACATTTCGCACCCTTGCATTTTCGGTCATGGTCGTAGATGGATATATTTTCATGAAATGAGCCGAGGAATACGCTGGTGGAATTTGTCCAGTCGCGAATAACTCACCCCGACCTTGCTGAAGCTCCAGACAGAGAAGACCAGAAAAAGCATGATAGACTCATTTAAAATTATGCCGATCTTCTAGCTACGAGTAACAGCGGGAAATTTCTTTCGATGTCAATGTTATTTGGTTTGTAGCGTTGTATCGCATACCGGAAAAACACAAAAAGACTTTGGAGCCTAAAGCGTGTGGTGCGGGTATCGTGTAGTCGGTCTTGTCTGACTTACGACTTTCCTTACTGTTTTAGAAAATGTTACATTTTTTTCAATATTGTGGCGATTTTTGTCTCCACGAAACGTGGCTCATTTGTCGTCGAATTTCGTACAACAAATTTTTGCTACTCGATTCAAAGGAAAAAAAAAATATTTTGTCGATTAGTGTCATTTGTATTGGTATTAAAATTATTAGTATTAAAGTTTGCCCATTACTATTGGATCATGAACAATATGCAGGACCACATATATTTTTGCACATCTACTTTCTAAAGGTTATATCTTCGGATGATGGTACACAGCGGTCTCTGAACCAACAATTAAAATTTCAAGTATTAGTTATAAATTTAATGGTGGCGAGTAAAGCTCAAATTATCTAATACTTATTAAAATAAGTAAATAAAGGCTAAAATCAGGCGGGGTCACTATGTGATTGATGTGCTGTTAGGAAGAATCAGAACCCAGTGCCAAATGAAAAAATATTTTAATTGACCGCTAATGTGCTTTCTACAGATATACGAAAGGACATGGGTATATCGCCTTAAAGAGTCTCCGATTAATATTTTTGTGGTGTTGCCAACGGACTCAAAATAATTTGTTTTGTTTTATTTTTGAAAATTTCCGATATTTGGATATTCTTTAACTATCAACATTAAATAAGAGAACGAACTTCTTCGCTTTTAGAATTTTATTTATTTCATTTATTTATTGTATTCACGCAGAAAAAATATATGGTTACACTATGGTCATCGCAACAATAATATGTTCTCTACAATAAACGCATGTTCGTCGCAACCATAGTATTGTTTTTCGAATTTCATTTTAACAAAAGTATGGTTGCCGCAATATTAATATTGTTGAAATGTAACAAAAGTATTATTGCCAAATTTAGAAATGAAAATATGGTTGTAGCAACCATATAAACATGGTTATTGCAACAAAAGTATTGCTGTTTAAAATTTACGTTAACAATATTATGATTGCGGCAATCATACAGTGTGGTTGCGACTATGAACATAACAAAACAGATTTTATAGAGCATACATGGATGTGTGTATGTTTTTTTTTGATATACCAAAAAAAACTCATACACACTGTACAGTGCATGGTTGTTGTCCATAATAAATCACAACAACAATCGGAAGGTAGTTCGAGTGATTTTTATTGTGTTTACTTTGTTCAGTAAAATACTCTACTACCGACTGGTTCTCGTTTATTTAAAATCTGCCTGCACTTAACTATATGTGACAGCACATAGGGTAAAAAAATCAATTTTTACTTTTTTTGATGTGGACAACATCTGAGCATCGAATGAGACCCCAAAAGTGTTCCCTCCCAGAGATATGCGCGTTTTATGAAAGTGATGGTACACCAAAGATACACAAATTTAAATCTTTAAAATGGCTCTCCTGAACAAAACTGGTTTTTACCCTTAGGTCCCTTTCTATTTTGCGCGTCACATATAGCCACTGATCATGGTTTTAGGTATCACATTAGTTACTTAGAGTCTACGGATGGTGAAGTAGCATTCACCCCTGCTGACAACTAAAAGTATTTTCGACTGCCGTTGGAATATATATTTTTGTTTCTTGAATTCAAAAAAACATGGCCTCAAATCTGGCTATGAACTAATTGATTGTAATGCAATTAAAAATAACTTGCTTAATAAAAACTTTTATTTTTGAATAACAACATTACCCAGACCTAATAAATAAGTTTGGGGTTCATGGTATGGTGGAGAGAATCATACTATGGTTGTAGGGATAATTGCATGGTTGCGTGGAGATCATAGTATGGTTGAATGTGAATCATACTATGGTTGTGGTGATCATAGTATGGTTGCGTGTGAATCATACTATGGTTGTGAGGATCATAGTATAGTTGTGGAGATAATAGTATGGTTGAGTGTGATTCATACTATTGTTGTGAGGATTATAGTATGGGTGTGGAGATCATAGTATGGTTGTGGAGATCATAGTATGGTTGTGGATATCATAGTATGGTTGTGGAGATCATAGTATGGTTGTGGAGATCATAGTATGGTTGTGGAGATCATAGTATGGTTGAGTGTGAATCAAACTATGGTTGTGGGGATCATAGTTTGGTTATGTGTGAATCATTCTATTGTTGTGAGAATCATAATATTGTTATGCCACAACCATATACCCAACAATAGTGTGATCTTCTTTGAATATTGTCACCCCAACCATACTTTTTTTCTGCGTGTTGTAATACACAAAGCCTATAAGGCCAATTAATCTACTTTATATTACATAGTACAAGTGTATTCAAGTGAAGGATTGTATCACTCCAAACGGTACACTTTATGCTATGCCCAAATAAATTCCACAGAAGTGGAAGAAATAACAATTAATATATTATTAAATGTTAAAGATAAATCCAAAGTTGGATTTATCGTTTGTTTTGGCCATAGCGTTTGTTTTTTGTGCCCCTACAATTCAAGGCTCCTATTTCCAATTTCAAACAGATAAAATAGAAATAAATACATATGTATTTGGATTCCACCATCTAAAAACCTCATTTAATAATTAGTTTCTGCCAGACCAAATTTTACGAAGGCAGGCCAATAATTCCTTGACTTTTGGAATAAAACACAGTTCTTTTTGCAAAAAAAATATTATTAAACATAATCTTTAAGCTTAATAAAGTACATACTCGTACACTTAGTCCAACGTTTCACCAATTTTTATAACCCTTCCAAAAAATAGGATTTTTTGAACCTCATTTGATTGATCAATAATTTCATCGTTGGAGCTGAATCTCTTTCCACCTAGCCATTTCTGTAGGTTTGGAAATGGGAAATAGTCACTGGGGCGCATGGGTTTTCGTTGAAGATTGCTCTAAGCACAGTTCGAAGACTATACGCAAAGGGTAATTCTCATTAATAAAAATGAGTCTCCCGTATAAGTCATTGGATTGTTGCCGAAGTAATCGTTGCCAAAGACTGCTAAAGAAAAATCTTGGCGTGTTTAGAAACAGCTGTACAGTCTGCCTGGCAACCGTAGCCAATGCATTTCACCAATTTTTTACGTTGATTCAAAAAAAGAACAGCAAAAAGATCTCGAACCAGAATAAAAACTGTTCAAGTGATTTTAACAGAACGATATAAATGATTAACATTAGCATTATAAACTACAATGTACATCCCTGAACATTAAAAGGCTCTATTTCGTGCTCTAAAACCGAAATGACGACGATATTTGAAACATATGATGCTACTCGTTGCATAGAACGAAACACAGCCTGGAGAAAAAGTGGGTTATGGCACGCCTACTTTAAAAAATCGCATTTATGACCAAATTAATGGACCGACCGTTATAAAAATGTAACAGAATGAATTCAATAATAAGCATACTATGTTGTGTGTTTTGTTTGCATTTATTCGGTGTTTTGTCATACTATTATACAGGGTGTCCGTAGGGAAGATATATACTTTGTTTGTTTATAATTTTTGATTTAATGAAAGAGAATGGGTCTTATACTGATAAATGTTTTATTTAAAGTCGGCAGCTATGAATGGAATACAATTTCAGATAAATGTTCGCCTCTGTTAGCCTCACAAATGCGAGGCCATTTGAGCACATTATTCATTACATTCTCACACATTTCACTCGGTATTTCATTAATTTCATCGCGAATATTTGGTTTGAGTTGCTCAAGCGTTTCTGGTTTGTTTGCATAAACCTTGCTTTTCAGATATCCCCACAAAAATAAGTCCAGAGCAGTTAAATCAGGCGACCGTGGAGGCCAATCAACATCACCATTTCTTAAAAAAACTTGTTGTGGAAAAAGGTCTCGCAGTAATTCCATTGTAATCCTGGCTGTATACGATGTAGCAACGTCCTGTTGATACCACATGCTAATCAAGCCCAAAGCATGCAGTCCTGGGGTTAAAAAGTTTTCAAACATATCAAGATATCGCTCCCCATTGGCAGTTACCGTTACGCCGTTTTCATTTTCATAGAAGTAAGGTCCAATGATTCCTCCTGACCAAATTGCACACCAGACTGTCACTTTTCCATTGCCCAGAACCGACTATTCTGTTTATTCATTTATCCATTCAAATGAAATGTGCCTCGTCACTCATTATGATTTTTTCATGAAAATCGGGGTTGCCATGGGCGAGCTGTGACATCCTATTGGCATTGGTTGGTTTATCGAATATTTTTCTTTAATAAATTTGCCACGTCTCTTCTTCACGACTGCCAAATATGAACTGTCAAGACTAATGTTTACCAAAATGGCGGCAAAACAAAGTATTATACCTTCCCGGCGGACATCATGTATATAGACTATTAAAGAATATATCGTGTTAAAACTGGATGAAAGGAAGTAGCCACACTCGCCCAGCATTGAAATTTAAAGGGTTATAAATCGTGAACTCAAGCCTATAGTAGTTGCTATATATGATGTTGGTATGGAAAGAAACACACCCTAATAGAATTGAGGCCGATGCTACTGCCCTTGAAAACATTTTCATATGCACGCAGAAAAAAAGTATAGTTGGGGTAACAATATTCGAAGAGCATCATACTATTGTTGGCTATATGGTTGTGTCACAACAATATTATGATCATCACAACAATAGTATGATTCACACACAACCATACTATGATCCCCATAAAAAAATTATGGTCCTCACAACAATAGAATTATTCACACACAACCATACTATGATCCCTACAACCATATTATTATTCACATTCAACCATACTATGATCCCCACAACCATATTATGGTCCTTATTACCAAAGTATGTTTAACGTAAACCATAGTATGATCCTCACAACCATAGTATGACTTACACACAATCATACTATGATCCCCAACATTTTTTGTAAAGATTGGGTAAAGTTGTTATTTAACAAGAGAGAATTTTATTAAGTAAGTTATGTAGTAATATGAGTGATTTATTGAACAGTAAAAAATTATTTATTAAAAATATTTCAGTTATACTAACTCGTAGTTTGTTTGGAAAAAATTTAATTATTTTTTACTATTATTGCGTAAGATTCGTAAAAATAACATTGTCAATCTAAAAAAAGTACAATTTTGCCGGTATGAATGCCGTAATCATTTTATTGTTAACATAAAAGCCATGGAAACAATACTTTTGTTCCACCAACCATATTTATAATGTTGTTACAACCATATTTTTATTTTTAAATTTGGCAACAATACTATTGTTACATTTCAACAATACTATTATTTCCGCAATCATACTATTGTCAAATTGAAATTCAAAAAACAATACTATGGTTGCGACTACCATACTTTTATTGCAGAGAACATACTATTGTTGCCGTGACCATAAAGGAACCATATCTTTTCTCTGCGTGTGGGCCGTAATCCATGATGGAGAGTATATAAGCTTCAGCACGGCCTAACTTAGTTTGTCCACTTGTTTTGCCTCTCGTTCAGGATCCTAGCTGGGTTTACGGCTATAGTGCTGGCGAGAGGAGAATATTTTTTTTATTTTAATTTTTAAATTTTACGAGATCGATAATATATATACTTTATTGCCAAATCTTGTATACCTTCCCTTCAATGGGATTAGCCGGAGTCCCCTTTAAACAGTAGGTCCCGCTCAGTGAGTATAGTAATTATAAGGTGTACAACTTCCCTGTTAGCGATTGCAAATTATTTAAATATGTTAAGCAAATATTCAAAAAAAATGCCTGTTTCAGAGGTACCTTTTTTGACTAAAATTGAAAATTTTCTTATTTCACACCCATTTACGAGTATAAGTACATAAACCATAAAATAACATATGTGACGCGCAAAATAGAGAGGCACCTAAGGGTAAAAACCAGTTTTGTTCAGGAGAGCCATTTTAAAAATTTAAATACGTGTAGCTTTGGTGTACCATCACTTTCATAAAACGCGCATATCTCTGGGAGGAAACACTTTTGGGGCATGGGATCGGTCCATTCGATGCTAAGATGTTGACCACATCAAAAAAAAGTGAAAATTGATTTTTTTACCCTTAGGTCCCTTTCTCTATGCGCTGTCGCATATACTACCATACTGCTAAATTTTAATAGCATACTTCAGAAAAACTTAATAGTCACATCGATATCCCTATACAGCGACAAGGTGTGGTTCAATTTTTAAAAAAAAAAGTAATTAATTTTGAGTCACATCTTAACTTCGAGTTTTTTGCCAAATTTTATTTAACATTTCTTTGGGGTACACAATTGAGCAGCGCGTTGAGATTGTTGAAGCCTTTAACAAAAATGGGGGTTCAAATAAAAAGCATTTCGTGCACTATGTTTTTGGTCGCTACAATCGACCAAATGTGTCCACAATCAGGAGAATTGTAAGAAAAATGCACACCGGGTCTGTAGGAAATGCGAAAGCACCTGTGCATGCTCGTTCTGCCACCGGGCCATACTTTTTCGAAAATGAAATGATGATAATGGACTTGTTCTCGCTAGAACTGACCTGCACGATATGTGGATCCAACATGATATGATGGTGCCACTTGCCGCACAGCAGACGAAACAATGGCTCTTTAGTGCGAGAAATTCAGTGGCCGTGTTATCTCACGTCGTGGCGATGTTAATTGGCCATCATTATGTGATTTGACACCATTGGCAATATTTAAAAGAAAAAGCCTATGTCAATAAGCCAAGAACAATTCAAGAGCTAAAGGATAGGTTAATTCGACACATGTCTCAGAGTCATTGAAAATATGGATCATCGGATAGTGTTATGCCACCGAAGCCATGGCGAGCATTTCGCCGATATTTTGTTTCACACACAATTGCCATAGATTCTTCTATCATAATAAAAAATATAGAGATAATTATCTAAAATCGTTTTGTTTTATTTTCAACAAACATCGTGCGATTCAGTTCAACCACCCGTTATTACATCAGTTTCTTAATTACTGGCATTTATCCAGAAACTGATAACACCAAGGGAAAATGATAATACTCATAAAACGTCACAACCATCGTCATTACAATACGCAAGGCCAACAAGAATTGTCGCCCCATCTGCTGAATGGGGAAATCAAGTCGTCATTGCAATTTATCATATTTCAAAAATACAAAAAACGAAATATTTATGGCTATCAAATAACACTACTGAGTATAAGAATGACGTAGGAAGTTAAATAGTTTGCGGTTCCAGACAAATGGATAACACTAGGAAAATCGCCTAAACTTAAGGGGAAACGTTTTAAAAAAGAAAACAACGCAATTTTAGTATAAGCCCCGCAGGTTAGGATTCTATAACAGAATTGAGTGGTTGTTTGTATGTGGATTGTCCTACATTTTATGCAGTGGTTATAAATGAATTGTCACTCTTTATTTAGCAGATTTGTTCTCAACGTACTTATATAGGATATGGCAAAAGTAACCAGGCATAAATAGTATACTTATACTCGTATTTAAACGGCTAACGATATTTTTGTAACGCACTTTTAGGGTATTTGTGAAATAAAAATTATACCACTTGATACAAGCAGAAATAAAAGTATGGTTGGGGTGACGATATTCGAAGAGGATCATACTATTGTTGGGTTGAGGCACAATAATATTATGATCCTCACAACAATAGTACGATTCAGACATAACCATACTATGATCCCCACAACCATAGTATGATTCACACTCAACCATACTATGATCCTCTCAGCAATAGTATGATTCACACTCAACCATACTATTATCTCCACAACTATATTATGATCCTCACAACCATAGTATGTTTCTCATACAACCATAGTATGATCCTCACAACCATAGAATGATTCACACGCAACATAGTATGATCCCCACAACCATAGTATGATTCACACACAACCATACTATGATCTCCACAACCATGCTCTGATCCCCACAACAATAGTATTATTCACACACCACCATACTTTGATACCCACAACAATATTATAGGCCACACTCAACCATACTATGATCCCCAAACCATATTATGACCCCCACAGCCATAGTATTTTTCTCATATAACCATAGGCAGTCGAAAATACTTTTAGTTGCCAGCAGGGGTGAATGCTACTTCACCATCTGTAGACCCCAAATAGCTAATGTGATTAAACCATGATCAATGGCTATATACTTAATTGCAGGCAGATTTTAAATAAACGAGAACCAGTAGTACAGTATTTCACCGAACAAAGTAAATACAATAAAAATCCCTCGAACTATCTTCCGATTGTTGTTGATTTTTATAATAGACAACAAACATGCACTGTATCGTGTGTATGTGTGTTTTTGGTATATCAAAAAAAAAACATACGCACACTCATACATGTATGCTCTATAAAACCTGTTTTGTTATGTCCATAGTCGCAACCATGCGGTATGATTGCCGTTATCATATTATTGTGAACGTACATTTCAAACAACAATACTTCTGTTGCACCAGCCATGTTCATATTGTTGCTACAACCACATTTTCATTTCTAAATATGGAAACAACACTATTGTTACATTTCAACAATATTAATATTGCCGCAATCATACTGCTGTCAAAATGAAATTCAAAAAACAATACCATGGTTGCGACGAACATGCTTTTATTGTAGAGAACATATTATTGTTGCGATGACCATATAGTAACCATAAATTTTTTCTGCGTGTTCAGATGCACATTTTTATTTCATTTTGTGCACTCGTTGAGCTAAATTGCACAAAACTTCAGTGGTTGTAACTATTGTTGTTTTTCTGAGGTTAAAAAGAGGACAAAAATGTGTGTCGAGGGCTGGAATCTACTAGTACGAGAGCATATCAATAATTTCATGACTTTTCGAATAAAACACAGTTTTTTGCAAAAAAAAATATTTTGCAACATAATCTCTTTTTAGCTCAATACACTTAGTCAAACGTTTCTCAAATTCGTGTATCCCTTCCAAAAAATAGGATTTTTCGAGGTCCATAAAATAGGCATATGTTTGATCAACAATTTATCACCGAGCCATTTCTTTTGGTTTGAAAATGGTCACTGGGGGGCTAAATCCGGAGAATATGGCGGATGAGGGACCAATTCGTAACCGAAATCATGAAATTTTGCCGTTGAGACTGCGCACTATTGCAACCGTTCATTATCTTGATGAAAAATAACTTTTTTCTTGGCCATATGGGGTCGGTCGTCTTTTTAAATCCTAGTTAAATCGGTCCAATAAGTTGTCATACTATTATCCGTTTATTGTTTTCCCCTTTAGTCGATGTGGATTATCCAGCGTGCATCACCTTATTGTTGTCACCACCTTATTGGTCGACAAAGTCACCTTGGCCTTCTTCGGAGTCGGTTCACTCGCTTGGTCTCCGAAGAGTTGTAATGGATCTATGCTTCATCCACGGTTACAAAACGCCGCAAAAACTCATTCGAACTGCGGTTAAACAACTCCAAACAGTCCTTTAAAGTTGTTACAAGATTACGTTTACGGTCAATTGAGAGCAAACGCGGCACACATTTTGCAGTCAGCTTTCTTAAACCCAACTGATCATGTAAAATCGAAACTACACTGCCATATAAAATATAAAATGCGTATGGTATCAACAAAATCACGCACTTTTACTCTTCGATTGACCAACAGTATACAGTAATCCAGTAAACCATTTTTTTACCGATGAAATCGATGGTTCAGTGTCCCCATAGTATTTATCAAGCTTTTTCTTGGTTTAATTGACGGCTTTTTCCGCAAAAAATAATTTTTATTGAGCACTCGGAATTTACTTTTTTCCATTTTTAACAAAATCCACGAGACGGTACTTATATGTTTTAACAGCAGTTTAACACAAACTAAATGACGGAATTCTCTCAAAATTTGACAGAAGTGTATTAACAGATGTTACTTGATGGGAGCAATGTTGCATTTCATAAAACTACGAGGGAAGTTGGAAAAGTAACGGAATTATTGATATGCCCTAGTATTATAAAATCCATATGTGACGCGCAAAATAGAAAGGGATCTAAGGGTAAAGACCAGTTTTGTTCAGGAGAGCCATTTTAAAGATTTAAATACGTGGATCTTTGAAACGCGCATATCTCTGGGAGGAAACACTTTTGGGTCATGGGATCGGTCTCATTCGATGCTCAGATGTTGTCCACGTCAAAAAAAATGAAAATTGATTTTTTTACCCTTAGGTCCCTTTCTCTATGCGCTGTCACATATATTGTTAACATCCACTGTGGGATGAACTGTATACTAAATCATACCGTTTGGAAAACCTCGAAGTATTGATCGGAGTCCCTATCTACATTTAAACATATATGTCCACTATTAACAAAAAAAAGCGATTGAAGTGTTTCCTATTCAAACGGTCATATTTTTTTCTATGAAATTATTTTTTATTGATTCAAAGATGAGCGAGAAATTCATTGATTCAAGATGTGTGGAAACTATTAAAATTTCAATATCAATCTACATTAGATCGATGTAACCGCCTTTTGCTTTGACCATGGCCTTCAAACTGCTAAAAAAAAGTTTTATGCTGCGCGAATGGTTATATTGCGGAAATTTGGCGATTCTCGTACGCAGGCTTTCTTCAGCACATCCATACTGGCAAATTTTTCAGTGCAAGCTGTGCTCTAAAACAGCTTCCAAACATTTTCCCGATAATAAGGCGCATTGACTATTACACCAGGCTCGATCACAACGATTGGAAAGCGATCGGTCACAGCTGCCCATTCCATTGCTTGAGATGGAAAATAACTTCGGGTGGCTTTAATTTTCGTCAGTGCGTTCAGTTAAGTAAGCACGATCATTTTGAGAGTTTATGAACTGCTCATTGAGTAAATTTTTTTCATCAGCGAATACAATTTTGAGAAATTTTGCCAATCTCGTGCAAGCGGAAGATCGCGTTTGAATCTAAATTTTTTAGCGCTTTTTATCGTCCACCACCATAGCGTTTGGAATTCTGTCTGCATCATTATAAGGATTAATTGTGCGATACCGAAATTTTGTAGGTAGTTGGGGATGGCTTAGCTCAGGAACAATAGCTAAATAGCTTAAAAATAGCTAAATAGCTTATATTTCATTGATTACACCGCGCTAGTTGAAACAAGTAAAAAAGTTAAAGTCGGACGTGGCCGACTATGAGATCTCCTCACTACTATTTAGGGAATTAAGCATCTCTGCCTGGAGCTTGAGCAAGGTCGGACTCAATAATTAAGAGTGAATTATTTTTTGCTATGCAAATTTTGGGAGTGATCGGGTGTAATTTGTGGCTTCTAGACTTACAGGACCTCCAATCGGGAGGGACCTTTGAGGGAGGGCAAATTGTAATTTCTTTTTCTCTATCAATTAAAGTTTTTCTTCGGATGAAGTTTTTGTGAATAATAGATGTGAATGCTTTATAGCGCAGAACGTTAAAGATCGGATAGGATAATTTGAAAATGAGAAGACCTAGGAAACCAATAACGGTAGAACTGGAACCGTGTTTCACAATACAACAGCTGCATGACTTTAGCTAAAATCAATTTAAATATTCAGTGAAAAATCTAGCCTTATGCAAAAAATGAATCAAAATGTGTCTGATCAAGAGTTTGTGAACAATGATTTTTAAGTAGAGCAGCACAACATTTAACAAGTTTTTACCAAAGAGCACTCAAATTGGAGTAAATACCTAACAGTAAATACCTAAATGACGTTTGCAATATCTATTTCCCTTTTCTCAATTTCAATTTGTATTTTCTCAATTTCAATTTGTATTTTCTCAATTTTAATTGTAATTTCCCAATTTCAATTTCCTTAATTTTAATTTGTATTTTTTCAATTTCAGTTTTTTAATTTCAATTTGTTTTTTCTCCATTTCAATTTGCGTATTTCAATTTCAGTTTGTATTCTCTTAATTTCAATTGGGAATCGTGTAGAAGCCACATATTTTAGCTGATTCTGGAAAAATTAAGCATAGAGCGTAGCAAGCTTCCAGTTATAAACTCTGGTCAAATCGATCCATGTTTTCCATTTTATTGTCGATTTTTTATCTAGCTCTCATAAAGCGTAGCGGGTTATGTGCGTCCCAGAACAGTCCCTGTTAAATTCGGAATCAGAATATGTGACGCGCAAAATAGAAAGGGACCTAAGGGTAAAAACCAGTTTTGTTCAGGAGAGCCATTTTAAAGATTTAAATACGTGTATCTTTGGTGTACCATCACTTTCATAAAACGCGCATATCTCTGGGAGGGAACACTTTTGGGGCATGGGATCGGTCTCATTCGATGCTCAGATGTTGTCTACATCAAAAAGAAAAAAGTGAAAATTGATTTTTTACCCTTAGGTCCCTTTCTCTATGCGCTGTCACATATGCTTTTATATAGTTTGTGGGTGCTATGTCCCCACCCGATCAACATAGAAATCACAACTTGGCTTAAACACCAGAGAGCGACGTGGAATTTTCTAAATAAAAAAAGTGGTCGGCCCCGCCCGACTGTATCATTTTTTTTTTATTTTTTAATTTATTAAAATATTTGTTCACTTCCCGATTTGTGTTTCTACCGCTCTAGAACCCACATGTAAATATAATAATATCTAAAAAGATTTCTACAGAGCTTACTATGTCCCTTTCGGCCCTAATTCTGCAAAAGGCACCATAAATCGGCCTCAAATCATTTTTGATTTGAGGTCGTACCGCTCAGGAAGTCCCATATTTTCAATTATACGCCATATACTTTTATACTTTTATAAACTACAGAGGCAAAGGGCAACATTTGGTCCACATTTATGCCAATTTAATTGCGTTTGACAATGTGATGGCACGTATTTGAATCAGGTACATATGTAGAGTTTAGAATCAGAAAGTCGAACTCCCATTATTTTGAGCCTGGATTTTCTCAGGGCTAGGTAATATTTCCGGCAATCTTAAACCTTTACATCTCTAAAATGCATACGGAACCAGGAGTGCGCCTCCAAATCGTCCGACATACTGTTCACTGCAGGAACTGCAGAGTTGAAGTTGTCCCTTGTACCCCAAAATCCTTGGGGTTATATTGGACAGCCTATTTCGATATATCAGTACATTCTGCAGCAATCTGCGAATAGAAGCGATAGGAACGGCGTCTGAATGTTTTACATGATTCTCGCTGTGATAGCTTCTACCATGGTGCGCCATCGCAACTAGAGTCATTACCAAGCTAAGGCCAACGCCCCTTAAGGCCAATCCCATCGGTACTAATTCGAAGCGTGCTATATGGACACAACTTCCCGAGACCTATTTAACACCTCTGCTTTTCTATGGGTCACAGTACCCGGTTGCAATTCAACTTCACACCGAGCCGAAGCTCTCCCTGCGTTTTGAGTATAAGCCACCACCACACGTAGAGAAAAGATGTGGTTACACTATGGTTACCGCAACAATAATATGTTCTCTACAATAAAAGCATGTTGGTCGCAACCATAGTATTGTTTTTTGAATTTCATTTTGACAACAGTATGATTGCGGCAATATTACTATTGTTGAAATGTAACAATAGTATTATTGTCAAATTTAGAAATGAAAATATGGTTGTAGAAACCATATAAACATGGTTGGTGAAACAAAAGTATTATTGTTTAAAATTTACGTTAACAATAATATGATTACGGCAATCATACAGTATGGTTGCGACTATGAACAAAACAAAACAGGTTTTTAGAGCATACATGGATGTGTGTGCGTATGTTTTTTGATATACAAAAAAAAAATATACACACGATACAGTGAGTGGTTGTTGTCCACTTAAGTATATAGACATTGTATATAGCCTGCACTTAAGTATATAGCCATTGATCATCGTTTAATCACATTCGTTACTTGGGGTCTACGAATAGTGAAGTAGCATTCACCTCTGCTGGTAACTAAAAGTATTTTCGACTGCCGTTGGAATATATGTTTTTGTTTCTTGGATGAAATGTTCAATAAAAACATGGCCCCAAATCTGTCCATGAACTAATTGTAATGCAATTTAAAATTACTTGCTTGATAAAAATCTATTATTTTTGAATAACAACACTCAATCCTAATAAATAATTTAGGCGATCACAGTATGGTTGATTGCATTATACTATGATTGTACGGATAATAGCATGGTTGCGTGTGAATCACACTATGGTTGTGAGGATCATACTATGGTTGTATAAGAAACTTACTATGGTTGTGCGGATCATAATATGGTTGTGGGGATAAATGTATGGTTGAGTGTGATACCATACTATTGTTGTGAAGATCATAGTATGGTTGAGTGTGAATCATACTATTGTTGTGGAGATCATAATATGGTTGAGTGTGAATCATACTATGGTTGTGGGGATCATAGTATAGTTATGTGTGAATCATACTATTGTTGTAAGGATCATAATATTGTTGTGCCACAACCATATGCCCAACAATAGTATGATCCTCTTCGAATATTGTCACCCCAACCATACTTTTTTTTCTGCGTGCATACTCCCCGAAGTGCCGCACCTGTTATCCAGGCCAGAACAACAGTTCTGGAATCTCCTGCCTACTCGTAGTACCAGACTTTTGTCTGCGGTCAGACCTCGTAGCCGAGCTACTACCAGTTTGCGAACCAAACATCGCGGGACTGGTCACCCGAAGTTGAAGGCACGGTCGTGAGATAGTACTTATATATGCAGACACAAGTACCTACATATACTTATAGATGTTACGGTCTAAAACAATGATGTATAAGTACTCGTGCATGGACATGAATTCCTCACCGCTCGGAGCGAGGTCTATCTCTACCTCTACCGCTCGACGATGGCGAATGGTACCCAAGTATTAAGTCTGCACCCGACCGTAACCCCAACAAGGCCCGAGGGCCTTTAATAACTAGGTGGAGTCTTGAAAAAACCACATTAGTCCCAGTCACCCTTGGGCGTGAAATGATGGGAACGCCCGCAACTTATGTCCTTTATAATGTACGGCAGATATTTAATTCTCCACCATGCAAACTCAGCTAATTTCCGTCTTTAATATCGCGTTCCCTTTGCTTGGATATCGAAGCGGATCACCTCTCGACTTTACAAATACCATCATGTTTTTGTTACTCGTACACACGCAGGAAAAAAGGATGGTTGAGGTGACAATATTCGAAGAGGATCGTACTATTGTTGGGTATTTGGTTGTGACACAACAATATTATGATCCTCACAACAATAGTATGATTCAAAATCAACCATACTATTATCTTCACAACCATATTATGATCCTTACGACCATAATATGTTTCTCATACAACCATAGTATGATCCTTACACGCAACCATACTATGATCCACACAATCATAACATGATTTACACTCAACCATAATATTATATTCACAACCATATTATGATCCTCACAACCATAGTATGTTTCCCACGCAACCATACTATGATCCCCACAACCATAGTATGATTCACACTCAACCATACTATAATCCCCAAAATTATTTATTAGGATTGGTTATTGTTGTTCTTAAAAAATAGAGATTTTTATTAAGTATGTTATTTTAAATTGCATTACTATTATTTCATAGCCAGATTTGAGGCCATGTTTTTGTTAAACATTTCATTCAAGAAACAAAGATATATATTCCAACGGTCAAAAATACGTTTAGTTGCCAGCAGGGGTGAATGCTACTTCACCATCCGTCAAGTAACGAATGTGATTAAACCATGATCAATGGATATATACTTAAGTGCTGGCAGATTTTAAATAAACGAGAACCAACCGGTATTAGAGTATTTCACCGAACAAAGTAAACACAATAAAAATCCCTCGAACTATCTTCCGATTTAGTTTTTTTTAATGGACAGCAACCATTCACTGTATCGTGTGAATTTCATAGCAAAATGAAATTCAAAAAACAATACTATGGTTGCGACGAACATGCTTTTATTGTAGAGAACATATTATTGTTGCGGTGACCATAGTGTAACCATATATTTTCTCTGCGTGCAGCAACAACGCTAGGTAGGTTCCTAATAAAGTCTTACTGAAAACGGTGGTGATAACAAATATTTCTGTACCTTAAAAATGTCTCGATTTACTATAAGGAGCACTTTTTCAATATTTCAATATTTAGTAAGACATATTACGTATAAGTTTAATTTTATGGTGTACCATAACAAAAAACTCTCATCAGATCAATTTAATACTGTCATAGTCTTTATATCGCCCTTCTTGCACATGCTAAGCTTAGCTAAGCTTACTCAAACCTGGTCTGCAACCCAATATGAATATTGATCCATATCAATTCTTCCTCCAACAATCACATTTTTTACTGTGACTTCCTAAAGTAAATAAAAGCTTCTTTGCGTATACCTTCGATTAGATGACCCATGCTATGACGTAGTACTTGTTGTCAAA
Organism: Hydrotaea diabolus; assembly: GCA_963513945.1. Taxonomy (NCBI): domain Eukaryota; kingdom Metazoa; phylum Arthropoda; class Insecta; order Diptera; family Muscidae; genus Hydrotaea; species Hydrotaea diabolus. The sequence goes on along the minus strand of OY740716.1, from coordinate 13,993,702 downwards.
AGCCGTAGAGGCTTTAGATTCCAGCTTTAGTTCTGAACGGCCCCTACAGGTATGAAATGTAATGTAATATGATATGCTATAACTATAATATTCTAAGCATTTTCAAAATCCCATTTTGTGTGGTGTTCAAGGGGTCACAGAGAAAGAATGACATAATTCCTTTACACCCTAGTAGCGGTACGACAATTACGTACATCCTGCACGGGGTAAATCCATATCTATCGGTCACTAACTTTAGTCATTAGTAGATGCACGTAGGAGTACTCGTATGTATATCTCCTGTAGATAACAGATGCCTGATATCAACCCCAATAAAATAACTATATATCGAACCTATCAGCCTGTGGCAATGTCAATGACGTTGTTTTGTTGTCGAGTGTCTTGTTTTACTCTGAACGTGTATGAAAGTGTGTGTTTTTACCGACATTCATTCACGGTCAAGGCGCATGTGCCGGCTGTTGTCGAGGTACAGAAACTTTGAACCGTTTCCTGCTAATTGTGTGTGTGTGTTTGTTTGGTTTCTGTATAAAAGTAGTATGTACTTATATGTCATCATGGTTCTGTCTGTCTGTCACTGGTGTAATAATCAATATATTATGGGCCAACAGGAAAAGTCAAGAGCAAGGCTATTTTAGCAGCTAATTTTATTTATCAAAAGTTTGCATCTCAGAGTTAGTGGGAAAACAAAAAGAAAGCTTTGCATATGTTATGAGAGAAAAGCTCTATTGGGCAGTCAGAAAATAATATTAAGTATACGTATACGTCCGCTGTCTCGACATCTGTAGAGGGCACAGTGGTTTGAAAAAAAATTTCCGCTAATTATAATTTTTTTTGCAATATTCCATTTTTATAATAAATTTTTTCCAAATTCTAAACAAAAAAAAAATTTTAATAAAACAAGTGTAACAAAACTAAAGTTGGGCGACCTGCGACACTTAGTAAGCGAACACACTAGTAAGCAAATTTTAAAGCCTGGTAGAAACATCTCACATTGTACAGCAACGTTTTCCCCACCTTTTTTAAAATTTTAATAGTTTAATAAGACACCTAAAATATAAATACATGTTAAAATTTTTATTATAATCAGAAAATACATCTTTTATATTTACTTTATTAAAAAAAAATTCTTTCAGATGTGGGCCGCGATTGCTCCTCTTACTAGTGCTTTATGAAAACAAACACACAAAGATAAGATTCGGTGCAACAACCGAATTTTTTTGTCAACCTAATGCTTGAGGTTGGATGAACTATAAGGTTTTAATCAGTACAACCGAATGTTGGTTGGTGCACTGCAACTATTAGTAAATGGAACTTAGGGTATCGGTAAAAGTAACAACCAATCGACACCTCCAGAATTGTTTTTTAGGATATAAATAGCCATACATCGCACTTGTACCCCACGAATCATAACGACAATTATGAATTTCGTTTTCTCGATGAGAGAGAGAAAAAAATTGGACTGCTTTTTACAGGGAAAATTGAAAAATTGACCAGTTCGGGCAAAAGGTAAAAAACTTCCCCTTCTAGGGACTAAAAGAAGCACTGACCAATTTTTAGTTTCTTGACATTTCCACTATGTAATTTAATTAGTTAACGTTTAAATGAGTTTTATTTGGAAGTTCAAGGCCTAGATGTTTTTACCTTCCGATAAAAGGGCGTGGCCATCTCAAAAATCCAAATATCTACCTACTTATATATTTAAGATTTGGACTAGATTTGGTCTAATAATCGGTCTCCTTGAACGATGATAATAACATGTAATGAATCACAATATCACATTATTTTTAAAAATTCGCAGAAATTTGAGGTCTTGACCCATGGCTCTAGGGTCCCTACACGCAGAGAAAATATATGGTTACACTATGGTCACCGCAACAATAATATGTTCTCTACAATCAAAGCATGTTCGTCGCAACCATAGTATTGTTTTTTGAATTTCATTTTGACAATAGTATGATTGCGACACTATTGCTATTGTTGAAATGTAACAATAGTATTATTGCCAAATTTATAAATGAAAATATGGTTGTAGCAACCATATAAACATGGTTAGTGCAACAAAAGTATTGCTGTTTAAAATTTACGTTAACAATAATTTGATTACGACAATCATACAGTATAGTTGCGACTATGAACATAACAAAAAAGGTTTTATAGAGCATGCATGTTCGTATGTGTGTATGTGCGTATGTTTTTTGATATACAAAAAAAACACATACACACGATACAGTGAATGGTTGCTGTCCATTAAAAAAACAACAACAATCGGAAGGTTGTTCGAGTGTTTTTTTATTGTGTTTACTTTGTTCGGTGAAATACTCTAATACCGACTGGTTCTCGTTTATTTAAAATCTGCCTGCACTTAAGTATATAGCCATTGAACGTGGTTTAATCATATTCGTTACTTGGTGTCTACGGATGGTGAAGTAGCATTCACCCCTGCTGGCAACTAAAATTATTTTTGACCGTTGGAATATATTTTTTTGTTTGTTGAATGAAATGTTTAATAAAAACATGGCATCAAATCTGGCTATGAACTAATAGTAATGCAGTTTAAAATAACATACTTAATAAAAATCTCTAGTTTTGAATAACAACAATAACCAATCCTAATAAATAATTTAAGGGATCATAGTATGGTTGAGTGTGAATCATACTATGGTTGTGGGGCTCGTAGTATGGTTGTATGAGAAACATACTATGGTTGTGAGGATCATACTATGGTTGTATGAGAAACATACTATGATTGTGAGGATCATAATATGGTTGTTGAGATAAAAGTATGGTTGAGTGTGAATAATACTAAGGTTGTGTGGAACATAGTATGGTTGCGTGTGAATCATACTATAGTTGTAAGGACATACTATGGTTGTATGAGAAACATACTATGGTTGTGAGGATCATAATATGGTTGTGAAGATAATAGTATGGTTGAGTGTGAATCATACTATTGTTGTGAGGATCATAGTATGGTTGTGGAGATCATAGTATGGTTGAGTGTGAATCATACTATGGTTGTGGGGATCATAGTATGGTTATGTGTGAATCATACTATTGTTGTGAGGGTCATAATATTGTTGTGTCACAACCATATACCCAGCAATAGTATGATCCTCTTCGAATATTGTCACCCCAACCATACTTTTTTTCTGCGTGTAGGAAACAGAAAAATATTTCCTTTCGAAGATGAAGGTATGAGTACTTAGCAATAATATAATTTCTTCACTTAATATGCACAAACTTTAAGGATCTGGATTTACGGTCCCTAGGGAAGCACAAATTGCCCCTTTCAGCAAAAGACATACGTATATTCAAAATCAATAAAACTTCCTTGCGAATCTGAATACGACAATGGGCCAATTGTATATAGCTCGCCGATAATTAGGCAATTTCAAACATTTCTCAAATACTACCAACTTCATTGTGATACGTTCATGGTGGAAAGTATAAAAACGACGGCCCAGCTAAACTTATGAATTGGCAAATTGTTATGCGATTGTACGCACATTTGGACGATTAAATTAACCGAAAAAATCACGAAGTGCTCGATATGCATTTTGATTTGAAAGCACATTTTCATAATAAGCCTGAATAACTTTAACGCATTACTCGCTTGTGTATCTTTCTGTGGATCAAATTGGGTTAGTCTGAAATATCGAGAAATATCAAATAAAATGCAGAAAAAAACTTCACTTTTAGATGTGGTTCACATCAACATAGGTCCTTAAAATGTAGCCACCCTTTATTAAATTTGTTGTTCTGTCTGCAACACCGCAAAATATTGATAAAGTAATGGGTGATCCAAGCAGAGATACTATTTTCAATAGCCTTTTTATGACAGATCACGTATGAGTCGTGTCATGCTGTCATGTTGTTTTTGTTTAGTATTGTATGGCATTTCATATTGGAAAGACCTATGCCTGAACAACGTTTAAAAATTGTTCAACTTTATTACTAAAATTTTCGTTCTGTGTCTGGAAAGTGTTTCGTGCACTTCGTTCAACTTATGGTCAACATAATCGGCCTACAAAACGTACTATTCGCAACACCATCACCCATCTGGAGACCCAGCATTCAGTATTGGATAATTTTCGACCGAATAGACCACGTCCAGCACGCAGTGAAGAAAATGAAGACCGTGGAGAGTCGATTATGCACCGTTCGCAGCAACTCGGACTGACGTATGGAACGACTTGGCGCATTTTACGTGGAGATCTTAAAGTGAAAGCGTACAAAATACAGCTTGTGCAAGAAGTGGCGGCGCCACTTCCCACACATCGCATCAATCAGTGGATTTATTGAGAGAACACTTCGGTGAGCAGATAATTTCACGTTTTGGGCCGGTCGATTGGCCACAAACCCGATTCAATTCAGGCCTTGGAGAAAAACATCACGCATGTCATTCGCCACCATCGAAAATTGGACTCAACGGATGGACCATCTTAGACGTAGCCGCGGCCAACATTTGATAGACATAATCTTCAAAAAATAAATGCGAAAGAATGTTCTTTCAGCTAGTAACAAACATTCCCCATTCAATTTGAATTTTCTGTGTTTTTTCTTTAAAAAAGTAGGGAACCTCGAATAGATCACGCGTTATATATAAGTCGTAAAACTTTAAGACGACCTAGTCAACAAGTACGTTCGTATTTCTGTCACAAGCTCGTTAGCGAACAAACGAAACAACTGAGAATCCCAAAATTATGCATGATGGCTTAAGCTGTTTGGGATTGTAAATGGGCGAAGGAATTTATGGCTCATGGACCCAAAAAAACGTCCAGCAAGCTCAAAACAGGCAATTAGTACTGAATATGGCCATTTGTGCACTTTAGTAAAAGCAATCCAAATAAAGAGTAATTCCGCAGTTTTGGCTGAAATTAGGGATGGGTGTATTGGCGGAAAAGGCACAAAAAACGTTTTTCTTTGCGCTTTAGTAGTGTTGGGACGAAGGAGGGTATATTTGGTTTGGTCTGATCGAACTTAACGACGTTTTTTCTTGTTTTTATTTCAAATCACTGTGCTATGTAATTACTTTTGAGCGGTGACTACCTCTAAAGCTTAAAGCTCTTCGACCATGAGTCAATATGCGAGATATTTGTACTATTTCGTGCTTATGCACATTTATGTATCTCCGTCAAATTCATTCATAAACTGCACAAAGCCCTTATCCAAGGCTATTTTTAACGCAAACTTTACATCTACCGGCCGGAAAAAAGAGAAATATTTGCGGGTCGACAAAAAAGCAAATGTGTGATTGATGATAGAAACGCACATACGCACTGAAACAATAATATCCTCTAAACCCCTGCAGCTTTTAGATTTGGAACATGACTAATGCCACATACTGGGAATTCAATAAATATTTGTCTACGGCAAGCATTAACAATTATTTTCCGTATGAGCTACAACATGAAATTTGAAGCTACTCGGAACTTATTTACTCTTCTGTATCCTTTGTGTGGACCAGAAAAAAGGGATACTGTAGATGCTGCTCCCGATATAAAAATAGATTTACATCGTATTACGATTTAAAAGGTTTTAACACAAGCAACTTCTTTGCAATTCTTCTAAAAATAACTTCAGTATCATGAGTCTTCTTACCAAGAAACGAACTAAGGGTTGTATTGTGGGACAAATTGGGATAGAGCAATGTTTCCTTTGTCTTTAAAGAAACAACGCAGTTCATGTACACAATCCCGCAAGGGCAGACTTTCCTCTTACTGCTTCAATTATTGGTAAAGACATTTAGCATGAATGAATATGTAAATCGCATAATGTTTCTAGCGATGAATGATTAAAATAAGAAAATTTAAGAGAATTTTAAAATAATTTTACAAGTTGTATGTAATGATAAACGTTACCGAAATAACCCATTCATGGGTATGTAAATTTGAAACCATTCTCAACATGCAGATGCTAGCGTATGTCCGAAGTTACGCGTATTTGCTGTTGACGTCATCGAAAGACTTATGTTGGCCGCAACGCATTTGGCTACCTCGGAAATGCCAGTATTATGATAAATAAAGGGTGTTTTTTTAGATGTGTGGTTTTCAATCTGGCCACACGTTTTTTCGTAGTTGCTCTTTTGTCACTTGATTGATTTCTGCTCAGTTCGGTTTGCCATTTCATAATTAATAGACTTACTCCGGAACAACGTTTGCACATAGTGGTGGATGGGCCCAAGAGCTGCCACATCATCCGGAAAAAACAACGATTTGGTGTGGTTTGTGGGCCGGTGGAATCATCGGTCCATATTTCTTCAAAAATGATGCCGGTGAGCATGTAACCGTCAATGGCGACCGTTATCGTGCCATGATAACCAACTATTAAGCTCGTGATCTCGGCGAAATTTCGTTTCAACAAGACGGCGCCACTTCCCACACATCACATCAATTAATAGATTTATTGAGAGAACACTTCACGTTTTGGGGCGGTCGATTGGCTACCAAGATCGTGTGATTTCACACCGTTAGACTTTTTTCTGTGAGGATATGTAAAGTCTAAAATTAATGCGGACAAACCCGCTTCGATTCAGACCTTAGAGCAACACATCGCGCGTGTCATTCGCCAGTTACCAGTCGAAATGCTCGAGCGAGTCATCGAAAATTGGACTCAACGGATGGAACATCTGAGACGTGGCCGCGGCCAACATTTGATAGACATAATCTTCAAAAAAAAGTAGGGAACCTCGAAATGGATCACGCGTTATTATATAGAGCTCACCTTATGCCACTTCATTACTATCGTACGTAATAAAAAAGTATATATACAGTACCTTTACAACATAACAAGCTATTAAAAAATAGAGTACTGTACTCAATAGTGTGCTAGCAACCCTTTAAAGGAATGGCTAATGCATCGCTGCATACTTTTAGGAGGTTAAGTTATTGTTGTTACACAGAGGAAAACCATTAGTTTCGTTTTGATTTTGAATAATCCGTTTCAATAGCAATATTACTTATAGCCACCAACATGTGATGGAAAGTATTCTTATTTCATCATTCCGTTTGCAACAACTTAAAATGTTGATCTCGAAGTGCTTGGCAAGATGTATCGCAAAACACTTTGTTTTCAAAAATAAGGATTTTCTGGAATGGCCGTTAGCAATAATCTAGAAAGAAATAACATTTTGAAGAATCCACCGAATTGCGAAACGCTCTGTACTGATATTTCTGATACTGCAATCACATTTGAGAAGTACATCAACGCCGATGAGGGTCTTCCAACTAGTGGCTGATGGGAATATACTTCTTTCTGTTTCGGAAAGAAGAGCCGGGGAAGCAACGGATTGCGAAGCAAAAAAAAAGGAGAACTGAAAGCCCTGAAAATTTTACAAAATTATTTTGAAAGGACATCAGGAACTGAAGAGAGCACATTCAATAAAATCAAGAGCAAGAACATTTGATTACACTGTGGAACATTTTTGGGGTTATTGTGAGTGAGTAAGTGAAGTTACTTAATTGTAAATAAAAGCAGAACGCGTTAATCTATTTCTATGATCTATGTCGCATTTTGTTTATAGGTTATGTGACTTTAGTGAAAGTTATAAGACTCTACACGTTTTTCCGTTTGGGATTTATATGTTTTAAAAAAAAAACAAAATTTTTTTTTTGGCAAAATTTTCTTCATAAATTTATTTCTAATTGCAAAAATGTTGATTTGGTAGAGAAACAGTATATTAATGGATTAAAGAAAATGTAATTATTAATTTTTCTCAATTTATTTCAGCAAAATCGAACTAGTCGTTCTCGAGTTATGTCAAACTACGTTTTTGCCAACATTTTACAACTAAGCGAAAAAACATCAAGATAAGGAATAAATGTAAAAGGTCATAAAAAAAACTGGCACATACGAACGCAAAACCCTTTGAGGGTTTTAATATACTGACCTAGTACCATCACACTGACTTGGAATTTCTCACCCCCAGATTGGCTGTTGTACTCTGTTATTAGCAATGAAAATTTTAAACAATCAAAGATAACCAGTTACTTTAAGTATTTTAGTCCATCCAAATGAAATTCAATTTTTAATACATGCATTTTTGTAAAACATCTTTCAATTTCTATGAATGTTTCATGAAATCCCTATTTTATCAGTACCATTTTTACGTGAATTTATATAAATACAGTTTTTGTTTTGTTTATATGATGATGATTATAACACTATCCTTATAAATGACTTATTTTCGCCAAAAAATTACAAAACACCCATTTAAATGAAACGATTTGAAAAAAACCTTTATAGGTGGAAACTACAGTACGTGAAACACAATGGAACAAAAAGTTCGGTCCCTTAAGGATTCCACTTACCCAGGTTTGACTATTTCTAACATTTTTCTAAAGTCCAACACATTTTCCTGGCATTTGGTACCAAATTCAAAAAATAATTGTATCCAACAAATTTTTGAGTAATAATTATTTGTTACTTTCGCAAATATGACCAGCATCTCCTACTTAAACTGCTGATGCAATAACTTTTTGATTTGATTGTTCTGATAAAATATTTGAATAGTATACACAACCACAATAATTCGTTAGTGGCAACTAAACTGTTGCACTTGTGTATGATTCCCAGAAAAGAAAAGAGTAAAAATATTGGTAATATACAGATTTTTTATTAACTAAAGCTAAAAAATACCATGTTTTGACCTTTTCAAAACATTCTGTCATATTGCATCTAGCATTTAATGGTCATTTTAGAAATATTCTTTTGACATTCCAATTCAATTTAAATAACGATTTTCTACTCTCAGCACACATGTGGATATCTGCTTAACTTTTCCTCACATAGCTTAAACAACCCAGTCAAGGAAATAACCAACAAGTAGAAAGCATTAGAATAAAATGAAAACACATAGGAAAAGCTACAGTAGAGCAACACTAAGTGTTGCCTGGCGCTATCTGACATTTCCATTGGACTTTTTTGACATTTTTTAGCATAAACGTACTCAGAACGTTTTGACGTACGACCATCATTTGTGTTGTTTACTGTGACTTTAAAAAATCAATTTGCCAAAAAAATTAAATAAACTCGTAAACATTTTCGTGCGATCATTTTTTACAACTTTTGACGTGATTTATCACAAGAGTGCATCGGTGAACTTAAATCTTTGTATGGCGACGAAGCACCATCCTATAGCACTCTAAAATACTGGTTTAATGAATTCAATCGAGACCGAAGCTCGCTCAAAGACGAAGGTCGTGTAGATCGTCCAAAAACAGTCGTTGTGCCAGAGAACATTGATGCCGTGCTTGAACTGATAATGCTAGATCGTCTTGTGACATACCGTGAGTTAGAGCACCCTTAGGCATTCATTATTGCATGAACACCAGGCCGTAAAAAAGGTTTGTTTTCGATGGATCCCGCATAATTTGACAATCGCTCAAACAAAAGGCTCGTGTCGATTGGTGCAAAGAAATTTTGAAAAACTACGATCGGGGTGCTTCAAAAGACACAGGTGACGAATCATGGATCTATGCGTATGAGCCCGAAACAAAACAGCAATCGATCGTGTGGATCTACGAAGACGAGCCAAATCCAACAAAAGTTGTTTGTGGAAGAAGCACTTCGAAGCAAATGGTCGTCTGTTTCTTCGGCAAAACTGGTCATTTGACGACTGTTCCGCTTGAGCAACGTATAACGGTTAATTCTGAATGGCACACCACAATTTGTTTGCCTGAAGTCTTTGGAGAAATTCGAAAAACGAACAAGAGAAGACGAATCATTGTGCTCCATGACAATGTGAGCTCTCACACATCGGCTCAAACCAGCGCCTTTTTGACCGGACAGAACGTCGAATTAATGGGTCATCCGCCGTACAGCCCTGACTTGGCACCCAATGACTTCTTTTTATTCCCGCACATCAAGAAAAAAATGTGTGGTCAACGATTTTCGTCACCAAAAGATGCTGTTGAAGCGCTCAAAAACCATGTTTTGGCGGTGTCTCAATCGGACTGGAAAAAGTACTTCGACAATTGGTTTGAGCGCATGCAAAATTGTACTTATATAAATCATGCTGGAGAATACTTTGAAAAACAATAAAACCATTTTTAATGATAAATATTCGCATTTTCATTATTAGGCCAGAAATATATATAGCAGCTATCGTAGTTGCCGTTCAAGCCATTAGACGAAGCGGAAGCAGAAAGCGTTTAAAAAAGAAGAATAAAATATTAGTGAGTATTTGTGGAAGGATTTCAGTGCAAAAAAAAATTTATTTAACAAAATCTATGTTTGAAAATAAATCGATGTTTTAAAAAAAGTATGTGTTCAGTAGTATCAGTTCAGGTTGTCGGTCGATCAATAATTCCGTGATTTCATGTTTCATCCACAGGTTCAAAACGCTTATTCGAATTGCGGTTAAAAAACTCCAAACAACCCTTTGAAGCTGTCACAAGATTACTTTTATGGTAAATTCAGACAAACGCTGCACCCATCTTGCAGACGGCTTTCTTAAACCCAACTGAACATGTAAAATCTAAACCACACTGCCATATGGAATGAGTATGGCATCAACAATCTCACGCACTTTTACATATCGTGGCCGTCCAATTGGTCGTCCAAAACGTTCAGCATCGTTAGTTCTTGGTTTGATTGACAGTTTTCTTTCGCAAAAAATAAGGTTTAATGAGCACTTGAAATTCACTTTTTCCATCTTAAACAAAATCCACGAAGTTTTATGTTTTGAACAGCTGTTGAACACAAACTAAATGACAGAGCTCTCTCAAAAGTTGACAGTAGTATATTGACAGATGGTGCTTGATTAGATAAATACGAAGGAAGTGGAAAAAGTCATGGAATTATTTAAATGCCCTCGTATATATGCCTGCTAATATTTCTGCAAACATATTAATGTTCAGGTATAAACAGATACGAGTATATGTTTGCACACAAGCATTAGAACACTTGTGAACATAAGAGCAAACATATGAATGTTTCGAAACATTAATGCAAACATATGAATGTTTGGGAATATTGGTAGGAACATATTAATGTTAGCTGTTGCAAAAATCATCACATTAATATGTTTGAACGCAAACACATATCGTATTTAACATGCTTTTCCTACTTGCATAAGCTTTCATTTGGAACTATACCTTCATTAAAGGTTAGTGTTCTTAAAAATGTCGACTACTTTATGAGAAAGAGATTTATCTTTTATCCATGTAAAAGCTTGTCTATAAAATGCATTAGCCTTTCGGAGACGGCTGTAAACAGTTGACTGCGGTAGTGTGTAAATATGAATAATATCAAGCACAACTCGCTTACTTAAGAGAAGTATGCCATTTGTTCTCGAACGGAATGTTGAGGGAGATATGTGTATGGATATGTGAACATTCATAAGAATTCTTTTGCAATACCCGGGATAAGGTTCTTCCAAGAACTCAATTACTCCACCCCGTGATGAAGAGTAAAGTGAACTGCGTTTCATAGTCATGGCGACGCCCTTAAGTATGCAACACACAAAATTCTTAGAAATCAAAAACAATATGAATTCGAAAAATTCCACCAAAACGTAGTACGAAAAAGTGAAACGTTAGTGCAGGCAACAACAGCAGACAAGCGACTTATTTAAATGCCACTACACATACACGGAGAAAATAGAATTTTTGAAATATGTTTGCATATTAGCTGCAAGTTATCGTTCAAACGAAAAGACATAGTGGAAGCAGAACGTGTTTTGAAAAAAAGAACCTAAGTGAGTATTTGTGGAAGTATTTCAGTACAGAAACCAAGATTTGAGAAAACTTGTAAATATTATTGAACAAAATCTATGTTTGAAAAATATATATGTTCAGTATCAAACAGCTGCCCCCAGTATTTATTGTTGTATAATTGTATGAATGCCCGTAATTTCAACAAATAGAAAGGTATTTATGAGTTTTTCGATTTTTGCAAACAAAAATATATGTTTGCACACAAACATATGCATGTTTGATCACATTGCTACAAACATATAAATATTTAGTGTGGCCCAAACATTAATATCCCAGTAAAAAATAGGATCATCCAAAGATTAATCCTGGATCGCTCCTTTGCGAGCAATGGAGTACTCCATAAAGCTCCGAGCCTCATGCATTTTGTACTCATTTTTAACACTGCGTGTCCGCTAAAGTGAGTACTCCCTTTGAGCTCCTTATGGAGTACAAAAGGAGTACTCATTTTGAGCTCCTTATGGAGTGCAAAAGGAGTACTACTTTTGAGCTCCTTATGGAGCTCCTTATGTTGTTTTCCTGCATAAAATGTTTGCGTGCTAATATGTGTTTTCCACCGTATATTCGCACACATACACACCGATGCAGAGACAGATCCTAAGATACGCTAGCAAGGCAATGTTGCAGCTACACAAGGGGTGTGAGAAGCCTCAGACAACCTTTTGCGAAAGTGTATCTGTCAATGGGGTCGGTCACACGACCAATATTTGGCTAAGCTTGCAACAACTACAACAGGCGCATCTCTTCCACGACCTTGAATTATACCAAACGAATGTGGCTAGGGGGTCTCTGGTGGAGGCGATGGCAAAAGTAAACCGGGTAAGGATTTCATTCATAAAAAGCCACTGTGTGTGCCATGCGCATTAAATATTTCGTGCAGTTTCGTATTTCGTTGGCAAATTTTTACATTTATAATTTCCCCTGTTTTGGGAAACTCTCTCTAGTCTCGCTCAGTTGTCGCTCTCTCAGTTCAGCTCTCTACGCAGGGCTGTACTCAAGGTCATTACAAATCCCAAGAGCCACCAAAATATTCATTCATAAAAAAATCCAAGTGCAAGTTGAGAGTTTCGATTTAGGGGTGAAAAGCTGACTATATAAAACGACAATTTGATACCTACAAAAAGACCAAACATCCATCCCAGCGGCTGTTACGTCGTAAAAACACGAAAAATGTCGAAAGATTTCATTCATGAATAAAAATGAAACCGTCATGTGGGGTCACCAAAATGCCGAATGGAACAGACGGTAGTTTGTGGCGCAGACATGCCACTAACGCCTTCTTCTAAGCAAACTAACTGGGCTAGACATGAACAACAAACACCTACTGAAACCTCCTTTCTCTGGTCTGGGTTTACCAGTTTCCCTTTTTTGTGTGTGTTTGTCTTGTTAAATGTTCTTTCCGGTATAGTCATTTCGTTTTGTTGGTCTTCATGGCAACAAGTTGTACGTTTATAATGTGACTGGCGCCAATTAATTTTTCTTAAATGTGTCTGCCCAACCCCGGACAAGTATGCACATCCAAAACCTCAACACCGCCAACCGACTTACCGACGTGGTTGTCTCCATGCTCCATTTCACTTTGACTTCGACTCGTGTTTTGTGTTTACCTTTTATTTCTTAGTCCTGGCCCCAAATGTCAAGGCCACAACGTATCATATAAACGTGGTCGTTTTTTCTGTTTTGTTTTATGAATGAAATGGCTTGCAGCCTCAAGAAGGGTTGGAATGGATGTTTGCGCTTCAGAGTGGCCAGGAACTTAATAGCCGAATACATAATTTGGAATTAGTACCTACACTGAAAATTGTGGCGTGTAATATTTATAAAGACGGTTGGTATAATACAAATTAGTTTCTTTATATAAGTATGAAGCAAAAATATACATAAGGTTGGGTTGTTAACATTCAAATATAATCATATGAACTAGTGCTGGCTATATGATTGTGGCAACTATACTCAAACTTTCTATCACTGCCACCATCAGCATTAAATGATCGAAACTAACTATTTCCGCTCAACTATATAATGATCACATGCAACCATATTATGATTCCCTCAACCACATAATGATTACACAAAGCCATATTGCTCAGGAATGTCACTGCTATTGTGCATGCAAAATGTCACTGCTATCGTGCTTTTTACAGACACAAGGACGGACGGACACACGAAAGGGCGAACATTGCTTAAAGATCGTAGAATTTTACGAAAATCCTTCCCTTCGGAGAGGGTATACAAAATTCTATTCCATTTTTAATAAAAACGACCAACTAATTCTTTTTTGGAAATCAATTTTTGTTTTACATTTATAATTTTATTTCATGATTCGTTTAAACAAAAAACTTTTTGTGGTCCCATGCTCCACACTGGATTGACGGGAATACATATATACACAGTAGACGCTCACAAATTAGAACTCTCCGAAATTTGAACTTCCAGATATTAGAACCAGCATTTTGATGCATTGACAAATCGAACCTATTACATATATAAGTAAGATGTTACGCAAAAACAGTATTTGGATAATAACATTTTCCTTTACTTCAATGAATTATTTTAAGTTTAAATCATTTATGTGATATAATTTGACTGAAATGTGATTTAAGTTTTCGTCTTTCTTAACAAAATACTCAAAATTGGATATAAATAGTCTTATTTTTATAAAAATAAAAAAAAAACGTCCAGAAATAAGAACTTGTCAGAAATTAGAACCACACGAAAAACAAAGGGATTCTAATTTGTGAGCGTCTACTGTAGTTTATATACTTTTATAAAATTAAAGCAATACATTTTTTACGTGATAATTTGTTTTTTTAAACGTAAGCCCTTTTTATATTAGGCCATCGATACATAATTTAAATACTGAATTTGGATGGAAAAACTATTTTAACTTGTATTAAATTCGACCGCCAAAAGACAACGATAATGAATGGAAATGGGTTTCGTTCTTCTATGTGAATGCCGTATAAAAAAAAATTTTCCGTATATATTTTTATTAGCAAGAGATTTCCTATTTATGTACGTAAGAAAATACTTTCTTAAACACAATAATTGTTTATAAAAAGAAAACGCATATAAAAAAGAACATTGGGGTATATGTCGACTTTATTAGAAAGCTTTCATTGAATGTCGACATTCTTATACCAGTTGTCTACTTTATTAGAAAGCTTTCATTGAATGTCGACTTTCTTATACCAGTTGTCTACTTTATTAGAAAGCTTTCATTGAATAATCAAATGTTCTTAAGGAAATATTATTTTTTAAAGGCTTTTGTCACTTGTGTTGCTTGACAAACAGTTATTTTATCCTCTTTTTCTAATAAGGATTTTGAAATATTTTGCTATCAAAACGAAATAAATGAACACGGTGCTTTGCAGAAAATTGTGCGACATAAACAAAAATTTAAAGATCATTCGGCTCTGTTGTATCAAAGTTTTTGATCTGCTTTGTGTTAGACGAAGTTCAGAATTAAGTTAAACGAAGTTGCAACGATGGCGACTGTCTTACACCGTTGAACGTTAGTAATTGTGAAGAAGATCATAAGACAATTTATCTCGCTGTTTTAAAAAAACCACCAAATGCAAATACTAGCTGTACATTCTTCATAGCGCAATACTCGTATCATTGCTATGAAGATTGCATTTCGAGTTCGAAGACTATTAGCAAAGGGTAATTCTCATTAATCATAATAGGACTCTCGTAAAAATTATTTGATTTGAAGAAGTAATCGTTGCTAAAGACTGGTGAAAAAACCTTGGCGGGTTTAGAAACAGCTGTACAGTCTGCCTGGCAACCGTTGCCAACACATTTCACTAATTTTTTAGCTGATTCTGAAAAAGAAACAACAAAAAGGTCTCAAACCAGAATAAAAACGGTTTAAGTCATAATAATGATAAAAGACCGAATAAAAGTAAACAAAACAAAAACATAATTAGTAGGTTAATTTAATATTAAAAATTGTAACAGCAACTATAGTTCTGGTTTAAAGAGGTAAAGAATAATTAGTTTACTTAACAATAAAAATGATTTCTATATATAATTAATAATATTAACAATTTCATTGTTAATTGAACATATATAGTTTAATATACTAACTATGAAATTTTAATATTAACAATAATAACAATTTTAGTGGTTAAAAACTCAACAATGCATTGTTAAAACAACAAAAATTGTTTTAAACTTAACAATTTTCATGATTAAAAAATGTAACCATAGAATAGTTAAATTAACTATTATTATTGTTGTGAAATACCAAACAACAACAAAATGTTCAAATTAACCTTATATAACGTAGACTCCAAATCATGTTTATTTATGGTTAAGTTAACCTTATATAAGGTTATTTTCTTCTCAATGTAGGCGAGGTTTTTTCATAAGAGATGTACTTATATCCGTCACTTCCTGTATCTTTTTAATTTAAGGCTATAAAAAGGTTTAATTTCAATGCATGGTCTTTACTTTTATTGCCATTTTTTTATTTCTTTATACTTGTAAAGTTTCCATCAGTACAACTGAATATTGGTTGATGTACTGCTATTGGCATTTAATGGTTGAATTGACAAAGTATTGGAACATCGACAATTGTTTTTTCTGGATATAACACGACAATATAATGATCCTCACAACAATAGTATGATTCACACACAACCATACTATGATTCCCACGAACATATTATGATTCACCTTTTTCATACTATGATCCCCAAAACCATAGTACGTTTAACAAACAACTATAGTATGATCCTCACAACCATAGCATATTTTACATAAAACCAAAGTATGTTTGACATAAAACCACAGTATGTTTCATATAAAACCATAGTATGTTTCACATAAAACCATAGTATGATCCTCACAACCACAGTATGATCCTCACAACCATATTATAATTTACACGCAACCATGTTATGATCCCTATAAACATAGTATGATCCCCCTCATAGTATGAACCTCCTCAACTTAGTGAGTGTTTACTTTATTAAAATTATTTCAGTTATTATAATCCAAACCAGTTTGTTTTTAAATCGTTTTATATCGTGTTACTATTGAACATTTTCATTTAAATGAAACTAAAATGTAATTCGAAAGGCCGTGAAATAGTTCTTTAGTTGCAAGCCGGTGTGACTGCAGATTCGGTAATCGCTGCTTTACCAACCTTGTCAGCAAAATGTCCAAGAAATTTCTTACAACCTTGAAAACTTACAATTTAGTGTTGTAACGTTGTTAGAAAAAGCATTGGTAGTACATAGTCAGACAATAAAATTGTCAGACATCTGACAATCGTGTGAACACATAACGTTGTCATTGACAGATAATTGTCAGATGTGTAATGTTTATACTTTTTTTGTTGAGATGAAAATTTGTTGGAGCACTTTACTTATTTTTTCCAGATTCAAGCATATTGGTGGATTCACTAAAGTCAGAACATTGTTAAATTGTTCGAAGTCCATTCGAAAAAATTGCGATACAACTTCGCCTCGTCAGTTCGTCGTTGAATGAGCATTTTGCATTAAACTCTTTCACCAAAAATTTGCGACTTATTTTGCTTTTTTGTCTTGATCCTTATTTCCAATGCAGTTAAAATCTCTGCAATTCATATTTTCGGTCAAATGCTTTAACAGTTCTGGCAATGGCTAACTAACTCATTTGGCAACTGTTGTCATACAACAATCTAACAACTGTGTGAGCTGACAATTTTTGTTGGCAGATCAATTTTTTGTCTGACAATGAAACTGTTAGGTTTTCTTGCAATTGTCCAGACTGACAATTCACCTTTTGCAAGCACTTTTTTGTTGTCAGTACATTGCCTGATCTAGAATGACAATTCATCTTTTTCAAGCAATTTTTTGTTGTCAGTATACTTTATTGCCAGATCTGGCAACAATGTAATATCTGACAACAGTCTGTACATAGCTTTAGAGTCTTAAGCTATGTTGGGGTCTAAAGTTTAGACGCCCAACATCGAATGTGATCAAACCATGATCAATGACTACTACTTAAGTGCAGACTGATTTTAAATGAACGAGAACCAGCCGGCCGTAGATTATTTCACCGAACAAAGTTAACACAATAAAAATGCCTCGCACTGCCTTCTGATTTCGCCTAGGTTTGCTCCGCTACCGTATGCTGTTGTTTTTATAGCCTCCACCGAAGAGTGGATGGTACAATAAATTCATGGTCAATACCACGGAATATTGTTCAGAGATCCTATAATGTATAGTAAATATATTGTCGCTATAAAATTTTAAGACGGTGTAGACGTGTTCGTGTCTGAAAGCACGATATAGGCCTAAATAATCAACCTAGGATTCTAAAATTTTGCATGATGATGGCATATGGTCATAAGCTGTTTGAGAATGTAAACGGGTGAAATAGGCCCAGGGACTAAAGATATTTCGGTAAAAAGTACTCTTTAATTAATAATAGCTTAACAAACTATAATGTTTTGTGGACCGACAATGGTTAAAATCTGTACTGTTATTTAGTACGCACTAAATACCTCAAAAAGTGCATAGGTGCGCGACTTTTTGGCTCTCGCTGCCCAACAAAAATCGTACCGCTTGGTCAAAATGGGTGAATTATAGTCAATATGGACAAATGGGTAGTTAAATTAAAGAAAATGTTGCTTCTAATACAAAAAAAAAAGATTTATATTGCAGTTTCGCTAAGATTAGGGCGAAAGAGCCCAAAAATCGGGCCAGTATTATATTACATACACCTTGCACATTGTACATCAATAATCGAACCATGTCACTTTTTCTCTTTCTATGAACCAAACCGTCAACAGCTCTAAGGAAAAAACTGTCGAACCAAACCAGAAACCGAAAAAAATAAAGAAAATTAATTTTTTTAACTAACAACTTTTGTTGCAGTTCCATTTACTGAAATAGCTGTAAGCCAATTAACAGTCAGTTGAACTGATGGTGCACTTGCAACCACAAATATGGTCTCTGAAAAAGGATTAACCGTTGATTGTAAACCAGCAACCCAATGAATATTCGTCGCCACAATGCTGCGGATCGTTGTTGTGCGTCATTACATTGAGTTCCCAGATTCAACTTGACATGGCGCTCTCTGTCGGTAACTTTTTATCCTGTCCCCATAAACTGCACTTAATTGTTATCCTTTAACTGCCGTTTAGATTACCATTTACCGATTATTGGATTTGTGCACTTGACTATGCACATGTTAAAAGTTTGCGGTTGAGTTCTACAAATTCATTGATTCTTTTCGATAGAGGGTGTTTGCTATGGTAATTTATTTAAAATTTGTTGCAAACTGTGGAGGCGTTAAATGGCTCTGCAGAGTTTTGTATTTACGGAGCTACGTCCTGTATGTGTAGTGACCAAAATGTCCCTTGCATACATACGAGTACATAAATGAATTGCTTCTTTCACGTGGGTTTATGCACCACTCACATACAGCGTGACATTTGGTTGACTTATTCTTGCATTGTGCACACTGGGTCACAATAGCCGATGAAGCTGATACTGAATTTGAGGCCAGGGCCAGGAATGTTTTATGTTTTGCCCATAGGATGGAATCGACTTTAAGTTTGGCATTTCGTTTGTAACACCTACAAGTACTTATCTGCGACCATATAAAATATACATATTATTGATCGCCATAAGTCTAAGACGCCATAATTCTATGGCGATCACGATATGTCCAATTGTTAAACGCACGATTCAGTCCAAACGAAAAAGGCTAGTCTTTAAACTTATGTTATGAAATTTGATTAATTATCTTTTAAAACATTTTTTTTGTATGTGGTGTGCATAGATTCTTTTCGTTTCGATAAACGGTCGTTGTCATAGGATGCTGGGGCCCATAAACTGTCCCCTCATGTAAGGGGACATATGAGTAACCAGGAACGATGAAAAATTTCACAAATCCAAATTTGTACCTATATTAAAGATTTCGACCAATTTGGAATTCGGACCATTTATAAGTAGGCCCGATTTTTAGATATAGGCCCGAGGAGCCAAAAAATCGGACTCCCTAAACTATTGACATATGTGACGCGCAAAATAGAAAGGGACCTAAGGCTAAAACCCAGTTTTGTTCAGGAGAGCCATTTTAAAGATAAGATCCTTTTCTATTTGCGCTTAAAATCGTCGACTTAACTTTCATAAAACGCGCATATCTCTGGGAGGAAACACTTTTTGGGCATGGGATCGGTCTCATTCGATGCTCAGATGTAGTCCACATCAAAAAACAAAAAGTGAAAAGTTGATGAAAAGTTTTGTTCAGGAGAGCCATTTTAAAGATTAGGTCCCTTTCTATTTGCACTTAGAATCGTCGACTTCACTTTCATAAAACGCGCATATCTCTGGGAGGGAACACTTTTGGGGCATGGGAT
This sequence comes from Hydrotaea diabolus, assembly GCA_963513945.1. Classification (NCBI taxonomy): domain Eukaryota; kingdom Metazoa; phylum Arthropoda; class Insecta; order Diptera; family Muscidae; genus Hydrotaea; species Hydrotaea diabolus. Next base: position 13,973,626 of record OY740716.1, on the reverse strand, counting down.
CGGTCTCATTCGATGCCCAGATGTTGTCCACATCAAAAAAAAGAAGAAAAAAAAATGAAAATTGATTTTTTTTACCCTTAGGTCCCTTTCTCTATGCGCTGTCACGTATGGGTTTTGTAAATCTCTAAAATTTCGCTAAGAAGCAGAATATCACATTAATTTTAAAAAGAAATTTGAGGCCTATATTCATGGGGGTAAGGCCCATAGACCCAAAAAATCGCCCTCATTTAACTATGGACATATGGCTATTGTGAAAATTTTAAATTTCGTCACAATTAAATAAAATGAATCAGAATATCACATTAATTTTACAATTCGCAGAGGCCTGAGACCTTTACCTATGTGGGTATGGCCCTAGGACGTCAAAAATTGGTCCCTTTGTACATAGCAAATGGGTACTCCGAAACAAAGGAGTTGTATGAAGAATCTGAATATGACATTTATTTCAGGATTCGACTGAATTGGAGGCCTTGGCTTATGGACGTGGTCTATAAGCCCTGGGGCCTAAAAACCGTCCTTTAAGGAGGGGGCATCTAGGTATCCTTAAGCACCTAAACAGTTACATTTTTTAACAAAATCAAATATACAGCTATAATTAAGATTTGTGCTAATTTGGAAATTAGACCGTACATGCCCAAAAATCGGCCTCCTTGAACTATAGTTATACTGGTATTAAAAAACATACGAATTTCGTCATGGATCGAAATATAATATTATATTTACGATTCGATTAATTTTTAGTCTATGACCCATGGGTTTAAGGTCCCTAGGATGCAGAGAAACTGGACCTTTAGAACATGGACATATGGATACTCAAATACAGTTGAATTTTATAAAGAATCTTAATTTGACATTCACTTTAGGATTTGGTTGAACTACAGGCCTTGACCTATGGGAGTGATCTATATACTCTCCGGCCCAAAAACCGTTCAGTAATGTTCGGCGATATATGGGTGTTCAAAAACAGTGAAATTATCTCACAACTTAAAATATTTACCTAGAGTTAATATTTGGGTTAATTTTGCACTGGAACTTGCCCATAGGGGTCCTTCAACTATGGACATATGGGTATTAAAAACAACAAAAAATTTCGTCACGAGTCGATTATATTTAAGGTCTTGGCCCGTAGGTCAAAGGTCTCTAGAGCGCCAAAAATAAGATCCCTTTGAACATCGACATATGGTGTAATTTCCTTTATAAACAAAATGCTTTAACTTTACAAATTTGTCTAAATTTAAAGGCCGAATCTACGTACTCCATTAAGCTCCCTCAACAATGGACAAATGGGGTCTTCAAAACTATAAAATTCACAAATATGAAGAGGGCCTCAAAAATTTAGTTCTGTAAAACATGGACCCACAACTAACAACCAGATCCCCCAACCAGATCCCTAAAAGTTCGGCCCGGCCAAACTTGCAAATTGCCCTCTTGTCTTTTTACCGTCTGTCATAGGACAGAGGGTACAAGTCTATTCACTTTGTCATTCCGTTTACAATACATCGAAATACTGGTTGGAGACCCCATAAAGAATATGTATTCTGAATCGTCGTAAAATTCTACGGCATGTTTAGATCGTCCATCTGTTCGTCCATATGTCTGTGGAAAGAATACTACAGTATGCATTATTGAAGCTTGGCGGCTTAATTTGGCAAAGACGTGTGTTGATGGACTAAAACGGTTGATATTGAAAATGGGCCAGATCGGTCAAGAGATTAAAATTTCCCCACACAAGGAACTTAAAAACACAAAATCTCATGAACTACTTATATTAGATATATGACGATAAAATTTAGAACATATCACGCTCCACATATCACCACCTCCACGCCCCACATATCACCACCTCCACGCCCCTTTAAAAAATTGGGTTGATATGCAAACTAATAACCGATCTAATATTTTTTTTCTGGATGAAACCAATGACGGCAATTATTCTAGAAAAAAATTCTTAAAACGACAATATCTCATGAGCTATTAAAGTGGGCATGGATCGAAACATATTCCGGTTAAAAAGTGGGGGGTGCCACACCCCTTTTAAAAAATCTCGTTTAAAGCCAATCTAAACGTGTTTTTTTAAGGGTAATTATGGTTCTAAAATGTTAACAGAATGAATGAAATACAAGGGGCTATAGCACTGCCTACTCAGCACTGAACATGAAAATACAATATCTCATGAACTATTAGATAAATGACTATGATATTTGGAGCATGCGGGGGCTGCTATATATATTTCTGGCCTTATAATGAAAATGCGAATATTTATCATCAAAAATGTTTTTATTGCTTTTCAAAGTATAAGTATTCTCCAGCATGTTTATACAATTTTGCATGCGCTCAAACCAATCGTCGAAGCACTTTTTCCACTCCGATTGAGACACCTTCAAAACATGGTTTTTGAACGCTTTAACAACATCTTCTGGCAACGAAAATCATTGACCACGCATTTTTTTCTTGATGTGCGGGAATAAAAAGAAGTCATTGACTGCCAAGTCAGGGCTGTACGGCGGATGACCTATCAATTCAACGTTTCGGCCGGTGAAAAAGGCGCTGGTTTGAGCCGATGTGTGAGACTTCAGGCAAACAAATTGTGGTGTACCACTCAGAAGCGGAACAGTCGCCACATGACCACTTTTGCAGAAGAAACAGGCGAAAATTCGAAGTGCTTCTTCCACGAACAACTTTCGTTGGAATTGGCTCGTCTTCGAAGACCCACACGGCTGATTGCAGTTTTGTTTCGGGCTCATACGTAGATCCATGATTGTTGTTGTTGTTGTAACAACAATATATTTATTTTGAAGTCTTGTTCGTCTATGGGGGATCTGCTTCGATATCCAGGTGAAGGAAACGCGCCATTTGAACTGGATGCGTCCACAGAGACCTGGGGGTCAGCTGAGTGGGCTTGGCCGGACAATTGAAGAGGTGCAGTACATCATGTGGTCCCTGATGGCAGGCGGGACAGATGTCCGGAACGTTAGCATCAATTCGTGCCCAGTAAGAATTGAGGCGGCTGCGCCAGAACCACGCGCGTCTGCCGAGGTAGTACCTTCTCCTCAGGTGAAGTCCCCGGGGGATGTTCCCCTAGCACTACATTCACACGCTAGCTGGATGCTGCTGCTGCGACATCATCGGCGTAAATGTTGGTCAAACCTGCCAGATAGTTTCGACGATCTAAAGGTTCTCTCTTATACCGCTGGACCTCTCTCTCTAGATCATGAAGATCGTACCTGATCTGCCTGGGTGAAGGCATCCTGTTCAAGAGATGGTGGTTAGGATGACTGCTGCGAAAACACCCTAGCAGGGATTGCTTAGACAACAGGAAATTGTGTCTGCGCACGGTAAGGACCTTCGTCTCCTCATGTAGATGGTCCTCAGAAGACATAAGAAGACACCCTGTTGATGTTGATCCCGCGACTGCCGGTTCCATGTACCGGATTGACCCGAAACTCTTCGGCCACAGGCAGTCACCTCAACAATATATGTTTTTGTTCGTAGATCCATGATTCGTCACCTGTGACGATCATATAAACGTCTTTTGAAGCACCGTGTTGCCTATGCCAGAAATTTATATAGCAACACTCGTACAATGTTGGCATGAATCGAACATCATACAGATGCCGCAATCCCTTGAAAAATTCACGTTTATGGCCAAACTAATGGACCAATCGTTCTAAGAAACTGATTGAAATCCTTTGTAGACTATATAATGAAAAAAGTGGACAAGGGGGCGTTGCACCACCCTTATCCCTTAACTGTTAAAGGCTATATTTCGTAAACTAATACTGATTTGACAATAGAAGCTGGTACCTATGATGTTGGTCCTAAAATATTGACAACGTTATCATATTGGTCCGTAACCCATGATGGTGGGTCTATAAGCTGTGGCATGACCAAACTTTATTTGTCCTCTTTTTTTCAAATTCCACTATGATTTTGCAAAATAAAGTTAGTAATGCGGGCAGAGAATTGTTTATTGTGGGTCAGTTGCTGCGCCAACTTGTTAGATCTTATTTGTAAATAGTTTCAACAATTTGTATGTCCCTTGTTCAGGAAACAACACGAAAATAAATCTCTTACCTAATTTCAAAGAAATTGTAATTAAAATGGCAAAAACATTGTTTAGTAAAAATGTGGTGAAGAAAATTAATTTAAGGCTGGCTTAAAAGGTTTAAAAACGATTTTTAATCGAGCGTCAAACAAATATTGCCAGCCTTATCTCAATTTTAAATAAAATTTAAAAAGGTTATTCAGAAGACTTATTTTATTTATGTCAATGCGAGAGTTCTAAGATACCAGTAGAAACCACTGTTTCCAAAAAAAAAGGGAGCCTAAAGACGATTTGCTTTTATATGAAGAGGCGAAAATATTATTTTGTGTAAACCTGGTTCGAACTTCGTATCTTCCGAGATCTTGCCTTTCAAAAAAAGCTCGACTAATTTGTGGCAAACAAACGTAATAGATGACTACATCAAAAAATAGTGATCACTTACGTTAACTGTTCGATGTCTATACTCGTATCAACTATACCAACTTAAATTATTATTGTTATTCTTGTAGTGAATTAAATTATTTTTTAATATTAATTTTTTAATAAGTACCTATAATATGTTATAGGGCGGCTTTGGCGCATAGGTTCCACCCACGGCCATTTATGGTTCTACGCCAATTAGTTGTGAAGTGAAAAAGAAGTTTTATAGTGAAAATGTGCCGTAAAACAAATTTTGGCCACGAGGGGCATCTCAAAGGGGAATTTTCACCCTTTGCATGTCTGGTATGTTAGAATATTCCAGCGGTTTGGATTGTATTGAGCTTTGCCCTCGAAATCTGGCAACACCAACCGTATCTTATCATATTACTTAACGTACACATCGTTTAAAATATTAAAAACCCTGGACATTTACAAAATTGTTCTTGTTCGAACATTTCCGTTTCGTGTTAAATGAAATCTGATAAACATGAATACAATTCATGTTTTCATCCAGCAACGACGCAACGTATATAAAAACCAGTAGCAGCAATAAAAACAGCACTGCATTCTGCTCGATCTTAAAGTAGTGTGATGACATCGAAATACCGCCTCCTTTTGGGGTTCTGCCTCATAAATGTGCTTGCACACCGAATCGAAGCTGATGAGGGCAAGAAGAAGTTGAAATTGGTTCTGGACAAGTTGGAAAAAGTAAACGATGCCGAAGATATTGTAAAAACTGAATTGACCTTCAAAAGAGATGAAGGAGATGATCTGGTGAAAGTCAATGGAATCGTGGACCAAACGGTGGAATTGGATAATGACTATAAGGTTTGTGAAACGGGGTATTCCTAATGAAACTTACGGAAATAATAATCGTGTTTATCCATTTCAGCTCACATTTGATATTTTACATACCAAAGAACAGGATGGTGAATATAACCTAGTTATGCGCACCCCCGTCAAGGGAGTGTGCGAAGTTATGCAAAATCAGTACAAGAAGTATTTCTATGACACCCTTAAAGAGCATTGCAATGCACCGGATCCCGACAAATGCCCGGTTACCAAAGAGACCTATAAGGTTGAAAATTATCCTTTGGATTCATCGAAATTCCAGAAATACTTGCGTCCCGGTTTCTATCACATTGTGGGCACACTACACCACAATGAAGAAGAGGTATTGCAGTATCGTGTCGAGGCTCACACAGAAGAGGAATAAGTGTTGCTAGAATTGTAAAAAAAGTAGGAGAAGGGAATGTTTGCAAAGGCCAATTATTATGTTTGTATTTATTTTAAATTTAAAAGTTCTAAAGACAACCACACCAATAATTTGTTAATCTTATTAAATTGTTTGTTAGAATAATATTTTAAAAATATAATTAGTCCGGAAAAGTTTCCGAATGGCTTAGAGTTTAATATCTTCCTTAAAAAATCGCTGCTAAATACTGTCAAAAATTCTAAACCGGATATGTTGTCTTATACTCACATCAAACTACAAGTGTTTATAAGTAAAACTGATAAATATTCGCATCGACTACGATAAGATGATAGCTTAAATTAAATTATTGAACACATAACAAGTAAGTCGGTTATACCAATGGAAAACAGTTTAATTATTGATTGCTACAACTAGTGGTTGTGGCAAACAATCATTTTGTAGACTGCTCTTCATCGGTCCCAATAATTGCTTATGACAACAAATTATTTATCTCTAATAACCGAAGTTTAATTATTAATGCTATCGAAATGAAAGACCATTTGCCGTCACAGAACTTATTTCCCCCAAGCGGATCCGGCACATTAATTCCATTACCTTAATTATTCTAAACAAAATGAATATATTTTAGTTTCAACAAACTAATTGACATCAGTGCAAACTAAGCCTCTCTGCAGAGCTTTGTTAGAGATAAATTCTTCACTTCCACGTCGACCGGCTTTACTTTATTAGCTGATCACCGATTTTAACATGATCTCTTTGTTTATTTTAAAATATTTTTAAACGTTTGTTTTATTTCGGTCTGTTGCTTTTACACATTGAACAGGGATTAACCGGCCCAAGACCTCTTGCTTCTATATTTAAATAGAAGACAAGTTTTTAACAAAATGTGAAAGTGACATTGAAATTCGTGGCTGCACACTGCTTTTATCATAATTTCGGGTCCGTGACAACCCTCTTCAGAAAGCTTTGCTGCAATTGTTGAAAGTAAAACCGAACTCTATAAGACCAGGCTCTCTCCAAACGAATGAGAACTACTGTTGTAAACCTTACTTTTCAAGTTTTCTTCACACAATTGCCCACGAAAATACAACTCACTCTTGCCACCTCTAAAGAGACTCCACAGTTCCAGTAGTTCTCATTCGTTTAGGGAGAGCCTGGCCTTATAGAGTTCGGTTTTACTTTCAACAATTGCAGCAAAGCTTTCTGAAGAGGGTTGTCACTGAGCCGGTTAATCCCTGTTCAATATTTTTAAATACGATATTTACTTGGACAAATTATTAATTCTTAAAATGTTCTTGAACCATCAAATATTATGTTTTAAATATTAAAGGGACTTATAAAGTACTTATGTTAAACGAGAAACAGAACTTTAGACTGAAAGACACTATAAATAAATAACATTGAAAGTCTTAAGCAAATTCGACCGATAATTTCAATTCCATGTACTGAAAATTTCAGTGCACCAAATATCTTGGATAGTACATACGAGGTTGCTATTTATGTTTCGGGTCCGGCAATAAAAACACAATAATTTATCATTGGAAATGGTTTTTGTTTTTCAAAATATTCTCCTTTAAGATCAATACACTTTTGCATGCGCACAAACCAATTTTCAATGCTCTTTTTCCACTCCGATTGAGACTCCTCCAAAACATGATCTTTAAACGCTTCAACAGCTGCTTCGGGCGGTGAAAAAACGTTGACCACGCTTTCTTTTCTTGATGCTAGGGAATAAAAAGAAGTCATTGGCTGCCATATCAGGGCTGTAAGGTGGATGGTCCATCTATTCGACATCTTGAGTGCTCAAATAGCTCGTCGTTTCAGCTGATGTGTGAGAGCTCGCATTGTCGTGATGCAAAATGATCCGTCTTCTCTTATAATCTTTCCTCTTTTTTCGAACACTGTTGGCAAACAGATGATTCTATACCACTCAGAATTGACCGTCCTACGTTCCACTAAAGGCACTGTGTGTGGCAACATGACCGGTTATACCGAAAAAAACGCAATCATTTGCTTCGATGTACTTCTTCCACGAAAAACTTTCGTTGGATTTGGCTCGTCTTTAAAGACCCACATGGTTGATTGCTATTTTGTTTCGGGTTCATATGCATAGATCCATGATTCGTCACCTGTGACAATGTTATACAATGCCTTTGAGCTACCGGAGTTATACTTTTCAACATCCCTTTGCACTAATCCATACGAGCCTTTTTTTGAGCATTCGTCAAATTATGTGGGATCCAACGAGAACAATTTTTTTTCACGTCCAAATGAACATTCAATACGTATCTTATTGATGCTTGTCATACTAATGCCTCAATTTCATACAGGATGCCTCAATTTCACGGTATGTCACATGTCAATCTTGCTAAATCAGTTCACGCGAACTGCGTCCGAGACTGAACTCTTGATACCAGCGATTAACAGTGGTTTTTGATGGTGCTTCATCGCCAAAAGTCGAAACAAGTTGATTTAAACACTCATGTCTCGATAACCCACGCCAAAAATCGTAAAATATCATCGCACGAAAATGTTCACGTGATAATTCCACTTTTTGACTGAGATGCAATTATCAACACTCTGTAAACAAAACAATTCGCCCTCAAATGACAAAACGTTCTGAGTGAAGTTATGCTAAAAAAATGTCAAAGTTTCCAATAAAAGTTCCAGTTTGCATCTGGAAACACTAGTATTGTCAGGACCCGAAATATAAATAGCAACCCTCGAACAACATGCATTTTATAAAATAGGGATCTCTAAAAACCGCTTGTAAGCCAGAATAGTTCTAAACAAAGTATACTCTAACTATCACACAATCTGAAATACTTTGCAATCGGTTCGGACTGCAAGAATTTGGATCTACGTGAAGACATTCTGTTGCGATCACCAAAAGTAAGAAATCTAGATGAAAATTTGGTTTAAACTACCATTAGATTGTAGCATTGACACTTTTCGTTTGTACTTATGTTTGTCAGAATCGCCTGTTCAGGCAACTACAAGTTTTGTTAAAATTTTCTCGTACCAACAATTGGTAATGACAACAAAAAATGTCGTTCTTATAACCATCTTCCTATGGTTCACAAGAAAGTGAAAACCAGATATATTTATTTTATTTATTGAGTACACATATATAAATATATTTACAAAATACAATAAAGAAAGGCGCAGGGTACTCGTAGCTGAGGCCATATACAGAAAATTAATAATACTTCAAAAATTAACATTAACATCAAAAATAGCATGCATGTCCGAATAGCTATGGTTACACCGTAAATAATCAGAATTTTCAAAGTAGTGCCTTGAATTGGAAAGGGCTTTTCCAAATCTATCTAAAACGTGCGAGCAAAACACATTTTGATCTTGTATACTTTTAATATTTCGTTCTCGAATAGTTTGGATTATGCCACTGCATTTTCTTAATAACACGGCTTAGGCATGGGACCTCATATATCATCGGAAGCCTGAAAACCAACTGCATTATTAGCAAATTCATTCCCATCTTTACTAGTATGGTTCGACATCCGTAAAAGACAAAAAAAACTAATTAAAAATTTGAAATTGCTTTTATTTCTTCAAGGTTAGCTATTCTTTATGACAAAAATATATATTTTTATCTATATTTTCCCACCACAAAATTTTTTTATTTCAACGACTTGGCCTGATTGAGCCTTAAGTATTTTACGAGTTTATTTTACATCGGAGTTTTTTTTTGTAATGAAAATTCCAGTGCATGGTTACTCTGATAGAATACTAAAGTGCACCGGACCACAATCATTCGAAAAGCAAAAAATCGATTGTGACAGCGAATCTGTTCTGTGTTGGCATATCCTAGGCCGTAATAATTGTCATAACCTCTGATCCTGTTGTACTTAAGCATAACCTTTGATCCTGTCTTACGTAAGTCTAAAACTATTTTCCAGCACCAAGCTCTGATACGCCGCCATATCGACATATATGGGTCTTTGACGAAACTAGACGCTTAGGAGGCCATCACTTCGCACCCATTTCCGTCACTCTCGAACTCTTCCCTTTTGTGATGAGTTGTCTGCGCCCGATTTCACGGTAAATTCGTGCTGCATATTTACAACTGAGTTAGTATTTCGATAATAATAGTTTCTAATTTATACACGCCGTATTCAAATTTTGACTAAATTGAAAATACACAACGTGAATTTCGCTGCGAGGTTGGTCATCATGTCTTTAGCCCGCATCATGTCAAGAAAGCTTCCAAATGTCGGTTTAGAGCCAGAGAGATAAATGTATATTCTTGTTGGTATCAGGTATTCATACGAATGTTCTGACGCAAGAGATGGAAGACTTGACAACCATAATGGCATGTGTACGCTTATTAACCGCTAAAGTGTAGGCAAAAAATCCTTTTTTGTCTCAAACAAAAAAATCCTCCTCATTTTAGCCTAGCGTCCATAGTAACAAAAAACTAGAGGACAAATTTAGCTCGGCATTGAGTTATATATACCCTCCATCTTGGATTACGTTCCAATATGAAAAATTGGTCAAGGGGCGTTTCTTTCATACGAACATCATAAATTGCAACTTCTATCGTCATATCGGTATTAGTTCACAAGATGTAACCTTTAAAATTTTATAGTTGAATGGGCAGGGCCGCGCCCGTTTTATAAATTTAAACTCAATATAATCTTAATTAATATGCTAATCATTAAGGTTCATTATGTTAAAAATATTTAATGATCGGGTCATTACGTTGGCCACAAATGCGATTTTTTAAACCGGGCGTGACCCCGCTCTCTTTTCCTTAGGGTGTGTTTAGATCCAGGCCAAAATCATATGTTCCAAATAGCATCGTCATATCTCTATTAGTCCAATAGATATAGTATTTTTAAGTTCAGGTTGGGTGGGCGGTGCCTATAATAATTTTCAAGTCTTTGTTTCAATTCTGTTCTTTTTAAGTTCAGGCTGTGGGCGGTGCTTATAATAATTTTCAAGTCTTTGTTTTAATTCTGTTAAAATGTGTTTCGGATGTTTCAGGATGTGTTTCGATCCATGCTAACATCATTTGTTCCAAATATCATCGTCATATCTCTATTAGTTCATGAGTAATTGTATTTTTACAACCAGGGTTATGTGGTCGGTGCCACGCCATCATAACATACTGTGTAATAATTGACTAGTCATTGGTTTTATACTTTTAAAATTTTATGGCGAAAGGTCCATTAGTTTGGCCGTAATTGCAATTATTCAAAGAAAGCGTGATACCACCCAAATTTCCTCCGGGATGTATTTCGATCCACGTCAATATCATACGGCCCAAATATCAGCCTCATATCTCTAATAGTTCGTTAGCTATTGCGTTGTTCAGTCCTTTGTCCTTGTGAGGGAAAATTATTTGCCTCTTAACCGATATGGCCCATGTTTTTGCAAAATTTCGGCCGCCTACTTTCAATAATGCTAATTGTAGTTTGCTTTCCACAGACAGACAGACGGCCATAGCTTGATCATCATTGGATTTTTCGAAGATTCAGAATATATATGGTGATCCATTATTCAATAGCCTTTTTTCACAGATTTCGCGTGAGTTTTGTTCAACTTTATTTGTTTTTTCTTTTCAGTATTGTTTGCCATTTCATCACGAAAAGACTTACACCGAAATAACGTCTCAAAATTGTGCAACTGTATAGGTATAATGGAAATGAGCGTTCGGTGAGAAACTGTTTTCGACCCGAATTTTGTTCAGTGATTATGCACATTTCTGGCTCAACGACAACGTCAATAAGCATAACTGCCGCATTTTGGCTAGAAGAGCAACCATAAGAGGTTCAAGAGGTGCCATTAGACCCAAAGAAAACCACGGTCGGGTGCGGTTTATTGGCTGGTTGAATAATCGGTCCATATTTTTTCAAAAATGATGATGGTCTAAATTCTATGCTGTCATTAAAGCCATACCATTCGAAATGCTCGAACAAGTCATCCAAAATTGGACCCCCAGAACGGACACCCTGAAACGTAGTTGCGGCCAACATTTAAAGGAAATTATATTAAAAAAGTAAATGGCATAAAATGTTCTTTCGAAATAACTACAAATATTCCACATTTTATGATTTATTTATTTTTTTTTCATTTTAAAAAAATACCTTTATATTGATCACCCGATACATACTTTATGGAGTCTCCGACCAGCACTTCGATGTGTTGCAAACGGAATGACAGAGTAAATATACCCCAAAGGGTACAGCAAATTGGCTTTGAAACACACACACAATCCACATGCGTTCGACCATCCTTGCATGGCCATAAGCCTGCATCATGCCAAATTTCTGAAACTAGGTTGATCGGTTCGAACGATATCGTGCCTTCAGAAAACACGCGGACGGACATAGCTAGATCGTCTCAGAATTTTACGACAATCATGATAATATAGGGTCTCCTATCAATATTTGGTGGTGCTGCAAACGGGATGGCAAATTTAATATTGAAAATATTCAATCCCACGACAGTCGGTTATATGCATCGGATTGACCCGAACCAGCAATTCTTCGGCCAAGGGCTGTCACCTCGGCACTGTGTGTGCCGCTACAACAACAACAACAAATTAAATATTCTCTTGCGTGAAGGGTATAAAAAAAATCCAAACATCAAAAGTCGAGCATGGCAGACTATATTTTACCCTGCTCTACTGGATGCGCAGATGAGCCAACTGAAACTAGGCTTTTGGGATAATTGAAGTCATGAGCCGGGTTCATAATATATCCAGATTTTAAAAATAATTTCATATGGATTCGTTGGGTTTGTTGTAAAATTTTAAACTTTGTCCGTGAATGAATGGGCCGCATTTTCGGATTTACCTTGGCAACCGCGGCTCATTTACGGCTTACTTGAAACATTTAACAAAAGCACACTGTTGTAAAGGCTATTCCACGAAGCATTTTCAGTCACTGATCAATCCTAATGAAATGTTCCAAATATCCTCAAGACTGGATGTTATATATTGTCTTCGCAGCCTGTGTGTAATACACATATAGATGCTCTGACACACTTCTACGAGTACCCATAATGACTAGCGTGAGCGTCAGGCTATAATCAAATAAATTATAGTAGTTTTTTCCCCGGAGCAACCCTTAACCCTAAAAATAAGAATACGCGTATCTTTTAACAGCAAATCAGCTCACATTTCTAGTTGTGGAAAGTATCAAAAATTTAAAAAAGTGGCAAAAAAGGGGATTTATGAAAAAGAGGCAGCAAAAGTCGCATGGATTCCAAAAAGGGTCAAATTGCCACTTTAGTCGCACAACGGTAACGCTGCAGCCGGTTCTATGGACCGGATTGAGTCGAAGAACAATTCTTCCGCTAATGGCTTTCACCCCGGCACACAGTTGCCGATACAACAACAAAACAACCCCTCGGATGTTTATCCTGGGTCTAGGTAAGTCCTAAGTCTACACCCTTTTTATTCATGATTGGATAATATTCGGATCAAGAATTGCTCGTTAAAAGACATTGTTCTATTATTTTGTTCTGTACGATTTTTTTTTCAAATATACCTCCAACGTTCCGTCCTTACGTGTCTCTTTTTAGTCCAACATCACGTATTTTTACTATCATACTGCTAATAGTTCATAAACAATAGTTAACAGGTCATTAATTTTATTCTGCAAAAATTTCATAGCGATCGGTTTCTTTGGACGATGTTTTCAATGGAGCGTGTCACCGTCCATGTTATTTACTAGGGTGCGTTTCTTTCCATATCAACATTCTCATATCAACATCGTCATAGCTCTAAAAATTTCAAGAGCAAAACCTCTTGAGAGCTTCCGACATATTAAAGCAGGTTTCTTCACTTCGCCACTACATACGAGCAGGAGTTAATCATCAAAACCAGTTTCTCCGCTTAATGTAGCAATTTTCAAAAGATCAGTGAGTACTAGAATTATATCGTACACAGCTACTGTAAAAGGAGTAAAGGAAAAGTCAGTGTAAACATTTAATTGCAATTAAAATTGTTTTATTTATATTGAAATGCAAATCGGAATCTATAAACTATTTATGATTTCACCTAGAACGGGAAAAATGGTTCTGAATTTGTTGCTCAGTGTTAGTCGTTATTTCGTGCTGCAAAAAAAGGCCCTTCTGAATTGCATTTTGAAGAGAAAGATGTATAAATTTCGGTATATAATTTTTTAATATCTTCATTTATTTCTATTGTTATCATATAAAAAAACCAAACAATATTTTGTTGCAATATACACTTAGTATGCAATATACACTTTAGTATGTACTCGTAAGGTCATGTGTCATACGGTCAGCATGGTTGCAGAAGACCTCAAAATCTATATATTAAAAAAAATAAAATGAACAACAGCATATAAATAAAATATAAAAAGAACTATATATTTTCTTTTGTATATACATAAATACTTATTTTAAACAAATTTTAGTTGTTAATATGTTTGAATTTGTATATCCTTTACGATAAATAATGCAATAAGGGGTGTTATGTTCTTTCGTATTAAGGCAATGTGATTTGAGTTTTAATATTTTTTTGATAACTACTTAAATAAAATAAGAATACACAACTAAAATAACAAAATCCAAGGAACAGCTCGTTTTAACTAGAATCTATTATAATTTTAAATTATAATAAAAGTGGAAAATGGACACACCAATGCGGACAAAGCAAAAGGTTTGCAAAATGCTTTGGATATGTAAGAAAAAGAGTTGAAACGTTTTTTTGGGGATATAAGTGTATAAAGTATTAGCCTAACTGAAAGTGTACGAGAAATCTAGGGGAGGTGTTTTACAACTCACCATTCGTTTGAAATTTAAATTCTTCGCAACCTGGTTATATTAAGACACTAATGCAAATACTCGTAATAGTGGCAAAACCTATGAAACATGAACAAATATCCAGAGACTCACATAAAACTTTCTTAAATCATAATGAACATTTTGAATACAATGTGTTTTAGCTATTTATAGCTCCCGCATACAGAAAGAATAGTAACGTGTATTATTTGTCGTACTTCGCTTCGAGAATCCTGAAGTGTAAGTTAGCATATCAATGTAACTATGACTTTAAATGACAAACGAAATTAAAATAAAACACAACCCTTAATAAATAATTAATCCAGTGGGCACTAGAATTGACGATATGCAAGTAAAAACTTAGCTTTATGTAGAATGAGCAAGTCAGGGATGCTCTGACGTTTGAATTAAATCTGTAGTTACTTCTTCGTAGGGTTCTCAACCCAAACAGAACATTTAGATAGTTGTTTTTGAATCTTGGGAGTAGCTTTGTTTATAAAGTTTGTTTCTAAAAATTCTCTTCAGAAGTAAGAATTAAAAACATATTTATATAATAGGATCCCATTTAAACCTAAACTTATCAAACAAATTCATACAATTGTGATAATCGATTCTATTACCTAATCAAACATATTTTCTATTCAGCTTGCGCATCATCTTCTGCCATGTCGGCAAGTGACGATTGGTCCTACCTAAGCTCTTGTTCGCATATACAGACGAAATTCTCATTCATTGCATTTTGGGTCGAATTCCTAAACAAAATCTCTTCAAGAGAATTTCGTTCGAATATGCGAACAAGGGCTTAGGTAGTACCAATCGTCACTTGCCGAGAACTCTTTGCTACCCACCGGTTTAACATGTCTTTTTTTTTTCTTAATATAAAAACGATTGAAAAGCTTTTATTTAATAACCCTTTGAAGCTACGCTTGCGATTCACTTGAATCAGATGAGCCCACTATGCTTTGCATGCTCGGCTCCGATTCTGAGCGCTTATGGGTACGTCGCAGTAGACGTGTCTGTGTACTTGGCGCTGGTTTTGGACTACTGCGCGTTGGTGATGTATTGACATTTGAAGATTGTTGTAAATCTGGTTCACTGCGCGCCAATGCCTCCTCTACAAAACCGGCCGTAGTCGAGGTGTTTGTGGCCAACACATGCTCGTTAAGGCACACATCATCCAAATCGACATCGCTGTTGGAGAATAGAGCAGTAGCTCCCAGTTCCAAAGAACTTTTCACATCCAATTCAATGTCGTTGTGCGTCATGTTGACAGCACTCGCAAAGTTGGGTGATGTGCTAATGACCGATGATTTGTTTAAAACTCCTGGAGCACTATTACAATTGGAGGCGGATGTTGTCTTTGCCATCTGTTTGGGAGTGGAGGTAAAGGAGGACATGGTTGAGGATAAATCAGTCGTTATCGATCTTTGTAAGGTATAATTATGACTGCCACCGACACCAACTGCCACTGCAGGATGTGTTGGTGACGTAGCCATATCGGAGCGATGTCTACTAGGAACAGGCGAGCCCGGCAAAGTTGTTACCCCCGGCATACCCATTGTGGCGGTATTAGTCGTAGTGCCCGTTGTGCCCACTGGCGGCACATTCGTCATGGAACTCGGCGTCGAAGAATTACATTTTTCATCCTGATGCTCTTTCATTAGTTTGCATGCTTTTCCTAAGGCACAAATAGTCAGGCATATTCTCAAACCCAAAGCAAAAGCATATGCCAAAGAGAAAAGAACCCATGCACCCAAATTGTTGAAAGACACTGCCGAATATATAGCCTTAATCAAGACCACCGCCAAGGGGAATGGTATGAACCCCATTCTCCGGGCAACCAAATCGGAATGGTCAGAAAAAGCATGTTTTTGCCTGGTTTGGGTCATGTCATAAGCCAAGCTCGTCGTGTACTCCCGGTAAATGTACTCTGGCAATTCATTAAATCTCGTTATGAAGGCATGCTTTATCCAATCGATAAGAATTTCGGTTATCAGCACCGAGAAGCAGTCGGGCAACATAACACAGAACTGTGTGATGCTCCAATCGAATTCTTTCATTGTCTGAATCATAACAATGAAGAGGAGTACGGAGAGATGAAAACGTTCGCGTACATCACTGCAGGTCAGCTGGAAAAGATTATTTTTATCGAACTTCTTGAATACGGAGCCTTTGAGCTCAACAAAGTTGTTGGAGATCATGATAGTGAGAAGTCCTTTGTTATTGGAATTAACAGCAACATTAAGAGTGGTGGCCTGGAAGAGAAATAAAATGATTAAATGAAAAAATAGATTAAATGTATACGATTTGGTGGTGTCGTAGACTAGTGGATTCAATTTCTAAATGTTCAATTAGACAGCTTCGACAAGGAAAAATTGTATGTAATTCTATTTTTTTAAGGATATTTGTAAACAGAAAATATTACAAATATTGTTGTTGCTAGGAAAAACTTCCGCATTACAGTCCGTATTAACCGATATTAGTCGTGTATAAATGAACGAGCGAAAAAATAAAGAGACATTATGGACATATGGGTACTCGAATTAAAGCAAATGTTGCTGCTTCGTTTTGCGGATATTAGGGATGGGCCGATACGGACCATTTTTTTGCTCTTTTTTCGTGTGAAGGGTATCGACCTTATCGAAGCTTTTACCTGCTTAAATACCGAAAGTCGTAGAACCAATTTTAAAGGTCTCAAAATGCAGGAAATCAGCCAATCAAATGTAAGTACTCACTACGCCATAGATAAATATTGAGCCAGAATATATAAACATAAAATAGAGGTCCTAGCAAACTTAGGAAACTGTTTGCACTTTAAATTGGCATGTGAGGGATAACCAAATTATTAAAATTAGGCAACGCAAAGAAAATTATTAACATAGTTTGGGGTATGTTCACCATTAACACATCACTAGACAGCGTAGTAAAAGACGAAATGACTGATACGTTTCTAAATTCGTTCGTTTTGTCTGAAGATGCCCGCACAAAAAAATACCAAAACATCTCTGCGTCAAAACGTTCATCAGATTTACAGCATAAAATCTAGCGACGAGAAAGGCTTCTGTTCTTAACCTGGTTGCCCAAAGTAACACCCTTTATTACTGGGTAGAAGAGTATAAATGATTTTTTTAATTTCAGTGCTCATTTTCTTATTCGTATAAATCGCGGTGCGGACTGTCTTGAGAGCTTTGTAGGGAGAAAGGCCACCTGCAATAAGGAACTTTGCTCCTGCCTGCTCGGATTGAACAGCTCAGATTTTAAATTGCAGTAGTATATTGGTTAGGGACTTCATCACATTTATAGCCGTTTATAGCTACGGAGACCGCCAACTAATGCACGGTTTTCGGAACATTCGATGTGGACAATCGGTTGACGTTCAATGGTGTCGCCTTGGATGTCCTTGCAATAACACCTGAATTCCTTTCGGTTGTTTCAAGGAGGTAGATCTGCTGTCAGGATCTGATGGTTGGGATTACTTAACAGGTGACATGCCAGCAGGAACTGTCTAGACAGCAACACATTATATTGTCTGACTGAAAGCATCTTGGTCTCATCATGGTGAAGGTTTACGTAATGCACTATTTTGCTTCGTTCGCAAAATGTTCCACTGCGTGCCGCTAAGGAGTGAAGTTCATATTGATGCGGCATAGTTAAGGATTTAGCAATTAATGGATGGATAAGTTGCTACTAATGTTTCTTTATCTTTGCCCCAGGAGATGACAGCTAACGCTTTCAGGACTTCCACTTTTTGGTTTATGTAGGTGGTGTGGAAAGAGAAGTGGAGAATGTTTTAGAATACTACCCCAAGTATCTCTGAGTTGTGTGCCGTAGGGATACGCCTTCCCTTGGCAACGATGTTGAAGTCCATGTTAGACATCTCTAGTCCAGGAAATGAATAAGGGCACAGTAGACCTGCAGTAGACAACTCAAGTTTACGAACCCGAAAGTCGGATATTTGAGCACTTACGTTCTCAACGTTTTCGCCTAAGTACATAATGGAATCGGTGTACGACACTACCGAAACATCTGCTAAAAGATCGGCGAGTGTGGCATATACATGTTGAACTAAATGGGAACAGGACTACTCCTTGCGGCACACCTATTTTGATCTTGCGGTATTTGGATTTTGGACCTCGGAATTTTGCGAAGGTTGGCCTGCTATTAAGGTAATGATGTCAAATGCGGGCGACTTTCCAAATAACCGGAATCACCAGAACTTTGGTAAGATAGCTCAAACCTATTGTTGTACCATGCTTCTTTAGCATCAACATTTAGATACTGTCTTGACCAAGTGCTTTAAATGGACTTGGAATTTATTTCCTTGTCTTAATTTACTTAGTACATTTCTTCATGTATCTCCAATTTTTGCGGCCATTGAACTAAACGGATGTTATGTTTCTTCGGATTACCATTTTGCAAGCTGAACACTTCCCTTAGATTCCGTGAGCAGCTTGCAGAGGTGGATGGTATTTGTCTGGGGTGTAGGAGAAGGCCTGCACGATCATGAGATCTGCTTGCAATGAAACTTTGTAATCAATGGAGTGAGAGCACCTTCTCAGCTGCTACCAGTAGTTGCAAACGTTACATCGGACTGAGGGGGATTTGACGCAGTACTTCCGTGTCACGCTAAGCAAACCAAGTGTTAGGACCTGGATTTTGTTCAATTGTGGCGCGGATAAGAACAATGGCGAGTAGTATTATTAGCTACACCGGTCGTTCCGGAATTAATAAACGATTGCCGTGGGGACGTTAGGTATTGATTGCTCTATGTTTTTTCCAATCACAAAAATAAGTGTTTATTTAAATTCCTTAAAAAATTGCAATGCTTCATATTTAAAGGCTTCCTGTCCCTACAACTGTTTCGCCCGATAGCTTTCTCAAAGAAATACTAATTGTGTTAGATTTAACCAAACTTTCGAAAAGCATAATAAAATGGGCAGTATTTTCAACAAATGTATCATTCCGAGGAAAAGGTTTAGCACATTTCATACGATACTACAGAAAAATAGTTATTATTAGTATTTTTAAACTTGGTGATGACAAATGGTAGCTCTTAAACAAATGCCACTATCCGATCGTTGACTAAAACCCACATAACCTTTTTTTCTAAAACATAAATTGGGTTCGTTTCTCTTGTCCGCATCTTTGTAATAGAGAATACTAAAGTTGACGTCACAAGTTTGAAAAGGCTTACATCCATTTGTAGGAGGTCTTTAGTAATGTCCCGGGGAATCTGTCTACGACATTGTAGGCCGTAAGAAATTATTTGAATTGTTTCAAACTCATAGGTTTGAATTCTCCAAGATTGATTTATATATAACAATTTAAAATGGGGCCTAATTGGGGTTTCGAAGACGATCGTTTGCTCAGGTAATTTATTGGAATTGCCAATAATAAGCTAATAGATCTTCCTTGAATTATATTTCACATCAATGGCCATGAACTCACAGCAGTTAAGAGGTAAGGGCTTCGACGATATGTCCATTGCTGAAGCAAAGTTTTTATTCTTGAAAAACGTTTACTCACCTGAAACATGATCAAGAAGCTGTGCAGCACCACATAGATCAGTGTAAACAATATGTGGGTAATCAAACCAAAATGCTCTCTCTTCGAATTTTTCGGTTCCGTGGCTGTCCAAAACAAAGCGTCTATTGTATCCTGACCAAAAGCGGACAACAGACGATCGCCCACCTCCAGCATATTGTAAAACAAATACAACTTTATGATCGACTGACTCTTGATTATGTGATACACCCGGTTCGTATCCACCGATAACATCAACAAAGTCACCGCAAACCATATGGAACCCTTAAGTAGGTCACAAATTTCCGCCGGTGTCAATAGGCGCTGCGTTCTCCTTCTGAATCCCAAACAACTGGCAATAGGTCGTGTCAGCATACCCCAGCCGGCCAAAGCAAATCGTACCGGCAGGAAGGTGTGAATGTAAAGAAATGAATCGGCACACTGCATGATGCCATACACCATAAAACGTTCCAAGTCGCGGGGTATGCGCATAAATGAGTAAATCTTTTTGCGCCGAGCCGTATAACGTTCCTCATCGTGTTCTAGCAGATATCCTCGCGTCATTTCCAATTTGAAAAAGTCCACAAACGAGGGAAATTCTGCGGGTGGTAGCTAATGAATTTTCTTGAAAATAAAGAGCCGAATGATGTGGCCGGCCATACTGAACAAACTCGAACAGGTTTATTCTATTCTATAGCTTACCCCTTTCATCCGCCTGCGTTTTCTCTTTGGTTGATTTCACATCACTGTTGTCTTTGCTGCTAGCACTCCCACAAAGACTAGACCGTCTTTGGGCACCGCTGACTCCTCCGTCCACCGCCGTCTCTTCGAAAAGCTCATCGATACGATTATGAAAATTCAGATCGCCACCCCGAAATCTTAGTTTTTTCGACGTCATTCTAAACCCTATTATCTTCTTTTTACTCTCGTTTGCTTATTTCATATGCAATCTTTGTGCTATTTTCCTAAATTAAGCAAGATAATCATTATTATTATTTTCGGTCTTGAATATGTGTTTTGTTTTTATAAAATAAGTGGAAAAGCGATGCCAACTACACTACAGTGGCTATTTCAACAATTTCGCGTAGTAAATGTGGCGATTTTAACTTAAAGGCTGGTATTAAGTAAGTTCACGAGAAATCATTGACATCATTGAAAATAACTTCACTTTTTTGTTTTCCTCATTGATGTTATTGTTTGTAGTTGCCATGTTTCTTTCAACCTTTTTGAACATTTTTTTTATAAAGGTCCAATTAGTCTTGACGGTTAACGGTAGACAATCAGCTGTTTCCGTTGGGGTTGCATTTTGCATGGGTTAGAGAGAGATAACTACAGTTTGACGGTTGACGAAGGTAGACTTCTGCAGGTTGCAGAATCAGCCGTCAAGACTAATTGTACCTTTATAAAAAAAAATTATGTATATTATTCGGCATTAACTAGGCAATGCTGCCAGACACCCTTTTTTAAATTTTTAGACGTTGAACTTGGTACTAATTTTTTTATATGGAGTTTGACACATTTTCACAGGAAACGTCGAACTAAGTATCAGCACTTATAAAGGGGGATCAATCTATAGGTATTTTTTCAGAACTAAAAAAATTATAAAAAATTAAATCAAGTGTTGAATCTTTATTGGTAGTTTGGAAGGACATTTTGTGGCATTGATTTTTTGAAAATAATAACCTTCAAATGTTGGCGACTGTATTATGGAAATGAGCGTTTAAAATTTTGTTCAGTGATGAGACCCATTTCTGGCTCAACGGCAAAGACAATAAACAAAATTGCCGCATTCAGGCTGAAGAGCAACAAGAAGAGGTGCCATTATACCCAGAGAAAACCACAATTTGGTGCGGTTTATAAGCTAGTGGAGTCATCGGTGCATAATTTTTCAAAAATGATGATGGCCGGAACGTAACTGTGAATGGCGCTCGTTATCGCTCCATGATATCGATCTTTATGCTACCTGAAATGAACGAACTTGGTTTCAACAGGACGGTGCCACTTGCCAAACAGCTGCTTAAACAATGGATCTATTGAGAGGCCATTGCGAAAAGCAGCTAATTTCACGTTTTGGACATGTAAGTTGGCCGTGTATATCGAGTGATATCACACGTTTAGAAATTTTTCTTTGGGGTTACGTAAAGTCTAAAGTCTCGGCTGACAAACCAGCTACGATTCAGGTTGTGGAAGCCAACATTACGCGTGTCATTAAAGCCATACCGGTCGAAATGCTCGAACGAGTCATCCAAAAATTGGACCCTCAGAATGAGGCGTGCAACTACGCCAACTTTTAAAGGAAATTATATTCAAAAAATAAATGACATAAAATGTCCTTTCAAATTACCAATAAAGATTCCACACTTGATTTGAATTTTTATATTTTTTTTGTTCTGAAAAAATACCTCTAGATGGATCACCGTATAGTATTCATTTAGAATCTGAAATGTGTGGGTGAAGAGCTGTAGAAGTAAATAATAAAGCATAAAGAATGGCTTGAGAGTCCACATTAGTGTGTGGAAAATCATAAAGAAATAGGTTTGATAGATATGGAGCCAGCACACTACCTTTTGGGACACCACAGTGCACTCTTCCAGATGATGAAGATGCCTCGCGGATATGTACGGAAAAGGAACGGTATTTGTAAAAGCTATAGAACATTTTTACCAAAAAGGTCAGTTTAGTTCTAACAGTTTGTAGCGTATCCCATTATGCCACTGTCACAGGTCTTAACAGAAAACACCACTTTTATACTTACATACATAGGCATTATTCTGCATAGAAAAATGTACATACAAAAATGTTTACTAACGGCGGTTTCAAATAGATTTTATTAAATAATTTTTGAAAGCAAAAATTAAAAGAACAAACAATAAAATGAATGAGGCAAACAAAAAGATGAAATATAAATTTGTCTTTAGTCGTTAATGATGTCAGCAGTATCATATAAATTAGCTTCAAAAAACGCAAAAAGAAAACAATAAAGTGTAGTCGACAACACAAAACTGGTAATGTACGTTTCTGCAAAGGAAAAAATTATTCTTGCTAAAAATTTTCTCTTGAACGAGCATAGTATCAGATTTATCAAAAAACCTTAAAACTTTATATACAAAATTGTTTTCAATACGCGTCGAAAACAGATTGTCTCAAAATTTTAAATTTGAAGCGCGCTCAGCGCTTGTTCTACTATAACTTCAACTATAAAACAAAAATTGTCAAAGCAAACAATTTTCGGCGGGAATATAACCAACATACTTTCAGTTGTATAAACAATTTTATGATATTTATTTATTTGAAATTTTTAACATAGCGAGTTTTTAAGCGGGTTTTTCGCTTGTCAAATAAAACACGCCTAATACTAAGTAGTAGAATACGTTTACCATCAGAGACATTGCCATATGTGTAAATGAAATTTGCAGGCGTTTATTAACAACTACGTGTAAAATTCTTTAACGTGTTAAAGCATCAAATATAACTAAAATATAATGGTTTTTTAATTTCGTTGGGCTAAATAAATTTTTCAGTTTCTAGATTTATTTGAAATTCCTTGTCTTATTTTTGTATCGTTTTTTTTTTTGTGTTTTTCCTTCAAGTTCTGTAGCGCTTTTTTGCACAATTCATCCTTAGCGATTTTGGCTTGACAAAACAGTAGGCTACACTAAAGCAGTCTATCTCTTTGTTGCCATATTTTCAAAAAAAAAACATACGGGATTCTAACAGAACACTGCGGCTGCGGCGACGGAAACCGTTGCGCCAAGAAAATGTAAATTAAAGGATGACGGTTTTTGTTGTAATTTCTCAGCTGTTTTTATTTAAATAAATTATTCGCAAACTAAACAAGAATTATATTGAAATGCTTATTTGTAAATTGCATGAACAATCAAATTGTTTTTATTTTATTATTTTGGTCCATTGTTTATTAATTTTGTTTTCCGCAAATACTTTAAAAATTTATGATATCTTCTTCTTACTGCAAATATCCACACAAAACTATAAGCACATACGTTTTTTGTTTACAAAAAACATGAAAGTATGGCAACACATAGAGAGAGACAGGAGCAAAAATTGAGAGCGCAAGAAAATCCGAAGAGAAAATAGAAATAGATTTAATTCAGTGCGGTTTTGCCTCTTAATTTTCCATAAATATTTGACAACCGCTACCGCAGCAGCAATGTTGTGTTTCTACTCTAAGGCAGGGTACGAAAATTAACCTTTACGAACTGTTCATTTCGGTTTTGTTACGATCACTTGTGAACCAAAACCACTAACGATTGAATTGTTTCACACACAAAATAATTTTTTCGTTTTGTTTAGTTAATGATCGCGATGTGAAACCCATACACAAAACAATAACAAGAGAGCTCGAGAACATAACACGAAACCCAATGAAACGGTTTCACAACTTGTGAGTCACAACGAACAGTTCTCGTAGCATTCGGTTATAACCCACAGCTTTCATACATACACACAAAACTAGTGAACGATTGGTTAGTGATCGACAGTGCCAAAAAACCAAATGATGAAAAGTTTAGTTTGTTGTCATGATCACTAACCAATACACAAAACGTTTCAACTCAACGTAAGGAGCGCTATGTGTTTCGAATCGTGTATTGTTCGGCAGAGGCGAAATGTTTCGTGTATCGTTTGTTGTCATGATACAAAACCATTAAAACTAAATGAATTGGTTTCGCTCGAACAGCGAACGGTTCCCGTAGCAATCGGTTAATTTTCGTTCTTTGCTCTAAGGTCGATGTTTCCTGTCAAAATATGTAAACTCGCTGCTGTAAACCTGTGAAAAAACCTGTGCTGAGTTTAAAATCTGTACAATTTAAATAAATTGTTTATAATATAGGCTATTTCGTGCTGAATAATAGAGGAACAACGATAACTAAGATTGGATAGCAAACCCGTAATGGCTAAGACATTCCCTAACAAAAAATGACAATTTTGATCATGTAGAAAAATACTGATGTGTTCGTTTTTTGTTAAAACTAATGCGTTGTAACCGTTTTAGTCCTTAGCCTAGACATTGGCTAATACTTTTACAATTGTAGGAAAATCAACAGCCGAAATTTAATTGATTTCGTTCGTATATGTGAGTACCGTAATACACATGAGTTAAAAATTAATGAATAAAGAAGTTTTCAGATTGATGCAATACGACAATTTTTTGTCGTTGTCTTTTTAAAAAAAAATGTAAAAAATTTGGCTTCTTATATGATTGGCTCAGTTCTAGGTAAAAAATCCTTTAACATCTTTAAATAACGATCCCCATTAACAGTAACACACCGTTTTCTTCAAAGAAGTATGGCCCCACAATGCAGCTTGATGAAAACTCGCACCACACAGTAACACGTTCTGGGTACAGTTTCGTCATGGAGTATTTGTGAATTAGAATTACTCCATATACAGCAATTTTGGTTGTTTACATTGCTGTTTATATCAAATTGGGCCTCATCAGACATAAACAAGCAAAGTTGACAGCAGTTGTCTTCTTTGGCCATTTCAATATTTTTTTTTGGAAAAATTCTATTCGAATAGACAAATCCTTGCTTGTAATAAGGACTTTGTACGGAAACAAGTTTAAGTCGTTATAAAGTATCCATTGTAGTGAGCGTCTGCTAACTGCAATTTGCGACAATAAGCTTGAAACGCTTGGATTTGCCTCTCTTGACGATCCTTCAGCCGCGATGGTGTCTTTAACCCCAACATAGTAATCTCGATAGTATGTTCTTCGTGCGATGCTTCAAGAATCGGAAACTCCTTTTGGACGGAAATGCAGTACTACACAGCATGGTACCGCTGCGCTATCCAAATCCACTTTTCGGGATTCAAATACTAACGTGTAAGATCCAAATATTATCCTTCCCGATAAAATAAAGAATAAGCCGATTGCTAACACGGAAAAAAAGTCATCACGTTTTGTTTTTGTAGCAAGATTAGTGCGCCACCCTGCACTTAATAAAAATAATTTTGTTAATTTTATTGCATTTTTATTATATTTCTTAATAATTTTTTCTTTGTTTATTTTTTTCGCAAATGTCATATGAATTTGACGGGATGTCATCTTTTTGACAGGGTTGCATCTGGTATTTGTTGTTGGGCAAATGACTACCTTCTTAAATTGTACCATGATTGCTACAAGTGCTACACCAACGTAGCGATTTTTAATAAAACCTCTACTTTTAAAAAACAATTTCTTTTACAGCAGAAAAATCACTAAATATAGTGGTGGAAAACAAGTTGGCATCGCTGAAAATAGAACTGTCAAAGAAATTCACAGTTTGCTCTTTTCGTCTTCCACAGTCTGTCTCCGGCCATAATTTGAGAATGTTGCAACATTTGCAACAAGGAAAAAATTACGAGTTAAAATACAGAAAGAAAGCTACACATATGAAGAGAATAGAAAATAAGAAAAGTAAAAAAATCATATAAAATTGCCGGGTTTGGGAGAATTGTGGTTACGTGATGAGCGATTGAGTAAAGCAAAACAAAGAATGCAAAAGAAACAACCGACAACAGAGACAGACACCCCAATAATCAAACTTGCGCAGTGATCCAGTGCTCCGCCAACATCAAGGCGAAAGAAACGAAGACAACGGACACAAATATTTTGACATTAAGGTGGTTTGTAGGGAAAAATATCAAAAGTAAAAAGTAGCAAGAAAATTTATCCAATACATACGGGAGCCACAAAGTGGAATTAAAAACAGGAAACCAAACGAAAGATAAAAATATAGTCTACAAATCAACATTTTGTTTTTGTTTCTGTGCGCGTGTAAGGAACGTCTAGTAAATGTATTGAAAACGAGTAAGGAAAATTCTCGGGGCAGAAAATCGATTCCCTAAGTAACGTGTGTTGGTGTTATCCAAGAAGAAAACGCTGCGGTCCTCGGCAGAAGAATGGGCGAGACAACTCCTCATACGCCAGCCCCCTCGCCGACCGATGAACATGCTGCTGCTCTGGAGGCCGCTGCAGCGGCAAGTAGTGCTGCGGGAAGTGCACAACCAACAAACTTCAAAGTGATCATTATCGGAGCGGGAATGTCGGGGCTATCGGCAGCCAATCATCTGATACAGAATGGCTGTGATAGCTTTTGTTTGCTGGAGGCCCGCAGTCGTATCGGTGGACGAATTGTGTCCATACCATTTGCCCAACAAAAGGTAAGATGTCAACATGTTTGGTTCTTTGCTCCGCTTGCTTATGTAAGACGAGATTTTTTCCTCTGCTGTGTCAGTTGGCCAAAAACAAAAAATGAAGACATGCCGATGATTGTTGTCCACCGGAGGCCCGTTGATAAAAAGACATCATAAGTGTGCTCTTGGAGAAAATTGATTCGTATTATCAATCAAATCTGAAAAGTTACTTGGTTATGTGGATAATATACCAGTTTATATTTTCAAAACAATTTATACGATAAAAAACAGCACTGTGAAACATATGGGGAGCGTGCCAGCTAAAAAACGATATTACAAAGGAAATTACCTCAATAGACGAAACGTACGGGGGTTTCCAATAAAGACCTAACAATTTTATATGTTAATGAAACACAGAATATGAATATTTAAGACAGAGTTCAAATTTATTTCAGGTGTAGTGCAAATGTTACATTTTAAGAATGAAATTCGATTTCAGTCATATGACCACCACGAGCACCGTGTACAGCGATCTATTCCTTGGACCCAATTTTTCACCACTATTGCATACATTTCGACCGGAACGTTGGCAATTTCTCGTTGAATGTTGTCTCTGAGCTCGTCTAAATTTCTTGTCATAGACCAATGACTTGATGTGGCCCCATAAAACGAAATCCAATGTCGTTAAATCGCATGAAGGAGATGGCCAATCGACCGGACAATTTCTCAAGATAACACGTTTATCGAACTTGCCTTTCAGTAAATCGATAGTAACGCGTGCTATGTGGCTAGTGGCACCGTCTTGTTAAAATCACGTATCGGCGATGTCAAGCCCATCTAATTTTGGCCAAAAATAATTTTCTAACATGGCACGATAGCGCTCTCCATTGACGGCAACATGACGATTGTTTTCATCGACGAAATATACGGGCCAATCAGATCTCCGGCATGAAAACCACATCAAACAGTAATTTTTTGCGGATGCATTAGTGTCTCTTGAAGTACATGTGGCTTTGTCGCTGTCGAATAGCGCATATTTTGTTTAATGACAAAACCACTTAGCCGGAAATGAGCTTCATCGCTGAAGATGATGAAATTTAGAGTAAGCGCTCTTACATTTGCGACCACCGACTCAGAATTTCGGTAGGAACTTTTATAAATTTCCAAACGTTGCTCGTAAGTGAACTTTACCATGATAAAAATGTTGACTTTTGACTAACGCTTTAACACTGAAGATCATCAAAAATGTTTGAGGGTGCGTTGACATAAAGATACGTAATTGTTATGTCCCTATTGGAAAACCCTTTACTACATTCTTCGCTCATTTTTCGTTTTTTGACTATTTTTACCCATCATGTGTAGACTGAATTAATATTTTAAATATTAGTTTGGTTTTCTAAACTTCTTCCAGCAAATAATCACTTTTCCTTGAAGTTGGTAGTTTAAATTCACTTTACATATAAGAGCAGGGCCGCTTGTATTTTTCCCACTTCTTTAGCGGATAAAATTTTCATTTAAACTACATTTGTATATTTACTAGATGAAGTATATTCTATGGATTCGACCTGCATTTCTATGGATTCCTGTAAATAAACTGTTTGAGCACCTACCAATTATAATCATTTTTCGCACTTTTTGTTTGTATTGAGACCTATCTCAACTTATGTATGGTTGCTTGCTCGACATCAAATTTCTTTATAGACCATAAATCCAAAAGATAAAGAGTAAGAGCTGTTGAAATAAGATCTTATACAGCTGCGACTTTATCTGCACTGTGAAACTAAATGCTGATTAAATTAAAATTTGACTGCACTCCCTATAACCATCAACTGAAATACATAACTCCATTTGTGTACATATAAATGGCAGCTGATATAATAGATTTCCGTAACCCTCGGAAAGGAAATCAAAATGTATGTTAAGAAAGGTTCCAAGATGGTTGTATGTTTATGGGACACATCAACAATTTAACAAAGATCCACAAAACATAAAAAATACAAATTCAGTTATACATTTTAAACTTTATATGGGCTAAAATCTAAATCTTTTACCTTAAGAGAATTTTTTCAGGCATGTTTTTAAGTGCAAACCGACGTCGTTTTCAAGAATTTCAAAATGCATTTTAAAATACAAAATCCATTCGCGCTCTCAATTCTTCAGAATGGACTATAAGGCGTTGAAATAGCTATCAAATGCACCATGATTTGATTATTTGTATGCAGCCATCTGGGTGTGCTTTAGCGGTATGTGTGGGTATAAAAGTCTAGCGTTCTCAAGATACAATGATATTTAATACACATTCGACTGTAATCGATTTTAGGTATCGCAACCCTACTGTAGGGTAGATAACAAAAGTTTTAGGCATTACTCAAATAAGAAAACAAAAAAATGCATAGTGCTAGCGCGACTAGGCGATTCTAAATAAGAAAAAATATCGGTCTACTTAGTAATCTGGCCCATTGCGACTGTGTTGCTTGAGAAACTAACTTTTTAGCACATTTACTATACGACATTCGATATCAGGATGCTCGTGTTCCCTTTAATGTGTGCTTTAAAGGGCGTATAAAAACACACGTAGAAAAAACAGAAAAACTACGACTCAAAATTGTTTCGGCTATAACTTTCTTCAGATATCTTAATTGGATTGATGACCCCGGCACAGAGAGTCATTTCTTTATCTAGGTGCAATTTCCTTCGATACTACATTAAACAGAATGATGAAATGTGTTCCATGCCTTATGCGATATTTTTTGTTTTTAGTTATGAACTTTAGCAAGCTATAAATATATTCCAAAGGCAGTGTGAAGTCTTCACACTACTTAGATTTTTCCTTAATGCATACAATTTTATTTATCAAGCCTAATATTTATTTTATTGAGCCTAAAAATATCTGATGTTCATATTGTGGCGAGCAAATAATTGACAGTTTTTGTCAAATATAATCTGAACGTCGGTTTAAAAACGTGGTGCTAAACAAATAGAAAGGGCTTTATAATAATATCGTACTCTTTTCTGAAATAATGAATAGTGCAAATTTTTGTTTTAATTGTAAATGTTTAATTTAATTGTAAATGTTTAATTTAATTGTATCATCTTTTTTTAAATCCGCTCCCCTTTTGTTTTTTATGCGTTGTGGGGGAAGTAACTATTTGTAACAAGTTGTCTTCTAAGCATTACTTTCAGTTTCCTTCAACAAATTTTTGGATACCGCATGGCCATCCCTTTCGCTTCGAAGAAGTAATAATTTTATCAATGGAAAGAGAGATATTTGATACTTCCTTTAACAGCCAATGGTTAAACTGGTAAAAAATCGATTTTTTTCTTTTACGTTGTATCTCAATTAAAAGAAAACTTGATTTATTAACATCAATCTTAAAGCAATTTTCTTACTATTTTTTACAATGTAAAGGCATATATCTAAAAAGCGAAAACCTAATCAAATATCAAAAAATGGGTTTATATGCTTGTTAACGCCACCGTAAATCTTTGAATTTTTGATATGTATTACAATATATGAAAACTAGTTAAAATGCTGCATTTAAATGTTCCAACGTTGTGAAGGAGCATACGCCGGAGAGTTTTTATGTAAAAAGCATTTAAAAGTTTAAAAGAATAGGTGCAGTAGTTTTGAAGTTATAAGTGTACCCACTTTGAAAAGGTAAGTTGTGGAAAAACGCTTTATAGGGTTAAATACTTCAAATGCCGAATGAATCAATTGAGCAATGTACCAAAAAGTGTATACAGAAATATTTAATATCAATTGGAAGACAGGTTACAAATTCACACTGGTCACACCAGGTATTGAAATTATAAGTATAATAATTGTAACAATCGATGTCAATCAAAACCATAAGATAATGAATACTCTGTAGTTTACGATTAAAATCTTTAAAATTATCCTTTTAGGGCCTACTATTTTCAAGATAAAAGTTAAAAGCCTTTGCTAAAGTTTAATTATTGTTGCACAATTATAGTTAGAGTTGCGGAATTTTAATAATCTGTAGAAAAATTAATTCCTCTTTGTTTAAATTGATGGAAACTCAGCATTTCAAATTGTCAACGATTGTCAGCGTTACTAACACAATAAAGAATAGGGTCCATAATATGGATATGGCTATGGATTATATCTAATGATTTAAACAATATTATTCTTTATTAATCTAGTTAATTGAGCTTTATAATTTGATTTGTTTACATTCTCTATGCAATTAAACCAAGATAATTTTATAAAGCACTACATTGCTTTTCGTCATCACATCATCAACTCGTTGTTTGCCATACCCAATTCGTTTTTTTCGTAGCGTCAGCCATTCCCCACTTCCTTTCATGTATTCCCTAAAATTTGTGTTGCAGTTGTTGCATGAGCTATTCCCAGTGGCTATTTTTATAAGTCACACCACGCTAAAAATGGGGCAATTTCTTATCAAAGCATTTTCATAATGTTGTTGTTGTGCGAAATATCTACTGCTGCGCAACATATATCGGCATTCGTAAATACATATTATTCACGAGAAGACAGCCATAACTTCAAATCCGTTAATTTTTACTTGAATACTTAACACAATTTTTCCGAATGAGCTCAATCAAATGTTACCAGAAACCAACCTAAACTCTTCTGTTGACGGACAGCTTTTTTCTGATCGGTACGTATTTAAAATAAATACACGATTTTGACTCGGAATGAAGATTTCTGCGTTAGAATGGTTTTCTCGAAAATGAGCAATTTGTACATATGTTGCATTGAACAGAGTGACGTGTCCACATATTACCTTGTAGTCCGACCAATGTCTTGGCAAATTCGATGTGCTGTGGGCAAGTGTTTTCCGTTTTTTCTATGGTTATTATGGGCCTTAAAATCTTGTGACGATTTTTTTGTTGTTTTCACATGTGATTCTGTGGCATTTGGGTAGTCTTTGTTGCATTATTTTCACATTTTGTTCTTGCCTTCTCTATTGGGCTTTTTTTTAGCAGGCGGGAGATTCTATTTGAGGGGGTCTGTGTTTGTTTTTATTGAACGTCCTTCTGATAGGTTGTTTTACTTTGTTACCGGCAAAATATGCTAGATGTTTTATGCGGAATTGTTTGTCAATTTGTTGCACTCTTCTTACTATGAGTTATAGTGTCCGGATTTGAAACTTTTTTGTTTAAAAGTCTCGCACTACGTCCAAAAAGAAT
This sequence comes from Hydrotaea diabolus, assembly GCA_963513945.1. Lineage (NCBI taxonomy): Eukaryota > Metazoa > Arthropoda > Insecta > Diptera > Muscidae > Hydrotaea > Hydrotaea diabolus. Next base: position 13,941,335 of record OY740716.1, on the reverse strand, counting down.
CTGATTTTTTTAAAATTAAATTTTTTGATAAAAAAATATGGAAGGAAGACAGGAATATAAAATAAATATACGCGCATTTGCAACGCTAAAGATTTTAATTTTATCTTATTCTGTTCACTTGAGTATTGTTAATATGTGGATGTACCGAATTCCCTTTTATTCCATTAATTCTGAAAGAAATGAGGAAATGGATTTTATACAAAAATACTCGCCGCTACATCTGTTTTAAATGTTCTGATCGTAACTACGGCGGTCTGTTTTCGAGTAAGAAAAAGTAAAAATATATCATTCTCGGTTTCAAGCCAAAAAAATCGCGATTTGAGTTCCAGTTAAAGCAAAACAATTTTATAACATTATTTACTTAGTTATAGATAGAGGAATCTGTTAGATAAATTACATACATTTTTAGATTTTGTTCGCCCGAAGCCAAATGGACTTATGTACGAAAACTTGTTTATCATCTGGTATTTAATTGCGAGTTTATTACCCATGGCATACAATTCTAATACTAACGATTCATGTTCAGATAGATTTACTGATGTAACCAATATATAACTGCCAAATACGAATATAGGCGGATTAAGAGCTTTTACAAAATATCAATCTAGAAGATATAATTTGTCTTGGAGTCATGGTTATAAAATTCCCGCAGTGTATTTTATAAAACATTAAAAGGTGTAATGTTATAACGTCCAATGACATAATGTCTACGAACTTTATGACACTCATAGTGTCATAAAATCCATTGACATAATGACACTTAAAAAGTGACAGAAGGCAAATAATAGCGCAGGCAACTCTTTTTATGATCCGAGAACATCAACCGACAAAGTGCACTTTGTCGCCTGTATGGCCTCAAAATAAATGCAATGGCTCTTTTACTTAAAATTATTATTTATAACTAAAAAAGTACTAAACATCCTGGAATACTTGCAATATTGCCTAATTACTCTGCAATAATCGTGTTTTCTTTGCTAAGTCATTCAGTTCTGGATTAGTTCTCGTATTGTACATGGGTTCTTTTATAGTCAACAATTCTTATAATACCGATAAAATGCATTTGTCGATTGTACGTCCGAAACATAAATGCCATATCAGTCTATACGAGGGCTGCTATATAAGTATATATTTCTGGCCTACTAATAAAAAGGAGAATATTTGTCATCAAAATTGGTTTAATTGTATGTATTCTCCAGCATAATATATACACTTTTGCATGCGTTCAAACCAATTGTCGAAGCACTTTTTCCACTCCGATTGAGACACCTCCAAAACATGGTTTTTGAACGCTTCAACAGCATCATCTGGCGACGAAAATCGTTGACCACGCATTTTTTCTTGATGTGCGGGAATTAAATAAGTCATTGCGTGCCAAGTCAGGGTTGTACGGCGGAAACCCATTAATTCGACGTTTTGGCCGGTCAAAAAGGCGCTGGTTAGAGCCGATGTTTGTGAGCTCGCATTGTCATGGTGCACAATGATTTGTCCTCTCTTGTTCGTTTTTCGAATTTCTCCGAAAACTTCAGGCAGACAAATTGTGGTGTACCTACCACTCAGAATTGACCGTCCTACGTTGCTCAAGCGGAACAGTCGCCACATGACCAGTTTTGCCGAAGAAACAGGCGACCATTTGCTTCGAAGTGCTTCTTCCACAAACAACTTTCGTTGGATTTGGCTTGTCTTCGAAGACCCACACGGTCGATCGCGGTTTGGTTAGGGCTCATACGCATAGATCCATGATTCGACACCTGTGACGATCTTATAAACGTCTTTTGAAGCACCGCGATTGTATTTTTTCGAAATTTCTTTGCACCAATCGACACGAGCTATTTTTTGAGGGATTGTCAAATTGTGCGGTATCCAACGAGAGCAAACCTTTTTTACGGCCAGGTGTTCATGCAATATCAAATGTATGTTGGTGGAAGAAATGCCCAAGGATTCCTCTATCTCACGGTATGTCACATGACGATCTTTATCAGTTCACGCATGGCATCAATGTGCTCTGACACAACGGCCGTTTTTGGACGACCTTCACGACCTTTGTCTTTGAGCGAGCGTCGGCCACGATTGAATTAATTAAACCAGTTTTTCACAGTGCTATAGCATGGTGCTTTATTGCCATATAGAGATTTAAGTTCATCGATGCACTCTTGTCGTGATAATCCACGTCGAAAGTTGTAAAAAATGATCGCACGAAAATGTTCACGAGTTAATTCCTTTTTTTTCCCAAATTGATTTTTTCAAGTCACTGTAAACAACACAAATGATGGTCGTACGTCAAAACGTTCTGAGTACGTTTATGCTTAAAATGTCAAACTTTCCAATGGAAATGTCATATGGCGCCAGGAAACACTTAGTGTTGACTAGGCCAAGAATATATATAGCAGCCCTCGTACTACACAACGGTTTTCTCCTTGTTCAACAACAACAAACTGATTTCATCCAATGAGGATAATTGTTGAACAATTTTAAAATATTTTTTTCTACGTTCTTCTTGTACGAGTAGACTTTGTAAATTAAATAAATGCTTTAAACAAAAATTATTATAGCGCTTTGAGTAAACATGTGGTAATCGAAATATAAAAGTAAAAGTTTAATTGCTTTAGTACTCGCACTGCTTTTTACACAGCGTTTGAAAATGTGTTGCAATTTCATCCCGCATACGTTATGCACGAACAAATCAATGCCATTTTGTTAAAAATCGTTGATTTGTGTAACGTTGAAGAATAACTCGGTATTAGAGATAATCAAGAAAGCAACTCAAATTTTATTCCATTTCAATTCTAGTCTTTTTCACTATTCGGTTCAATCTCAATGAGTACTAAAAATAAAGCACATTTTCAATTAGCTTAGATTGCTTCAAGTGCATTTCGCAATTAGACGATTGATGTAAGACAGAATTTAAATTTCTAATTACTTTTACTTTAAAACCTAAGATTAAGACACTTTTTGAAAACTTTTTATTTTGTGATGTAAAGGTTGAATTTTCTCAAAGAATGCAGGAGGTATTTATTCTCTTAGTGTCTAGTCTGGGTTAAGTGCAGGGAAACGCTTTCCTCCACTTTCATTGCAAATGTAGTAATTCTACGATATGTATCTGCAAGTTGAAGTGTAAAGGGCTGTTTTGCTTTGGTTTTCGTGGTAGAGCCTCAGACTTCTTAAAGCTGATGCTATTCTTACTTACTCGTAACGACTTTTGGTTTATTGCCTAGAAAATTACAAAAGCTATCAAATGTTTGTGTTACTCACTGTTGAGTTAGTAATTACTTGCTTTTGTGTTTGCTTGGCTGTTAAGCCAAAAAAAACACAAGAACCAAGAACATATTTGTTGTTTGAGATGACCTTGAAACTATAGAACGTACCATTTTTTACACCTTGACCTTTTTACCTAAACATGACTTTCTTTTATCGATTTTTATTCTAATTGCGGTGTGTGTGAAATGTTTTTGTGTGTTTATTATTTTAACTGTCATTTCGATTAATTAACAAAGATTAGGTGAGATAACAACAAATATTATTGCATTGATGTGCCAAATAATTAAAGCAGCACAATTATGTGTATTCAGTGGGACATACTATATGTATGTAAATACACACAATAAACTCCAATGGAATTATTGTCTTTGCATTAGAGAACGATAACGATATTGTGGGAGTGATAGAGCAAATGTTAACTGTTGCTTTTAATCGATTTGAATTGGTTTTTCATGTCAAGATGATAACCAAACGAAAGAAAGCCAACATTTTTGAGGCATTCGGTTGCAACGTTAAGGGATTTATCTTTAGAAGAAGAAATTCAGCACCAACATTGACAATTACTTGTACTGTCAAATTGGACTGAGGAGTTAGGTAAAAATCGGACTGCTCCAAGAACGGCCATTAAACCAAAGTCGATAAATTGTACAAGTTTATCGACTTTGACGATCGTATAAAAAAACACCGACTCAAATTTAAACATTTAGAATGAAACCAGAATGGCACTATTACTGTCTAAAATCATGTTATTATACGAGGGTTGCTAGGCAACACTGGGTGTTGCCTGGCGCCATCTGACATTTTCATTGGAAAGTTTGACATTTTTTAGCATAAAAGTACTCAGAACGCTTTGACGTACGACCATCATTTGTGTTGTTTACAGTGACTTAAAAAAATAAATTTGGCAAAAAAATTCAATGAACTCGTGAACATTTTCGTGCGATCATTTTTCACTACTTTCGACGTGAATAATCACGACAATAGTTCATCGATGAACTTAAATCTTTGTATGGCGATGAAACTTCATCCTATAGCACTGTGAAAAACTGGTTTAATGAATTCAATCGTGGCCGACGCTCGCTCAAAGACGAAGGTCGTGAAGGCCATTTAGTCAGAGAACATGTATGCCGTGCGGGAACTGATAATGCGAGATTGTCATGTGACATACCGTGAGATAGAGGCATCCTTGGGGATTTTTTTCCACGAGCATACATTCGATATTGCATGAACACCTGTCCCTAAAAAAGGTTTGTTCTCGTTGGATCCCGCGCAATTTGACAATCGCTCAAAAAAGGCTCGTGTCGATTGGTGCAAAGAAATTTTGAAAAAATACGACGCGGTGCTTCAAAAGACGTTTATAAGATCGTTACAGGCGACGAATCATGAGTCTATGCGTATGAGCCCGAAACAACGCAGCAATCGACCGTGTGAGTCTTCCAGCAACGTAGGACGGTCAATTCTGAGTGGTACACCATAATTTGTTTGCCTGAAGTCTTTAGAGAAATTCGAAAAACGAACATGAGAAGACAAATCATTTTGCGCCATGACAATGCGAGCTCTCACACATCGGCCCAAACCAGCGCCTTTTTGACCGGCCAAAACGTCGAATTGATGGGTCATCCGTCGTACAGCCCTGACTTGGCACCCATTGACTTCTTCTTATGCCCTAGCGTGGTCAACGATTTTCGTCGCCAAAAGATGCTGTTGAAGCGTTCAAAAACCATGTTTTGGAGGTGGTGGAAAAGTGCTTCGACATTGGTTTGAGCGCATGCAAAAGTGTATAAATCATGCTGGAAAATACCTTCAAAAACAATAAAAACCCTTTTTGATGATAAATATTCGCATTTTCATTATTAGGCCAGAAATATATATAGCAGCCCTCGTAGGAAGTCAGTCTAATACTACCATGGATGCAGAAAAATACTAAAAATACCCATTGGAAATCTTTGAATTGAATAAATATTTAATGTTAAATGATTCGGGCCGTGCACAATGTGACCTAATAAGAACGTCAAGAAAAATTACAAAATGTGAAAACGGTTAGTTTAGCCAGGCCGAACCGTATGTATTCTCCACCGTACGCAACTTAAGCGCAAGAAGGGTAATTTTTTTGACTTTTGATTACCCATGCTGGACGTTTTTTGGACCACATGAGCCAAAACGTCCAGCAACTTTGCTCTTTTTGTGGGCTTAAGTGCATTCCAACTAAAAGTACCCACTTAAACTATTGTTCGTCCACAAATAATTATGTTTTGTTAAGAACATACTAAAATAAGTGTAACTTTATCCACGCTTTGGGTGGGTTTAATAATACGAGTATAATAAATATATATAATATAATATACAAATTCGAGACAAATTATTTTAAGAGAAATTTGTCTATAGTTGACTGTGTCCGATTTTCGTTCCCTTAGGTGCTTTATGTCCGGTCCGAGTCCCGAATCCGGGGTTTTGATAAGTTTTAAACGTTTCTGAATACCCACATGTCCCTGAACAGTGGAGTACATATGGGAAGGTTAAAGCAACTATGAATACAACTTCCAAGAAAAACTCATTTAAAGGTGGTTAATATAATTACAGCGTAGAAATGTCCAAAAAATTAAAAATTTAGTAAGGACTTATTTAGTCCTTCAAAAGGGAATCTCTTTCAGTATCGCCGGATTTGGTCCATTTTTAATTCCGTTCGACGACTTTAAAACATATACCTGGTACGTTTTAAGACTCTTGCTCTTTTTGTTTAGACTGAATCGCGCTGGCGGACAGGACAGTCCTATGACAATCCCACGACAGCCGGTTCTATGGACCGGATTGACCCGAAGCAGCAAATCTTCGGCCAAGGGCTGTCACCCCGGCACACAGTTGCCGCTACAACAACAACAACAGTCCTATGATTTTATTAGATCAATAATAAATATACTTTATATAGTCGCAGATAAGTATGCCGATATGTTAAAAACGGAATGAAATACTTTTATGGTGAAGGAGTGTAAAAACAATTGTGTGAGGTTTTTCGGTTTTAGTTATTATCATTTGTTGTTATTATTTTGAAAAAGTTCACTACTCAACAAGCTCTTTAAATCAGAGTTGTTGTTTGTCAAATTGGGGAGAAAAGCAAAGATAAAGCGTTATGTACTTATACTTATAGATTTACGTTTTTATCTTGGTGGAAGACGACTTTTCAATACCTTGTGCGCTGCTGACTTGCCTCTACTCATTTATCGATTTATATGATATATTAGAAGTAGTAAGCCGAAGAGTGAGGACAAGACGACTCACTGAAACAATTCTGATTTTGTTTAAGTACGAGAACATTTACTTTCGTTCTTACACAAACGTATTTCGGCGACTTTATTTTGAAGCTACATTTTTGCCTTGCCGGCATCGCAGTTATTGCTTTAAGTGGACAATTAGTTTGGAAAAAGCACTTCAATTTTTTTTCTCGAGAAAATAAAACAGCAGTGTCAAATCGCATCTAGGCGTCCAATTGGCAAACGCGTTGCTCGTGAGGAATGCAGCTTCATGTTGTCAAACTCTGTCATGCCATGTTCTGCTCCAAATAGTCTATCTTTGTAGATGCATTGATGTTTGGTCCAGCATTTGTGGATTGGGTTTGCTCCAATAATGGCGATTTTGCTTGTTGTCAGAGCCACTGAGTTCGAAATGGTCTTAGTCGCAGCAAATGATTTTTTTCTTCAATCTGCTCCAATCTTCGTCGGGATGGTGGTTTGGGGCCCAACAAGAGTGCAATCAAGCTTAACTTTTCTGCTTGATCATTTGAAGAAGATTAGTTTGTATTTAATGACAAAAGTGCTTCCATGTCTTCTTTACTTACTTTTCATATATAGAGACAAAAATAGTAATGTCTTTAAATTTAGTCTCAGTTTTTTTTTTAAATCAATGTTAATCTCTGGTTTATACGAGATTATTTTTTGTAAACGCGTTAAAGTTTCGATATTTTTTTCACAAAGAACCATTAATTATCTAATTTACCTTTAGAAATTTGGCTAAAGTGATGCCAAATTAACGGCAAATGCATTTTAATTGTCACAAAACTGACGGAATTGTTAGCTTATCAAATAAAACACTAAAAAGATATAAGGCCCCTAAACTGCCTGGCGGGATAAAAGGAAAAAAATACTCCAAATCGGAATGAGAAAGAGAAACTTACCTCCTAAAGACGCTAAGGAAGTTTCCGTCAATTTTATAAAATATATGAAATACTATGATCAGGTTATTTCGACGAAAGCAAAAGGAAATTAAGTCACACACTATTTTTTATATTTTATTTGAAACTTCTAATTTACAAAAATCTTGCTCTGACGAAATAAGAAACTATTTAAATAAAATATATTAGAACTTATAAGGATTCAAAAAAATATTCTAAAATTTGACAAAATATAAACATTAAAAAATCCCTGATGCGCAAAAGAAATCAAAAAAGTAAATAAATTTGAATAAAACTGGTTTTTAAAACTGATTTTTTTAACTTATAATATTTATATACTTTATACGTTATAATTAATACAAATTTCGCACACAAAAGGAATTTACAGTCCAGAAAAAACAGGCATGACCAAATGAATTAATTTAAAAAACATTAAGTTTACTTCAACAAGGTCCTTCTTACAAGGTTGATATGACGCAAAAAATTTAGATATAAATAAAAAAATATGTTTATATTTTCATCGAAATTAGCTTCTTGAATAAGTCTACTAGACTATTAAATAGCCCAAAAATTACCATAATAAAAAAGAAAGAAACTACAATCCTTCTCTTTCCACACGAGCATAGTTTTTTCTTGAAGGTGGTAAACGAGTAGATGAATGTTTTAAGGGAGACAAGTAACTTATTTTACACCTTGTCCACGTTAACATGAAATGATCTACTTAACGCGGGATACAAACGCGTTTAACGCTTTCAACTCCTTTTTTGGGGCCGCTTCGGCCCAAGGATCCATCCCTAATTTCAGACAATACTTAAAAATTACTCTTCATTTGCAATCGAAGCGAAGAATGCTCTAATTTGAGTTAAAATGAGCCCATATTTACTATTAATATAATTATATTTGTCCGTTTTTTACCATGCGGGAGGTTTTTGGGCCACATGAGCCAAAATGTCCGGCAGCAATGCTCTTTTTTGAGCACACATTTTAACTATTTTCCCTCCTTTTTTTCCTTAAAGGGAATAGGCCGCTTTGGCACTTTAACAATCTCAAACAGCGTCTGACCATACGCCATCCATCACTATGCAACATTTCAGGAACCCAGTTTAATTCGGGTAATCGCTATTGTGCTTTCAACTGACACAAGGACATGTCTACCTACACATTGTCTTATAATTTAATGACGATCAAAAATATTTATACCTTATAGGGACTTCGATCAATATTTCGTGGCGTTGCAAACGGAATAAACAATTATTGGATCCTTCGGTAGAGGGTATAAAATGTATTCAAAAATTCGTGAAAATTTATTTACTTTGATTTTTTCTCATGTACTATTTTTTTGTTTAGATTCAGATTTGCACTTTCCAATACCAATCCGTCGGCAAGGTATACTACTTTGTTTGTTTATAATTTTTGATTAAATGAAAGAGAATGGATCTTATATTGATAAATGTTTTATATAATGTCGGCAATTATGTATGGAATACAATATCAGATGAATGTCAGCTTCTGTTAGCCTCACAAATGCGAGCCCTTTTTAGCTCATTTTTCATTACATTCTCACACATTTCACGCGGTATTTCATTAATTTTATTACGAATATTTTGTTTGAGTTGCTCAAGCGTTTCTGGTTTGTTTGCATAAACCTCTCTTTTCAGAAAGAATAAGTCCGGAGCAGTCAAATCAGGCGACCGTGAAGGCCAATCAACGTCACTATTTCTTCAAATAATTTGTTGTGAAAAGAGGTCTCGCAGTAATTCCATTGTAGTCCTGGCTGTATGCGATGTGGCAACGCTTTGTTGATGAAAATGTGCCTCGTCACTCATTATGTCTTTTTCGTTAAAATCGGGGATGTCATGGGCTAGCTCTAACATCCTATTCCACATGTATGATGGCCTAAATGGTATTGTGGAAGACACACTTGTGTTAAATAAATCTTAAATGGAAACAAATGCAAATCCTTGTTTAAAATTGTGATGGAATGGATTGTTTTGAACACTTTCTTGAGCAGCAGTAATGTTTTCAGCCGATCTTGCGGTACATTGTGGTCCATGCTGGGGCCTATCAGCTACAGACTCTCTTTCTTGGAAATCATTCACTACACGACAAATATTGCGTTTTGTTGGCACATTGTTTCTCCCAAAAGTATTCACGTAACTTTCCCATCGTCACAGTAATCTATGATTGATTTTGATAAAATGTTTTAACGATTTATCGAATATTTTTCCATAATAAATTTGCCACGTTTCTACTTCACGACTGCCAAATATGAACTGTCAAGACTAATGTTTATCAAAATGGCGGCAAAACAAAGTAGTATACCTTCCCGGCGGACAACCTGTATTTATTCAATAAAAAGTTTTTTATGTTTTAGGTTTTCTGGGTGCTTTCGAACTTTAGACGTTCACAGCCCAATTTTGTATGCCCCTTAGAGGTCGAACTTTGAGTGTTAAATTTTATTCAAATCACTCCGCCCTATAAGAAATACCACATTTGTTTGCAAAATGACTCCAAATTCTCCTGTTCTTCCTCCACACATTTTACGATACGAATTACACGTAGACCCTGAGATTTTGAAATTCCTCTTTTATCCATTGATTTGAATATACGTTTCTTATCGGAAAAAAATAAAAACCAATAATTATCGAAAAATTAAAATGCATTTTCACTTAGTAATGTAAACAAAAAAACAAGGCCTATGATTTCTCTAATGACACAACACATTTTGGCTCCTCTGTCAGTTTTATTTCATACCAACCTATTCGAAACCACAAAACATATCGTTTGATGACATTACAATAATACTATCTTTTTACTCTCGTTTTATTTAAGCTTTTACAAAAAAAAAAAACGTAACAAACACAACAAATCTATGAATTGAATTTTTGTACGATCAAAAAAGAAAAAATTGGGAAAATGCAATCACAGCGTAAAAATACAATTTAAGTGACCGTTTTACTTGGAATTGGAACTTTGTCTTTTGTTTTCAAAACAAAATAAGAAGTTCATTAAACTACAGGGAAATCAGTTTAAACCGTATGAGTGCAACTGAAAATTACATTACTGGATGATGACGGTGGATATTATTTATCTTTGAAACGCCAACAACAACAAAAAACAACCATGACTTCATGTTGTTGAATAGTTGTTGTTTTTTTCTTGCTTCAATACCTCATTTCACCCATTAACTGTGCTACCATCATCCACCACCTTCTGCTCCACCAACATCAACAGATAATTAGAGTCATTAGAATGTTTTATTCATATGACTCTGTGTCAAAGAAAAAAAATTGTAGTATCTCGATGCAATGATATCTCTCTGATCATACTTTACAATGACTGCATACTCAGATTTGTGTTCAACGTTTGCAGTCGGTGTATTTCACTCGTTCTAAGCCATTGTGAAAATATTTAATGAAAACAGTGACAGTGGGCTGTCTGAGAGCGGTGCATGACATGGGCCTCTATATATAAGTTTTACGAGGGTTGCTATACATATTTCTGACATTTACATTGGAAAGTTTGACGTACGACCATCATTTGTGTTGTTTACAGTGACTTGAAAAAATCAATTTGGCAAAATAAATGGAATTAACTCGTGCACATTTTCGTGCACTCACGACAAGAGTGCATCGATGAACTTAAAACTTTGTATGGCGATGAAACGCCATCCTATAGCACTGTGTTAATGAATTCAATCGTGGCCGAGTGTCGGCCACGATTGAATTCATAGACGAAGGTCGTCCAAAACGGCCGTTATGCCAGACAACATTGATGCCGTGCATGAACTGATAATGCAAGATCGTCATATGACATACCGTGAGATAGAGACATTCTTGGTATTTCTTCCACCAGCATACATTCGATATTGCATAAACACCTGGCCCTAAAAAAGATTTGTTCTCGTTGGATCCCGCACAATTTGGCAATCGCTCAAAAAAGTCTCTTGTCGATTAGTGCAAAGAAATTTTGAAGAAAATACGATCGCGGTGCGTCAAAAGACGTTTATAAGATTGTACCAGGTGACAAATCATGGACCTATGTGTATGAGCCCGAAACTAAACAGCAATCGACCGTGTGGGTCTCCGAAGACGTGCCAAATCCAATGAAAGTTGTTCGTGGAAGAAGCACTTCGCCTTTTTGACCGGCCAAAACGTCGGATTGATGGGTCATCCGCCGTACAGCCCTGACTTAGCACCCAATGACTTCTTTTTATTCCCGCACATCAAGAAAAAATGCGTGGTCAAAGATTTTCGTCGCCAGAAGATGCTGTTGAAATGTTCAAAAACCATGTTTTGGAGGTTTCTCAATCGGAGTGGAAAAAGTGCTTCGACAATTGGTTTGGGCGCACGCAAAAGTGTTTAAATCATGCTGAAGAATACTTTGAAAACCAATAAAACCATTTTTGATTATAAATATTCAATTTTTCATTATTAGGCCAGTAATATCATAGCAATCCCCGTAAAATATCGGGTGATCAATCTAAAGGTATTTTTTCAAAATAAAAAAATAAGATAAAATGTGGAATATTTGTGATTCTTTCGAAATGACAGTTTATGCCATTTATTTTTTGAATATAATTTCCTTTAAGTGTTGGCCGCAACTACGCTTCAGGGTGTCCATTCTGGGGGTCCAATTTTGTATGACTTCTTCGAGCATTTTGACCAGTATGGCTTTAATGACACTCGTAATGTTGGCTTCCAAAAACTGAATCGTAGCTGGTTTGTCAGCATAGAATTTGGATTTTGCGTAGCTCCAAAGAAAAAAGTCTCTAGCTGTGATATTACACGATCTAGGCGGCCAACTCAGCGGTCCAAAACTTGAAATTGGCTGTTCTTCGTAATGACCTCTTAATAGATCCATTGCTTGAGTATGGCAAGTGGAGCCGTCCTGTTAAATCCAAATGTCGTCGAGACTACGTGCTTCAATTCCAGGAAGCAAAAAGTCCGATATCAAGGCGCGACAGCGAGCTCCACTCACGGTTAGGTTCATTTTTGAAAAAATATTGACCGATTATACTACCAGCCAATAAACCGCACCAGACCGTGGCTTTCTTTGGGTACCTATTGAACCTCTTATGGTTGCTCATCAGCCAAAATGCGGCAATTATAATTATTGACGTTGAGCCAGAAATGTGCCTAATCACTGAACAAAATTGGGGTCGAAAACAGTTTCTCACCGAACGCTCATTTCCAATATACAATTTTGAGACGTTGTTTCGGTGTAAGTCTTTCCGTGATAAAATGGCAAACAATACTGAAAAGAAAAAAAAAGTTGAGCATAACTCACGCGAAATCTGTGAAGAAAGGCTATTGAAAAAATACCTCAAGATGGATCACCCTTACAACAAGATTTACATTTTATATTGTAGCATGGCAAATCATATATTTGACCGTATTTTTGCCATTTGTGTGGCTGTTGCAGTTGAGGCGAAACCGTGGCGTAGAAGCGAATGTCAGTACTTCCTGATGCATCGTAATATTCTAATGCTGGTGACAGAAAACATACTCAGACTAATAAAAATTAGTTTAAATTACTAATAGCACGGGTTTTAAGAAGACCACGAAGTACACGTTTCTTGGACATGGTCATGATCACGTATGTGAAATTTAAAACGATTGAATCACTGTTCGCCTAGTTCTGTAAATAATATCAAAACTCATTAGAGTATAAACAGCAGTGTTAGACGATCGATATTGCGGCCCACTACCATATCGACACTATCTTACACATACAGCAGCCGACAAACGACCTGTCATTAAATTGCATGTTGAAACGCTTCATCGATTTGTGTCTATATGGGAGCGCCGAGACGGTTTGGACGAGTGGGGAGAAGCACAGTGGTCCTAAACGAAATTTGTTGCTAAAAATTGTGTTGTTATGAACTCTAGACAAGATTTTCATAAATTTGCTGGACTTTTTTATTGTTCCCATAAAATTAAGTTTAATTTGTAGATTTTCAATATGCTACTTCAACAAATAGTTTCGTGCGATAAAGCGCACTTATGCCAAAATGTGTCACATTTTAAGGTTAGGACTTTTCATGAGGCTTCTGTTAAAATTTTGTAACTAGCAGTCCATTGCTGTGGTCATAAATAAGATTTTTCCTCCAGGGTGTATTTCGATCCATGGCAACATCATATGTTTCAAATATCGTCATATCTTTCATAGTTATGAGGTATTGTTTTTGTAAGGTTAGATTTGTGTGGGTGGTGCCACACCCCTTTGTCCAACCACATCGAAATGTACCTTACAAATATTACCTGCCCGAATGTTACTTAGTGTGAAAATTTCGTAACGGTCGGAGTTGACAGTGGTGATGTATAAACAAAAAACCACCAATAAGGCTACAAATGTACTGACTTTTCCAGAGGTAGGCTTAGACCTTGTGCGGGGAGAATTTTTACCTCTTAACCGTTTAGTCCACCAACACATAATTGTGCGAAATTTTAGCAACCTAGCTTCTATGATGCTTGGTAGTTTGTATCCATAGACAGGCAGAAATGGCTAGGCCATCTTAGATTTTCACAACGATTTATAATATAAATATATGTGACGCGCAAAATAGAAAGGGACCTAAGGGTAAAAACCAGTTTTGTTCAGGAGAGCCATTTTAAAGATTTAAATACGTGTATCTTTGGTGTACCATCACTTTCATAAAACGCGCATAGCTCTGGGAGGAAACACTTTTGGGGCATGGGATCGGTCTCATTCGATGCTCACATGTTGTCCACATTAAAAAAAAGTGAAAAAAAATTGTACCCTTAGGTCCCTTTCTCTATGCGCTGTCACATATACTTTATGGGGCCACCGACCAGTATTTTCAGGTTATACAAACTGAATAAATGGGGAATTGCAGTTGCAATTAGAATCTGTTGTTCTAAGGAATAACTAAATCCTATTCTACCTGGTATTGTAATGATGATTAGAAAAATTTATATGTTTTAAATGATTCTGACATTACGGGTCAACTGCGACATAATTTTTGGCATTGACGTTTTTTTTTAGCAGAATGAAGTATTTGAAATATGTAGTTTTAAACCTTTTCATAAAAACTACTCATGTATTCAAGATGCCCTTGGCCTCCATTCCCATGTGCGTATTTTTAACTATGGAATGACGAATTTCTACTATATCAAAAATGTTAATTAAATGTTTTTAATAAATCAACAAATATAATGTTAATTAATTAATACATTTTCAAACATTAAAGACAAAACGCGACCTACTAATTTTTTCAAAATTATCTATTTTCTTAAAATTGTTGGCAAAAAAAACTTGTTCATGTATACGTGGAGGATGTGAACAGGTATGTGATGTAAAACATTTTCGAATGAAAATCGACCCAAAAACGAGTAAAATTTGAGTTAAAGTTTGACTTAAAATCGAATCAAATTTCTATGAAAATATCCACAACGAAGGGTTGATACAAGGGCTGCTATATATATTTCTGGCCTTATAATGAAAATGCAAATATTTATCATCAAAAATGGTTTTATTGTTTTTAAATGGTTTTATTCTCCAGCATGATTAATACACTTTTGCATGCGCTCTAACCAATTGTCGAAGCACTTTTTCCACTCCGATTGAGACACCTCCAAAACATGGTTTTTGAACGCTTCAACAGCATCTTCTGGCGACGAAAATCGTTGACCACGCATTTTTTCTTGATGTGCGGGAATAAAAAGAAGTCATTGGGTGCCAAGTACGGCGGATGGCCCATAAAAGACGTTTTGGCCTGTCAAAAAGGCGCCGGTTTGAACCGACGTGTAAGAGCTCGCATTGTCATGGTGCACAATGATTCGTCTTCTCTTGTTCGTTATTCGAATTTCTGCGAAGACTTCAGGCAAACAAATTGTGGTGTACCACTCAGAATTGACCTTCTACGTTGCTCAAGCGGAACAGTCGCCACATGGCCAGTTTCGCCGAAGAAACAGGCGACCATTTGCTTCGTAGTGTTTTTTCTACGAACAATTTTCGTTGGATTTGGCTCGTCTCTACCCACACGGTCAATTGCTGTTTTGTTCCGGGTTCATACGCATAGATCCATGATTCGTCACCTGTGACGATCTTAAAAACGTCTTTTGAAGCACCGCGATCGTATTTTTTCAAAATTTCTTTGCACCAATCGACACGAGGGATCCAACGAGAATAAACCAATTTTACGGCCAGGCGTTCTTGCAATGTCGAATGTATGCTGGTGGAAGAAATGCCCAAGGATGCCTCTATCTCACGGAATGTCGGCCACAATTGTATTCATTAAACCAGTTTTTCACAATGCTATAGGATGGGGCTTCAAAGCCATACAAAGATTTAACTTCATCGATGCACTCTTGCCGTGACAATCCACTTCAAAAGTTGTGAAAAATGATCGCACGAAAATGTTCACGAGTTAATTCTATTTTTTTTTGCCAAATTGATTTATTCAAGTCACTGTAAACAACAGAAATGATGGTCGTACGTCAAAACGTTCTGAGTAAGTTTATGCTAAAAAATCTCAAACTTTCCAATGGAAATGCCAGATGGCGCCAGACAACACTTAGTGGCCAAAAATATATATAGCACACTGTCACAGTGTATTGTAGGGTATATTTTTCATAATCGTTCTACTTCTTTGACATGGCGCTTTTTTTTAGAAAATTGTCCTCGAAGGATAAATAGCAAATGTTGGCCAAAACATAAAACGTCAAACAAATTTAAATGCAAATTCAAAACTAAAATGAGTTTCAGAATAGTTTTTCCATGTTGTGTAAAGAATTTTGTGGGAATTAAGTAAGTAGAAATACTTTTGGGGCCAATGTTCATTGGCTCGGTGTATTCATTTTGGCAGCGTTATTATTGCACTAATGTAGGTTGAACAGTTTCCGCCGTTTTTTGTAAATACTTGATTTGCTGATGTTTTTCCATATTTTCTGGTTCATAATCAAAAAATAAAGTTTTTTGCTTAGCAAAGATAATAATTATTTTTATAGCCATATGCACAATATTGGGAGTCAACAATATTATGTTTGTCTGGTTTTTCTTTTTCGCTTAAAAACTGCGTTTATTATTGTTCTCTTTTGCTTTTTGAGTTTGGATATCGTTTTCGCTTTTTTTTGAGGTTGACACTGCTCCTATAATGTATTTTTTAATTGCGATATACTTACTCGTCAGATAATTTGTCACAATTTTTTTATTAGAATGTTTATATCATTTCATATGAACTTTTTTGGCAACCAAAGCATTAATTATTGCTGTTTTTTGAATTGGTTTTCAAATCATGTGCCGGCCGAGGTGCGACAGGTGGTGCAAGCTTCTACATCTTCCCTTTAGGTAACAGACGGGGATCCTCTCTCAAATCCGTGAAGTTTTCATGAAATAATTTCTACAAGTTGTAGTTTAATTATCCATCATTAGGACAACAATATGCAGTATTTTGCAATTACAATCCAGTGCCAAGCATGTATATTTAATTAGATCCGCCTCTTAATTTAATCCTATTTTGCACCAGTTCAGTTTTTGTCCCGTAGACTAAATAATCTACAAGTGATAGAAGGAACAACATATGCACATACTATGTGTACCTGACACTAACTTTTTTATTCGCAGATTTTGTTTTCCTATAAAAGGATTTAAACTTTTAACTAATAAGCATGTTTGAACATTTTGTTTGTACTTCTACTAGTATCCAATAACCAATTTTGTTGTGTTTTATAAGAACGAAAGAGAATATTACTGGTACTATGCACAATGTACTGATGATTTAAAATGTAATTCAATTCTACAGTAAGTCAGCAAAGTCAAAGCACACACATCACCATCTGGAAGACGCGAAAGTAAAATGTTCGCGCACTGAAAAAACGTCAGTCGGACAGTTTGGTCAATATGGTAGGAATTGTTACAGTGAGTCGCATGTGTCTCACTCTTCGACAATAATACTTCGCATATGCAAAATCAGTGCAATGCTTCGTATGTATAGATCGTTAAACTAGTAGAGACCATGTCGGCAACACACATATGTGGTACCGAAGAGCCGTCTTCACCAACGGCGAAACGTGCTTCTACCAGATGGTGATGTGTTTGCTTTAACTTCGCTGACTTACATTTCCTTCGCTCTATGACAAACAACAACAAAAATCCTGATCTTATTAGCTTGTGGAGTAATACACTCTTTCAAAAAAATAATAACAACAAACCAAAAAACTCTAAGAATAAACTTTGTCATCTGAACCCCATATGCGGACAAAAATAAAATGTCATGTAAAATGTAAAATGTCATCTGAAAACACGATTTTTCGGAAAATTCTTCATCTCCTGCCAAACAATCTTCAGCACATTGGGCGAAGCGAAGACGCATCGGATGTTCACGAGGCTTCAATTCTTGGACCAATTAAACTTTATATGCCTTCATACTGAGGTCTTTATGCAAGTGCGAGAGATGTTCATTTCACTGAGAACGACGACGAGTTTATGTTGATGGATGCTCTAGGACATTCTCAGTCACAGCAGCAATGTTTTCGATTGAACGCACTGTACGAAAACGTACTCGGGTTGGTTTGTCCAATAACGATGCATTTTCATGAACTCGCTTCACAAATTGACTCAGAAACTGATCTGAAGGACGATCTCTTCTCGAAAATTTTCCACTTAAATTTCTTACTACTTTGGAAGTAAGTTTTAAATATTTCCCAATTTTGTTCGAGATTTTGCAAATGTCAAACATAAATCTGAAAATAAATATAAATGTTATTCTACCTTTTAAAGTCAAAGCAATCGGTAGTTCAAATTTAAAATTTTAAATGTTCGCCCTTGTACATCAGAGAAAATCCGGGATCACTACCCAATGTCATGATCTTGGCTCGTTCCAAGGCCACATTAAGAAAATTGCGTTAAGAACGCTATCAAGAATCTTGGGAAAGTTCGGTCCGGAGCGCGACTCGAATCGATACCACACGCTGATGTGACGAGATCTATTGGCAAGACGAGATCCCTACCAGACATTCTACAAGAAAAGGAAAGTAGTCAGGGTAAGTGATGACGCAGATAGTTTAAGGAAGGCCACTTTGGTAACTCCTTGTCCCCACTTCGGGAGACGCAAGGGAGGGTATTCTATAGATTTGGAACTTCCTTCTGCCGGGTTTACAGAGGTGAATTAAAGGAATTGCATGATCGGCGAGGGCGATAAAGCTGCTAACGAGGATATCCAATCGGTCACAGGACTTGAAAATGTAACTGTTTATAAGCCTCCCTATTAGTGGTTTGGAACAATTTTTTATACAGTTTTCCACTAGGGACATACTAATTTTATATATTAATACGAGTAAAACACGGAATGTTTAAGATATAGAGTTCAAATTTATTCCAGGTGTAGTGCAAATGTTACATTTCAAGAATGAAATTTGATTTCGGTCATGTGACCAAGACGAGCCGGTGTACATCGATCTTTCTTTGGACCCAATTTTCCACCTCTCTTGCATACATTTCGACTGAAACGTTAGTAATTTCGCGTTGGATGTCATCTAAAGTTGTTGGCTTGTTAGCATAGACCTAAGAATTGATGTGGCCCCAAAGAAATCAAATAGCGTTATATCGCATGAAAGAGGAGGCCATTCGACCGAACCATTTCTTGAGATAACACGTTCACCGAATTTGCTTTTCAGTAAATCGATTGTAACGCGTGTTGTGTGGCTAGTGGCACCGTCTTGGCGATGTCAAGCTAATCCAATTCTGGTCAAAAATAATTTTCTAACATGGCACGATAACGCTCTTCATTGACGGTAGCATGACGATTGTTTTCATCGACGAAAAAATACGGTCCAATAACACCTCCATTGTTACACGCAGTAATTTTTTGAGGATGCAATTGTGTCTATTGAAGCACATGTGGGTTTGTTGCTGTCCATAACGCATATTTTGTTTATTAACAAAACCATGATTTTTCGATGAAATTCTGGATTTTTGTGAAACTTTGGCAGACCCACCGATCCAGAATTTTGGTGGATATTTTTAACGATTTCCAATCGTTGCTCGTAAGTGAACTTTACCATTGACTTCGATTAAAGTTTTGACACTGAAAGATAATTAAAAATGTTTTAGGGTGCGTTGCCATAATGATACAAAGTTGTTATGTCATTGGAAAACCCTTTATATAATCGACCTTATCATCATTCCCTCAGAACTAATTTTTCTCGCTACAGAATACATTCCTCCACATAAATGTGAAAACTTCCTCTGAACGCCTAATGCATTTTAAATAAATATTTTCATTATCGCACATAAATTGGCTTCAGCCAAACCTCCCCATATCGTATGCATAATAACTTTTTAATATTTCGATATTACTATGTTTTTACTATTGGTCCTATATTCAAAGTTGAGGATTTCGATCCACTCGACTGACATGATCTGGTCCATATTTCAGTTAGTTTCGTTTTTGTTTAGATTTTTCAGCGTACGGGAAACAACTGCTATATTATGTGGATTATTCGGCCTGACCGAACAAACTTTTGCATTTTGCGCTGTTTTGTTTTCGTTTTCGTTTCGTGATATTTTCAATTTCAAGGTAATCAAATAAAAATGTGTTGACGGAAATGTTTTTAAAAAAAGCACTAGACATTTTTAATGCGTCGGGGTAGTCGTAGCACAACAATGCGTTATGGTAATTGTATTTGATTCTGATTTCAGTTACGCAAATAGGTGTAGATTAACATTTAAAAAGTTTCTGTAATAAAAGAAATGTCCACACAAAAAGTTTTTCTTACTAAAATAATAGTATTTTATTTTTAATTCCAGGTTGAACTTGGTGCAAATTGGATACACGGCGTCTTGGGAAATCCCATATTTGAGATTGCCGTTCAACATGGTCTAGTCAGTGTTGTAAACATACCAAAACCCCACAAAGTTGTCGCCACCACCGAGGATGGCCAACAGGTTCCTTTCGGTATACTGCAGGAAATCTACGAGGCGTACGTATGTTTCTTACGCCGCTGTGATGAGTATTTCCACTGTCAGTATAGCCCACCGCCGGACATAAATAGTGTGGGCGAACACATTAATTTCGAGATACAAATCTATTTGAGTTCTGTCGAGGATCCCAAAGAGAAACGTTTGAAACAGTTGATTTTCAATTGTTTGCTCAAGCGTGAAACTTGTATCACGGGTTGTCATGATATGAACGAAGTAGATCTATTAGAATTAGGTAAGTCCTATTGAAATGCTTACAGGCTGTTTAGTTTATTTTTAATTATCTTTCTTTCGCAGGTAGTTATACAGAATTACAAGGTGGGAATATTGTTCTGCCCGCCGGTTATAGTTCGATTTTAAGACCCCTTACCGCACAAATACCCAAAGAAGCTGTTGTGACAAAGTGTCCGGTAAAGAAAATACATTGGAAACGAAAAAAGACCTTAACTGGTCTGGACACAGTAGATGAGTCATCGGAGAATGATTCGGATGATTCCGAAAAAACAGTCACAGAATTTCCTACAGCTGGTGCAGGTTCAGCGGCTTCTAACAGTGGCCGAGAAGACACACCACCGACTTCCAATAATTCGCGCTGTGGATCTGTGGAGTCAGACGGTGGTAGTAATAATTTTCCCGTGCGCGTAACGTGCGAGGATGGCCGCGTTTTCAATGCTGAACATGTGATATGTACCATACCCTTGGGCGTTCTCAAGCAATGCCATAACACCCTCTTCGATCCCGAATTACCGCACTATAAACAGGAATCTATTGAACATCTAATGTTTGGTACAGTGGACAAGATTCTACTGGAATATGATCGACCGTTTTTGAGTGCAGATATTTCAGAGATCATGCTGTTGTGGGATGACGATAAATACGATTTACATGCCTCCGACGAAGAACGAGCAACGCCAGAGTTTTTAAGCAAACATTGGTTCAAGAAAATCTATTCATTTGCAAAAATATCGGATACTCTGCTATTAGGTTGGGTATCTGGTCTGGAAGCAGAGTACATGGAAACCCTGCCTTCAGAAGTGATTGCGGAAAAATGTACGGAAATTTTGAGGAATTTTCTTCAAGATCCATATGTGCCGAAGCCGCGGAGATGTGTTTGGTAAGTAGTTTACTAGGATAAACTCTGTACAATAGGAAGCCATGGGATAGATCATAATATCTCATCATATTCTTCTTCTTTCTAACCACCCGACATCTTTTCCAAGCAGTCTTTGCTGAAACATCCTGCAGCGTTCTATTATAGACAGCTTTAGCAGTTTCTCTAGCTTCGTCACACTTTTCGTCATGCAATTGTTTCCGTGGAAGCATTGGGTGGGAATTTTTACATTTTAAATAAAATACTTAAAATAGATTTAAAATGATTATAATTCTCGGACATTTACTTTTAAAAGTGGTCCGCATTGTGCGTTTAACTCCGTTCATGTTTGGAATATTTACAACAGTGCACGGTTCATTCGACGTCTAAACTCTCCGAATTTAAGAGTGGTTCAGCACCCTTAAGTCCGGTGGCAGTTTTAAAAAGTATTTCTTTAAGTCAGAACAATCTTTCACACTTTGATTCCGAAAGGATTTCTTATATTACAGTGTTGTTTTAGGTTGAGCTTCGATAACTAAAACTGGATGGCAAAACAAGTCATTTGTTTACAAAAAGTGCCAATTTTGTTCGTGTCTAAATTTAAAGTCTATGTACTTACCTCCGCAAATTTAGATTTGTAATTTTTTATAGCCGGTTAAGTTTTTAGCCTGGATATTCTAGACTTAGTACTAAAAAAATACAAATTAATATGTTTTTAATTTTTTTTTTAATAACGAATAGCAGGACTTTTTCTATAGAGATGACACATTTTGTTAACAAAATGTCTTAACTATTGCGGTTTTGCTATTCAGTCTTAGTTATAGAGTCTTCACTTAAAACACAATAGATCCAATTTGTTGGCACAAACGATTGTGTAATAATTATTTTATTCGGACATAGTTCTATTCCAGATTGTGTTGATTAGCTTATGCATGAACATTATCAGCTACTCTCCTACGATCTTATAGCCTTCCTAGCTATACCGTCGGTAGTTGCAGCCCTGTGTTTCTTAAGAAACTATGTTTAGAGAAGTATGTCATTTGTAAAGGTGGTACAGAAATGTGCTTGGCAGATTAAACCTTCCTACCTATTAAGTTTTCGGAAAATTGATTGAAGCTTAAAAAAAATATTACAGAATTGAAAAAGTAATTGTAGTGTCGGTAATCGAAGGATTGTGTCATCAACTTCCGCACTTAACGAACGCAAAGATGAATCCAATTCGGTTTTGCCATTTTTGGCTAATTATCTAAAAATGGATAATGTCAAATATTTTGAGTAATTTTAGATAATAGTTCGTAGCGGGTATCTCCAACCAACTTTTTTTATAGATCAACTTTTTCCAGTTTCATTTTAATTCAAATTTTTTATACTCATAGGTACACTTTTTTTAGTTCTACTTTAATTTAAAATATTTTGTATTTTAATATCGACAAACTTTATTATGTTTTTAATATAGGGTTGGCCATGAGTCACTGAACATTGTGTTTCTGATAAATATTTTTTTATTTGTTTAGCTCGTTTGTTTTATTTCGGTCTGTTGCTTTTACACATTGAACAGGGATTAAACCGGCTCAAGACCTCTTGCTTCAATATTTAAATAGAAGTCAAGTTTTTAACAAAATGGCAAAGTGACATTGATTTTCGTGGCTGCACACTACTTTTATCATGATTTCGGGTCCGTGACAACCCTCATCAGAAAGCCTTGCTGAAATTGTTGAAAGTACAACCGAACTCTATAAGGCCAGGCTCTCCACAAACGAATGAGAACTACTGATGTAAACCTTACTTTTCAAGTTTTCTTCACACAATTGCCCACGAAAATACAACTCACTCTTGCCAGCTCTAAAGAGACTCCACCTCGAGAGCCATCAATAGATTTCTTTTACAACAACGTTTGTGTGTGTGTTGAAAAAAGAGTTTAGTTGATTATGTCAAATTATTTTTCAAAGAATCACCCAGTCGGAACATTTTTGAATACATCCTCGACGATGTATTTATGAATTGCTTGTTTTAGTTTACAATTCATACGAAATGCTCAAATACAGCCACATTTTGGTAAGCACTCGCCTTTAAATTGAAATATTCGTTTAATTGGAATAAATATTGGTAAGGATTGTTTGTTCTGGATAGTTTTCCATGGATCCACATATACGAAAATCCGATCCGAAATCAATTCCTCTGGTGCCTATCAGAAGAATTACAACAAAATAGGATGCTCTATCGTACAACGAAACAAAAACCTCTCAGAAGAGCGAAAGAGAGTTGGTGCCAACAAAGAATGGCAGGTTGACTCGAACTGTGGATGCAAAGAAAAAACATTATTTCTTAAATGTCCACGGAGAAAAAAGTAATAAACGGTTATTTTTCAAATAAATAAATAAATTGTATATATTTTATTAGTTGCGTCATAAATTTCTATCTTTGACTATCTTTCATAACAACAAAAACAATTTCAAAAGTATTCAGTTCGTTTAAACGAAAGACGTTTCACTTATCCGAATTCCTTTTTTATCCCACTTGAAAAAAATTCGTCATTAATAATAAAATAAAAAATGGTATTCCTTTCAACAATTAATGCGAAGGTTTCTGATGATGGTCGTCACGGACCCGAAATCTCGATAATAGCCGTGTGCAGCCACATTGCCATTTCGTTAAAAAACTTGTATTCTATTAAACTGTAGATGCATGTGTAAAATTTGTTGTTTTAATTAATACAACCTCTCTATGTTTTGTTTTGAAATATTTATGAATCTCAAAACAAATTTTTGTGCATATTTCTTTAATAGTTAGTAATATAGTATATACTTATATATACTGAATAGTTAAATAAATACAAAATTACTTTTTTTATTTTTTTTTACAGCACAAGTTGGAAATCACAGCCTTATACAATGGGATCATATACCTCAATACCTGTGGGTGCGTTACAAGAAGATATTGAGAATTTGGCCCAACCTCTGTACGCTAGTCCTCAAGCCTTTAAGGTAAGCTGTTAAAAAAATATACTATGTAGTTTAAGATCAATGGTCGCAAATTCTATTGTTTCACTCTATCGTATGAGTAGCAGCTCTTCTCTCAATTTGCAATGATTTGATTTTTTGATTTACAGCTGCGCTCAAAATAATAGTAGTGGATATTAAATTATTAAGAATAATGAAAAAAATTTATTAAGAACTCCATTAATTATTGAATACATATATTTTTCTTAAAGCATATTAAAATAAAAATAATTTTAAAAATCAATGACATAGAATTCATCCGACTTTAGAAGCATATTGGTTAGGTTTTGGATTCTCTCTCAAATTTGGCCGCTCAAAATAAAAGTAGTGCTCGGAACATTTGTCACAAAAGTGTATGAAATCCTTCGGTACTATATTTTTTGTTTTTAATTAATAATTAATAAGGGTACTAAATTATATTAGTACTTGGTTGCGTGGCCTTTGTTTCCAATTACGGCCGCACAGCGCCTAGGCATCGAGTCCACAAGATGTTGACATCTTTGGTCAGGAATTGAACTCCAAGCTTGCTTGGCGACTTCCCAAAGTTGAGATACGCTTGTTGGTTGAGATTGGGCAACTGCCTTCTTCACGTCGCACCACAAATTCTCAATTGGATTGAGGTCTGGGGACTGTGCTGGCCATTCAAGAACATTTATATTGTTAGCGTGGAACCAATCTTTCGCCACTTTACTGGTGTGCTTTGGGTCGTTGTCCTGCTGAAAGACCCAAATCAATGGCATATCTTCACTGGCATATGGTAGCATTACTTCCTGCATAATATGGACGTAGAGATGCCTATCCATGATCTCCTTGATCCAATATATGGGCCCAACACCATAATAAGAGAAGCATGCCCAAATCATTATGGAAGCACCTCCGTGTTTTATAGTTTTGGTCGTGAACTTGGGATTGTACTCGGTGTTTGGAGGTCGCCGGACGTATTGTCTTGATCCCTTTCCGCCATAAAGAACTATTTTCGATTCGTCCGTCCATAAAATGTTCCTCCATTTTTGTACTGGCCAATCCATATGTTCTTGGGCAAATTTAATTCTTTTTGACACATGTTTTTTTGAAAGAAGGGGAACTTTTCTTGGACTGTGAGCAGCTAAATTATTTTCAAATAAACGTCTTCGTATTGTTTGTACGCTTGCGTTCACACCTAACTCGTCTTTTATTTTTTTGGAGCTCGAAAAAGGATTCTGCTTTGTGTACCTTACCACACGAGTAATTAATTTATTCGACATAACTTGTGGGCGTCCGCGAGTTTCAGGTCGAGCGGTAAATTTAATTGCGTTGCATATCATAGTTGGTGAACAACCTACAATATTTTGCACTTCTTTGTAAGTTTTACCCTCTGAAATTAATTTTTTAATGAGAGCACGCTGCTCCGAACTGCAGTGCTTGCCCCGTCCCATTCTAAGGAATATTAATAAATTTAAATAATTCAAAATCTATTTAAATTAATATAAAATTCCAATAAACACCTTTTGGTAATATTTCCTTTGCACAATTGCTCTTTTTCGCAATATTTTACCAAGCACTACTATTATTTTGGTCCCTCAAAAACCAGCACTGTTGTCAAAATGTCAAATTTTTACAACAACGATAACATAAGAGTTTAAAGTAACGGCATATTTTTATTATGCACACTCCAAGAAATGAAGTTGCAAAAGAAAAAGATGAAATAAAATATAAATGAAAGAAACAAAAGAAGAAGAATTTATTTTAGTGCAGCACTACTATTATTTTGAGCGCAACTGTACATACCTTTCTTTAAACAAAAACGACAAATAAACATTTGGCAGATCTATTAGAAATAAATAAATTTCCATAGAAGGGCGCAACAAATATAATTTAATTTTTGGTAATAGTTATGCAATATAACATAAAATTATTATGTTAAATATAATATAAGTAATAACAAATTTGCTAATATACGGCCATTTCTAGGATCGGGACTTTCGTACGCTTTAAAATTTAGATAAAAATAGGAAAACATAAGAATTGTTTTAGCTCTAGTTGTTAAGGCGTAGTTGCATTTCTGCAGAACTAACAACTTCAAAGCAACATTCAAACTTCAACGTTCTGAAAATTCAAATATAAAAACGCGAAACGGACAAAAAATGTCTTTGTCTGCCAGTATATTGTAAAAAATTGGAGATTTTTGTCGCATTTTTTTTGGAGTTCATTTTTTTAACTAAACAACCAATAAAGCTTTCTAAATAAATTTATTTTTTTGATATGTTTTTTTTTATTATTACGTATTAAAAAACAAAAATTGTTATTTTTGTTTGTTTTACAGACATGTAATGTAAAATTTGCAGCAATTACGTTCAAAAAAACAGCAAAATTTACAAATTTTAGCATAATTTAAGCCGAAATTCTAGTCACAGTAGCAAAGATCATTATTACATTCGTTAAGGAGCAGTACTACATTAATAACACAGTGATACAAAATCGAACTTTCCGAATGCGAATGGGATGAGATCAATTGCAAATGAAAGTTGACATTATCCATAATAAAACTTTAGTTCAGTGCGAGATTTTTTTTACACGCATCGAAAATTTGATAAAATAATGCTTATTTATTTTTATTATCCAGGAATTCATTTTTGATATTTAATTTTACCTAAAACTTAGGTTAGATGGCGCTGTCATGCAAATGGTGCTATTTCTTGTAGATTTTATAAAAAGAAATGGTGTATTGCAGTGATTACTGCATATACAACACAAAAACATTTGAGGTAGGATAATAAATGATCAGGTAAACACTGCTTCAGACATAATATTTGAACCCTTAAAGAATTTCTAAATAAAACAAGGCAATAAAACTCTTGTAATAGCAGATAAAGTATTGCTACCACAACTTCATATTAAATTGAGTCTTTTAAAACTTGTTGTAAAAGTGTTTTAATTTAATTTAATTAATTTATTTACATTTTCCGTAATTAAGAAGCCTTTCGGCCGATAAAGCTACTTACAGTAAACTACAGATTAGATAGAATACATATAAAGAAACATTTTAAAGTATTAAAAAAATTCAAGTTTAACAAAAATTCAAGTTTAACAGTTACTCAATAATAGTAGTAGAAAAAAATATATATGTATATAGAATACTATATGTATATAAGAATTAAAAAATGTTGTACATTTATGCAAATTCATGACATGATAATCAAAAACTAAAGTAAATGTTCCCAATTTAAAGAAAACAGGAAAAAATGTTGACACCCTTACTTGGAAGAAAATTCACAAAGAGCATTTTAAAAACTATCAAAAAGAAGACAATAAGAGTTGTATAAGTAATATATGCTACTACAAAGATTCAAAGTGCCTAAGAAGCTATTTGCGAAATGTTGAATCGGACATATTAAACGTTTTTAGATAATCAGGTAGCTTGTTAAACACTCGAGCAACTCTGACTTGAAAAGATTTTCCTAACAAGCAGTCAACTCTAGGAATAATTAATTGATTACTACTTTAATATTTAGATTTCCACGACTCAGTGCTTAAGAAGGTATTGTATACAAATAAAAAAAGGAATTTACAATATTTTTTTCTAATTTTACAGGTATGTTTAATGGCCCAGATACTAGAAGATCGATGAAAAATAATGATTTTCATAATTTTTGGGTCAAAATCAATTATTTACATGGAATGCAATTAAAAAAGACGTAATTGTTCTTGGTAAAAATCGAGAAGCAGATAGTGCACATAGAGTTCGACGTCTTTTGAAAGTCTGAGGAATTTGATGCGAATATGTCATTAAAAATTCATTCATCCATCAGAATATGGATTGGTTTAAAAACCAACTTTCCACCGAATCTGATGAGCAAGGTGAACGCGTTCATCAAGTAGCTTTAACCATGAAAACTAGGTACAGAGGAAAGAAACCAGATTATATGTTAGGTTGTTGTTGTAGGGGTACACAGTTGTGCCGGGGTGACAGCCCTTGGCCAAATAATTGCTCTTCGGGTAATTCCGGTCCATAGAACCGGCTGTCGTGCCAATACATTTCACCAATTTTTTAGTTGACAAGAAACAACAAAAGGTCTCGAACCAGAATAAAAAGTCTTCAAGTCGTAATAAGATCTAATACTTAAAAAAAATGTTTTTGTAATAAAAAAATTATTTTTTCCAATAAAAAAATTATTTTTTCCAATAAAAAAACAATTTGTTCCAATAAAAAACACAATTTTTTTCCATAAAATTTGCATTTTTGTAATAGTAACGTACTGAGAATAATTAAATGTACTTAGTGATATCATTAGAAATATGTTTTAAAATAAATCCAAAATCCAATTTTTTTTCAGCCTAAAAATTTAAAATCTACAAAAATAGCACCATTTGTATGATAGCGCCATCTAGCGTGAGTTTTAGATAAAAATAAAAAATAATTACTCGTTGATTTTTTTTGTTAATTTTTCGTAGCATACATAACACAGTGCAGCACTAAAATCTTGAACCAAATGAGACCTCCAAAATCTGAAAGCTTATGATGGTAGAAGAAAAACCCTATCTGGGTTTTGAATTATTAGCTAAGGTTTTTTTGTAATTCATTATTGAAGTTTTCGACTGGGGGGTAGATTTTAGTACAATTTTGAAAAAACATGTACTGATTCTTAAGTCTATATCTCGTAAACTATTCGAAATATTGCTTGATTCTCTTCGGCAAATTTTTAGCTCTTAATTAGATCTAAAAATTTTGCCTTAATACAAAATCAGAAAAACAACAACATCTTACTTAAAACTGTCGAAAAATCTAAAATTTCGTCATAGATTTTTATTGTTAATGATGGAAATTATAAGGCCACTTCAAATATTTTAAAATACTTAGAAAAATTGATGTTTTTGAACATAAGGAATGAAAAATAAGGACACTTCAAATCTTTTTAAATATATATTGAACTTAATAGTCGCTTTCGGAGCTAGTCTCATCATCTGAAAACATGTTTCCGACCGTTCCGCTAGCTTGATTTTCGTATGAAAATACTTTATGGCTAGACCAGCATACTTCCCCAAGCATCGCATCTATTTTTTTCCCTTTGAACCGCTTTTCCATCGGAATGGTTACTTGGTGGAAGCGCTCTCCTTGCTCATCAGATTCTGTTGGCAATTGTTTTTCGAACTCTGCCAAATGATTATTTAAAAAGTGAAGTTTTAATGTCATGGTCACACCGATTGCTTGGAATGACTTAAGCATATTTTTTACTAAAACTTTCCATTCGTCGTCTCGATTTTTTCCTAAGACTCTTTCAATAACTGCCTTAAGTGCTTCCCAAGCAATTAAGTCGTTTCCGTGCAAAACCATATTGAAATCTTCCCTTTTTAGCAACTTTCGAATGTCTGGTCCATTAAGTACACCTGTTTTAAGCAAAAAAATGCACAAATATTAAATAAAAATTTGAAGAGATTAGTTAAGTAGTACATTACCGCCTTTGATTTTTTGATCACTGAGTCTTGAAAAAATTTTCTCAAGGCAGTGAAATACGTTGTCCTCATTTTTCGTTACCGTCTCTATAAACTTCTTCGTTATGCCCAACTTAATATGCAGCGGTGGCAACAAAATGTCACTTACATTTTTTATTAGTGGCTCTGCTGTCATGTCTAAAGTAGCATCTTTCACTCCCGACTTTCGTTTTTCCCAAGTGTGCGAGTAGTGATCGACTTTTTCTCGTGTGTCCCAACGGCACAGAAAGCAATAATACTTTGGCCATCCACCCTTTATGCCTTGCAAAATATTGACAACTTTAAGGTCGCAACAGATTTTCCATAAATGATCTGCGTATTTAAGGTCTCTTAGCAAAATTTCCATTGTTGCATAGCATTCCTTTAAGTCCGTGCTAAATGCTAAAGGTATTGAGGGCTTCAGGTTCGTTTTATGCAGTAACACTGCTTTTAAGCTAGTGACTGAGCTATCGATGAACAGTCGCCAGTCTTCAGCGATATATTCTAATCCAATTTCGTTGGCTAATCCTTTAATGTTGTTGCAGTAGGTGTAAGAGTTTTCGTCGTTAACGCTGTAAAACTTTTGAAATTCTGCTTGACGGTTACGGTGTATCGAGGTCTTAACATCAATGTCCGTTAGTTTTTTTCGTTTAAGAAATGCTGACAAAAATTCTGATTTGCGCTTTGACAAGCCTAACTTGGCGACAACATAGTTCATTTCGCATTGTGTTACGAGCTCAGACTTGTTGATTGTTTTTTTGGGATCGAACGGTGGATCAGCTAGCACATTGTCTAACGTTTCCGCAGTCCATACAGTTGCTCTATCTGGACTCGGTGGTCTTGGTGGTGGATTGGCTTCAGAATGCTCTTGAGGGAGAGAAGCATGAGGACCAGGAATGTACACTACATTTGACATCTTTTTTCGATTCATTCCATTTTTAAAATTTATGCATCCGTAGCATGTGTTTTCATCGTGTCCCTTTGGGTCCATCCATATTACTGGTGTTCCATACAGCAGTGGGCTTGGTTTTCTGTTTATCCAGTTGAATATGTAACAAAAACAACGTCTGCATACTGCATCTGGTGTCCACGAACAATCGAATAAGTCTAACTGGTCAGAATAATATAAGAGGTACTTAATGGGTACTACCCATTTCTAAATTCAGCAGCAAAATTAGTTTTTTGCGTTTTCATTGAACGTTTGGGCACATAAATACCACAAACGTAACAAAACAAGTTCAGCTTCCAACACTTTTCCATATCAACTTTTCTTTCTGCAATGTATGCCCTTAATATGAACGTGCAATCAAAACAATTCAAATTTTTTAACATTTGAAATATGTCGTTATTTGTCATTAAACAATCATTCAAATGGTCGGTAATTTCGATAAACATACAATTGAAAGTGATTTCTTGGTCCTTTATTGAATTTTTGATGACTTTGTGGGGCTATAACTATGTGAAGGAGTCATCAAATGAAATCGGCTTGTTAAGAAGAGTTGTTTGATTTGTTTTTGGCTATCTTTCTGTCATATATTGGCTGGTCAAGTTCGTGGCAATTTCTGAAATAACTGTGAAAACCCATAGAAATATATGACAAAATTTTACGATTTTTTGAGAGTTTTGTTGTTTTGAGTAAGATGTTGTTTTTCTGATTTTGTCTCAAGGCAAAATTTGTAGATATAATTAAGAGACAAAAATTTGCCGAAGAGAGTCAAGCAATATTTCGAATAGTTCACGAGATATAGACTTAAGAATCAGTACATGTTTTTTCAAAATTGTACTAAAATCCACCCCCCAGTCGAAAACTTCAATAATGAATTACAAAAAAACCTTTGCTAATAATTTAAAACCCAGATATGTTTTTTCTTCTACCATCATAAGCTTTCAGACTTTGGTGGTTTCAATTGGTTCAAGATTATGAAGTTGGAAAATGTGCTACAGTGTAATATTAAAGATTTATAATGTTATTTATAAGCTTATCAATATTTAAATTTTACCTTGAACCCACTTCTATTAATATCGTTTATTTTCGTTGCATTCCAGCCCGTTGTTCTATTTGCCGGCGAACATACCCATTCCAATTTTTATTCAACCGTACATGGTGCCTATTTAAGCGGCCGTACTGCAGCCCAATACTTGTTGGCCAATGATGAACCCGATGAGATTACACTAGAATCGGATGGCAGTGATTTAAGTGCTTGGATACAAGGCATAGCTTTAGATTAAGTACTAGAAAATCACACGTGACACGCAGCAAAAAAAAAACAACAACTATAACATCAACAACTAGCACAAAAGACCATACTTAGTTGGATCTGCTGTGACACCGCTATCCCAGCTCTCCCGCCTCCTTTCACATTTAAGTAGTGGCTATTTGTTTATCAACATTAAAGTAAATGCAAAAAAGAAACAAATTTGCAAATGCATTTCAATAACCATCACTCAATTTTGAGCAAAACATTGAAAAATGAAAAAAAAACATAATATTTGTTTTAAGAAGTCAAATCAATGCGGCGTTAATTTTTTATAAATCTTTTTCATTGTACTGAAAGATGTATTATAGAAAAAATTATAAATTATTTTGAGATATAAAATAAGCTATTGAGGAATTCCCTGTTAAGACATCGCGAAATTTTACAAGGACTTTTGATTTTGATGCTATAGTGAGGAAAATATTTAATGCAGTTGGTATTTTACTAGGAGCTTTTAGTGAAAGCCTTTGTCCAGAGCAACAAAATTAGTGAACACTCCTACAATTTTTGAATAAGTATGAAATTTTCACAAAAAAATATTTTTTCAATGTCGATGTCTTTGCCTTGCAGAAATCACTACTTTAAATTTTGATGACCCATCTAGAAGAGGAAATTTAGTTGCACAATGGATTTTAGAGTAAATCTCATTTTAAATTATAAAAAAAAACTAAAAAAATAATTTATTGTTTCAAAAATGTCACAAAGTACCACGAACTCTTTTTTTAAAGGAGAATAATTTTGTTAGGTTACATTAATAAACATTCAAATAATGTGTGACCTGATCGCATGAAAGAGAACCTTTTTATGTTTTTCTATGTATTGTACAGAATTTAAGTGGAAACTACAGCACATTATATGGTTCCTGCAAAAACTTAATCGTGCAAATTTAATAAGATTTAAATGAAATTCGATATGTGACCTTAAGTCGAACAAATGACAGACATCTTTAAAAATCAACCGGATTGGTCTATTTTTTTAAGCAGTCACCGCCTTAAGAGTTGCACATTTCACAAGACATTAAACAAAATTGGTTTGTAAAATTTTTAATTTGTGGCGGTCTTGCGTATAGTTCATCCGGAAACAAACCAAAGAACTAATATTTTACATGATTTTTATTGTGTTGACATTGTTTGGTGAATTACTCTTCTGTTACCAGTTCTTAATCGAACTGACTTTTATGTACACCCTCTGATCATAGTTAAAAAAGTGTCAAAGTAGCTCTTATCAAACTAAGCAGTCAATTTTGTATAAAATTTAATTTCTATTGAAATTATTAATTAAGAAAAAACTATGATCTAGCTAAAACAATAATTTAAAAAATGTACTTTGTCATAATCGACTTCTAAGATAATCCGACGTTAATATTAAGAATGCGAAGAGAATATCGTAAAGTCGCCGGATTTAGATTATTCTTACTCATTTCAGAGGTACTATTCTTCCTTAAAAAAGGAAACTTTCCCAGGCACGATTTCAATAGAGCTTTAAGCCGATAACTTTATGGATAACATGGTGTTGCAAACGGAATGAAAAACTTAGTAAATACACCATTTTTTGGCGGATGGTATTACAAATGCAAACTATTTTCTGACATCTTAGAAGGTTGTAGTGATATCACCCTGATATGAATAGGGTGTTTAGAGTTCTCTTGATACAAATAATAAAAGTAAAGAATACATTTCGATTGCATTATTTAAATTAAACGTCTAACAAATGTTAAAAACTAAAATTTTTTGTACACAAAAATTATCCCTATTTCTTGCACTTTTTAAATGAAGAAGTTATGACTTTTTAAATGAAGACTATCTATTAAAACAAACTATGTACATTATTTTTGTTAAAAACATTGATTCTAAAAAATGTTAGACCTCTCATTATTACCTCAATAGCGGAACCGAATTGTTTGTCTATCGCAATATTTATAAATCTAAGCAGAAGCCTCTCTGTACATTACTCTAACGTGGAATTTCTCAATTGTTAAACAAAGTTTAATAATGCGTGTTTTCTTTAACAAGCGAGAAACGTTTTGTTTAAACTTTTAAAAATAACTATTACTGATTCGTATGTCCGAAATACTTTCAATTACGATTTTTTAGTAACGATATTCACGAATTTTCGCTTGGTAAATAAAACACGCCTAATGTCTCGATTTTGCTACACCCACCCCCTCCGGCAGGAAAGTCATTAATTTTTAGAATACATTTTGAATGCAAATTATGTTTTAAAATGTTTTTGTTTGCAGTCATTTTTTTTGTTTATTTCATTGAAATTCATTTTTATAATGTCCCTGTTTTTCGTAAAGCTTTTGGAATTAACTTGATGTCATTATTTAATTTCCAATATCATTTTGTATTCTCATTGTAATTTTTAACGTTTTGTTTCCTTGTATTACTAATTTCTCAAATATCTTTACAGTATGATTTATTTAAGTTTGTAAACATTTTTAAAACTCGTGGAAAAGTCATTTTTGTCTTTGGAATTTTATAGTCATCTACAGTTGTTATCCATTCATTATGTCAAAAGCTATTATCTTTTTAGTTTCTAATTAACATCAAAGAAATTATGAATGAATCGTCTAATTTATTTAGT
Organism: Hydrotaea diabolus; assembly: GCA_963513945.1. Lineage (NCBI taxonomy): Eukaryota > Metazoa > Arthropoda > Insecta > Diptera > Muscidae > Hydrotaea > Hydrotaea diabolus. The sequence goes on along the minus strand of OY740716.1, from coordinate 13,906,595 downwards.
GTTTCAATCTGTTTTGTATCCGTATGAAATTTCTGTATTTTTATTACCATACCGAAGTTTCTTAAAAAGGTTTTGTTACTAAAGCTGTACTGGACTTCGTATTTTAAAGCAAATACAAATGCAAAATCCATCAGCGTTTTAAGCACTTTAGTAGCAAATACCCCCAGTAGACTATTACTCTGAAACATGTGATCTATTAAAAACTGTGCGTGTACACAAAAAATCGCAAAGTTTAAAACCCAAAAACGGCTTAAGAAAATTTCGCCCCATTTCCATTTCAAACAGCTTATGACTATAATCCATTAACGTGCAAATTTTCCTCACTCAATTCGTTTGACCACTATCGTGCCTTCTACAAACACACGGTCGGACGGACAGACATGGCTATATACTATATAGGGTCTTCGATCAATATTTCGAGATGTTGCAAACGGAATGACAAATTAATTATTTAGACAGCCGATTCTATGTACTGGAATGGCCAGCAGCAACAAATCTGCGGCCAAGGGCTGGCATCCCGGCACTGTGCCATATGTCTGTCAAATTCAACAACAGACAGACATTACCACACAGTTGGCGCTACAGCAACAACAACAAATTAAGTATATACTCCATGCTTAGGTGGAAGGTGAAACATCTTTAGTATTTAAAAAGATTTATCTACTCCTCTGAAGCTATTGGAGTGGACTTTTCTGTTTGATTTATGCATTTAGGATGATTAATGCAATCCATTATTTTAAACTGTTATTAAAAAAGTAACTAAATTGTTTTGTCCTTTAATGATTAATAAACGAATAGAGGACCAAATTTTATGCACGTTGGTTGTGTAAACTTCTTCGCAGCTGTAATGTATGAAAATATCAGCCAAAAACCTTTGGTATTTTTATTGTAAATATTGGGTGATTTTTAAGGTGCAATTTCCATATTGTGAAACTTTACTTTGAAAAAAATAAATCTGTTCTCGAATTTCGTGAAGCATTTTTAATAATGAATTGTCATTGAAGCTAATTTCAGGTTATATGGCTACGTCATTTTTTGGTGCGGTTGCACGCTGGTGGCATCATCATATTATTTCGAAAATTAGAAGAAGCTGCATGCTAACTGAATTTTGGTGTCCAAAAATTAATCAGCTAAACATCAACGACTTTTAATTCCAATAAAACGACAAGACAACTTGCCACACAGCTCGCTTAACACTTGATGTTTTGCAAAATCAATCTGGTGATAACTTTATTTCCCGAATGGTCCTGTTCAATAGCCCCTCGTTCGCATGATTAAACGCCACTGGATTACTTTTAATGGGGCTATGTCAAGTCATTGGTTTATGCCGACAAACCAGTAACTCATAAAGCATTTTAAGTCAATATTGACGCCAACTGCCAAATTTGTTGAAAAATTTAGTAAAAAATTTGGACTGATCGAATGGACCATGTAACTCGTAGCCGCGATGGAAATCATATTTTATAATTTTATTTCAACAATATTTTTGTTTGTATAATCATTTTATGTTCTCAAGCTCTTAAGAAACACTCTATATACCAAAACAATTATTTGTCCTAATAATTATTTTATTAAAGCTATCATTTTATGGTATGTCGCAGCAAAGTTTACACAAGATTATTAACATTTGGTGGTTGAAACAAAATGTCTTCTCACCCAATTGAATTTTCTTTTTTCTTTCGGACTGATGACAAAGCAACTTTTTCTCTGGTTAGGCCGCCGAGGTGTAATAGGAGTGTGCACGACTATCATACCAGTAAACCCAGGTTCAAATCCGAGTAAGAACATCTAACAATTTTCATCGGCGGGTTTCCGGCGACTTACGAGTAAGAGATTTATCTCTAAGCCATGTAAAAGCTTCTACATAAAAATTCTTTTGCCGTTCGGAGCCGGTTAAACCGTAGTTCCCAGTCAGTGAGTATAAGAATTATATCGTGCACAACTCACTGAAGTTTCCCCTTGCTTCTTAATGGGATGTTGTGGGAATTAAGTAAGTGTATATAAAAATAATATAGCAAGGCAAACACTCGCCTATCGTTTACACAAACACATTAACAAAACTAAACTTAAACTTCATTTTGTCTTCAGTTTTTTTAATTGTTTCGCTTGTTTGGGTATTTCTGAGGAAGGACGTCACAGACTCGAAATCGCTATAAAAGCAGTGTGCAGCCACGACGATCTCTGTCACTTTGCTATTTTGTAAAAAAACTTGTCGGTTAATGCCTGTTCAATGTGTTCTTTTAATTTTTCTGCACTCAAAATTATAAATAAAAAAAGAAACGTTACAATGCCATTGGCCCTTAAGAATTTTCTATAAAAAAACCCTCAATACTGTATAGTGGTTTTTATTGTATTATTTAATTAATCACATTATTTATTTTCTATGCAAACGAAATAATTTTTTTATACGAAAAATTTAGATAAAGTAAAAAAGGAAATTATACCAAAAACAAGATAAAGCTTGGGCAGCTTTTATTTGAAATAATGTTATGCAAAAAATATTCTGTCTATATCCTTAGACATGCAATGGTCGATGGAAAACTAATGTTTTGGCAAAATATTGTATAAAAACCAATATTTTCAAATTGTATTTTCATTATCTACTGTTGTCCTGATAAGCAAAGAATGTAAAATTTCGATACTATTTTGTTAAGAAAATACACAAAAGCGTGATACCGCAGTTTGATTTAGTACGTATGCATGTAAAAACGTTAACAAATTATATTTGTTTTATGTATTTTTTTAATACAAAAGAATGAAAGTAGCATTGATTTCAGCAGAGATTTTAATTAATTATAATTGTTATATATTAAAATTAAAAAGCTAAGAATAAATTGTGTGCTAATCAATCGAAACGAAACCCAAATGAACAAACAACATCACGCTGATATTACAAACTAAATAAATAAATTACAAGATTACTTATAAACAATAAAATTTTAAATTTTTATTAGTTGAGAACATATTGGTGTTTGTTATTAATCCTGAAAGTATGCAACACTGGTTTTTTTTTAATTATCAACCCAGCATACATTTTGCACAAATTTCATTAACAGCCTTAGCCACGATGTCTAACGAAAGTCTATGCGAACTAAAGCCAGTCACTCACTTTCGTATCAAAACGGTAGTCACTATCTTTCGAATTATCGTTCGCATAGCCTTGCGCGTTGCGAATGAATGAAATTGTTGCCAGCACAAAAATTTTGAATTTATTTAAAATTTGCCTAGTGCAGCAAAAAGTGTCAATTAATCAAGACTTCGTCTATTCTTTTATTTGGGTTTATGTGGGATCCTTTTCCTTTTTTTTAATGCAAAAAAATTGCGAATATGTGATGCAAATCATTTAATTGATTATTTAATTACAAGTCAGGTTTTTTAATGTAATTTTGAGGAAACGATAATCTTGTGTGTATAAGTATATGAACTTGATACAAAAGAGGCAATGAAATGTCTTAAAACTGAAATGTATTGACTGAAGAAACTGAAAAAAAGTAAACAAAAAATATTTTGGGGATGATTATTTTAAAAATGAAAATAATGATTTAAAATGAAAAATGTGCAGAAACGGAATGCATAGAATTAAAAAACAACATTTCTATTGCATTTCCTTCATTAAATTTCGACTAGTACATGTGCATTTATGTGTTTCCGTTATTAAACGAATATCTTTACCTTTGGACTTGTCGTTCTGATGCTTGTTAGTGACTACGAAATCAGCTGTTTAGCGCTTATAAAGCGTGCGAACGTTATCGTTCGACATCGAAGCAAAGGTTGTACGTATTTCTATGTCAAATCAACGAAGAGTGACGGTGATGTGCGATTGTGCTCAAATTAAAACGATACTTTTTGAGCGACCACTAATTATCTTTAACACCGAATAATGTAACAAAACAAAACTAGAGAATTAAAATTTGTTTTTGTGAAAAAGAACAAAAACGTTTCCCTTTAAGGGACTAACATGGTAACAAGTACACTTATTGAGAATTTGCTTAGTCCCAATTCACACTATGCAATTTTATTTGCAGCAAATGTTAGTTTGCTGAAGAGAGAGGTAAGGGGAATGGAAAGGGAAAAAGCTTGATCGTACTTAGAACTCTTTCAGTGTTTTTCGTAACAATTTTAATCTATTATGCTGCCGATTATATTGACATTTTGTTTATATAACTTTTATATTAATTATAAAATATAATTATTATTAATTGAATAAACAACATTTTTTTCCATGTACTTTTTTACACAAAAGTCAGAACGAAAAAATCACAGGATATCAGCAAAGGCAATAATTAAAACAAAAAATTCCGAAACTAAATTTACCGCTGTGAACACAAGAAGCAAGTTCAAAAGGGAAATTGGTCATGAAATTGGTGCAAGTACAATTGCCTAGTGAATGGATAGTGTTTAAAACGGGTACTATTACTTCGGACACACTAACAACCTGAAGAAAGAGCATAGCTGCAGGACGTTTTGGCTCATGCGGCCCAAAAATCGTGCCTCATAATCAAAGCGAGCGATCAACAGTTAAGACTCAAATTAATGCAAATTTTGCTAACAATAATAGATTAATAGATTAAAACTAACAATATAGATTAATTTTGAAGATTTGGTGGTAATTATTGTCGCACGTGTGGACCGAAAAGATCCAAAAAAAACGGACCATCGAAGGCCGAACTTAACGACGTTTTTACTTGTTGTACTTATTAGATTAAAATTGGCACAGCTGTCAAACTTACCGATTGTGTAGCGATCATTTTTGAAGTGGTTGCCAAACCGTCCTTAATCAATGGATCTTCATGGTTAGACAAAATCATAGATACTCAACAACTTTTCTTCAAATATTTATTTTTATTTTGTACGTATTTTGTAGAAAATCGCAGATATTTGTTTTAACTTAACTAAAATCAATTATAAATTAGAAAATACAATTTAAACAAATAAGTAATAAAGCTAACATCACAAAATCTTCAATTAAACAAAATGTAACAAAATTTCGATGCACAATCTCTAAAAAAAACCTAATAAATTTTGATACTTTACAACCTTTCCCCGCACATTCCCCTTTAGACTGGGAACAATTCATTATAGGTGAAATTCTCTATAATCTTGCGAGCAATAGCGATAAATTTCTTTTCCAAGGCTTTCTCAATGGGTCCAATCAACTCATTTGTAAACACTTCAAAATTCTGATTGATCGTGTCGTTGACTACATCACCTAAGGCCTTGTCGCCATTAAAGAGATTCTCCAGACGTATGCGTCCCTTGCCCGTGCGAATTCGAACTTCGAGATCTTTGATCTGCAGGTATTCTTCGCCGCTTGAGTCCTTTACCTCGAAGATAATTTTTACAAAGGCATAAAAGTTTGCTGTTTTTGTTTAATGTTAAATGGAGAGAAAGAGAGACAGAACACCATTAGAAGATATTTTGGCAACGTATGTACATTTCTTTGACTTACTGAAATTTCCTGTAAAAGGGCCATTGCCTCGCAGGGGCAGAGTTAATATTTGGCCATTGATGTCATAATTGCCTTCACCTTGTAAACGGGGCAAATTTATCTCAAAATCGTAACGCATGCCATTATTGGAGTTTCTGTAAAAGAAAAGAGTAAAATTCATTCACTTCGCCTGAACAACCTTTTCCACAAATGGGGTTTATTTTAAATGAAAAAGACGCTCATCGAAATTGTAAAACATTTTTTAGATATTGCGTAAAACATGTGTTAATGCTCTGAACATATTTATGAAGATTGAGATTATTGAAATTGTAGATTGCCTTTTCTTATTAAGTGCGATCAGAAAGTACGGAAATTGTTTCCCTTTGTCACATTTCAAAAGCTGTCATTCATCATTATTATCATCTAAGGCGTGAAAGCAATTAAAGATAACTCTTGAAATGCCTCCTCAGTTTTAAGTACCCAATATATATTTCTTCATAAGGTGGGGTCGCCATCACGGCTACAGAGCGTAGTTTATCCGTCGAATGGCTTGGAATTTAGACGTCGATAACACGCCCATTGCCTTTTCAGTTTGGCATTTATTTTTTTTTTAACTTTTTTTATCATTAGACTTACTTGAGTTTCTTAATTTCAAAATTCGATGCTCCGTAAATATTCAAATCTTTAGCCTTAACATTAATACCCGCACTGCCACCTTCTAAAATATTGAGATCTCCAATGAACAAGGGTTCCATGGCGGGGACATTCAGCTCTTTGATGCCATCCTTGAGGTAGGGTCGCATGTCGTGAACAGTATTCTTGACACAATCATTGATCTTCGGATCATTGCGAGAGCATACTTTTATGTAGTCAGCTAAAGAAAAAAGAAAGATAAACAGAGAGAAATTCGGAGAGCTGAAATCACTTGACAATATTTCAAAATAAAGCACATTTGAGACTTACGCATGGCTACAGCTTGTATTGTCTCGATCTGAGCGATGATTAGACATAAACTTATGGCTGCTATGAGTAACTTCATATTGATTTATCTGCAAGTTTTATAAAAATATAATTACTTTATATAATTTGTAATCATTAACTTAATAGAAACATTTAGATTATCATCACATTACGAAGTGTTAATACAATGTGCAAAAATCAGTGAACAATTATTACTATAATTTTAGTCAAAGCTAAAACGATTTGTAGCTTTCGCAATAATTTCTAACAACTTTTAATTGCTTCACAGTTGCATTTTAATTACAGTTTCCACTTCACGTTTCACAGTCACTGGCCGTAATAAATGTGTGAAATTCTCAGCACGTTCATCAATTGTTATTGATATTGGAATACCCGCGATATTAATTTTTTTTCAATGATATTGCGCCAATTTTATTTGTATGCGTTATACAAGGGGGGGTTACTATTGCATAGTTGAGAGAGATAGAATGGCGACAGTTTACAGAATAGTCTTGCGTTTGATAAAGTTTTATGTTAAATTTAAAATTCAATTTCAATTAAAATTTTAATTTCTTTATATTGTGGAAAAACAAAAGATTTAAGAAACGAACTTTACACTGGGACAGACCTTTAAACAAATGCTGCATTATCACTAATGCTGCGTTGGGCAGAGTAAAGTTGCCACTAAAGCTAAGAACGTAGCATACAAGGCCACATTTACACCGATGGCATAAACAATAAGATAATGAAAGAGACATGTCAAAGAATTACTAGGCTATTGGCATAACATTGCCTAAGCATGAAAATCAAGATCTGCTAACTGATAGGTCGAGTATACGAAGGATCGGTCAACAACATTATCTCGAAGGTCCAGCTGATAGAAGCACCAATCACAGACGTTGCTTTCTTTCACTAACCACCATAAGCTTAAAGGAACATTAACTTAAGAACAGTAAGCAGTAGCCGCTAAAAACGAAGGTGTTCTTCTCAGCTTACTAATCTAGCATTTGCATAGAAGTTACTCAGTAAGCAAGCCGATTGGCCTGTAGTCGCTAAACAAACGAGTAAGAGCTACCATACTTCCTTTTCCAACAAAAAATCAAACTTGACTCACCAAACCTCTTAATAACATGTTTTTTGTTTGTATACAACAAAATAGTCAAGCAAAAAGGGGTCTCCTCGGCAAATTCGTATTGGGTATATCTACACGAGATGGGATAAGTTAAACTATAAAAAACTCATACTGATAGTTTAAAGGCATTGTATATATTTTTACAGAGCATAAGTGTAGAATAGAAATTAACTGATTTATTATTTTCATTGAATTTATTATTATAATTTGTAGTTTTTTATTGTATGCTTTTGACAAATTTGCCGATAAACCCTATTGTGGTTAAATTATGTTTGGTGCATGCAAAGAGAATTAACATTGCCATATTACTCTTAATTTTGTTCAATGTTGACAGAATACCATATGGCAAAACTAACTACGTAACTAAGCTGTTACCATACAAGAGCAAGCCTACTGTTGAACCATTTAAGATAATATAAATTAAATGGATCCAGTGCAGGCAAAAGAAGCATAATAAAGTAAAAAGTACGAATTTATAATTGGCACGCTGTAGAATTTATGAAAAAAAACGGGAAAAACTCCAGTTTGTGTTAACGATTTAAGCCAAACTAAGTGAACTGATTCAAAACTTTCAGTGCGGTTAAAGAACGAATAAATCTACAATCGACAACACTCAAACTTCTGTTTCAAAAAGTTAACAGTTTTGAACAAAAAAATGGGTTTATGTTGCAAGTCGGACTGCTTAAGCTGGATCAATTAGTGTCATCAACCACTATACAAAAATTTTAAAGTTTACGCGTAGAAACTTTGTTTCGAATAATCGTGTCTAGTAGTGGTGTGCAAAAAAGAGCAGACTGTTCTTTTTTCACTGTGATTGCAAAATCACAGTTGGTCACTGTGATTGAAAATAGAAAATCACTGCGATTGCTCTTTTTTCTACAAAACCAAGCCCACTATGTTAAAAGAGCAATCTGCTTTGGCAATCTAATTGGAAAATAACAGTATTCGCAGTGAATCACTGCGATTGCTCTTTGCACTACTTTTTATTTGCTGCTCTGTTAGATGAGCGACTGAATCACAGGGCGCGCTTTATATTGTTTTTGCTCAAAAACGTATGATTTAAAGGAGCATTTTATTGTGACTGCTCTTTTTAACAACGCAGGTATGGCTATGGTAGTTGCTCGAAAACGTATCTGTCACAGACAGCGTTGCATGTTTTTGTATATACAGTTTGATACCAAATACTGCGACAGGTTGTTCCGTTAGGTTTTATAAAATTAATAAATCTAATAAAAAAGTAAAATAAGTTCAATGGCAATCAAAAGGAAAACAAGTTCTTTGTGGGAATTCTTTACATGTGTGGATGATGTGAAATCAATGTGCAAAATTTGTAAGCAAGTTCTTTCCCACAGAACAAGTGTAACAAATTTAAAGCGGCATTTAACTAGCAAACATCCGACGGTACAGGTGCCTTGGCGAAATTCTGGACTTCCTAAGCCTATCGTATGTATTTGTTATTTGTATTTATATTCAGCGATTATCATTTTTAATTTAAGACTTCCAGTCAAACTGATGTTGTTGATGTTGAAACAGCTCAGGGCCAAAATGATGTTATGCCAAGCGATGAGACGCAAAGACCTCTACAAATTTCTGGACAAAATCAAGCCGCTGAGTTGCCAAAAGCACCAAAGAGAGTATGTCAACGACAAACACAACTGACATCATTTGCACAACGTCCGCTAAACAAGAGGCAAAAGGAGGAAGCTGATAAGTACCTCATCGAGATGTTTACGCGTTCGTTCCATGCCTTCAGCTTGTTGGACGAAGAACCGTTTAAAAATTTACTGCATTCTCTAAGCCCAACGTATGAAATTCCTAGTCGGGCATGGGTTTCCCGTACAGCACTTCCAATGGCATATGAGCAATGCAAAGCTAGGGTTACGGAAATGGTGAAGGAAGCTAAGGCAGTGTGCATTACAACCGATTGTTGGACATCACGCAACATCAATAGTTATTGTGCAGTAACTGCACACTTTATTGATGATAGCTATAGGTTGGTGTCAGTTTTACTGGAATGTTCCAACATGGACATAAGTCACACTGCTAACAATTTAGCCACAGAGTTACACACAATTGTAACGAGCTTCCAGTTAAACCAAAAAGTAGCTCTAGCTGTGTCCGACAATGCGGCAAATATAAAAAAGGCTATTGAGCTATTACGGTGGAAACATTTTGGGTGCATGGCTCATACTATTAATTTAATAGTTCAAGATGGCCTTAAGTCGAATACAGCCGTGAAAGAAGTGCTCCAAAAAGTTAAGAAAATTGTGACGTTTTTCCGCAAAAGTCCCACAAACCATAAAATAGTGCTTAACTACCAAGCTAGCCAAGGAGTACAAACACCACTTAAGCTGATAAACGAATGCCCGACTCGCTGGAACAGTACGTTGTATATGGTGGAACGGTTTGTGCAGCTTGAGAATGCAGTAAAAACATCAATGGCGCTTATAAACTCGCAGCTTCCGAATTTATCGGCCATCGAGTGGCAAATCCTAAAGGACCTCACCAAAATATTGAAGCCATGGGAGAATGCCACAACTACCCTTAGTGGTGAAGTTTACCAAACGGCATCAATTGTAATAAGTTTAGTTGATGGCCTTAATTCAGTCAACAATAAAATTAAATCGATGGATTTGCAACCGGATGTTACTTCTGTAGCCAATAATTTTAGTTGCGGAATTCAAAAGAGGCTGAGTGGACTCAAGAGCTGCAGAACTCTTTGTCTTAGCACTTTTTGTGATCCGCGTTTTAAAAATATAACGTTTGCAGATAACCAGGTAAAGCAATGGGTTATTGAGGAAGTGGCTCAGGAAATATCTGAAGATACGAGCACTTCAGAAGAGGCATCAACTGAACCTTCATCAACAACAGAAGTAGCTGATGAGTTTTCGCTGTGGGATGCATTCGATAAGATAGCAGCGGAATACGCCCCGATAGGTACACCGACTTCCAGAGCTATCGTTGAGGTGCAGCGGTATCTCGAATCTGGCGTAATTAGCAGACACGACTGTCCGCTGAAATGGTGGATGAATAACAAATATAAATATCCCCATTTAGGTAGAGTGGCACAGCGAAAACTGGGAGTCCTGGCAACGTCAGTACCATGTGAGAGGCTATTTTCAAAAGCAGGAGAAGTGCTTACAGAAAGACGGTCTTCATTAAAGCCCAAAAATTTAAATATGATTTTATTTTTAAATTCAAACTCTAAATATTTAGAGCATTAGAGAATTTTTGTTTTTGTTATTTTTTTCTAACATGAATTGTTTTTTGTTTTACTTAATATATTTCTGTTACTTTGTTCAACCGTAATTTTTAGTTGTTTCTGTTTGCAGTGCATTTGTTTTGTTCTCCTTCAAGGTTTGAGCGCTCTACGGTACAAATCGCAGTTTGAATCACCGTTTATAATCACTGTGATTGACAAATCGCAATCACAGTTTTCACTGTGATTGGCAAATCACAGTTTTGCACACCTCTAGTGTCTAGTGCTACTGGCTTAGCTTGCTCTGTTTGCGGTGAAAACATTTTGAATGTCTTGAATCGTCGAAGGAAATTATGCTTAAAACCCTTGAAGACGTAAGTACTTTTAATATCACTCAAACATCCAATTCTTGTTAAACTGTTTTATTTAAAAAATTAGTTAAAACGTTGTTTAGTTCGATTAGGCCGAACCCTATATATCGTCCACATTTTCTACGCTATCAAAGGCCGTTTTTTGCACCTTAAGTCTATGGGTCCGACCACAATATCAGCAAAATGTTGAAAATAAATCCATATATATGATATATGTGACAGCGCATAGAGAAAGGGGCCTAAGGGTAAAAAAAAATCAATTTTCACTTTTTTTTTGATGTGGACAATATGTGAGCATCGAATGAGACCGATCCGATGCCCCAAAAGTGTTCCCTCCCAGAGATATGCGCGTTTTATGAAAGTAAAGTCGACGATTCTAAGCGCAAATAGAAAGGGACCTAATCTTTAACATGGCTCTCCTGAACAAAACTGGTTTTTACCCTAAGGTCCCTTTCTATTTTGCGCGTCACATATGGATATGTTATAAATTTTGCTTTGATTTGAGTTCCCATATGCACATATTCGCCGGTGGACCCTTCATTTGAACATACGAGGGCTTCTATATATATATATGGCCTAATAATGAAAATGCAAATATTAAACATCAAAAATGGTTTTATTGCTTTTCAAAGTATTCTCCAATATGATTTATACACTTTTGCATGCGCTCAAACCAATTGTCGCAGCATTTTTTCCACTCCGATTAAGACACCTCCAAAGCATGGTTTTTGAACGCTTCAACAGCATCTTTTGGCGACGAAAATCGTTGATCACGCACTTTTTTCTTGATGAGCGGATGTTAAAAGAAGTCATTGGGTGCCAAGTCAGGTCTGTACGGCGGATTATCCATCAATTCGACGTATTGGCCGGTCAAAAAGGCGCTGGTTTGAGCCGATGTGTGAGAGCTCACATTGTTAGGGTGTACAATAGTTCGTCTTCTCTTGTCCGTTTTTTGAATTTCTCCAAAGACTTCAGGCAAACAAATTGTGGTGTACCACTCAGAATTGACCGTTCTTCGTTGCTTAAGCGGAACAGTCGCCACATGACCAGTTTTGCCGAGAGAAACAGGCGACCATTTGCTTCGAAGTGCTTCTTCCACGAACATTTTTCGTTGGAATTGGCTCGTCTTCAAAGAACCTCGCAGTCGATTGCTGTTTTGTTTCGGGCTCATACGCATCGTATTTTTTCAAAATGTCTTCGCACCAATCGACACGAGCCTTTTTTTGATTGTCAAATTGTGTGGGATCCAACGAGAACAAACCTTTTTTACGGCCAGGTTCATGCTTATCGTGTAAACAACGCAAATGATAGTCGTACGTCAAACGTTCTAAGTACGTTTATGCTAAAAAATGTCAAACTTTCCAGTGGAAATGTTAGATGTCGCCAGGCAACACTAAGTGTTGCCTAGGTCAGAAATATATAAGTATATAGCAACACTCGTAAGTAAGTTTTTAGGCCACGTAAACCGAAACGTCCAGCATGTGTGCCTTTTTTAAGATAAACGTTCCGACTAACAGCGCTTATCCGCCCTTAATATAAAAGTTCTTTAGACATGACTATACTTTATATAAATAATTACTAATAACCTGTATAATCTGAATTTGAGCAAGATCGAACTTAAATTAAGGCCTTTAAACGTACAAGGAAGCAAGCTAGTCTTAGTTTTGTTGTGAAGTATTGTAACGCCATACATTTTTTTAACTTTAACATCATCGTTAATTTTTTAATTTCCCTGGCTAATGGAAAAAATCCCTTTTGCCTTTTAATTGACTTCCTTATAAATCCATAATTCGAATTTGAAGACGCAATAAACAACCCCGTTTTTTACCATTTTTTTACGGGAACCTAATGTCATTGTGACAAACGTCAACAATTTTTCTCAATAGAAAATTGGGCTGGCTTCAGGTCAATATATAATTTTAAAAGAAATGTGATCAATTCTAGAAAAATACAACGCATGCTAGGAGTAAGTATTCACTAAGCGTCTTAAAAATATTTGTAATCAAACATTAATTGAAACAAATACATACATTTGAAGACGAAATTGAAATTATTTTTAAGTGAGATACAAATTTGCATTTCTGTAAATGTGCATAAAATATATAATTTGGTTATTTTGAGAAAATCATTAGCATTTTATTGCAAACTAATCGATTTGTTCTCGGTCATTTCTTTTTCCCCGGAAAGAGGGAAAATTTTAAAATTTCCCGGGATTCCCGCCGGAAAAATTAGATTTAAAGTTGCCTGACTTTAAACCACTTTTGTTAGAATATTAATGAGAACTACCCATTTAAGTCTTGTATTCACGAAATTTTCGCTTAGGAGTATTGCATTTATCTCTACAAGAATTAATTGTAGTGTAGAGCAGTGTTAAAGAAGCAGCCGTTATTCATTTTCAATAAATTATTTTAATCATATTCATTTGAATACCCTCAAAAATTGTTTTACAACATCTATTATTTTTTTTTTTGCAAATGTCAAAAATTCCTTGACCTTCCTTGATCATCAGAACATTAATTTTCGTTTAAAGATGAAGACAAAAGTTTACACTACGCTTAGTAACATCCCTGTAAAAGTTAAAATTCCTCCACATTTTCGATTCAGCTAGGTACCACTAAACGAAACTATCTAAACGGAATATACTAATGGTAAATTTCGTTAGCTTTGGTACAAAAAGCGAAAATTTCGTTTTAGGTGAATACTAGGCTTTAGCAACTAAAACAAACAATCATTGTTAAAACAGCACCATTACTCCGTTCAGCACCATTTAAATCTTCTTAAATTCTTGACCCTTAGAAAGTTAACTTCATCAGCACGTAGAAAGAAAAATATTCAATAAATACTATAAGCGAGCAATAACCGAGCTCTATAGGTGGTTTTAAAATAACGTTCTTCCCAAAAACTTTTAAATATTTAAAACAAACGATTTGAAACGAAAATTGTCAATAGCTTTCTGTAAACAATATTATTTTTGTATTCTTGTACAATGGTATGAGTTTATTGCGTTAGCGACCTACTTAGCGGGTTGCCAATTCACTTAATTGCATGTTCTTCCACTATGGATCTCATTTGTTTTGAAGATTTAACTTGGGGTCACTCTAACCTAAACTTACTGCTGCTGTGAGTTTAGCATCAGAAAGGCTAATAAGCAATCTTTTTTGCTTTGTTTAACCTGGGACTCGACTCACTAGCTGATTTCGATATGAATCGTTGACAATAATTCAAATCAAATACTTTTAGCCAAAATCATTTAGAACACTTTTAAAAATGCCCTCATAATTGCTTAATTTTGTTTGTATTTTTTTTTATTTATTTGTGTTAATAAATATTTTTTATGATGATACCTAAATGACTAATGTAATTTAAACTTTTTATGTTAATTTGTTTGAGAGTTGATTTAGTTTAATTATGTTTACACTCAAGAGAAAAATATTTGTTTTAATAAACCACTGGCACACTCACATCGGAAAAGATTTTTCGTTTTGCTAGTAGATTGTGGTGTTTTTTCTTATCCTTGGGAATTAGCAAATCTTGCCACCGAAAGGGAATTTTGATATCCTTGAGCCGAAAAGTACTTTTTTGTTTGTATATTTTAAGTAAATGTTAAACGACGATTTTTGTTTTTATGATCGCCGCAATCACATCGAGAGCCGAAATGTGCAACGTTAGAATACCGCAACGAACTGCAACAGAATCAGACAATTTCATGGCAATTTATAGAATTTGTTTGTCGACAGTGACAAATTCAAGCTCTCGCATTAACATACACCAGCTCGGTTAACACCAGCAACATCAGCCGAACGGTGGTAGAGGCAGTGGCAGCGGCTTCAACAGTAAGTAGCCATTGTATAGCGATTCTATAGAAAAGTTGGCCTAATCAAAGTTACAAGTAACTCTGTATAAGCTGCTATGCCTGTGTGTGCAAGTGTGATTACCGACTCTAGGAAAATCATCAGCGTTTCTCATATTCTCGTGACTTTGTGCAAAATCAAAGCTATAATCGAAATAATTCGTTTAAACAAAATCTAGATAATCTTAAGTGTAAAATCCATGATAATTTTAATAATTTTGAAAAAACTAGGTACATTGTAGTTATAATATTTAGGTTTTAAGAACAACGGTACAGGTTTTATTAAATGGTCAGAATATTTAAAATGTACCAAAAAAATCGGATTTTACGCACATTATAATTTGTCTAATTAACTGCTCGTTTTGCATGTGTGCTTTAAGGAGAAAGCATTATTGAAAATGTTTGTCAAAATGTGCATCGGGTACCGATCAATGCCAGTGATGTGCCCATATATTATGGCGGTCTCAAAAATCTTATTACTGTTTAGAATTTGTTAGAATAAGGCGCAAATTTGATAGAGTTTTTAAATAATTCGGCGACTATAAATTAAAAAAATAAATAATAATTTAAAAAAAACATTTTTAAAAAATAAATGATTTTTTAGAAAAGGAACATTTTTAAAAATAAAATACATTTTTTTTTGTAAATTCTTAGTTAAAATTTAAAATGTTCACTTTAAATTCGTTTCAGAAGAGTTTTTTTATATTTTTTTGGCCATTCTATACGAGTATTTTTCATACACAATTATAGTTTAGTTCACAAACAACCATAGTATGTTCCCCACTACCATATTGTGATTCTTACAACCACAGAATGTTTTAATTTCAGCCATAGTACGATCCCCACAACCATTGTAAGATTCACACGCAACCATGTTATGATTCCCAAAACAATAGTTTCGATTTAAGTCGAATTTTTCTTTCTTCAATATTTTGGAATAAAAAACAAGTTTCTTTTGTATAAAAAACATTTATGTTCGGCACATTTGTTTTATGTCGGTCTTTTGCTTTTAACATTGAATAAACACGAGACCTCTTACATCTACACCGAATAGATGACAGGATTTAACAAAATGGCAAAGTGACATTGATTTTTGTGGCTCCCTCTATGATCGCTTAACAATTTTTATATGTCACTGTTTATTTTCACTTATCGGGTCATTATAAACTTAGGGAGATCCTGTATTTTCGTCGACGCTTTCAAAAAGCGCAACTTTTCGGTTGTATTGATCATCTGAATGCTATGAGATAGATATAATATACATATATTTCAATAACATTAAAATAGATCAATAATTAAAGTTTTCCGAGAATGATAACATACACACGACTTGGACAATAGAAAGCTATTACATAAATGTATTAATGCTGATAACTAATTGTGTTCAAGCTCTTTATACTGTACGCAAAGCTAATAAATTATCACAGGCAATAAATAAAATTTATTGTTTTAGTCGCATCTATTTGCATCATAAAAAATTAAAAATTATCCTCATAATGACTAAAGAATTTCAAATAATAATAATAATAGTACCCACGGAAACCAAAAAGATTAAGCCACTCATACCGGCCCGAGTCGATTGAGGGGCCATATCCCCATGACATGGGGACAACGTACGAGTATACGTTATGGACCGAACCATAATAGAGGGATGACAATAAACGGCATATTAATCAGCTACAGATAATAATCTACAGCAAATCGGTGAAAACAAAATATATTAATCACTAGAAAATATAGACAGAGTAGGATAACCATACGAAACCAACACCATTAATAATAATAAGAACAACTTTAAGTATATAACAAGCAAATGGCAAGTAGTGGTTCACATTCTTAGAAGACGATGAGTTTAAATATTTAAAATAATAGGTTTTAAAGGATCAAAACATAAAGAAAATAAATTAAATGCAATAACGAGCACATGAATACGTTAACCTTTGGAAATCCAAGTTTAAAAACTGCAAGTAAGTATCTGCAGAAGGCCTAAATGGATCACTAATTGAAATTTTTCATTTTTAAAAATTTTGAAGGAACAACCACACGGATATAACTTAAAAAATGTATGACATTTAAAAAATTTCGGCTTATGATGAGAAAAGACATAATAGCGAGCCATTTTTCCCTTCGCTAAAAGATGAAGTTTATAAGTATGTAAAGTATATCACTCGAAGCCTTCGACTTAAACGAATATTTTATAAAGTTTAATAGACAACTTTTGTTTTCACCTTGTCCTTTTAAATGAACCTATTTTTTCCGTTCGAAATTAAGGGATCTGATAACATTTTATGTTTTTTTTTTACTTTTAAAAGCTAACTATTTCGAGCTTTTGTTGTATATAACATTTAAATATAAAAAAAAACAATAACATAAAATAAAGTAACAAGCATTTGATTGTTAAAAACTATTTTTTTTTTGTTTCTTTCAAATAAGAAGTGATTATATTTTTTTTTTGGATACTCGTACACAAAAAATGACAAGCATGGTTGCTGCACTATCAAATACGTATTTGCACGTGGGCAAGAAGTGTCCCATGGTCCTTAAACTATTTAATAACAAACATGTACGTATGGTCAATCGAAGTTATCAAATTTCACTACAACTTGATGTAGGCATTTATTTCCGATATTTTACCAACAATGTGTGACGGACCCGTATGGGCCCAAGAAACGGCCCGTCTGTTCTAAGCAAGTCATAAATATCAAAAATGACAAATATTTAAATGAATAGATTTTAAATTAACGAATCAAAAATACTTAATCAACGCTGGTTTAGCAGCATAGACTTTGGACTTTACGTAACCCCAAAGTAAAATGTCTAAAAGTGTGATATCACTCGATCTAGGCGGCCAACTCACCTGTCCAAAACGTGAAATTAGCTGCTTTTCGAAATGACCGCTCAATAGATCCATTGTTTGAACAGCTGTCTGGCAAGTAGCACCGTCCTGTTGAAACCAAGTGTCGTCAAGATTTCAGCCTTCAATTTCAGGTAGCATAAAGATCGAAATCATGGCTCGATAGCGAGCACCATTCACAGTTACGTTCCGGCCATTAACATTTTTGAAACAATATGCACCGATGATTCCACCAGCTTATAAACTGCACCAAACCGTGGTTTTCTCTGGGTATAATGGCACCTCTTGTTGCTCTTCAGCTCAAATGCGGCAATTTTTTTTTATTGACTTTGTCGTTGAGCCAGAAATGGGCCTCATCACTAAAAATTTTTTGGTCGAAAACGGCGGATCTTCCCGTTTCTCACCGAACGCTCATTTCCATAATACAGTTGCCAACATTTGAAGGAAATTATTTTCACAAAATTAATGCCAAGACATGTCCTTTCAAATTGGTCATTAACGTGGCTAAACTCTCAGAAATGTTCAAAGAAATGTTTTTCAATTCATTTTATAGATATCAAGCGTTTTTTTTGTGGCATTTGATAAATAATTATTATTTTTCTTTTTTAACAGCAAATCCGTGGTGGAGGGTATTTAAAATTCGACCTTGCCTTGAATGTTTAAAAATACATTAAATTATTATTATTCACATTAAATTATTATTGAACCAGATTACTGGTATACGTTTTTGAAATACATGCAGTAGATACCACCCTAACCTGTTGGCAGGACTTAATTGTCACATCAGTCTTGGTAAGTAAATGCACTCTGATTACACCGTTCAACACGCTTTTGCACACATGAAGAAGACCTATATATTCGGACCTATATATGTCCCAGTTTTTCTAGATCAATTCGTATTTTCGCGAAAAATGTGAATATATATTTGGTTAAAAACTACTTATATGACATATTTTGTATTAACATACAAGTCCATATCCATAAATTTTTGGCAAATATACGAATTGATGCAGAAAAAGTGGGATACACGTGTATTTTATTTTTTCCTCCTCTTTCAGAATATACTAATTTTTTTCATGTGTGCAACCAAAAGCTTAAATTTGTCATACAGTGTTATAGAGAAAAACATCAAAATAGAACATAGTAGTATGCTAAAAATTGAAAATACGTCGTTTTAAGTTACAAAATATTTTTTTTTTATTGATAAAAAGATCGCATCCCACTAAGAGAAGGAAAGACCTAAATTGTGATTTTGCAAAAAAAATGTGAACTTTTTTTTAATTTTTTCTAAAAAGATTTATTAAATAGCTATTGCAAATAATCGGGACGAGGTCTGCTAGGAACACAGGTTGCGAAAAAGCACCTGTGGCAAAATGTCAAATTTTGACCTCCTCTAACTCTCGATCTATTTTAAAAGTTGGGTTACTTGACATGAAATTGCCCATATATTTAAAGAAATAAACTGTTAACAAATTTTTTTTTTTTTTAAATTTCATAAATTTATTCGGACTTCATAATAAGATTGTAGTGATCTCTTTTTTATGACTCGTACAAATCGAATAATCCGTTCCAGAACAGCAAGATTTCAAGTAAAGCCTAAAAACTATTTTTTTTGTCATATTAAATAAAAAAAAATTTATATAGCAAATATTCGGACCCCATACCTTATTTCTCAAAAAATCTATTCGAAATCGAAATGCAAAATGTGGTCAACTGTGTTATATTTTTATTTGAATGCAAAGGTTTTAATGCTGTCTTTTGGAGGGTCTTGCGAATGTATGGGATACAACAGATTTAACCCGATATTTAAAGACGATTAGCGATGATTAAGTATTAAAATTCTTGAAGGTTATTACTTGTTAAGCATGAAACACAATGGCTTTTTGGTATGAAAATCCGGTTTCTGAAAACCGAGACGACTACTTTAGGAGTGATCGGACACTCCTACAGAAGTTATAATTAATTGTCTTTTCTCAAAGAGGTGCTAAATGAGAAACACGCACTAACGGACTCTTAAAATGGCTATGAAACGTTATGACCTATTTCTCCCGGTTGCAAAAAATAATTGTTTCCAATTTTAAAATAATTAGATTTTTTGGTTGTGAACGATGCTCGTGACGACTTTTCTACGACACACTTTATTCTATACATGAAATGTATTTTGTCGTTAAAATTTTATATAATTTAACAAAAAGAAACACAAAAACGTTTTATTCTCGTTATAGTTGTTGAAAACTTTAGCTCTGCCCACCTCACTTAGTACGATGGAATAAATGATAATAAATGATGTGTATGTACATATGTATGTATGTAAGAATAATTAATGGTTTTAAAGTGCGACATCTAATGACAGTTCCTGACTTTAAGTTGTATAATTTTAGTTTTATACAGTTGGCATTTTTTTTTCAATTTCCATCAATGAATTGAGTTTTTGCTGAAAATGATAGCGCTTATTGTTGTTAAATTGGAATTCTAAAATTTAATGCATGACAAAATAATAAAAATGAATTCGTGGAACAGTCCCAACAAAAACAGACAATCCAAGGAAGTGAAAAATATCGGAAAGATGTGAACCAGAAGTACTTCCGAATTGAATTGAATCCAATGATTTTTGGACTGGCTTGTCATATATGACGGATGGTCATTACGATTTTGATACACTTTTAAGAAGAGCTTTGATTAAAGAAGAACAATCGGCGCTAGCATGAGACGAATCAGGACCTCTTGTTTCTTATACCAACTCATTTGCTGTGTATGCTATTTCTTGCTATGAGTTAGGGAGAGGTAAATTCTATAACATTACTCGTTATAGAATTTACCTCTCCCTAATATATATACGGTAACACCGCTCAACACTCAACTAGACGCAATACTTGGACTCACATAAGTATTTTTTTTTAAATTTAAAGAAAACAGTTTTTTTTTTAACTTTTTTAATAATAGGGTTATTAAAATTAAATAAAAAAAACACCAACTAAGAGAAGGAAAGACCTAAATTGTGATTTGCAAAAAATGTAAACGTTTTTTTTTAATTTTTTCAAAAAAGATTTAATAAATAGCTATTGCAAATAATCGGGACGAGATCTGCTAGGAACACAGGTTGCGAAAAAGCACCTGTGGCAAAATGTCAAAATTTGACCTCCTCTAACTCTCGATCTATTTTAAAAGTTGGGTTACTTGACATGAAATTGCCCATATATTTAAAGAAATAAACGGTTAACAAAAATTTTCTTTATTTTATAGGAGAGGTAAATCCTATAACGAGTAATGATATGGTAACACCGCTCAACACTCAACTAGACGCAATACATGGACTCACATAAGTATTTTTTTTTAAATTTAAAGGAAACGGTTTTTTTTAACTTTTTTAATAGTAGGGTTATTAAAATTAAATACAATAAAAAAACAATAACTGAAATATAAACAACGAAAGGTCAACTATACAAATCCAAAAACAAAACTTTTTTATTAGCTTTATTAAAAATTTAATTACATATAAGAATACTTATATATAAAGCATAATTTTACAGAGAAAAAGTAAATGCATGTATAGCCGTACTTAGGTCAGAGCCCGAGACCGTTTGAATTGCAAGCGCTAACTTTCCTATCAAACCTTAACTAGCAAAAAGAGCATTCGTTGTTGCATAATGTAGCGACAGCGGCAATACACGAAAAAATGTTCTTCTTTCATTTCAATAGAAAACATTATACCCATATATAAGTGATATTTAAAAGACTTCCAAAAAATCTTTATTTTTGTAGCAGCTATGAAATCCTCAAGTTGAACTTTTGGGTATGCGTTCACACAGCCCTAAAGAAATAAGTCTAAAGGTGTGATATCACACTATCTAGACGGCCAACTCAGCGTTCCAAAAATTTGAAATAGCTGCTCTTCGAAATGACCTCTCAGTAGATGCACTGTTTTAGCAGCTGTATGTCAAGTGGAACCGTCCTGTTGAAACCAAATGTCGTCAAGATTACGGGCTTCAATTGCAGGCAGCAAAAAGTGCGATGTCATGGCGCTGTAACGAGAACCATTTACGTTCCGATCATCATCATTTTTGTAAAAATATGATCCGACGATTCCAGCAGCCCATAAACTGGGTATAATGGCACCTCTTGAACCTCTTCTGGCTGCTCTACAGTCCAAATGCGACTATTTTGTTTATTGACGTTGAGCCAGACATGGGCCTCATCACTGAACAAAATTTTGGTCGAAAACAGCGGATCTTCTTCGAACTTTTAAAAAGCCAAACACTGAAACGGCGACGCCCTGGAATATCGTTAGGATTCAATTCCTGCACATAGCAAACAATACTGAAAATTCCCAATTTTCCCAATTGTGGACACATTTCGCCGATTTACCTAATAAAAAAATTATTGAACGCCCATTTTCGTAAAAGTCTTTAAACATCTTAACACGCAGCTTTATTGTATACCTCTCCATGGTTTGTCAAACACTGAAACAAGAGGTATTGTATACCTTTCCATGCTTTGTCAAACACAGAGCAGCTGGGCAAAAAACTTGTCGTTAAGGCGTGACTCATAATTAAAATCGTGCATTTTGGCTGAACCACCCTTTAAAAGAAAAATATTGCGACACACAGAATTTTAAAGAGATTGGCATCTTTTTTGCAAAAGTACGAGGGCGACCGCAAAAGTAACTGGCCTAACATAAAAAGAACCGTTTTTTTTGGAATTATTATTATTTATTTTTCAACATAATCTCCTTCCAACTCAATACACTTCATCAAACGTTTTTCAAGTTTTTTAATTCCATCCGAAAAATAAGATTTTTCAAGACCTTCAAAATATGCCTCAGTTTCAGCAATAACCTCGCTATTGGACGAACATTTTCTGCCACCGAGATATTTTTTTTAAATTTGGAAACAAGAAATAATCAGAAGGAGCTAAATCTGGACTATATGGTGGATGTGGAGCAATTTCAAATCGTAATTCGGCCAGTTTTTGTTGAGTTAAAAATGCAGTGTGTGAAGGAGCTTTATCTTGATGAAAAAGAACTTTCTTTTCTAAATGCGGTCGTTTTATCTTAAATTCTTCACTCAACTGATCCAATAATGCTCAATAATATTCACTATTGATAGTTTTTCCTTTCTCAAGATAATCAATAAATATTATACCCCTTGCATCCCAAAATACTGTGGCCATTACTTTTCCTGCTGACTTAACAGTTTTCGCCTTCTTGGGACCACTTTTACCAGCTTCTATCCATTGTTTTGACTGTTCTTCTTAATTCTGGGATGTAGTGATGGATCCATGTTTAATCAAAAGTTATGAATCGGCGCAAGAACTCTATTGGATTACGCTAATAAATCACTAAAAGCTCCTCGGAATTGGTCCAACGGACGATTTTTTGGGGCAAAGTCAACAAACGCGGCATCCATCTTGCGGATAGCTTTTTCATGTGGAGTTCATCATGTAAAATACTCCAAACTTGTTTTTCGTGTATTTTAACAATATCAGCAAGTTCTCTGAGCTTTATTCGTCTGTCTTTAGTTACTTCATTAAATATTTTTATAATGTTTTTAATAGTAGTAGCAGTTTTCGGTCTTTCAGAGCGTTGTTCATCTTCCGTACTTGAGCGACCCATTTTAAATTGTTGAACCCAGTATTTCACGGTGGAGTATGATGGTGCAGTATCACCATGAACAGAATCCAATTCATCTTTGATTAATTGTTGCGTATAACCTTTCATATAAAAGTGTTTAACTACCGCACGAAACTCTTTATTTTCCATTTTTCAAAAATTATAAAACTTGTTTACTTCAATCACCTGTAGCAAAGAAAATAATCATTAAATATTTCGGAAATTTTGACAGATGGCTTATAAAAGAATGCTTTTAAAAAACAAAAAAAAAACAGAAAATATGCCAGGCCAGTTAGTTTTGCGTTCGCCCTCGTATTGTGTTACCCACCCTCACTTAGCGACAAACGGACGTGGCTCAACTGAATTGGACTAAAAAAAAATTGCATGCTCGCAACATGTTTAAGCCAAATCAAAGGATTGATTAAGGATGGGTAAAACAATTTATTAATTTTATAAAATGGATTTTGGTATAATGGAAATGGTGTAATTTGTTTTTATCCGATTTTGCCGAAAATTCATATGGAATCATATTACGTTACATAGATTACTTGTGCCAACTTTTTTCTGTTTTCTACGAATTCTTCTTCTAGTTTTGGCCACTCGTTACATAAAGTCACGACACTGTGCGAAGTGGCTAAAACTAACTGACTTTTAGAAGCTTTTGTGGCCAATCGCAGTCTTTGAAAGTAGATACAAATTCTTGATAAGTACTTCCAATTTTTTTGCTTCAAAAATAAGCACATATCCGAAAATATATCTGCTTCTCTTAACAACCTGTTAAGGAACAAACGGGAAACTTCGATTAAATTAAAGAGTTTTGCACAATATAATTCGTTAACTCACAGCCTGGGACTTAATGTTGAAGCCGGTGGCTTACAGGAATATCTCCAATAAGCAGAGTCGTCGAAGTGGAAAATTTGCCGCTGAAAAACGTTGAATGTCCGGTTCTAAAACTGACTTTCAATTCCCTTTAATGGTTAGGCTTGTCTACCAGGATTTTTTAAAAAAAAGTATCATTGGACTAAATACGATGGCTCAAGTGATTGGCCTCTTCTCTAAGAGGGCCACTAACATAAAGATTGCATAACCTTCAAAAATGAGTAATTCCATTATTACAATAACCACATCTACTTTAAAAAAATATAACAACAAATTTTGATAAATATTAAATTTGCATGCCAATAAATTTCTGATACTGCTGTTGTTAAACAAATGACGTGCACTTAATTCATGTTCGCCTAATACTCATACCTAAAATTGCTTAGTGGGAACAAAAAATTGTACAAAAACCGACTTCGACTGTTAAAAAAAAACACAAAGAAAACGAAAAACATGCATAAGTCATACACGCTGCGTTTAAAGTTTCTTCGTTCATTGTTGCAAGCAAATTAGGAAGAATATTTACGTACGACGTCAATTGATGACTTTCATAATCGCTTTTTTATACAATACAAAAACTAATAAATTTTAATAAAATATTCTTACATACGACATGTACTTACCGCATTGAACGTGGACAATAGCTACAGGACAATAAACATATTTATAAGGATAGGCAAACTGTTTTTGTGTAATTGTAGGGGAAGCAACGAACTTGGGTCATATATCTCGGGTACAGATACTAAATACTGTAGAAGGGCAAAACGAAATTGATTTCTCTTTTGATATGTGCACTTATTTCAGCGTTTCTCTAGTTTCATTAGACAATCCATGTAGTAAAACTCCTCACGTCCTTCACAATATCACTGTACAAAATTTTTCAGGTGATTGATTCGGGACTCAATTTTGATAATTGTTTGTCAAAGTAGCTCCAAATAGAAGAACTTCTGCACCATTCGTTTGGTCAAGGTACATCATATAATAATTAATTTGAAGTTAGTAAGTATCGTACAGGAAAATTTGTTACGTTTTAGGCTCTTTTGTTTGTCATATCTCTAGTCCGAACAAGCTGAAACAAATTTAAGATAATAAAAAATGTTTAGCTCGTTTGTTTTATTTCGGTCTGTTGCTTTTACACATTGAACAGGGATTAAACCGGCTCAAGACCTCTTGCTTCTATATTTAAATAGAAGACAAGTTTTTAACAAAATGGCAAAGTGACATTGATTTTCGTGGCTGCACACTACTTTTATCATGATTTCGGGTCCGTGAAAACCCTCTTCAGAAAGCCTTGCTGCAATTGTTGAAAGTAAAACCGAAGGCCAGGCTCAATCAATGTCACTTTGCCATTTTGTTAAAAACTTGTCTTCTATATAAATATAGAAGCAAGAGGTCTTGAGCCGGTTTAATCCCTGTTCAATGAATAATAAAAAATTACAATTCCTTTAATCTGTTCATACAACGTTTCGCTATATAAGCAATAGTTTCGCAGTTATAAATAAATGTATGAAGAAAAAAAAATATTTTTTGCCTAAAAAATTAAAGTTTTTTTTTTAATTCATAAAAAATACAAAACGGTAAAAAGTGTCAAGTCCTATTACTTTCTCGTAAAGTCACATAACCTATGAACAAAATGAGATATAGATCATGAAAATCGATTTACGCGTTTTGCTTTTATGCACAATTAAGTGAAGGTATGAATTTCAAAAATTAGCTCGAGATATGCACAAAATTCTTTGGAAAAAAAGAAAAAAATCACTTGCACTTTTCGCATTCGTCGACTCTTGTTAAATGACAAAAATCGATCAAAGAGCACCTATACTTAAATATTACAAAATTTTTAATATTTTACTGGCAGTTACTTATGAATGGGCGCATATTTTAAGGGTTGATTCAGCACGTGTGCGTTATACATTTTTCGAAACGTTCCAAAGCATGAACACTCCAAAATGTGGGTCGAATTTCTGTAAAAAAAATCATGCAGGTAGTCAACGGAAAAACACACATAATTATGTGCCCTTTCCTTGTTCCCCATTAATTGACTGCGAACGGATTAGGTATCATAAATGAACAAGAATACAATACAGCGTAATTGTGCATAAGAGCGAAACGCGTAAATCGATTTTCATGATCAAAGTCTCATTTTGTTCATAGGTTATGAGACTTTACTTGAAAGTAGAGTCACATAACCACTTTTTACCGTTTTGTATTTTTTATGAATTAAAAAAAACATTAATTTTTTAGGCAAAAAATATTTTTTTCTTCATGTGCACTTTCCTTTTCCCCCATTAATTGACTGCGAACGGATTAGGTATCATAAATGAAAAAGAATACAATTCAGCGTCCACGCACATTTATGAGCATTCATAAAAATCAAATAACCTTTAGTTTATTACTTATTTTTTTTAAATTCTGAGAATCATAAAAAAGTTATCAACGTTTTTTCCAAAGAATTTTGTGCATATCTCGAAGAAAATTTTGAAATTCATACCTTCACTTAATTGTACATAAAAGCGAAACGCGTAAATCGATTTTCATGATCAATGTCTCATTTTGTTCATAGGTTATGTGACTTTACTTGCAAGTAGAGTCACATAACCACTTTTTACCGTTTTGTATTTTTTATGAATTAGAAAAAACATTAATTTTTTAGGCAAAAAATATTTTTTTCTTCATGTGCACTTTCCTTTTCCCCCATTAATTGACTGCGAACGGATTAGGTATCATAAATGAACAAGAATACAATTCAGCGTCCACGCACATTTATGAGCAATCATAAAAATCAAATAACCTTTAGTTTATTACTTTTTTTTTTAAATTCTGAGAATCATAAAAAAGTCATCAACGTTTTTTCCAAAGAATTTTGTGCATATCTCGAAGAAATTTTTGAAATTCATACCTTCACTTAATTGTGCATTAAAGCGAAACGCGTTAATCGATTTTCATGATCAATGTCTCATTTTTTCATAGGTTATGTGACTTTACTTGAAAGTAGAGTCACATAACCACTTTATACCGTTTTGCATTTTTTTATGAATTAAAAAAACATCAATTTTTTAAGCAAAAAATATTTTTTTCTTCATGTGCACTTTCCTTTTTCCCCATTAATTGACTGCGAACGGATTAGGTATCATAAAGGAACAAGAATACAACAATACAGCGTCCACGCACATTTATGAGCAATCATAAAAATCAAATAACCTTTAGTTTATTACTTTTTTTTTAAATTCTGAGAATCATAAAAAAGTCATCAACGTTTTTTCCAAAGAATTTTGTGCATATCTCGAAGAAATTTTTGAAATGCATACCTTCACTTAATTGTGTATAAATGCGAAACGCTTAAATCGATTTTTATGATCAATGTCTCATTTTGTTCATAGATAATGTGACTTTACTTGAAAGTAGAGTCACATAACCACTTTTTACCGTTTTGTATTTTTTATGAATTAAAAAAAAAACATTAATTTTTAGGCAAAAAATATTTTTTTCTTCCTACATTTATTTATAACTACGAAACTGTTGCTTATGTAGCGAAACGCTGTATGAACAGATTAAAGGAATTGTAATTTTTAATTTTTTTAAATCTGTTTCAGCCAATTAACATCGCCACGATGTGAGACAACAAGCCATTTCGTTGGCTGTGCTGCATGTGACACCATCCTGTTGGAACTACTTATCTTAATTTCTGGACACTAGAAGTCCGTTAACATCTCGTCATTCACAAGTCGAGGTTGAAGGCTCTTCTGCCACACTACTGGGCGAGCATGCAGAGGTGTTTTCACATTTCCTACAAACCCGGTTTGCTGAAACACGTGCACAATTCTTTCGATTGTGGACACATTTAATCGATTACGCTGACCAAAAAAAGTGCAAGAAATGCATTTTGATTTAAACGCCTACTTAAAAGGCTTCAAAAATTATGCTACCAACTAAAAATATGAACTTTTGGTTCATGGTTCTAAACAAGTTCCTACAAACTATACTCAGGGTATTTTGCTGTAATATAATTTTAGAGGACTAGGGTACTTTTTACGTGCTATATCACACTGTGCAACATAGTATTAAGTTAACTATTTCAAATGTTCGGTAGGGGTAAAAACTACTTGCATAGACGGAAGTCTAATTCTTAGAGAAGGTTACGTCTTTGTTATGATAGATGGGAGCAACCGAATAAAAATTTTTACAGTGAAAAGATATCAACTTTGATTACCTTTTTCTTGTACGCAGAATTTTGCTTATTTGGGAATGAAATAAGCAAAGTATGAACCTTAGAAAAATTTATTTTATATTTTAACTATATTGAACAGTAATGGAATTTTTAAATTACATGGTTTTAAATAGTGTATCTGCCAAATGTCGACCTTCGCTATCCACATACGTTTTCTGAAGTTTTCATGAACTCTCACAAGCATGTCGACTGGTATTCTGTCATTTTCAGCCTCAAAATTGTTAAATAGGTTTTCCAAGGTGTTGGGACGGTTGATATATGTACACCTTCGACTTCAGGTAACCGTAAAGGAAAAAGTCGCATGGTGCTTAGTCTGGTGAGCGTGCCGGCCAGTTCACATCACGCCTAAAAGAGATAAGCCGTCCAGGTAATATTTGCCTCAAACAATTCATGATAACATTCGCTGTGTGTGCAGTGGCACCATGCATCCTCTAATTGCATTGCCTCAAGAGCCGGCTGAAAAAAATCCTGTATCATAGCCAAGTACCGTTCGTAGTTCACAGTTACAGCAGTTACGGCCGAGCAGAACGTTTCGGAGATTGCAGTACTGTTGCTCTAACTCTCTCGATGTTTTGTGGTGTTGTAATCCTTCTCTCAGGTCCCCTTCGTACACATGACACATTCCTTGCAGTTCTCAATGAAGGTACCCAATTTACAATTTATTGCCGTCCAGGAACACGTCCGCGTGGGGGAACAGCGAATCGTAAACGAAAATCGATTGCGCATTTAAAAAATACGCTTCATCGCGAAACGACCTCTCCTCACATGTCCAATGCATGATGGCAACTGAAAGGCAGACGAATACAAATCTCCAGTCAGCCACTATAAGCTACGCACACTCTCCACAGCCTACAGTGCAAAAAAGCAAACTACCGCGCTCCACCCTGTATAAAATTGAACTTTGAAATTAATTCTCTGCAGGTTTTAAAATATTTATGTCAAAGTTAAATTAAAGTCGTATAGTCAATTTCCAAAGATAAACACTACAAAAAAATAACAAACGGCGTCCTCGTGCGCCGTCTAAATTATCGACGGCATGCCACCCGGTTATAGCTGTTTCGCCTTCATATTCTGCAGTGTAGCAAATGAACGGGCGGTTACGAGCGGCTAACGGCTTAACAACTTACAAACGAACCGGTGTTAAATCATTTAGTGTCGATCGTTATTATATTTTGTGGAAAAGGCATGGCCCTTTAGGGATTAAACAAGTACACTCACTGGCTATTTTATATTAATTGAACGCTTATCTAAGAAATCTCTTAATTATACCATAGGTATGTATTAATATAAACACAAGATAAATTACTTAACATAAAATATAGTTAGAAATACAGAAATAAAGAGAAAACCCCAATTTCATGGAATCGATCGACTAAAGTTTCTGCGAAAATACTATTGCAATAAATTAATATTTAAATATGTCTAATTCTAAGATATGTATGACGACGCCTTAGTCCTGCTGGGGCAGACAGAGCCGTTACTACAATTCAATTGAAATTGATCCATTCTTCCAATGGAATCTTGGCAAACAGACGATCCATGAAGTTGCGTATGACCAGAGTGAGTTTCGTGCGCAGCGATGGCTTCATTTCCTTCAACAGCTCCTGGGCATTGGAATTGATGAATAAGTTCAAAGCGGCCTCTGTAAATGGCAGTAAAGCAATTAGTTCCTAGTCAAATATGGACAGGTATGCATATACGAGTATAGGTGTACAAGATATACTTACGTATAACCGAATTGCCATTGGCTATGTTGTCGACACCCATCTGTATGTCCTTGACATTGAAATCCATTTTCACCTGTTCGGTGGTCAAATATGTGCGACCATCTTGTCCCTCATGCGGCAAAGCCTTGAAATACATTTTGGCTTTGACACCCTCTGCAATTATACGTAATTACAATTAAGTGTGTACAGATTTTATTATGTTTTGATACGAGTGTGCTTTTTTTGACAGAACAAAGCAAAAACTTCGAAACTAGTTTTTTTCTCTGCCGCTCAGATCGCTTACCATATTCTCCCCAGTATTCACCGGCACCAGATGCTTTGACCAAAATCAATACACCACTTGAACGATACTGTGCTCTTACTTTGATGCGTGGTATCTCGCACGTCAATTGGAACTGCAACGACTCCAAATCAGATCTGCAAGAGAATAGACAATATCATCAATTAGGAAAAACGAGTTTGGAATGAAAAAGGCGACTTTATTCATTTGGAGCAAATTCAAGAAAATTTTGCAATTCAGAATCGCTAAGCAAAAAAGTCAACTTTCCGGTATTTGTTGTAAATACTAAAAATGTACACAGCAAGTCAACACCGAGCACTGGGAGTGCTACAATGTCAGGAGGTAAAGATTTTCATCTTGAAAATTGATGAAAATTTCGACAAAATGGTGAGAATGTTCCGTTGAATACACAGCCATTCATTTACTACCGATATCTCATTTCCTTAATAAGTCTTGTGCCGTAATCGTCATTATCAATTGGAAGCTATATTAAAATATTTAGCTATACGGTTTAATTTTACCAGGGTCGCTTACACTGTGTAATTTTTTAAGTCATGGAAATATGAACATAAACTTACACCTCTACATGATGAAAGACCTAAAAAAAGACACGTGTCTCCCAGATTTTCCCAAAGTCATGCACTGTTTGGGCTCCCAAACAGTATCATATCTTACAAATCTTTCGGAATTTTGATTTACACTCTGTCTGAGTTGTGGCTCTTATCATAAAGAACAAAATTTGTGAACATACTTTTCAACAATGATGAAATAAAAAAAAAACAAATTTAATTAAAAAAAATTCGGGAAATTTTTTACTTTTGCGGCTACCTAAGCACTACCTAAACGGGGTAAAAAATTATTCCTAGGAAGTTCATATGTCCTAGAAAGTTGTTTATTGAGATCTCAAGTACAATTTTAAAGTTAGTATTTTATCACTTAGTGGTGTCCGTATATTTATTTATATTTTCTTTTTTGCACCGTGTTATAGGACACTAAATGTACTATGTTAAATTTGACCAAGAATGAAGCAGTATGACTTAAAATCTATTTTTATAATGCAATTGGTCGAACACCATTTGGTCCAGAAACTGTGAATAAATAAAAAATTATGCAAAGTCTGTTTCTGCTGTTCCATTCAAAAATTAAATTTTGCATCCGAGAAACAAAAAAAAATGTTTCGAACTGAGTTGGGTCAAAAGAAATAAGGCTCTTTTCTTTTAGGTAATCCTAAAAATCCATTCAAAAATTAAATTTTGCATCCGAGAAACAACAAAAAAAATGATGTTTCTGATTGAGTTAGGGAAGATGTAATAAGATAATCCTAGACACTTCCCTTTTAAGGTAATTATATATACCATTTTGTCCAGGAACAATAAACAAACAAACAAAAAATAGGTAAAGTGAAGCTTTTTTTCTGTTCCAATAAAAAAATAAATTTTGCTTCCGTATCATGAAACAACAAATAATGTATTACACTAATTGAGTTTGGAAGGAAATATTGAGGTAATCATAGACCCTTGCATAATTTATAGATCATTTTAATATATACAGGATACTACAAAAAGTTCTACTTTTTACTTTAAGAAAACAAAAAACTGGAAATTTTTAAATTTTAAACAATAGCAACTGTTTTTTTTAAAACATAGTATTTTGCGCGGTCATCGATTATTTAAACTAATAGTTTTGTTTTCTTTACTAAAATTAAGACTTAATAATAACAAAAAAAAATTTTAAAATTTTTTACATCTAATGCAGTAGTACCAATTTATTTTAAAAGCTATAATTGTATTGAACGAGTACAATTGTATCAACTTTTGCATCTCTGATGTGGGCTGTACGAAAACCTTGACTGATTTAGCCCATTTTTAGTCGAGATCATGGTACAATGAAGAAGGATTTACAATTTTTTTTCGCAGTAATTAAAATTTTCATATTTGACAAAGACAGTTGTTGAATTTTGTCATTCAATTTAAAGTGAAATGGGCAAATAGCTACTTTTTAATAGTTGATGGGCTAGGGTTTATAATTTGTATATTGTACCATGGTTGAGATTTTAATGGAATTTCTGACATAAATTGCCCTCATTCAATTTTCTTTCTCTGCTCATAAATAAAAAAAAATGAATTACTTAGTTTGAAAATAAAATTTTAATTTCAAATTGAAAAATTCTTTTCAATTGGATCAATTTCAATAACACAGTACAACAGTGAAGTTACTTAATTGTAAATAAAAGCAGAACGCGTTAATCGATTTCTATGATCTATGTCGCATTTTGTTTATAGGTTATGTGACTTTACGTGAAATTTATAAGACTCTACACGTTTTTCCGTAGAGAAACAGTATATTAATGGATTAAAGAAAATGTAATTATTAATTTTTCTCAATTTATTTCAGCAAAATCGAACTAGTCGTTCTCGAGTTATGTCAAACTACGTTTTTGCCAACATTTTACAACTAAGCGAAAAAACATCAAGATAAGGAAAAAATGTAAAAGGTCATAAAAAAAACTGGCACAAACGAACGCAAAACCCTTTGAGGGTTTTAATATACTGACCTAGTACCATCACCCTGACTTGGAATTTCTCACCCTCCAGACAATAACCCCAAAAATGTTCCACAGTGTAATTAATCGATTTTCTTAATTTCAAATGAAATTCTCAATTTGAGTTAGAAATCTTTTATTGGATATAGAAATCCTCAATTACAACTGGAAATTTACATTTGAAAAAGGAAATTACAATTGGAAAAGGAGCTGCAAGGTCTTAAATCGGGAAAGACCTTTGTATATAATATATATGATAGAAAACTATTTTAATCGACCTCGCCCTTGGCCCAAACATTCATTATATGTGACAGCGCATAGAGAAAGGGACCTAAGGGTAAAAAAAAAATCAATTTTCATTTTTTTCTTTTTTTGACATGGACAACATCTGAGCATCGAATGAGACCGATCCCATGCCCCAAAAGTGTTCCCTCCCAGAGATATGCGCGTTTTATGAAAGTGAAGTCGACGATTCTAAGCGCAAATAGAAAGGGACGTAATCTTTAAAATGGCTCTCCTAAACAAAACTTTTCATCAACTTTTCACTTCTTTTTTTTTTTTTTGATGTGGACAACATCTGAGACTCGAATGAGACCGATCCCATGCCCCAAAACTGCTCCCTCCCAGAGATATGCGAGTTTTATGAAAGTGAATCGACGATTCTAACAGCAAATAGAAAGGGACCTAATCTTTAAAATGGCTCTCCAGGACAAAACTGGGTTTTTAACCTTAGGTCCCTTTCTATTTTGCGCGTCACATATGCATAGTTTTTATTTTGTTCAAGGCCGAACCTTATTGAAATGCAAGGTCTATAATCGGGCCGATGTACACCAATTTCTAAAAGGTTCATTCTAATGTCATAATGTGACATTCAGTATTTTGACTACAATAATATATGGACATGCGGACGGATGGCATAGTTAACATTCGATTTATATCCCTTCTATTTAGTTGTTACAAACAGCTGCACTATGTATTTTAAACTGGAGTAGGGTATTATTAGTAGTTAGAAAATCTAGTACTAGGTACTATACGATGGAAATTTCTATTCTTGGTCTTACGCCTTCTAGTGTCACCCTAAGAAATTACACTGCGAGTGTTCACTGCAATCAGAGATAAGTTAAAATTTCATATACAATATTATGTAATTTTCTTAATTGCAAAATAAATTCTCAATTTGAATTTGAATTTTCTTTATTGGAAATAGATTTTTCAATTAAAAATGGAAATTTCTCAATTACAATTATCAATTTGAATTGGAGTTTTAGAGAGTTTATTGCAATCGTAATTATATTAAAAAGTAAACAATGCTATTCTCAAATTAATTTTTGTATCTGTAATACAATACAGGGTGTCCGCCGGGAAGGTATACTACTTTGTTTGTTTATAATTTTTGATTAAATGAAAGAGAATGAATCTTATATTGATAAATGTTTTATGTATAAGTAATGTCGGCAGATAAATGTCGCCGCCTCTGTTAGCGTCACATATGCGCGAGCCCTTTTGAGCACATTTTTCATTACATTATCACAAATTTCACCTGGTATTTCATTACGAATATTTTGTTTGAGTTGCTCAAGCGTTTCTGGTTTGTTTGCATAAACCTTGCTTTTCAGATATTCCCACAAAAAGGAGTCAAACGGTTAAGAAATTTAGTGTTCTCAAAAAAAGTCAATTGATATAGGTTTAAGGTTGAAATTGTGTTGATACTTAATATAAGTATATAAGATGTGTGATTGTTAAATTAAAATGTATTGAACAACTTGAACCGCAAATATTCAATAAAAATTCTATAAACATTATAATTGATTTTGAAAACTAGTTTTTTTTTGCTTATTCAAGCATTTTTCACAAATCACACTTCTATCCTGTCACTGCAGGACATAGGGTACCTTTACGATTTTTTTCGTTGGTTTCTTGTTCTTGCTTCAATCGTGTTAATTTTCCTTCAATAATTACAGCCACAACTCTTGTTTCTCACCTTTGAATGACCATATCATATTTCTGTAGCATGAGCTCGGTCACGAAACCAAACGAAACGGTCAAGATTTTTACGGCCATACATTTCTATGTCATGCCAAGAGTGTTACGAGTTAGGCAGCAACACATGGGGCAGTCATGTCGCCTGAACGAAAACGTTTGTGACATGCAGTCGCATGCAACAATTTGGACAATATCGTCAAGGTCGCTCAAAAATAATCGATAGTTTTGTGTGAAGTAACTAAGACTTTTGGTTTTATTAATTAAGGCCGATCACATTTTTATAGTTGCGATGTATTTGCCCTCTACTATGTTTTACAATTCGTACGTGCAGCGGATACATAACTTTACCCTCTCGACTACGGTATCCTTTGATGGAAGTTTGGAATGGCTATTCATAACTTTATTACTAGTGAATTCTTAATCCTTTTATATATTTTAGAAATTTTGATTACACCGTTTCCAATCGCAATTGAGAAATTTCCATTTAAAATTAAAAACTTATATTTGCAATCATTAACCATTGAGAATTTCCATTTAAAATTGAGAAATTCCATTTGAAATTGTAAAATTCTTATTTAAAAACGAAATTATTGGTTAAGAAAATACAAAAAAAATACCTAGTAGTCTTCCATTAATGTTTTTTTTCGTAACTTGGAATATTTTTAATGTCTGCTATAGATAATATTTATTTATATTATATTGTTTAATCTTACTCTAAGTTTTTTTTGTATATTTTGAGTCTGAAGTTGTTTTGGAATTATATAAGGCCTAAAGGCTCGGTTACTTTTTTAATTTCAATAAATGAAAGTGAAAAAAATGAATTTGAGAATTTCCATTCTTAATTGAGAATTTTATGTCAAACTGAGAAAATTTCAATTTAAAATTTAGAATTCTTATTACAAATGGATTTAAATAAATCATAGTTGGCAATTTCTATATAAAATTGAAAAGTAATAAAACTAAAAACTATTGTCAAAATTCCAATTAAATTTGTGAATCCGCTTCTGAATGATTGTGGGATAGTTGGTATGTATTGTTGAATAGTCCTTAAAAGTCCTTTTCTATTTTAACTTCAATCTTTGTTTCAATTAACGTTACTGTGTATAATCGTATAGACGTATATACTTATACACCAATTCTAATTTTTGCTGAGATACTTGATTAAAATAACTTTTACTTAATTTCTGACTTTACTCAAAAATTCTACATTTCAAATGGGAATTCCTAATTTATATTGGAAATTTCATAGTAAATATTGCAATAATGTAGTTAAAGGAAGAGTAACACTCCCTCGCAACTGAACTTACCGATTTGTTTCCGAAATATTTGGATTTCCAACCACTGTGTGCAAATACATTGACTACCACAACGATGGATGGTTAAAAGTGTAAATGAATCGACCATAATCACAATGTGTTTCTATTGAACAGTTCCTTAATTTAGTATAAAAATATTAAGTTTTGTATGTCATTTTTGTATGTCATCGTTATTAATTACTAAAGAGGAGAATGTTGAAGAAATTGCTATTTTTAATTAATGTTTCCCCGAAATTAAAATATGAAGGGCTTCACATACAGGCACACTGATTATACATTTGCAGTCCTAAGCCGTGTTTTTTTGCCAACCGAAAGGTTGGATTCCACGAAACTATACAATTGAATTTTACTAGGAAAAACCCCAGTATTTACGTGGGGCATTCCTCATATCAAGTGAATACATATAGAGTACTGCGAGTAGCTTCGGTGTCACCTTATTGCCTACCTATTATAACCGAGTGAAAATGTGCAGCTGTTTCCCCCTTGGAATAAAAAAGATAAAAATTTAACAACAAAGCTTAATTAAATGTTGACAACCCCTGAAATCAAGTCAAAATCATGACTAAGGAATATGCATCTGAATTGTCCGAATTATAAAATAAACCTTTTGAACCGAACCAAGAGGTGTTTTTAAGTTTTTTTTTGGTATACCGACTGGATCGAAAGGGTTAAAAAGATACCTCTATCATACAGACATGTAGCCACGAAAAATATAAGGCTGATATCATGGCTATTAAGGAAGTGCTATGGACTCCAAAACAAATACGAGTAACTGGCGACATATGATTGAATATTACAGCTGCCATTGCTTCATGCGATTTTAGTTCCGAGTTCGCCGTTTACAAGAGGTTTTATCTGCATACAGATTTACGCCAGTATATGAATGACTGTCTAAGCTTATCAAAGCTCTTTATTTATACGAAAACTCCTCTGGAAATTGAATTAGGTTGACTGATCTCGCCGCATCATGTTATTTGGTGGTAAGCAGCAGGACGGTGGCACTCCAATTATCCAGAAGTAAAGACCGATATTGTGTGGCTTAAAAGGGTTCTGGAACCGATGAACTACCAGCTGAACTTCTAATTTAAGGCTGAAGAGGAAGATTAGTTTAAAGCTTGCAACGGACTAAAATTGGTGGAAAGTGAAGAAAAATAGCCACCGCAGCGGTCGGTATCGAAGAATACCCAAAAGAGCAACGCTTGCAATTCAACCTCTTTGGAAAAGCTCGAGGTTAACCTTGGAGATGATAAATACAGTATAATGCCGCACATATTGGAACAAATGATGAACCAGCAAAACCGATGATGGCATATACTTATTAACCATAAGTTAGGCTTCAACATAAAACTATGGCCAATTCGAAATCACATTGCGTGTAAAAACAAAAATTATATAATATTTACACAAACAGCGATACTGTCTATAAAGACAGCTTTAAGCTGTAAACCGTTGAGTTTAAGCTGTAAACCGTTGTGGAAACTGCCGCCAAAAATAATCAGAATTCCTTATCTGCATTTGTGGAAACTGCCGCCATAAATACTCGTAATCAGAATTCCTTTTCTGCATTTAAACTAAAATCTTAGGTAAATGTCATGCATACTATTTACCAAACTAACTATCCCACAATCATCTTCAATTTACAACAGTCTGTAAGTACTTACCTCACATTGGTTACGGTAATGTTGCTCACACCAAACGCCTGAATGTTACGGAACAACGCCCGATAGCCATCCGGACCAGATCCTAATGCAATGCCGATTTCGTCAATGTCAACGGGCTCGATCTGTGAAATTGTACACAAAATAGTATTAATATTTCTCACATCATTTTGCACACGCTCATGTGAAAGGCGTACTAAATTGCAACGCTTGATTACGCACCTCATAAATTTCCAATTCTGGTATACCCTGCTTCAGATAATGTACCAATTTGTTGCCACTGTCACGTAAACATTCATTGATGTACTGCTCATCTCGGGGGCATTGTTGAAGGTAATAGGCTGGAATTTTATTTAAACATTTACAAATTAGAGATATTTGTTGTAATAAATTTAAATTCTAAACATTAAATTATATAACAAAACCATCAATATTTTAATGGTCGATTAGAGAAAAAGCGATTTCACGAACGATTTTAAATATTCCTTTTAGAGGTTTTCAAGCAACTAACCATCTAATGATCCCATATAGATTCCTATTGTTATTGAAAATTATGAAATTGGGTTATTACTGGTAAGTCTTTTTGTAATGCATACACCGATACGCCGATTTAAACAAAGTGGTTTTTCTGTTTTCCTTTTTTCGAAACAAACAGTTTAAATCGCTGACTAACATTTTGTAATTATTATGCTGCCGATATTGGCATTTGCCTGGGTTGAATGAACCGTATGAAATTTCTCCCAAAGTTTTCAAGTGTTTTCTGTGGAAACTAAAATAGACATGCAGACTGACAGACGTATATTTACCAAATTGTTTACATTCGTTGGCACTCGAGTAAAATTTATTTACTATTTTAAAATTAGTGAACAAAACTTTAGCACACTGCTGAATGAATGTCACTTCACTTAGCAATAAATTCAGAATGAATCCAAGAATTCCATTACCGGATATACGAGTATGTCTAGCACGCAAAACCTTTACTTTTGAAAATTGATAATTTACCAAACGTACGCAAAAAAAAATAAAAATTGAACAGACATTTTTGTTTATTCAACGAAGACCAAGATTAAAGATGTAACTATTAAACTTGTAAAATTAATAATTAGAAGATAATTAAATTTTCGGAATAAAACATATATTTTTTTATAAAAATAAAACGGCAGAGACACTGGCCAAGGATATAAAGGATAAAGTAAATTATTCTACTTCAATGCTTAAACGGCTTAAACGGATAAGTATTACAGTAGAAGTCAAATAGTAATATAAACAAAATTTACACAGAAGGATTTATTACCTGTTTTTATTTAATTACTTAGTTTTTATTTTATTTTAAAATTGAATTCTAT
The DNA here is from genome assembly GCA_963513945.1 of Hydrotaea diabolus. NCBI lineage: Eukaryota > Metazoa > Arthropoda > Insecta > Diptera > Muscidae > Hydrotaea > Hydrotaea diabolus. The sequence goes on along the minus strand of OY740716.1, from coordinate 13,867,234 downwards.
TTCAATATTAGAGTGCAGGCAGGAACATCTCAAAAATTTCAGCGGCAGATTCGTTCACCTCGTTAATCCGTCGACTTTTGGAGTAAGAGATTTAGCTTTTAGTAATGTAAATGAATTAGCCGGATGGAGCCGAAATTAAACTGTAGGTCCTGGTCAGTAAGTATAAAATTGCATAGTACACGGCTTACTGATTCGAGAGAAGTACTCCTTAATTGCACCATTTGTATGGCAGCGCCACCTAGCGTGAGTTTAAGGTAAAAATAAATATCAAAAATGAATCCCTCGACTCCAAAAACAGTAAGATACCACAACTTTTCAGGTTAATAAAAATAAACAAGCATTTTTTTGTCAAATTTTCAATGACCTTTTCTTGTCAGACAGCGTTCCAAAATCACGAACTTCAAATGCGTGTAAAAAAATATCGCACTGAACTAAAAAAACCCTTGAAGGTTTTGTTATGGATAATGTAAACTTTCATTTGCAATTGATTTCATCCAATTGCATTTCGTTGTTGCAGTGTGATATCAGCGGTTCGATCTTCATAAAAGGTCGAAAAATGTGACAAAATTGTCACTTTGGTGGCTGATTGCATATAAATTAGTGAGGGTCCCCATACAAAAAAAAAATTGAACCAGTCATCCTCTAGATTTAAAGATTATTTAGATACGATTTCGGTAACACAATTTTTTTTCTGTGCACCCTTATAGTTTTTTGTATCCCGCGTTGCCATGCCAAGTCCGATCGTGACGAAATTCAAGTTTTGGTAAGGGATATTTAGTAATTTTTGACTCCGAGGTCAAATTCGATTAGGGACTATCTGTTAACTCGTTACAATCGGACTTCAAATGACAACGCAGGATAAAAACAAACTAAAAGGGCGGTATGTAGGGTTCACAGAAAAAATTCTCACGAAATCGTCTCTAGATAAGCTTTAAATCTAGAGGGTGACTGGTGCAACTTTTGTTTCCGACCCATACTAATATAAACTGCCGCTAACTAATCGCTTCTAATCATCTTCTCTACATGTTTTAAATAATGTTCAAGTAGGGAGGGTATGTCCACCTATGACTTGAAGGCTCTGTCTGTGTGATATGTTTATTCTAATATCCAAAACTTTTTTTATCCTCCGGAAAAGCTTTTTCTAGCCCAGCTTCGTCCGAAGACGCGTTCATACTTGTAGACCGAAGTTGGAGCTGTGTTGTGTTACAACAGAATATAGCTCCCTATACTTGAACTCCACCTGATCGTTTGTGTAATAAATTCAATAGATGCTCCTTTTTAAGTAGACCACAATTGTAGTAGTCCACCGGGGCCCACTAAGTTAATTTCTTTGCAGAAAATTTCCGCACTAAATCTGCTTTTCAGGAAGGGACGCTATTTAAATGAACCAAAAATTAAGTTTAATTTTTACACTTGCTAAAAACAAAGTAAAAATAAACATAACGGGGCACTTCTCTGGCTTGAAACTTTGTTATTTAAAGGTGTTGAACAACTGTTCAAAAAATAGATAGCAATGTTTAGTGAGCTATTATTAATATTTTTTTTCTCTCGTTCATACTTTTTTTTTAGATATTTCAAAGACTTTCAAACTTGACTTTTTTAAGTTTGAAGATATTTCGGTAGCCTTTTTATAAATACACTGGTTCAAGATTTTGAGATCTCTTTTGGGTGGTTCTTCAGATGTTAACTTAACTGTATAGCTTCATTATTTTCAAACAACAGATTTTGGCAGTAAAGAAGGCCAGTATTATATCTAGTATGATGTAGTTGGGCTAGTGACAATACCTTGTTAATTATAGCATACACAGACCTTCAACGATATGACGAATTAATTTATGAAAAAATTCTTACAGTATCAGTATAGGTAATGCTCTTGGTCATTTTCAATCTCAGACCTTTTCAATTAAATTATAAATTGTGCGATTAATTTTAATTTTTTAATACGTTAAATTATGCAAATAATTAGCATTTTGAATATATAATAAGTTATTTAAAGAAAGTTGTAGAACTTGGAAAACAACATTTTAAATTTGTTATATTACAAGTTAATATACAATACATGATATCTGTCATAACTATTAAGTATTTTAATAGTTATGACAGATATCATTTTGGCAACTGAATGTAAATTTTGTTTAATTATTCCGATTATAAATTTGATAATTGTATTACTAATATCGATCATTTAAGATGTTTTAATTACATTTACTATTAAAAACAAATGAGGCTGTTTTTGATAATTGAAGTTGAAGCTGTATGTCTGATAAAAATTATTCATAGCTTCTTTTTCATCTCAACTTAATGACAATATCATTGTCATTTTAAATTCAGAACAGCACCCAGCAACAACATGATTAGTAACATAGTCTCCCGTTTTGAGGAACAGGGATCAGTATCAGAATCCTAGAGTATTATATCAGCGTTAATTGCACCCCTCCAGATGTACTGTTTGGGGCGGTGTTATGGTTGATAAAGTTATCAGTCCATATTTTTTTGAAAATGGGGAGGGTCCACCAGATACCATTAACGGGGCTCTGCATTGGACTATGAATGAACTTTTTTTAAGTCTGCAAGGTGAGAATAATCCTAACGTATGGTTCCAGCAAGATGCAGCCACTGCACATACTATGGCACTTTTCCCTAAACTTTTTGGTGAACGAATAAATTTAAAAATTCGGTATTTGCTTGGGCTCCTAGTTCACCAGATTTGACTGCTTCTGATTTTTTGAGGGGCTATTTGAAAGGGCTGGTGTATGTAAATAAACCTTAAACAATTTCACAGCATAAGCAGAACATATATGCTCAAAAATAAATATATTGCAGCTAGAAACTTCTTCCTAACCTTTTTGGTGAACGAATAATTAAAAAAAAAAAACTCAGCAATCCAAAGCGGTCGTTCGAATAATTTGATGTTCTATATACTTATACAACGGCTTAAATTTAGCTTCAAAATAAAGCCAACATCATAGAGAAATTCTATTGCTCGCAAAATCGCCAGCATTCAAGTGCTTAAAAATCCGCCCGTGTGAAAGGACAGATGTTTCTGCCCGTCTTTAAGCCTGTGTTACTTACGCCCACTAACCACCACACTACGGTCATGCATAATGCTGTGCTAAAATTTCAGCCATTGGTGTACAAATATATATCGTAGCGTGGATATTGTTAAAATACTCTTGCACTTCCTTCGTGAAACGTTAATTTGCAAAAGCTCATTAACAGTTGGAATATGATTCGAATATGATTATGAATTATTAGCAACTGCAGAATTCAAAACTTACGTTGTTGGGACCACACCGCTGAGCAGCAGAGTAATGTTGTAAGAGCAATTAGAACAATTTTCAGCATTTTTAAAGCGATGTCTGTGCGTTACTTAAAGACAAAAGTAAAAGTTTTCTGTTTTTGTGGTATTCAAATTAAAATTTACACTAGTTTTTACTGGCTTTTATCTTCTTTCATCAACTCAGATTTATTAACACCTTTCCTTTGTGCCGAGAAAAACAAAAACTGACAGCGAAAGTGAGAAAATCGACAAAATATGTAAATCTTATGCTCCGTTCGTCCACGATGGTTAAGTATGTATGAGATCTTCTGTAGCACTTAACGAGATTCCAAACGAAAATAATTTCACTTTAAGTTGTGGTTGGTTTCTTGAAATCACCGCGGAATTAGGTCACGACCCGATTTGTTTCGGTATTTTATGTACGTATGAACGTACGTTTGACTTGTATATTCTGATCGTGTACACCGTAAACAGAACCTTTTATGAATTTTTAATTTTCATTTTATGTTGTTGCGTTTATTTTTTGTTTGTACCCGTTCTGATCGGATCGATTGGAAGAAATTCTTGTTTGGCCGTTGGACGATTTTCAGTGCGGACGATGGCGACGACGTACAACTTTCACGCGGTTCACTTTACAAATGAACTGAAATGTGAATGGGTTCAGCATTTTAACCATGTTCGAAGCACAAGAAACGTTTTTATATTTTCTTCTTCTGTTTCTCCAGTTGCTTCTGTTACGATTTCCACCGTATTTTTATAGTCTGTACCCCCCTGTCCACCTTAAGAAAGTAAACAAAAACACAGGTGAGAAAGAGAGTATTTGTGTGTTGAAGTGTCGTAGGAAGAAAGAGCATTGTGGAATTGGTATGAAGAAATGCCTTAAGAATGACCAGTAAGGGGAAAACAAATGCGTGGTAAGATTAACACGTTGTGGGCCGAAAAAAATTCACTTAAATAGATTTTCTCCACGAGGTTTTTTTAACTAAAATCCCTGAAACTAAAATATTGTAAATATTCATTAATATGTTAATAAACATAGCTAACTACTGAGTAGAACAGATAAGATCTAAACTCTTAAAATTGTAAATATAGGGTGATCCATCTAGAGGCATTTTTTCAGAACAAAATTAATATAATAATTTAAATCAAGTGTGGAATCTTTATTGGTAATTTGAAAGGAAATTTTATAACATTTATTTTTTGAACATAATTTCCTTCAAATGTTGGCCGCTCCATAGATCCATTGTTTGAGCAGCTGTATGGCAAGTGGCACCGGCCTGTTGAAACCAAGTGTAGTCAAGATTACGGGCTTCAATTTTAGGTAGCATAAAGATCGATATTATGGCGCGATAGCGAGCACCATTCACGGTTACGTTCCGGCCATCATCATTTTTAAAAAAATATGCACCGATGATTCCACCAGCTTATAAATTTTTGGTCGAAAACAGCGGATCTTCCCGTTTCTCACCGAACGCTCATTTCCATAATACAGTTGCCAACATTTGAAGGAAATTATTTTCAAAAAATAAATGCCATAAAATGTCCTTTCAAATTACCAATAAAGATTCCACACATGATTTGAATTTTTATATTTTTTGGTTTGTTCTCAAAAAATACCTCTAGATGGATCACCCTATACTATGTACAGAAGGTCTTGAAATATTAAACATTAAAAGCATGTTTGCGATTTATTTAAACGTCATGAAGAATCTCGGTTTGACAGGAAAACTATCGTAGTAATGTTTGCTGACGATGTATCTTTGTTTTATCCTTACAAATATTCCTTAGTTTTACGAACGCTGATCGAAAGAGATGCAACATTGTTTTTCGAGTTTGCAAAGTTGAATCGACTATTGATTTATCTAAATAAGACTAAAATTATACGGCATAGGCTACACTCTGCGAGTCATGTGGATAATTTTCTGTATATGTGACAGCGCATAGAGAAAGGGACCTAAGGGTAAAAAAATCAATATTCATTTTTTTTTGATGTGGACAACATCTGAGCATCGAATGAGACCGATCCCATGCCCCAAAAGTGTTCCCTCCCAGAGATATGCGCGTTTTGTGAAAGTGAAGTCGACGATTCTAAGCGCAAATAGAAAGGGACCTAATCTTTAAAATGACTCTCCTGAACTAAACTGGTTTTAAACCTTAGGTCCCTTTCTATTTTGCGCGTCACATATATTGATGGAAAATCTGTTTGCGAGGACCACTCTGTGAAATATCTGGGAATGACATTGCAATGTAATTTGTCGTGCGATACTAATATATATTAAACCAAGAGGGAAATTGTGCAATTGGCAATTGGAATTTTATATAAATTGAAAAACAAATTGAACATAAAATCGAAGCTAATGATATTCAGTCATCAAAGTACTTGGTTGTTGCCTATGCCCATAATAAAAGCAATAGATCATTGAAATCTCTGCAAAGTATGCAGAACAAGACATTTAAGACAATATACAGGGTCAATATACTTTTTCGTTTCTATATTTGTTTTTTCAGATTATATAAATAACACTTGGATAATAAATAATGGTGAGATCTACAACTGGACAAAGAAGCAGAGTTATAGAATTCTATTATTTAAATCAGCGATCAATTATTTTAACGCAAACGCATGAGTGTTGAAGCTCATTTTCATTTGAATGGCTTTGTTAACTTGCATAACTGTAGGTTCTGGGGTTCTAAAAATTCAAGAGCCATTAATCAACGGCAATTGCTCCCCATCAGGTGTACAATATGGTGGAATCACATCTGCAAATATCATTGGGCATTACTTCTCCGAGAATGAAAATGGAAGTGGTGTAACCGTAAATGGGGAGTGGTATCGGTTTATGATAGAAACATTTTTACGCCCTGCCCTGGAAAACAGACCTGAGATGTGGATTCAGCAGGACGGAGGCACTGCCCGAGACAAATTGACACTTTTAAGCCAAATTTTTGGAGAGCGAAAATTTTCCAGAAATTCGGAAATTATTTGGCCAGCGCGATCGCCAGATTTCTCAGCACCCGAATATTTTCTTTGTGGTTATTTGAAGTAGCGAGTATAAGTAAACAAGCCCGAGACAATTGTTTCAGAAATTTAAATGCTACAGCCACAAATTTTGAAAGATGTTCTGGAAAATGCTCTAAAACGAGCCCATTATTGTGAAGCGAAAAACGGGGGTCATTTATGATATGGCATTTGTGATATTAGTTTTTATACAAAATGTCCATTTTGTATATTAAATAATAAGTGGAAAAAAATTAATAAACAAAAAAGTTATTTAAGTTTTTCCCCTATGGTAACTTTTGGCCCACCCGGTACACCTTATATTTGACCTATTCAACGATTTCATTGTACAGGGATGTGAGAAAAACTAAACTACCAATATATGGATTACACGATTATCAAGTTATAATGTTCGGAAGATCGGAGATCACACAATATCATTTTCTCAAAACCAAGTAAACTTTATTACTAGAAATCGAACAAACTTAAGAGTTTCACGTTGTAGGTTTAAAAAAATAAGCAACACCTTGATTATGTAGGGGCTTTCAAATATATTAACTTGCAACCAGTTATGAAATTTATTGAAAGAATTTCTTTTTTTAAAACAACACATAAAACACTTATTTTTAACTGATTTGAAAAGCTTCTGCCCGTGATTCTAATTATGGTTAAATAGGAATTCGTAAATATGTTAATAATTTGTTACGATAATATATTGTTTGAAATGATTGAAATGTTTTGAATATCTTTGTACTACTCGTAATTTGATAAAAGGATGTTTGCCAACTTGCCTTAATAATGCCTTAAAGGCGCTGAGGCCATACATTTTTATTAGTTTTAATTTAATATATATATATATAAATAAAATAAAAAATAAATAAATTGATTTATTTTTTATTTAATATTTATTTCTACCCGACATTTCGTTCATCTTCTGGGAATATTTACATTAAATACTTAAAAGTCCGACTGTTCTCTACGAAAGCATTTGCTAACTACAGAACATTCGAGCTTTTAATTATTTAATTTAAATATCCCCATAAGATGACAAACGAAATTATTCAAAATATCGGGCACACATAAATATTAATTATAAAAAACAATTGTTTTTACTAATGACTCCAAGCCGAACGATAAACCTACAAGTTAACAATTAAAGGGTCAACAATTTACAGAAAACCAATTATATTAAATTAAAAAACCGAAATGTTTATTAGTCTTGAAATCTATTACAATTCCTTTGTAAATCTTATAACTAGTACAACCAAAGATATGTGCTATTGTAAAAGGGGCTTGAGCCTATTATCTTTGTTATTTACAAAGTTTGCAATATGGATCAATCCGAAAAACAAAATATCGGGTGATCAATCTAAAGGCATTTTTTCAAAATATAAAAAATTCAAAAAATCAAATAAAATGTGTAATATTTTTGGTTGTTTCGAAGGAAATTCTAAGCCAGTTATTTTTTGAATATAATTTCCTTCAAATGTTGGCCGCAACTACGCCTCAGGGTGTCCATTCTGAGGGTCCAATTTTGGATGACCCAATCGAGCATTTCGACCGGTATGGCGTGAATGACACGCGTAATGTTGGCTTCCAAGACCTGAATCATAGCTGGTTTGTCAGACTTTGGACTTTCCGTAGATCGTAAGAAAAAAGTCTAAAGGTGTGATGTCACGTGATCTAGGCGGCCAACTCACCGGTCCAAAACGTGAAATTGGCTCCTCTTCGTAATGACCTCTTAATAGATCCATTGCTTGAACAGCTGTATGGTAAGTGGAGCCGTCCTGTTAAATCCAAATGTCGTCAAGATTACGGGCTTCAATTTCAGGAAGCAAAAAGCGACAGCGAGTTTTATTCACGGTTACGTTCCGACCATTATCATTTTTCAAAAAATACAGACCGATTATTCCACCAGCCCATAAACCGCACCAGACCGTGGTTTTCTCTGGGTATAATGGCACTTCTTAAACCTCCTGTGGTTGCTCTTCAGCCAAAATGCGGCTATTAAGTTTATTGAGCCTTTTAAGTGATTACATTATGAATGCTAGGTTAGTACATACACATACCTTGTATTTTTTATTTGTAATGCTGAAAGATATGTTTTTTTTTTAATTTCAAAATCAAATACGCATGTTTCTGTCAGCACGGCTAGAAATAAATTTTTCCGTCGTCAAGATAATCGTTTCGTTTAATCTGAAAATGCAATATAAACGAGTACTTTATAGGGTCCAAGATTGACAAATCAAGGTGTTGCAAACGGAGTATTAAACTTAGTTTACACTTTATCATTTGCTGGAGGGTATAAACATAACCAGTCAAGGCAAAAAATAAGCAGAAAATAAAATCTAAAATGCTGCATTTTGTTATGAACGATGGACAAACAATTTCTGGTTGGCATTTACACGCGTTTTTGTGCGGAATTTCACAAGAAGCTTGAGCATACTTTAAAATTCCTGAAAAGAGTATTTCGCGATGTTAAAGCGGAATGACAAACTTAGTTGACCTACATCCTAGGGTGGAGAATATAAAACCTTCTTAAACACGAAGCCAACTTGATTTCAAACAGAAATATATACCCATAATCTACTTTGAAACAAAATCTTTATTTAAATAGTTGCGTTAAATGCCGATTTTCCACAAAGCAACGTACTACTTCCTTTTATATAAATAAACAGATACTGCAATAGCTGCTGTCGTTATCCTAGTCTTATCACCGCATTTTAAAAGGTTAATGCCTCATTCATTTCGTTAAAAAATACCCTTTGGCAAACTGCATTGTTGCTGTTTTAGCAATCATGCGTTTTAAGCCTCTAAGCAATTTTCATGTTTATGCCAAAGTAAGTGAAGTACTCCATCCCATACACGGCCTTTTATCTATGTAGTTTTACGATTTGGCCACTGTGCTCGTTTATATCCCCCTTGTTGAACAAAAGGGTGCTAACTTAAATTTATGATTTTTTTGTAAGAACATCGAATACAGTGAATATTTTAAAGCACTGTATTCTCTCACATCGATTTCTGCACTCTTTTGTATAATAAAAAACATAATACTCTGTGTGTTTTATACATAGTACATACTTCAAGTCTAAGCAGTTTTTTTGCCTACATACATGTAAAATTTTAAATTTTTGAGTTAATACCCTTTTGCTGAATAAGTGCGTTATGCCGGTGTTATTAAGGGAATTTTTATAGGGTGTATGTCTTAAAATGACCAAAACAAGGTTGTCGGGAATTTCAGAACGATAACGTTGAAATTTATCCTGGTAATTAAGACCAAATTAATCACAATTTGCCAACAAGGAAAATAGTTTGCCATTTAAATTTAAATCACAGCAGATAAAAGTCGTTTTAGGTTAAGCCTCGATGGCAATACCGCAATATAAAAGTCATTTGTTAACAAAAAGTTTCAATTTTCAGCATGTCTACATAAAAAGCTCTGTTCTGAAAAAAACACGATTCTAAACTGCATTTGTTGTGGTCCTTTCTGAAATTGAGCCTGGATAGAGGTTTGTACGATATACTAAATGGCTGCAATAAAAATAATTTCACTACTTTATTTTTTTTTTGTTGAAAAATCTAGTCGTTCTTTGCTTTCCCTTTAAACACGAACAAAATTGACGCTTTTTGGCAACAAATGACTTAACTTTGTGGTTTTTCTTTCCAGTCCAATTTACTTACTTACTTAAATCCCACATCCTTATATTAAGGAACAAGGAGGGATCTTTACTTAAATCAGTGAGCTGTGCACGATTCAATTCTTATAAGCGCTGACCGAGACCTTCTGTTTACCGCCGGCTTCGAAAGCATAATGATTTTTTATAGAGAGATATTTACACGACCTAGAGATAAATATCTTACTATTAAAGTCGGCGGCATTAACGAGGTGTAAACCCGCCGCTGTAAAATTGTTAGATGTTCATACCCGGGGTTGAACTTCGGGTAACTGGCATGAATGTCATGCACACATCCATCGCACCATGGCGACCCACCCACGGTGTTTTAGGTTAAGCGATAAATCGATTAATTGGAAAATTAATCGATTTATCGCTAAACCTAAAACACCACTAACTGGAAATTGGATAAAACACACAATTTGGTTCTAGCAAAATAGTGCTTTTTGAATAACGATGTGGGAGTAATACCATGGCAAGCACAATTCCCTGATCTAAATCTACAGACTATTTATGAAAAATATTAAAGGACAAAATTAAATCAATGAAATCAGGAAAAACGGCGAACTATTGAGCGCATCTCATATTCTCAACAGGACTTATTGGACGTAATGCCAAGGCGCAAAGCTGTTTCCCTAAATAAAGGTAGTAATACTTAATATTAACTATTACGCCAAAGTCAAATAGATAATTTTGGTTTTTAAATGATTTTTAAAAACTACTCTATATCTCTGTTAGTTTAAAATCAATGAACCTGACAACTTTTCTGTAAAATAGCTGTTTATTTCAGCTAAAAATGGTCAGTGACTTGCGATGCAAATTAAACATATTTTATTTATCTTGGCGTAGGCTTTATTCCAACATCTTCAGGAGATACTTTTTATTTTGCGATATGCCTGCGTACTTTCATAACCAAAATTAGGTATATTTCTGTTAAAATTGGTATTTTAAGTTATTTTTTTTCTATCTTTTCTATCATTTAATGATAAACAAGTATATATATTAAGGTCAATTAAATAAAATGAATTAACTATTGTTTGAACGGTTATTGATTCTTCTAAATTAACTTTAGGTGGCCCTTATTTTTTGTTCATTATTTAGAGTTATCTTTTGCCGAATGTTTTCATTTTGGCATTTCCCAGGATACCCGGCAATTTCCGCACAAAACAAAAACAGAACAAACCATGTTAATTTTTCAATATGTATGTATTTATTTATCTATTTTTTAATAGTTGAGAGTAAATATAGTACAAGCTGCAGTTAAAACAAAAACATATGCGTTTCGAAGTATATAATTATAACTTAAGTTGCATATTAAATTTTTAAATAAAATCATAATTTTAATTTAAATAAAATCATAAAACGTTTTCCATTGTTTTTCCACATTCATTATTCATTTAGTTATACAGTAATCCATTTTTATTCTACATAGCTAACATAGCTTGTCTCTTTTAAGCTTCTAATTATCAATCCTTGAATCTTTGAATTTGTTTGACAAAAGCGCTTTCACAGCTAATTTAATTGGTTTTATTTAATCTTATAGATCTGCTAGCATTTTTACATCATCATCATTCCAAAGATAAATTTGTTCTAAATTAATAAGAGTTTATTTTTCTAAAAGTTTTAAACGAAAAAACTTTTCCGTCATTGGCTCCACCGAATTCCATGGGTAGCTTGATGACTGTGGTAACAGAAAAAAATGAATTTCTCGGAAATCCCAAATGAGTTTCCCGGGAAACCGGGAATTAAAAACTACCAGTATTCTACTATAATTGTATATTTTGAAGCGAATTATGAATAACACGTGAATAAGGAATTACGTGTTATATGCGAAAAAAGCACATGATACTTTTGATAAGAGCCATAATATGGCTATATTGTTTTTAATTAATACTACACGTAGAAAACAAGTGGTTGGGATAATAATATTCAAAGCGCATCATACTTAAGTTGGGTAAATGGTTGCCGTACACCAATATTATGATCCTTTCAACAATAGTATGATTCAAATACAACCATACTGTGACCCTCACAACCACACTATGATCCTCACAACCATACTATGATCCTTACAACGATAATACGATTCAAATACAACCATACTATGACCCTCACAACCACACTATGATCCTCACAACCACAGTATGTTTCACATACGACCATACTATGATCCTCACAACCATACTATGATCCTCAGAGCAATTATTTGATTTACACTCAACCATACTATGATCCTCAAAACCATACTATGATCCTCAGAACAATGGTTTGATTCACGCTCAACCCTACTATGATCCCCACAACCATATCATGATCCTTACAACCACAGTATGTTTCACATACGACCATAGTATGATCCTTACAACCATAGTATGAATCACACGCAACCATGTTATTATCCCTACAACTATAGTATGATCACATACTATAATCCTCATACATAGTCAACTAAACTCTTTTTACAACACACACACGTTGTAAAAGAAATCTTTTGATGGCTCTCAATGTGGAGTCTCTATAGAGGTGGCAAGAGTGAGTTGTATTTTCGTGGGCAATTGCGTGAAGAAAACTTTAAAAGTAAGGTTTACAACAGTAGTTCTTATTAGTTTGGGGAGAGTCTGGCCTTATAGAGTTCGGTTTTACTTTCAACAATTGCAGCAAAGCTTTCTGAAGAGGGTTGTCACGGACCCGAAATCATGATTAAAGTAGTTTGCAGCCACGAAAGTCAATGTCACTTTGCCATTTTGTTAGAAACTTGTCTTCTATTTAAATATAAGTATACTTATAGATGCAAGAGGACTTGAGCCGATTAATCCCTGTTAAAAGTGTTAAAGCAACAGACCGAAATAAAACAAACGAGCTAAACATCCCCAATATTATTTATTAGAATTGGGTTGAGTTGTCAACAATAGATTCGAATTATGAAAACTATTTAAAAATACATTAAATTTAGAATAAAAGGAGTGATTTATTTAACAGAAGAAAAATCAGTTTAAGATAACGTAAGCGTATTAATTAAAAATATTTCATTTAAACGAAGCCAAATCAGTTTGTTGAAAAATTTGAATTTCCATATAAAAAGTACTATTATTGCATTAGACATTGGATTTAGCATTGTTCTTAAAAGCCCATTCAAATGAAGAAATATTACAATCATACAGTATGCCGTAATCATATTATTGTTTAAATAAAACCCAAAAAAATACTTTTGCCGCGCCAACCATATTTATATTGTTGCTACAACCATATTTTTATTTTTAAATTTGACAATAATACTATTGTTACATTTCAACAATATTAATATTGCGGCAATCATACAATTGCCAAAATGAAATTCAGTAAACAATACTATGATTGCGACGAACATACATATATTGCGGAGAACATGTTATTATTGCCGTGAGTGTAATTGAGTGTAAGTGTATATTTTACTGACCTCTAATGGCTTATTGGCAGAAGAAAACCCAATTTAAAAATACTCAAAAAAAGTGTGTAACATATACTTGTTGACCTGAAATTAGCTTGCTGAAATCTGAGTCTTCAACAGCTCCAGAATCTCATGTAAGGATTTGTCCAAGTTATTTTTCTTCTGCTTCTGAGTTTAGTTGGGCGGTAAAGAATTAAATGGACAGCTCGATTAATTGTGGTCATTAGATCCGATTTCGATTCTGAATTTTAAAATATTGGTTAAAACTACTTCCTAATTGACAGTCATCTACATCTTCAGCTTCGTGTACTGCAATAAAATTCAGTAACGTAGCCGGCGTCAACACCCTTTTGTGTGCACATCCAATTTTGAATTTTTGTTTAACAATTTACATGTTGTTCTTTTTCTTTTCTTGGTTCTTTCGTCGCCATCACGCTTGTTAAATTTGCTGTTGTTCCATTGTTTGTAGATGCTGCCGTTGTTGCACGTGTCTTTCAATGTCATTTGAGCAATCAGGGCACCAACCTTTTGCCCTTAGGGCTGTTTCTACTATTGTTAATTATCTTCTGCAATAGCTGTTGTTGTAAATGGCTAGAAACGAAAAAAATAAATTCTTAACGCTTAAATACCTGTTTTAGAATTTTTTCCAACGGGGGGGTGGGGGGGGGGGGGCTTGGTGATGGACTTTTGCGAGTTGCATGTGGCATGGAGATTTAACTGCATCACTTTATAATCGTCATTATTAAATGAAAATTTTACCATAAGAATAGCATTAAGTAGAGTCGGACCGATTCTTACTCGTATGTAGGCAACACGTGTTGTTTGTACATCAATAGTTACATATTACAGTAGACGCTCACAAATAAGAACCACTTTATTTTTCGGGTGGTTCTAATTTCCGAAAAGTTCTAATTTCTGGACGTTTTTCTATGTTCACAAAAATAAGGCAAATACACTATTTGTATCCAATTTTGAGTATTTTATTAAGAAATACAAAAACTTTAATAACATTTCAGTCAAATTATATCACATAAATGTTTCAAACTTAAAATAATTCATTGAAGTAAAGGAAATTGTTACTCGTATTATCCAACTGCTGGAATGCGGTGGCAGTGTATCTTAGTTTTTGCGTAACATGTAATTAGAACTTTTGGTTCAAATTTCGAAATTGTCAATGCATCAAAATGCTGGTTCTAATTTCTGGAAGTAATAATTTCTGAGAGTTCTAATTTGTGAGCGTCTACTGTACGTATATGTCGACTTGCCGCACACTGTTTCCTTCCGTGGACAAAAATCGACAGACGAAAAAGTATAATGAAATTTGTATGCACTCAAAGAGAAAATCAGTTGGAAATCGGTTTAAACTAAAAAAATTCTGTCGGATATGAACCCTTTCCATTGTAACCACTAAATGTTTATAACATTGATGGATATTCAGAACGATTTCCGTCCGTTAGTTCATCTGCTGTTCATTTAAACCTTACTTTAGTAAATTCTTCCAGTGAAATCACATTAAAATTTAACAAATTTATTGTTTTATTGGAGTCAAGAACTTACTCTACTGAAACCACAATAACTTACTCTACTGATAGACCAGTGAACACAAACGGGCTATTATTCCACGACAGCCGGTTTTATGCACTTGATCGAACCAAAGCAAAAATTCATCTAGGTACCGCTGCGACAGCAAACGGAAGAATTTGGGCCAAATCGGCCCATGCATGAACATTGCCCCTATACATAAAGTATCCGCGTTATAGTTCTGAAACCATACATAAATCCTGAATCCCATGTTCTATTACATAGCATCGGTTATGGTTTATTTTCGAAATCAAATTAATAAGACCTATGTTCACTTTACCTATCTTATAAGGGTTGAACAATCTAGAGGTATTTTTTTCAATATAAAAAAATACAAAAATTCAAATCAAGTGTGGAATATTTATTGTTCAATCGAAAAGAAATTTAATGCCACTTACTTTTTGAAAATAATTTCCTTCAAATGCTTACCGCAACTACTCCTTAGGGTGTACTTTCTGAGGGTCCAATTTTGGATGACTCGTTTGAGCATTTAGACCGGTATGGCGTTAATGGTTGGCTTCCAAAACCTGAATCAGCTCAGATTTTGGATTTTACGTAGCCCCAAAAAAACAGTCGTACGGAACTTAAGCCAAATTTGCAAAACGTATTATGGAAAAATCAAAGTTGGGATATTCCTTAAGCCGTTATAAAAATAAACTTATGACCGAAAAAATTTGCTGCAATGTGTAAAGAAACCTTAAGTTATAGATTAATACGTAGCTTTTGATGTCGCCAGCATTAAATAGGTAAAAAAAACCAAGGCTGATAACAGTCAAATGATCTGACAACCTGAGTTCTTGTATGAAAGTCGCGCACACAAACAATTGGCGGTTTGATCCGATACTTAACTTTTTGATCATGTTGGGAATGCCTGATATGTTTATACTATCTTTCTAATTCCGTTGTCTAAAGTTGAGTAAGGACACAAAACTAGCAAGCAAATTCGCACACATTTTAGACTTATCCACCCGAAAAGTATAAATTCGGTCTATTCCTGTACGAGAGAGGGATAAGTCAATAATTAAATCAATTCAGATAATTTAGCTTTTTTTTTTAAATTGTCCAATGCCGGAATGGAGCGATGTATTGATTTAACATATCGACGTAGTTCCCTGCAGAACTCCTATGTGCAAATTTTTGATTTTTTTTATTGTCGCTTTTAGTAGTCCTATTGGTCATACATGCACCCACCAAATCGTTTTTGGATATCTTTTTGGGTTAGGATTTAGAAATTATGATAAAAGTATTGTAGAAGGCTTATGTGTTCTTCTTCACTTCGGCCTTTTCAATTTCCAAATCATAATTCTATATGGTTCAAAATGGTTCAGATCCTTAACAGTTGACTTTCCATAAAACTATTTTGTACTAAATTTTCTCTTGATCAGACAATAAATGTGGCTTTCAGATTTCAGACCTAAAATCAGGAGGGAATTTTGTATGAGGGCTGTATAGAATCATAGAACGATATGGTATAAATTACAAACAGTTAGATGCTATACCATGCAACTACTTCTTGTCAAATTTCGTTAAGACCAGACTATAAATCCAGCTTTTAGAGCGCCGGTACCTGAACTCGGGAAGGCGGCTATATCAAAACAATGACAGATTTGGCCCATATTCAATCCTAAATAGGCCTTGTCCAAAAGACCTAGTTTCCATACCTAGTTTCAGCAGCCTAGTTCAATCCCATTGTACCATCTTTAATGCAAAAAGTGTGATTTTTACAGATGTTGTTGGTGTCGTTGTATAGAGAACCTTTTTTCCTCTGAATGAATTTGGTCCATTATTAATCCCAAATAACGTGCAACAACAACACATTTCTCTCAAAAGTTTGATCTTTCTAGGTTGATTATTGTGACTGCTATCGTGCTCTCAATAGACACGCTGACAGACGGACGGTCAGACATAGCTAGAGCGACTTAGAACTGTACGATGATATATATATACTTTATAGGGTATCAGATCAATATTTTGAGGTGTACCAAGCGAAATGCCAAATTTTGTTCAGCTCCATCCTATGGCGGGGATACAAAAAGGGCTATGTTGAAAATTATCAATTCTTTTTTATTTTAATACAGAAAAACCGATACTAAAAAGGCCTATGTGACATTTTTGTATATATTGGCGTGTCATACAAGATCGCGCCTTAAATTCAATTTGTATACCCTCCACCATACAATGGAGGGTATATTAGTTTTGTCATTCTGTCTGTAACACCTTGAAATAATCATCGGAGACCCAGCAAAGTATATATATATTCTTGATCCTCGTAAAATTAAGACGATCTAGCCGTGTTGTCCGGCTGTCCGTCTGTTGAAAACAAGATAGAGCCTGCATGAAAACAGCTAGGATTTGGCACAAACATGTGTAGTTAACCTAGCATGGTCGGTATTGAAAATGGGCTATATATCTCTACGGAAAGTTGGTGTTGGAGACCCTCAACCGACACTACCTCATAAAAATTAGTTTTTTATTTGGAAATATCCGTCCAGTTTCTTGAGCAAAATCACTGAAATTTTGCAAATAATAACTCTATATAGACGCAATCATCTGTGTAAAAATGGTTTAGATTGGGCCACCATTTCTTGTACCTCCCATACAAACGGCCTTATGGGCCTTGAGAAATAATGTGACTATAACTCACCACAAACTTGACCTATCGAAATGAAATTGTACACATCAAGATTTCTATATTCAACACACTTCTATGGTGAATTCGGTTGAGATCGGAAAAGTCCTACTGGTACCTCCCACACTAACGGTCTCATGGGCCTGGAAAAATAATATGACAATAACTCACCACACACTTGACCTATCGAAATGAAATTTAGCACATAAAGATTTCTATATAGAACACACTTCCGCACCAAATTTGGTTTTATTTTGGGAATCTGGTGGAGGGTATCCAAAGTTCGGCACAGCCAAACTTAACATTTTTTACTTGTTTTTATTAAAAACGAGGCAAATCTTCATACGAAATGACTGCAATTACTAATTTTCGGAAATTCGAAATGATTAAATGCAACAGTTTTTTGGCTCTCCTATAAAGTATCGGAAAACACATAGGCAGTCAGCTGGGAACAGCGGCAAAATTCTGTTTAAAATGTTCAAAAACCCTATCAAATGCACATAAGCTTAAATTCGCCGATGACATCTCTTGTAGTTTGACTCTGTTAAGTTAACCTTCAAATATGAGATCAAAATTCTTATCATCGTCAAAATAACATTACACAATTGCTTGGCAGAATACTAATTTATATTTTGCAGATTTTGCTCTTTTAAACAAAAAACAATTCGCTTTCCAAACATGCAGCCAAAAAATACAATTCCAGTTAACACTTGTCTGACTGATTGAAAACAAAAAAATATTCAATTTTTGCACCAATGAAAGAACATTAAGTCACGAATTATAAGGAATTCCATATTCTTGAAAAAAGTCATGTTAAAAAGTCATTCATCCTGAAATGTGAAAGAAGCCTGATCAATTTTAAACAATAAGTAGACATTTAAATGTACACACAAAGATTGTAAACAAAAGCGATGTGAATACAAAATTATTGCAACAAAATGACAACATCCACAAAGTAGCCAGTGCTTGAAAAAATATTGTATGGGCTTTTGTTATTTACGTTAATAGAAGCATTTTTTTATTAGAAAATTAGACAAAAAATAATTTATGTATTACAGTTAAAGTGTGCGAACTATAATCAGTATCGATGTAGTCGACAGTTACTGTATATTTTCAACTAGTCTATTCTAAACTTGTAGCATACCTTGTGGCATACCATTTAAATTACATATGATTTGCTCGGCTGCCACTTGAATTATCTACTTTATTGAAGGTGCATCAGGATTTGCTTCTGTATTTTGGTGAATACCACAATATTATTTACAGATTTTTATTTTGTTTAGTAGAAATTCATCGGGGTAAAACTTTGAACCACAAACACTACTCGTCTTGTTTCGTGGACAAGCAAATACAGATGCATACAGGGACGTGATTTTAAAATAATGGGCCGGAATTATGTTACTAATTACATTTTTCATATCAAACACGGGCAATTCCGGAAAACAAACCATAGATATCATGTTTCTGAACCTAAAAATAGTTCTTTATGATTCATTCAGCTGACTGACTTTGTAACAAAAATCGACTGGAATACAAAATTTGATATTGAGAATTTCTTAAACATTTTTCGAAATCTTAAATTTACTTTTATAAAACATTTTCGGTGATGAAGCATAATATAAACATGTCAATTTCAAAATCGAAAGTTATTGTGCTCTTTTTCCTATAGAATTTTTTTATTCCAGTTTTCGGGTGATTTTAACAAAGTCAAGCTTATATGCAGACAGTAATGACTCCACAAATTGCAAAGACAATTCTTATATAGAGCAGAAATCAAAGCGCCGCGCACCTTACTTATATATCAGGAATTTATAACTGACTTTCTTGCCTTAAAAAAATGACTCGGGCGGCGTATGTTTCTATTAAAATTTCACAAGTTGCTATCTGTCTTGAGTTTTCTTGTAGTTCTTTGGAGACAAATTCCCAGAATGTCCAATTTTATTTAACGTTTTTCCCTGGATCTATGTTTCGATCTGGTTTATGTTGAGTTCTAGAAGTAGATTTTTATCCAATCGACTTTTGGGGATAAAAAGTCAATGCCGGTAAATCGACTTTTTGTTTTTAAAAAAGTCTAAAAGTCGACTTTTTCATATCGACTTTTTATTTTAATTTCATTGTTAAATGTATAGCGTACATTTTTTGCGCTTTCATTTAGTTTCGCCGGTTGAGAACTACATATAAGTTTTATTTTATTGTAGTGGCAACGTATGCGGAGGTTTAAAACGTATGCCTTCAAAAATGTTCGAGATTCTCACAATCAAGTCGTTAAGTATACTAATGGGTTATCCATCTAGATGTATTTTTTAAAACAAAAAATATATAAAAATTCAAATAAAATGTGGAATCTTTATTGATAATTTGAAAAGACATTTTATGGCATTTATTTTTTGATATAATTACCTTCAAATGTTGGCAACTTTATTATGGAAATGAGCGTTCGGTTAGAACGGGAAGATCCGCTGTTTTCGACCAAAATTTTGTTTAGTGATGAGGACCATTTCTGGCTCAACGGCAAAGTCAATAAACAAAATTGCCGCATTTGGGCTGAAGAGCAACAAGAAGAGGTTCAAGAGGTGCCTTTATACCCAGAGAAAACCACGGTTTACGCATGTCAATAGCCATACCGGTTGAAATGCTCGAACTAGTCATCTAAAATTGGACCCTCTGAATGGAAACCCTGAGGCGTAGTTGCGGCCAACATTTGAAGGAAATTATATTCAAAAAATAAATGCCATAAATTGTCCTTTCAAACTACCAATAAAGATTCTCCACTTGATTTGAATTTTTATATTTTTTTTGTTCTAAAAAATACCTCTTGATGGATCACCCTATATAACTGAAATTATATTCAGCTGCAAACAAGTTTATTTTTATTATTTTAAAACACCGAAATGTTTAAGTGGCCGAAGAGCTTGTAAGTTCCATTGCCAACGTAGAGGATTGCATATGTGACAGCGCATAGAGAAAGGGACCTAAGGGTAAAAAATCAATTTTCATTTTTATCTTTTTTTGATGTGGATAACATCTGAGCTTCGAATGAGACCGATCCCATGCCCCAAAAGTGTTCCCTTCCAAAGATATGCGCGTTTTATGAAAGTGAAATCGACGATTCTAAGCGCAAATAGAAAGGAACCTGATCTTTAAAATGGCTCTCCTCAACAGAACTGGTTTTTAACCTTAGGTCCCTTTCTATTTTGCGCGTCACATATGGTGGTTCCTTGACAAGGCCATGTAAGCTCTAGGCAATTGCCATAATGATGGCAATAATGTTATAATATCTACAATTAAAGCACTATCTGAAGACACCGCCTGTTTGCCGTAAAATAAACCCTAATCCTAAGCGTTTATAGAGAACAATGGAAAACGAGAATTATTTATTGCAAAAAATACACAAAAAAAACCTTTTCTATCTCTGTCACTTCTGTCCCGTGTGAGAGATTATTTTCGCATATAGGAAATATTACTACTAAAATTCGGAGCCAAATTTCTCCAGAAAATTTAAATGTGATCATCTTTTTTATATCAATTAATGCGGACAATAAATGTCTCAGGTATATTAATAGATTTTCTTAAAAAAATTGCTTAAAGATTTTTTAAAAACTTTAATATTAATAATTTTCAAACTACATGAATTATCTGAGGTTGAATAGATTTTTAGTCCCCTCTTTTTGAAATAAAAGTTTTTTTAAGATGAACTCATTAGATGAATTAATTAAATATTCAAGCTCGAGGTCGTGGTTTTGTAAATATAATCTTTATTTTATTCAATATTTTTATACAAAGAAAACCTTTTTTTGATTCCAAAATATGGCATTTTCATTTCCTTAATAAAAAAAGCTTAAAAGTTGACTTAAATTGTTTTTTTATACTTTAAAGTTAAAAAGCCTATTTTTTGTAATAGTCGAAAAGTCGACTTTCAGTCTTAAGTATTTAACCCTAGTTTATGTCGCAAACTAGAAACAGTTTCTAATTTGACAATAACTGAGTTCCAGACTTATAAAGCATTCATAAAAAATTGATTATCTTTAGCCAGATCGCGGTGCCCATAAGAAGCCTATTAATACGAGTATTAATACAAAATTTAGACTCTGAAATGATTACCCCTAAATTAAAAACTTTTCCAGTACTATTGTCTTACTTACAACCCCTAACAAAGGAACAAATGGGGATCTGTTCGAAAATCAGCGAGTAGTTTGAGCGGTACACTACATAATACTTTAACTAGTTGACCTACTGATTAAAGTCTGTTCGAAACGAATAATGCATTAAATGAAGACGCTATTAAATAGATAAGAAACTAATTATTTAAACAGACATCATTATTGTTGACGTCATCATTTACGGTATGAACTTTGTCACTTTCTCATAACAGTTAAAAACTTTGTAATCAGTTTAATATTTTAGTAATATATAGTTAGAATATAGTAAGACCATATTATTTCGATGAAAAAAAATTCCCAGGAAATTTGAATTCGTGATCGACATCCCTGCAGTCAACCCTGATCTTTGAATTTCGGCGCGTGTATTGCAGAGCTAGTTTATTGTTATGATAAACTAAACCAGTAGTGGGGATGAGGCATATTCGCTCGCAATGACAGTTTAATGTGGACCAGTTTGAGAATGCGTTGTTTACTCATTTTTTTAAGTTCTTCCTTCATTTATTAAACCGGTATTGAAATACAATCAAAACACAACATGTTTCAGTTCGTTTGTAGCTGCTTGTCTTCTAGGACATTCATTGAAACACTAAAACGACGATGGAAAAACAAAATATTGGAAGGTTGCGGTCACGGTTTTCGAAATGAGTTCCTGTAATGACAATGACTTAAAACAGATCACATATAAAAAAACCTTTTACTGGATTTGTTGGGTTGAACAAATGCGTTCACAAGATATTAATGTTTGTCATTTTCTACATGTTACTTATATTTTTTTATGGTATCTGTCTTTAGATTTGTGTCGGTTTGCACAATACCCTGAGGCAGGATCTACTTTGCACCGCTTAGGTTTAAAAGGAATAGAGACTAAAGAGCTATCAAAGACTTAGCACATTTAAAACATAAAAATTAAAAAAAATCGACAATAATGGATGGCATATTTATTTCTTTGGGGAAAATTGTTTTATGTCAATTATTTAAGAGTAGTGTCAAAAATTTAGAGTCAATATCTTTACTACCTTCAATGACTTTTCGGCCAACTTAACTTGGCCTATAGATGACCAAACTCGTCGTTCCATAGCCAAGTACACGCAGAGAAAAAATATGGTTACTAAATGGTCACGGCAACAATAATATGTTCTCCGCAATAAAAGAATGTTCGTCGCAACCATAGTTCTGTTTATTGAATTTAAGTTTGACAAAAGTATGATTGCGGCAATATTAATATTGTTGAAATGTAACTTTAGTATTGTTGCCAAATTTAAAAATGAACATATGGTTGTAGCAGCAATATAAATATGGTAGATGCGATTGTTTTTGTTAACAATAATATGATTACCGCAATCATGCTGTTTTATTGAAATTTTTCTTCATTTGAATATGCTTTTTAGAACAATGTTATTGTTACGGATCCTTAAATTTTTCGAACAAACTTCATTGGCTTCGTTTAACTAAAACTATTTTAATAAAAACGCTAACGGTTTTTTAATTTGTTTTTCCTACTGTTAAATAAATCACTTCTATTATTTTGAATTTAATGTATTTTCTAAATAATTTTCATATTTCAAATCTATTGTTAACCACTTAACCCAATTCTAATAAATAATTTTGGGGATTATAGTATAATTGTGTGTGATCATACTATGGTTGTAGGGATCATAACATGGTTGCGTGTGAATCATACTATGGTTATGAAAATCATTCTATGGTTGTAAGTGGAACATACTATGGTTGCGAGGATCATGATATGGTTGTGACTATGGTTATAGTTATGTGTGAATCATACTATTGTTGTGAGGATCATAGTATGGTTGTGAGAATCAGAGTATGGTTGTATTTAAATCTAACTATTTTCGTGAGAATCATGATATTGTTAAACCATAACCATATTCCCAACAATAGTATGATGCTCTTCGAATATTGTTATCCCAACCATACTTATTTTCTACGTGTAGTTGGCAGAGGATTCGTAATTAGGTGTTGAATATTTAGCCTCGATTATGAACGATTTTCGTTTCATTACTTTCGTTATAATACAAAC
This sequence comes from Hydrotaea diabolus, assembly GCA_963513945.1. Classification (NCBI taxonomy): domain Eukaryota; kingdom Metazoa; phylum Arthropoda; class Insecta; order Diptera; family Muscidae; genus Hydrotaea; species Hydrotaea diabolus. The sequence goes on along the minus strand of OY740716.1, from coordinate 13,843,447 downwards.
ATTCCCTACGAAGTTTTGAATAAACCTCATTACCTTCGCAGGCACTAATCTTTTGATGTACGAGAATATTTAGAACAGGTGGATTTATTGCGAAATATATCACCGACAACGGTCAATGGCAAATAGTGTGGGGCAATAATAACTGAACTTGTTTTTGCCTTAAATTGACCCTCGCTTCTAAGCGTCAAGGCAACATTGAAGTTGTTGAAAGAAAATTTTACGGAACGTACGAGGGCGTCCGCAAAAGTAACTGGCCTTACATAAAAAGAACCGTTTTTTTTGGAATTATTATTAATTATTTTTCAACATAATCTCCTTCCAACTCAATACACTTCATCAAACGTTTTTCAAGTTTTTTAATTCCATCCGAAAAATAAGATTTTTCAAGACCTTCAAAATATGCCTCAGTTTCAGCAATAACCTCGCTATTGGACGAAATTTTTTTGCCACCGAGAAATGTTTTTATATTTGGAAACAAGAAATATTCAGAAGGAGCTAAATCTTGACTATATGGTGGATGCGGAGCAATTTCAAATCGTAATTCGGCCAGTTTTTGTTGAGTTAAAAATGCATTGTGTGAAGGAGCATTATCTAAATGAAAAAGAACTTTTTTTTCTAAATGCGGTCGTTTTATCTTGATTTCTTCACTCAACCGATCCAATAATGCACAATAATATTCGCTATTTATAGTTTTTCCTTTCTCAAGATCATCAATAAATATTATACCCTTGCATCCCAAAATACTGTGGCCATTACTTTTCCTGCTGACTTAACAGTTTTCGCCTTCTTGGGACCACTTTTACCAGCTTTGTTTTGATTGTGCTTTGCATTCTGGGATGTAGTGATGGATCCATGTTTCATCAACAGTTATGAATCGGCGCAAGAACTCTATTGGACTACGCTAATAAATCACTAAAAGCTCCTCGGAATTGGTCGAACGGACGATTTTTTGGGGCAAGGTCAACAAACGCGGCACCAATCTTGCGGATAGCCTTTTCATGTGGAGTTCATCATGTAAAATACTTCAAACTTGTTTTTCGTGTATTTTAACAATATCAGCAAGTTCTCTGAGCTTTATTCGTCTATCTTTAACCACTTCATTAAATATTTTTCTAATGTTTTCAATAGTAGTAGCAGTTTTCGGTCTTCCAGAGCGTTGTTCATCTTCCGTACTTGAACGACCCATTTTAAATTGTTGAACCCAGGATTTCACGGTGGAGTACGATGGTGCATTATCACCATGAACAGAATCCAATTCATCTTTGATTAATTGTGGCGTATAACCTATCATATAAAAGTGTTTAATTACCGCACGAAACTCTTTATTTTTCATTTTTCAAAAAGTTGCTAGTAAAACAGAAAATGTGCCAGGCTAGTTAGTTTTGCCGTCGCCCTCGTATTACTTATAAAAAAGTGACTTTACCGCCATTATCGAGATATTTAGCTCACTAAGTCGATTGAGTCGGTTGTTTAAGTCAATAGATCAACATAAAATTATAAACTGGAGAACAAAATCAGCTCAATCATTGGTGAAACCTAGGATGGTGGCTATTAGGATGATTATATTTCGAAACAATCCCTAATGAGATTAACAAGTTGTCATTTATACTCTATGGAAAATACATATTTGCGTAGAATTAAAGCTCAGGTCCCAGAAATTCGCAAATGTTTAGATTTAGACTTAAAGCAGCATGTAAAATCAGCCACGCATCTTTAAAAAAAATCATACTCGCATTAGTCGACATAAAGGACCGACAGTTATACAATTTTAACAGATTGAATAAAATTACAAATATAAAAAATTTTAAATTAATAATAAAATTACAAATTGGATGACGATGATAGTTAGTATGAAAAGATACAACTAGGATTTGCCACGCCCTTTTAAAAATGTTCATATTTACCAAAAATAATTGACCAAGACATATAGAATTTCTATAGTAGACAACTCTTGACATGTATATTTTCCTAGGCTGTATTAGTGCATGACTATCCATTTTAATGCCTAATTGGCCATTAGTAGCTGTATCGACTATGCCACTATGGGCATAGTTGTCAATAAGTAAGCTACGATTCAAGCCTTGGAAACCGACAATATTAACTTAATGCCCACAAATGACTCACTGACCGGGAACTACTGTTTAATGCCTACTTATTCTAAAAACTTGCCGGCATTTGAGAGGTATAGACCCGGCTGAAAAAATTTTAAGTATTTTTACCCGGAGTCGCACTTGGGTTTACAAGATTGATAGTCATTCACACTAATCTTCCCACCACTACGGTACTCTGAAAGCCGAAATTCATGAAATACCGATGACAATGCTAGAAAGAGTGATCGAAAATTAGACCATCCTAAAGGACTACCTTTTAGTTAAAGTATCTTAAACAAGGTAAAACGGCGTTCAGTTCGGTCAGGCAGAATCTTTCACCATGAATTCGCAATTGATATGGGAGACATAACACTTATCATCCTTTTGACAGTGGCATTGACGTCACTGTTTTAAATAGTGCGGCGATGTCGGCCTTTGGCTATAGCTCAAGGGTGTGTGTTGACTAGGCGGTAAGTGATCAAAATCCCATCGAGATTGAGGTTTCTTGCCCTGGTCGTCGAGGGTGGTTTTACCGCTTCGGAGATGGCGACTCCACAATGCAACTAGGGAACTCTATGTGGATCAAAAAACTGCGGTTGGTTGCAACGACCCAGTCCCCTGCCCGAGTTTGGTACGATGTCGTTGGATGACCAGTTTTGCAAAATTGATCAGTGAATGTGCACTGTCAATGATGCTTTCCTTGGCCGCTGTCGTACAACACGAACAAGCGATTCCAGAGGGCCAGACGTTCAGTGCTCATTCTGATCGAAGGGCAGGAGACTCAGGGTGCGGGCGCGTGTCGTATCCGAGTGGGGTGAAAGTGTCGGAGTTAAAGTAACCATGGGCTGCTGAAAGACAAGTTATCGCAGTCTCGCCCGCCTCTTATACGTATTAGCGACATTAGACTTTGGTAAGTGACCGAGGGCAAGTACCTGGGAACAAAGATGAGTGAGAGGATGAACTTTAGGTTCATCTTACTCACGTGAAGTCTACAATTTCTGTTGTTGCTGGCAAGGTTAGGAGCATTCTTAGGAGTGACTTGGGCTATTTGTTGCTGGCAGGAACAAGGTCTTGATGTGCCAGCGTGTAGCTATGCTGGCTTGTATGACAGTGTGCAGGTCGGTTTCGATAGATGCGTTGCAGGTCTTGGTGGGTGTAGTGCCTCTTGATTTGAAGAGTCTACCTCTTCTGGAGAATGATTGGATTTAGGCTACTGTGCCTGATATGCGAGAGGTGTAGGCACACTTGGACACTTGTGTGCGGTCTCGAGGTGAAGGGAGCGTTGGACGGACAGTTACAAGGTCCGGGTCACGTATGAGTTTATACATGACGAGGACTTTGTGAAGGGACGCCCAGCTCCCTCAATGAATTCCCTCATTAAAGGTGGTCTCTCTAAGATCGCGGATTGAGGTTGTGAAGGAATGGAAGCATGTTATGTTGGTATGTCCGTTATACAGCGACATTAGTGACCTAAATAGTATGGGTATTGTTCATGCTGTCGATGGGTATGATGAAAGCCGCAACTTGGAAGATGATCGCACATTAAGGGGCTTGCTGGAAGATTGATTCATTAGAAGAAGACTCAAGAGCATAACGGGGATTTTCTGGCCTTTTAGAGATGCGGCGTCGACTGTCCTTGCTACTCACTACTCTTGTCGTTGGTAATTCCGCTGCCGTTGTGTCTCCCGTGAGTGTACAAAGTCCTTATTGTTGTGCTTGTTTTGTCTTTGCTGGTGCAAGTTTACTGGCCATCGAATCTCCTGTGAGGGCGGTTGTTACGAATAATTGTTTGTGTTTTCTGTGTTGTGTTTTTGATTGGTTGTTCTGTTTTTTAATGCTCGTAGCTTCAGCTACAATTTCTGACCGGACCTTAGTCCGGTACCACGGGAGTCAGAAGCCCCTGAAATCATTTCTGGCCTGACTGGTGCAGAGACCCTTCGGGGAGCAACGTGTTGGTTGTTAGTGGCGTAGCTAGATATTCTTAGCTCCCATGACAAGGTACCCGCGTCCAGCAGCCACCTGCATTACGTAGTGAAATTTACTTCACTTGAGGTGCTATGCTTTGTTTTGACTCTAACGGGCGTTTCACTGTTTTTTTGCTTACGGTCTTATATTCCTGATTTTTTGATTTCAGTCCAGATTCTTATAGATTTTTTTATATAATTTGAGTACAAATGTGTCTATATATCCAATTGGGCGTTTGTTTCTATAATATGACCTGAAAAATCCTGATAATATCTGTATATCTCGAATACATGTATATCTTACGAAATTATAGTGACATTTATAAAATATCTATATATATTTTTGCACTTAGCCTAAAATGCATTCAAAATATTCGAAAAGTGTGTATAAAATTTGTATAACTTTAAGCACCAAAAAGTTCAAATACCCCGTTGTGAAAAAAACAATTTTGATTTAATTTTATTTATTTATTAAAGAAACGAATTTCAAAGATTATCTTACCATGGATTTTTATTGAACCATGAATAAATTTGTATACTCTTTTAGGAATTATTAAATGTATTATACAAAACCAAAGTATTTACTCCAAATGTGTAAATTTTAAATTCAAGTGTTGTACTTATATGAGTATGTACGAGTACTTTTCTAGTAGTATCGTTTTTTTTTTACCAAATATGTCGAAATATTAATATTGATTATCGGAAGCGATCATTTGTATGATCCCATATCACGTTTTTCAATTAATATAATTAACACTTTGAGTGTGCACTATTGAGTGCGTTATTGAATTATCTAACAAGTGTATCCAGTTCAGAAGACTGTTCTAAAAACGTAGAGAGGTATTTGGTGGGCCGTTGTGGTGTGTTTATTATCGTGTGCGACTATCCTACTTAATTTCATTGGCTTTTTTATTCTGTCATCTTCATGATCTTCATTGGTTGAAAAAAAAACAACAAATATTTCGTTCAAATCAAAATACATTTCGTGCACTTCATGATTTTTTTGGTCAGAATAAACGACTGAAATTACCGATTTGACGTCACTCTGACGTCATTCTCACCTTCACTGTTTCTGTAAAAAAATTGCCGATTCTTATTCCATTGACTCGTTCCAAATCGTAATATGACATTGTTCCGTTTATAGTTCAATAGGAATCGCTTAAAAAAGTGTTTCTGTAAGAAAGTCGACTCAACTTGAAATCAGTTACTTTCTCACTGACTTTAAGCCAAGTGAGAACTCGGCCGATTGCTGTAGTAACCAAATATAACTTCTTGCACAAAATACAATTTAATTGATGTTGTTTTAGACAAATAAATATTTCAACGTACAGCAGTTATCACGAAATCGGTTACTTTCGATCTAGTCGGTGTGACGTCACATAAATCGGTAACTTACCGATTTGTTTACAGAAACGAGCTGCCAATGTGTCCACAGTCAGAAGCATTGTGCGCAAATTTCAGAAAACCGGGTGCGTACGAAATGTGAATACACCTGTACATGCTCGCACATTTCGTTCTGCCATCGATTTGGCTGAAGTTGTTAGCTTTGATAACATCTGTAATATTACAACCGAAATAGGTATCATTACTCTGCACATAGAGAAAAAATTAGTTGGAAATTGGTTAGAACTACTAAAATGTCGTTCAAAACAATAGAATTTCGGTTGCAATCACCAAATCTTTAATCTCATAATGGATAATTTGTTCGACATACCACAAGATGATATTTATGATCATCGTAGACGCAACTAATTGATCGGTTATACTTAGGAAAAGCATTACTTGAATTTAGTTGTTATAACTTGAGAGTGTGGCAACCAATAGTTTTGACAACATTTTGTTGTTGTAACCAAAGATTGGTGATGACATCTTTTATCATAACAAAAAGCTAAAATAATCCTATTATTACTGCAAATTGTTTAATATAATTTATTTAGTAATAGTCTTCCATCATATTTTGCTCTATATCCTCGACATGACCCTCCCTATGTAAAGAGTACTTCAAGTATATAAGGAAACAGTTTTTTGCCCCTACTGAAAAATTTTTTTTTTTCTTAAACAAGTGCGACATTTGGACTTTAGAACTAAAAATCCTATTCTGGAGGTTCGTACGCTTTGTATTTTCTACCGATACTTCAGTTACAATTATTAAACGTTACAGAGCACCAACTAACATTCGGCTGTAATGATGAAATACTCGAGGTACATTAAACCTCAATCATTCGGCTGGCAAACAAATTCGGTTATGGCAACAAATCTGTACTCGGTGTGCAAACATTTTGTGATTTATGAAATAACTCTTTCTTTCTTGGAATACTTTTAATTAAATTTTTAATTACTTTATACTTATTTTTGCAAGATTGGACATATCATTTCACCTTCTGGCTTTACAATGACAGCGTACCCCAAACTACGCGACAAGTCACTTTAATCTGTCAGACATTAATAAACAGCTCCAGTAAAAGTTCTAACCACAAAACCGAAAAAGCCAAAGTAAAAAACAATAAAATGTGAAAAAATTCCATCATTTGGTGTGATTTATTATGACCAGTCTATAAGTATATAAGTTATTATACCTACTTACTTATATACATACTCGTACCTTTAAACTTCTACATAAATATACGGGTTTTTGTGTCGCACACATCTGGTTTGCATCTTCTATAGGGTGATCGAAATACTGTTACCAAGTTAAATATTAGGTTTTTGACACTGACTGATTTAAAAAAAAAATATGGACTTCAAAGCTGTATAAAACTTACGGGGAATGAAATTTGACTACATAGGCATGAACAACCTAGGAACCTAAAGCAAACTTATTTGTAGTATCGTGTTGTCCGCAACAGAGCATCGATTAAACCCCTTTGCACTTTTTTTGTACGTTGCCTTAAAGAACTACACGCTGTACGCCAGTAATCGGCCAAACATCACTTTCACTCCAAGTAACACCGAATATTTTTTTTATTGAGTTTGACACATTTTCATATGGAAATGCGATCTTAGATCCATTAGGAGAATACATTCCGATTCAGTCAAAAAGATCGTTAACACCTGACTGTTTGCGATACTGCAAGTTGGCCGGCCACCAGTCAAGGGGATATTTGTTCTTTAAAACAAATAATTAAAATTGTATATCTTTACAAAGAAAAATCTTTAATTTTTGGGTCAATCCGTGGTGCAATAAAGAAGGTAGTGTTTTGCTGTCAGCTGACTTACAATTTGTTTTCTCGTAGAAATTTAAACTTTCAAATTTAAAATTTGCCAAAGACAATTCTTAAAGTTTATAAAGCTAAATTTCTATATCGATAACCATATTCATCAAACATTCACAGAAATTTATTTTAAGCAGTTTCTTTGAAGTGGCTTTGACAGTACAGCGAAGAGTTAATTTGTTTTGGCTGTACCTCGTACCATGGGCCAAATTGTATTCACAAATGAGACTCCGACATACCAACACAAAAATTTATTTTGAATTTGAAATAATTGAGATACGGAACAAAAAAAATAAAAAATTAGACAATGGGTGCATTCAAGCATTTAATTACAGACTTCAAATACAAATTGAGCTTGAACCAATGGCGTTATTAAGAGGGTGGTATAATATGTTTGTTAAAAAATCTAAAGCTGGAGTAAAAAAAAATGTAGCAGGATCTATACTGTGACCAAATCAAATATAGAGACACTTTCAGTACATCAAAAATTTAAACATGGGAAATTCCGTTTCAAACCGTAAAAAAATGTACATGCTTACTCCAATTTTTAGAAATCATTTTAAAAATATGTTATACGTGTAGCGGCAAAAAAAAATCTTAAAAATTAATTTACTTATATGAAAGCTTAAAACCATAAAATTTTAACTAGTCCTAAGCTACTACTGAAATGCCTTTTAAACAGGATATGAACTCCAAAATCCGTCACACCAATACCGAGCTGCAAGGGTTTGAATATACAAACATTTTTTTTTAAATTCTACCCAAGTTCAAATCCCAATGTATCATTTAATGATTTTTAAGATATTCTTCTTCAGATACACATAAAAACTATTTTCAAAAGAAGAATGTTTCTTGAAAATTTCGGAAAAGTCGGAGCCACTTGCATTTTTTGTTGTCTGGTTTGCTTGTCTCATATGATGGTGCGTTACATATACTTATATACTTACATAACTACTGCTTAACTCCGGTTCCGAACGGCTAATCCATTTTATTGAGAAGTTTTTACATGGCTTTTAGATTAATCTTTTACTCGTTAAGTGGTCAAAACTTACGAGGTGGAAACCCGGCGCTGAAAAATTGTTAGATGTTTTTTCCGGGACAAAACCTGGGTTAGTCGTACACACTTTCTTAATACCACGGCGACCCACATTTTACATATGTATTAATAACGGTTTTGCAATTTCCGAGCTAAAACTATCATTACCAAGTAACATTGCGAGTATTTTCCAATTAAAAGTCTTCACTTCTTATTAATTGGATCCATTTTGAATTACTTTAACATGATGATGACAGTGGAGAAAAATACTCATTTTTAAGCATACCCGAGCTCAAGAATACGAGATCTGTGTGCGAGAGCGAGTGAGAGAGTAAATTTTGATAATTGATTGATTTAAATAAAAAAATATACTTCGCGGTGATTTAAACATAGAACACTTCGATAAGTGGCAGCATACGCTAGCTCCTGCGCCACAACAGGTCATACCAGATGATATATCACTTTACAACTCTCATAACAAAGAATTTACGATAAGATAAGCTATAAGCGCGAGTGAGAGTAAAATTGAGAGTGAACTGAGGAATGAAATTATGTTTGGTGATTGGCCTATTAACCCGTTACTCACTGCCCATAGATCAGCTCGTACGATTTTTATAAAATGTATGTCCAAAAGACCATAGAAGTTGAAAGAAAAAAACCTTAATTTTTACCTGAGATATGACATGGGTATTTAAATACCCATTAGGCAGGAATGGGTTAATAGAACTACAGCCACATTATATACTGACAAGTACTTATTTTTTAGAAGACGCCAATACCAGGTATGTACTTATTTGATATTTCTAGAAATATTTTTGTTTTAAAAAATGCAGAGGGTAATGAGAGTTCAATTCCTGGTACTGCAAATTGTAATGAGTAGTTTGAGTTTTTCCGGGTCGTTAGAACTTACGACTATATAAACCCTTGTGAATTTCCCGAATGATTTCATAGTTTAGATCAAAAATCTTTTTTGTTTACTATAATTGACGGAAATCTAGTTTCTAAATTTTTCAGAAAGAAGATCTGAGTTAAAAAAAAGTCCAAATTCTATGCTGACAAACCAGCTACAATTCAGGTTTTGGAAGCCAACATTACGCGTGTCATTAAAGCCATAATTAGACCCTCAGAATGGAAACCCTGAGGCGTAGTTGCGGCCATCATTTAAAGGTAATTATTTTCAAAAAATAAATGCCATAAAATGTCTTTTCAAATTACCAATAAAGATTCCACACTTGATTTGAATTTTTTATTTATTTTTTGTTCTAAAATAATAATACCTCTAGATGGATAACCCTAAAGTAACAGCCAAAATTGGTTAAAACAATGTTGATACTATATTGTCCGCAGTGCAAAACGGTATTTTTCTTTCTAAGAATTCAAACATGCAAAAGGAAGTAAGCGAATAACAGAACACAGAACTGATATTAGTGCGAAATTGAAAGTTAGAACCCCAACTCTATCGAAAATTCTATAGGATATACATACATAATCAGCAGTTTACTAACGTTTACTATGAAATAATAAGAACTTTAGGTTATTTTACAAATAGTTATTAGAAAGTTTATTTTGTTTTGTTCAAATTGTATGGGCATGAAAAATTTTCTATGAAATCCATATTAATCATTTTAATGACTTTAACTATTGTTTTGAAATATGAATTATGTCTACTATACATTAACAATAATTATTTGTTTATTAAATTAAGCCAGTCATGATCGGCATTTAAACATACATATTTATATATGTTTATTAAAGAATATTAAAACAAAAACATCTAGCAAAGGCCCTTAACGGAAAACTGTCATATAAAATTATATAATTATATATAATAAATACGGGTTGAAAAACTTCCCTTTTATATATCGCACTAGTTTTTTAAACGGATATACACTCAACATTTTCAAAATTGCTCCTTTTTTAAAAAGCGACTGCAACGCTATCTACTGCTAAAATCGCTCATGGATATTTTCACTCCTTCGTCGAAAAAACGACACTACACAGTTTTAGATTACTTTAGAGCCTAAAGTAATCTAATTTTTTTGTCATTACCGAAAATTTAAATATTTTGAGTTGATACCATTTTGTTGAACAAGTACGATATGTTATATGTAAAGGCCGTTTAACTTGCACGCGGTGGCATTGTTACGGAAAAACAGTTGCCCTGTCTAGGCCAGATCTTGTCTTCTTAAAGAGCCTTTTCAGATTTTTCACCCTTTCAAATTTTTTTTAACCATTTTAACCAATTTCTGCTTTTCAATCTATTTTATTTTGACCAATTGGTGTTTTTTCTTCATACACCGGAGTATCATTTAATACTCCTAGGGGAAAAATGAAATCATATCGGCAGTTCATCTCAAAACTAAATTTTATGTAGATAAGACGGTCTTGTACAAAATGAGCGAAATTAGTTTAAACTGTGTTCTATACTTTGAGTTGGTTGTACAATGTACATGTCTTAAGTATATTTTTCATCTTTACAACGTTCATACGTAACTAAACGAAAACAAAAACGTAATTGTTTTAGGGCGGAAGTTTTTTCATTGTTGATCTCTGTTGTTTGTTAGAAACAAAATCACAATGGATGACTTGCGGGTATTGTGGCGGTTAAGGAGGTAAAGTGAATTCATTTTTCAAATACATAGTCTGTCTGTTCTTCTTAGAAATTAACAAATAATAGAACAACGAACGTAAATGTTCATTTCTATTATTTATTGTTTCTTAATTATTATGACTATTAACCTTAAAAGGGCTTTTGGCTTAATTCAATAAAATCATTAAATGAACAGACGAGGCCAACAGTGATGGAAACGAGAAACATTTTGCAGGATATTTTTCGAAATTCAGCATCGTTCTGAATGATGCGTCATGTTTAATTATAAATGATGTTGTTAAAATGTGCGCATTAGCAAAGTGTGTTACTCAAAGTGGTCGGTATTGAGTTATTAAAGCCGATATATTATATTAAATACTTTTTTTTGATTTTTTCATGGGAACGCGGAATATTAAACCTAAGTAGCATGCCCGTTAAAACCCTACAAATATATATTTTTCTAAGGGTTGGATTGATCATACAATATACTCGTATAAACAAAATATCAGCTGAGCATGATACATACTGGCATTACTATATTGTTACCGAATTTTACTATGAATAATGATAAAGGAAACATATGTAATAAATATAGGGTGGGCGATTTATGTAATTGATAATTTTTTAAATTTATTGTTTTACTGGAATTAATACTGGAACACCGTCCGATGCGTTTTCGCTTCGCCCTATGGGCTGATAATTGTTTGCCAGAAGACGAAGAATATTACCGAAATTCGTGCTTTCATATAAAGCTGATTTTCATCTCGGTGGCTTTGTCAATAAAAAATTGCCGCATATGGGGTTCAGAGAACTCACACATGACTATTGAGAAGCCAATTCATACATCCACAACATGTCACTGTTTTGGGCAGGAGCAGGGAGCTGATGTTACCGTCAACGGTGAGCATTACCGCACTATGGTCAACGAATTTTTGTTTCCAAAAATTCAAAAGAATGACAATGACGATATTTGGTCTCATCAAGACGGAGCCACATTTCAGACACCAACGCAATCATCGATATTTTACTCACTGTTATTGAAAATCGAATAATCAGCCGAAATTGTGATGCCAATTGGCCGCCTCGAAGCTGTGATTTGAGCCCTCTGGCTTATTTTCTATCAGTAGCCATTAAGGTAAAATGTCACGCAAAGCATCCAGAGACAAATAAAGCGTTTAAACAGGGGCGGTTCGGTGTTGAAAAGCGTAGTGTCTGAAGATGTCAGTTGACAGTGTTGGCAAATCATTCTTTCTTTTTTGGCACATCGCCAAAAAGTGCTGCTATCCTTCATTTGGAATGTTACTTAAAGAATAAGCATATTTCAATGACACATAAGAAAAATTGTACTAAAAATAGTATGTGTTGAAAAAATTTCTTGTCAAAACCATGTATTTTGTAGTTGGGTGATCAGTTCGGTTTTTAAAAACCGGCGGTTCGGTTCTGGAGGAAGAAAAACCCGTCGATTTCCTAAAAGTTTTCATTCTCCGTTTTTCAAATAATCTGTTTATTTTTGTCTCGATAATCGAATTTTTCTTATTGGCATTGACATATATTTATAAATATATAGTAACTCCTGCCATAAACTATGTGCACTATGTACATTTGTAACCCTCCAGAAATTACAATTGATATATTTTAAAGCAAATGTTTTAAGATATTTTGTTTACTTCTGTCTTTTGCTTTAACTATTCAAAAAAGCTCGGCGACTCTTGCGTCTATATTTTAATATGTAAAAGAAATATTTTTTAAAAAAAAAGGCAAAGTGACATGTGTGGCATCCCACTGGTTTTATCGACATTTCGATTTCTCATAACAGAGACTCCACAAAGGAGCCTTCTGTAGATGGCTCCAGCTGGCAACATACGCGAGTTCGATCAGTTTCAGAACTCCATAAAAAATAGTTTTTTTCGATATTATAACTTTGGACAAATATTTAAATACTTTTGAAATTTGCTTTAGATAGTAAGTGCTTTGCGCATATTAGTTCGTTTTTACACAATTTACATGGATTTTAAAATAAATCGAGTATTTTTAATTTCAGGTTACTGTTGTATAGTTCTTATTCAATACCTTTGTTTTTGTATTAAAAAGAAAAATATGAGAAATGTTAAACATAACGCAAACGTGTGAAGAAGTTACACAAAACTCTTAATATCTCAAGCGTAAAAGAATTTTTAACGTTATTTGAATGCAAAGTTCAAGAACTGGCACCGCTATATTATATTTAACCAAAAGCTTTAAACTGAGAATACGTATTATGGACGAATTGACAACATATTTTGGTAATAATCCTCGTTCCTATAGAGGTATTCTACATACATCATTGCTATGTGCTGAAGCAAGAAAATCAGTTGCGATTAATTATTAAAAAACTATAATAATATGTAGTAGCGGACCCGGCGAACTTCGACTCGCCTGAATTTAACGCCTTCAGATAAACTCCAGAGTGATAATAAAACACAGATAGTTCAAATTTCAATGCGATTTATTTGAATGAAATCAAAATCGGCGGAGAGCTTTATGAAAAACATTGTTTTTGATTTTTTCCCGTCGCAACAACAAACAACAAACACGGTTTCCCAATACGCGAACAGGCAACGTACAGCAGATCGTGCAAAAAAACAGGGAAATTTGAGATTAATCCCACAGACTTCCAACGATTAACCTTGCGACTTATTGATTGTCATCGCAAAAGCCAATTGAACGGGGAACTGAATCCGCTTAATTTGAAGATCTGTTGGAATAATCGAAATTCATCGTCGCTTGAATAACATTGTTCATCAGTTTCTTGACAGACAACTGCGTACCGTTGCACAATGTCGGATGATTCAGATATCACATCATGATTATGATCGATCCGCCGTTGTATTATGATCGATCTTTCAGTTGTAAATTATGCGACGGAATTCCCGGCACAATAATCGAGTTTAAAAACTCCGTCGGATAGTTTGTCGCTTCACCCTCGTAGGTTACGCTGCTTTTTTTGCCCGTTCAATAATGCAATCGAGATTTTTACAGTTTTGTGTAATGCCTGGAACACTTTAGTGATGAGTTGCTCCTTCGACGATGTGAACTTGAAAATATTTTGCGAGAACGATATCTATCCAGTGAAAAGATCAACAGGAATTTGGCCATTGCCAAGCGCTAGCAGTTGTCTCGAGAATTCAAGAGTCGATGAATCGTTCTGCAACGCGACTGTCATGTTCAGGGTCACTTTCAACTTCTTGACTTGCCGCCACAAAGACGACGATTTCAAGCATGCAATAAGTTTACCGGCAGCAGTAGATTTCGGAATGACGGGAAGCGTTTGATGAAAATATCCGTAGATGTGTATATTTTTTTAAGCCTCATTATAGAAAATAAAAACAAAAAATTTTGTCTAAAAAAATGTTAAGGGTGAACAACCCTTATCACTTAGGGATCACTAAGGGTTGTAAAAATCGGTAAAGCCGTTTCGGAGGAGTAAGGTAACTAACATTGTGACATTATTTTTCTATTTTTTTTACTAGCATGTGTTCTTGTATTGGAAGAACCGATTTTTTTAAGAAAATCAAAAATGAACATAGGTTTCTTAGAATTTATCATTTTTCGGTTAAACCGAAAACGAGATTTTGAAAAAGGGTGGTTAATGGATCACCCTAATTTAAAGTATTTTTCATTACATCCATATACGTCTTCCACAAAGTCGATGGAAAAAATGCACCAACACAACTTCTTCACTGCTTTCAAAAAAAAATTAGTATTTACATTTTAAACTAAATAAACTTTAAATATTTTAAAATTTATTGTAAATCTCTGGATTATAAGCGCTCTTTTAAAATTATAAATTTGAATAAATAAAAGTTTTAATTTAACTTTTCGATGTTTAACTTTTTACAAAAACCTCTTAAGAGTCTTGTTTAAAATTCGTAATTTGTCAGACACAGTAAAGTGATGCCAAATTAAAAAACTCTAAAATCAATTAGTACCTAATGCATTTTATTTGCGCCCAAACTATATGCTTCTACTGTATGTATATACATACAAATGTTTTTGTTGTAATATTTTTAAGAGTGCTTCGACATATGCAAATGTACACGAAATAAATATTGATATGTTAAAAGCGATTCCCAAAATATTTTGACTCCATCTAACTGCATTCGTGAGCTGGACCAGTTTTAAAATTTAAACTTCTTAAAACAGAATAATCAGAAAAGAAAATTATTTGATTAATATAAATGCATGATTTTTTGACTATTAGTTAAAAATGTTACAGGCGATCTTCAGAAGGAGATATAAATTGGACTAAAAATTGCATAGTAACTCTGCCTCTGCTATCACTTGAACTAAAGAACACACAAAATAAAGGTTATGGCAAATTTAAATTTGTGAAACCAGTGAACACTCCGACAAACAACTCAATAAAAAGGCATTTTTTTTGAGTTCTACTTTAAATCGAAAGTAGTAAATTCCATAGGAAAACGATTATTAGTTTTTGATTGGATGTTGTATAAACTTTTTAAACTTGTACATAATTACACCTCCACCTCGGAACATTGATCGAAGACATAATGAAGTATGCATAGCACTTGGCCATAAAAGGAAACCAGGGAAGTGTCATCAGATTTTGCCCAATAGCTAACATATACTTCGTGATGGCGCTAAACTATGTTCGGCAAAAATGTAGCTGGGAGCTCTGTGCACAAATGTTGTAAACACTTGATGCCAAAAAAGTAATTCATTCCTGAGTATGTGTTAGCTATTGGGCAAAAACTGATGACACCTTTTTGCGAGGGGCCCACTGACTTTTAAAACTTTTGAGGCCCATAAAAAAAATTGGTCACCAATCTATCTAAACATAGTAAAGGGAAATATTACCCATTGGTAATAGAATCGAACCTATACTGTAGTGTTCTTGCATTTTTTTTCACTGCTGCACTGTGCCATTAATGTTCGTTAAGAATTAACTAAAAAACTGACACCGACCAAATAGCACACATTTTCAGACATTTTGTCTCCAAACCTTCAAAAAAACAGATTCAGTAGCAAACCAACTTTCAAGCATACTGTTCACTCTTTTTGTTAATCTAATGTAGGTATTGTTTTTAAACTTTGTTTATTGTTGTGTTTAAATATTGTTTTATATTTTTATTTAATTAAGGAAGATCTTCGAAGACTAAAAAGAACATTTTTTGAAATATTTCTGAAATATGTTTTCCTTATTTGTGGAGGAATCTCATGAAAGTTAGTGGTGATGCAAATTGAATTTAAGATCTATTCAATTGTAAAATCGGTATAAGTATATAATTGGTTTTATCCCATTTTTGACCCATATGAGTCATAAAAACGATTATTGTTATATCTACTATTTTAATAACCAAATAATAGAACTTATTAGATCTGGTGGAACTTGGTCGAACTTAACACCGTTTTTACTTGTTTGTTTTTAACTCTTAACTAATAATTAAAAAAATTATTGTTATGACTGCACAAAAGCTTAATAACGTCAGCAATACATTTTCTAATTCGATATACTAAATAAGCAATCACGTATTAGAAAAAGGTAGACAAACAGCTCTATTTGCTTTTGCGGAACTGCAGCAACATTTTCGGTTGCGTAACAATTTGTACATGTCACAGTTTTTGTTCCAGACTTACTGAAAGTATCAGCTTCTTAGTATAAAACAAGTAAATGGTTTAAAATCCGACTGAATGAAAATATTAAATGTTTAATATATATAAAATATTAAAATATTTGGCCTGACAGGCCTGAATAAAGTGCAGAACTATTAGATACCATCTTAAATGTGAAGTGAAATTTTTTCGATCTGATTCATCTTTTGCTCTATTAGACAAATAAGCGACTAGGCATTTATATCATTAAATATCCTATATACCCCCGTTGCTATGTTAAAAAGTTATTACTTACTCAATTTCCACAACATCCTATTAAGGAGAAGGAGAAACTTCTCTCGTATTAGGCTATGCACGATATAATTCGTATATGCACTTACCGGGACCTACTTTTTAACGCTTGCTCCGAACGGTTAATGCATTTTATAGAAAAGTTTTTACATGGCTTAGAGATAAACTTCTTACTCATAAAGTCGTCGGCTATCAGGAGGAGGTAAACCGCTGATAAAAATTGGTTAGATGTTCTTACCCGGAGTTGAACCTGGGCTTCATGATAGTAGTGCACACGACTATCACACCAATGTGGCCCACTTTACAAAGATCAACTGAAAGTCGATGATCAATAGACGCAGCCGACCGACACGGAAGAAAGTTAGTTTTGTTGAAGTTAGTTCGTGTAAATAAACAACTGCATATTTCTAGAAAAATCAATGAAAATGCGTTTTTATCAAACTTTTCCCAACAATAGCGCCATTTGTTAGTTTCAGCATAGAAATTTTTATAATTTTGACTATATTTGACCCTAATAGGTGGTTATTAAAAACTCTTTCTTATCGTCATAAACTATGGAACGCAACAAACACTTTCTTAAAAAAAATATTAATTGCCAAAACCCCAAGCTGTGGTAAACTTTACAAGGGGTGGTCAAACTAAAACGCATGATGTTAATTGTAATTAACAAGAAAGTTTTCAGAGACTTATCTTAATATTTTTTATTTTAATAAAAGGATCTATGACAAATATATGTGAAACAAAATATCGGCAAAGTGCTCACCATGGCTTCGGTGGTATACCTACTTTATATTTAATGGTCCATATTTTTAATGACTCTGAGACATAATGGAGGTTTATTGTCGTAATTTGCCAAATTATATTATTCTTTAGCACTTTTCCTTTTAAATATCCTCAAAGATATTAATCCAACGGTGTCAAATCACTTGATCTTGGCCGCCAATTAACATCGCGACGTAAGGTAAAACGGCCTTTGAATTTCTCGCTCAAAAACTTATTGTTTCTTTGGCTGTTTGGCAAGTGGCACTATCCTATTGGAACCACATATCATTCAGGTCCATATTCTCAATTTCTGGCAACAAGAAGTCCGTTATCATCTCGCGGTAGCGAACACCATTCACGGTAACTGCCTGGCCGACATCATTTTCGAAGATGTGCGACCCGTGTTTTTATTTTAAAAAAATATTTCCTTTACATTTTTTTACCGTTGCTACTATCAAATATTTCTTGATTTTCTGTTGCTTACTTATAATCATACATTGTCGGTCACCAAGATTGTACGAGTATAAACCAGTAGTCAGAAAATAAATTCGTTCCAGGAAACGAAATAGTTTGGATATGAAGATGAAATTCTCTGCCTTTAATTGTTGCCACAACAAACTTTTTATTTTTATTATTATTATTTTATTATTATTAATTATTAAGTTTAGTTTCTTTTATTTCTATTTCGCTATCCTTCGGATAGCATCTTCAGAAAATCTTAAATTATCACAAAAAAAAACACGTACATTAATTACATTATTATTATTTCACAAAAGTTAGTTATCGCAACTGAAAAGCTAGAATGTACATTAATTAATTACCTAATATTCCGTTAAGGAACAAACGGGAAACTTCTTTCAGTGGATCTCTGTCTGGGATCCACTGATTAATACCGGCTATAAACAGCTCATGCATTTTATAGAAATGCTTTTACATGTTTAAGAGACGAATGCTTTACTCAAAAAATCGTCATTTACGAGGTGGAAGCCACACACTTTTAAATGGTTTTACCCGGATTTAAACCTTGGCTTATTAGTGCATATACACCAACACACCACGACGGCCTACAGATTGCACATTAGCCTGGATCGTCAAATTGAAAATATTGTCTGACCCTTTGGAGAATTTCCAAAAAGTGGCTTTAAAGTACGAGGAATTCAGTGCTGCAAAACGTTATTCTCTAGCACTTTACGATACTTTGCATTTTTTCACTTGAAATCTATTAAAATGTCTCTAAAATGAGTTAAATGTAACATGTAATTTCTTGAAGGTGACACAACAAATCGTTCATATAAATGGGAATTTATGAATTTTTATTAATAAGGAAAGTTATTTTCAAAATCATTAAAAAAGTTTTAAGGTTCGAATGGGCCCTCCACCGTCCTTCCCCCAACTACTAAAGCTCAAAAAAGGTCCGATTTTTGTGTACTTCTGGCCCATGAACCCGTCCCTAATCTCAGCCATAACTTAAAAATTACTCTATATCTGGATTTGTATCAAAATTTGTTTTAAATTAAGTACCCATATTTCCGTTAGTATATTTATCGTTTTTTTCGACAATGCGGTACATGAGCAAAAAAGTCTAGCAACTAGGCCTTTTTTGAGGTATTTAGTGCGTCCAGCTAACAGTATAAGTAGTACACATTTTAACTGCTAAGCAAATACTCAAAATAGTGCACTTTTTATGGAGGTACCCTTAGTCCCTTAAATGGAAACATTTTTCATTCGCCCATTAACAATCCCAAACACCTTATGATTATAAGCCATCATAATCCAAATTTTTAGGATCCTAGACGCAGAAAATAAGTAGGGTTGGGGTGACTATATTCGAAGAGGATCATACTATTGTTGGGTACATGGTTGTGGCACAACAATATTATGATCATCACAACAATAGTATGGTTCACACACAACCAAACTATGATCCCCCACAATAATATTATGGTCCTCTCAACAATATAATTATTCACACACAACCATACTATGGTCCCCACAACCATATTATTATTCACACTCAACCATACTATGATCCCCACAACCATATTATTATTCTCATAATTATAGTTTGTTTTACATACAACCATTGTATGATCCTCACAACCATAGAATGACTCAGACACAATCATACTATGATCCCCAAAATTCTTCGTAAGGATTATGTTAAGTTACTATTCAACAATAGAGATTTTTTATTAAGTAAATTATGTAAAAACACATTAAACTCTTAATAGTCGGAGTGACTTATGTAACAGTAAAAAAATTTACTTACTAACAATTTATCAGTTATACTCTTACTAAAGCAAAGTATTTTGTTTTAAAAATAAAAAAATTACATATAAAATATGCTATTATTACGTAAGACTCGTCACAATAGCACTGTCAAATTAAAAAAAATACGATTTTGCTAGTATGATTGTCGTAATCATATTATTGTTAACATAAAACCCATAAAAACAATACTTTTGTCGCACCAACCATATTTATATTGTTATTACAACCATATTTTTATTTT
This sequence comes from Hydrotaea diabolus, assembly GCA_963513945.1. Classification (NCBI taxonomy): domain Eukaryota; kingdom Metazoa; phylum Arthropoda; class Insecta; order Diptera; family Muscidae; genus Hydrotaea; species Hydrotaea diabolus. The sequence continues at coordinate 13,823,377 of OY740716.1, read as the reverse complement.
TAAATTTGGCAACAATACTATTGTTACATTTCAACAATATTAATATTGCGGCAATCATACTGTTGTCAAAATAAAATTCAAAAAACAATACTATGGTTGCGACGATCATACTTTTATTGCAGAGAACTTACTATTGTTGTCGTGACCATATAGTAACCATATTTCTTCTCTGCATGTAAGTTGATTCCTTTGACCGTGCCTTCGACGGATACACTATACATTTTTATAACTGGGAATCAGTAATATTCTAAGAGGAATCTTAAAGACAAAAAATCTTAAGTATAACGGCACTCGTATTCATTTTTGATATTGCTATTCCCTACAATAATCCGTGCTTACGAGTATAAAGACAATTTTTTCATATTCCCCAACAAATTTATTTTTATGATCCGGCCTATTGTACATGGAACTGCTTATATTCAATTGTTGCTAAATTCAATTGCAACAAAAAAATAGTTTTCTGTGTGCAGATAATTTACAAGTCTCTCCCGAGCTCTAGTCAAATAGGGAAATAACGAACGGTTTCCAAGTTTTCCTCTAAGTCGATCAGTATATGATAAAGGGCCCTTTCGACTTTTAAGGCTGGCTCCACAACCTGCTTAATAAATTATTTATAATCACTTTGGTCTTGGGCGTGCCTTTCCAGTTTCTTATACCAAGAATTTTTGCATCTTCCTCCATTTTGTCTCACTACCGTAGTCACGGGTTTCACTTTTTGAGCTTACGGTGGTAGTTACCGTCTAATACCATTCTGGTATAGCGTTTCGGTCGATATTATTTTTAAGCCCTTAACTACATTAACGTCGGAATACAACTCGCAGTTCGTGCGTCGCATGTACTACCGTTCTGGAAACTATCCGTGCTTCTACACCTTCCCTCTTAGTAGTGGCTAAAATCAGGCCTAATAAATAAAATTCTTTTACACAGATTGGTTTAGGGTGCAGAAGAAGATATTTTATGCGAGTTTTCCATAATACTCTTTTACTCAAGCGTTTTACAAGTAGATATCTTAATATATAACAATGTAATATTCGGTGTACGAACGCTCGCGAACCGCTTTGTCTTTCGCAAAGGTATCTCTTGAGTTTTGTTCCGATTGATGGCGCTGTATTTTATTGGATCAAATTCGCTAAATGAACATTTTAAGTATAGGTACATTTTTTCACTAAATTTGGTCCCACCCACTGGCAGCGGACTTTAACATGTGCAACAAAAAATCTACAAATACTTATATCTGTCTCTTTCCCAATTGAGCCTAACCGTTTTAACCAAAATTTTGAAAACAGATGAAGCCGAATGGAACGAACGGGTAAGCGTGAACGGTAGGGTTTTCGAGGAAAAAAAATGGTACTGATCGTATTGTACTGATTAGTGCAGATCGCACAAAAAATCAATATCAAGACAGATTTGTGATTTTCTAAATGTTAGAGGTGGGCTGGAGACGTTTCGGGATAGGTGCATTTGAAGCTGATTTTTGATTTTTAGAATGTGAGAAAAGGATGCGCGATAAACAAAGCTGAAGGTAAAAAACATATACTTATAATAACGCTACATTTGTAGAAGGCGGGTGTACAGCTCCGATATCCATTGCATTGGTTAAGGACCAATGGACCGACAAATAATTACGGAATTGAAAGGAAGTAACATATATGATGTAGACACAAACCATTGTTGACGCACTCGACCTGGATCAAAGGTTTGCGCAATAATCAAAGCACTTACGATTATGTTTTGAGTCAAACTGAATTGCCCTTCTTGTTCAATATGGTCCAGTCACCGGTTCGTCATACATTCGCAATGACGATTATATGACCAGCAAAGCGGTCCGGGGGCAGCTAGTACACGCAGAGAAAAGATATGGTTACTATATGGTCACCGCAACAATAATATGTTCTCTACAATAAAAGCATGTTCGTCGCAACCATAGTATTGTTTTTTGAATTTTATTTTGACAACAGTATGATTGCGGTAATATTAATATTGTTGAAATGTAACAATAGTATTATTGCCAAGTTTAGAAATGAAAATATGGTTGAAGCAACCATATAAACATGGTTGGTGCAACAAAAGTATTGTTGTTTAAAATTTAAATTTAAACAACAACATGATTACGGCAATCATACAGTATGGTTGCGACTATGCACATAGCAAAACAGGTTTTATAGAGCATGCATGTGCGTGTGTGCGTATGATTTTTTTGATATACCAAAAAAAACATACACACGTTACAGTGCATGGTTGTTGTCCATTATAAAAAGCAACAACAATTGAAAGGTAGTTCGAGGGATTTTTATTGTGTTTACTTTGTTCGGTGAAATACTCGACTATCTACTGGCTCTCGTTTATTTAAAATCTGCCTGCACTTAAGTATATAGCCATTGATCATGGTTTAATCACGCCCGTTACTTGGTGTCTACGCACGCAGAAAAAAAGTATGGTTGGGGTGACAATATTCGAAGAGGATCATACTATTGTTGGGTATATGGTTGTTGCACAACAATATTATGATCCTCACAACAATAGTATGATTCACACATAACCAAACTATAATCCCCACAACCATAGTATGATTCACACTCAACAATACGATGATCTCCACAACCATACTATGATCCTCACAACAATAGTATGATTCACACTCAACCATACTATTATCTCCACAACCATATTATGATCCTCACAACCATAGTATGTTTCTCATACAACTATAGTATGATCCTCACAACCATAGTATGATTCACACGCAACCATACTATGATCCCTACAACCATAATATGATTCACACTCAACCATACTATGATCCCCAAAATTATTAGGATTGGGTAATGTTGTTATTCAAAATTACAGATTTTTATCAAGTAAGCTGTTTTAAATTGCATTACTATTAGTCCATAGCCAGATTTGAGGCCATGTTTTTATTGAACATTCAAAAACACAAAAATATATATATTCCAACGGCAGTCGAAAAAATACTTTTAGTTGCCAGCAGGGGTGAATACTTTTAGTTGCCAGCAGGGGTGAATGCTACTTCACCATCCGTAGACCCCAAGTAACGAATGTGATTAAACCATGATCAATGGCTAAATACTTAAGTGCAGGCAGATTTTAAATAAACGAGAACCAATCGGTATTAGGATATTTCACCGAACAAAACACATTAAAAACCCCTCGAACTACCTTCCGAATGTTGTTTTTTATAATGGACAACAACCAAGCACTGTATCGTGTGTGTGTTTTTTAATATATCAAAAAAACATACGCATACACATACATACTCGTATATGCTCTATAAATCCTGTTTTGCTATGTTCATAGTCGTAACCATACGGTATGATTGCCATAATCATATTATTGTTAACGTATATTTTAAACAACAATACTTTTGTTGCACCAACTATGTTTATATGGTTGCGACAACCATATTTTTCTTTCTAAATTTGACAATTATACTATTGTTACATTTCAACAATAGTAATATTGTCGCAATCATACTGTTGTCAAAATGAAATTCAAAAAGCAATACTATGGTTACGACGAACATGCTTTTACTGTAGAGAACATACTATTGTTGCGGTGACCATATAGTAACCATATCTTTTCTCTGCGTGCGGATGGTGAAGTAGCTTTCACCCCAGGTGGCAACTAGAAGTATTTTTGACTGCCGTTGGAATATATATTTTTGTTTCTTGAATGAATTGTTCAATAAAAACATGGCCTTAAATCTAGCTATGAACAAATTGTAATTCAATTTTAAATAACTTGCTTGATAAAAATCTATATTTTTGAATAACAACACCCAAATCCCAATAAATAATTTTGGTGATCATAGTATGGTTGAGTGTAAATCATACTATGGTTGTGGGGATCATGGTATGGTTGCGTGTGAATCCTACTATGGTCGTGAGGATCATACTATGGTTGCATAAGAAAAACTATGGTTGTGAGGATGATAACATGGTTGTGGAGATAATAGTATGGTTGAGTGTGAGTCATACTATTGTTGTGCAGATTATAGTATGGTTGAGTTTGAATAATACTATTGTTGTGGAGATCATAGTATGGTTGAGTGTGAATCATACTATGGTTGTGAGGATCATAGTATGGTTGCGTGTGAATCATACTATGGTTGTGAGTGATTTATACTATTGTTGTGAAGATCATAGTATGGTTGTGTGTGAATCATACTATTGTTGTGAGGATCATAATATTGTTGTGCCACAACCATATACACAATAATAGTATGATCCTCTTCGAATATTATCACCCCAACCATACTTTTTTCTGCGTATATATTTATAAAATTATACAAGTGCAAGTTAAAATTAGTGTTGTTACAAATGATTGTATTCGCAGAAGGATTTCTTGGTCGGGGACAAAAAAAAGTGCACTTACGAGGGCTGCTATATATATTTCTAGCCTAATAATGAAAATGTGAATATTTATCATCAAAAATGGTGTAACAATTTGTTTTTCAATGTATTCTCCAGCATGATTTATAAACTTTTGCATGCGCTCAAACCAATTGTCGAAGCACTTTTTCCACTCCGATTGAAACACCTCCAAAACATGGTTTTTGAACGCTTCAACAGCATCTTCTGGCGACGAAACTCATTGACCACGCATTTTTTTCTTGTTGTGCCGGAATGAAAAGAAGTCATTGGGTACCAAGTCAGAGCTATACGGCGGATGACCTATCAATTCGACGTTTTGGCCAGTCAAAAAGGCGCTGGTTTGAGTCGATGTGTGAGAGTTCGCATTGTCATGGTGCACAATGATTTGTCTTCTCTTGTTCGTTTTTCGAATTTCTTCGAAGACTTCAGGCAAACAAATTGTGGTGTACCACTCAGAATTGACCGTCCTACATTGGTCAAGCGGAACAGTCGTCACATGAGCAGTTTTGCCGAAGAAACAAGCGACCATTTGCTTCGAAGTGCTTCTTCCACGAACAACTTTCGTTGGATTTGGCTCGTCTTCGAAGACCCACACGGTCGATTGCTGTTTTGTTTCGTGCTCATACGCATAGATCCATTATCCGTTACCTGTGACGATCTTATAAACGTCTTTTGAAGCACCGCGATTGTATTTTTTTTAAATTTATTTGCACCAATCGACAAGAGCCTTTTTTGCGATTGTCAAATTGTGCGGGATCCACCAAACCTTTTTTACGGCCAGGTGTTCATGCAATATCTAATGTATGCTCAAAAAAGTCTCTATCTCACGGTATGTCACGTGACGATCTTGCATTATCAGTTCACACACGGCATTAATGTTCTCCGGCACAACGGCCGGGCTTGGGCCACAATTGAATTTATTAAACCAGTTTTTCACAGTGCTATAGGATGGTGCTTCATCGCCATACAAAGATTTAAGTTCATCGATGCACTCTTGTCGTGATAATCCACGTCGAAAGTTGTGAAAAATGATCGCACGAAAATGTTCACGAGTTAATTAAATTTTTGTTGCCAAATTGATTTTTTCAAGTCACTGTAAACAACACAAATGATGGTCGTACGTCAAAACGTTCTGAGTACGTTTATGCTGAAAAATGTCAAACTTTTCAATGGCAATGTCAGATGGTGCCAGGCAACACTTAGTGTTCATTAAACCTTCATTAAATCAAATCCAAATTTTAATTTATTTATTATGCAGAGATTAGGCCGAACTCATGTTCCCAAGAGGTTAAAAAACGAGACAAATTAACATACGGCGCGTTCTGTGAATTTGTTTCGAATATTTTTGATTTATTTTTGATTTAAATATACTCGTATATTTTGCCATGTGTGGTTAACAAAAAATTACAATAGATTAAAAAAAATTTAATTTTAAACCTTCCGTAAATAAATACAGGGTGTCCGCCGTGAAGGTAAACTACTTTGTTTTCCCGCCATTTTGGAAACATTAGGCTTGACAGTTCATATTTGGCAGTCGTAAAGTAGAGACGTGGTAAATTTATTATGGAAAAATTTTCGATAAACCAACGTGTTTTAATCGTTAAAACATTTTATCGAAATCAATCATCGCTTACTGTGACGTGCCAACAAAACGCACTATTTATCGTGTAGTGAACGATTTCGAAGAAAGAGGGTGGGATATACCCACGCATGGACCACAACGTACTGCAAGTTCGGCTGAAAACATTACTGCTGCTCAAGAAAGTGTTCAAAACAATCCATCACCCTCAATTCGACGCCGTGCTCAGGAGCTTGGTCTTCAAGGAACAACTTTGGCCACAATTTTGCACAAGGATTTGCATTTGTTTCCATTTAAGATTCAGTTGACACAAGAGCATCTTCCACAAGACCATTTAGGCCGCCATACATATGCCAATAGGATGTTACAGCTTGCCCATGACAACCCCGATTTTCATGAAAAAATCAAAATGAGTGACGAGGCACATTTTCATTTGAATGGATATGTGAATAAACATAATAGTCGGTTCTGGGCATTGGAAAACCCTCAAATTATTTATCAGTCACCTTTGCATCCATTAAAAGTAACAGTCTGGTCAGGAGGAATCATTGGAACTTACTTCTTTGAAAATTGAAACTGCGAAACGGTAACTGTCAATGGGAAGCGATATCGTGATATGATTGAAAACTTTTAACGCCAGAACTACATACTTTACGCTTGATTTACATGTGGTATCAACAAGACGGTTCCACATCGGACACAGCCAGGATTACAATGGAATAACTGCGAGACCTCTTTCCACAACAAGTTATTTCAAGAAATGGTGACGTTGATTGGCCTCCACGGTCGCCTGATGTGACTGCTCCGGAATTTTTTGTGGGGATATTGGAAGATTTATGCAACAAATCAGAACCGCTTGAGCAATTCAAACAAAATATTCGTGATGAAATTAATGAAAAACTTTTGTTTAGCTCGTTTGTTTTATTTCGGTCTGTTGCTTTTACACATTGAACAGAGATTAAACCGGCTCAAGACCTCTTGCTTCTATATTTAAATAGAATACAAGTTTTTAACAAAATGGCAAAGTGACATTGATTTTCGTGGCTGCACACTACTTTTATCATGATTTCGGGTCCGTGACAACCCTCTTCAGAAAGCCTTGCTGCAATTGTTGAAAGTAAAACCGAACTCTATAAGGCCAGGCTCTCCACAAACGAATGAGAACTACTGTTGTAAACCTTACTTTTCAAGTTTTCTTCACACAATTGCCCACGAAAATACAACTCACTCTTGCCAGCTCTAAAGAGACTCCACATCGAGAGCCATCAATAGATTTCTTTTACAACAACGTGTGTGTGTGTGTGTTGTAAAAAGAGTTTAGTTGACTATGTCAACTTGTGTGCCGTGCCGTGCATGTACGTATGTTTAGCTCGTTTGTTTTATTTCGGTCTGTTGCTTTTACACATTGAACAGGGATTAAACCGGCTCAAGACCTCTTGCTTCTATATTTAAATAGAATACAAGTTTTTAACAAAATGGCAAAGTGACATTGATTTTCGTGGCTGCACACTACTTTTATCATGATTTCGGGTCCGTGACAACCCTCTTCAGAAAGCCTTGCTGCAATTGTTGAAAAACCTTGTGAAATGTGTGAAAATGTAATGAAAAATGTGCTCAAAAGGGCTCGCATTTGTGAGGCTAACAAAAACGGACATTTATCTGATATTGTATTCTATACATAATTGCCGACATTAAATAAAACATTTATCAATATAAGATCCATTCTCTTTCATTTAATTAAAAATAATAAACAAATAAAGTAGTATACCTTCCCGACAGACACCCTGTATATGAATACATGTTTTTAATTTAAAAGGCAAATAGTACGAATTAATATGAATTATTCGCATTCATTAAACAAATTTTGACATTCTCGCAAAAGCAAAACATAATTATTTGCATTCCTAAAAAATTATGCATATTTCAATATTTGCTTTCGTAAAAATGTATATATTAATATTTTCCTTCTTATTTGCAGCAAATATATTTCAATATTAACTTTCGCTAAAACCACATTCCTTACACCTCTAGTAAAGATAGGAGTATCTTCCTGAAATCGAATCATCCCTAGTTCTAACAACAAGTTCAATATAACGCCACTCCGCGGGCGCTATAAGTATATGTGACGCGCAAAATAGAAAGGGACCTAAGGTTAAAAACCAGTTTTGTTCAGCAGAGCCACTTTAAAGATTAGGTCCCTTTCTATTTGCGCTTAGAACCGTCGACTTCACTTTCATAAAACGCGCATATCTCTGGGAGGGAACACTTTTGGGGCATGGGATCGGTCTCATTCGATGCTACGATGTTGTAATCATCAAAAAAAGAAAAAAAATTAAAATTGATTTTTTTTACCCTAAGGTGCCTTTCTCTATGCGCTGTCACATATTGAAGTTGTTGAAAATTTCCCAGTATGCTATAAGTAAATAATATCACCTAGTCTGAGGGTAAAAATCGTTGAAGCTATATTATGTTTAATACACAGTACTGATTCTCGCATGCAAAATCAATGCAATTATACTCATACTTATAGATCGCAAAATGAGCGTAGTCCAGGTTGCCATAGGAAACACAAGAATTGGATCGATAACTCGTCTTTGCCCAACGACGAAACACGTCTATCAAGTGATGTTGTGTAGATGTATTTTATTCCCTAACTGAAGTCCTCATTTGACAACAACAAAGTCTGATCGTTTAGCTTGCGAGTCTTCGCTCGCAAATAAAGTAATAAATTTCTCAATTTTAGTTTATATTATATGTTTCATCTTAGTGTTCGGGTTAGAATTAAAATAAATTTGCTAAATATATTAATTTTTTTCTTTAAGAAACACATTGTTTCTTAAAGGCCAGTCTACGGAATGGAACAAGTATCACTGTAAACCAGAATAATCAAATCATTAAAATCTTAACCAAAAAACCACATAATTATTCTGAAAAATTTTCCGTAACGATTTCAAATCTTTTCTGAGGCGATGCTCAAACCAGACTCTCCGTTCAACCAACAGACACCTCGTGGCGACTGCACAAAGAAACAAAATTCGCTAAAATCGAATGAAACAAAACGAGTGTTGAGTGTTGTTTCCTCTTCCAAAGCTCACAGCGAAGAGATTCGCACAGGTTGTGCTGGTATGTTTTAGAGGGTTTTGCATGGGCCAAAAAGCTAGTTTTGTGGCTTTGCTGTTGCCACTTTTTGTAAACAAAACTTAAGCTTTATGGTGAATCCGGTCGGTGGAATTATTTGTGATTTTCGAAGTTTTATATGCGAGTCAGTGTCGAAAGTTTAAGACAGATCTCAATCTCAGCTCGCGGTTAACGGTTGTGGCAAATTCATACTCGGCGGTAAAAAAGAAAAATATTGCAAAAAAACACTACTACTACTTCAAAATATTTAAAGGAAAAGGATTCGAAACTGTGATATATTTAAGTAGTAAACGCGACAATTAAAAATTTAAAAAATATACTAAAAACACACAATAAAAAAAATATTAATATAAAATGTGGAAAATCGTCTTGTGTTTAGCTGTCTGTCAAGTGATACTGGCGCAACAGGCCGGGCAAATTCGTAAGTTTCAAGGATATTTTTAAATCGTTAAAAGAGTTCTTAAGGCGGTTATCTTTAACTGAGTTATTTAAAGCGCATAACAAAAGCATTTAAAAGTATAAATATATAACGATTTTAAAGGATTTTGCAAATGAATTCAAAAATATTTTAAAACTCATAAAAAAGTCTTAGCACTACTTACGACTACCGGAATACGCTTTTGTAAGGATGCTTATTTTTATAAATATGACATAGAAACACCTTTCAAGGAATCCTTTAATGGTCACTAGACAAAAACATGGACCAATATGATCCTTATTTTTCATTTAACGTCATGAAAATACAAATTCTAGTGCTCATAAAATGACAGGAGAGAATCTTAATTGAGTTCCATAAAGAATTGCTTACAATCTAAAAACGGTAATCCCTGTTGGTACAGCAATAATTATTGTTGCCGAAGTAAAAAATTTTAAGCAAAATTGGTTTGTAGAATGGAGGCTACATAAAAATATGGTCCAAAATGGTCTAATTGAACTGGATTTCTCATAACGCACTACACTAAATATGAGCAAGAGTCGATGTGAAATGTGGCTTGCGAGAGGCGGGGTTTAAAGTCACGAGGGTCGTTTCTATTGGGGCTATTAAAGAATGTTTTCAAGAATAAATAAAACGCACATAACTTAATGTTACGGCCAAGAATCTAGCTTTATTATAAAGATAAGGGTTTGTCGTTAATTTTTAAAGACGACTTGGGGCAAGTAACTGCCGAGGCTGGCTCGAAAAAATTCCAGCTGAGAGGCCCAATCAAAAGACCACTTTTTGCAGCATTTGGGGCCGTATGTCAGCAATAATGCGCCAAATATTCTTTCCGTGTCGGGTTTATCTGCGTAGACAAGCAACTTCACATTACCCCACAAAAAAGAGTCCAGCGGGGTTAAATCGTACGTTCTTAAAGGTCCTCGCCGCGAGATAATGTGTTCACCAAAAGTTTCCTTCGAAAAATTGATTGTTTCGTTGGCTGTACGGCATGTAGCGCCACTATTCACCACGATTTGCAAACGTTGTTCCGGAGTATGTCTATTCATTATTAAATGGAAAACCAAACCGAGCATAAATCAAGTAACAGCTATCAAAAAGACCAACTCCGAAAAAAGTGTGGCCAGATTGAAAACCTCACGTCTAACAAGAAACACCCTTTAGAAACCAATATCATCAAATTGCAAAGCAGTGGGTTACTATTCGCTCGGATTAAATTAGTAGCTTTAGAAGCGGCAAGACCTTCGAACGGGGTGGGACTTTTGTGCGGGCAATATCTTTTGATTTTTGATCTAGACTTAGTTGTTGATCAACGTTCTATCATTAATTTGATCCGTTTTTATATATGGTTTCAACAAGGCCTTTGTTTGGCTGCTATGCAAAAAATGGGCCGATAAGGTCGAACTTCTTTAGTGTAAATTATAAATATCTATTTTCAGAGTGGTATAACCTCGAACCTTTGTGTGGAGGCTATTGGAAAACCTAAGCCGATAAGGTAAATTTCCCAGATTGGGTGTTACAAACAACAGCAGACACTTATAATACCCCAAAAAGGGTATCGAACGAATGTGTTGCCTGGAATTAAATTCATAAATTTATCACCTATTGATCAAATGGTATTGATCAAAAGTGTATTTAATATTTCATTTGATACAAAGATACAGAATCGTTGCCACAACCGATTTTTTGGCAACCGAATTATAGAGGTTACATGCACCTCAAGTTTTCCATGAGTACAGCCGAATGTTAGTTTGTGCTCAGTAATTTTCAGCTACTAAGTATCCGAACCTTCAGAAGAGAACTTTTGAATTAACCAAAAAAATTAAAGGAAAACGTGTTAACTTAAACAAATGAATTACTTAAATTACTCAAAGCGAGGGTCATGGCGAAGAAAAAGTAATAAAGATGAAGGATGCTTTTTACTGCGAAAAAATGTTGTTAATCGATTGCCTTAAAGTCAGCAATACTCGATTTTTTTTAAAAAAAATTATTAAATAATTGGTTATAGCAATTCGTTTTCGAAACTAATATTTATTGCGCTTATAAACATTTGTTGATTGCAACCGACATTTTTCTTTTGCAACTGAATCGTTGCAGTTGTAACTGATTTCTAACTATCTTTTCTCCGTTTGTATCAGTTTAATTTCTAGGGCCACTGTGGGATTTGAGTGTCATTAACCCTATTTTTCGACCGTTTAATTTCAAAAATTTTAGTATGCAGTTTCGTAGAGAAATCTCTAAATATGAAATGTTCCTCCATCATTTTTTAGAAAAATTGTATTTAAGTTTTGAAAAATTTAAGTGAAGGCTATGGCAGGGTGCTAAGCAACAAAATATATATCGTCGATCTCATGCTATGTCCATCCAAACGCCATTTTCTGCTATTAAAGATTAAAGCAATTTAAGTTGGAAACCAACTTTTGTCTGAATAGATCGATGGAATTTCCTGAATTGTTCTTCTGTTGTTACGTGTCACCAGTTTATGATGTACAATTTCAAGAGATTTCAAAAATGCTTATAGAATTACCTATTATATAGAAATTCACAATTGCAATTTTTGCCCATATCCAACTTTTTGTTAATCCCTTTTACACAAGGTAGATCAAAATGTCGATGGATATGGTTCATACAAGCACAACTCTTTTCTACTCATCTCTGGAACATGTTCTTTTGAGTTGCCTAAAATAAAAGTTCACTGCCCATCGTTTTTCTTTCTGCAAAGACTTGGAAGGAGTCAAAACAGCAGGCTAATTTTTCTCCCCATGTTCGATAACGCCACGTAGTTCTGATATTTGATAAAATTGTCACCCGAAACATTAGATGCCATAAACATATAAGGTCTAAAAATATATTAGTGTTTGTTTAACCAATTTGCACTTAGAGCAATATTGCCACTCACTTTTCACAAACGACATGGTTTCTGCAATTGTTGTAGAGAAAAAATTATATTTTTTTAACCATAATGAAGTGATTACCAAAGTATGGTGTATAACCATTAACTTATCTCTTCTAATGATATTTTCAACCAACACGAAAGTTAACGTGAAAGTTAATTTAACATATTCCTAATATTTGACACAGCAAAAAAAAAGATAGACTCCACACTACTTTAACCGATCGAAACAGAATCACTTTTTGTTTCGATACATCTTATGCAAGCCCATTACTCGTTGTAGTAAAAGTGCTGATCACAAATATAAACCGATCTCGACGAAACTTTTCAAATTGTGCAGGTCTAGGCCAAAGTTTTCCGAAATTAGTTAATTTCGGTACATGAATAAAAACTAGATCCGATCAACCTCAATTTTCTTTTACAGCAATATTAGTGATTAATAATCCGTTGAAGTTGGAGCTTATCGGTCCATGTTTTCAAATCGAAATACAAATAGATTTTAATCCGTTTTTATTGATCAACTTATAACCCTAACGAAACTCGATTTTATCGCTCCACTTTTGATATTAAGGTCTCTTCCAAATTGAGGTATTAAACCCAATATAGCTCAATTATTTCATAAATGTTTATTATTTACAAAAATATGTATTCCTGTGATATCGTTATATTCACAATACCACGTTTACCATTGACCACAGCAAGGACTTTAAATTCCAACGCGGATAGTCTGATTGCTTCAAAATTAAAAAGATCACACTTTGCAGTATAGTTCGAAAATTAATCGTAGTTGGCTACTCTTAAGACTTAAACCATATTCCATGATAAATGAAGTATTTGGGTTAAGTATGGAAGTTAAATTAAAATCCCTTAGCTTAGTCTTATACCTATACTAACTAGTCTTATAATAACACTCTTATATGTATATGCGCATCCAAGATTAATTGCGCACATTGATCAAAAAGAACATTTTTTTTTGTATTTCACATTGTAAATTTGAAAAAAAAAGTTAAATTATTGACCAAAAAAGCAGCACTGATTTCAAAATTTCTATTATTGATCGTCTTCAATTTCTCAGACTGTTTAGTCTGTTGAAAACACTATAGCGGTAAAAGGAATCAACCTGAAATGGTACATTTTCATTAGCTGTAGGGGATTGTAAATGGGCGAAATCGGCCCAGAGGAAAAAAGTTTTCCTTTAAAAGGATAAGGGTAAAAATTCACTTTTTTAAGTAATTGGGTAAAAAAAATCACAATTTTATAGTTAAAATGGGTACTGTTAGTAAGGGCGCACTTAACATCTCATAAAAGGGCATAGCTGGTGGACTTGTTGGCTCATATGGCCTAGAAAACGTCCCATATAACCAAAACTACTTCTTATACGTGATCTTGGTTATGCTTAGAAATAAGTGCATTCCTCCAATGTAATGGCCATGTTAAAGTAATTCGAAACGGATCCGAACAAAAAGAAGTGAAGACTTTTGAGAACAGCTTACTCGCAAAGTTATTTGTTGCGATATATCAAAAAATTATTGACAATAAGGGCGAAGTGGAGACCATAAAATATGAAATTGTGATTAGTAAATGATTTTTTTTATCATTTGAAGTGAACTAAGGAATAATTTTGAAAGTGTTTAAAATTTGTATATAAAATTTTAAAAATAAGTTTGTTTTTGAACAATGTATTCAAAGAAATGTTAGATGAAGAATAAAGATTTTTTTATTGAATGATAAGCAAAATATTATAAAATTTTATACGTATACTTTTCATAATCAGTGGGCGTGACCAATATTGATGAAACATGACATGCATCTTTTATTTTATTCCAGAAAGTATATACCAAACATAAGACATTTATTCGGATACAAAAATGTATGTAACCCATTTAAAGTTGAATGGACGTTTGGAGTGCCGATTTTGACGAAACTAGGCAAGCATCTGTTGTTTAGTTCATGTACTAAATGTGTGTGGAAAGAAAAAACTGAACGCAAAATAATTTATTTGGGCTTTATGAATGGTGGACGCGCCGATTTTAATGAAACTCCATTTTGTTCTTAATTTAGACAATATAATGAATGCAATGATCTAGAACCACTCTTTATATCATTGCACAAGAATGTATAAAGCCATCCTTACATTTTTTTAATCCCTTCATTGGAAAAGAAAGTGGCTTATATTATAAATTCTTTACGAAATGGCATCAATGGCGGAGTGTATTTTAAATTCGATTCGGTCAAACTTAACGTGTTATCTTTTGTGTTGTGTCTCTCTTATTAACCTACCGGTTTTAACTGTTAAATTGTTAGTAATTTATCACAGTTCATTAATTTATTTAAATATTAAATTCGTGCTTACACCAGCCCCCTCCAAATACGTTTCGGCTTTTAGCGGTTTAATTTTTCCGGTTTCTTTACGTCCGCATCTTTTCGGCGGTTGACCTTGACTTTGTCTTGGCCATAAACGACTTTGAACTGTATTTTTTTGCCGTTGGTTGTTTGTTAAACTTTAACCGAAAACAAATAATGCTACCTTTAATTATGCATTTTGTGTGTGATGTGTCTTGGTCTAGCCTTTTCGAGTCTGTAGTGATACTATTTTTTTGGATTTTGTTTGTTTTGGACCAAAAGCCAGACGGACAACAATGGTCACGGGTACACTTCCGCATAGAGCTGTGACAAACGAAACAATTGGAATGATTTTTTATATTTGTTAACGTTTATTAACTACAACAAATGGTAAACAATTACACAAAGTTTAGGAAATTTACACTTGTGTAAATATTTAGTTTTCAATATTCAGTCGGGGCGCGAAGTATACAAATATAGAGATTTTTTAACTCTAGCCGGTGTTTTTCTATTGTTTGTTTTTAATTAAAATATGTTGTGTATATTAAAAGATACTTAAAAAACATTTCGATTGTACTGCACATTGGGACAAATATATACTTATATATTATCCAAATTCGACATTAATTAGTTTGTTAACAGTGGTAAATATTGGTTAGGCTCATCAATTATACGACTTTATTGCAATATATATTTCAATAAACCATAAAATGATTCTAACTCTATTTTAGACTAAATATTTCCAGATGTCGTTTAAATTAGCTGTTTTCTTTTAGTTTTTATGTTGTTTGAATGAAATTGTGCGGTTTGGATTTGTATACTATAAAGGCAATTTTTGGATCTCACCGGCCCATTAGATCGACGCCAGTCCCATTAGCTTAGCCTACACAGAGAATAAATTAGTCGGGAATTGGTTTGAACTACTAAAACTCCGTTGCAAACAAGAATTTTTTTTTGCACTCACCAAATGTTTATAGTCGAAATAGATATTTGGTTTGACATACTGCAAAGAGATAAATATGATCATCGTATTGTAGACGCAACTAATTGATCGTTCATACCAAGGAAACACATAAAATGTATATTTATTTACAACTAGTCGTTTTGGCAACCTATAGTTTTTCTAACATATTGTTGTTGTAATCGAATATTGGTGATGATATCTCAACTTTCATCAGAACCAAAAGCGAAAATAGTCCAATTATAACTGCTTTAGTCTAATTTATTCATTAAAAATCTTACATTATCTCTTCATTTTTTCCTCGATATGATCCTCCCTACACGCAGAAAAAAAGTATGGTTGTGATGACAATATTCGAAGAGGATAATACCATTGTTGGGTATATGGTTGTGCTACAAGAATATTATGGTCCTCACAACAATAGTATGTTTTAAATACAACGATACTATGATCCTCACAACAATAGTATGATTCACACTCAACCATAATATGATCTCCACAACCATAGTATGATCCTCACAACCATAGTAAGTTTCATATACAACCATAGTATGGTCCTCACAACCATAGTATGATTCACACGCAACCATGTTATGATCCCTACAACCATAGTATGATCACACACAATTAAACTATGATCCCCAATATTATTTAATAGAATTTGTTTGAGTTGTCGACAATAGATTTGATCCCCAATATTATTTATTAAAATTGGTTTAAGTGTCAACAATAGATTTGAATTATGAAAATTATTCAAAAATACGTACATTAAATTCAAAATAATAGGAGTGATTTATTTCACAGTAGAAAAAATAAGTTTAAATAAACGTAAGCGTTTTTTTTAAAAATATTTCAGATAAACAAAATCAAAGCAGCTTGTTTAAAAAATTTTAATTTCGATAAAAAAAAGTACTATTATTGCATCAGATCCGTACCAATAACATTTGTTCTAAAAAGCATATTCAAATGAAGAAAAATTACAATCATACAGTATGATTGCCGTAATCATATCATTGTTAACATAAAACGCAAAAAACAATACTTTTGTCGCACTAACCATATTTATATTGTTGCTATAACCATATTTTCATTTTAAAATTTGGCAATAATACTATTGTTACATTTCAACAATATTAACATTGCAGCAATTATACTATTGTCAAAAATAAATTCAATTAACAATGCTATGGTTGCGACGAACATACTTTTGTTGTGGAGAACATATTATTATTACCGTGACCATGTAGTAACCATGTTTTTTCTCTGCGTGTATGTTAAGAGTTCTTCATTAAAATATGAAACAGTTTTTTGCCTCTTCTGAAAATTTTAAATTTTTTCGTTAAATTAGTTCGACATGTAGACTTTTAGTTTCAAAAACTCTTTTCGGGAGGATCGAATACTTCGTATTTACTAACGATACTTTAGTTTCAAGTACAGGATGTTACAGAGCACCAACTAACATTCGGTTGTACTGATGGAATATTCGAGGTTCATGCAACCTCAATTATTCGCTTGTGGCAACGAATCTGTTCTCTGTGTGTATATTTACTATTGGCTGATTCGTCTAATCCGAATGAATTTTGTTTTACTTATTTTCTAACCTACATAACAAGGTACAGAGTATTATCAGTGATGCAATATTGGTGAAATTCGATTTTATAGGGTTTTGTTGTCATATAGACGTCCGATCTTGCTCAAATGTTGCATAAAGCCCTAAGAGCGACATGTGTAATGATGATATCATAAGTGTTTCGGTTTACCCCGTATATCTTCGTCTCTGTTTATAAAATTACAACGAGACATGCTTTTTACAATCGACAATAGCGTCATTGTTTTCTGGCCCATTGAAGCTATGTGTTAATTTCTTAAAGGTCATGAGCGTAATGTTGCCATAACGCATTCCGATTAATACATTCAATAACATTTTGTTTAAGGACTCTCCAGAATTGTCTCTGAACATGGCTGTTTGGGCCTGATTCATTTATTTTCAGAGCAATCTGGCGCTGCTTATTCATTGCCGTCAAGGCGGCCTTCCATTTAGTTATTACCAATTTCTGCGTTTGTCTTAAAATCAAATGAATGTTCACCGCGAAACAACCAATTAACAAATACAAAAGCACAGAAAAACATATAAGATGGGGTTTTCCGAATCTTGTTTTAAAAAATCATCTTCTGTTTTTTGCACTTTCAATGTTTATTGCAATGAAAACAAAAATCAAGTTGACGATATTCCATGAATTAAGGTAGACAAATAGTATAAATACAATGAGCTTTAATGTATAACTACGGAAAGTAAATTCCTCAATTTCATGTAAATACTCGATGATGTTTTAAATACATAACACACGAAGCACAAAAGTTTAGTTACTTACCCACATAGATGTTCTGGTACTAACCACCTTAGAGCGTGTCTAAAATAAACATTCTCAGTTACACCTAAATTGACTGAAGTGCACCACTCTCAAAGTTTTAGCTGAAGTATAGCTTGGTATACCGTTTTAAAGAATTTAGACCATCTGAAAAAGTATAGCCTGAATGTACTTATACTATCACATTCAGGTTATAATACAGGAAGAAACATCTTACATTTTTCATCGGCTGCTTTCTACCACATAAACGGGTAAGAGTTTAATTTCCAAGTCATCTCATCTTTATAACACAGCCATTCGTAGTCAACATTAAACTGTTGGGGTAGGTCAGGGATACTGAGAATCACATATCGAAGCAAAAAATCGACTTTTGATTTTTTTTATCTTTTTCCTCAATCGTTTATCGATAAATCGAGCTTTATTTGATTTTGACAACCTAATAAATACGCTTATAATACCCAGCATCGCCCTGTTAAACAAGGTATAATAAGTTAGTGCTAGAATCACCATTAAGTGTACCGATCGACTCAGAATAACTAGCAGACGGACGGACAGACAGACAAAGACTGGTTGTTGCAACCATGTTAATATTGTTGGCGCGACAAAAGTATTGTTGTTAAAGATTTACGTTAACAATAATATAATTACGGCAATCATACTGTATGGATAAACATAACAGGTTTTAAAGATTATGTGTGTGTGTTTTTCTTGGTACACCAAAAAAAACACACACACGATACAGTGCATGGTTGTTGTTCATTATAAAAAACAACAACAATCGGAAGGCAGGTGAGGGATTTTCATTGTGTTTACTTTGTTCGGTGGAAAACTCTACTGCCGACTGCTTCTCGTTTATTTAAAATCTGCCTGCACTTAAGTATATAGCCATTCATCATGGTTAAATCACTTTCATCACTTGGATGGTAAAGAAGCATTCATCCCCTGCAGTCACCACCGCTTGCAACTAAAAGTCTTTTGGACTGCCTTTGAATGCATATATTTTTGTTTCTTAAATAAAAAGTTCAATAGAAACATTGTCTCGAATCTGGCTATGAACAAATTTTAAAAAATTCTTAATAAGAATCCCTAATGTTGAATAATAACATAACCCAATTCTAAACAAAAATTTGGGGATCATAGTATGGTTGAGTGGAATCATATTATAGTTGTAGGGATCATAATATGGTTGCGTGTGAATCATACTATGATTGTGAGGATCATACTATGGTTGAATATGAAAGATAATATTGTTGTGAGGATCATAGTATGGTTGTGGAGATCATAGTATGGTTGAGTGTGAATCATACTATGGTTGTGGAGATCGTAGTATGGTAGCGTGTGCATCATACTATTGTTGGGAGGATCATACTATGGTTGTATAAGCACCATACTATGGTTGTGAAGATCATAGTATGGTTGTGGAGATCATAGTATGCTTGAGTGTGAATCATAATATGGTTGTGGGGATCATAGTAAGGTTGTGTGTGAATCATACTATTGTTGTGAGGATCATAATACTGTTGTGCCACAACCATATGCCCAACAGTAGTATGATCCTCTTCGAATATTGTCACCACAACCATACTTTTTTTCTGCGTGTAGAAGTGCAATGTATAATATACTCGGCCACGACCGACTTTAACTTTATTTACTATTTTTTGTGTGAGATTTCTTTTCCCGCTAACTTAAGCGGTCTTTTCAATATTTGCTTTATTTGTGTTCGAGGTCGTAAAGCATAAAGACTTGTGGCAGTGCTGCCAAATGAATTTTGTATTGATTTTTGATGTTTTGGGAGCAGCCTCAATTATATTATTTGTCTCTGCAATTTTCAGTATATGGAAATATACCTGAAAATGTGCTACAAATTGCAGATACGAACTGATATACGGTTGTACTGTTGACATACTGGAGTCAACACAACCACAATAATTTGTTGGCAAAAAAATTCTGTTGAGATAACGAATCTGCTCTAATATGCACGTTGGACGTTGTTCGGGACCTCAGTTCTAAAATATGTAAAATCTTTTCAACAAACTTTGATTTTATTAAAGCTGTAATTAAGCGAAGTCAAATTGAAAAAAAACTGTAGTCATTTCAAGATAACAATTAAAATGAGAATTTTTAGCACCCTTGGTCTAGCATCCTTGGTCTAGCATCCTTGGTCTCGTACTTCCTCGGAGGAATTTATATTGAAATAAACGAAATTTTTTTGTTTGTCTATGGTGTGTGAAACCGAATTTCCACCAAGTTTATAAATATTTGGTAATTGCAACTTAAGTGTCTAAAAACCCGGATTTTTAGAAAACCGGCATTTCGGATTTAGTTATTTTTGAGGAACCCGACAGTCTTTGGACATAAAAACCGTAATGCCGGTTTTTCGTGTTTTGTCCAAACGAAGTATTTATATATCGGACCGATTTTTCTCCGGGTGTGGTCAATGTTTTTGTAGCCCCAGAAAGAGGAAAGATTTTTACATACATATGTATATTCGATTTTTTTAAAACAAATATTTGCATGTCATCAGAAGTGACAACTAAATATTTTTCCGCATTTTATTGGTATGGCCGATCTATTGGTTGTGTGCAGAATACATTGGCCGCTAAGTTTTCTTTCTTTCGCAGTTAAATATCTCTAACTAACTTCTCCATAGTGCGACAACTTAAAAACATTTTTAAAAAGTTATGGTTACAATTGAAATTGAACAAAGTCCACCAAAATAATGCTTTTAAGTGTCTGCTTTAATTTTATATATTTTAAATTTTACTTTCATCATTATTTTTGAAATAATACGGAAACTATCTATCATTGGATAAGTAACAATGAAGTGATAACAATAACTCACATTGACCATCACCACTTAAGTGTACTTAGCGAGTAGTTATTTTTTTTTAATACATACGTTTGTTAATTATTTTGACGGTTGTGTTGAATAAATTCAATTGTACTTGATTTGTTTTTAATTGTTTATTTTTCTTTTGTGATTTTAGCTGAATACATAAAACCATGCCGACGTGATGATCCTGAGCTGTTTAAATGCTACATGGGTTCATTGGAACATGTGAGGCCTTATCTGGCGAAGGGCATACCAGAAATTGATGTAAGTTGCTGGGAAATTCAAGACCCTTCATATTGCAAAAAAATTAAGATCTACACGCAACGAATATTAAGACAAATTAAAGCCGAGATAACATAGTTACCTAGGTACATTACATAATATTATTTTTACCATATTATGGTAATCTATCAACATTGCATAAAATTGTGAGTGATATGGTAACATTGTTTCTCTTCGTATACACCAAAGATAGTTGAACAGCAAGAGGGTTCATTGACCAATTCGCCAAACGCAGAGAATTACAAGTAAAACCTTGTTAAGTACGGCCAGACTGAGCACGTTATACCCTCCACCGTCCCTACGCTACTAAAGCTCAAAAATGGTCCGTTTTTGGGCTGTTCCGTCCCTTATCTCAGCCAAAACCTCAAAATTACTCTCTATACGGATTAGTAGTAAAAATATTAGTTTTTTAAATTTGTTACTGAACAAGTGCTCCATATTGTATATCAAAATATATTATTTATAAAAATTTTAATGTGGGCGGAAGCTGTCTTTCTGTCCGTGGCCCCAGGTGGTGTCTGATTTACTGTGCTGCAATTAATGAGTAAAGATTTACCTTTAAGCCATGTAGAAGCTTTTTTATAATTTTCCGTTCGGTTTCACAGTAGGTCCTGGTGAGTGAGTATAAGAAATATATCGGGCTCAACTTGCTGATTTGAGACAAGTTCCATGTTTGTTTATGAATGGAATGATCCGTCAAGTACGGATGGGGTCTTTCGTAAGGGAGGTAAATTATATACACAAATTCGTTGCCAAAACCGATTTTTTGCCAACCGAAAGATTGAGGCTACATGCACCTCGAGTATTTCATCAGTACAACCGAATGTAGTTGATGCTCTGTAATTTTCAGTTATTGAAACTGTAGTGTCAGTGCAACATACTATGTATCAAAACCTTCAGAAGGGAATTTTTGTATCCAAGTGTGGTACACTTGTTCAACGAAAAAAGTTAAAATTGTACACAGAGGCAAAAGAGTGTTAGATAACACAATTCAAGTACTTATAGGAAGGGTCATGGCGAGGTAAAAGTGGAAAAGATGATGAATGATATTTAGTGGGAATTTGAAAATTTGCTTAATAGTATTATTTTATTTAAAAAAAATATATAATATTATTCAATCCATTTTTAATTATGATAAAGTTTAAGTAATCGTCACAAATAATTGGTTACATTAGCAAAAAATTTGCAAAACAATTAGTTGCCACAACCGCCAGTTGTGGCCACAAATTAAATTTTTCGCGTTTTGTTGGTATGTTCGATCAATTAGTTGTTAGTACATTACGAAGATCACATTTATCATCTTGCGGTATTTCGAACCGAATACCTATACGATTGTAAACATTTGGTGATTGAAACCAAAATTCATCTTTTTCAAACGAATTATTGTAGTTCCAACCGATTTTCAACTACTTATTTTTCTGCGTGTAGGGTACGCCAACAACTTAACTTTTTGCACAAGCACAAAGATGTAGGCAAAATAATGCAAAGTACCAAATTTTAAACGATTTTGTTCTTACAAAATAAAATCAGGGTTAAGGGTTATTTGGTTAAGAGCCTCAGCGTATGCCAGTAGGGCCATACTTGGACTAGCACTTAAAACCTTACAATTTTAAGAAGTTACGTTTGGATATTATTACACTGTACAACACTAATTTTAACACATGAGCAAGACCTTATACACGTGAAACTAGAGGCTCTCTGGAGTAAAACTGCGTTTACAGTTTTTCATTCTCTGGTCATTTGTCCTTTTTAGAGGACTTTAAAGTTTTAAAGGACATTTAAATAGACAAAAATATTTTATATATTTCTACTCATCCTACGATGCTGAGATAAAAAGCAAATGAAAGAGGAGACTCCCCTCGATTTGGCAAAAATATTTGTGTTGTTATATCAGGACAAAAGGACCTTATTCAAGTCCTTTCAAAATTTTGTCCTTTAATATCCTTGAGAATTTCCAACCATTTCATCCAGAAAAAATATATGTTAAGGACATTAATATACGCTAACACGGTGCTGAATTTCATTTTACTCACGTTGTTAGTTTACTGTACAAATAATTTCAAAATGTACTATAAAAAAATATATATACGTAACTCCCTAATATTAACCAATTTTTTTTTTTAAAATAAAATCTAACACATGAACAAATGGATATACACATAAAACTGGAACCCCCGTGAATTAAAAGTACGGTCACAGTTTTTCATTCGGTGATCCGGTCTCCCCTTAAGAGCGCTTTTCAGTTACAAAGTGTTTTTGAAATTTGTGCTTCCACTAATGACGGATGAAAATCGTTAGTGATCCCGAAATTGTACTAAAATTCTTACATCGTTTTCGTTCTCTTTAAAAAAATTCAGATTTATAAAGCAGGCCACAGAAGAATTGTCTGTTCTAAAACTGTTATGCAAATAAAAAGTGATTTTTTTTTTGTTCTTTTTAACGTGAGAAATTAAAAAATAATAAAAAGTGAGTAAAAGTAAAACAAATTATGGAGTGCCCCAATCGCAATAAATTTTGTGTTGTCTGCGGACTATTTGTACCGAATCAAAAATCGCGAAAAATTACAAAAACCTTTGTGGAATGTTACGAACAATACTTTTTAATTAATTTTGTACCAAAAGTGTGGTATCAGCCTGAAGTTGTGTGTGGCTATTGTTATTGTGGTATACTAGGTTCGAATTCCGTTAACCGACACCAGCATCCGATGAAATATGTTTACCCAGTGATTTGGATGAATCGAAGTGAACATGCTGTGGAATCGTGCTACTTTTGCCAATCGCAGCCGCTTACTACAAATTTAAAATACAAATTCAGGCATAAAATCCAATACCATAGTTGTGATTCAGTGAAGCCAGCTGTGTTACGGTCTAGAACAAACCCAAGCGCTCCATCTGAAGAGCAAATTCCAGATGCCGTTGAAGAGCACTCATTGTGTGCCGACAATGATATTGAAGATATCTCGGAATATCAACCGATAAACAGCGAGTTCGGCTTTGCTCCTCGTCATTTCATAACACAGGCCGATTTTGATGATCTCGTGCGTGATATTGGTTTAACAAAAACCAATTCCGAAATTTTAGCATCCCGTTTACAACAATGGAGACTGGTTTCTGAAGATTTTCGCGTAACTTCTTCCCGAAAGCGCTCAAAACAACTGTCTTTTGATGAATGCTTTAAAGTTGATGATCAAAGTGGGATTACGTTTGCAGTAGATATTGAAAATCTTTTTGAAATCATCGGTCACCCCTATAATCCGGATGAGTGGCGCCTTTTTATAGATGGTTCTGTGAAGAGTCTTAAAGGCGTTTTACTACATAACGGTAACGCCTTTCCATCAGTGCCTATCGTTTATGGTACCGATGTAAAGGAAACATATACAAATATGCGCAATATTCTTAAATTAATTAATTATGACCTCCATGGATGGGTGATTTGTTGTGATCTCAAAGTGGTTGCTATTATAACAGGGCTTAAAAAAGGATTTTCAAAGCATCAATGTTTCTTGTGTCTCTGGGAAGGTAGACATCGTGAATTACACTATACTGATCACAATTGGCCTCGCATAACCCATAAGCTTGGAGAAAATAGCATTGATCATATGCCTCTAGTGCCTTCGTCGAAGATTATTCTCCCACCCCTTCATATAAAATTGGGGCTTATTCGAAATTTTATTCGCGCTCTGCCTCGTGAAGGAGAAGCCATGATGCACCTTAAGACAATTTTCCCAAAATTAAGCAATGCCAAAATTGATGCTGGTAAGTTAAATAGGTATGTACATATAAACTTAAAAGCGAAAAATACTTATTTTTTAGGTGTACTTAACGGACCACAATTAAAGAAATTGATAAGATCTTACCACAATTGAAAATCGCTTCCAAGGAAAAAATACTTGCCATATGTTGGCAGAGTATTGTTGGACACTTTGTCGCGATACCAATACTATTCATAAGCGCCAAGAGAAATGTATACGGTTTACCTGAGAAGGACGCTAATATCGAAATTTTTAAATAGTTTTTAATGCTTATATACTTATGTAGTTACATAAACTTATATCACATTAAAGGACAATGTAGTCATGAATTTGGTCAAGTTAAATTTTAATTTTGTACATGTTTAATATTAAAAGAAAAAAAATTAATGGATTAATAAATAAATATTGTTGTCTTACACATAATTAGAAATGTGACAGCCGTAAAACTGCATCTGAAATTCTTGTCTTTGACTCCATATACATTGTATGTATATTAAAAGTTTTTGAATTTTGTATGTCCCTTAAAACTTTAAAGTGCTTTTAAAAGGAGACTAACAAAGTGAGTACAATGAAATTCAGCAACGTGTTAGCGTATATTAATGTCCTTAACATATATTTTTTCTGGATGAAATGGTTGGAAATTCTCAAGGATATTAAAGGACAAAATTTTGAAAGGACTTGAATAAGGTCCTTTTGTCCTGATATAACAACACAAATATTTTTGCCAAATCGAGGGGAGTCTCCTCTTTCATTTGCTTTTTATCTGAGCATCGTAGGATGAGTAGAAATATATAAAATATTTTTTTCTATTTAAATGTCCTTTAAAATTTTAAAGTCCTCTAAAAAGGACAAATGACCAGAGAATGAAAAACTGTAAACGCAGTTTTACTCCAGAGAGCCTCTAGTTTCACGTGTATAAGGTCTTGCTCATGTGTTAAAAAAAAAATTGAAATTTGTCTTACGGTGTTAGACATTAATTTTTTAAATTACTTCTTTTATTCTTTTTTGAAGTTTTACAAATTTGTTTCCTAGAAAATGTTTTAAATCACTTGTTTTAAACATATTTACGATTTTAGTATCGCGCAGAATAGAGACCTCAATCAGCGATATCTTTAATAATCGGCGTGTTTTCCCCGATCACAAAGGTCAATCAAATAATATCAAAGTATCGTGAATTAACATAAGTGAATCATATTTATGCCTTATGATAAATCTGATCTTCTTTGTTTTTTACACATCGAGTTTAAACGAACTCTATTTATAACAACACTGCTTACCGTCTTTTTTGTTATCTTGTCATTAATGCAAATATCCACCAAAGGTTCATTGTGTTTTGTTTTTTAAAATTTTATTGGCCGAGCATCTTATACCCTGCACCAATCTGTGGAACAGGGTATTATAATTTAGTTTCATCTGAAATGTTTGTAACTACCAAAAATATTTGAACTAGACCCACCTTTAAGTAAACCGATCGACGTATTATCTCCTTCTTCTCTAATATTCAAGAAACTCTGTCTAGATTTATATAAAGCTCCCACATATATGTTCAACTGATATTTATATTTTTAGCTCTAGACGATTTATCTTACATCCAATCTTGATAGAACTTAGCACTTGTTAGTTTTTTGCTCCAGTAAATAACGTTATCACAGTTGAAGAAAATCCGTGCAGATTTAAGTATAGCTCCCATACATATTTGTTTATCCAATTTAATGTATTTAGCTCTACAAGCCACATTTAACATTCAATCTGGATGAAATTTGTCACACGTTACTATTTTTTGGACCAAAGAAGGACCTTATTAAAATTAAAGGAAATCGCTTCAGATTTATCTTCCACACATCCTTATGTTTATGCTATTTTATTTATTTAGCTCTGAAAGCCACATGAACTTAACATCCAGTCTTGACGAAATTTGGCATACGTTAGGTTTTTGGACCAAGGAAGGTCCAAACCTCCCGATTTGGGATTTTATCAATCAAAGAGCGGAAAATTTTAATAGATTATATCGAAATTTGGTTTGCGTCATTTGTGATTTGCGACAGTAATGTACTAAATGTGCGATGAACGTCTCTTATTCATAGGGGACACCAACATTTCGGAGCTATTACTTTGGATGAGTTGTGGGGTTAGTGGGTTTCGCCGACTTAAGACTTTTTTTTACATTGTGATTCCGCGTACATTTTGATTAAATATTGTCTTTATGGTCTTTTAAATGCTTTAGTAAAGTATACATTTGCTTGTTTCTTCTTTTTAAGATTCGCCTTTTTAAAGCTTCTAACATATTTTATTCAATGGTTTATGAATGTGAGAAATTTGTTAACACAAAGTTGTTTATATTGCATAGGCGGCTAATAAATTCTTACCATCGAATTTCACTTGGCAAAGTCATGAAATTGGTAATAGAAAATACAGCGTCCCGGATGAATTTCCTCGGAATCCGGGAATAAAAAATTATCGGGACTCCAGGGATTTTTCTGGATGGGAATTCCCTATTCTCCCCGCCCTTCTAGTTATAATATAGTCGGCCACGGCCGACTGAGGTTTTTCTACTAGTTTATTTTTGAATAATTAACAAACCTCGTTTCGTCGCAATTGGTTTAAATGCATTCTCAGAGTCTTTAAATTGGGTCAACCACTTCATTTCTGAAATATTTTCATTCTTTCACAAAAGTCTGAAATTAGAATGTCGGTTTATGCCGGGTTTTTACTAAAAATTTATTTATAAGACGGTTTTAAAAAAAATCGACATACCGGATTTCTGAAAACCCTATGTTGTGGACACTATATTCGCAACAGAGCCATTTGCCAATTTCATGACAATTCCAGTTTGCTTAAAATTTCCTATTACGATTTCATATCCCTCTCTAAAAACAACGCCAGTTTAAAGAAAGGCTGAAAAAACATGATATTTTCCCGCTCTGGTTTTCTCGTTTTATGGCCTAAGAATTAAAAAAAGATTGGCAGTGCGGTAGCATTTCTCATTTAAGAAAGAAATAGTCCTACACTACACTAGTATCACATTGACGCTTTAATTGATTTAAAGATATATTTAAAAAGTTTCGAATTGTGTTTACATCTTTCTTCATGAACATTTTTAGTCCGTTTAATTCCCTCCATACGCCACTGCATTCTCTATGCCATTTATTTCATTTCACTTCCACAATGTTTAATGTTTGTTGCTTCCTCTTTCAAATCACAAATTTTGTTTGTGGGATTTTTGTATCGTGGCTGCAATTGCCAGTGCAGCTCTAGCTCAATGACTCAGTAACTCAGTTACGTCAAGATTGCAATTAGTGAGGGAAAACCGGTTGCATCTTTGCTTTGTGTAACATGTTTTGAAATCGATTACATTTTTCAGAAAATAGATACTTCAAATGATTGTTACAAATGAAAAAAACATTGGCATGAAATGTTAATACTCGTACTCTATACATATATTTCTTGGCCCACACTTGCACACACTGAGAAAGTATTAGTTGAAAATCGGTTGGAACGTCAAAAATTCTGTTGCAAAAGAAGATTTTCCATCGCAATCACCACATGTTTATAATCGCAATGGATTATCGATTCGACACACTGCAAAATGATAAATATGATCATCGTTTGTACACACTACTGTGTTCGTTCATACTAATAAAATTCGAAAAAGGATAATTAATGTTGTAACTAATTTTTGATACGAGTATAAGAAAGGAATTGCATGTTGAATGGTTTTGGTTTTAAGAAGCCTTATTATATAACAAATTCTCTTATTACTGACCCTGAGCCAATCGATTAATCGATTTCTTTTTAATAAAAATCTTCCTTTGACATGACCATCCCAATGTTTAAGACTACTTTATGTTTCTAAGCAAACCGCTATAGTGGTAATATTTCCACCGACAGTTCCAATTACTGAATCTAACAGAGTACCAACTAACATTCTGTTGTACTGATAGAATATTCAAGGTGCATGCAACCTCAATCATTCGGTTGGCAAAACAAATGCGATTGTGGCAGCGAATATGTTTTGTGTGTGAATTTATATTTCGATACCATTTTTTATTTTGATAAATACGAAATCTATTGTACTTTTGTACGGACTTTTTAAAAAACCTTCTAAGTTTATATAATTTAAAAAAAAAATATGCAAAATACTTTGAGCATTGTGTAAAACGGTTAACGTGGCTGTCATTTATACAGCATTTTGTGCCGAATCTTATATTTATATTGAATATATACAAGAACGGATCCTATTAAATTTGGGTGCGTGTATTGTCTATAAGTCCCCAATCACACTTCGCAACTTTACTTGCGGCAGTTTTTATGATTCCCTTTTGAACTTGACTCTTGTGTTCACACGAGGCACTTTCGTTTCGGAAATTTTTGGTTAAATCATTGCCTTTCTGACATTCACTGGAAAATAAAAAAGTTGTTTATTCAATTAATTATAATTTATAATACTTATAAAAGTTATTAAAACAGAATGTTAAAATAATTTTCCGCCAACACTAGGAAAACTCAAAAGGAATGGCTAGTACGAGCAAGTTTTTTCTTTTTATTCCCATTCCACTCTCTTTAACAAAGTGAAAGATGCGTCAAGTAAAATTGCCTTTTTTTTTTTTTTTTTTTTTTTTTTTTTTAAAAACCAACACTCAGGGGATGCCCCCTATACATGCGGTGCATTGCGTTGGCGAGTGGAAATTAATGGATCGGAGGGGGGAAAGAGGGAGTAATGTTTGTTGACGCTTGCCTTGAACTTCTGGATGTCGCAATTAGTGGGAAATACATTTGCCGGAAGTCGATTCCACATACGGACTGTACGAGCGAAAAACGAATTTGATCTGTAGTGTATAGTGCGGTCAACTGGCCAATCGATAACAAACGGGTGTGAATTCCTAGAAAGTCGCGTATCCCTGCCGAACATCCTCACGTCAGGAATAAGGCGACGGATGTCTGATGAACACACACCATGAAAGTAACGATAGAACAGCGTCACGCAACCCACATTCCGACGATGCTCAAGGGAAACAATAGAGTTGGATACCCTACTGTCACCTATCAGCACCATCGCTCTCCTTTGAACACGGTCAAGTAGCTCCAAGGATGATTTTGGAGCACCTGCCCATATATGGGAGTTGTATTCCATCTTCGGCCTGATGAAAGATGTATAGATATTGAAAAGATCAGTAGGAGTGAAGTATTTCTTGCACCGCTTTAAAAAGCCTATGCACTTGAGTGCTTCTTTCGACACTTCGAATACATGTCTCGCCCAACGAGCGTCACATTGTATTTTCATGCCCAGAACATCGAGAGCTTCTGATTGTTCAATATCCGTACCATCGAGAGAAATTGACGATATTGTTGGGTCAGCGAATCGCTTGTGAGACAACAAGCAGCACTGTGTCTTACGTGCATTAAAATCTACTCTATTCACTCGACCCCATTCGGAAATGGCCAGTAGATCCCGGCCAAGTGTCTCATCCATAATTCGCCTTTTGTCTTCAATATCTTGAAGGCTCGGCCTACGGTCGAATGAATACGAATGACAGAGGTTACTATCATCTGCGAAAGAGTAGATTGGATTCACGGTCTGACCCAACAGATCGTCAATGAAAATAAGAAATAAAGAGGGAGAAAGGACAGAGCCCTGTGGTACACCTGCGGTCAGCCTATGTGTGTTGGATGAGAACCCATCTACAACAACTCTAATAGTGCGATCTCTAAGAAAGCTCGATATAAACCGAGCAAATGTATTACCGACACCAAAAGCGATCAGCTTTGATATGAGTGCACCATGCCAGACTCTATCAAAGGCCTTGGAGATATCTAGAGCCACGACCTTACTCTCACCAAACTGGTGGATAGACCGACTCCAACGCTCCGACAAGAACGCCAACAGGTCTCCCGTAGAGCGGTTTCTACGGAAGCCATACTGTCGATCACTTAGCAAGTCGTTGGTCTCTAAATACCTCACAAGATGGTGGTTTACCATGCTCTCCATTACCTTGGAGAGCGCAGAGCAAATCGCAATTGGCCGATAATTCGCAGGATTATTGGCTTCACCCTTTTTAGGGATCGGCTGGACGTTCGCAACCTTCCAACACGCTGGGAAAACTCCCGCACGGTAAGCAAGGTTGAAAAGGTTGCGTAATGGACGGGCTAGCGTCGACGAGCACTTACATAGGACAAGTGCAGAGATACCATCCGGGCCCGGGGATTTATTACGTACTCTTGTTGAGGCACTCTATTGTACATACTTATAAGTATACAATCAAGATTTCCAAAGTTCAACAGACCTTTTGTGGCGATGAAAATTTTCAATAGTCATAGCCATACAATTTGACAACAATAATAAAAAAATATTGTAATTATTGGGTAAAACGGTGGTAACAGCATAACATGAAAAAATACAGAGGTTAGCGTAAACTGGGCATTAAGACCATTTTTTGTGATAGACAAAAAACGTCAATAAACACAGTAATAGAAACCTTCAGCATTAAATTGAAATACAAGACAAGATCTTTTTGAAAATTACATATTGTTCACTGATAACGCCAGGCACGTACATAATTTTTCCAAGCAAAGAATATGTCTATTATTCTAAGCTTGCTTAAAAAAAGTTCAAGTCGGCCAAAAACACCACGATCACATTAGGTCTGTTTTGGGGATACAAAATGGATTGTCAGTTTGTTACCATCCGCACCTTCCCGTTGCTTACGAAATCAAAAGGAAAATTAACGAAGAATGTGTTTAAGATTAGAATTATATACTTATAAGTATGTAGTATTTTTCTGTATTTTCATAGTTAACGTACGTGGGAATTAACATACTTTTTTCACCGAGGATATGCACATTGAAATGCATCGACTTCTATAGAAACGCAAATGTACTCGTATATGCAAGCGAATCCTAAAATATTTTGGCTTTTGCTAGCTGTAATTTTCCATCAATAAAATACTTTATTTTAATTTTAAAAATAGTTTTAAGCTTAAGTATTCAGAGTATTGCGCAATTCTTGTCGATTTTTTGAAAAAAATTTCACGAAATTAAATAATCGAATATTTTTTATTTTAAGGGTAACGTAGGAGAGTTCTATTCCAAAACTTCTGCATCCCTTTTAGCCATAAAAAAAAATTTTAAATAAATAAACGATTTTCAAAGCCAAAATTATTTTTTTGCAGTTTGGTTAAATTTGGGTGAGGATCCCTATCTCCAAAAAAATGACCTATTTGAGCATGGACATACGAGTATAGGTACCAAAAACAATAAAATTCTCACACAAATTCAAATATAATAAAATTTATAAAATCTATTTAATTTGGAGCCCGACCCTAAAAACTAATTGAATTGTCTTTTCTGCACATACGGAAGAAGATGGTATGATACAGTCGGCCACTTCCGACTATAGCTATTTTACTAGTTTATTTTTAAATACAAACCAAACCTCTATTCGTAGCAATTGATTTACTTGCACAAATAAAGTTTAGAAATGGGGAAAATTCCTTCACTTCTGACTGGGAAAATACTTTCGTTCATGCCGGTTTATTACTTTTAAAAAACCCGACAGCCGGTTTTAAAAAAAAAAACAATTTTAAAAAAATTCCTGAAATGACTGTTTTCTAGAATACCCTGTTTTCTGGATACTCTAGCGTGGAGGCTATGAGAAAATATAGATTGATATGATGCAGCAACACTTATTAAACATGGACCAATGTGGTCCAATTTCAGCCGCATTACTTATACGAGTATGCCTCGTACAAAGCACTGTGCTAAATTTGATCATGATCGGATGTAATTTGTGGCTTTAAAAACGGCAGGACCACAAAACGGGTGGAACCTTTATGTGTAGGCTATTTTAACTCAAAGGCTGATATAGACGAATATCAATAGGTTCGTCACTGGCCTGAAGCTGCACAATTTGCAAAGTTTCGTCGAGATCAGTTCGTAGCTGTGACGTGTACTTTGATTACAAACTATGAACGGATGTTCCCGAAACTGTGCACGTTTTTCAATTTTTAGACCAAAGACGAAACCTTTTAAATTTGGTCCATATCGATTGATGTTTTGATAAATTCAATGGCAGCTCTAAAAGTCTCATAATGAATCCATACTTGTCATGAGCGACACTTTACCAACTGTGTTGAAGTTGCACCGTATCGGTCCATGCTCACGAACAGCTCTTACCCAATGGTCAACTCTGACTTTAGGTCCTGCTGCTTTGGAAACCACACACTAAATCCGCTGTTGTTGAAGTTTAATGTGCTAAAATATTTCACAAACATGTCAATATTCACATTTGCTTATAGCTACTATCATTCCAATCAAAAATGTATTAAAAAATGTGATTTTCATTCTTTCAAAATTTCAGTTGCCCTCAGTGGAACCATTCAAAATGGACGAATTGGCGCTACAATTGACCGATGGCCCACAGGGCTACAAAATCACGTTAAAAAATATGGAAGTCTTTGGGGCCAGTAATTTCAAAGTAAAAGACTTTAAATTGAGTGAGAATGGCGAACCCTTTACGGCACAAATTTTCTTGCCAAAATTGAAAATCGATGCGAAATACACCAGTTCCGGTGTCTTGCTGATTATACCCGCTTCCGGTGGTGGTGAATTCCATGCTGTATTCGGTAAGTTTAAATATTCTGCTAAATGATCGGAAAAATGTTATGTGTAGGAAATTCCATTTTCATTTTTATAGAGGGTTGCAAAGCCGACTTGACGGGCAAAGTATCAGTGAATGACAAGAAAGGCGTTAAGTATTTGCATTTGGATGCCTTGAGTATTGTTATCGATGTGGAGAAGGCCACAATGAAAATTGCCAATGCCTTCAATAATAATCGAATTTTACGTAAGTTACATTTTACAAATTCTAGCATCCGCCTTTAACCGACTAAACGGCATTTGCTGTCAATTCCTTGTATTACAGTTGAAGCCACCAATTTGTTCTTGCGCGATAACGCTCGCGTTGTTTTGGAAGCGATGCAGCCGCAACTGCAGAAGAAGTTGGCCACCGAGTTTGGTAAATTGGCCAATCAACTGTTGAAGAATGTTCCCAGAGACTGGTTTTACATATAAGTGATTGTTGTATAGATCCTTAAATTAATTTTCGTTTGTCTAGTATGTAAATATATTTGCTAGCAAGTTCTCAATAATCCGTAGTTTTAGGCAAAATATATATAAAAAAATATCCATATGTATATAGAGTGTATCATATATATAGTATTGTAATTTAATATTCATTGTATTATCGAACATAAAAACAAATATTGCTGTTCTCAGAAAACACATCAGTAATAAAAAAAAAAAAAAACAAAAATATAAATTATGGAGTATAAATATTTTGTTCCCTTGCGTATTCTGTAGCTAACACTATGAAGTTGAACTATGTCCAGAAGGAAGGACAGCGGGTCATTATTTTTGTTAATTTCGGCTGTACTAATTAGTTGAATAGCTACCACATTTGTACCTGATGCTCAATACAATAATTTGTATTTGTAAACGTGAACTGTTCAGAACGGATGGCGATCCTGTATGAAACCATTACGCTATTTCTGATTAGTGATAATCCGATTGCCAGATACATATGCACACAGAGAACAGAATTGTTGTCACAACCGAGTTTTTTGCCAACCGAATGTTGGTGGTTGCACGTACTATCCATGTATTCCATAGTTACAACCGAATGTTGATTGGGAAGACAGCATTTTCAACCAATACATAAATTTGGTCATGTCTTGGTTGTTGTTATATATTGTTGATTATAAGTACTTTTTGGTCAGAAAAAAAGTCTTTGGATAGATGTTTTAATAAGCATTGCAGTGATGTCACTACAAAGAACTAATCTGTTGTCACCACCAATTATTGGTACCGAAGTAACGTGTACATCGCAATTGGTTGGCTGCCATAACCGCTTGCTGTCGCAATCAATGGTTAAACTGAGTTCGGTTTGTATAACTGTGTAATTGGCTGTGCTTACCGTAATATGGTTGAAGCAACCATCATAATATATCTCAAACTATGTTACCATCAATACTATAGAATGTTGGGTATTTCAACAGAAATTCGGTTTACCCAAACGAATTGTGCAGTTCGGACCGATTTCCAACTGAATTTTCCTCTGTGTGTGGTTTGAGCGAATTATACACATTTTGGCCAAAAGAAACTGAATAATTCAAAGTTATGCAGTTATATAAATCTGAATTTATGTGTGTCTATTTCCTTGTTTGTTGTTTATAGGCCTCTAAACTACTGAGACGATCTTCATGAAATTATCACAGAATATAGCTATATGACCAGTACACAGGGGGAAAATCAGTAGGAAATCGGTCTGAACTACAAAAACTCTGTTGGATAAACCGAATTTCTGTTACAATAACCAACATTCCATTGTATTGATGGTAACATGTTTCGAGATATCATATGATGGCTGTTACTTTGGTATCTATAATTGGTGGTGACAACAGACTAGTTCTTGGTAGTGACCAGACCGAGTTTAGTTGGTTTAAGTCACAACAAAAGACTTTTTTACGATGAAAAAATATTTCAAAACGCCCAAAAAATGTATAAAAACAAAAAATGGTCAGACAGTTTAAGTTTTTTGGGAAGACGGTCAATGTTTCCAAACAATACTGCCATATAAATAAACGAACTATTTATAAAAAAATATTTTCCAAAATAATTAAACAGGTCTTACTGCAACTTAGCGATATTACACAGACTTGATCAAATTTTTCGCCATAGATAGACCTCCGTATTATTCAAAACAACAACCATTTTTGTTTGGTAGCGACCCATTTTTCACGAGTTATGGTCACCCAAAGCTTGACAATAAATATTGGTTTATACTCTATTTAATTCGTTTCAGATTGCGGCATCACTGTAATGCTTATTTAAACATTTATCAAAAGACGTATTTATTTTACTGATCACTTGGTCGTTAAAATTCTCAATAAGTTCAATGTAAATAATTATCTAAACCTGTAAGGATTACCGATACTTTTTTTCTTTAAACGAAAGTGTCAGTTCTCTCCACTGAAAATGTCTGTGTGCCCAATCAACATTCGATTGTAACCATGGTATACACGGTTATTATGTGCAACCACCAACATTCGGTTGGCAAAACTTCGGTTGTAGCAACAAATCTGTTCTCTGTGTGTGGTTAAAAAAGGCTGCTTAAATTATTGATATCTCAAGTGGGCTGTGCCACGCCCATATCCCTTAAACTTTAAATGATTATAACTCAAGAACTATAAAAGTTCCGAACATGAGTAAGCTGTTTGTACGAAGGTTGCTATATATATTTCTGGCCTAGACAACATCTGATACTTCCATTAGAAAGTTTGAAATTTTTTAGCATAAACGTACTCAGAACGTATTGACGTACGACAATTATTTGTTTTGTTTATATCGACTTGAAAAATCAATTTTGCAAAAAAAAAATGGAATTAACTCGTGAACATTTTCGTGCGATCATTTTTCACAACTTTCGGCATGGATTATCACGACTAGAGTGCATCGATGACCTTAAATCTTTGTATGGCGATGAAGCATATAGGATATATCACTGTGAAAAACTGGTTTAATGAATTCAATCGTTGCCGACGCTCGCTCAAAGACAAAGGTCGTCCAAAAACGGCCGTTATGCCAGAGCATATTGAAACCGTGCGTGAACTGATAATGCAAGATCGACATGTGACATGCCGTGAGATAGAGGAATCCCTAGGCATTTCTTCCACCAGCATACATTCGATATTGCATGAACACCTGGCCGCAAAAAAAGTTTGTTCTCGTTGGATCCCGCACAATTTGACAATCGCACAAAAAAGGCTCTTGTCGATTGGTGCAAAGACATTTTGAAAAAATACGATCGCGGTGTTTCAAACGACGTTTATAAGATCGTAACAGGTGACGAATCATGGATCTATGCATATGAGCCCGAAACAAAACAGCAATCGACCGTGTGGGTCTTCGAAAAAGAGCCAAATCCAACAAAAGTTGTTTGTGGAAGAATCACTTCGAAGCAAATGGTCGCCTGTTTCTTCGGCAAAACTGGTCATGTGACTACTATTCCGCTTGAGCAACGTAGGAGGTCAATTCTGAGTGCACCACAATTTGTTTGCCACAAGTTTTCGGATAAATTCGAAAAACGAACAGGAGAAGACGAATCATTGTGCACCATGACAATCCGAGCTCTCACACATCGGCTCAAACCAGCGCCTTTTTGACCGGCTAAAACGTCGAATTGATGGGTTATCCACCGTACAGCCCTGACTAGGCATCCAAGCACTTTGTCTTATTCCAGCACATCATGAAAGAAATGCGTGGTCAACGATTATCGTCGCCAGAAGAAGCATTTAGCAACCATGTTTTGGAGGTGTATCAATCGGATTGGCAAAAGTACTTCGACAATTGGTTGAGCGCATGCAAAAGTGTATAAATCGAGCTGGAGAATATTTTGAAAAACAATGAAACCATTTTTGATGATAAATATTCGCATTTTCAGAAATATATAAATACATAAAGCAGCCCTCGTATGTACTGATAAGTGGGGTGTGCCATTCCCATTTCCATTTTTAAAAGCGCTGTAGCGCCTATAATAATATTTCGATCGTCTTAAAGTTTTAACAGGTTGCTACTTTGGACCAGAGTATGTCACATGCTATAAACGGGTACCATTTCAAAAGGAGCGTGGCACCGCCAACATATCTAAAAAACATTGCACGTCCAAGCTCATAGACTATAAGAGTTAGGAAAAGCAGATTCGGTATATTAGTGAATAATAATATACGTTTGGGGAAAAAGTGGGCGATGCCACGCGACTTTTTTAAAGGGGTGTGGCGGTTCGGAAAGTTCTTAGCCTATCAATGAAAGAGAATAGTTAGTTTTTCAAAAATATTTTTATTTTTCAATATAATCTCCTGAAACTTCAATAAACTTAGTCCAACGCTTATCTAGCAATTCTATCCCTTGATTAAAATAGTTTTCCTCAAGGTCTTCAAAATAGTGGTTTACAATTGTAATTGCATCTTCATTTGAGGTAAAACGCTTGCCAGCAAGGATTTTTTTTTAGATTTGGGAACAGGTAAAAGTCACTGGGAGCTAAATCAGGAGAATAAGGTGGGTGGTCAAGCAACTCGTACTTTAATTCGTTGATTTTAGCCATTTTTAAAACACTTTTGTGCGCTGGTGCGTTGTCTTGATGAAAAATTATTTTTTTGTGTTGTAAGCCAGGACGATTTTCTCGAATTTGTACATTTAATTGATCTAAAAGGTTGCAATAGTACTCTGAATTTATTGTTTTACCCTTTGGCAGATAGTCAATCAATAAAATACCTTTGAAGTCCCAAAAAACCGTTGCCATAACCTGCCCTTCTTTAGGGCACTTCCTCCAGCTTCAGTCCATTGTTTGGACTGTTCTTTTGTCTCTGGAGTATAGAGGTGGATCCATGTCTAATCAACAGTTATGAAACGACGCTTAAAATCCATTTTATTTCGCTGAAAATGATCCATACAAGCTTGAGAAATGTTCATTTTTATGCGTTTTTGGTCGACTGTTAACAAGTCCGGCACCCATCTTGCAGAAAGCTTTTTCATCTGTAGTTCTTCATGCAAAATTAAATGGACTCGATCATTTGAGATGCCCATGATATTTGCTATTTCACGCACTTTTATTCGTCGATCATTTAATACGATATCATGCACTTTGGCTACAATTTCTGTTGTTGTTGCTGTTTTTGGACGTCCACTACGTGGTTCATCTTCAATGCTTGTACGACCACGTTTAAATTCAGCAACCCAATTTTTTACTGTTGCATATGAAGGAGCACTTTCACCTAACACATTCACCATATCATTATGAATTTCTTGTCTCGATAAACCTTTTTTATGTAAATATTTAATGACACCACGCATTTCTAATTTTTCCATTGTATAAAAATCGCAACAAATACAGTACTAAAGTTATTAACATCGGATTTGGAATATACACTACCAAAGTGTAAAGAAATATGTTCGTTGGAAAAAGTGGGCGGCGCCAAGCACCCTTGGCACATATATAATGAACTTTGTTATAGGCAGATCGTCTTTAAATTAACACTGAATGATAATGTGTGCACACAGAGAACAGATTTGTTCCCACAACCGAATTTTTTGCAAATAATACGAGTATTATTGTGTAAAGAAATACGTTTTGGTAGCAAAATAATAGGCAGATCAATTTCAAATGCACACATAATATTTTTCAAGCTTCAATAATAACTTTGAACTATAAAGGAAGTGATAAATTATTACTTCGATTAAAGCAGCTCAAACTTAAAAAAAATCTTGCATTTACGTATACATAAGAACTTTCGTGCATTTTTGTGTGTTGGAAAACCTCCAAATTAGATATAATCGAGGGTTGCTATTTATATTTCGGGTCCGGCAATAAAAACACAATAATTTACCATTGGAGATGTTTTATTGTTTCTCCTCTAAGATCAATACAACCAGTCATTGGGTGCCAAATCATCTTGAGTGGTCAAATAGCTCATCGTTTCAGCTGATGTGTGAGAGCTCGCATGCAAAATGATCCGTCATTTGTCATGATGCAAAATTATCCGTCTTCTCTTATTATCTTTTCTCATTTTTTCGAACACTGTCGGCAAACAGATGATTGTATACCACCCTTTCGGTATAGCCGGTGCCGTTTCACTAAAGGCACCGGCTATACCGAAAAAACGCAATCATTTGCTTCGATGTACTTCTTCTACGAACAACTTTTGTTGGATTTGGCTCGTCTAAAAAGACCTATACAGTCGAATTCTGTTTTGTTTCGGGTTCATATTCATAGGTCCATGATTCGTAACCTGTGAAAATGTTATACACTACCTTTGAGCTACCGGAGTAATACTTTTTAGCATCCCTTTGCACCAATCCATAGGATTTTTTTTCACGGCCAAATGAACATACAATATCTTATTGATGCTTGTCATACTAAAGCCCAAGGATGCCTCAATCTCACAGTATGTCACATGTATCGATGGTTTCTGGCAAAGTGACCGAAGTTGGACGTCCTTCACGAAATTTATCCTGAAGCGAACGGCGTCCGAGCCTGAACTCTTGGTACCAGCGACTAACAGTGGTTTTTGATAATGCTTCATCGCCAAAAGTCGAAACAAGTTGATTTAAACACTCTTGTCTCGATAGCCCACAAAACAATTCGCCTTCAAATCGCAAACGTTCTGGGTAAAGTATGCTAAAAATTGTCAAATTTTTCAGTGGAGGTACCAGTATTGTCAGGACCCAAAATATTAATAGTATCCCTCGTCTTACTTCAATAAGATTCAATTTATAAGTGTACAAATTATACTGAATATATTACTTATATTTATTTCTGTAAAATCGTATTTGA
Organism: Hydrotaea diabolus; assembly: GCA_963513945.1. Classification (NCBI taxonomy): domain Eukaryota; kingdom Metazoa; phylum Arthropoda; class Insecta; order Diptera; family Muscidae; genus Hydrotaea; species Hydrotaea diabolus. Next base: position 13,783,019 of record OY740716.1, on the reverse strand, counting down.
AGGTAGCAAATAGCACCGGACTACGCCTAGTCACTTATAATTCGCCATTGTACAAATAAGTATATTAACTAAATATCTATTTATTGTAGTGAACATTTGTTAAATTCAACTGAAAATACTTAACCATTATGGGTATTTGTGCACTATTAACATTGTTACTAACAAAAATAAAAAATACAAAAAGTTATTTTAAAATATAATCTAAGTTGCTTTTGTTATCCAGACCGATATTTAATTAATTGATAAAAAGAGACATCGTTAAAAAAAACTTTTTTTTATAAAGATATCATTCCTACGAATGATATTGCCAAATATGTAAATATTATTGACTTGTTTGTGGGAACAAAAACCGTAATTACAGATCATTTTTACCTTAGGGAATCGCGAGTGCATTTGTTTTGGCCATCACTGTATGTGCTGAGCGACGAATAATCTCAAAAGCAGCGATGCAAACTTGATGGTTTTTCCACTACCTGTGGTGATTTTTGAATGTTTTAGAAAAATTTGCGATTTTAAGTACTTATACCTAGTGCCTGTAGCGATATTCACCTCAAAATTTTATATTACTTTTTTGCCCTCAGTTGTCTTTCGAATTATTGAGGTCGTAACTTCTCATCCCATTAAAAAATCCTTTCGCTCGATACAGATAATATTTTACAATTTCTAGATATTATTATTTTTATGATTTGTTCCGCAGCGAATTATTTGATGTTTTTTGCGCGTTCTGTAGCGGTTTTGCAGCTTTAATCCGTAGCGATTTTTTGGATCGATGCAGTTGGCGACACTGCTCAAAGCGTTGCGTACTTGTATTACAAAATTGGTTTGTGAGTATGCTAACTTATATTACTGTGCAGGAGCGTTTTTGGCTATGACATCACTTAGTAACACTGCCCATCCAAAGATGGCGCGGGCGAGCAGAAGCAAAACAGCCAAGCCGCAAACCATAATAATAAGTACAATGTGTATGCCATATCTCTACTAACATCCTGTAGATGGTGCTGCGGTAGTTTTACGTTGTTGTAACTAAAGAGTATATTATTGAAAGAGGCTCCTGTTCGGCGAGCTAGACACCTTTTCTTCTTCTAAGCATTCAAAATTGTTAAACACTTCACCGAAGTATGCTTTTGTTATCCGGACCGATAGTTAATTACTTTATAAAAAAGATATCGTTAAAAATACGATTTTTATACAGATATCATTCCTTATTGTATGCTTTATTTGGAAATTCATTGCAACATCATGAAATGTTGATCGGAGGCCCTTGAAGTATACGATTATTGGTCCAAGATAGCGGTCAAACGTATTAACCTTTGATCCGGAAATTTGCATGATAATGGCTTAATGATCATAAGCTGTGAAATTTGCTTTAATTTAAGTACCTATATGTCCATATTTCCTATTGATCGCCCGTTTTGACCATACGGGACGTTTTTGACCATATGAGCCGAAAGTCTAGCAAATATAAGAATTAATTGGCGTTGTTGAAATGTCCAGAATGTTTTGTTAATGACCTGTAATTACCTGAAGCAACAACTAAAGCCCAAAACTAGTTTTTTTTGTGCGGAAAGAATGTTCATCTTTTTTCAAAAAGAAAATAAGTTTTACCCTAATAAAAATATAATACGAGCTAAAAGACCAGAAAATCAGTTTTCTTACCTTAAGCGTTTGTATTTTAAATCGTAGCCACACAAGAAAAATTGTCTTTTCTGAGGCATCAGGGATTTTAGAAAGTGCCTTACAAACTACTGGCTTTGTTAGTTTCTAGTATGGTTCTAAAAGTCTATTACCGATTAGTCGACTTTTTCTTGCAAACATTGAAATTGCCGATTTTAATAGACTAATGGACTTTAACGTTCGACTTTTTGCTACCAGCTTAAAAAATATTAATACACTATGTGGCAGAATATTATAAGTTAGTTCAAGGCAAATGTTAGTAACTACCAAATTTAAGCAAGACCCACATTAATGTTTACCAATGTAATTAGAAGCATGAGCTGATTCGATTTGAAGTGTTTAATCAAACTACAGATCGCAATTGTTGTCTGATCTTCATGAAATTTAGCTGAACTGCAATTTTATTTACCAACAACGGAAATTATTAAAATTAGTTCAGTTTAAGATAGACGTCTCTATGGAATTTAACACATTTCATTACGACGATCGTTTACCAGGCCAAAACAAAGGTCAATCCCGATATTAGATACAAACGTTCTAGAACGCTCTTACTAGATCAGTTTTTTATAAAATTTCGTATTACTCGTATAAGTATATGGTGGGCCATTTTAAATTTGAATCGCCAGTATAAAAAAAGTATTAATAATTTTTTCAAATTTCTAATTTTATTTTATGTCATTTAATAATGGAATACCATCCGATGCAGTGATGCCAATTTCTAAATAGAGAAAAAACACCGTCCAGCCAAAAAAGGGGTGAAAACGGGTACATTTTTTACAATGAAAGTGTAAAAAAGCACCGTTTGCTTTAAAATTGTTTTAAATCAAAAAAATATTGAACGAAAACAAAACAATTCATTTCATATAGCAGTTACCTTTTTAGATCTATATTTATAGTATATACACATATATATTATATAAGTATATATGTAGTTACATTGAGAACTAGAAGTTTAAATTTCTGTTTCAGATACATTGGATCGATAAAGTACTTAAATCTTTTGTATAAATCGCTATGGTTTATTTTACTGTATACGCTTATAGGTAACTCTCCCGCATTTCCCGCATTCTAACGCTGAATTCAGCGTTAGAATGCGGGAATGAAAGTAAAAACAAATAAAGTGTCACATTCTTTTAACGGATTTCCTCTCATAGAATCTTTGAAATTGTGATCTTCTATCCAGAATTCATTTGATCTCTCAATTCTGGAATTAGTAAACTTGTTTATGAAGTCTATAACGCCTTTTCTTTCATTTTTAAATATATTATCTATAGTTATTAAAGACAAATTCTGTAATATATGAACATTTTTTTGGAGCTTTAGTCTTCACTCAGTTATAAGCTTCTTAGTTAATTTGACTTATTTTTGCACTATAATTTTGTTGTCGCTATTGCTTATGCTGTAATCTTTACAAGACTTTTCGAAATTATATCCAAGGTTAAAAAAACTCGTTTGTACTTTCATCTAAATTACCCTTTAAACAATCAAAAATGACCGAAGGAAATGAAAAAAGCCATTATAGAGTTAAACGTGATCGGCGCTGCCTGCTTCAAAGGCTTAATTCACTCTTTGTTCTTTTTTCAAAATTGCACCTAAAAAACTAACTTGTCATTAGCCATGTTCTTTTCGGGTAACTAGCTAATTTACCTAGTTAGTTAGCAATATGGTATTCTGGCAACATTCAACAGTATTTTGAATTAGGTGGCAGCATAAGCTCAACAAAAGTTTGTTTACAAACAAACAGGCAAAACAAATTGTGGAAAACGAATTTTGTTATTTCGAATAGTTTTTTGTTTTGTTATCATTTTATTGAAAAATAATGTCTTCTTGAGCATGTTGGTAGGCACTTCTCTTTCTCCGGGGACATTCAAATTCATCCTTTCTGGCTTTGTAGAAAGGCAACAGCATCAACGTCTCGTTCCTTGTCTACAGTTTGCGTTTAGTCACTCTTAAATTAATTTCTCTAAATCTTAACAATAGACATTTTCACTTACCGTTTTTGCATCATTGTAATTTATGGAAATTTATCGGTTTTATCGCGCCTTTTCTATTTTTTTCATTCTTTTCATTTTGTTTCTGTATCAAGAACAAAATACATATGTGACGTGCAAAATAGAAAGGGACCTAAGTGTAAAAACCAGTTTTGTTCAGGAAAGCCATTTTAAAGATTTAAATACGTGTGTCTTTGGTGTACCATCACTTTCATAAAACGCGCTTATCACTGGGAGGGAACACTTTTGGGGATCATTGGATCGGTCTCATCATTGGATTTCGATGCTCAGATGTTGTGCACATCAAAAAAAAAGTGCAAATTGATTTTTTTCCCCTTAGGTCCCTTTCTCTATGCGCTGTCACATATTGTGTTATAAAAGCCGGGTGTGTCATAATATTTTTTTTGTTAAAAAAATAAGTTAGGTAACTCTAACTCGTTTCGTTATCGAGTAACAGCCAACTCGGTTTAGTAACTTGAAAAGAACACGACGAAAATCGAATAATCAGCCGAAATTGTAATGTGAGCCCTGTGGTTTGAGCCCTTTGGATAATTTTGAAACTTGAAACCGAAGTTGCCATTGAAGAGATTCGACTGGAAATAATTGAAAATGTACTGACAAATTGGGTTGATTGGATGAGGTACTGCCGAGCCAGTTGTGGTAATCACATGATTTATATTGTGTTCCATCATTAAAAAACAAACTTCAACCGTGCCAAAAATTTGAAAAAAATTATAAAAAAATATAAGTTACAGGCGATTTTAATTTTAAATCGCCCACCCTGTATGATAATGGACACATTTATATTATGATGGACAGGCATCCATTGGATTATATAAAATAGCCCCATACAAATGATTTGGTGCCTAATTATTTTTATACAGCTTGACAACCATATAATGGGTTAGTAAATAATAGTAAAATGTTTGCATGAAGCCAAACATAAATTTATTTTCGCTATTTGGCTAAATTCGGTTGACGGACTCCAATGCGAAAATCCGGACCACTTAAACGTGGGCATATTGGTACCAAAACAATAATGAAGTTTTCTCACAAATTCGAATACATGTTGAGCACCTTGGACAGTCCAAAAGTCGGATTTCAATTGGCTTTTCTACACATTCAGTCGTTAAAGATAGACTTAAGCTGCCCACTCCTGACGATAACCTTTTTATCAACCCGGCCCATGTGTCCAACACTTACCTTAACCAAAGAAATGAATCAATATTTGGCTTCGAAGCAAAATTTTGAGTACCCTTATGTCTATATTAACCATGGTCCGTTTCGGGCCATGCGTCTAATTCTAATCTCATCCGAAACATCACTTTGCATTTGGATTTGTTTAATTTAAGTACCCGTATGTTTCTCACTGACTACGTATTGATAGCCCGTTCTGACCATTCGGAACGTTTTTTGGGTCACATGAGCCCGCCCTAAGCTTTCTTTGAGAAAACTAAGAGCGTCGCAACTAAATATCAAAATACCCGATACCCAAAACAGTGTATGTTTTTTTCGAGGTTCAATAAGTACATTAAAGGGAATCATTTTTTGGCCAATTATCATTCCAAACTGGTTACGAAATAATTCGTTTGACTTGGGTTGTGCTTTTAACAGACACACGGACGGATGGATCGTCTTAAATTTTAGGGCATTTATTGATAAAAATACTTTTGAGCGTCTCCGATCAATATTTCGAGGTGTTATAAACGGAACGACATTTACAATCCATGCTTCGGTGGATTGTATAAATAAGAGATGTAAAAAGTAGCGACAGTCTCGAATAGGACAACGTCGAAATAAAAGACGATTAATTGGCTTTTTACCACAAAAACACGATTAGTCAAAAGTCCATTTTTTATATTTTTTTGATTAAAAACAGGTCGAAAGTCGACTGTTTGCATCCACGTTAGAACCGTAGTTCTAAGTTATAAAGAAAATGTTGATAACCAGACTCGGCTTTTAAAGTGAGGTGGTATTGTTCCCCGCACCTGCGTCAAGGTCTTTTTTTAAAATCATAATAAACTTTTTAACCTTTTGAAGAAAAAACTTTATGCCCGTCCTGGAAACGTCAGACTAATAATGGCGCTCACTTTTTAACAGGTAAGTTAAAGACATTGAAGTTGCCGCCTGGAAAACTCGATTGTGTTCGCTAAAATAAAGGCAATTTTGGTTTGACATGGCCTTGCCTACTTCTCCAAACTATGCGTGATACTGTTTCGGGGAGTTTACATTTTTTTCAATTCTTTCTTCTATATTCGGTATCACTTTGAATAAAATAAAACATTGTTTTTTTTGCTACATAATAAATTTGTTTTTTGTTTCTTTATTTCATCATTTTTAATGCGTTTCTTGTTTTGTTTCTGTTGTATTCGTAATAATAATAATAATCGTAATAATTATAATTGTAATGAGAAACATAATAATAATAAGTTTTTATATATTTATAGAGTTGGGGGATGTGTATATAAGATTTCACAATGAAAAAAATTAAGTTGTAAAATGTTAAACTATTTTTATATTATGTATATATTTATATATCAAAGTATATATTTATATGACAATAATAAAACCTAAGTCCTAGAAACAAACATTAATTATACAAAACACAATTCGACCATTGTTATTACAACAAACAAATAATTAAAAAACATGTATTATACCCAGAGTACCACAGAGTGGTGTAGGGTATAAACAGTTGAAAATTTGAAAAAATAATGATAAAGAAAACATAGGCAAAAAAGTATATATACTATACCAGTAAACTACACTAGTCAGTGTGATTTTAAGGGCCGTTCACTATCTGTCACTACACAAAAACAAAAATCGCACAGTGTATATCGAACATTGTGGTAACATATGCTACGTTCAATGTTAGTGCTACGCAAACTTAGAGTCCAATTCCAGAAGACTTTTAGTGACATAGGCGTTGACAGGTGAACATTTTAACTAAACAAAATGTAGGATTTAAAAATATTTCCTTAATTGAAATTGTTATAAACTGAATTTAAATAATACCAATTCAACTAAATAGTAATCATTTCGTGTAGTTCGATTTAATTCGCCAGGAGGACAGGGTGTAAGTTATGGGAGGGGAGCCTGCTGAGAAAGTCTCCAGATTGAGTGATTTTTTTTTTGGAAAATTGTTTTGTGTGTGTTTGTCATATGCTTTATTAAAAGTGTGTGGTTGTTTGGAGGGGAATTGGAAAGAAATTGTGGTAAAATTTGAAATTGTTTTCTGTTAGTTTAATTTTTGTTTTTATTTTTTCCTTTAGCAAACTGTTGTGTAAATTTGCTTTAGTTTTAGTTTCAATTCTTGTTAAAAAATGTGTGTTGTTTTCCTTCATTTCATATGAGTTTTTACAAAAAATTACATAAGGGATTTTATAAATTTATCCATGTTTCCATTACTTATGTTATGAATATTTATTAATTGTTAGGTTTTTTATTATTGTTGGTTTTATACATAATTCAGTTTTGCTTATTTGATTTCTTCAATATTTTATTTTATGTTTTTCTTGCCTCATATTAAAAAAATGAAAATTTACAGTTTTGGTTATAGGGTGTGGGTGTGGTATCTTTGATTTTTTTATTTCAATTTTTTTTGTATATCTGTTATTTTTATTTGCAAAATTTCGGTTTGATGTTTTTCTGTATGGTATAGCAAATCTTTTTGCCTTTTTTTGCTTCTTTTTTATTTTTCTTTAATAATTTAAATCATGTTTTTCCTTCTCTGCATTTAGGAATCTCTACAAAATTCATAAGTTTTTGTTGTTGTTTTTTTGTTGATAAATAAGCCAAGGTATTTTGGGCAATTAATTTAAAATAAATATTGTTTCCTGCTAGTTCTAGTTTATCCTGATTGTGAGGAAGAAATTTACATATTCAAAGTGTTGAGAACATTTCTTTCCCATTGGTTAGAAATTAAAAAAAAAACAATGCAAATATGAATAAGGAAATGTTGGCTAAAATTTTTGAGTTTCCCTCCGATTTGATGTCTTGTTTTATTTACCGTTTTTTGTAATACAAATGTTGTTGTGCTTAATTATTATTCGTTTTAAATAAATATTTATGTTTGCTGCAAACAAGTTGTTTTATTTTTTTTTATTTGTAATTTTTTAATTAAATTTCTTAAATTTGTTTAATTTTCTTGTAATTTTTCTTTGTCGCTTGTGTAAATTTTTGTTTATTGAATACTTTTTCTTATAATTTTTTTTTTGTTTTATTTTGAAGCCATTTATATAATGCTCTTAAAAAATTGTATATTTATTTCGCTTTTAAAAAACTTTTATTTATATTTATTAGTTTATATGTTTAAGTGTATGTGTGTGTTGGTTTTATTATTATTATATATGTATGTATGCTACATTTAATACAAGTAATATTTATAAATAAATGTCTGAGTGTGTGTGTATGCGTGTGCAACTATTTATTAGTACATACATACATACTTTTAATTATTATTTTTGATAATTTTTAAAATGTACACCACTTTTTTGCTGTCTGTCTTTCAATCCTAGTACCTTGGTAATTTATTTGTAATTAAGGGGGAAGGATTCACCTAAACCAAGGTTTTTGCAAATATTATGGGACAAAATATGCGTCGAAGAGTTTGTCAATGCCTTCAAGAGTCTGTATACAAGTATTTTTAATGACAGCAACACTTTTATAAATTGAGAAATTCAGCCCTTGGCTCTGGTTGGCTACCTATTCATTAAATGAAATAAAACATATCAAAAACGTTTGGATTTGTGGTAAAATTGAGCGCAGATCATATTTCGAACATTTCCACACCACTATAAATTTTAACCCGCCAATTGTACAGTGATGATGATCATCATTTTTGACGTTTTGTCATTACGAAATTTTGAGTAATCGCACCTTTTAACAGTACTTGCTGCCATGCATGGTACGGGTCGAACGGTTTGCCATTTTAAATTTTCTGTGTGGGTTTCTACAGACTCTTAATATGAAATGAATATTTGATGTGCTTAAATTCATAATTCAAATTTGCTTAAGTGAACACCCACTACATTCTTGACTACAACGCCACCGCTTGCTTGAGAAAGATTAGTGCTTAAAATAAAAATTATGTTTATTAAATAAAAAAGCAAACATCATTAAAAATATCAGTTCATTATTAAGCGTTTAAAAAAACTTTTTTTAAATACGAAATATCATGTTATTTCAACAAAAATATGTCTTAAATTTTTCTAAAGATTTGTTGCATTTCCATAAACTGGCTAACACTGCATTTTCCGAACCAACTTTTAAAACTTAAGAAATTTCTAGGAAAAAAAAATAATTTATACAATTTACAATTTGTCTAAAACAATATGTATGAACACACACTGTCTTACAGTTAAATTCTAAAAAAAGAAGATGAGATGAATAAATTTTACAAAAACTTAAAACAACATGTTTCAATGTAAATTCGATATTTTTGTTTTGATGTCTTTTGTCGTTCAATTCTTCTTGTTGTAAGGCCAAATGTATACTTAAAAATTAAAATCGTAATAATAATAGGTTGTAGTTACAGTTAGTTGGTAGTTATAGGTAATAAATATAAAATGTCCATAAAGTAAAAACAACAACTAAAATACGAAAAAATATAATTCAAATCAGCACGACACATATATATTTTTTTCTTTAGCTTTTGTTGTTGTTGTAAATAGTACGTACATAGTTTACAAGAGAAGTTTACAAAAATTGTACAAAATTTTACAAAAAAATCTGTTTAAAATCGCTTAGAAAAATTTACAAAAATCTCCGTTGTTTTGTATAAAAAGTTGTGGTTATGTTTTGTTGTTGTTGGTCAGCATATTTTACAAAAAAGCATTTAATTGTCACTTTTCATTGGAGTTGTGAATATGTGTGTGTGTTTTGTTTATATGTATATTTCCGTCCATTTTCTATACAAATATTTACTTTTTTTTACAATGTTTTAAATTTAAATTTTTGAAAATTTCTTTAAAATCATATTTTAATTATCGAAATTTTCGAAAAACTAAATCAATTGAGAAGTTTTCTCCTTTGTTATGTTTTTGGTCTATTCAGTTGAAGTCTTATATGTTTTTTTTTTACAAAAATTATACAAATGAAATTTACAGAACTTTGTAGTCTCTTTTTACAATTATTCAGGTGATGTTTGAGTCTTTGCCTGAAAGTTTTAAAAGTGGTAGTGTTTTCTTAAAGTAATATACTTGGCAGTTTTGTGGAAATGCAACAAACATTTAAGTATAAAAATAGATGACATTTTATAAAATTAAAATTATTCGTTAAAGTCCCTAAAGAATAATTATTTATGTAATAATAAATTAAGAGGTGGGCTAGAAATTTGACTTAAATGAAAATATGAATGTAAAAATATAATAAAATAAAAAAGACCAAAAACAAAGGCCCGAGAAGCCTGCATTGCTTGTTTCATACGCTGCGAATTAATAATTAACTAAATATATTCAAACTTTAAGGAAGCTTTAAAATCATTTCTCTTCGAGCGTCGACCATAGAAATGGCTGCGACGATACCTTTATTTTGAGGAATTTTTTGAAAGGTTTTGTAACTACCCAATGTTAACACATAGGCAGAAAAAAGAGTGCTGGTAGATTAATTTGAAAAGCATATTTCAAAATTTCTTTAAGCTTTTGATAAAATTTCCGTAGTAAAGTTGTCGATGATCTAGAGTTTCTCGTTAGAATTTTAGAAAAATCATAGTATAGAAGAATACGGATATAAGGTCAGTAAAAAACAAGTTTCGTTCGTATAAGCGTTTTTTCTTATAAGCAATTGTAATTAATTACACGGTCTTTGCAACAATTTAATATCTGCGTTTTTTTATATATACAGGATGTTTTTTATCCCTTACTTACTGTATAAGAGTGAATATTCTTAAAATTTCTCCTTGACATAATCTTAAATCATTTTTATATACGCATTATTAAGTCTACTAGAGTATAGGCCAATGAAAAAGTCAACTTTAAAGTATAATTGTTTGAGTTCTTATAACGTTTTTTTTTAGAAATACAGCGACCATTTTTCAGATTTTCAAAAAATTAATCCAGGTAGTTACTGATATAAGAACATCTCTTATGAGAAAAAACTTACATTAAAAGTTTTGGCAAAACACCTTGTATTTCATTATAAATAAGAATAAAAACAATTATGAGAAAGAAAATGTCGATATTTCTAAACTTTCTTATATCCGTAATCTACTGTAGTATTAAATTAGTCACGAATACGGGTGATTTCAGATCATTCTCAACTGTGATTTATGATAGACAACTTTTTCACTGCAATATAAGTCCCATCGGCTTTAAAAATATTATTTAAAAATATTAAAAAAAATGATATTTGCATGTTTTCGGAAATTGTCAATCAATCAATTGGTTTGCTTGTTAAAAACAAATGTTTCTTGAAAACTAACCACAAGTTATATCATTTTTATTGAATGGATGCACCAATGGACATCAAGCTGGTACGTGAACATTCATTTATGCTTTTAGGAATAATTTTTTTCCCCCGGTATTTGATGGAAACCGATCGATTTAAACCGAAATCGATCTTGTTACTAAAATTTTAAATAAATCGTGATATGTTGGATTTTTTTTGATTGATTTCAATTCAAATGCAATAAATTAATATGAATGTGTAAAACATATTAAAAATATATATTCGATTAAAATCTCAAATCGACAGCAAAACGACTTTGATCGATTTCCATCAGATAGTCGATAATTTCGATTCCACCATAGCCACTAAACGCAAATTTCAAAATTCCTAAAATGCGTTGTCAAAATACAAAAACAACAATTCTTGTTTTGTATTATTCAAAGAGAATTTCTATTTTGATAGCCACATTTTTGACCCTTATAAAGCCAAAAAAGTAAGCTCTGACTGAGAGGAAAGCATCACATAGATATAACCTCTGAGGGTTTATTAAATTTTATAAAAGATTTCGAATGCAAAATACGCACTAAGGACAAATAAAGAAATATTTTATTTGAAGATTTTTTTCCCTAATATTCCAAACGTTGTTCAAACTTATCCTAATTTTGAATGTATGTCAGCTCAATATTGTAGGGGTTTTAATCATGTCTATCTTCTCTAGATTCTGTTCTACCATCGATGATTTTTGTATCGAGTTGGTCCAAAAACCCAAGGGAAGGTATTACACAGTCATTAGGAACACGTTGTAGAATAATTTCAAGTAGTGATATTTTAAGACAACTATTACTTATGGGGTGATATTTTCACTCCAATGTATTTATTTGCATATACGAAGATGTTCTTCAAAACGCAGCCACATAGGTTTCGAAAGTATTCGTAAAACGCGCGTTATTGATGATTTATTATGAACAAAACATAAGCTACCATTTTTCGGTCATGAAATTTATCTGAAAATTTAAAAAATTACATTCAGCAGACCGGCAAAAATTGACAAATGCAGATCGCCACGACTACATTTTATTATTCCCTTTAATTCAAAGAAGTAATTCCAGACGAAATGTGTCCGTTTTGAGATTTTTCTTTCGTTTACACGAAATGAATCACCGCTCTTCCTTTGTTGATAATGGCGCCTCTTAGCACATGGTAATGCCGTGCCAATGATCCCATTCTATTCTATTCTTTTTTACCTGCGGCAGCTGTGACCCTTTCGAGTGTGAAAGTGCGTAAATAAAGCACACATACATTAGCACTGTAAATTAAATTATTGTTAATTTAAGTATAACCTTTATTGACAAATAAATAAAACGCTATATTTTGTGTGAATTTTTTTTTCTATTTAAGATCAATCGTTTAGTTCAAATAATGTCGACTCTATTTGGTTTTGCTTGGCGTAAGCACTTGGAACAGTTAAGCGTTATTTTTGTAGAATCGTTTTCAAGAGCACCTTTACAGGCGAAAAGTTGTCGGAAGCGGCGCCAATTGTTTTACGGAACAGGGGCAGATAGACAGTTTGTTCTTAAATCAAAAATATTGGCTATACATCACAGTATTTAATGCGCAGCACTTTTTAAATTCAAAAGTTGACCACATTACACGCGTTTATGTTCGCAAACTTTTTTCTTGTTTTGTTAGTGGATAGAAAATTGTTAAAGGTTGTGATAAGAATTCGATGAAATATGTAGGAAAAATAACTTGTTGTTTAGAAAAGACAGAAAGCTTGTGAAATAATTTAGTTTAGGCTTGTTGTAAACTTCGCAGTTTCCAGTTTGACTACAAACGCGCATTTGGATCAGCTGATTGGCATGAGTAAAGAGTAACTACAAACATGGAGAATTTAAAACGGGACACAAATTTTTTACAGTTTAAAATCCAAATACTGGCATCTGTTCTTATGCCGCATAAATTCGACAGCTGCATACATCATGGACAATCTGAGTTGAGGACAGCGTATAATGTTGCTTATCACCGAATACCCTCCGCTAAACTGAACCAAGATCCTTGTCAAATAACAAAGTTAAAACTACACGAATCTTGAAATCGATTCTTCGGATGTCAATCATCAATCTGTTTCCGAACCAAATTTCTTTACCATTGAGAACAAATTACAGGGCTATAAATTTCTTTCTATCAAGAATAAAATATTACATTTTATTTACCCTGTATATTTTTCTTTCCCTAGAAACAAAATATATAGAGCGTGGGAAAGCTTATTCAGTTTTTTTACTGATAAATAAGAGAAACAAATCGAGGAAGAAACCGGAAAATGCTTTTGGGAATTCTACAAATTCACTACGTTTATATGTTGATATACGCCCCTGTTCCGTAAAACGATTCGCGACGCTTCCACAACTTTTCGCCTGTTCCGGTGTTCTTGAAAACGTCTCTACACAAAATATAAATAGAGTCGACAATATTTGACTAAAATATTGACCTTTACTATAAAATAAAAATATACACACAAAATATAGGGGTATTTTTTTAATTGTCAATAAAAATTATAATTTTATAATAATTGAATAAACAACATGTTTGTGTGTTGTACTTACGCGATATCAAACTCGAAAGGGTCAAAGTTACCGCAAGATAAAACAGATCCATAGAATGGAATCATAGGCATCGGATTGTTGCATTACCATTTGGCAAGAAACACTATGTGTAAATAAAGGAAGATCGGTGATTCATTTTGTGTCAACCGACAAAGTGTCAAAACGGATATTTTAAATGATATATTTTTAATAGAATAATAAAATGCAGTCGTGGATATCTGAAATTGTATATTTTTGCTGGTCTGCTGAATACGATTTTACGAATTTATAGAGAAATTTCATTGTCGAAAAATGGAAGCTTATGTTTTATTGATTTGACTTTTAATCTCATTTTTCGTTTCGTTGAAGAACACAAAAAATTGAAAAACACCTAATACGCGCGTTTTGCAAAAACTTTTAAAACCTATATGGCCGCGTTTTAAAGAGCATTTGCGATAAATTACTTCTGGGAGGAATTTGATTTATGATCGATGTATATGAATATTATTTCGAAAGTACAGTAACAATGGACAGAGTTCAGATTTCCCTATAAGTGGACTACAATCTTACCCTGACAGCTGAAAATTTCTCAATTTTAAATTATTTTTTCTTCTATCAAAACGAAAGTGAATAAATCGAAAAAAAAGATTTGTTGAAATTTAAAGAAAGAATGAGCGAAGTAAAATTAGGATTTAACAGGTTTACAGATAGATAGATATTTTCTTTTAATATTTCTCAACTTTTAAACATCAATACGATTTGTAAATTACTTCTTGGAGAATTTTAATTCACTATATCGTTGTAAGCCCTTTTAGTTTTCAAACTAAACCTGCTTAAAGAAATTCCGAAGTTCTACCGCACGTGTAGAAAACGTAGATACAGCTAAACAAAAACGAAATTTTGAAAAAAGAAAGCCAAAACATATTTATTTTTGCGTATATTTCTTCTTTTGTTGCAGTTGATTTTCATTAAAAATTAATGTGTAGTTGTTTTTTTTTAATATATAACCATTTTTGATAAAGAATTTACAAACATATTTTCAATAATAATTATAATTTTTCTCTAAATAAAAAAGCGATGACGATGACGATTTACAAAATAGACAAATTAAAGTTTATAAAAGTAAATAATATTTATATTTTTAGTTTTATAGTATGATTAATACAATAAGAGTTATAAAATTATTATTAACAAAGCGCAAAACTTTTCATCAATTCTTTATCTTTTTGAGTGGGCGTCGTAACGGGTCTATCGCCACTTTAAACGATGACGAGTGACAATTGAAATGACACCAAAACGAAAGTATAATTGAAAAAACTTAATTTCTAAAACAAATCGTGGAGAAATTATAAATTCTGTTTAAAAACTAAATGAGTTTGTTGGTTAAAAATTAATCATAAAGAGAGAAAGTTGGGTAAAAATAATAATAAATTAAACAAAATTAATAGTGACTTATACAGGTTGTTGCCATTTCATTCGTTTAAAAGCGAGGATTTCTTAGATGACATGTTTTTTTTAATATTTAAACAAAAAATATCTGTTACTGTAGAGACGATTTGGTGGATTTTGAAAACAAAACGAAAAGTTTTATCATATTGAAAAATTTTACAAAATAGAGATTGGTTGTTATCACTCTTTTAACTTAACAGAATTTGGGGGAGGGGAGGATGGATCATGATGTGGATGGGGCGTAGGGTTATGCATATTTTTACAAAAAAATTACAGAAATTAGTATTAACAAATATATAGGGCATGTATAGGAAAGGGGATATGGTGGGATAGTGGAGGAGGAGGGCAGTCCTTTTAATTACAGAGATATACAGTGCTTTTTTGTATCCAAAATTTATAATTTAAAAAGAAAATTTACAATTTGTTAAGTGTTTGCGTGTATGATTTCAGGGGTATTCACTAGGTTGAAAATGTGCGACAAGATGGTGCCGTTTTAAGAAAAAAAATAAAGTCAAGTTCTAGGGTTGTCTATTTTAATTTCAATATAAAATTTCAACTTCGTGTGTACTTATGTTTTTCTTTTAATTCGAAGTATATTATAAAAAGTTTTGTTAAGAGTTGTTTTGTGTCTCAATTTGGAGTTATTTGCAGTTGTTATAAACCTAAGTTTAATAAGGATTTAAAATTTGTTGTGTTCAACTAAAGAAGTTTTCTTTGCATAGAGTCAAATATTCGATAGATCTTTTCCATTTTTTTTTTTGGTACAAAATCTTGTGTTCTCCATAATTTTGGCTTTCCATAGAAAACTTATCCCACATCGCAAGAGGGGTGTGTGTGTGTATGAGTGAGTGTGTTTGGTTAAATTGTTAAAAATCTAAAGCTACTTTTAAACTTGTTTCTTTCACTAATTATTAATTTAATTTATATAGTAGAGAATATTTATAAGAGATTATATTTTATAATATTTATATATTTCTGATGATATATCAATCAATGTATTTATGTGTTGTATGAAAGTTTTTTTTTTGTATATTTATCAAAATGTAGATGAGTGAGTTTATTTTCTCCGTCTCCTTTGCAAATGTTTACTTAATGAGAATATTTATATATAAAATATATGCAATATTGTGTTATTAATTTTGTTTTGCATAAAAAGCGGTTGCTTAAACAGTTCTTGGTGACTTTGTGAGAATTCTCAGAGGGGGAAGCTAAACCTGCCTAGAATGTAATTTCGACAAAACCCATTAGATCTAAAGTTCTTAATCCAAAAGTTATTTTAGTTAAAGCCCGAAATAATGCTAGGCTTTTGGATTGGTAAAATCTTTTTAAAGCATAGTTCTCTAACAATTTATAAAAAAGCTGTCTAGTTGTTTTAATTGTGTTTGGAACTTTCATGTAAATAATTCGCCTTTCTACTCGCTGCACAGTTTTGCTAGATATGAGTTCGGGTTACAATAATTTATATAATCTCTCAAATATACTCCTTTGGAAATTTTTTATGTAGAGTAAACACCGGTTTTGTAAGAGGCGATAATTTACTGACATAACGAGCTTAATTTTCTTTTGACGATTTATTTTCACAAGAAGTAGATTTTGTTTTTGGTAAACAAGACTGAAAGTCTGTTTTTACAAAACGAAAGAAAAAGCCAACTAGTCAGAAACAAAGGGAAAGCCATTATCGCGAGAGAAAAAAGGAATCGTTAGCAGTCGCAGGCGAAAATATTGGTTTAAAATGAATTTATTTGTCAAGACTTATACAATATCTATGCAAAAATATCTTTAAACATGTACTTGGAATGTCACATCACATCAATGATAAAACAAGTTTCGTTTGTTGCAAAAAGCTGTTAAGTTGCTGAATGTCCTTATTAGGTTGAAAAATGTTTGTTTTCTAAATTTTTACTAAAGTTGTTGACAGCCACAGGTGACAAACTGTTAAATCGTACTAAACATTCTAAAATGAACGTTATTCCAAAGATGTATAAGCTATTACATTTATTTTAGGATCCAATGCAATTCGTTTCAAAACGATTAAAGTTTTCAGACCCATTATTTTTGTGTGATGCAAATAATATAAATTTTTACTTAATTCCTTTCTAGTCGATTTAATGCAAAGGAAGTCAAATCACAAAACTGGCATCAGATATTTTGTGAAATAAGTAATTATAATAACATAAATTATAATTCATTTTGAATGTAACAAATTGATATCTATTACCACAACATGTCCAAGTATTTACGAATTTCGTATCTGACTTTAATTTGATTTGTCCAATCAAAAGCACCTTTTTTAATTTGCTACTGAATAGATTAAACTGTGTGTCCCAGTTTCTTCGATTTGTCTATCGTGGCAAAGCTCACACAAAAAAGTATTTAATGTTGAATATCGTTCCGGGGAAATTGGCAATTAAAAGACGAATTCCATTTTATTCTTAAGTTTTGTTCCAGCAAATTTAATGAAGCGTTTCAAAAATTACTTTCATGCTGCTACAATAGGTGTCGATTAAAAACTTTAATTCTTTGCTCACTTATGGTTATAGAAGAAGAGATGCTCGAGAAAACAAAACACCTATAAACCTAATTAGCAGGGCGTAGAAGCATGATGTGAATCATCAATGTTTCTGTGAAATGTTCACTATAGCTCCATTTTGACAAGGCAATATTCCCTCTAAGACATTCCCAAGAACTGTACACGTTGGGTGTGTCATAATTATTAAGACGATCAATGCTGTTTCATTTTATTTGGGGTCGCACCGCCTTTTGTAACGGAGGTGGTGGACATACGAACAAACCGTTTACATATTGATTAGAAATCTTATTTTCGTAAAAAGTTTGACTCTCATATACTTAATTCCGATTCTCATGTTTTCTTGTATATTTGTCTTCTAAATGACTTTTAGTTTTTTCCATTTTTTGTTTGTTTTAATTCTTATAATTGTTGTTGGTTTTTTACACAAAAGTTTACATAAGTTGTTAAGTTGTTTGTTTTTTTTGAACATTACACATTTTGTTAGTTTTTATACATTCAACACAATATTTTTTTTGTTTTCAACATATATATATAGTTTTGGTTGTTGTTTAATATTAAGAAGGACTTAAATTTAAAAAAGAGGGTTTTGTTTGTTATTTTCAAAAACGAAATCTACACTTTTACACTTACAGTAGTACATAAGACGAACAAAAGTACAAATTATACATAAAGAAATAAAGTAAAACATTCAGTTTTCACACACGTTTAAAGGGGGAATCGTTTTTTAAAAAACTATTCTCTCACTCTAAAATGTATCGTGGTTTTTAGGAATTTGTTTCAGTATCTTTTTTGTTTTCACTAAATCTAAGAGAATTATTACAAACAAATTATTTAATCAATATTTATATAAAAAAAAATAAGGAAGTGATTTTCCGAATGATTTTGAGATTTTTTTAATTCACAGAATTTTATTTTTTGGTTTAAATAAGTAATTTTTTGTTGGTTAAGATATTTTTGCTGTAGGAAATCCGCGAATTTTTATTTACAATTTTGCTTCTGATTGTTTGTATAATGAATTACATTTTTTAATGTGTCATGCAGAACGTTTGGATTTAAGAGAACCTGGCATAGACTGAAATGGAATGCCTAAACTGAGGCTTTTAATATAAACCACCCAATAAAGGATGACATTAAGGAGTCGTAGCATATTGAAGGATTGCCGTTTAACATCATGTTAATGTAGAAAGTAATTTTTTGTTTACATTAAGTATAAAAAGAAAAAACATTTATTCAATTTTTCTACATACCAGATTTAAAAATTGCATCATTTGATATTTTTTTAATTTTACTAAAGTTTTTGACATCTCGATTTGGTGAAGCCAAAACAGGAATAAAAAAGGATATAAAAAATATAGTTTGTTTAGGTTTTAAAACGTGAAAGTAGTGAAATAAATACAAAAGGTATGTTTTATATTTACCATACCCAAATAAGCCTTCACACCACCAGGGCCTGAAAGTACTTCATGCATATAATTTTACTTGGCTTACAACTTTTAGAAGAGAAATTTTAACTGTGGATTTCATTTAAGGATATTCAGAAAACGTTTAATAGCAATGCTAAGCCAATTTGTGCCGGATCTTTGCTTTAAGTTTATTGCACCTGCGGAGCAAGAACTCATAATGAAAAGATATGCAAAAAACGTCGGGTGTTTCTGAGATACTTAAACGTGGAGACTAGTTTTCACCGATATTGGCTAAAACTCAATTTTAAATAAGTGGAATATTTTTTAACTACTAAGCAGCCAGTACACGAATTGTCAGTAAGCATACAGTAAATAAATTGGGGTTTTATAAGTGAAACGAATTTTGTTTATCAAGACTTAAAAAATCCTTTTCAAAAGTTACGCTCGTTCTACAAATAATGTAAAAAGACGCTAATAAATTTTTCATTCGTTGTTTCGAAAATTATTAAACAAAATTTGCAAAAAAAATAATTGAAATAAATAAGTAAGAACTTAGTGTTGAAGAATTTCGCATTGAAAATATCAAATTCCGAAAGCGAAATGAAGTCCGATATTCATGCAATTTGGAAGCATGATTTATGTTTTGCAAGGATTTATCCAGTTAATTAAGAATTTTTCTTCACAGTTTTTAGAATATTTGAAACGAAATTTCATAAAATTATGTGGGAAGTTAGGTGTAAATTATATATTTCTTTGAACTTCTTTAAAGATTGCTATCGAATATAATCAACAACTCGTGAGGGTTGGTGTGAATCGAATTTAAATTTCCGTTTAAACTTCACAGTGAGGTTTTGGTATTTTTTTTTATTTTATACAGGTGCTAGTTAAATACGGCATTTTTCGAAAATATCGAGTTATACTTTAAGGAAATGTCTTGCATTTGCAAAAAAAAAAAATTACTTTCTCAATCCTGAAAGTAGCCACTTCTTGAGAATGGATCTCACAAAAACTCCATAAACTATGATTTTGATTTTAACATCGTTTGTTGGGTATCGCAAAGAATTATACGAGTTCGAGTTTTAAACCAGAATTATAATAAAACGAACTTTCCGGTAAAACAACAATAGGGAAAACTCTCTTTGATTCGAAAGTCAAAAATGTCTTTTTATATTTCCTGTGCAAAACTTTTACTATATCTTCGACGAAAAAAAATCTCAAAATATCGTCATTATAAAAAATTTGAAAAAAAAACAAAAAGAATTTCAAGTATTTTTTCACAAATATTAGTCCTAATTTCGAAATTAAAGTGGTAACTAGTTGTATTACAAGGAGCAGGCAAAAAAAATTACAATTACAAACTAACTTAAACATTTGTGTGTGTGTTCTCTCAAAGTATGTTAAAATGGGTTCTTTATCTAGACCAATTTTGCTTGTGTGGTTCACGTAAAAAATCCAGTTTTTTGTCTGCTGCTTTATACAATTTTCATCCGTTGTTTCCTTTTTGTATGACATCTTTTCATCAATGTTTTAAAATGTAATTTACGTTTTTCTCAAATTTAAAATCGCCTTTAAGGAGTCAGTTCCTTTCGGCACAAAGCGAACGCTTTATGGCATTTTAAACGATATTGTGGGTTTTTTTCTGCTTCTTTTAACTCCTTTTTCCGCTTTTCATTTTCATTTTTTTACTTTATATCTATGAAGCATTTGCTTCTGTATGTGGTTGTTGTTTTTCATGCTAATAATCTAAGAAAGAACTCCGAGTGTATCAATCAACGTCTTCTTATTACTCTAATAAAACTTAGTTTCAATTTCCTAAGAAATCTGCATTTCTTACACTTTACAATACGCCATTGGTGGTGGGTGGACCGATTGGTCCTAAATTACTGGCTGTCACCACTGATGTCATGGTGTTGCTGCTGCTGGTGGCTACCGAAGGGTTGATGCCCACCATCGCTTGTCCGACCGACGAGTTAACCAAGATGCCATTCTCCAAAGACTGCATGACATTGTTGGCTGTGACTACGGATGTGGTGTTGGTATTTGACATGGGACTCGCAGACGCGGCAGAAGCAGCGGCGGCGGCAGCAACAGCTGCTGCTGTTGTTGTCACGCTCATGCCGGCTGATACTGACATTCCGGATGAGGGGCCTGCCGATGAGACTGCTGCTGTTGCTCCCACCCCAGCAACTGTCGTGGCCGCTGTGGTTGAGGTAATGGGATTTGATGTCTTCATGAAGTATTTCTCCAATTTGGCATTGATGTGCTTGCCGTAGGTGTATTTGCGTAGAGCAGCCATGTGAGGTCGTATTTTGTTCATGAGTTTCTTCAGTTGTGTCGGCTCCGAAACATCGATCATTTTCTGGACCACATAGTTGGCGTATTGATCTTTCATCATAACGTGTAAGGCACTGCGGGAGAAAGGGGAAAATTGTGAGTTTAGAATTCTTGGAGCTGAACAGGACTTATTAAGATATATAATATATACTGAAGTAAAAAGTACTGTTGTTATTTTAATTCCCCCACTCTACGAGTAGTTCTACAATCACATAGAATTTCAATTAGAACTTATCAGCTTCAAGGCTTTAAAAAATCCAATGGAATAGATTAAAAGTGGAATACCAAATGTTTAATTCAAAATTGTCGAAAAATTTTGAGATTGTTAATGGAAACTCATTTAGACGGTTTTTCAAATATCCGTGTTGAAGCCGAATTGGATGACGGAATTTTTATTTTAAACTGGAACGATAATCCCTGGCTTTTGGTTTGTTAAGACTGCCATAGGTGGTCTATTTGGAAGGTGCAACCTTCGATTGCTTTTTCCAGCGTTGCCAACGACATCTCTCGAGGTGGATAATCGTATATGGCATATTAACGCTGATAAAACACTGAAAATTGCAGTATAAAATTATTTTGGAATTATTTCCTGCCGCCCTTTTTTCAAATCAACTCGATGTATTAACATAATAATTACTTACAGATTAATCAGATTAACATTAAGCGTAGATAACGTTTACCCATGCAAACAAAGACTAAACATTCCACCATTTTTATGTTTCTTAATAGCAATTTAAATTACTCTTGAAAACATTTTCCACCCACCAACTTGTTTTCTTTGCAGTCACTAGTTTTTCTGATAATATGTTTTAAATCTAGTATTCCGGCTTCACTTCTTACATTAGAAAATAGACAATATTCCATTTATCACTTACTTGTCATTGAATGTGCACACTTCATCAATCAAAGCGGTACGTTCGGCCCGTGTAGCATGTGTCACACATTTCTCCACAACATTGGAAGCGAATTTGTGCTGTGACAAAACCAAAACTTTGCCTCGAACGCTGTTGATCAAAATCGATTTATCCTCCGGTTTGCCATGTTCTATAGACACCCAATTAGAAGAAACGAAAGAATATTAGAACAATTCCACAGGATGCGCTCCACCTTCTTCTGTACGGTGTCGTCCCAGGATAAAAAGAAAAACTTACCCAATACATGCTGTATTACATAATTGCCATATTGGTCCTGTATCAATTGTTCCGTGTGCTCATGCAGTTCGTCCAATATCGGTTGTGTCTGTTCAGCGGTGCAGTGTTCCAAGATGCGCTGTATCACACGGCAGCCATAGGGATGGGTGCTCAACGAATACACCTGAGCCTTAAAGGCATTGATTATGAACTGTAGTGCCGTGGGATCGACGCATTCAATGCATTTCTGTACAACATGATTGCCGTTTTGGTCCTTGACGCATTTGAGCACGTTGCCATCTAATTCGCGTACGATTTCTTGTTGCTGTTCGGCAGAGATGCTTTCCAAAGCCTTCTGGATAACGCGGCAGCCGTACATCTGAAGAGCCAGTTGGAGTACATGACCCTTGACCTGCATGCCCAAGGTGTTCTTCTGTTCGGGTGTGCCGAACTCAAAGAATTTCTGGATGACATAATTGCCGAAGACATCGGTCATCAGACTGTATGCAGCACCCAGTATCTCATTGAAAACCATTTGTTTCTCGGCAGCAGTGGCTCTTTCCAATTTCTGTTGTATGAAGCGTGAGCCATGTTGGTCCTGTGAAAACTCTACGATGTGATTGGCCAAATCGCGCAACTGCAGATTGGGATAACGTTGGTTGCGGAAATCTTCCAAGAGACGCGAACGTCCCGGCTGAGGTGCACCAGCACCTGCTGCTGCAGCAGCAGCGGCGGCGGCGGCAGCAGCCGCACCCACACCTCCAACACCGGCAGCTTGACGAGTAGCAGCTGCAGCAGCGGCGGCCACAGCAGCAGCAGCCGCAGCAGCAGCAGCCGCAGCAGCAGGTGCATTGCCGGGTATAGTCAAATGTTTGGAAAACAACGAGCTATTCGAACCAAACATGTTGTTGGCAGCAGCGGCCACAGCAGCAGCCTGAGCTGCAGCGGCAGCCGGCGGTAAGCCTACAGCCATTTGTTGACGATATTTAGATTCAGCTCCAGGAGCACGATTATTCATGAGGCACGATTGTTGTGGCGGAGGTGGTGTTATAGCAGCTCCAATCGGACTTGCAGAAGCCGTAGCCCCCAAAGCACCATATGAATTGGTTACGGCACCGGGCCATTTCCCACGAGCTGCGGCGGCGGCAGCAGCAGCGGCTGCGGCCTGTGCTACGGTACTGGAGACCGCATTGGCAGCGGCCGCATTACTGTTGGTATAATCCATGGCAGAGGGACTGAAGGCAGAAGTGGTACGATCAAAGGAATCCCGGCGACCGGTCAATGAGGACGAGTTCAAAGCAAGTCCTGTTGTAGAAAGGAAATGAAAAGAAGAAAAGTCAGCGATTAGTACAAATGTTACTAACATAGAAAATAATTATATTAAAAGAAATTATAAGATAAAGAGATTAAGTGCAACTAAACCACTGGTAGTTCAGCCTTGTAGGGAGCTTAAAAGTAAGGCTGTTAACCCTCCAACAAGTTGATGTGCAGCTATTTTATTGGTTCCACCATTAGTAAGCGTTTAGTTACATTTCTACAGGGTTTGTTAGTTCAAAAATATATCTTGGAAAGCGGTGGTTATTTAAATGTTGTTTTCTCATACTGTCACTTTTCCCAACAGTAAAAAGACAAACTTACTTACTTAATAAACTGTAGAACCGAACAATAAAATAAACCCATTTAAAATTTTTTGTATCTTGCCTTTCTAATTTTTAAGATTAATATCAAAACTGATTTTATTTTATTTACAAACAAAATTAAAGAAAAATCCGGACAATGAGACGGGTTCTATGCTAAATAATCACACGAGTAACTCAGGTCCTAAATCGGACATTTTTCAGCAATAGGTGTTCAAGCGTTTAATATCGGCGATGTAATCGTTAACATTAGGCGTGTTTTATACTTTAGCATATCTTACAAATGGCTTATTGTAAGCAAGATAATTGAGAGCTTTTTATTATAAAAAAACATCGAAGCGTCAAACTAAAACTTATATTTATATTCAATTACAAAAAGAAAACGTATAATCCATAGATTAACATGACTTTTAAAAATATAAAATGGAGATGTACTTATTGAGTCTTCAGACAATGAAACCGAAAAATTGTAAATCTTCTTTGTGGAAATCATAGATGTATGCAACGAAAATGACGGACACCACAAGAGTTTGGCAAGAAACCTTGTTGAACTTATATTTTCGTTTCGATGTAAGTTAGGGTTCATTTACACTAAGCAATTTTATTTAACGCAAGTCTCAGTTTGTTGGAGAGAGAGGTAAGGGGAATGAAAAAAACTTGCTCGTACTGGCAATTCCTTTTGTGTTTTTCGAAGTGTAAAGTTGACAGAAGATTATTTTGGCATTTTGTTTTTATAACTTTAATTAATTATAAATTATAATGAATTGAATTAACAACTTTTATATTTTCCCATGTTTTTTTCATACAAAAATCAAAAAGAATAAATCAGAGAATATCAAAAAAGTCAAAAATGAAATCAAAAATTGCATTGTATGAACACAAGAGGCAAGTTAAAAAGGGAATCATAAAAATTGGAGCAACTAAAATTGCCTTGTGTGAAAGGGAACATAGTTTCGTTCATTTCTCTAGATATGCTTCATTGAAATGTGATTCTTCTTTTAGTACCATTCAAAATAAATGGTAGCAGGACTGTTTGATGCTACGCCAAAAACAGAGTCTGCCCAGAAAAATCTTTAAAACATTATACGGCTCTCATCGGCAAAAATAAGAAAAGAATAAAAAAAGCTTGCAAGGCGGGAACGGAAAAAAATATAATGCAAAAAAGGTAAGTTTTTTTTTGCTAAACAAACAAAACACGGCTTTTATGAGATTATTCGCTAGGACTTGCAAAACCTTCTCTACATTAGTTAAAAAAGTATTTTCAAGCTTTTTTTTTTTGACAAATTGTATGCTATGAAACAAGGAAGTTTTTAAACATGGAAACTGATCCACGAAATACAAAAAAACAGTAAACATGGTGTCATGTTTTAGACGAATATCACTCGAACTTTTACAATTATTAAAATTTATTAAATTTTATTCTATGCAGTTGTAACAAGTTGTTCTTACTTAAAATACTATGTAAATTTTGGCTGTCTTTTGTAGAATAAAATACAAGTGTACATTCATTTGTGTATAGAAACAAACTTATATTCTTGAAGGATTCCTCTAATACTTTGTTCACAATTTGTTGCTCTTTCTGGTTCGACAGTCAACAATATCGAGATTAGTATAGATGTCGGAAAAAAGAAGTTTACTATAAACCTTAATGTAATACTTGAAGAGTAATGCTGGATGTTATGTTATTCGAGCGGAGCCACCAGATTTCCTTGTCATACTTTGCCACTAACCCAAGTTATAAACAACTATTTCCATTGCATACCTTTAGGTACTATATTAGAAAAAAAATCATGGCATACTTTACGCTGCAGGTCCTTGGATATGTTTAAGTTTTTAGTAAATTGTTTTTAAAAATTAATTTAACTAATTAATACAAGCGTATTTGACCTCAAGTCATTTAAGTGCCTTATCTTATTCACGAGGTTCCAAGCATCATAGCGCTTTCTACTACTAAATCTATGCAATATTTAACCAACATTAGTTTATAACGCTAGAGTGGGAAATGGACCAACAAGGAAAACAAGAAAAACATTTCCTGGTTTTTCTATTGTTACCACCAGACAGCAAACAGGCCACAGTATTGAAGAAAAATTAAGAAAAACAAAACAGAGGCGAAAATAAAACGCTGTAAACTTCGTTATTCTCCTTTTATACGTGTACGTGGTTGTAAAACAAATTGTACGCTAATACTCGTACTACTAAAATAAACGTTGTTCTCTAGGCCACCTCCATGTAGAAGACTCTTTCCACAGAGCCCGTCTAGCTGCTGACTCCAATCCCACCCTCAAGCAAACATTAGGACTGCATTAAAATCTGTGTTATTTCAATCTTAAATATACACGTACCGTCAAGTTAGTGGTTACCACCGGAAACGGAATGGGTTTTTGTGTGGCTGTGAGTTTCTAGATCTGAGTATGAGTCTGTGCGGAAAAAATCTCTTCAGTTCTCTGGGGAAAAAAACATTCAACAAACGTGACCGTTCACAGGTGCAATAGATTCATGTCCGCCTCTTGCTCTCTCTCTGTTATGCTGATATGGAATATATCCGTTTCCGTTGCTATATTTACCCACCAAACCGTGCATTGCCGCCAATCGCTGAATGTGTGTCTCTCTAAACCAGTGAATTGTCTGAGCGACCGAATGACTGACTCACTGAGTGTGTGCCAAAATCCCAAAGGACTCAAAATGCAATTTAAAAGTTTTATTTTATTTTGTCCTCAGTGTCGTGGTGTTTCCTAAGTTTTACTTGAGGGATTCGTTGGCGAGCCGGCCCTTTGGCCTCTCTCGCTCTATGCATTATTCAAAGATTTATTGACATGAATGTGCGAAAATCATGTTGAGCTGAAGATTGTTGTCAGCAGAAGAAAGGAAGAAGGCATTAAAGTTACAGAAACCTTACCATATGTGTATGTGTTTCAATATCCCCACAACACAACCGAGATATTCAATTTGTGCGAGTTCATACAACAATAAATCAGAGCATACTTTTAGGTGAATTGGGAAAGTGTTGTAAACTGATATATAATTATAATTGCAATTATATTTTAAATTCGTTAACTCAATACTTGGCCATACTTTGTATATAGATTACAAATACCTATTGCAATTATTATTCTGTAATTGTCCCGGAATTTTCGTTTAATTAATGCACTTATCACGTTTAACAATATTGAAGATGTTTCGTAAAAGGAATTTAAATAAATGCAATTAAAACTTCGTTCATTGTAAAGAAAAAAATTCAAATACGTTCAAAACTTTCTTTATTCCATTGTCTACGTAACTCTCTAAGTAACATTAAATGTGGTTAACGAAAATCTAAAAATGGCAAGAATGATTCCTGTTAAAGACAATTATTAATTATGATTGTTAATGTGTGGTTTTTATTTACACCATAGACTATAAAATGGAGGGTACAATAAATTTGCCATTTCGTTTTAAAGCTCGATAGCATCTCCAAACCAGAATAAACAAACCATGATCAATATATCACCATTATTTGTGAGAAACTTTGAATTGCTGGACATAGTGCTCGGAACAACAGGCCCGTTAAACTTTAATTCCTATCCAATTAGGAACTATGAAAGGAAAGCAAGAAAATAAAACTAAAATATTAAATACATGTTGAAAGTGAATAGTTGACCTTTGGTGTTGTTATTTTATAAAACTATTTTTCGGCTTGAGGTCATTTATTTAAACTCGTTGTTCTATGTGTTGTTTAATTTTTATTTATCCCAATATTTCGATTGACTTCGTCAATTATCTTCAGGGGTTGTCAATTAACAAAACAATGTCGTCCGTCTGATTATCGCTGTCAACTGATTTTTGTGTTACTCTTCAGCTTGCATCTGTGTTAATTTTTTTTTTACAACAAATAAATAACATTTTGGTAATACTTGTACTTTTTTTTAAGCGACTAGAAGGTAATTTTCTGCAGTCCTTCCCTCGCGGAAGCGTTTGCTCACCATTCTAAGCCTATGTATTTTTTGGAATGAGTGCACAATACGGAACAAAAGTCTGGCAGCTTCCTTAGATGACTTACTATGGGCTTTAAAAGAAGTCCGTACAGTCCCCTTCCCTATTACCTATTATTTTTTTAAGTTGCTATAATTTAAAATTAGATTTGAACTTTACAGATTGACGGTTGATTCCCCATAAAGTTTAATGATTACTGCATTATCTGCAACTATTTCTTAACTATTGTTTTATTTCGAATACAAGCAACTTAATTAAAAGTGTTGCTTTTACGTCAAATGTATGCAATGAGCATTTTTTACAATATCAACTCTAAACTATAAGCGCCAAGAAATGTGCTTCAATTATATTAACACAAAGTTTCACATGGTTTTGCCCAAATATTTAAAAATTACTAACTATACTCTATAGTACGAGCCAAAATAAACCAACAACAAACCGACAAAACATATGCATAAACAAAACAATTATATTGTTAACAATAACTGATGCGAAGCGCAACAAAAAGAGCTGCAAAAACAGAAAACCAAAACATCCTTTGCGATATTCACAAACTCCATTGTAAAAACATATAAAGTTGTAATGAAATTTATAACATTTTAAATGCAATTTCCTCTTATTTTTATTAGGCGAATTCGGTGAGGGGATGTGAGCGAGCTCATGCTTTACAAACACGTGAAAAATATTTCATACAACTTTGCAGTCAAAGTTATTTTTAATAACCGCAGTATAGCCTTACATTAGGCCGGTTCGATTTAGGTGGGCGCAAAACCAAAAGTTGCAGCTGTCTCCATATATACTGAAATCTTGTTTTGGTCTATGAATATTTGCAAAACATTTCTGGTGCACTTCTGGTCTTTCTTCCGTAGCCTTAAGAAAATAATGTGTTTCTTAACTAAAGCGGCTGAGTTGTAGTTTTAAATATTGATAATAAATTACAAACGATTCTTCAACCAAACAGTATTATAAGTAAATGCAAACATTAAAACATCTTAAGTCTATTTAAGAGGATATCGTTTTTATTGGTTTTTAATATTCAACTTGCCTAAAGGCACTTATACTTTGGAAGAATTTAAAATTCCTTTCCTAACAAAAATTATCAAAAACTCGACAGCAAGCCTTATTTAATTATCTTGTGGAGTTCTGCACAGTGTTATTTTTTTCCGCTCCCCTCTCATTTTTTAGTATATTGGGCATCAAAAGTAATATCCGTTCAAAAATTTGTTCAATCGGATGGAAACCGGCCAGTCCGTCACAACTGTTAACCCTAAAAATGGAGTAAAACTAGTTGCAAACTTTGGTGAGCTATAACTCGTAGGCCAGACGACTTTCGAAAAATATACCTTAAGCATTTGTGTTGCAAATATACAGGCAAACATTTTTCTCTTACACAATTTTTGACTTAGCTATGACCCTTCATGGTGTTGTTTTCAGAGGTCAAACTTAAAATTTGAGTCAACATTTTTTTCACACGTAAATTAGTAATTTTTTTTATAAACGTGAAGGACTGGCCGGTTTCCATCCGATTGAAAACAATTTTGCACGGATATTATTTTTGATGCCCAAAATACTAGAAAATGAGCGAAGAGCGGAAAGAATAACACTTTTTCATTTTTCTATGTATTTCATGGGCGCTCTAATATACACCATACTACGCCCTGGCGCATATACTTTTAATGGAATATTCAGAAAAGTATCGTAGTTGGCTTAAAAATTTGAACACAACCGTTTTTTTCAGAAAATCATGATCTTAAGAGGTATTGAAAAATCGCTCTACACTGACAAATACGAGTATTTTGCGTCATATCTCTGGTATATTTCATTGACTTTAGGAAAAAAATTAATGACTATTTTTCTATGGATCTCAGAGATTTTTTTAGTCATGTACAATTAAAACTTTAATTCATGCCACCCTAATATACACATCAAAATAAATGTTCGCGTATGCTTAACGCAGTGAACACGCAACGTGACTGACAGGCAGTTAACGAACATACGAGGAACACTGTTATCCCCAGAAAGGAGCACAACAACGTAATGCATATTCACTCCCGCTCTAAAAACGTGCCGAAAATATATTCCTGGCTATGAAAAACACACATCTGTATAAATAGTGAAATTTCGAGGCGGTATGGAGGAGGAGTTACAAATACAATGACAATTTTAGTACGTTCATATGCGATAGCGTTAACAATTAATTTGCCAATTATATTCGGTTTCCGCAATATCATATTCGGTTCAAATACAAAAACCAAAAAGTTTGTGTAATTTAAATATAAAACTCGAACAAATTTTGCTTTAGTTTTAGTTACTCATTATTTATAAAAATATGTAAGCATCAATTAAAAATAATCAAAGCATTCCTTTTGTACAAGGGTTGCAATTTATATTTTAGGCCCAACAATAAAAAAACACAATCATTTATCATTGGATATGGTTCTATAGCCATATCTAATGGTTTTATATACACAGTTTATTTTTTAATGTGAAGGTATAAGAAGAAGATTAATAAGAAGATTGGGTATCAAATCAGGGCTGTAAGGCGGATGACCCATTAATTTGATATTATGAGTTCTCAAATAGCCCATTGTTTCAACTGATGTGTAAGAACTTGCAAAATGATCCGAGTTCTCTTCTTGTTGTTCCTTATTTCTTCGAACACTGTTGGCAAACAGATGTTTTTGTACCCCAATCAGAATTGACCGTCTTACGTTCCACTAAAGACACTGCGGCCGGTGCTTTTCCACGAACAACATTTGTTGAATTAAGCTCGTCTTAAAAGACTCATACGGACGATTGCTGTTTTGTTTTAGGCTTATATGCATAGATCCATGATTCCTCACCTGTGACGATGTTCTATACTGCCGTTGAGCTACGGCAGGTGTATTTCTTTAGCATTTTATGTCCCAAATACACGAGCCTTTTCTTAAGCAGTCGTCAAATTATGTGGGCTCTAACGAGAATATAAATGCCCAAAGGATGTCTAAATCTTACGGTATGTCACATGTCGGTGCTTTATCAGTTCACACAGAACATCCATGGTTTCCGGCGAACCGATTAAAGTTGGACGACCAATACGCAATTCATCCTGGAACGAACGGCGTCCTAAACTGAACTCTTGACATCAGCGATTTACAGTGGTGTTTGATGGTGCTTCATCACCAAAAGATAAAAGATAATCCACGCCAAAAATCATAAAAAATCAACGTACGAAATTGTTTGCGGGTAAATTCCATTTTTTGACCGACACAACATTTTTACAACGCTTTTAACAAAACAATTCGTGCTTAAATGAGTAAAGATATGGTAAATAATGTCAAACCTTCCAATGGAAGCTTCAGTTTGTCAGGACCCAATACATCAATACCAACACTCGCATTTAAATAAAAAAATAGATATAAACAAAAAAAATTCATTAAAAACTTCGTTTTTTTATTTTGTACCTGGCCGCTAGCCAGACAATCCAGAAAATTATAAAAAAAAATAAAAAAGGGTCAACTATTTTTTAATACTAACAAAAAAAAAAACACATTGAAGTTTAATACTACACCTTGCTCCATGATTTTTGTATTTCCATGCAAACTGTACAAATTCTAGAAATCGATAGACATTAAGTTCGCTGTAAGGTATCAATTGTTACGCCTGATGTTGAAGTTCCCTTTCAGGTACTTAGGGTTCGAATTTTCCTATACAAACATGCCCCCTTAGCAATCGTTTGATTACCACTAGTTATCACAATATTCCTCATCATTCGTTGGCCCTTATTCTAAATACTGTCCACAACCATTGACATAATAGATACACCTCTTACACGTAAGTAATTATTAATTAAATACAGATTTTTTTTAGCAGCTACCAGAACGCATCTTCAGGCAAAAAATCCATGTGAATTTAAAGCAATAATTAAATATTTTCGTAATCAGCAACGATAAACTGTATTAGAGAATTACAATGACTGAACATGCCAAAAACTCCTAAAGCCAGGTTAATGTTAAAATTGCTTCAAAACATATCTTCAATAGCCATCGCTTATGCTAGCCAACGTTTACCCGAAGTATGCTAGACTTTTAAAACCCGCCAATAGCTGCCAAGGACTTCACACCAAATACTCGCTATATCAATCATCGCCGCCGTGACGTTCTCACATTTTTAATGTGTCTCTGCCTATACGGATTCATGCTTAATACATAATATTTTTAGTAGTATGCTATGACCTAAAAATTGCAAGCATCTACCCATCTCTACTACTTGCCTATTCAGATTCTATCTTTGTGCTCAAAGAGGAGATATTAAAAAGAGGAACGCTCAAAAGTATGCAGCATATTCCGCTGTATTATTTATGCCTCCAAAGGTATGCAGTACTTGTTTGTTTGGTGTGAATTTGGTTTTATTTGATGCCAAACAAAAGAAATGCGGCATTTTTTTTGTTATTCTCATGCTATCATTATTTTATAGACAATAGCTACAGGAGGGACATATGTAGAGCTTGAACGCCGCCAAACACAATTAATAGGTTCTATGTGTAGTGTGCGCTAAAGGATACATTTGTAAGGATATCGGCATTGCGGCACGTGTTCAAATTAGACCAACCAAGGTGTGTACATAGTTTGTATTCTGGAAGAAAACTGTGTAAAAAAGCTTCACTGGTAACAATGAAGCTATCTCGACCAATATAGTATAAAGGTCTGTTTGTCTGTTCCCGTTTGCTTGTCTGTGGAGTCCACCATAATTAAGTTAGTTGGTTTAAAGTTAGTTACATGTCGTGCAGTTGCAGGCCGGTTGAATTTACAAGTGATTGTCATTGGTTTGGAGAGGAAAATGTTATCCCAACTTAAAGTTAAACAACTTCACTTCATTTTTAAGTGAATTTGTCAGAACATCTTTAAAAATAATCATCATTATTTAGAATGCTAACAAAAATCAAGATTATAGGTCGTAGCCTTTTGAAAATTTTCGCTGAAGCGGCTTAGGAAAATTTTAATGACGGCGGCTAAACTCAGGTGCTAATGAACGTTCATTAAAGAAGTTAAATGTCCTAAAAAAGGCAGTTAGTGCAGACCCTACATATGTTTTGACCAAATCCGTTTCATGACTTTTTAAGTCATTTGAGCCATGTCTGTCTTGTTCGCAAGATAACCCTCGAAAGGATGCTTGTAGTAATATTTCTAAACTGCCTATGGGATTGAAAATGGGCCATATTGTCACATTCTATCGCCCATGTTGGTATTCTTTCATACGATCTAATCTAAATTCAATACTTAAGAACAAAGATATTAACTTAACTTATTGACAAATAATTTGATTGCTAGCTACGCCTCTTCTGGAACCTCTCACACTAAAGACCCTGTTTCAGTGTAGATTAGAACCTACATAACATGCTATTCTTTTTAAATAATTAGAAATAAATGTTAATGAAATACGTCAAAATATACATATTTTATGATAATCTAAAGTTGAAAACGGATTTCTTGTCAAAAGAGGAAATATTTGCATAAAGTTTATCAGAGAAGCTGTAATCATTTTTTTTTATAAAAAGTTTTTTTTTTTTTTAAAATATCAGAAAAATTTTAGTTTATTTATTTTGAAGCGCTTGACCTTCCGCTGGAATTCCACATATATATTAGAGTACATCGACGTATATCTCTAGAATTGAAGATTGATATGTTTTAACATTAACAAAATATATTGCCGTAAGCAGACTTCATTCGTGGGCAAGACTACTTTAAAAACAACATTACAACGAAAATTAAAAAAATCGTGATTTTATACATTTGGTTTAGTAAGTGCCAAAATATATTATAATAGAAACTTTGCCTTAAAAAAATTTGAAAACTGTTTCAACTCTCGAGATATTACGAGTTTTGGACATTTTTTTACGATATATTTTTTAAAAAAATTTTAATGAAATTAAAATTAATTCGCGTATTTTTATTTTGTAGTGCCGTTGGAGCGTCGTATTCGAATACTTTTATTTCTGTCCTTTTTATATTATAAGGAATAATAATCTAGTGCCAATCTTTAATAAAATAGATCACAAATTCAACTGATTATTTTGGTGAACTCTGAAAAACCATCTTTTCATTTCATATTTATATAAGGATTGATACACGACACTCGTGTTTAAGGTTGCATTAAGCTACAGAAATAAATAGTAACGAAGAGGGTCCATTAAAAGGTACCCTAAAACCGAATATAAAAATATTTTAATAATAATGAATATCTTTTAAAAAAAATTCAATAAACTCGTACGCTCAAGTGCCAAAAAAAGTTAGAGGGTTTAAAGCACATTTGAGTTTTAAACCTTTTGTTAATTTGTATAAAAATGGCCCTAAATATCTCGAGCGTAAAACAAGTTCCAAAATTTTTCTTATACGCACTGGCATCGTTCTATTGTAAGTGTTCATTTATTTTACCTTGCTACGGTTATAAACAGAAAATTTCATTTTGAATAGAGAGAGAAGCTCACGAGTGCATGACCGCAAGAACCGAACTATTTTTGGAATCACTTTAAAACATAATAATCTACAATTCTTGTTTTTGAGGCACTCAGTTGTTTTAACACAGTTAGGATTTATTTTTTCTAAAATAAAGAAATGCTACAAATGATGCCTAAATATCATTTATAAAACAGCGTGTATTCTAGATTTTTTAGATAAGATCGTTTGGACATTTTTGGTTTGTTCCTCATCCCGAATTAAAGAATCTTATTTCAAAGGGTATGTGAGGTAAAAAGGCGATTTTCAGATTAGCCCTAGCAGTATTTATACACCACTCAAAATTCGGCGCCTGGGGAAGGCGGTCCAAAAGCTGGTGGAAAATAACTGATTCACGTTTGCTTTAGATTCTAGGCACAGTCCTTTTGTGTTCCCAAACCCCTTTGCCATATATATTCCTCCTCCCCCACCACAAGCTCTGCCACCCCAAAAGACCGTCATGTTTTATTCAGTTTTTAAGTGTCGAGTGCAATTGCAATTGTAGTCACTGTCTCTTAACACACAAACACACCGACAGACAGCATTATCTTTTTACCTGTACCGGGGCAAAGGGTGTTATAGCTTCTCTGCCCGCGCCGGGTATTGTACTGGGATTTCACATAGCCCTAATGCTGCCTAGCTACCACTGTTGCACAAAAGCAACCGTGCGAAACGCTTCACATTTTAAGCATTCATACCATGCGTGGGGGAGGGTTCATGCAGAGTTTATATTCCTAATAGTCTGGTCCGTCTGTCGTTTTCGCAAATATGTTTGTATGTGTATGGAATTCAATACCGGCATCGTTGTTCTCGCCCTAGTCGACACTGTTGTTGTTTATGTCTGCATTATGTTTAGCTACCAAACAAAACAAAAAATGAAAAGTAAAATCACAGGCTCCACCTTATGCCATGTGTATTTTAGAATATTCACTGCAATTCGTCGTGGCATGGATATGGGTAGCTGACAAGAGACGTCTAGTCTCTGAATCCCCTTTGGCATCTGTGAACACAAAACGCAGACTTGAGCACACACACATATGTATATTGTTTAAACAATTCACTGTCTGTATGTTTGTGTGGGGTATCCTTTTAAAGTTGGTCTTGGTAGTACAGCAACGAAAAGGACCCACCTGCTGCTACTAACTTTACTATCAAAAGGGCAAAAAGTATTGCATACCTGTTAGGTGGCTTTCGTGCAAGTTTTCCTTTTTTTGATATTTGGAAGCAAAACTGGTCATGTAACTCTCTCTGTTCTTATAGCTATAGTCTCTAGGCGCATAGTTTCACAAAACGGTTTATTAGATGCTGATACAAATACTCGTATTGTTGTTTTTAAACAAGTGTACGTCCATTTGGGAGAAAATTAAATTAAGTGCACCAAAGTTACTAATTTTATTCTCATGCCTACATTTCTACACTAAATGTCTTGAATGCAGCATTTAGAATAAAGCCTCAAGTGCAGGTTATATTGGCAGCATCATTGATAGCCTTATGCCTAAAAGTATGCAATGTATACCTTTGAAATATTTACTCCTAAATGAAGCCAATGTCTTCTGGTTACTTCTGAGGCCAGATCAACATTTAGTGGCGCTGTACTACAAATGCAGCGTGTGTGAAAGAAACTTCTGGTAAAGAAGTGACGAATACCCTGCAGAATTAACCCCTAAACGTTTCACTACTGACTGTAGCCACATAGCCAGTTTTCTGAAATAAAGAACAGACCAGTATTAGTTTATAGATTAACCTCCTTGATAATTTTTGACTGTACCAGGTGCCCATATAAGATAGCAAAAGAATTTTAAATTAAAGAAGTGACCGACTTTAGCCACTCTTTATTTAAAGGGATTTGTCGCCTAAGTCTGCAGTTGGAGTAAGATCGGACTAAATATACGTAAAATTCATTATTAGTCGCCCATAATGTTCCACGCAAAATTTGAGCGTGATCGAGTAAATTTTGTGGCTTCTTGAGCTGCAGCACCTAAATTCGGGAGGGAACTTTTCAAGAACATGGACCGAAATGGCCCAATGTGACTAGACATGGGTTTTGGTCGCTCTGAACGCTTCATGCGAAATTTAATAGGAATTATATGTTAGGTATGGCCTCTCTAAAGCTGTAGATTCTAAAATTGGAAAGATCCTTTGTGTGGTCCAGTTTTACGAGAGTTAATTATCGACGGCTTAGGACGTAAAATGCTGAATTTCAGTCTGATCGAGTAAAATTTGTGGCTTCTAGAGCTGCAGTACCTCAAACGGGGAGGGAGCTATTCGAAAACATGAACCGATGTAGTCTAATAAAAATAGGCCTCAACTTAAAGAATCTACTAAGTTTTATCGCAATTGGTTCATAACGGCGACCTGTACTTTGATAACAACGATAGACGGGCGGACGGGCGGACGAACATCAGATAGATAGATCAAACACGGGATACAACTCCAGTCCCTTAGGGTATTGAAAACAACAGCACCAAGTCATAATACTCTTTACCACAGTTTGGTGTAGAGCATAAAAAAGTACAATTTTATATGGATAAATGTTCAAACTAAAACGCAAAAAGGTCTAACTGAGCGGATTGCCTTTGAATCGACCTTTTTGGAGTTTCATCACTTCGCACCGATTTCTCCACGGTTTGGCCTAGAAGAGTGTAACCAAACTATTTCACGTGGCTACGAATTGAGTGTGCCCTGAGGCCATTATGAAATTCGACCTAACGTTGCGAAGTTACGATTGAAATTGCATACCTTACTAAGTATTTTGATGGCTTGCAAGCGTTGACTGCTTCGACAGCATCTGAATCATGACAACTGGAAAAACTATCATCACCAACAGGTCACCCTTAACAAAACAAGACATTTAAGACAAACACCTAGGCCAAGGGATTTTCGCTCCCAACAAATCCATAAATAACACAGCAAATTAAGAGTTTTTGGAATTTAATAATTACTGGGTAGCAAGAAAGAACACTGTGTGATGACATTAAAGTGAATTACTCTAAAGAAAGAAAATTCCACAGTGCTCAGATTGAAGGAGAAGAACCGGAACAAGGTAGAAACTAATCGGAAATTAGAATTACTCTTATAGATTTCAGATTTTCCAATTATCCTTAATGTATGCACTACCTGAAAAAAACTGCCCATTCATCTTCCTCTGTCCATTGTACTGCAACTTTAGAAATTAATCATGATACACCTGCTCCGACTTGAATTCGTAATAAATGTTTTAATCATGATACAATTGGACAAATTTTCCTTAATGCTTTTTCTGTAAATCTCCTTAAGGCGTTTTTCTACTTATATACTTTGTATTGGCCCAACAACACGATGCTATTACGTCTCATTAATATTCGAACACCTAATTTGTACTTCTCTTTCAAGTGATTGTAACGATGAAAATCTACAATAAGGCAATGTGCACTTAAGCAAGTGTGTCTAAGGACATAATTGGGACAACAAGGACGACATCGGTCTATGTTTGTATTTGTTCAACTAAAATATTGTAGTCGTGGTAAGATTTGTACGATTCAATCCGGCTGCACTGCAACCCAGTACTTGGACGAGGAGTCCATGTACACATCCAGGCATTTAGCAAGGACACACATGCACACACGTGTAATAAAGCCAACATTTTCCACAACTTACTAGGAAATGCATAGAGCGAATTTGATATATTGCCAACTCGAGAAAGCACACACCCTGCTTACTGTGACAACAAATGCTCCATTTATATTCATCTACGAGTATAAGTACACATGTCCTTTTCAGGTGGGTGTGGGTGAGTACGAGTATTTTAACCCGTACATGTGTTCCTACATTAAATGGCAGGATATAATTATGTTCAAATACTAGCAATCTTGTCCGAACGAAAGTCATACACCGAAAAAAATGGCCAATGTCAAAAATTGAAATGAAAGGTTTTTTAAGAAAAATTTAAAAAATCAACAAACAAAATTGTAATTTTTTCCGTATCTTAAATGAATGGAAGCATGACAAAAAACCGTAAACAGTTGTCGAAAAACAGCTTTACTTTTTCTCTGTGTACAACCACAGGCCATGGATTGATGGAACAACTTTCTCCACTACATTTACCGCAAACACATCAGCAGCACACTCAGTTGTCACTGTTGCTGATAAATTTAGGTGAGTTTGGTGTGGGTTTTATCCGGTAAACGATATGGCTGAACCCTAACACGGGAGCCAAGTTGAAACAATTTATTCAGATAACTTACAATTTACGAGGAGATAATAATATTCCTACTCATTTGCGGTGACAGCTTTGATTAAAAGTGGTTACAAGTTGCATCTGCACGTAACAAGAGAGTTGAGGTTAACAATGGACGAGTACCAATGGCTGATATTAGGAGGGACACTATACCAAATTTTGGTATTCCTTCGATTTAAATCTTACATCAATCAAAAAATTCAAAAATGTTAATACATTGTATGTTATATTTTGATCTTGTAAAATTACATGTACTTGTATTAGCATAGCAAAAAGACAAAGGAGTTTTGTTCGGAAATTGAACAAGAAACGGCAGAAGTTGACAAGTTTCAATAGGATCCAGACACATACTTTAGAGATGCACAGTGAATTTTTTCATAGGGTGAGCTCATAAATTCAAAAACTTAAAAAAAATATATATTTAAAATTTGACTGTTGATCGTAATGCAAAACATGCTGAATTTTCATGTCTGATCTTATTTTTGCTATGTGTTTTAGTTTAAAAGATAATCAACCTTATATATTAGAAAGTAGCCTGGATGCACTTTTTCGAACCTTTGCAGATATCGAGTTAAAAGTTGTTCCTTTTTTTACATATTAACATACTTATTTATTAGTTTCTATAAAACTAAGTTTGTAAGCCTTAAGTTTAGAAAAAAATACCTTTCTCGACGCTAGGCTTTCATGATAACTTTTGCATTTATTTATTTTTTTTCTTAATTACAATTCATGCTACTTTGTGTCTAACGTTCATAAAAAAGACATACTCGTACTTTTTGCAACAGGAGAGGCTTTTTATGGGGGTTCTATTTTTGTAATCTATGATGAATCCTCTGAATTTACGAAACTTGCTCGCTTCATTTCAATTGCGACTTTGGACTGGGCTCCAGACTACAGACATATTGTTGATAGCGGTTTTAAACATAAACCACTTGCCCCATACAAATTGTATGCGAAACGACTACAGTTGTTTGGTACATTTTACTCATACTATCGAAACATTGAAACCACGTTTAAAATTTGCGGTTACAATTGGGATTTTATATTTCTTGGGATATTTACATCTGGAGAGCATGTACATCTGATAAAAAACAGCAAGAAATACCGATAACGTCGATCCAAAACAACTTTAAAATCCTTATAAAAAGAAACTATTCTGAACTTCACCGCAGTTGAAAAAAATACATTCAACACAAAAGTCACAGGGCTCTCGAACAAAGAAAAATGTTGCAGCGGACTTTCGTTGTTGGTCTGATAATTACAGCACATTGCTTAGGCAAATTGTGGGCAATGCGTTGTGAAGACGACTCCGATGTAAAGGTAATAATTTGTAATTTTTATTAATTAAAAGAAGAAAAAACATGTTAATATTTATTATTGCCTAGAGTTTATACGATTCGAAAAATATTTTCAAAGAGTTGGAGGAAATTAAAAACAACATTGAAAACTGGAATTTAAGGTAAGGCCGATGCAGATTGCATTTTGTTAATTACATAAATTTTATTAAATGGGTTTCTATATGTAATATGGAAAGACTAACAGACTAAAACTAAGATTCGGCCTGGCTTAATTGCTACTAAACTGACCAGTTTTTGAACGCCTTTGGTCTATGAGTCCAGCTGCAATCTCAGCCAAATATTCTAAATAAATTTATATTTAGATTCATTGTGTTTCGTTTTAGAACTCACTTATTATGACCATAATGACCTCATTTGTAGTACTCATACGATTATGTCAATTTAACCTATATCCTAGTGGCCATAACCGAGCAATGACCATCCAGCAACAGTGCTCTTTTTGAGCATTTCAAAAATGGTCTCTACTGGCTTCATTTGAGGGTATTCGCTTAGTTTGTTTGGAAGCAGTGCTTTCAACAGATACACGGAGGGCCGAACATTGCTACATCATCTTTAAATTTTACGTCGATCAATATT
Organism: Hydrotaea diabolus; assembly: GCA_963513945.1. Lineage (NCBI taxonomy): Eukaryota > Metazoa > Arthropoda > Insecta > Diptera > Muscidae > Hydrotaea > Hydrotaea diabolus. The sequence goes on along the minus strand of OY740716.1, from coordinate 13,742,308 downwards.
ATATACATATTTACTTTATATTTCGAAGTGATGCATACAGAATTACAAATTTTGAAATTGACTTATTTATTTGTTAAATGAAAAACAATTTTTACTCCGAAAAAACTGAAACTAAAACTTAGATAAAATCTGAAATTTTTCCTCGGAAAGCTCTAGGAAAAGTTTTTAAAAAAAATTGCAAATTAAACTGGCTTTAATTTCTTTCAGACAAACAATACCTCAAACTGGAAGCAAAGGTAAGACAAGTCGTTTATACACCACAAAAAATATGAGTACTCCTGAATCCAAATCAGTTTTCGAAATTTTAATTAACATATGTGACGTGCAAAATAGAAAGGGACCTAAGGTTAAAAAACAGTTTTGTTCAGGAGAGCCATTTTAAAGATTAGGTCCCTTTCTATTTGCGCTTAGAATCGTCGACTTCACTTTCATAAAACGCGCATATCTCTGGGAGGGAACACTTTATGAGCATGGGATCGGTCTCATTCGATGCTCAGATGTTGTCCACACCAAAAAAAGAAAAAAGGGACCTAAGGGTAAAAATTTTTTTTACCCTTAGGTCCCTTTCTCTATGCGCTGCCACATATATTAAATATGCGATTGAAGTCCAAATTTAATAAGCGAGGAATACACTTTTCCTCCCGTTCAAGCATACGAATATTTGTTCACTTCGAACCGATATGGCTATTGCACCGGGTGTCAAAACCTTCCGCCGTCCTCATTCCATTCGGTCAGTCAGCGGTTTTATTTGACATACCATAAGACTACAGCAATGATATTATTACATAGAGTGAACTTAATTTTCAATTATACTAATAAATTATAAATACTAATAAATTTAATAACCATAAAACGGGTGCTAGCATCCTAGAAACCACAATTCGTCCAGAACGTAACTAATAGGCCGTCCAAAGTGGATTCACTATTGACATGTAGATGGTATTATTTGAAGTCTCTATAGTTGCTTGTTACTCCAAAGTTCAAATTCAAATTTGGTTTTGAAATCATTCAAAAAATATATATTGCGTAATTACATCTATTATCACATTGTAGATTTACCCATGTTTGATATACGTTACGATGCGCTGCCAGGAGGCTGGTAAGTATTTCCAACTTTATACCAAAGTTTATAGTATTTCTTAAAGTAAAGTCCTTTAAACTCAATACTTTTCCCAAAGTTTTCTGAAAAATTTAGTTTTATTACACTCGTCTTCTCAAATTGGTTACTCTTTCCAGTCAAAAGCAAAGGATGCCCATTAATTGTGGCGAGGCGACTGCATGTACCGGACTTAGTGGATACTATCATATTAAAATCAGTGATTTTAGCAATACCTCGTTTCTCGTGGAGTGCGACGACCACACCGAAGGTGGCGACTGGACGGTTATACAACGACGACACGATGGTTCCGAGGATTTCTTTCGCCCTTGGTTGGACTATAAACAAGGATTCGGCAACATAAACAGTGAATATTTCATTGGTCTGGATAAACTTTTTGCTTTGACCAATTTCGATGGCCCTCAGGAATTGTTAATCCTTATGGAGAATGCAACGAATTCCTATAAGGCTCAAGCCAGATACGATACATTTATAATTGGCAGTGAAACGGAGAAATATACGCTAAAAAGTTTGGGCCGATTTTTTGGCAACACTCAGGATTCGTTGAGAGTGCATATGGGAAATAAGTTCGCCACAAAAGATCAGGATAATGAAGGAAATTGCGCCAAAACATTTTTGGGTGCCTGGTGGTATTACAAATGCCATCAAAGGTAGGTATTGCGAAAATGTGTTGTTTTAATAAATCCTAAATTTGCTTACAATTATATTTTGTTTAGCAATCTGAATGGCCACTATGGCGATACTGAATTTGGCAAAGGTTTAAACTGGCTAGGAGTTACCGATCACAACTCTTCATTGAAATATGTCAAAATGATGATAAGACGGCGTAGAAGTCACCGCTAAGATGAGTTTTACTCAAACCAGATGTGAATTAAGATCTGTATTGATGATCGGTGAAATATAAATTGAAACAGCATATTTAAACTAATTTGAATATTTTTGTGCCAGAAGACTTTGAGTTTTTTATTTGAACTGGAGACATTGAATAATGGAGACAGAGATAAATAACAATGTTAAGAGAGAGAAAAATGAAAAAAGAAGATGAAAAAAATTAAACTAATTTTGCCATTATTAGTAGAACAATACTTTTAGCTTAGAATTCATGCGGAGTGTACGGGTCATTACCTAGAAAGTCGTGCATTTTATTGCATTTGAACTTATGTCTTAAACCATACAAAAGTAGATATTTCCCCCTCAACATTTTATTAAGGAACAAACGGGGAACTTCTCTTAAATCGATGAACTGTGCCCACCCAATTCTTGCATTCACAGGCCGGGACCAACTCTTAAATGGCGGCCCAAACCCCATTCACAATAAACACGAAAATTAAAGCAATCATATAAATTCAAATTTAATATTCAAAGCAAAAAAAGGATTTACGTTATTAAGTTCTATGCCATATCTTATAGATCCTCCACCAATTCGCTATTTAATTGGCCCGATTCTGCATAAGTCCGACCGCAAACCCAGCCAAAGTTTCAAAATAAATTCATACTTTGATTTGTAGTAAAACTGGATTATCTTGAGTACCTGTACGCTTATATTTTTCGGTGGTCACATCTTTTAACCATATGGGCCATTTGGGAAATTGTATTGTTATTTGGTTCCCAAAGTCCATATATGTTTATTGGAATTCGGTGTTTATGCCCTCAGACCATTTGTATTGGGACTTGAACATAACATGGACTTTCTTACACATAAAAAAACAACATTTCAATCAAAAAATTTAATCACCACTCAATTAAAAATTTTGGTAATAAGCTAAACTATTTATTAGAGTTTGCAATGATATTTTATAAATGGAAACAACAACAAAATGCATGCACTGTATCGCGTGTGTGGGTGTATGAGTTTCAGTATGAATGCTGCGTGGGGTGATTTTTATTGTGTTCGGTGAACAACTCTACTTCCAGCAGTTTTCGTTAAATGTTAAACTGCCAGCCTAAATACAGTTACAGCACATTCTTTGCTTGGTGTCTTATGGTGGTAAAGTGGCGCTCATCGAAACTCTAGTCATCCCTGCGTGGAACAAAAAGTCTCTGACAGTTTTTTGATCAATTTTTACAACTTTTTTTGTATACTTGAACATGTGAATTAAAAATATTTTCCATAACTTTTTTTTGGTAATTTGTGAAGCTTTACTTCGCCTGATACGAAATTATTTTTAATAAATGGCTTATTATTTTTTTGTTAATACCCAGCAAACCAAACATATATGTAAATTTTTTCATCACCTTATAAACAGAATATTTTCGATAAACTGCATACATTTTTTTGTAAATATGTGAATTTGTTTCTTGCTTGAAATATTTTCGATAAACAGGGTACGAATATTTTAGTAAATATGTGACATTTTTTATCACAGGATTCCTAGTTAATTTTTTATTTAGTTTAGGTTTAGTTTCTGGTCCATAATTAATATGGTCGTTCTAAAGCATTGGGGCTTTACAAAACGTTCGGTCGGGTGTAATGAACTGCCCCAAGTTTCATAAAAATGGGATGTTTTATGCGGCTTTTAAAACTAAATACCTAAAAGACATACAATTAGTTGAACATGTCGAGCCCTTACCGCGAAAAAGACGTAAGCGCCATTTCGCTTTGTTTTGAAATCAATAGAAAACTGTACAACGCCTTTAATCTCAAATATTAAATATTTATATTTACAGAGATAAAGCAAACTCAATGGAATCGGAATCCTCCAGAAGAATTAGTCAAAAACAGAAAAATATCCTCTTCTGTAGAATTTTCTTTTTGGCGCTTACTTCTTTTTCGCGGTTAGTGCTCTATTTTTGTGGTAGGTACAATCATTTGCCATGTTGCTTATTAAATAAAACATCATAACTATACGAATAAGTAAATACCTTTAAGATATATGTACATCCGACTCTCGATAGTTTGATACTGGTTAATTTGAATCTCTCGGAATGACATTTTACTCGACAACATTCTATTATTTGAAGTCGTGCCATCATAATCTCTATAATTTAAAGTCGATGTTTCACGATGCTATCAGAGTCACCCTATCCGATGCTAAACTACTATAATTAAACCAGAACGAGAAAGAACATGAAGAGGAAAAACCAATTCCGGTAAATCCAGTCACATTAAGCGAGGCAGGGACATTATTCCTACGCCTTAATAAGGGACACAATATCGAAAACTTAGTAGACGATGATATATAAAAGTCGCCCACCCGAAAGAAAGATGCTCCTAATGACTATTTGTCCTAAATGATTTTTCGAAAACGATGTGATATAAAAATCCCAATTTGATTAGATTCTTGTTTATTTGAAAAATATCGTATCTCAGCCTGGAAATATGCTGTAGCTAGCCCCCAAATATGCAACTATTTAGCTTATTTTCCTAATGAATTTTTTAAAGCATGCACACCAAATAAAGTACCCGCCAGTCTTTGGAAACACCCACATTGTGTTATACTTCTGTAGAAACAATTACTAATTGTTTCCTGCAACAATGTTCGGTCCTTGCTTGCATCTCAAAATTTTCACAAAATGTTGGCTTTTAGTTTTCCAAAATTGCTCCATAAATACCTGAAAGCAATGCCTTAAGCATTCATTATGTCCGTTTTTTCGGATATTATGACAAGTTTACACATGGACATGAGATGACCGACCAAGATAGAGTGGACACACTTATTAAGCATGTGTGTCTAATGAAAGCATCTGACTGTGTCACTTTGGGTCGAGACAACAAGGAGACTCTTTAACTTTATAAAGTGTTCTGTGATTGTCTTCTATGAAAGGACACAACGGCAGAGTTAGCATGTTTAAGTACATAAACCCGATATCACCCCGTAAGTGTGTGGAAGGTGGTACGAGCAAACATTTATAAAAATGAAGAGAAAATTGATTAGAAAATGTCAGTTGAACATGTAATTAAAATTAAGTACAAGAATGCCAGCAAACAAACATAAAATGTATGGCACCGGTGGTGTGCGTCGGCATCTCCATCATTCTTTTTTTGTACAAGGACCTGGAACTTTGGAACATGCAGTGATTAAACGAAGGACAATAGCAAAACACAGACAAAATGAAACACATTTATTTGTAATTTAAAAATGATTGCACCGAGCAGTTGAAACGTAACAGGCTAAATGGTAGAGGGCGTTTTAACTTTAAAACAATGGCGATTTACACAAGGGCATTTGTAGGGTAAAATGAGGGTAAATACTAAATTTGTCATTTCGCCCGTAACGTAATAAATTATCGATCGGAAATCCTATAAAGTATATATGTATTATTGATCTTCGTATTATTTTAAGATGAATTAGCCATGCCTGTCCGTCCGTGTTTCTGGTAAAAACACGATAGAGTTCAAACAAATGGCACCCAGGCACCTGATGATACCATTTTGGGTTTCCGATTGAAAATGGGGGCAATCGATCCTAAGGGAGAAAATGATTCGCTTTGAGTGAGAAAAACTTACGCTTATTAAAATATTTTGCGGTGAAGGGTACATAAGATTTTGCCCGCATGAACTTAACGACATTTTAGGTTGTGTTTTTAAAGATTTTCAAACTCTTAAGAAAATCCTTACATAAAATACCCTGCAAAAAATTCTTTACATAAAATGCCCTGCAAAAATTATTCGATATTTTGGAAGCGATAAAATTTCTTTTAACCATTTCTTAAAGAAATTTGAATCTGACAGACATTAGTATAAGGCAGACATCTCTGTTACTCGAGTCTTATATATCCTTTACCGTTGAGCTAATACGCCTTTTTTGATTCCCAAATAGCTTTTATTAATGGTCGCTATTGCTAGTTTGGTCGCTATAGTTTTAGAAGTTTACGACTCCATTATTCAGAGGAGGGTATACAAAATCTCTTCAATATTGCAAGTATACGTATTTTAGTTAAAACTACAGTGTTCCTATTTTGGAGCTTAATGTAATGCATTCGATTCTTTCTCGGGACAGTGCACATTTTCGGTCTTTGCGTTATTTTTAAATGCGGGTATTTTACAGTGCACCAGGTTTTCAAGCGTTTTGAACAAGAGTGATGATAAGCTCTTTTGATTGCATAGAAAACAGCGCAAATCGCCAAGGATTAAGTGGTCGTACGAGTAAAAAAAAGTATCTTTGATATCCTTTTGAAAGATCGCCAAATGACAATGTGTAATAAAGATGACAACTTAGGCATTTCAGCTGACCAAGTGGTTTTTATCCCGATGGTAATTTGTGTATACAATTCAACTCGTCGACTAAATTAAAGGCATAGAAAGTCCCAAGAACGTGGAAAATTACGAACATGGGCATATGTGTACTTAGATACAGTGGAATTAGTTTACTCACTCAAATATGCTCTCTCTTTAAAGTTTTGTCTAAATTTGGCCTTAGGATCCAAGAATTATGCCCATTCAACAATAGCCATGAAAAATTTTCTCACGAATCTGAATCTGACATTTGTTTGAGATTTGGCTGATTTGGAGGCTTTTTCACTTTGAATTAGTTAATTTAATACTCGTCTTTTATGAAGTTATCAAATATTTTTAATAGCATAAATTTCTTTTTGATTCATACCGTGACATTCTACTTTTATTTTCAAATCTTTGCGTTAAATTTAGAAAGACTGTCTAAAGCATAGATTGTATAAGTTAATTATTTTTAAATTCTTATTCTGAATTATTTGTCTTCTTTATTACACTCACTAGGCTAATTTTTGACCTCTATTGAATGCAATACCCAAGAGACCTAGTTAAAGTATCAACTGTTTAAAAGAGAGCAGATTTTAATCCACGAGTTATTTTTTGAGACTAGAACAGTTTTATAAAGAACTGTTTTGAAACTAAAAAAATATGATCAAAACGGTAGGTGTGCGGTTTATCTGTTACAAAAACAGAAAAGGTTTGAGTTATCCAGAAAACTAAGCATATTGTACAAGTGATATGGTGTTTCGATTTAAGTTGAAGTTTTAAAATTGTTTTAAACATATTAAAGGTTTATTTCACACTTAATGCGAGTAGGGAGTTTTTATTAAAAATTGTATCTCATATGAAACACACATGTTGGGTGAATCAAAAACCATATGAACAATTTTGATTTAATTTGTTTCTCAGTGGTACGCAGTAAAACGCTACTTAAAATTTACCTTCCCATTAGAAATAAATCAGTTTGTGTATAGGTCAAGGCGCCAAATGAAATTTGAAATGAAAATTTAACATTTGAAATGAAAATTTAACATTTGAAATGAAAATTTAACGAATACTCCGTACTGGCCCATAAAGAAAAAACCTATGTACATTTATAACTTGTGTAAGATTACAGGCTACTTTTAGGCGCACCTATATTTTTTTTGCGATAATAACTGCAGCATGCTTTCAGGCATTTTACATCCACTATTGTTGGAAATTCAATTAACAAGTAAAAGCATTTTTATTTTGGATTGGTTATTATTATTATTTCGTATTGTATAACGTTTTCAATAATTTAATTACTGTTTAAATATCCACTTTGCAATTTGATTGATATTACATTATACGAAAAGTATGCAATGATGGTCAAGTGCTGTAATACAGTTTGAACTCATAAACAATTTGTCCGACTAATTAATAATATGTAATAATTAAAAATAATGCACAATGATGCCATGGTCTGAACAGAAAAGAAGCAAAAACAATGAAATGCGTAGAACAAAAAATGTAATGCGGAGACAAAAATTAATATTTCGCCTCAACATGATGCAATTTAATTTTAGCCGTTTAAGTGTGTATGCAAAAAAACGATAGCTGCAGTATCGCGCGATTTGTGTCCATCTCTCCGATGGACTGACCATTAGGCCGCTATTAATATTTGTCTGTTATTTAATTTGCTTAAACGAGTTTTAAGTAATGTATATACAATGTATATATTATACATGAATATATAAAAAAGTATTTTATTTTAAAAGTGTGGAAATATATTCGATCGCCAAATTTATGTCAGCAGCAAGGCTTGGAAGGAAGAAAATATAAGTGACATGAGTCAACTTCTACGACTATTTAACTAGAAAATATAGGCAAACAACTTTCACATACATTGCAATAGTAAGGAGATAACTATGGAATTGATAGCAACCCAGCAAACCAAACCTTCAGAATTCGGCCAGAATTCTTAACGACAATCGGCAAAATGTTCCGATTTCTTACCGAGTTCGTAACGAAAAACGTATGAGAGGGTTGACAAAAATTCTGAACTACTTCTCAGAAAAAAAAACTCCTCAGACAAATCGAACAGAATTCGTAACGATTTCGGTAAGAATTCTCGATAGAGTTCAGATATTGTTCAAAATTGTCTGATATCAGACATTGTCGGCAAATTTGGTTCACTGGGAACAGATTCAAGTGAATTTGAATAGTATGTGACGGGCAAAATAGAAAGGGACCTAAGGTTGAAAACCAGTTTTATTCAGGAGAGCCATTTTAAAGATTAGGTCCCTTTCTATTTGCGCTTAGATAAAACGCGCATATCTCTGGGAGGGAACACTTTTGGGGCATGGGATCGGTCTCATTCGATGCTCAGATGTTGTCCACATCAAAAAAGAAAAAAATGAAAATTGATTTTTTTACCCTTAGGTCCCTTTCTCTATGCGCTGCCACATACGTTATTTGATGAAGTAGAAGTTTCGAATTCGTAACAATGGAAACGATTTTTAAAATATATTAGGATTCATTATTTTGGAACATATTCGTCCGTCTGTCTCATTAACTTAACGCTTTCAAATCGGATAAGCTTTTGACTGGCATTCTTTATAAAGAAAATATTCTGTAAGTGAAACTGGAAATAATATTCCTTTCAACTTTCACTAATTTCTTAGGACAATAAAGCCTAAAAGCATGCCTTGTCCCCTGATAATTTTCAATTCTCTTGTCCTTTTTTATATTTTTTTTTCATTTCATGAATTGTTTCTTTATTCTGAAAATCGATATTCTCGGTAAACACTCAACATTGAATGTGTGTGTCATGACAGGTAATTGTCAGTTGAACTATCTGGGCTAATAAATGAAAACTAGCTACCTGCAGTATAATGGCACGTGATGTCTAAACAATTGGCATGCTATACTTTGCGTTGTAGTACATCTAATCTAATGTATATTTTATAAAGCAAAACGTTTAAATGGAAAACTGAGTAACGTACAGAGGCGGGGCTAAATTAAATGGAATATTTTGCTTTAGATATCGTATGTGGCACGTATCAAATGTAGATGGTACTGACTCAAATAGAGGATAACCAGATTGTACTGATAGATTATTCAGTCGTTATATTGCAAAAGCTTTTAACGTTACCATTGCCAAGTAGCAATGAAAATGTTCCCTAAGCTTTATCATTTAATCATTAATCGCGTTAAACGCCCACTTAAGGCGCGTTGTCATCATGTCAATGTGAAGACCAATAATGCGGCCTTTTAAATGATCATTTTATAATTGCCTAAAGGTAGCTTCCAAATTAAGTCTGAATCAAGATATTGCATACAATGGTTAATTTAAATTTGTTTCGAACAAGACTTTCGAATATTGGAATTGATCCCGCAATCATATACAGGGCTAGGCGAATGAAGTGTTGCAAACTTCAGGGTGGCAATACTGGCAAACCGATAATGATAACGATAACGATATGTCAAATTCATACCAATAATGTTTACAAGCTGTTTTTATTGTTTACAAAGCTACTACAGGTATTTGCATCTAAGTTGGAGAAAACAAAAGTTAATCGAAATTGAATTCAAACGTAATAGTGAAATGAAATTGTTTGAAAAGTGAAGGCTCGACTTGAACGAAATTAAATGGACAAGGTAAAGCTTTACAAGTTCAAAGAGTCACACAAACTAACACTAAAACAAAAAAAGTTCCACTCTAAAGTGCAAAGGAGTTGTTACGCTCGAAGAACGTGGCGAATTTCAAAACATTGTTTTCTTTGACGAAAAATTCAAAATTTCTTTTGAAATGTTCACAACTGATCGTGTTACTTAACAAAACGTCCTGACGGCCTACGACGGCCAACTGAACTTATTTTCTATCTTAAGTAATGGTATGGTCACCTGTGACCACCGATAGTCCAATTGTTTTTTTTTTCGAGCCTGGTGTCAAAGTTAATGCGACTCATTATCGGGAAAATGTTTTGGTAGCTGCTTTAAAGTCGTGGACACGCAATCATTTCGGTCGTAGATCATGGACGTTCCAAAACGACTCGGCAGCGTCTCATAAAACTTGTGTGAACTAAAAACCATTATCCAAACTTTATTTTGTCCACGCAATTCGCCAGATGCTAATCCGATGTATAATTCCATCTAGCCCATTTTGTACAACAAGTTGAGCAGAAATATGATGCGCTGAAGAACGAAAATTGGGCCAAAATACCGCAGGATCATATTTCTGCATGTAATTAATTTTTCAAACGTTCGACGGCCAAGTAAAGTAAATAGATTTTGACTATTTCTACACATTTTATCATTTGAATCAATAAAAAAATGTGGTCGTTTGAATAGGGAGCACTTCAATCTCCTTAACCTGTATATATCCTACACCACCTGGATTGTGGACAGAAAAAAGCCAACCTTAAAATTTTAATAAAAATATTATTGTGAAAATAATCACCACTCAATTAAACATTTCTTAAGTAACCCAAACTATTTTTCAAAAATTGCGATAAAATTTAATGAATGGAGCATCAACAAAATTCCCAATTAAGGCTCACATCGCTGTTGTTTGTGTTATAATAGACAAAGACCATACACTGCATCACGTGTGTGTGTGAGAGTGTTTTGGCATGTAAACAGCAAAAGAGATATTTATTGTGTTTACTTTGTTCGGTGGCAAACTGTACTGCCGACAGTTCTCGTTAAATGTGAATCTGCCTAGCCTTAAATGTGTACCCGCTGATTAAAATTTAGCATTCTTAGGGTGTAGTCACCCCTGCGTGCAACTAAAAGTTTTTTCGACAGTTCAATAGAAACATGGTCTCAAATCTGACTATTAACTAAGTATATATATTTTAATATACAGCTTACAACTTTTTTCGTACGTTGGTGAAGTAGTTTAACAACATACGAGTATAACGAAAATATTTTCGATAAACGACTTACAACTTTTAATATAAATATTTGAATTTGTTTATCACCTCATAAGGAAAATAAATTCGATAACCGACATAAACATTTTTTTGTTATATGTGAATTTATTTATAGTAAATATTTGAATTTTTTTATCACAGGATTCCTAATTAATTTTTTGTTTGAATTTATGATTTTTTTTTAATTTTTTTTGTGTACAAGATACATTTTTAATTGGAGCTTCTTGAAAAACTTTTTTATATCATAAATACCAACACTCTTAAGTTGCGTGCAGGCTACCACGTTCGTTCAGCATTTCTAAAATTACGGATTTGGTGGTAAGAAAAACCCAAAAACAGTTTGCTGGGTTATAGCACAGAACATTTAAAAAGAGAGTGTTTCATTTAAGCATAAACATTTAATTTATTGAGGAAGCAGCGATTAATTTGCATTTTCATAGAATATGCACCGCAAAATCATGATGAGGATGTTGTTGATGACTTAAACGCCAAGAATTTGCTTTAATAAAATATCCACTAAATATGCTTCACTGAGAAATTAGAGTGATATAAAAATTCATTAACGTTTAAAAAAAGAATGGCATATGAAATAAAATATTAAAAAAAAGAGTCAAATCCAAATTTAAAGCTGTCTACATACTGAAACAACGATTTATAGAACCTGTTTGTGACGGTTTGTTTTTTCTTTTTGGGCTCCATGAAATTAAAACAATCAATACCATTATCATGGCTGTGCGATATAAGGTCGGTGTGGTCGCAAAGGTTAATTTAGGTTATAATCAAAAACACGTTAATGTAGATGTGTTGAAAACCCCCTTCATATACTCTTGAAACGTTTTGATAGTATAGATGAGAATTACGATTTTTAACGACATTTTTTTAAGTGAATATTCGCCGTGGCTTTAGGTCTTAATTTACAATTTCTTTTACATACAACTCGACAGAGTTAATTAAATTCCAAATTGTTTTCGAATGAAAGGCTAATTTATGTAAATTTGATTTTCGGCGGCCTATAAAACGACTGGCATGGCAAAAGCAGTAGAAGCAAAAACAAATAATTAAAAACACGGTCAGATAACCAATAAGTACTTTATCAAGGCTAGCCGCGAAGATTTTTGAATCAAATCCTTTGCACTACGAGTAATTTTACATTTTAATGGCAAAATTCAATTAAAACGGAATGAGTGTAAGTTTTTCAAGTAGCACAAGGACAACATATGTTCCTTAAAGGCATTCGCTTAGACTGAACGTTTTGATGTTACCATTACATCTTTGTAATTGTTTATTTTCCATAAAAATGACACTTGACGAGATTTCATGCCAATTTTTGTACGAAAGCTATAAATTAAATAATCTAAATTGGACAATGGAGAATAATTAGGATATATTAGTAGTGTCAGCGGAAACTGGATTAGAATTATAAAAAATGAGTTCTGTCATCTCCTCATATCGCCCAATTTAAAATGTAAGAGGGTTTTGTATTCTTTAGTTAATCGTAGTGTCAAAAATCAAGTCACGCCCCTTTTAGTACATCACATGACTAACCCGCTGCTTCGAATTCCATCATTATCCCTTATAAGCTTGCAAAATATATTGTCTGTTAGATAGAGTCGGTTTGAAATGTGCTAGCTTGTTTTTTGCCACTGATTTTGAGCTTGGTTTAAAATTCTTCACTTGAAACAAAAAAATTAGCCATAATGGCATAATGTATGGCATGTTATGGCCACTAAGTTAATTAAGCAAGTTGGAATCTCTAAGTTTAAGATAAGATTAAAAACTCATAGCCCTGGCTAAAATGAAAAAAATAATTTTATCGCTTACAACTTCAAGCCCTTTCAGCACGTTGTATTGTAGAAACAGATTACAATTTTTTTCTAATACATCCGATTCATCACTGAAGCCATAACACATTTTTCATCCAATATGGGTGTGTTTCGTCGCAGTGATAAATCAAGCAAACATTTTTCTCCCATACAAACCTGCTGAATGGTAAGCACGTTTTTTTTAGTGCTGGTGTTATATTTCGTTTAAGATATTGCCTATTGCTTTTGTGGCGTTCAATTTCTAATTTATACACCTTAATTCAAAGGACCTCAACACGCGTGCGTTCTTTGGAGAACATTTCTTAGTTGTTAATAAATTGGTTAATAATTGAAAGATATACAAAATATTACAAACAAAAAACAAACACATATAGCAAGAATAATTGTGAGCATAAAAGTAAAGCGTATATATTTTAAGCAATCTTACCTCCAACACTTGAACCATTCTGTTGTGAATACAAATTCTGTTGCGCAGTCTGCGGTTGAGGTGGATACAGCTGGGGCGGGCCCTGTGGTGGTGGCCCGGCTCGTGCAGCGCCCGGTGGCACTAGTACCGGTGCGGGGCTTACAAGGCGCATTGGCGTGCCAGTACGTGGTCCCATGACAAGTGAACCGCTCTGATCAAAAAATGCCGGTATAACCTGATTGATCGTTTCGTTTATGTCGCATAGTTTCATTGCAGAACGTGAGGAAGTTCGGATATTTTACAACAAACGTTGTTAGATTTGGTATTTGTTTGAAGGGATATTCAGTTTTTAGCAGGTTTGTTTTTGTACAAAGTTAGATTTTGTAAGTTTTTTTTTTGATGAGGCAATTGGTTAGGTTATGTTGTTTTTATTTTGATACAATATATGAGAGAGAGACGAAATAGAGAGAGAAAAAGAGAATATATATATTTGTCGTTTAGGTTTGAGACGATTTAATTAAGACTGAAGTCTTTATGTATGGGTATATACAAAATATTGTGTATGTTACAATATTTTACATATTTCTAATTTGTTTGCAAATTTACAAAATGTACATTTGTTAAAGCTCCAGCTGTGGAAACTTACCTGATAAGACTGATTTTCCGCTCCCTGCTGTGAGGGCGTCAGCGGCCTCCTTGGCTGTGTGCCCTGCTGTGGTATCAGATTGCTGGGATACATGCCCCATGGTGCCACACCATAGTATTGGGGCATCTGAGCTGCTATCAAGCCCATATAGGGTGCTGCATCCTGACCCGGATTGATCACGTAGGGTGCCGCTTGCTGGGCGGCATAGGCAGCATTCTGTTGGGCAGCCAAGAATTGCTGAGAGGCAGCAGCCATTTGCATTTGTTGCGGCTGCATTGTGCCATTAGGTGCGCCGGTTTGGGCAGCTGAGGTGGCAGCCGCCGCTGCAGCGGCAGCCGCAGCAGCATTTGTGGCGGCAGCAAGACCGGGATTCTGTGAGCGGAATAGTTGCTGCAAAACAGGAAAATAAGAAGAGACGATTAGTAAATGATATCAATGAAGACATGAATATTTCAATACTGAAAAAGGGGTTCAACTATGTGGTTTTATCCTTGTAAATATTCAAATTTTTATACTATCATACTACTCGGTAGGAAGATATACAGTATATGATGCTTACGATACAAGATGAGATCCTATTGATTCAGACATGGTCCTTAGACCTCAGTAGTTAAATGACTTTAACTCGTTTAAGTCATGACTTGGCTGGACTGCATAATTTCTGCAGTTTTACAAAACTGGGACTGCAAAGATGCCATATTGCCTATTAAAGATGCCTAATAGCTCCCATAGAAAGTCCCAACGTGGCCATAATAGAGTATTCATTTCAATATCTTAAAGGTTATGATTACTTGAATGGTGAACATAAGTATTTAGGAGAACCATTACAAGAAAAAATATACAAAAAAATAAAGATCCATAAATAAAAGCCTTTTCCTTCTGCATAAACGTTTTTGAATCCACATAAAATTTATTTGATGGATTACCTTTACATTTTGCATAGTCATAGATCTAAATGGAACATATTTGTAAGTACCCTAGCCTCACATCGGTAGGACGGGAATAAATTAATATAAATACCTGTCGATACCTTTCGTACAAACTGACTATTGCGTCAACATTGAAAATCAGTCAATTACAATACAATTATTAGATTTATTTGATGACAGGAAATATAAGGCGTTACCACGCTCCTTATCATACCTCTCATAGAAATGTGGGAATTCAGGTATAAGATTGGAACGTCTGTTTTCAATAAAAATCTATCATTACGCCCACTTTAAGTAACGTGTCGTATCTTTAGGGCTTTTTATACGATACTGCTGGATATTACTAAATTTTGATAATGTTGACAAGAATTTTAAACCCAAATTAAAAATTATCTAATGGAACTACCTCGTAACCTTTTTGTTGAACCCTTCAGTCTTATTTGGGCCACTCTGCATTTGCTTACTCTTAATAATGTACAACCGTAAGACGCATTAAAGAAATATCGACAAATCTTTTTAGGCTTGTGTAAGCCTTCACATAAGCCTTTCTAATAATAATCTGGCGTACAAAATATCTGGCATGCGTCATCTAAGTAATGACGGACAATTAAAAATGTTTGTACGCTTTTGTGCTATCCATATCGTGTTAGGTCAAGTATGTGGAAATTAAAATAGAATTTAAGGCATAATAAATTCTAGAAAATAATTTATTCAACAAAACGAGCCAAGATAACTTAAAAGTATCTTAACTATCACTCGTTGAAGTCCGAACAATTTTCCATTCGAACATTTAGCATTATTGTTTATTTTTATTACTTTAAAAGATGTGTTCATGTGCTCGGTCTGTCTATAGCAAATACTCCTTAAAATATTAACTTTCTTGGGAAGAGGAGTATGAAGGGGTCGTATTTATGGTACGAGTATGTATGAGTTTTTGTGTTATGCCCAGACTCCCGCATTCATCTTGGGCAACAATCTTTTATGCATGAGTGGAAAAGGGAGGGAGGATGACGTCGGAAGCGAACAAAGAAGGACCGACTGAACAAATACGTTCGAATGAATGGTGTTGCAGTACGCTTGACGTAGGAAAAATCGTACTCATAAATTTAAAGATTAGTTATATGCTCTGATAGCCACTGACACTTTTACAGCAAAAGTGCTTAGCTTTGGTTGTTCCTTCACCACACCGAACAGCTGAATCCTTTCCTTATACTATAGACGGGGGGTATTACGAATTTTAGTTGTTCATGCTGCTGTTTGTTCTGTGTTTTCTTTTACAAGTAGCCCTGACATAGTTTAATTTTTACACAAAAAAACAAACTAATAACAATAGATTTTAGTAACTGAATTTCCTTTGGCTATTGCGTATGTTCTTTTTCTCTTTTGTGTGTTTGAAGACAATGTCAAATATATTTGTATGGCTTAGAGTTTACAAATAAATTTACATATCATCTGACAAATGTGGAAAACAAGAGCGCAGTGAACGAATGAATGACATTATAAGCAATCTTCAGCCGAGAAAGACAAACACGGAGAAAAAAATGTATTAATAAAATAAAAAAAGAAAACTTTAGAAAAATCCATTTTGTCCGTATGAAACATTTTTTCCTCTGCTATATTTCGAATGTGTGTTAAATATGCGTTTTTTTTTGTTAAGAATCTTGATTGAACGAAGTTTGCCTTTGGACTTTTACTTTATTTAATATACTTTTCCGACTGTCAAAACGAGTTGCTTTTACAAAATTTTTCTAAATTTAGTCCATTGTAATATTTTCTGTATAGCATTTTCACGCTGATTTAAAATCTAATCTCCATTTTTCTACATCAAAAAATCGATTGAAAATTGATGAGTTATGCTAAGTTCGGTGATAACAGATTCTTCGCTTTTTTTGATTTTACCTATAAATAAATCGAACAGCAGCAAACACACACATATTCATGAATGTTATTTCTGTATGGAAATCGCGATTTTTGTCAGTTCAGTTTTCTCAGTAAATTGTTGACAAAATCAAAAGTTGTTCACCGATTTGAATGAAATAAAGCTCATTTGATTCAAAATATATGAAACTTAATGCTTATAGACCAACACTGTGATTTTTGTCGCATTATTTTTTTTATGAATTTTTAAAGAAAAAACTTTATTTTTTTTTTTATAAAATTGTTGGTTTTTTTTAATACTTCAACTTCTAAATCAATGTAGGCACGGATTAAAGATAATTTTGTTGACGAGTTTTAATTTTTTTTAACTGAATATGGTAAACCGTTTTCAAAATATTTAAATATATGAAGTGGAAGTGCCCATATTTTGCACATAACAGTATAAGTATTCATGGATTTTTAGCACGAATTCTAGTTAAGGTTGATTTCATGTAATTGAGATAAAAACGGATGACAATAAATTTTGTTTAAATATTAACGGATTATATCTTGAGTCTTTTCTTAAATAATTTCGATTCCTTTTATACATTAATAATTTAAAACTAATGGCAAATAATAACAGATCTATTCACTTCCCTTTGTTTAGTTCTAAAGGTTCCCATGTTGTAGGTAACATTTCAGACGCTTTACCTTCTCATTTTAAACGTGCAAATATAACATTCCGCCCACTTTTTGTATTTGTGAAACTACTACTGAAGTCCCCCAACATCCCATTAATAACAAGAAAAAGCTTCTCTTTAATCGGTGTCCGCCCGCGGTAAATATTTAAATTCTTTTTGACGCATGGCTCTCAACGGAAAATGCATTTTTTCATAATAATTAGACAGCATGTTTGGTTCAGTAGGAATCGGCAATAAATCTACAAACTTTCTTAGAAAAAAATCCGTGAATTTTGTTAGAGCCTCAGTTATTCTAAGTGAAAAAGGAGTGGCAAAGAATATTAATCTACTGCAAACTAGAGTTCTATAAGTCGATTTTTGACTAATCGATTAATAGACATATTGGTGTAAAGACAAAGTACCGACTTTTTGTTTTTAAAAAAGGCTAAAAGTCGACTTTTTCTTGTCGAATTTTTATTAAAACTTCAAATACTCGTATAACCGTATTTTTAGTCACCATCTAAACAAAGGTTGTTGCCTAAATTGATGAAGCGCTTTAATTTAGCTTCGAATCAAAAAATTTGTTTTTTATTTTATTGTTGTGGCAATGTATGCCGAGGTTTAAAATGTAAGCTTTTAAAAATGTTCGAGATTCATCCAGAGCAATCAATCAAGTCGTTAAGTCTATTACAACTTAAATTATACTCGTATTGAGCTGCATAACAACGGAAAATGCATTTTTTCATAATAATTAGACAGCATGTTTGGTTCAGTAGGAATCGGCAATAAATCTACAAACTTTCTTAGAAAAAAATCCGTGAATTTTGTTAGAGCCTCAGTTATTCTAAGTGAAAAAGGAGTGGCAAAGAATATTAATCTACTGCAAACTAGAGTTCTATTTTTTAAGGCAAACTGATACGAGTAAATACCGAAATCAGAAATTCTCGAATAACTATTGATACCCGATGGTGAAGTGGCCGAAGTGGATTGTATATGGGGGTTCCTTAACATGATTGTAACTCACTAGGTGCGAAAATGCCATAATGATGACAATGGTGTTCCAATACAATTGAGGCACTATTTGAAGACAACGCCTGTGTGTTGTAAAACAAACCCCAATCGAATACTTATACGGAGAACAATGGAAAGCGAGTACCCATTTATTGCAAAAGTGGCAAAAAAAACCTTTTTCCATCGTTGACACTTTGGTCCCATGGGAGAGAATTTTTTTTCGCATGCATGACTTTGTGCTACTCAAATTCGAAGCCAAAGTTAAAAAAATAATTATCTTTCTGAGATTAAACGATGCGGACATGTGGTTCCATGTATATTAATTGACTACTTAAAAAATAAATTTTGATTTTAAAACCTTCAATATGAATTATTTACAAATTACCAGATGTTCAAAAGGGTTTTAAATCAATCTAATTTATTACATATTGGTTTTTTACTATAATATTTTGAATTTTGCTAAAGGAAAAAGTCGACTTTAACCGACGTTTTTTACTAAGTCGAAAAGTCAACTTTTGATATTTTTCTTATAGTCGAAAAGACGACTTTTAGTCTTAAGTAAATAAGCCTACTACGAACTCTACTACGCAAAATTGGTAATCCAGTTATGTGCTTTTTTATTACCTGCCAGGTAAATAAATCATTTCGACCTTTTAAACGGCCATCTAACCTTTTAAAATACTGGTACTAAACTCGTTTTATGTCCTCTGCGATATAAACGCTTAGTTTGGCATGATGTCATTTAACAGCTGCTATAAATAATACAAAATAAACAATAAATGCATATTTAGGAGGCAATGATCCTGCAAATGTGCCATATCTACTGAAAGTTAGAACCCCTTAAGACATGCTACTAATTTAACGGCTTATAAATGTAATTTCTGTTTATTTTCTTAAGTTTTTTCGTTTGTAAATTTATACCTTTTTTCAGCAAATACTACTACTTCAAAGGGAATAAACATGAAACCGACAAATCAAATTAATATTAAATTCTTTTTCAAATTCAACGTGTGGATTCGAACTCCCCAAAGTATGCTCCAAATTATTTTGCAATAACAGCTATTTCCCAGAACACTCCAGCAAAGTACCCAGCATGGCGAAAGGAAAAACAACACAGACACACACACACAATCCTAATAAAAAATCCTTTTTACCAAATTAAAACAAAACAAATGTGAATTATTAATGAGACGACATCACAAAGAGAAAAAAGAAATAAATATCAAAAAAAGCTGAGGAAAACATAACAACACAAATACCTAAAAAAATCGATAAACATTAAAAATTAATTTTGTTGTGCAGCTTACAGAAACCAAAAAAGGAGCAGCAAAAAAAGGAAAACAAACACAAGCAAAATGAAACAATAATATTCCGCTTGCATACGAGTACGCCATCCCGAACAGGATGCTACTATATGAAAAAAACAACTATAACCAAGGCCGGATGCTGAAGGGATGCCCGTTAGAGCCGGGGTTGTTGGCAAAGCGAGTGGAAACATTGAAAATGATTTCAGCTGTGAAATGAAATCATATCAACATGTGTTTTTTCAACATCACATAAAAAAAGAAAACAAAACCAACTCTAATTTTGATTTCAGCATAACGACGAATGAACCCGCTTCATTGCCTGAAAGTATACTACACATATACATATGTATATATTTGTACATACAAAGCAGAACGCACGATACCACGTACTTTGTAGTATTGGAATGAAATACTAACGCGCGGATAAATGGAGAAACTGAAAAAATACATTATTTTCGTTTGTAACTGAGCACGGCAATACCAGCCGTCATAGTCGTCATCGATGGCATGGATACACGAAAGAGGAGTGAAAATTCATGTCTGCCAAAGCATACTTTTAGGAGGAGTTGACACGGGGAATCTATAACACGAAACTTTGTCGCGTTTGAGGTGGTAGAAGCGATCAAATAGCACATTTGTGCTGCTCAATAATCATTTATTTCCTTTTCGTCTTGCCATATTTATATACACATTAATAAATAACTAAACAATTGTAGACGAGGGTCTCACAATTGCTGTGGTAACACTACACATTGCAAAGGACACATTTTAGCTTGAGACATATCCCCGGACGCCACTTTTATTAACACAAATAATCTTAAGATTTAAAAGATATTTCTGCAATGTACTTATATGTTGGTGATCAGACAAATGATGACCAATCGCAGTTTCGCTTTGGGAAGAAATAAATACAAATTCGGAGGTGGTAATGCCATAACTAATTATTACTTGTTTCATTTTCATCCAATTTTATGGAAGGTGTAAAATTCAAATTTCTACTAATTTTTTTTTAAATTTTTGTAACTTTTTATGAAGATGGGGGGGGGGGGTGGGTTATGTTTAGTTCTCAACTCACTATTTACCTGTCAGCTCACTAAAATTAATTATTGCGTGCTTGTTTTGATAAACAACGTTTGTATGCTTTAGGATAATTCGTTATTCCAAATGAAATTTATTTGAAGTAGCCATGTGCCCAAATTCTTTTTAATCGCTCATTTGGATGATACCACTCGATATTAGCGATCCACGGAGTCTACATTTCCAAAAGTTCCATATTTGGATTCGTTGTGAAATTTAAGTGAAGTTGACATTTGCTATCGGTCAGCATGGCATTTTTAAGATCCATGCCCTCGAGCCTTTATATTGGGCTGATTTAAAAGAAACTTGCATATTTCAAATAGTAACCAAATTTTATTATGTTTGAGTGTAAATTGGTCAGTATATATTCGTGAACTTTTGTAAGGTCTATTGGGGGCATTTTTTGAATCACAAGGGCCCAAAAAAAACATTTCCAGATGGTCTCAGCCATTTATATTTACTTCCTAGGGTCGCCTATCAGTATTTTGGGATATTAGAACGGAATAATCAATATTGTCTACTGATTTAATGTATTTTTGGTCCGTTCTTCGTAATTTTTCAGAAGTCTTTAATTGTGGTTTGTCATTTCATTATTAAAAAAAGTAACGCCAAACGCTTACATATTTTGAAAATTTATTTCGAAAATCATGGCTTAGCACAGAATTGTTGACGAGCGTTACGTTTATTTGGAAGTGATTTCCTGCACTCTTTCCATCTTACCGCAAATGTTGACATTGAGTTTGTAACCACCATATCAGTTTATATTGTCGTTGCTAGCCTTATTATACGAACCTCGTTTATAAGACGAAATGTAATATTGTAATAAAATCAACTAACCGCGAGTGAAATGTGGCAAAAACTCGCACTTATACGCACGCATACACTCACACACACACACGCATGCAGTGAAGACAATATTGCTGAATGAACAAGGAGTCGCGGCGCAAAAGCAATAAAAAGCATTGCCTACTTTTTGGCTGAAATGTGTTAAAATACCATTAAAGAAATCTCGGGGGTAAGATTACGGCTTTTGTATGCACGCGTACGTTTCCATTTCAGTCAGTATATGTAAATGTTCTAGAGTGTGTTGGTGTGTGGAATTGTACATACACATTTACAATTCGTAATACAAATTGTTGTTATATGATCTCGGAGGGTACTCACAGTTCTGCACCGACAACGACAATGACAGGAACACTCACAACGGCAATTTTCTCTTTGAGCCATGAAATACAGGGCATGGAAATAATGGTAACCCACACTAATAATGGAAGAAAGAAAACCTAAAGCTGCGTATTTCATTTGCAGCACAGCCCCTAACAAAGACGCCGGGCCACCGTTTTGCTACACTCTGCTCGCTGCTCACTAGCATAATAATTTATTAAGACGCTTGCAAACAATGGCACAAGTAATTGAATATTTAACTACACAAGAGCAAGAAAACACAGAAAAAAACATAAATAAAAAAGTGATGAAATCATGGCCGACTTTAAGGCGTGTAGGCCAAGAAACTGGGAACAATATAATGCAAAAACTTATTGCATACTCTAGGGAGATCACATGACAAAGTGCGATGTGTTAAGGCGGTATGCAATTGTAAAAACTCTAAAAAGAACTGTGCAGTTATTGGACTAATATAATAAATACGTAAATCGTTCCTCTGTGGTCTTTGGCCTAGTCGAAAGCAAAACTTTTGCAGGACAATTGGATAGTGAAACTTAATTGTCAGATAACACCATTTGTTACTATGTTGGGGAAAGTGCAGATTTTTCGGTTGCAGTAACTAACTTTCTGTTTCAATCACCAACTTCTCATGGTATAAATGGTTACATTATTTGACATATCATGAGGCAATAAATCGGTATACCAAGCAAATTAAGCAAATCAGTTAGTAGTCACCACCGGCGGTTAAGGCAAATAACCAATGATCAAGTACATGTTACTTTGGTACTAATAAACTGATGAGTTGTTGGTGGTCTTGAAACATTTAATTGGTTATCCCATGAGCAGAATGTAAGGCCTAGAATTTAGTTTATCGGTTCAAGTCACTACAAAATCTTAGTTTTTAACTTCAGAATAATCATAATCATTCATAATCATCTTATTAGTTGCGATTACCGATACTTTGTCTCTTCAAACGATAGTGTCACTTCCCTCGATTCATAATTTGCGCGTGCAGCCCATCTTAATTCGGTTATTGCGATAGAATATATGGATAGCATCACCAACATTTGGTAAGCAAAAAATTCGGATGACGGTTCCCTCTGTGTGGGGATCCAATCCAAATATGACAATCTGGCACTACAAATGGAAATAAGACCTTTTCTAAACTACTCGTAAGTAGAATGGTGGATAAAATAAACATAAACTAACACGAAATTAAACATAAAAATATAGCCAAAAAGTCCAAAGAATTTGTAGCCTTAGCGATGAGGACCACGCCTAGGGCATTGGGGACAATTTTTAATGTCAGGCCCATAGATATACAAAATTAGATATGAGGTGGCCCTTATGGCAATAATGCTTAAAGTGATTGGCGAATTATTCGAAAGTTATCACGTTACATATCACCAAAGAATAATTCAGATGGCGGTAGCGAACTTGGCCGATATGGCAGTAGCTTTCGATCCAAAACCTGAGACTACAGTAATTTTCGAGTGTGTGACATTGATTTCAGACAGACAGAACCATAGCGCAGATGCCCACTGGGACTTGCTGTTATACGGGTAGCTAGAAACTAGGGGAAATGACGGGACTTCGACATAACATTAAAGAACCTAAAAACCGAACTTTTATTCCTTTATGCCAGAACTACAAGGTCTTTATGCCAGAACTACAAGGTCTTTAAGGCGAAAGTCTGAACCACTGCGAATTGGAACAGCGCTAACACGAGACTGACAAATGTGAATATTTATTAATATCAATATATACTATTAGGGCAATAACTATAAAAACAGTAAGAGCAAACAATTTTTAAGACTATTAAATGGAGATCAAAGCTTACTCCGTACATAACACAGTTCGTCTCGTATGGACCGTTGGGAAGACAACGAAGATCCTATAGGGTCCCAGGTAAAAAAAGGCCCAGAACATAAAGCTGAACTTAGCCAAATGGAGATAAGTAAGATGCAGGCCATCCAAACTTTCAGGAAACATGTGCGCATCAACATAGAATAGGAATGCCTAGCTATCTACGCAGATATTATAAGTATATTCCGATATTTAAGGGATGACTCTTTACCAGACTTGACATAAAATTAAAGACACGAAAGGACAATACTATCAAAAGCGCAGAGTTCCTAAAATAATCTGTAAATGCTATGATAAAACAACAGACTGATTACTGCCTTACGTGTTTAGCCAAGGGCATGAGGCGGTACAAACCTGCACCTCCTTTTCAACCTCTCTAATCTGCTGAGATAATTTGATTGTTCAAATATGTTGTCATTTTCGACGTTTATAAATTAAAAAAAAAAAAAACAGTTAAGAAATTTGTGGCAGGCAACTTTTTCTCCGATAGTTTTCACACACCAACACAAATGCTTTAAACACATCAAATCACCCCTACCTCCTGGAGGATCTACATTTCAAGGCCTTGCTGGCACACATCAAACTACTTAAATTTAAAATCATTACAGGCGAAATAAACAAAAAATAGAAAACATGTTGATGTTGCTCCAGAAACCTGCCAAAACCATGAAAGTTGTCTACTATTTGTGCTCCTTGGCACATGCATGCATGCAGCCACTTGTGGCCACTTCGATGTGTCGCTGTTTTGTAGTGGCCTCTTTGCTTCGAACAATTGCCATAACAGACGACCTACTCCCGACTAGTGGCAGAACTGGTTTCGACGCACAGTGCTGGCTACTGTGAAAATAATTCAATTTTCGACTTTCTTTGTTGGATTTATAAACAAGAAACATTAAATCACACACACACACATACGCATGCTCATGAGTGTGTGGAAAATCTTGGTAAATTTCAAATGGATTTTTATTTTCTTTAACAGTTTTCCATTGTTTTCTTTGACTCTGGCAAGAGCGAGTTAGAGCAATGAAAAACATTGCTACTGTTTGCCTTCAAATGACACATACGAAATTGTACGATAGATTCAAGTTTTTTCCACGCATGAAATGTATGGTCAAGTCAATCATTTTTCGCTGTAATTGAATGCCTTTAAAAGGAAACTAAAATGGAAAACCTGAAATTAAAACTTTCATTTCTGTTTTGTTTGCTTGCCGCTGCACTGTCAGTCAATGTCATTCATTGCATTGAAACGCCGCTGAAGAGTTACTGTAAGTAGTGTAGTATGAAAATTTGGTTAATTGTATGAGAAAGGCGAGTTTTTTGTTGTTGCTATGCAGGTAAGTCGTTCTGCTCGCCTCTTTGCGACATCATGACAGTAAAGATTAGTGAAAGCATTTGAATACAAATGGAAACAATCGAAATAGTAAGATAAATTGTGACTACTGCTCTTTAACAAATAGAGGATCGAGACAACAATCATCCAAGATGATGCACAGTGGCTAATAAATAATGGCGACATTTTGGGGATGGTCGTTTTAACGCCAAGGACAACCCTCCCGTTAAAGAGTCTTAAATCTACTGTTTAAAGTAATTTCTTAAAATAAAATGGAAATAAAAGCGTAATTAAAGCTAATGTTGGAGACACGCCTATTATCCATAAGCAGTACTTAGAATAATTTTTTTAATTTTTTTTAATTAAGCAATTTGTCGTAATATAAACGCTGCAAACACCATTCAGGGGGTTTAAAGGCGGTGCACTGAAGTAAAGGCGGATGAAATGGAGAAAAGTACACCACAAGCTGCTTCTATGTAATGAACGAAATTATTAAATAGTTTCAGGATAAAGATAGAGCCCTTGTTAATAAACCGATCGATTAAGAATTTCTATCTGATTTTTGACCGAGACTGTCTCTCTGTCTGTCCACATACATTTGTTATTGAAGTACAGGTCGTGATAATCTAAAACAAGCTACCAGAAACCTTACAGTGTGTTACGTAAGATATGGTTCAAAGACCCCCCAATGGTTCGACATCGGTTTTATGATTTCGACACCTGCAGCTGCTGAAGCCATATATTACATATGATTCACAAAAATATCGCCAGCGACTTATTACCAACCCTCCTATAATTGGTCCTGTCCGACAATAGCCGTTCTTAATAAATTTTCTTTATTCGTTGACATTTTTTAGTTATCATTGACAATTTAGTTTCTTAGTCTGAAGAAGCATAAACCATCCCCCCCCTCCCCCCCCCCCCAGAAAACACCGATGAAGTATAGACCACGCCCTTCACAGAATTAGTACTGCTGTTGTTCTAAAATACTATTATTTGAAAGTCGACAGTTTCTAGACAAACGCAGCTAAGAGATTTGATTACTATAGGGTCACGACAACAATAATATGTTCTCCGCTACCATAGTATTGCTTTTATTTAATTTCATTTGAACAATAGTATGATTGCGGTAAGATTGCAATATTAAAGTATTACTGCCCAAATTAAGAAACGAAAATATTGGTTGCTGCGCCAAATGTTATGTTAACAATAACATGATTACGGCAATCATAGTGTATTATTGCGATTTTTATTAATTTGAAAATGGTTGTTCGAGTAATGTTATTGTTCGAACCTTTACATGATTATTACAATCATTTAATGGTCGTGCTACATTTTGAATTTTTCAACCATCTTATTTTTATTTCGGTTGTGTCTCCACAAGAAATTTAAATATTTTCACACATTTTAAGTGATTTTTATATGAAACACCTATAATACTTATTTTTAAATTATTTCCTTAATAAAAATATATATCAAAATAAAAAAAATGTTGGGAATCACAGTATGGTGAAGTGGGATCATATTATTACTGTGGCGGTTATAACATGGTTGCGTGTAAATCATAATTTGGTGATGTATGAATCTCACTATGATAAGTATAATCATTAGATGGTCGAGGGGAATATAGCATGGCTGTTGGTATCTTAATATGGTTGTAGGAATCATAATATGGTTAAGTGTAACTAAACCATGGTTGTAGGAATCATAACAAAGTCGTGTGGTTTCGCAGTTTTGTTATTTTACGATCATTATATGGTTGTGTTGGATAATATACTCAAAATAGTATGGTTACCAAAACCATACTACGATAATAGCAGAAAGCTTTTATATGGTTGGCACAACTCTAAAGCCAACAAAATATAGTGCTCTTCGAATATTGTCACCGCAACCATACTTTTTTTTCTGCGTGCATTTTGCAGGATCGACCAGAATTGTAGAATTTAAAAATAATTAGGTCTTTCAAATTTTATGGCTTTATCGTTGTCAAAGAGAAAATTTGACCTGATGGAACACACGTTCTGTCACCTGCTACTGTAACATTTAATTTAGGTACATACAAATCTCTATAAGATTCCTAGAGTCTTAGTGATAATGAGTGGTTATGAAGAGTACTGGTGGGTTAACTCGTTGTCAAAACAAAACAAAAAAACGACACAAAATCTTAACTTTTGAACAATTATTTCATCGATTTGAATGAAACTTGGCACATATATATTCTTCTCGTTGTTGTCTGTCATATGACATCTGATTTGTGCTTCGGTAGTGCTTGATCCTACAGCATCCCAAAAAATATGGAAAACAATATATATTTTTGAAATATGAAAGGATCAAGGATATATCCTTGATTAACAAGGTTATGTCGAACAAGGACACCTTTTATTACATTATCGTAAAGAGGATCTTAACATCTCCCAGGCGGCACCTCAATTATTTATGGCTGATGCCATGTTCCTAACATATTTGACCTCTAACACAGCTAATATTCCAAAAAATGGTCATTTAGGTCAAGTTTTGAACCAAGCCATATAAAGACATAATTAAGATGTCAATGACAGACAGTAATGAAGAGATATTCTCCTCATTATTATTACAACGAGTTCAAACTGCAAACAGTAGCGAACATTTTTTAGCTATGGTGCTCCCTTTTAGTTTTCTTGCGGAAGTTTTTTAACTCCCCGCAGAAGTCTCCAAAACACATCAAGGAGGGAGGTGTTTATCGAATTTGGTGTGGTGTGATCTAAACCTCTGCATGGATATACTCCATAGAGTCCCCAACATATTTACACCAAACTATTTAACGCTCACCGTCATGCCGTGTGGTTCGTCAAATAAATGGCGCACTTGCATGTATTTGCTTATAAATTATGAGTTCGTTACAGTTTTTTTTATCCCGTTTTTTATATTTTCAAGCTTAATAATGTTTACCTTACGACAATAAAATATATTCAACCATTATTGTTTATTGTCTCAAATTTATTGTCTTTCAAAAAAAAAAATAACAAAACAGCGACAACAACTGCACAAACAAAACAAACTGAAAGGATCCTTATGCCGGTAGTTAAACAACCAGACAGCCAGCCAGGCCATGCCAAGGAGCCAGTGTTACCGGTTGCGTGCTTATTTACACTATTCCTCCCATGTTATTATTATTAAGGTTTATTGCATTCATATCTCTAGGAATTTCTCTCTGTGTGTAGGTAGCTCCAAATGTACTCTAAATATGCATGATTATTATAAATGTGTGGCTGAAAATTACGAGGAAAGCTTAATACCCTCTTCTTTAGTATAGGGGATATTTCCAGTAAAGTCACCACAAGAATTTCCCAACTGGAATGCAGGGGTTTGAAGTTGAACGCGCTGTGCGTGTCGCAAAAGGGTGTGCGTTTCGCTGTGTTTGGTAAAAAATACTGCATAAAATATGAGGTTAATAAAAGTGTTTTCTTTATATTTATGTGACATTGTCAACGACGCCTAGGTAATGCGGGAAATGTCTTACACAGACCCCAAGGAGAATAAAGTATGTCAGCACAGTTCTTTTCATTCTTTTTTTATAGCTATTGATAGAATCAAGGTTTAACTTTATTTCTAGACAGAATTTCACGTAAAGCTCAATACTAGAAAAAATCAAATACGAGTATGTCTAAAAGGAATTGGAATTGCTGCCGAAAGCGCCTTCAAGTATGCCTAACTCTAGTGACCCGTGAGTCAACCCCTAAAGTATGCCACTGCAGACCAGGAAGAAATTAGCAACAGGTACACATAGTTAAAAGCAGGCAGCACAGGTATAGTCTTTAAATTACTGAAATATATTCATGATTACTGCACTACAAAAATATTTTGTTTAACACATTCCTACATGCCTTCATCAAAAGTAGTACCTTTGATAGTGCTCTCAGCTGGAAATTGTCCTGGTCCCTAAATAAGTATAAAGCAGGGTCTTGAATCAGTTTGTATAATAAGTAAATTCACTTCTGAGTTCAGTCATTGTAATGGCGAGAGACTAAATAAATACTAAACTGACCACAAAACAATAGGATGAAAGCCTTTAGGGGTTCCGCTCATGTCTTAGATTAATTTGACTACTTACAAATCAAAGTGTGACTTTAAAAAAGTGTCGCACTAAGTATAAGTAAACTGAAAGAAACAAGTTAATAGCTAGTAAACTTCAATCAAGACGAACCTTGTGTATTCTCCACCGTCAATTTAATTGGTCCGTTTTTTGAGTCCTTGGAAGACCGTGATTTGAATCAAGGCGAAGTTTGTCCAAATCACAAGAAAAGACATGGCCGTTTGCGACAATAAGTCTGCTAAGCACAGGCAGAGAAAATATATGGTTAATATAAGTATATTGTCACGGCAAAAATAATAAGTGCTCCGCAATAAAAGTATGCTCGTCACAACCATATTATAGTTTTCTGAATTTAATTTTGATTATAATCGCCGCAATATTAAATTTGTTGAAATGAAACAATAGTATTATTGCCAAATTTAAAAATGAAAACATAGTTGTAGCAACTATATAAATATGGTTGGTGCGACAATAGTATTGTTTTTTGGGTTTTATGCTAACAAAAATATGATTACGGCAATGAAACTGTATAATTGTAATGTTTCTTCATTTAAAAATGCTTCTTAGAAATAAATGCTTATTGTTACGAATCTAACGCAATATTACTACTTTTTATATGGAAACTTAAATTTTTAAACAATCTTCTTTGGCTTTGTTTAGCTGAAATGTTTTAATAAAAACCCTTCCGTTTTTTTAAACAGATTTTTTCTTCTGTTAAATAAATCACCTCTATTATTTTGAATTTAATGTACGTTTAAATAATTTTCTTAATCCAAATCTTTTGTTGAAAACTTAACCCAATTTTAGTAAATAATTTTGGGGATCATAGTATAATTGTATGTGATCATACTAAGGTTGTAGGGATCATTACATGATTGCATGTGAAGCATACTATGGTTGTGAGGATCATACTATGGTTGTATATAAAATATACTATGGTTGTGAGGATCATAATATGGTTGTGAAGATTATAGTATGGTTGAGTGTGAATCATACTATGGTTGTGGAGATAATAGTATGGTTGAGTGTGAATTATACTATGGTTGTGGGGATCATAGAATGGTTGTTAGGATCATAGTATGGTTGTAATTGCATCATACTATTGTTGTGAGGATCATTATATTATTGTACCAAAACCGTATCCCAACCTTACTTTTTTTTACGTGCCGGTTTTAGACACTAAGACTGTAGTTCCAAGCGCTTTGAACCTTATCGCTTGACCTCCAGAAACGAGAACTAAGAAACCTAAGTTCGTCTTCGACTATTTTTTTTGTCCTTGAGCATCAGTTGGCTCTTTTGCGAGCGTTCATTTACTGGCCCTGAAGGGCGTTACAGAGACGGAGCATGTTGGTCCATTCGCACACTATGTGCCAGCCAGTGGTATTGTTGTAGTTTAATGCGTCCGACTGTGTCGATATCGGCATTAAGGTCACCCACAGCCTCGCTTCACCTCATTGCAGAAATAAGCGCGCCTCGGAAGCAAGGACATTAAAAGCGAGCTTTAGTGCATTTGTAAGTCGATAGACAACAGTTAGCTATCAGCAGTTTTAGCTATTTGTAAGCTCAAAGTAGCTTCTATTTGTTAATACGACTCTTCGTTTTAGTTTTAGGCTAACATTGCGCTTTCAACATTATTTTTTTGACAATTTCAGTTGGACGTTTCTCAAAATTCAACTTCTGCTATCCAGTTATTGACTATCTAAAAACGAAAAACTTTTCTCCATGATATTTTAATTACTTTATATAAATAGAGTGACTTTTCTCTTAGCTTAAATCAAACTTTCTGTACTAAGAGAATGCCTATCTTTTAAGATGCATTACAACTAAAAGGAAAGACATAGCCAATTTTTAGGCTTTTGCAATATTGTAATTTGCGCTTTAACCTAATTCGAGTCTGCATCGTCCTTATGACTCTGGCAAATGCTTGGACCATAGTTTGTTCACCCTCTCTTTTTGTACACTAAAGTCCTACGACATTTGTCTTCTTTTTATTATAGCCAAAGACAAATACACAAACGAAGCGAAGGAGCAAAGTCCTGCCACAAAAAAAGAACAAATAAACAAGCAGCACCCAAACAAATGAATAAAGGACAATTGTTGTTACAATCAGTGATTGTGCTCAATTTAATGGTTTTATTTACCATTAATGGCTTGTACTCGAAGGACTTTAGTGTTTAGTTTTCCTTTGGTCGCTCGTTCTCTGTGCCACACAATGTCCTCATCCTTTGAGTGAATAGAGTTCCTTTGAGTGTCGTGTCGTTTGCCTCGGTCTGTGGGTTTGTCAACAATTTGTTTTATTGTAATTGCTTAAGACTTCTTGTACCTTTTGGTATTTATTGCCGATTTCATACATTTTTTACTACCATAGGTTATACTCGATATGGCACAACAAACGGGATGGCATTTCAATGACCCACTAAAACGAAAACGGATGTTTGAACACAAAAAGATTAAAGTTTTTATATCTAGAGCTCAGTCGTTCCCAGTGTCTTTGTTCTAATTTTTTACGAGATTTTGTGTGTGGTTGCCATTTTAATAATTTCATCAATTCCAACACCACTTCAATGTAAGCAATGTACGACTTGATGTTAGTGATGTCTTTATTTAACAATTTAAAGCACACTTTAAGGCTTTTATGTCCATGCTGGTATGGCAAGAAGCCAGAACTAAAACACATCTAAATTCAATTAAATGAACTTGTGTCATTGCAAATATTATGCCCTACCCGCTAGTAACTGCATTATCCTTAAACATAGGCCGCCCGAGGAACGTTGGACAAAAAAGGACAAGGACATCTCATAAATGAGAACGCCGCCATATAAATAAAAATCTATTAATTCAAAAAAAGAAGCAACCATGTAAAAGATTTAATTGAACGAATTAAATATATATGAAATCGCATACAACCATACAAAAATACACACATACAAAAACAACATAAAATAGACTAGCGAGGGTCCACACGCTTGAAGTACTTTAGGATATGCGTAAGCTTTCGGTATACCAGGCAAATGGGTGGGGTAAAAGGACATGTACTATATGCCCAACTGGTAGACCGATGAATGATAAAAACAAAAACAACAAGAATAAAAAAGCACTATAAAAAACAATTACAAGGAATACAAACAAAATAAGTGAGAATGGCAAAATGTTCGCTCGGGCCGGGTCGAACTTGAAATACTCCTTGTGGCTCTAGAGCATGTGACTTATATAAGAGTCGCAGTCATTTTCGCAAAATCTTTAAAATCGATGCCAACTTTTATTAATTATTCAATTTGCATACCCTTCGTCACAGGATAATAGGGTATATTAACTTTGTCATCCCGCTTGCAATACCCATATATATTCTCAGTCGTTCTAAAAATCTAGAATGATCTAGCCATGTTCATCTGTCTGTCGATAAAAAGCAAACTACAGGTCGCACTATTGAAGGTAGGTTTTTGCAGACATAGGCGTTGATGCTCTGAAACGGTGGGTACTGAAGAGGTAAAAGAGTTCCCCACTTAAAGACTTAGTTAGCCTCTGGAAAAAGCACTTTATTTGTACCATTTACGATTATCAACTCCGATCGTTACAAAATATTTATATTAAATGTCGCCAGGTAATGTTTGTAAGGTACATTGCAATGTAATTAAACGAGGTTACAAAATTAACTCTTAACTTTGAAAGGCCATACCCTGTAAACGGATGACGACGGAAGTTGCTATATATGAAAGTTGGAAAGAAACACGCCTACTTCAAAAAAGTTGTATTCGGAATCCAAAATAGAGCGTATGTGCATCCAAAGACAAATGTGGTTGTAGCGTTTAAAAAGTGTCATTTATTTAGTCTTTTGCAGATCTCGTGTATCCCTCCCATTTATTTAGTATCGTTCGACAAGACGTCAGGGAAAGACACCCACCAGAACAGTCTTTAAACAAAGATGCGCTGTTTTGCGCTGATGGCACAGTTCTGGTTTATGAATACAGCAAATCTGCCGCATAAAAGCTGACCAGAAAATATTTGTTTGTCTAAAATGTAAGCCCGTGTAACGGCAACAATTGGTGGCATTAGCTTTTCAAATTATTTTGCTCAGCACAAAATTTCTCGTTTTAGATCCTATATTGCACCTCTGGATTTTTACCTTAGGTGTTTGTTGATACGATTCAAAACATGAAAGCCAACATTACTTGTGTAATTCGAGAGCTAGCCGGTTGCAAAGCTGAAAAAAGTTATTAAAGGTGGACTTTCCCAAAAGAACACCTATGGTTAAGTCGAAGCCTGGTTCTAAATGAAATCATCGTTAAACAGTAAATGCTATATAATGTGTATTCATAACAACGTGATAATACGCTTAGTAATATTACCATTACGAGGGCATATCAATAATTCCGCGACTTTTTAAACTTCCCTCGTAGTTAAATGAAATGCAACACTCCAGCAAGTACTATCTGTTAATAGACTTCTGTCAAATTTTGAGGGAGTTTATGTTTAATAGCTGTTCAAAACATACAACCTCGTGGATTTTGTTTGGATTACTTGTTTGGGTAATTTGCGCCCACAAGTCTTCGCACATGTCGCCTTACAATATTTTATTATTCCAGATTCCATAAAAAGTTGTAATTAAATATGCATTCTAATTCAATTAAATACTTAATTGGTAATGATTTAACAATGCTTTTTATTTTGTGCGCCGGACAAGTAAAATCACTGCAATAAAAACGTATCTGAGGTCCCTGTCTCAACCTACGGAACGACAAAATCAATATACTCACCGTCACACTGGAGGGGCGGGGTGGTGTACGACAACACCGTGGACAGGACACCATACACAAAAAGCAATATAGTGTTGGCTACCCATCGACTACTGTATGCATGTGTGAGTATCATGTACTTATATAGCAGTGTGGTGTACTATTATAGCTTTAGTACATATGTATGTGTGTCATTTGTGCATATGCCGAGTATCTCATTGTGTGTGTGCGCGTGCGATAGTGTTTTTTTCCAGCGTAGTGGCAAAAGTCATTGTAATGATGGTGTCGGTCGTCAGTTGTGGCAGTAGAGAGACGGTGACCTCATTTATATTTTACACGTTGACCATATTTACATTAAAACACACAGACACACACACACACAGAGTGAGTGAAACGCATAGAGGAGCGAAAGACACACCCACCACACGTCCAAACAAACAAATAAAGATAATAAACATACAACACAAATGCACATAATTGTACAATTTTATTACTTTATACACACATACCAACACATACGAGGACATGTACTTATACCTTTACCATGACACTCACGATATATTTACTAACAACTAATACAACCTCACACACATACAACCTCACGTTTCCTTTTAGTGACATAATTTGAAGCTATGGGCTCCCAATGTATAACTAAATGAGTATGTGAGTGAGTGCCCAGGGACAAATTGCCAAGCCCCATTCGCCTGAACATGATCCACAGAAGGCCTTTCTGATACCTCCAAAACATATTTCGATATTTTGCCAAAAAAAAACATTTACGAGAGAGGCCACACACCATTTCTTTATAATTTAAAGTGCGGCCAATTCTTTTAAGGAAGCCCTTTATGAATGGCCTGTTTCTCCATGTCAAAAAAACGCAGCCGTTCGCCTCGTACACGAAAGAAATATGGGTTTGATATGGGTTTCTCTCATCACATTCTAAGCGAACGATGACTCGAACGACAAGTCCAAAATACACGTAACCGTTTTCTCACAAAAAGCTGTTTCTCGAGCTCGAACGAGTGGTCAACCCTGCGAAGCATATGTCAAAATCAGTCACTTGCTCTTTTGCCTTCGTATGTCAAAAATAAACGTGAAAGCTAACCACCAAAAAAAATTGAAAGCATAAATTGAAGCTCTGCATAAAGGTGAAATTCTTTGGACCTCCTACAAGTACACTGGCGGATTTCTCTCTTTTTTGTTTTGTTTTAAAAATTTGTTGGGTTGTTTTGTTTATCTGCTTGTCTTTTTTATTTTGTTCGTTGGCATGGTTGTATTTACGCCCATACCATTTAGGATTTTTTAGAAAAATGTAATAAATCTAAAAAAAAGTGGATATGGCAACTCAATTATAATAATTGACGCACGTAAGAGCAGACGAACGAAATGTTTTGTTGTTGAGACAAAAACACACAACACAAATTGAGTCGAATTTGAGTGACCAACTTTCGTTCGACATAGAGAAACAGGGTATAAATTATTGCTCTCAGTCGTACACCGTCTAGTGCAGAAATCATCTTTTGTAGCTTCACTAAAAAGGCCTTTAAAACGAGGCCTAGGTTTTGCCGCTGCCGTTACTACATACTTAAATATATATGTGTGTGTGTGAACCATTGCAAATGCCAGTGTTAGTATTTGGACCGCCTTTACCTTTTTAGCCGTTGTTATTGTTTTGTTGGGATATTTTTGGTATTGCTGTTTTAATTTGGACGAGGGTTGGAAATGTGTGCTAGTCGCAATTAAGTGAGTAATTTTTATTTTGTATGACAAAATCAGGCCTACGCAAGGTACCCACACATATATATTGAAATTAAACGAGAGTAAGCACTAATTACGTCAAGTTTGACAGGTTCGTATATGTTTATGTCGTTTACCCTAAAACTCGTATGGTCAGTTCAAGTCAATCCTAGCAAACGCCACAAGAAACAAGGTTTCTGAGCTCAGTTCTTAAAAAGGGGAAATATAAGTATATCTTTGTCCCTAAAGACAGGTAGATTGTGTCCTGCTGAAGTGTAAAAGTGCTGTATGTTTTGCCTTTTATTAAACGAAATAGTGAAAATATGCATTTCAACTTTGCGGATAGGAAGACTGTTAGAAGGACAAAACTGATGCCTTAAGCCATGCCATTTATTTCGTTCAAAACGAGGCTCTTTAATACACGCCCATTGCCAGCAAAACCTAACGTTTCTTTAATGTGTTGCATTGCTTTAAGTTGCAATAAATTCTGATACCGGTATGAATTGTCCTATGTGGCACATGTGTCTAGAGCTTAGGTGGAAACATTTTGGGTAACTTGTTCGACTCTCTCTTAAGAAGGTTGCTGTTTTGTTTCGGGCTCATACGCATAGATCCATGATTCGTCACTGTGACGATCTTTTGAAGCACCGCGATCGAATTTTTTCAAAATTTTTGCACCAATCGACAGGAGGCTTCGTTTGTGCGATTGTCAAATTGTGCGGGATCCAACGAGAACAAACCTTTTTTACTGCCGGGTGTTCATGCAATATCGGCTGGTGGAAGAAATGCCCAAGGATGTCTCTTTCGCACGGTATGCCTCATGACGATTTTACACTATCAGTTCACGCACGGCATCACAACGGCCGTTTTAGGACGACCTTCGTCTTTGAGCTACCGTCGGCTACGATTGAGTTCATTAAACCAGATTTTCACAGTGCTATAGGCTGGTGCTTCATCGCCATACAAAGATTTAGGTTCATCGATGCACTCTTGTCGTGATAATCCACGTCGAAAGTTGTGAAAAATGATCGCACGAAAATGTTCACGAGTTAATTTCATATTTTTGCCAAATTGATTTTTTCAAGTCACTGTCAAATCACAAATACTGGTGGTACGTCAAAACGTTTATGCTTAAAAATGTTAAACTCTCCAATGGAAATGTCTGATGGCGCCAGGCAACACATACTCTTAGTGTTCTTTGATGGTCGTGCGTCAAAACGTATGACTCTGAGTACGTTTATGCTAAAAAATGTCGAACTTTCCAATGGAAATGTCAGATGGCGCCAGAAATATATATAGCAACCCTCGTAAATTAAGTCAAGTTTCTGTAGCAAATCCAAAACTAAAATATTTTGGTTGAAAAAGGTTTGGACCCGTACGGTCCTAAAGACTATGACCATTTTAAATTTAATTTAAAGTTGTTTTAAAATATTGCTTGCCAGGTAAAGAGTTAAACGAATGTTCGGCGTTGACATCTATTTATTTCACTTAATATTTCAATTTAAATATTTTTCGGAAAAATAAAATTTATAAAATATATAATGTATATGTCGATTCTTTGAAATTCTTTGTCCATAATTTTCAAGTGATCGATGGAGTTTTTTTTAATACAATAATTTGTGTAAACTTTTAAAAATGATTCTAGGCCGCAAGGCAACGAATTTTTTAAAAGAAAATTAAACAATTCTAAGGCTTATCAGTAATTTGATTTAGGCGTATTATTTAAAAATATAGTTTGAAACATAAATAAAGTTGTGGACTTTCTTAATTCCCTTAACATCGCCGTAACCAACGCCTAACTTCTTCCGAATCAGTGGTTTGTATGCGATTTTATACATTCACTCATTGACCGGGACTAGTGCCTTTTTTATTGAACTTTTTACATGGCTTAGAGATAACTGCTTTAACTTACTTAGTCACCGGCATTTAGGCTGCGGAAAATCGCCATTAAAAAAGTTAAATGTTTCAATCCGCCTTTAAAAATAATATCACTTGTATTGAATTCGAGCACTCAAAAAATACCATCTACAATAACCTAAAGATGTTACATTTTTATAAGGCGTACCTCAAAATAGGAGGAAAGGATTAGGCGAGGTTTGGAGTTGTCATTACATGGACTAACTCTACTTGGCGGCGATAATAAATCACTACCATTTTGCCCACAATTTTGTTTTGAAACATCAGTTATCCATTTTTATTTCTGCTTTCCTTACATTCTACTGGCGTTGCTTTCTCTGGAATATCGCTATTAAATGTAAATTGTTATAACAACATATTTTAATTGCTTGCAACGCTTAATCGTCCAAGCATTCCTAAGAAAAATTACCACTTTGTAATATCCGATGCTGCCGCCATAAAAACTTTTAATTCATGAAATGCCACAGCAACGAGGGCAAAAGAAAAATATAAACTCATTTACATTTTTATATCCTTTTAGCGCCAGCCAAAGTATGGACCAACAGTCTCACCCCAGAGCCGCCGTCTTTTATTCATCGTCAAAAGGAGCCGGGCTATAACACTTAATATCAATACGAAATTAATTGCGTGGAAAAATAATTACCTCAAACTTTAACTATAACTTTAAGCTCATGACAATGGATGGCTGGACGAGGGGGTGGCGGCGGAAAAGCAATGAGCAGTGCAAACAGCTACCTTTCTTCTCTTGTCCACCCTCCAAAGCCGACATTTAACGCCAATACCAACCCCCTATACCCACAATCAGGCTTCTTTCGTGTCAGCCATTCAATGTGCGTTTTATTCTCTTTTCCTTCTTTGATTTTATTCTCCTCCATTCATTGTTCTTTTTGCAAGTAATTCACCCGAAATGGTAGAAAAACGCTAAATTATGTGCAGAAAGACATTTATCAGAGTGTCAAGAGCATAAAAAGACTGGCGAAAAAAACAAAAAAGCACAAAAACGCGTATGTGTGTGTATGAGAAAAAGGTGCAATCTGACGAACAAACCGAAGGATAGATAGGACACCACACAGCACCAAAGCAGAAAAAAGAACAATAAAATGTAAGACTGTGATAAAACCGGGCCACAAGTAGGCGGCGCTTTGCAGCGGCAGGAGTGGCGCACATGGATCGGTGGCAGAAGCCAACGACTACAACATTGTAAACTTTAATGTAATTAATTAAAGTAAGTGCACAGTGCGAAAAATGAGACGCAAAAAAAAAAATCAAGAACAAATGAAAATAAAAATAAAAAAAATCTAGTGCCAATTGAGGAAATTTAAAGTTTAAGCAAGGAGAGCATGACAAAGACAGATAATCACAACAAACCTCATTAGCAGGCCGTTGGCTAAGTAAGAAACAAAAACACCCATCTAATTGCCTAAAAGCAGGCACTATTTTAAAAGTTCAATTTACAAGGGACGATTTTAATAAAGGACTGAATCAAAGTAATAAATAAATATTACAATCATCTGGTAATTGTAATTAGCGTGAAGTAAGTAGCCTATTGATGGCTAGGCTAATTGATTTCATTGATTCACTTCCTAAAAGTAGGCAATAAAATCTAAAAATTCCCAAAGAAACAGCTTCTATTTTCTAAGCCGTTTTTTTTTAAAGAAATAGGACGATATAATGTGTTTATATAAGTTTCGTAAAGTGTTTTTCATTATAAAGCTCGGGGACATAATGTTATTGATACCAAAGTTTTTTTTAGATCATCATATTAAGTAGTCTTAAGTGAACTGTCACTATGGACTGAAATCAATATATTCCCAATGAACCCAATTAAAACAGTGCTATCATAGGAGATATAAAATAGAGGAGTTGTAATTGGGTTTAACTCAAATAAACAAGCGAAATTAATTACCCAGGGTTGTTTCTGAACAGCAACTCATAGAGAAGAAAAAACCAAATAAAGAAACTTCATGGAAAAGAATAACTGGAAAGGTCGTAAAAAAGAGTAGACCAGAACTCAGATGCTAGCATATGGTGCACCACATCGAATTCCCTTCGTGTTAACTGCTTAAAATGTAAATATATCAAGAGTTTAAAAATGTGTTAAGGCTTATTCGTGTACGTAGACATACATTTCTGTTTATTGGATTAAAAATTGCCTACTTTCAGGCGTAATAATTTGTTATGATTATTCATATATAATTCGTATGTGGCGCGCTGTGATAGTACTACAGAACAGCCTCAGCTTTAAATCAGTAAAAAGGTGTATCTTACCTTCATACGAGTAATCAGACTTTTAGTGGCTAGCAATATAATACAATTTCCAGTAGTTTACTGAAAAAGTGTGCCCTCCCTTATAAATAAAGATCGATACTGGTTTATCAATTGTTATTGCCTACTTTCAGGCTAATCAATTAAATACCCTTCCATGCTAGCTATGCGTGCCTATGAGCAGTTTAACTTTTTTTGTTAATGTTGCTGTCTCAGTTCGTATAAAAATACAATAAAAATCCAATGGTTTTTAATAACAAATTTCTCACCAATATTGAAAACATTTATGCATTGCTCTCGACAAACTATTTACCAAGTCCAAACAAAACGCCAACCACCCCATGTAGCGCTTGACCGATTTCTCACAGCATTGGGGTTATTAAACTTGTGACAGCCATAAAAAAGGAACTGTTACCTGCATAACTTTTATTAAACTTATGTTTCTAACCCCAAACATTAAGTTGTGCCACGCTGAGGAGTTGCATTTCACACCAGGATGGCGGTAATACAAAATGACAAAGTTTCGGTTATGAATTAGTTGTCACCATAAGGTGTTGCCAGCGTAACTGGGGCGACCACCTTAATACAGTCAAATGGTTTCCTTTGAAAGGCGTATACATTTCCAGTCATTTGAATAATCAAAGATTTCCCTTCGTTTTTGGTGATTTCAATTGAAGGCTACCACTCACGGTAAACAAAACCAATAAAAGTGGGCTGGCAGATTTGCTAGAAGAATTTATTATTAACGATTATTTATTCAAAATGCCTAAGCAATTAGGCATGTGTTGGTAGCAACACTCCTTCGTCTCTTTGTGTGCGTATTTCCCCCTGGATGGTTCGACTGACTTCTTTCAACCACCCCTGTCTGTTTTTCGCTTCGTGACTTCTTTTAAGTTGAATTTGGGCATGACGGTGCTAAGTAAAAAAAACACTTAAACCAACATCGAGTCGATGGTGAAAAAATGTACAAAAAGAAAGTAATAAAAAACAACATCGTTCTATACTTAAACGATAATTTATACAATTAACTTTGGTGGTAGGCTGCCACACTATGAAGAAACAGACGCATAACATGCCTACCCACAGCGAAGAAAGTGTGGCCGCGCTTAAGTTCATGCATTGAACGATAAAGACTGACGAACAGACGAACGTTTTTAGCTACGTTAGAAATTTTCATTTGGAAAACTCTGTGTAGCATGCTGCTACTGTTTTCCGTTGTGTTCCTCCTGAATGGCTGGCTAAAAGCTACTTAATACAATTGAAAAATTAATTTAATTACTTCCTAAAAGTATGCAATTAAATTTAATGTAGTTCCAAACGTAAGAGAGTGGACTTAAAAATATTGACTTCTGAATGAAGCACATTTTTAAAAAAACAAACCGACAATTCAAGTGATTTAAAGACTAAACATGGCAAAAAACTTAAAGTCAAAGTGAACCTTCCTATTTAGATAAAGAGAAATTCCAAAAAAAGTAGGATTAGAAAGTCTAAAAGTAGGCAGTCATTTCAGACTCACAAGCTACAGTCATCTGTTAATGTTGCAATGAGCGGGAAATACGGAGGCCATTGTCGGCTATACTAATTGATTTTCTTCCTAAAACTAGTCAATGAATTCTGCAAAACGAAAAATGTTGAGTTCTAAAATATTTACAAAAAAGTTAAAAAATAACAACCGTCAGACGGAACCAATATAATGCATCACATTGAATTTGAACAAGATCGAGAAGAACGAAGGCTATTGTTAATTCCTAAAAGTAGGCAATGAAATTTAAATTTATGAAATATATGAACTTAAAAAGTGCAAAAGGCAACAGTCGGTATAAACCAACTATGTATATAATAACCAGCATCACTCTGGATTTGAACAAGATCGGGAAATTTAAATGCTCTCGTCTAATTGAATTTATTCAAAAAAGTAAGCAATGAATTCTACAAATAGCACGCTTTTAACGTGGAGACTCTTTTTAAACAGGTCGCAATATTGTAAGAGGTAAACCTTTAAACTTGGACCGATGTGGAACTATTTCATCAGTCGCTCATAACGTTCTTTGTAATTTGAGCATTTTTCTTCAGCCGCCGGCACTTGGACCTCTGTCCACGACAGAGTCGCGCAGTCTTGGCTACGGCAGCCACATTCTTGTCAGTGCAAGCCATATGACGAAGGAACCGTGACCATGACACACTAGCATGACAGTTTCACAAACTTGTTTCTCAA
This sequence comes from Hydrotaea diabolus, assembly GCA_963513945.1. NCBI lineage: Eukaryota > Metazoa > Arthropoda > Insecta > Diptera > Muscidae > Hydrotaea > Hydrotaea diabolus. The sequence continues at coordinate 13,700,088 of OY740716.1, read as the reverse complement.
ACTTGCGCTGATGTGGCAAAAGCATGTTTTCAATAAAAGCACTGTTTGGGCTACACAGTATTAATTTTCGAAATAAATGCCCATTATTTCCTACTGTTGTTTAAGTGTAAACCGATTCATTTCATTCCACGATGACGGCTTTTGTAAAGATAAGTCACCATCAAAATAACACATGATTCAAAAACTATTAGCTTGACCAAAAGTATCGATATTAAAATTATAGCAGTCTCGGAACCGACTTTGGCGGATTGCTCCACAAACGCACACAAGATCGATGAGCTTGAAACAAATTTCTTACGCTGATCAAGACCAAGACGTCTTTATAGTGTCAGCATAAGAAAGTATCTTGCTTTTGGTGTTAAATCGCATGGTTCGATACGGCACGCCGGGGAACTTCACTTAAACAGGAGATCTTAGCGCGATAGACTCTTTAACTCGCTACTGGACCTCCTACTGTTTAAAATCGGTTCTGAAAGGCTTCATTATTTTATAGAGAGGCTTTTTCATCAGATACTAATTAAGCTCTTGCTTGAAAAGTCGTCGGTCTTTTCGAGACGTTGCCCCCACATATACATGTTTGTGAATGTTTGATGATAATTTTGAATTGTGTGGATAAGGATTTTTTTCTGTACAAACATCAACAAACGCCATAGTCAAATTTCAAAATTGACAATTAAAATTACTACGAGAAAAAAATAAATAAATGTTCTTAACGCAATCACAGTGGTAATCGTCTGCTTAATGCAACGCTAAGGTGGTTATGAAATATTACTCCAAACCGAAGTGATACTTCTTTTTTTGTTGTTTAAAGCCAAAGTTAAGACACCCTTCCCAAAAGGTAAGCAATATCGTTTATTTTGCTCCACCTACAACTCAAAATGTTAACAAGTTCAAAATAATTAATTAAAGAAGAATTAAATTTTTTGCTAACGGAAGATTTCTGTTTAACAACTTGAAAATTGGAACTACGGCAACAACTTTTTTGTTTCTTCGACTGGCCCTTATCAGACTCTATTACCCCTATATCTACGGCGGCATCCAGAGCAACGTAGTCGCAAAGCCAGTGACAGTAAAGGAAAAAATCTAATTGTTTTTTTCCCAAAAAAAGTGGGAAAATATTATTGAAACTTTTTCTTGTACAAAGTTTTCCATTACTTTTCCTCACATTTTTCTTCTTTGCACTTGTTTTTCAGTGCTATGGAAAGAAATTCTATCCTAAAAGTATGCACTTCAACAAAGTCATTTTGGGTATATGCGAGAGAGAGACATAGAGAAAAAAACACAACCGGATAACTTTAAGGATACGCGGGTGATTGTATGTGTTTGTATCTGTGTCTTTGGTGCTTGTAATTGTAATGGTTTAGAAAGTCATAAAAAGTACTTGTTGTGTTAGTTCCACTTGATAGTCGGTCCAAGTGAATGAGCAGCAGCAGTTGCTGGAAGTGACAGTAGTAGTGACTGCCCCACCGAAGGCCGTTCTACAAGTTCACAAGTAATGGAGGCCAGCCAACCTACAACAAATTGGATACCCACAAAGGGAAGTTGAGAAAGCAAAGAAACCGCGAGGGAGAAAGAGAGATATCAATATCAAGCGAGTAGACTTTAAGAAATGAACAACAAAATTTTAGAAATTTTTTAAAATTAATGCTTTAAAAATGAATATAAAAACTTGTAAAATGTACGGGGAAGGATAACAAGCAAGAAAGGGAGAGGAGAGTAAGAATGGGACTAAATTCCGCTGTACTTGGAGCGGCACAACAAGCGAATTCGTAGAATTTGACTTGTAAAGCGTATTTTAGGGGAATGTTGGCAATTTTGATGCATACTTTTGAGGTTTTAACATAAAAAAACTTTAGTTTATTCATCTGTTAGGTGAGTATTTGATTAACCTCAGATGGAATTTATAAACATTTCGCGGAAGAATATTTGCCATAACAAAAACCATTGAAAATGTATATTTTCCGAAAGTTACATGACCCGTAGAATATCTGTAAGTCATCAAAGAGTTTCCAACTTGAAAGACGCGACTACTTACTTGACTTATTTAATTCCCCAAACATCCTATTAAATAACTAACGAGAAACTTCCATCAAATAAGTGAGCTACGCACGATAATTCGTAAGCACGTACACTGACTTATCGGGATCTACTGTTTAATGCTGGCTTCAACCGACTAATGATTTTAATAGAGAAGCTATTTGATGGAATGGAGATTAATACCTTACTGCAAAGTCGCCGGCACTTAAAAGAAATCATCGAAAGTCCCAGCCATAAAGTATAAGAGGTATATAGTGTATGGCTCGTGGATTTAAGAGATGTTTTCCCACTTTTTCTATTAAAAGTGACACGTGAACATAATGTTTCTAAAGAGCTGTCCTAATCTAGTTTACATTAATATATTACCAGCGATTCTAAAAGGCCTTCGGTTAAACTTACCTGAAATGAAAAAAGGAGAAAAATAAAGGTTAAAATTAGATAGGGTAATTGCATTCTACATAAATATTTTATTGTATTATCGCATTAGATTTAGTTACTATAAAACATTATATAAACATTCAATATACTCAAAAAGCTCAATAAATACGATCTTAATAGCCCATACTTTTATCCATTTTGGTTAGAATGTTGCAGGCCACATCAGACATGTCCAGATAACAAAAATGAATTAACGGCACTACCTTTATAGCTTCCATCATAAGATAGAGAGTACATTTACTTTGTCATTCCGTTTGCAACTCCTTGAAATGCTGGTCGGAGACCAAATCAAGTACATAGTATATGTATATATTCTGAATCGTCGTTTGTCCGTCGTTTTACAGAAACATCTGTGAAAGGACTGAAACGGTATTGCAATTGTAACAGATCGGTCAAGAGGAACACATTGATGAAAAACAAGTTTTTACTTGTTTTTCATCAATGTCAACTCCAATCGTTTTGAAATTTTTACATTGACTTACGAACGGACAGGTATTATTTGTAAGGAACATTACGACGCGATTGCGTGGCACCGCCCACACAACTGTGAACTTACAAAGGCAATATATCAGTGGGCGGTGCCACGCCCATTTTTTAAAGGCTCATTTAAGGGCAAATTTAATGGATTAATCGTTATAAAATTTTAATTTCATTGTTTAAATATTTATAGACTCTATTGTCTTAAAATTGGAGAAAATAGCGTGGCTCCGCCCAAACAACCCTGAGCTTCGAAAGGCCATATCTCGTGCACTTATACCGATATTGATAGAAGTTGGCATATATGATGTTGGTATGTAAAGAAACACACTCCAATAGAAAAAAGCTCAACAAAACAATTATAAGCACTTCGGTCTAGGGCATGCTTCTCTACTTTGCATTACGAAGATGTCTCGCTTTTTCCTTAATTTGATCTCTGTGTTGGAGCCCGACCTGTCCTAGGAAGTTATCGCCTAATGTATACTCATATAATATTTATTCATAAATGTTACACATTCTCCTTTTTTAAGAACTCTCTTTTCGTCAGCAACTGGTGGGAGTCATCTATAATTTACTATTTTTTTGCGAAGAGTTAATGCTTTTGTCTTAAGAGAGAACAAATCTTAAAATTGTTTTGTTTGGATTTTTTGTGTGGCTGTCATGTGGACATTTACAAGGAATATTTGAGGAAAATTTCAAAAATCTTAGGCTGCCATCTATACTACTGTACTCTGATTAACTACATTCATGTTGGGATTAAGTTCAACGTTCGTCCCAAGCCCGACTCCCAATCTACTCACCTGGGTAGCATTAACTATCCTTCGTTTTATTTCAGTGCTGAAATTAATTGTGTAGAAAAATTGGGACATAATCGATCCTCATCAGGTGACAAGACCATAAATCTGGGGGAACCATTGTATGGGGGCTATATCAAGACTTGGATCGGCATGGTCCCTTTCCACCAGGGTTGGTAATTGATCAGACATAACGGCAAGATTGTAGTAAATATGCAACTTTCAGAATGGTATGGGTCGGATATACTAACGAATGGACCGAAATGGACCATCGTAATAAAAGAGCTTGTTTATTTATGAAGATTGTCATGTATAGTAACTGGGCCTTAAATTTCGAGGAACCCCTGACATGTTTATGTCAATAGGTTTGTCCTTGGTGTACACGCAGAGAAAATATATGGCTACTACATATATAATCACGGCAACGTATATTTTAAATTGCCGCAATAATAATATTGTTTTAATGTAACAATAGTATTATTACCAAATTTAAAAATGAAAATATGTAATTATAAAATTAAAATTAAATTGGTGCGACATAAGTATATTGTTATGGGATTTATATCAACAATAATATTATTACCGCAAAAATAATTTTTAAAAATTTGAGTATGGTTTTTGAACAATGTTATTGTTACGATTATGTTAATGAAAAATTTAAAATTTTCAAAACAAACTGCTTTGGATTTGTTTAACTCAAATATTTTTAATAAATGAAACACATATTTTAAACGGATTTTTTCCTGTTTCATAAAAAACTTCAATAATTTTGAATTTTATGTATTTTTAAATAATGTACTCCTAATAAATATTTTTGGAGATCATAGTAAGGTTGAGTGGGATCATACTATGGTTGTAGGGATCACAGCATGCTTGCGTGAGAAGCTTACTATGGTTGTGGGGATCATACAATGGTTGTATGCGAAATATATTATGGTATTATGTTAATATGCATATAATATGGTAGTAGGGATCATAGTATACTTGTGTGTTAATCATAATATATATATATATATATATATATATATATATATATATATATATATATATATATATATATATATATATATATATATATATAATTATATATATAATTAATTATATATGTACATATATATATATATATATACATATATATAAATATATATATATATATATATATATATATATATATATATATATATATATATATATATATATATATATATATATATATATATATATATATATATATATATATATATATATATATATATATATATATATATATATATATATATATATATATATATATATATATATATATATATATATATATATATATGGTTGTGGTGATCCTATTATATTTGCATGAGGTTAATTATATTGTTGGGTCACAACCATTAACACATCAATAGCACGATACTCTTTGAATATTGTTGCTCTTCGCGCAGGGTGTATTTAAGTCGGTTTATTCAAACTGAACTAATTCACCCTATCTTTAAAACAAAAATTATTTCACATACACCTTCTTCAAGATTTGTTCAATCTATGAGTTTTTGTAGCCATAATAATATAAAAAATACTTTTCCATAAGGTACACATAAAATTTGCAAAGTGGATTGGACATTTGATCGGAAAGGCAAATACGATTACCATGTGAGAGTACTTAAAATGAAGAGCATATGTCACCAATAACAAAGAAAAAAAGAGGAATATCTACAACAAAAAAGGACCACAAACGACACTCTTTGTTACACTCAAAGGATGCTGAAACAAGAAAAAGTAAACTGAAAGACTAGAAGAAATTTCTAAAACATAAAAAAATGTGTAATCGATTTTTATTTTACACAAAAGTTTCTTCTATTTCTATTGCCCATGTATGTAGCAGTGGCATGTAATGGTAGAAAGAGTCCTTGATACAGTAAAACAAATGTCATATGCTTTGCGAGTGTACGGGCGGGTTGATGTTTTTGTGCGAGAGAAGACTGGCAGCTTATTAAATGCATGTAAAATTAGATTTGCATGTCCCACCATGTAGACACTTGCACAGAGACGCAAACATAGGTATGTATGTGTGGCGTCTACAGCAATTTCATAAAACGCAAAAAAAGGACATACATCGCATGTGTGTAGTGCTGGCTGGTCCTTCGTCACTGTATCCCACCCGCAACAACTCTCCGCTTGCTTTTTGATGCGTACATGTAACATTTTTTCATTTGCATGTGGATTGGTTGGTTGGTCACCGTACTACAGGCAATCTTTGTGCCATTCGAAACTTGTCTACAATGTTCCTTTTTTGTTTCGATGTGTCTTTTTTGTCCTTCCCTTGCCAGTCCAGTGTATGATGAACTGACATTAATGGCGTGTCCTTTAAAAAAGTTAGTAATTTATTTAGAAAATGCATTAAGCCACGCAAACATGAAATCAAATGAAAGAGTTTTTAAACTCCAACGCCAAACATCTGGACTTCAATGGACGAGTATGGCCACAGAGACCGATGCACAAAGTCCTATCGATACTCCTACCCTGGTATAACTATCTAGATAGTTAACTACATTTTCACTACTCTGCTTACCTTCTCATATGAGTACAACGACCACACTGTTTAGCAAAAACACTTAACTACAGCATAAAACTCTGGTTCCATTTTTACCATATATTTTACTGTAAAGCAACCTAGACAAAGCACTTTAACCATAACTAAATTATTTTAGTAGCTACTGCTAACCATCACAACATTACTTTTTCATTTTCGTTAAATAAAACTCATGACACATGAGTTGCACACAACTTTTAAAAGTTTTGTTTGTAAAATGTCACCAGCTAGCCCACCCAAGAAGATGGTATTTTCCCCTCTCTATTTTAAAATTTATTTTGAAAAACAAATTTTAAAGCATACTTTAGGTGCATCAAAAAGTCAAGGTCTACTTTCAGGCATTGGCCGGTATAAACTATTTAATTTATTTTAAACGGCAACAATAAATGATTGTATGTAAATAATTCAAATGGAAACGAAGATAAAAAAGGCGGCTTGTCGACTTTGAACGCGAAGCGCCAAGCGAAGTTAAAGCTACGAAGGTTGTTTAGAAATGTTAAGAAATGCGCAGCGTAACCAAACTACTCAGTGACTTTAAAATTCAGGGCTAGGCAAGTAGGCGACAATGCCAGCTATGTCAAATTCAGACCAATGTCAGCGGTTTACATTGTTTACAAGCTACAACAAGCATTAGCATCTTACTTTATAAAACAAAATTTATTCGAATTGGAATTCGAACGTAATAGTGTGAGTGTGTTAGATTTTGTTGAAAATCACAACCAGCTTTTGTTTGAGCAAAGCAAAATAAGTTTAGACCCTAAAGTGCATTTTCCAGGGTAACGTAGTTTGTCATTATCGTCAATTTCTTGTACGAGGGATGTAAAATATATTTCGGGTCGGGAAATAAAAACACAATAATTTATCATTGGAAATGGTTCTATTGTTTTTCATAATATTCTCCTTTAAAAGAAATACACCAATTTTCGAAGCACTTTTTCCACTCCGATTTAGACACCTCCAAAACATGATTTTTGAACGCTTCAACAGCTGCTTCGGGCGATAAAAAAAAACGTTGACCATGCATTTTTTCTTGATGCTAGGGAATAAGAAGAAGTCATTGGGTGTCAAATCAAGGCAGTACTGTGGATGGCCCATCAATTCGACATCTTGAGGTGTCAAATAGCTCATCGTTTCAGCTGATGTGTGAGAGCTCGCATTGCCGTGATGCAAAATTATCCGTCTTCTCTTATTAGCTTTCCTCATTTCTCCGAACACTGTTGAACACTAAGAATCGACTGTCCTACGTTCCACTATAGGAACTGTGGCAACATGGCCGGTTATACCAAAAAAACGTATTCATTTGCTTCGATGTACTTCTTCTACGAACAACTTTTGTTAAATTTGGCTCGTCTTGAAAGACCCATACGGTCTGTTGCTGTTTTGTTTCGGGTTCATATGCATAGATCCATGATTCGTCACCTGTAACAATGTTATACACTGCCTTTGAACTACCGTAGTTATAATTTTTTTTGCACTAATCCATACGAGCCTTATTTGAGCATTCGTAATTTATGTGGGTTCCAACGAGAACAAATTTTTTTATCACGGCCAACTGAACATACAATTACTTATTGATGCTTCTCATACTTATGACCAAGGATGCCTCAATCTCATGGTATGTCACGTGTTGGTCTTGGTTAATCAGTTCACGCACATCATCGATGGTTTCTTGCAAAGTGGCCGAAGTTGGGCGTCCTTCACGAAATTCATCCTGGAGCGAACGGCGTCCGAGACTGAACTCTTGGTACCAGCGATTAACAGGGGTTGTTGATGGTGCTTCATCGCCAAAAGTCGAGACAAGTTGATTTAAAAATTCTTGTATCGATAGCCCACGCCGAAAATCGTAAAAAATCATCGCACAAAAATGTTCACGGGATAATTCCATTTGATAGATTAATTTTTCAGCACTGTAATCAAAACAATTCGCCCTTAAATGACAAAACGTTCTGAATGAAGTTATGTTAAAAAATGTTCCAGTTGGCATCTGGGAACACTAGTATTGTCAGCACCCGAAAAATAAATAGCAACCCTTGTATTAGGGCTGCAACGATTTATTCGCATCAAATTGAAGATTCGCATTCGCCAAAATCAATTTTGAGGTATTCGCTTTCGTATTTGCAAAAATATTTCCATATTATCTTTAAATACTTCAAATATTTTTATTTTTCGTTGAAATTCTTATTTTAGGCCAATCGTGAAGGCTAACGGCAACTTTAAATTTTCAAATTTCTTTATAAAATTGTATTTTAACCCTACGAGTATTATAAGTTTCTGTAAGTACGAGGCTTTATGATTAAAAACTCAACTGCAATATATGTTTTGAGTTTAAAACACAGACAGTAGACATGAATCTATATTATTTGACTTCATAATTCCGACTACATGATATCCTTAGCATTTATTCGCTTTCGACTCAATTTTGCTTTGTTTGCTGTCGAATGTCACACATCAAATATTATTGATATCTGATAACATTTTTCGGTCATAGGTCGAATGAACAATAAAAAGGAGGTGAATTTGCATAAAAGCCATTATCAAAACATCGACCGATCCAGATTTTCAATAATGTTTTTTTCTGTGTGCACAAAAACGCTACAAACCAAATTGCAGTAAAATATGATGAAATATGCCTACCGATTTGCATAGGGACTACATTAGAACTTGGAGCTATTCAATCCAATTTAACCCAAAACAATGTGCAAAATTTTATCGAGATCGGTTTATATTTGCAACCTATTCAGTTTCGCATTTACAAAAATTTATATTTCAATAGTTGCTTTCGCTTTCCCACTTTCGTTACATCCCTACCTTGTATAACCCAAGAAAAATCTACACTATTCGGTAGAAGTCGTTCCAAATTTCAGCGTTCTGGCTTCTTTCAGTACTGCCCAACTTATTACACAGTTTTTTTTCCGTCATAAACTAAAATCAAACTTTTTCGACATAAAGAATAAAAATAAACGAAAGAATGAACAAAACAAAATAAAGTTGGTGACATCGAGGCGCCTCCAGTCAACAGCTACAATAACAACAGGATTGTTAAGAGGCGAAAACAATAAAGTGTTGTGCACTTTTCGAGGTGTAACTGTGTAGTCTATTTTTCCAACACTTGGCAACGGCATCAGCAATTTGGGGGATGCAAAACACAAACTTGGCAGGGATTTAAAGGTAGCAACAGCAAGCAAATCGTCCTAAAGAGAGCGAGTAAAAAAAAAACAAAACAGTGTCACAAAACGCCAACAAAACGAAAGTGTTCTGCGGCCTGCCTTAGTCAGCCGGAACCCCGTCCATCCACCACAAGTAAAAGTAATTTAAATAAATGTAAACGTCATATATGTGAGCTCGTATATTTCGTTGCTTACAAGAGGCCAAGACAAAGTAGAGAAGGCTAAAATTGTAGCATTTACGCTTTACAAGAACTCACTTAAACGGCGACGGGAGCAAAGTACGTGCAAGCTAGGAATAGTAAGAGGTAGGCAGCAGGAAAGGAACCCTTCATGGCTGCGCAGAATTAAGTTCTCACATAAATCCACAATTGGTGTGTGCAGTGCTATGTGCCGTACCACAAAAACCCAAAGTACGTACAGAGTGTTATGTGGAAATTACGTGATTTCTTTAACAAATGTACTTTTAACCAAATGCTAATGCACGAAGCGCCCTGTTTATGGGGCGGCTTTATTTTCAGAAAACACGCACTGGCGATAGCGGCTGGCAGAACCATGGCCGACACCACCCCAACACTCAGGCAGCCGTCCCGTCATCGCCCGAAAGGTTGTCTGTAATTTACACTAAAACAGGAAAAAGAACATGCATTTTAATAAGAAGCCCAACTGCGTCTGAGTAAATGAAATGAGATTTGGCGCGCACTAGCCTAGCCACCTTCTTCTGACACGTCTAAGAAAGGTCCTGGGGAGAGCTAAGCATTTAATTTTGGTTAAGAGAAAAGTGTTGGGCAGACTTGTGCCATAATGTCAAAGAGTCGCAGCAACAAATGATTATGTCCCCATAAGTATGCTATAAATTATATCATTTAATAGCAAGCAAAGGTATGCTATGCATTCATTAGCGAATTTGAAGGGACCTACATTAATTCAGAAAGTTAATTATGAAAGTCCGGTATAATTTTAAAAGGAAAGACCTCAATATGCAGCTATGAAACAGATTTTTAGGAATTATTCTTAACAATGAGTACTCGTAGATTGCATTAAATATGTATTGTAGTTTAATAATTCATAAAGAAAAAAATTGGCGACCAACGTGATGTCACCGTGAGCATGGACTCTGGCGCGAAATCACCCATCCAAATTGGTGATTTCGCAAGAAAAGTATGGCAAGGGAATAGTGCATTAATTATGATGGTCCGCAGTAATTTTAAAACGAAAGGAGTACATTTAGCGGAAAAAGAGGCATTCATTAGCGACTTTGAAGCTTTGAAACAGGTTTTTAGGAATTATGCTTAACAATGAGTAGATTGCATTAAATATGTATTGTAGTTTAATAATTAATAAAGGACAAAATTGGCGCCCAACGTGATGTCACCGTGGGCATGGACTCTTGCGCGAAATCACCAATTTGAATGAACAAGAAAAGTATGGCAAGGGAAAAGTGCATTAATTATGATGGTCCGCAGTAATTTTAAAACGAAAGGCGTACATTGAGCGAAAGTAGGGGCTACAGCTATGAAGCATGTGTAACAAATTATTTTTTGCGCTGAAAAGATTACATTTATTATGTATTGTTATTTAATAATTTATATAAACTGTAAAGATCAGAAAAAATGGCGCCCAACGTGGATACAATAGAAGTGGAATCGGTCGCGCCTTCATCCAACGAAAAGTGTTAATTATGATGATGCCATTTAAATTTTGGACCTGAACATAATTTAAACGCGACACGGCGTTTAAATTATTATTAGAGAAATATTTATGTTCTTATATGTGACACGGCTTATGAAAAGGTGGCTTATGACTCAAAAAATAAATTGCGAAAAACAGCTGTTAAAGATTAACAATGCATTTCTTCAGTTTCTTAGTAGTTTTTCCTTTTTTTAGTCATAAGCCACCTTTTCATAGGCCGGGCCACATATTTTGAACGTAAGGAAACGGAAAGTGGGTGTTAATTTTGATAAAAGTAGAGGAACAAGTAATCTACAGATATGGCATTTGCGAATTTATATCGGTGCAGAGCTGATTACATTTAATACGTATGTACATTAAAATTCACATTAAGAAGTAAAGTTAAAATCAAGAAATTGGCGTCCAAAGTGAGACGGTTAAAAGTAATTCAAAAAAAGAAGAATATGACTTTTGTTAGAAGTTAGAATCAAAACAAATTATGGTTAAGAACAGATATGCAGACAAAAACAAGTGAAAAATTCTTAATTTCAGCCGAGCAGAAGTTTTAATACCCTACACCAATGCCGTTTCAGTAAGGCATTGACAGTAGTGGGAAACATTGTTGTTGGTGGTAAGCCTATGTTTGGAAGCCCCTGATTTTCGTGGTCCTATGAACAATTTACCCATTTGTCAAGGCCTGCAAAAAAGACAAATCGTAAAATTAATCTCATATTCGTGAGGAAATTTGATTGCTTTTATTCCATTGTTCGTGGTGGCGAATCTGGACAAATCTGGACCCAAAGAGACATATTTGAAAAATAACTGCATAAAAATTCAAATGTTTTTAAGTACCCACAAGGCCTCAAACATAGTTGAATCGCAAAATTAAAATTAATATTCGAATTCAGTGTCTTTAGTCCTCATATGTCCTGAGTTGAAGGTGGACGATTTTCGCTCTGGCCAAATTCCAAATTGGACCAAATTTGAAATACAGCTACATAGATGGATTGGATTAATGAGAATGTTTTACTGTTTTTGGATACCTAAATGTCCTTAAACATTTGGGAAAGGCTTATGGGCCGCAGGGCCAAATGACCACCCCCATTCATGTAACGCCTATGCCTACGAATTCCAAGTAAAGCTCACTTTAAAATTAATTAATAACGTTACGAGTATTTGTCCAAAAAAAAATGATACAAAATTTGTTAGTCATTTAAAGAGGAACTTTTCCCCGTTTATCCGATTAAGTCCACTCTGAATGCAAAGCGACTACCAACAACTATAAGACATACATCTGCTAAGTAAGAAGACTACTGTATTTGTACTGCCAAAAGACTGTCTGACATAGCTAGACCGGTTTAAGAATTTTACCACGAACAAAAATATACAAATATGTGAAACCAAATAAATTGGTTCACATCTTAGATCTTGATACTGTAAGGTATTGAGTAAACATGTTTAAAAATATTCTCCAAATAAAAGCTTAGTTACGGATTTGTGTTAAAAATAAAAACCTAAAATTAGGCTTTGGAAATGACTGTGGACTAAAAAAACAAAAAGAAAACCAAATTAATAATTTACTGGGCGGGCGGCTCAGGACTGTATTATATTAAGTCCATTAAAGGTAAAAACAGCCACACAGAAAGAAGAACTAAAGATAGTGAACAAACCGACTAAAAAACATACAAAAGGATAAACAAAACACGAAAAATATAATATATTATATATATAATTACATATTATTACATATTATGTATTAATTAAAAAACAAGTTTGAAATTTACTTATTAAACCTGATCCACACATAAGTGGTCCATAATCTCTGGGCCACTTCTGAGACAATTTTAATATTAAATGGTGATTCCGCCTTTCCATCACTTATATTAAAAGCGAAATTAACGTTGGCCACCGTAAAGTATGCAACACTTATTCTGTAATACCTATCATCTCAGTCGTTTTCCTTAAAATAGGCAATTTCATTTGTTATTCCTAAAGTAGGCTTTATTTCATTGACAAAATCCTAAAAATGGGCACTTACTTTGGTTTATACTTTTTTTTTTAAATCTGGACTTAAACAAAACAAAACTAAATTGAAAATGAAATCATACACTTCTAAATAACATGTGCCAGCCGCCCTGAACGATCTTTTAAACAAAAATGTTTTGTGCTTTATCGGAAGTATTTTCAGCCATTCCATTGGGAACAGGTAAGTACATAATGATGGCAATTAGGGGAAAAAACTACCTAAGAAAAAAAACCAAAAAAAGGTCGATTCGAAATCGCCCTTAAGAAATATGATACAACAGACTGCCGGTAGATTTTTGTCGTTGCTGATGTCGTCACCGCCATTAACCGTTGCGACAAAAACACATGCGTCACTCATTTTTAGGAGTTACCGCAACTACATTAGTACAAATGCCAGTACACGTTTTTTCCTAGCTGAGATTATAATACAATTGTGTTATTATTACACTCAACAATCGGCAGGGCATTCATGTCACCACCAACACCCAACATTACTTTTAACCTTTCTTCCTTCACTCCCCGTTCTCTTTCTCTAGTTTATGCCCTGTTGGCCTCCTGCAAGTATGCTTCAAATAACAATAATCCACAACCACAATATTTCAAGCCGAAAGTAAAGGAAATGCTTGATGTGTCTTCGTTTGCTGGGTCCTAGTTAAGCACCCTATGTACTGATCTAAGATAGGGACACTTTTGTATGTGGTCTCTAAGAGATAATTGAATCACAGCCAAATGGTAGGCTATTGTTATGTTTCAAGGAAATGTCTAAAGATGATTTTTTGTTAGACCACTGAGCAGTGACCAAATCACGTATTGTTTTATGCAAGAAATAAATTACGTTTTATATACTAAGATTTGTAGTAAAATGAGATTCTTGATGATAAAGCACGACCATAATGAATTGGCAGTAAGGACATCGTTCAAAAAACATTGAGTCCAAATTTAAAATATTCAAAAGAAAGCCCAAAAGTAGGCAGTACTTTGTTTCCTTATATCTCGTAATACAAAATGTGTTATTTTTTGATGAAAAAAAAACACAAATTTGGCAGTAACTAAAGCCCATTATAATTCTAATTTCTACTTTCCTCTGTACTTAAAAGAAAAGCTTTGGCAGCCACCCTATTTTTGCAGAGCGCTTGAAAAAAAGTCATTTCAACGAAAATGTTACTTTGACTGTAATTCGAGGGCCGTATTTAAATTTACATAATTGGACCTGAGAAAAAAGAACAAATTGTCTTTGAATCGTTTGAACGCCAAAAAGTATGCAAAGGAAGGAATGTTTAGTTGAATAACTCGATAAGAAAGAGGAAACGTAAATTAAAATACTCCATCAAGTTGGAAACTTAAAATCATTTTTTAGTGATGGTAGGTTGCAAATATAGCAAAACATTATTTTGGGCGAACGATTTAGAGGTTCATAACTCCTTGTCATATGCTAATTAACGAGCGTGATTTTTTTTACAAGACCACTTGGTTCAAACCCCAAAGAAAACATCAGATGAAAAATAAAAATCAGCCAAAATAGATTAACTTCAACATACGAGTATTAAGATCGTTATTTTTGTATTATTTCATTATTTCGATTGCGAAATAACGCAAGAGTTTAAAGTAAACATAGTGTAGAGCGACACAGACTTACAGGCGAAATAAATGCATCCTTTATTCATAATAGGAGAATGAACTTTATAACGCTGGCGAAATTTCGTGAATACATACACACAGAGAAAAGGTCGATTGGAAATCGGTCTCAGCTACTAAAATTCGGTTTAGTGTTAAGACTTTTGTTGCAATCACCAAATGTTTATAATCTTCTGATAAAATTTGGTTCAATACACCACAAGATGGTAGCGATGACAATATTATCTTACATATTAATAATAATTCGGTTATAATAGTGGAATGAGGTTTTAATAATTTGTTTTAAGAATTGCCTGTTGTGGCAATAATGCTGGTACCAACAATTGGTAATGCCTTCATATAATTTTATTCTAATAACCATCTTCATATTGGAAACCCCAAAATAAAAACCAAATATAAAAAGATATGAATAGGGCAGAATTTTAAGAATGAAAAATATACAACAGAAAGGCAATTTAAATATCTTCCTTTACATGCCAAGTTGACCCTAAAATATAAATCAAATGTTGAAATTGGACAATTTCATTTCTGGCTTGATTTGACTACTGATTTATCGACTTTGCTTAATTGACCCTTAAGTAAACTCAAAGCTTGTGTAGGATAATTTAGTTTCTGCATGACGTTTCTATCGCTGAAAATTCCAGTGCACGAACTAACATTCGAAACATACTTGGAATACACCCAACCACATTTACGGTTGTGACAACAAATCTGTTATCTCTGTGCATAGCCTCACATCTAGTTAAAAAAAGTAGAATTACTATGACTTGAACAGTTTTTATTCTGGTTCGAGACCTTTGTTGTTTCTTTTTCAGAATCAATGTAAAAATTAGCGAAATGTATTGACTAGGTTGCCAGGCAGACTGCACAGCTGTTTCTAAACCCGCCTAGGTTTTTCCTCAGCAGTCTTTGGCAACGATTACTTCGGCTACAAGTCAACTGACTTATACGGGAGTCTCATTTGAATTACTGAGAATTACCCTTTGTGTATAATCTTCGAACAGTGCGTAGAGCAATCTTCACAGCGCAATTTCATTTTGAATTACTTTAAAATTAGAGAGCTGTGTAGTTTCTGAACGCGACCTACGGTTTAAAGGGCTAAAGCATTTTATGGATCACAAACCAGCACACCAACCCTCAGACCACGGCAATGTCATAGAAATAATTTTCTCCAAATTCTAAATCCATTTGTCTAGACGTCTGACAAAGATAAGAACCTACATGATTTGTTTATAGCATATAACTTGTTAAATTGGTTGATCTTATGCCACTAGAACTGTTCTAGTTTAGCTCATCGTTGGTGGCTTTAACCTAGCAAAGTTCTGGGTAAAATTTAATACTAAAATAAGTCAATTAGATTTGTTGACCGTCCTTTTGTCATCAACTCATGCATAACATGATACTCCAAGTATTCAGTCAAAGTTTTGTTCTTTGTTTAATTGTATTTAAAAGTATTATTTAATTATTTAGTATTATGGATTTCCGTACATGCGCTGACTATAAAGTTAAAATTTCGAAACCAAGCAAAGCAAACAGAAATCGATTATAAAAACTTAATTTGAATATTGATTAAAATTCGTTCGGTGTTAAACCAACACATGCAATAACATGGTAACATATACCTAATATTGAAAACCCGCTGAAAATGTATTGAATGCAAGGGAAGGATGTGGATTGGACAAAGGACGTCATTGTAATTTATAATGCGTAGTCTATGACAACGATATACTCGTAACTTATAATATGCAAATATTTTGTGTGATTTGGAGGATGCAGAGGAGGTTTAAGAATCCACCACAAGCGTATGTGATGTCTCCTCAACGTAGAAGGTGGATTTATTCGTTTGCCATATGACAGGGTTAAATAGGGCAAAGTATGTTTGGCCTAAAACTGACGAAAGGGCTCTAAGCCTTTTGGAGCCAGCCATGCAAATTTTGGTATTGCATGCCACCTTCCTTTGGGATTCGTACCATTACCGTACCACACTTCCATACTTCATTCGGAACTAAGCATTGGAAGCTTACTAAACAGGCCACGCCCCTTTTAGTATTTCCTCTAGAAATAAAATTACACAAGTTTTAATCTCCACATAGATTGTGTTCTTCTCTGCCGCATTTCAACTCATTTAGTATCTATAATACACATTAGAAAATCGTAGTGGAAATTAAAGTCTTTAACAACTATGTATGTATTAATAGCTGGACAAGACAGCTAGAGCTGCTTGTGCTAATTCAAAAACAAATAGTCCTGCCCCAGCTTTTGTTTAATCCTATACGAGCGTCCGATGATTTCGATTAAGAATGCAATTGCATTAACCCCTCACTTACACACTTGCCTACACTTCGATATCTATAAGTATAAGTACAATCATTGCCATAATATGAAATCCTATTTGTTAATGAATCCTGTAAGGATCAAAAACACACACTCACACAACGGAATTTCTACACAAATAATCACCCACACTTTCAGCTCAAGCTAAAATTAATATTTACCAATAAATTAAGAGGTTTGTTGTACCTGATATTAATTCTAATATTGTGTGTGTGGGGTTTACAGTGTCTGTGTGTATGAGCATATATTCCCGTAGCTGTGTGAGGGAACATAAATTTAATTCTTAAAGTCCATTATAGCTTATTGGAAAATACGTCAAAATCGTTGGGTAAAATCAACCTTTTTATGACAACAACAAAAATGTTGAGGGTAAACTCGAGTGCTGCAGCACGACATGTATCATACCAACGGAGGCGTACTCGTTGTCGAGGCCCTGGGCTTCGAAAATATCGATACTTTTAACTACAGAATCTGGTAAAGCAATCAAACGTGCAAGCTGACCTGCCGTTGCTTTACTTTCTATCGCAAACAAGTAAATTTGTGTGCCAAGGAGACTAGTCGTTGCAGGCATGTCTAGATATATGTCAGTAACATAAAAAAGACAAAGTTTTGAGTATTCTATACTCTAAAATTGCTTGGTATACCTTTAGCGTTTAACAGCTCTTAATTTAGACCCTCCAAATTTCATGGTACACTTTTAGCAGTTAACTCGATTTAAAAATGTGAAGCATACTTTCAGGCATACAACTGCTAAGTTTATGCCGAAAGGATGATTCTTACGAGGTTTAAAAGTTATTGAAGAGAATTCTGAAAGGCTAGGTAAATCTATAACTTAGTAATTTGTATTAAGATTTTGCTAAATCAACTTTCTGCTAGAGCCTGAAAGCTTACTCAAGAGCATTTTAACAAAATATTCAAGGGTTTTCATTTAAGTTCATTGTTTCGTTTAATTTTCCTTACAGATATTAAAATATTTACAAGACATTTTGTTTAACAAATGGTAACAGTTTTATATATTCATGCTCTATGGCATATTTATTTCTCTTCCGAAAACTTGTATATTGTTAATAAAAGATTTAAAGCAAAACATGTAGATTTGCTAAATTCCTTAAATAACTTTAAGAAAAACAGAAAACATTCGTATCATCAGAGTATTTACTCAAATGCCTCTCAAGAGATTACCGCAATTTCAATAGAAAAAATCGATTTTCGAAATCTTCTACTCCATAATGTGGTAAATAAATTGCTATCTCTTAACAATTGTTGTGAACAAGTCTTGTATTGGCATAACTTACAAATATTAGTAAAAGGATTACTACTATTTTAATTCAGTAACTTCAACCGTCAATTATATTCCTGTATTCATAAATCCTCAATTATATAAAGGAGCAATTCTATTATGAACTTAGTCGTAAATATGGGTGGATCCTAACTAATCCTATACTTCCAAGCAATTCGAACAAACTTAACGACAATTACTGGAATTGGAAATCGAACCATGTGTCATGGCAACGACACACAATGCAAATTAAGGCTCATGTTTTTTTTTCACCCGGAGGGTGCTGAAAATGGAGAAAAAAGGCAAAGGGAAAAAACACTTCTAGGAAGAAAGGAAATATGAACATAAAAACGCGGAACAACGGCAAACTGTGAAGAAGGATGTTATGGATTCAAAACATACGTCATATGATCATGTCAGCAGCGGAATTGGCCAGCAAAAAACCATGTGGTAGGCCTTTTCATACCTTTCATAATGTATGAAAGCTGGGTATTATACCTCACACAGTATATAAAATTCGCTTTAAAAAATTCAAATATTTAAACACAAAATTAATTTGGAATTGTGATAAAAATATTAAAATATTAACTCAAATATTCGTACGTTGTATATCAAAAATATATTCGATTTTAAGAAATGAACAAATTCAAACTTTACAAAAAAAATATTGAAAATATTTTCTTTATGAGGTGTTGGAAAAGGTCAGACATTTAAAAAAAAAATTGAAAGCATTTTATCGAAAATAATTTTGTGTAGGCGCTGTAAAACTTTAATGAAAATATTTTTGCTATTAGGCAATGAAAAATTCACTTATTTACAAAAAAGTTGTAACATCTTTTCAAAAAGCAGTCAGAACGACTTTTAGTTACAAGCACAGGTAACTGTTGGTGAGGTTTAGTTCATCATCCATCATTAGACCCAACGAATGTACTGTAACTATGTTTAGCGGTTATATACTTAAGGGCAGGTAGTTTCAAACTTAACGTGAACTGCCGGCAGTATCGTTTTCCACCGAACTCAATAAAAATCCTCGCACTGCTTACATACACAAACTAAAACACATATGAATTTTGTTGTTGTTTTCATTCATTAAATATCATTAAATAGTTTATCTTTTTTACTAAAACTTTCATTGGGAGGTGATAGCTTTACTACCAATTTGAAATTAATGAAATTTAAGGGTTGTCCGTTTTTTTCAAAAGAAACTATGGATATAATATAGCCTGAAAGCAGATCTGCTTTTATTGAAGAGCTGATATATGTAAACACACACCAGTGTTTCTTTTCTATCGATAAGGCCTGACTGAAAGAAGTGGAAGCTGTTGAGACCTTATGAAGCTGATCTGAATCCGTAAGGAACGATAATATTATAGCTTACGCCACTTTGGTCTACAAAAGAATCATTTAGTCTGTATGAAATTTGAGCCTTCCGAATACTCTAAGCTAAGCAGAATCAAGATCGCACGTCATATGCAGCATTCTGAGCGGCAGGGCTTTAAACTAAAAGGGGCTGTTTTGTGCGGAAGATATAACAAATATGCCATGATAAAGCTGAATTTACACAGGATTAATTAATGATCCTTTATAATAAACACCTTAGTTAAATCGCAACTTTAGTAGCAGTAGAGCTACAAATTTGGAGGGGCCTTTGTATTAGGGACTATAAAAATATCTGGCAGAACTGTTCAAGTGCTTTTGAGTACTTGTTTCAATTTTTTTACACAAAATTTGAGCAAAACACGTCGAAATTGCACCTTTCTATTGACCACACCTCGTATAAGGGCTAACTGAAAATGTAGACCGATATGGCTTAACATCACCAGGGTATGTTATTCATGACGTACTCTGTTTGAGCAATATTCGATTTTATATAAGGTTTCTAGAGCAGTGTACGATAAAACTAATTTATATTTGCCCATTCTAGCTCAATAGCTCACTTGTAGCTTAGAGAGCGACTGTGCTTTAAACTGAGATGCATTTTCTTAACTTGGTTGTATCCGAACAATCTAAGATCAGATTCGCCAGTATCATTGTTAACTAGCAAATGCCCATCTTAATAGACTGTGTCAACTTTGATTAATATTGCACTTCTAAGTGTTGCGGACAGGGCCATTGAACGAATGTCACCCTTGCTTGAAAGCTGCACTGCACTGAAGGCAACCAATACTAAAATTGTGATATTTTGAGTAAATACCCAAAAAAAGTCGAAATCTTATTTGTTGTCAACTGTAGACTCACCTCTACCCTAATATGCATTTGGAAGGCAATGTCAAGGGCAGCTATGCTTTGCAATCACATGCCATGTTGCATGCAAATGATAAGGCCCATGAGCCTTTCCACCTCTGAAATAAGTTGTTGTAAATGGCATGGCCACAAATACGCATTAAAACGTTTAACAGAGCATACTAAGGTATTCATGTATTGTACAATATTTTTGGCAGTTATATCATAATTTTATTTGAGATTACTTTGCAGGCCTATGTTGTATTGCAAGGACTTCAGTCAACATTTGTAATGATTCTTGGAAATGACAGTGAATGAACATTGCAAGTCCGTTCCAGGTATTCTTTCGTTTTTTGGTTTCTTAAATACTAGGCGGCCCAAATAAAACTGCAGGATTTACAAAAAAAGGTTACAAACAAGTTCCATTGTGGCTCTTGCTGTATGCGCAGTGGCTCATCTTGCTCGAACCATATGTTAGGATTATTCTGAACTTGCGAACGCAAAAAAGTTCAATCATAGTTCTATACAAGGCCCGGTTGACGGTTTCGGTTTTACCCTCCTCATTTTCAAAAAAATATGGACCGATAACTTTATCGTCCATAACACCGCACCAAACAGTCGATCTTGAGGGTTGTAATTATGGCTGATGTAATACTCTAGGGTTCTGATACTCATCTCAGTTCCTCAAAAAGTGCGACTAAGTTCATAATCACAATAACTTCGTTAAGTTGAGATAACAGACTTGCCAGAAGAATAATAAAATTCAATAATTTTGACGCGTTGCTGTACATAATATGGAGCCATCATAGCACATGTCCAAAAGAGAAAAAAAAATTATAAACATAAAAGTTATAAATATTTTCAAACCTTTAGTCTTATTTGAGCCACCCTGTAGTTCAGAAAAACAAAAATGCTGTCTTATGAGTTTTGTTTTATTTTGACCAATTTGGGTGTTTTCTTATTTTGTGTATTAGGCTTTTTTTTGGCAAAAAATATAGTTTTTTTCCCCGGTTTCTATCATTTCCGGGGAAAGTGGAAACACTTTAAAATTTTCCGGGATCCCGGCCGGGAAACACAAAATGTAAATTTTCCTAACGTTTAACGACTTTTTGTGAGAAAAAGTAAAGAACTAAACCCATTTAGCAAGTAAATTATGCAAATGAATTGGTGTATGGTCTTAGCCAAAACATCTCCTCTAATCTTGAACATCTCAACCGGCAAGTCATCGGCCGCCACCAATGATTGTTACTGGTTCGTCTACTCCAACAGAATCATAAGGCGTTAATAGCTTAAAAAAGTATTCTTTACATAAACTCATAGCTAAATCACGGTGGAGGTATATAAGAATCGGCCTGACAGAATTTAACTAAGTTGTTTACTTCGTTTAATTAATACAATTTTTTTAGTCAATGCGACGATTTTTATGCTTGTATGATTTTTTATTAACACACTATCTTTCAACTTTTCTTTTGGAAATATGCAATTTTTTTTAGAAAATATGCAAATTTTTATAACCAAAAGTGCACACATTTTTTCAGTGTAGGCAGGCTAGATTTGTGTTTTTTTTGCCAAGTTTAAGCAACTGAACTTTGTAAATCCAATACATACGAAACAGTACAAGCTGCACTTCGATCTCTCCTGTACTTTTGGTTAAAAGTGATCTTATAATGGCATATTCGAACAATGAACTTATTGGAGAATTGATTATTGGAAAAATTTATTAGAATTATAAATTTCGCACACAATTAAAGTATAATTTATGCAATTCCATATTATTGAATTTCTAGGTTGCATAATCAAACTATGGCACGATTGTATTATATTATTTGCCTTAAATTCAAAACAAAAATTATGCTTATGGCTCCGCACAGATCAACGCAGTTTCGTGTTACATCTGTAGCGACATTCGGCATGGACCGCGTCAGTGTTGGCATATAACAATTTTTTAATTGTAACAAAAAGATCACAAAGTGGTACCATAAGTAACCTAAGTGTAACTATGGTTTTGATTTTTTTAATTCGAGGATCTATAGGCAGAACCAATAGGTTATGTTGCGACCAGTCTAATCAAATTTTTTTAATGATAAAAGTTGATAGAAAATAATACTGTATGTGTGCACCAGGACACCAAAACAAATGACGCATTTGTACTACATTTCCCATCACTGGTTCGCGTTACTAAAATCACTGTGGTCGGTGAGCTGCGTAATCAAGTTTGAAATGTTAGCATTTAATTTGAGTTTTTTTTTTCTTTTTAATAAATATTTAGGCATACATTCAATTTTAATCCTAGAGAATCATTGCGAATCACGTTCGATTTGTGGGCATGCAAATTCAATGAAGCTGCAGGAGAAATAAAATTTTGAATTTATATAAATGTATGTATGTGTACATATACTTATAAATGATTACAAAGAATATCACAGGGACGGAGAGAGGGTAGCTTTAGAAAAGCTAGCCAACATTTCTCGATTAACTTTCGCTTAAAAGGCTCGCTTTCGAATGTCAAAGGATGTGCCTTTAAAGCCTTGTTGACAAACGTCCACCAAGACACCAGCTTCTGATTCGACTTCATTACAGAATCCGCAGTTATATTCGCAAAATATAGAAAACAAATTTAAAAATCAAAAATACTGTATTTAATAAATTCCAAAAATTAACGCAATATTGCCAACCGTGTCTTGGCCGCATTTTGATTTTCCGTTGAAATTAAACAAAGAAATTTATTTTTACGTTTATAACAAATATATGGTGATCCATCTAGAGGTATTTTTTCAGAACAAAAAATATATAAAAATTCAAATCAAGTGTGGAATCTTTATTGGTAATTTGAAAGGACATTTTATGGCATTTATTTTTAGAAAATAATTACTAAAATGTTGGCAACTGTATTATGGAAATGAGCTTTCAGTGAGAAATGGGAGATCCGCAGTTTTCGACCAAAATTTTGTTCAGTGATGAGTCCCATTTCTGGCTCAACGGCAAAGTCAATAAACAAAATTGCCGCATTTGGGCTGAAGAGCAACAAGAAGAGGTTTAAGAGGTGCCATTATACCCAGAGAAAACCTCGTGTTGGTGCGATTCATAAGCTGGTGGAATCATCGGTGCATATTTTTTCAAAAATGATGATGGCCGGAACGTAACCGTCAATGGTGCTTGCTATCGCGTTATGATATCGATCTTTATGCTACCTGAAATTGAAGCCCGTAATCTTGACGACACATGGTTTCAACAGTACAGTGCCACTTGCCATACAGCTGCTCAAACAATGGATCTATTGAGAGAGTTCATTTCGAAGAGCAGCTAATTTCAGGTTTGGGACCGGTGAGTTGGCCGCCTAGATCGTGTGATATCACACCTTTAGAATTTTTTCTTTGGGGCTACGAAAAGTCCAAAGTCCATGCTGACAAATCAGCTAGAATTCAGGTTTCGGAAACCAACATTACGAGTGGCATGAACGCCATACCGGAAGAAATGCTCGAACGAGTCATCTAAAATTGGACCCTCAATGGACACCCACCCTGAGGCGTAGTTGCGGCCAAAATTTGAAGGAAATTTTATTCAAAAAATGAATGGCATAAAATGTCCGTTCGAATGAACAATAAAGATTTAACAATTGATTTGAATTTTTCTTTCTTTTTTATTTTGAAATAAATACATCTAGATTAATCACCCGATATATTTATTACTGATCGCAGTAGAATAATCTAGCCATGTCCGTCCCTGTGTCTGTTTAAAGTACAATAGCGGTTAAACGAATAAACCTACGATCCCAGATCATGGCTTATGCGCATAATCAGTTTAGTAGTGTTAATGGCTGAAATCGGCATATGTGACATAGAGAAAGGGACCTAAGGGTAAAAAAATAAATTTTCACTTCTTTTTGATGTGGACAACATCTGAGCATCGAATGAGACCGATCCCATGCCCCAAAGTGTTACCTCCCAGAGATATGCGCGTTTTATGAAAGTGATGGTACACCAAAGATACACGTATTTAAATCTTTAAAATGGCTCTCCTGAACAAAACTGGTTTTTACCCTTAGGTCGCTTTCTATTTTGCGCGTCACATATGCAGAAAAAAGTTTGCCTTTTAGGGACTAGTACACTTTTGTAACATTGTGCTTAACAAATCATAATTTCTTTGAGGACGGACAATGGTACAAGGGGTACTGTTAGTGGGGAACAAAGTCCGAGAATGTTTTGGTTGAAAAAAAAACGTCCAGCATGGTCTTAAAGGACGATCAAGTCAATATTTGGTGGAGATTAGGGACATGCGCATGGGCTGAAAGGGCCCAAACAAAAATGGACCACTTTGGCGGAGGGTATCAAACGACCTTTTTTACTTCTTGTAATTGCTACATTTTAGAACCTGGTACAGTTCCCAATGCCACCCAGTCGTAAACATTTTCAGAAAGGTTTGCCATTTCATCAAGCCTCATCTTATGACTGCCGGACATGTGAACATTTGTAAAAAAATATTGTCTTCATTTCGGTCCAGTTTGTAAAAAGGCAACGTGAGTTTTGTTGTGAGTTCGGTCGCTATCAAAACTTCAGTGCACAGGCAATTCGCTGTAAGGTATAGAAGCTTGAGCGTTTGGACACTACTGGTGTGAAGACAATCTAGCCGTTGAAGCTTAAAGTATCGAGGAAGACCAATAACTGTCGATTTGTAGACGATAAGTTCAACTGGGCATCACCAGACAGGCAATTCAGTAGATTTTGTTGTAGGATTTGGGCCCATATCCGGAGAAATAATTGAGACCGCATGAACGTTTAAGACGATGTAAACTCTGTAATTGGGAGCTGGAAATATGACCTTTCAGTTTCGAAGGCTACATCATGCCATTTACGCGACGTCCGAAGTTATAAAGTAATAGCTTGTCGACTGTTTGTCAGCTTTCCTTGCTTTTCTCTCTCTTTTGGGGTACATGACGTCTTTGGTCTACGCTAACCACTTTGGATAAGCTCGATCGTAAATTTCTGAATAAGGCGACACATTGCGTCACTCTGGCGCAAACACATAAAGAACTTCAAAGTGAATGCCGAACTCGAAGACCATCCTTTAGAGGTTGCCCAGGAAGAGAAGCACAACAAACTCGGGTGGTAGTGCCTTAGTAATGATCTGGCTGGTGTTGTCGGCTAAAGTGGAATTGGCTCATTTGAGATCTGGCTGGTGTAATCGCCTTAATTCGTACTGGCGCCGATTTGACGGCAATGTGTCAAACACTTGTGCAGCAGTCAAAACCCCATAGCTGGTTCCTTGATCATTGTGGGCATAAACAGGTCCTGAACCTGGAAACCAGTTCTGCAGAGCCAGCGGCACAAGACGACCTGTAAGACCACCACAAACAGACACATCCACAACACCATTAAGTCTCAAAAAGTTTAACGACTGCTTGAAACTTAACCAGCGATGTCGTGGAAGTTAATGCTAACTTGTTTAAATTTTTCTTTTTTTTCATTCTGTCCTGGGAATGTTTTGTGCCCAATATCACTCTGTAAAGCAGGATGCCTATTCGCTTGCGTTTCTCTCAATGTTTCGTTCAGAATTGTGTTTATAATCTTTATAGAAAACCAGCTGGAAAGACTTTTCGAGAAGTGAGCTTTGAATGTGCTTGTTTGATAATTTCGAAAAAAATCCTTATTAAAACGGTTGGGTCCATAGATCCCGGACCGAACAAATCCAGCTGGACACTGTGTACTCCTAGACTAGGGCGCATCCTTAAAGAATCTAAAAGGAATCCTTTAGAAGGTCTGCCAATATCAGAGTAGTCAATTATGAACAAAGGTGCATGCTTGAAGATGGAGAAATGCATTACCAATTGTATGCCTTAGAAGGCCTGACATTATCAGACCTCAATGTTATGCATATCAATGACCTGCAATGTATGCAAGTAATTATGTATGTACATATGGACGTGTTGGAGGACTCACAAAGGCTAACATGTTGTGTCCGTGTGTGTTTGTGAGAGATGGCGCAATCGGCAAGGATGCAGCAGGGGTTATGCTAATGAAGGATATTGTTTGTTTATGACTCTATGATTAGATGTGATAATACTTCAAAATGAGTTCGACTCGAAATCAACACAGACACAAATATGCGCTCAATACGAAAACAGACAGACAGACGGACTGTAACGATGACATCAGCAGCATCATCATTTGGTATTAAACCAGCGGAAAGCAGTAGAATTAGGGGAATGTCCTATAGGCTATAGGACTATCCATTATTACGATGCAAATATTCTAAGCATGCTATGGAATAATGGCAACAGGCAAACTCCTCCTGGAATCGCAGTTCTCCCCTCTGCAGTCTTGTTTTTTTTTGGTTCCACTTGCGTTTTTGTGGAAAATTTGCATATACATGGAAAAATGCTTACGCACACATATGACTGGCAGACCAAACATACATCGCAGGACCATAAAATAATTGAAAACGGCAATGCAGTGTAGATTGCAGTAGAAAGGATTTTCAGTCAAGTTTTTTTGTTGTTGTTTTGTTGTTCGGACCAAGCGGGATATTTTGGTTGATTTTGAAATGTGGCCTTTTGATACGAAAAAATAGACGTATAATAGCATGACGTATGATGACAATGATCATGATAATGTTTGCTACTGCCACTGTTATGTAAAACAAGTAGTAATTAGGCATTGATTTCTAACGAGTTTGGGTGAATGCTGTTGATTTCTGTTTTGGTAACAAAAGAATAGGTCCATCCTGTAATTGGTTTATGCAAAAGATATGGAAATAATCAGTGTAGAAAAAGACACGCACAGAAAAATTGGGCTAAACATAAACAAAATTTTGGAAAACTTAACTTCGTTGGATGAATTTGTTTGTGCCAACAAAAAGTAAATGGTATCTATTAACATTTCTCTTCTAATATCTTTACGGTTCTACTTTTTAAGCTCACGATTAGAACTACAAACTGGAATCCCTTAAGTAGCATATAAAAGCTTCTACATTGGCGGCTATCGGTGCCATATTTTTTTGCACGGTACAAATCGGCTGTTGATGCTCTTCAGAGAAATCTAGCAGAATACATTATAATGTCGTTACATACACTGAGAGAAAAAGTCAATTGGAAGCCAGTCCGTACTACACAAATTCTGTTGAACGAGATGCCTTTCAGTTCCAAACAAACACAAAATGTTAGTATTCACAATGGATTTTTTGTGGGACATAGCATAATATGATTGTAGTGCTAATACTATGGTACAGACAACTTATTATTCGGTAACATTAACTAATCAAAGTTGAAATTGTTGTTATTCAAAGACGCCTTATGTGGCAACTTCTACTTTTGTCAAGAATTGTTCAATGGAACTAACAATTGGTAACGACAACAAATTATTTCGCTCTTATATCCAAAAACGGGTGCATCTAAGCATTACAAAAAAATACAAATTTAAAAATGTTACATAAGCACATTTAATAAAAATGGTATTACCGGGGATTTCCATTTTCCGAAAATCATACTGTCGGAAAGGAAATTAAATTATATCTTCCTCTTAAATTATATCTTCAAATTGGAAAAGACCGATGTGTCCTGAAATTGGACATAATCATTTGCGCCCTCCTTTGACTATTCCTCTATTCTTAATTGACGTTTTAGCCTTTAGTTGAAGCTGCAACAAATTGCTACTTTTCACTTTTAGTTTCATTTACGAATCAATTAGGATAACAGTTGGTTGCCCTAATGGAAACTTAATCCGCTGGGTAAAATAATATGTTGTTGCAACGAATCGGTTCTCTGTGAGTACTTCCGGATTTCATGAACCCGGCGCATGATCGTCTCTCTGAATCTTTGGCCTTCCTTATGCCTTTCTTATGGTGTCCGAGACATCATTACAGCATTAGACCGCCCCGTACAGAGCGAAAAACCCCTTGGAAATCGCTCCAAACTACACAATGCTATTGGACGCAAATTTTTTTTCCGGAAATCAGCTAGTGTAAAAAAAATCTTGATGGAAATTCAGTTAGGCATGCCATATAGTTAGATATATGATTTTATTATAAAACGGACAACCAATATAATTGGGTTGTACTAATGAAACATAGTCAAAAGGGTGCCAGGTTGTCACAGCCACCTTCTTTGTCAAATAAATATTTTGTATAAAATTCTTCGTTGAAACTCTTAATTGAAAGTGCCAACTAATTTTTTGGCTGTCAAAACCAAATTATCGGTAGTTTATTAATGAATGCTAGTATGACGTAACACAAGAAGAGCCAAAAATGGCTAAAAAATAGAACAAGTAGAAATTAAATAATGTTCGGCCAGATCGAATCTTATAAACCCTCCCACATGCATGCGTTGTTATTTGAACCCCACATTCAGTAGTTTGTAGCCATTTTGGTCCAGAGTTATAAATATTTTTTTGGGGATTTTGGTCTCCTAAACACGAAAATGATTTTTAAAAAATGTTCCCCTGATTAGTTTCCAAGATTAAATTTTTGGAATTTTTTTATGAGATGCCTCAGCTTTTTGGACCATATCTCGCAAACGCTATTACCGATGATCAAGAGTGGTCTCATATGAAAAGAAATTAGCTGTTCTTAAACTCTTTTGCACAAGTTATCAGTCAAATCAGTTTAATAGTTTTGACATTAAAGACATTTAAATTTTAAAAAATTAACTTTTTGTGCAAATATCGCGGTTATAGATTGAAATAAAAGATAAAGTTTGGATTTTCTCAGGCAAAACAAGCCATGATTTGTTGAAATTGTGTGAGAAATGGTAATAGCGTTTGGGAGTTATGGTAGAAAAAGCTCAGACATCTCATAAAAAATCTTAAAAAAATTCCAATACTCTATCTTGAAAACTAATCAGGGAATTTTTTTTAAAATTCATTTTCGTGTTTAGGAGGCCAAAATCTATAGGAAAAAATATTTAAAGCTCTAGACAAGGAAAAAAAATCATAATTTGTAAACTAGTGTCTTCCATGAGACCTACCACGGTCTCAGATAAATCTTAAAAATATATTTTTTTTCGAAGATTGATAACTTTAATTTGAATACCCACCCATATGACCTCCTTTTACAATTGGTCGCTTGAGTTGATAATTACCTAGTCTTTTTTTGGGCCCCAAAGTTTAGGCAGATCTGGGAAATTAAAGAAATTTGATTTTTTAAGTCACCATATGTGACAGCGCATAGGGAAAGGGAACTAAGGGTAAAAAAATCAATTTTAATTTTTTTTCTTTTTTTGATGTGAACAAACAACATCTAAGCATCGAATGCGACTGATCCCATGCCCCAAAAGTGTTCCCTGTCAGAGATATGCGCGTTTTATGAAAGTGAAGTCGACGATTCTAAGCGCAAACAGAAAGGGACCTAATCTTTAAAATGGCTCTCCTGAACAAAACTTTTCATCAACTTTTCACTTTTTTTGATGTGGACAACATCTGAGCATCGAATGAGACCGATCCCATGCCCCAAAAGTGTTCCCTCCCAGAGATATGCGCGTTTTATGAAAGTGATGGTAAACCAAAGATACACGTATTTAAATCTTTAAAATGGCTCTCCTAAACAAACTGGTTTTTACCCTTAGGTCCCTTTCTATTTTGAGCGTCACATATAATTAAATGTTTCGTAAGTGACCTTCATTTTGGGAGAAAAATATCCTCTAAAGAAGTTTTTAATTGCGTCTTCTACCACAGCTTCCAAGTTAAGCCATTTTTCTTCCACAAATAATGAAGACATGTTGAGCAAATACTCAAAAAGAGAAATGTCTCCAGAGTCCCTCATAAAGAAACATTTTCCCCGCTTCTATCGAAATTATCGCCTCTAGCGATAATTTATACCGAGCAATTTTATTCCAACTAATGTAGACAAGGTGACTTATCTTGGTAATGTTAAGCATCCAATATCGGACTGGAAAGAAAACGACATTTAGTTGTGAGTCAGAGCATACACCTAGGACTGAAGTGCAATTAAAGCATACTATTGGGCTAAACATTTATTTGAACTAGGCAATCTGTTGATAACATAACCTATTCAATATGAATTTTCCTACGCCCAATCCGGCAATGATACATCACATACATTGGGGCTGTTTGCCGCAGTCAACAAAATGTATAGCCTACTTTACGGAGCCGCCGTACGATTAGAAGACAAAAACAAACTACAAAAAACAAATTATCAGTATGGGAGGAAGTTTTTGTATTCTGCCTTTTCTTTTTCAAGAATGTCAATAAAAGCAAGTGTCATCAAGTAATTTCAGGCTAATTTCCCAACGTATTGTAAGCATTCTCCCCTAGACCACTTGATGAGCCCTTCGGGCCGAAGCTCGCAATTGGGCCACAAAATTAGGCGTGTTTAATGAACGCTTACGTCAGAGTGCTCTGCTAATAGACGTTGCTAATGTCGAGTTGATGCAGATGCTATCAGGGCCCCGTCGACGGCGAAATTCACAAACCCACGACATGTCTTAAAACTTGTGTGCATAACCATGTCACAGGACAAACTGCAACAGTTAATGCATTCTGATTATCTGCAACAGCATCATCATTGTCAGCCACAGCAGGCGAAGAATTGGTGACAAATGATAATTACACTATGCTGGCATGGAAATCATCAGGATGGAAAACAAACTCCCCACATTTCCCTCATCAGCGCACCATATGAACACAGTCGGAAACATTGAGAATATGAAGGAACCCTTCCTTTGTAGGGCTTTTTGTCACATTGAGAAAAAATGTTGAAAAATTACCATAATTCTTTGCTAGCGCTAGCAGACGTTGCCGGTAGTATGTCTGTAGTTGTATAACAGTTTACATGTGTACACAAGGATGCTTGCAGCTCAGTCCAAAGCAACACACCCAAAGTTCGCTGCTTGCACCTTGTTTGTCATTACAACACAGCGTAACTGCTTTGTAATCTTTAATGTTTTTGTGTTCCTTTTTTCCTCCGCCCTGCTGAAGGCGAACAGGGAGAATGCAGAGTTTACTTTGGAATGAACCCAAGTCAGCTAGACAGTGTAAGCAAACAGTTGGTCTATGGGTAGTTGGTACACATTCGCAGACTCTTTGACTAGGGTCTACGGTAGAGAAGAGACAGGTTGTTTGAGCTACATCAAAGCGACTTTGTACCTGCTAAAATTAAAAAGGCATTTACAAGAAGAAGCGAAGGACACAACAATCTGTTATACACATGTCCGTTCGTTGGTCTTGTTCAAGTGTATTGCAAGGCAGCGACAGCGGCAAGTCCTTTATACCAGTCAAAATTAACACATACGGTCGTAACATTGTATGCGTGGACCATTAAATTTAAATTTTGAGCTCGAAAAAAAGGACGAAATATTCTACGAAGCAAGAGTGATATTAAAACCAGTGGACATCAAATGGTCGGCCGTGCCGAAGCCTACACTGAGCGAAAATACAATGATTTTTTAATCTTGTGTCTGGTTAAATTTTTCATGGTTAATGTTTGATAACGAAGACAAAATAACGTTATAAAAGGTCAAATTTGCAAGCAAAATAGTTGAGTTAACCTTCTATAAGGTTGGTTTTTTGCAAGAGAGAGGCAGAAAATTGTGCGATATAAACAAAAATTTAAAGATTATTCGGCTCTGTTGTATCGAAGTTTTCGATCTGCTTTGTGTTACAATCATATTGGGCTATAAAGATTGCTTTTGATTTGTAGCCGAAGTAATCGTTGTCTGCTGAAGGAAAACCTTGGCGGGCTTAGAAACAGCTGTACAGTCTGCCAGCAACCGTAGCCAATACATTTCACCAATATTTTAGTTGATTCTTAAAAAGAAACAACAAAAAGGTCTCGAACCAGAATAAAAACTGTTTAAGAGATGGCAATAAAAAAATACCACATGAATGTAAACAAAACATAAATAGTAGGTTAATTTAATATTAAAAATTGTAACAGTTACTATATTTCTGGTAAAAAGAGGTAACCAATAATTAGTAAACTTAACAATAAAAACGATTTCTATAACAATCTTTATAGTTAATATTAATAATATTAACAATTTCATTGTTAAATTTTACATGTTTTGTTTAAATAAATTAACTATGAAATTTTAATATTAACAATTTTCATGGTTAAAAACAATGCATTGTTTAAACAACAATAATTATTTTAATAGTAACAATTGTAATGGTTAAAAAACTCAACAATGCATTGTTAAAACAACAATAATTATATTAAAATTAACAATTCGTGGTTATAAAATTCAATCATAGAATAGTTAAATTAGCTATTATTATTGTTAAATGCCAGTCAACAACAAAATGTTCAAATTAACCTTATATAATGTAGACTCCAAATCATGTTTATTTATGGTTAAGTAAGCCTTATATAACGTATTTTTCTTCTCTCCATCAAGGATTACGGTCCAATATTCAAATTTTTTTCAGAGTGTGTGTTTTCTATCAGGAGGTGATTCTTCTATCAGTATTAGTTCACGAGATATAGCCATCAAAATTCATGACTGTACGGACACGTCCTTTTGTCCAATTTTACCATAATGTAATCCATATTAAAATGCTAATATTTGATTTTGTTCTGTTAACAATTTATAACGTTTGGTCCATTACTTAGGCCATAAATGCGATTTTTTAATGGGCAAAGCCCACTTATTCTCCCGGATGTATTTCGATGTGTTAAACGGCTTAGATCTTGTGTAAGTCTCAAGAGCATAATAACTACTATAAGCTTATTTCTAAATATAGGGTGATCCATCTAGAAGTATTTTTTCAGAACAAAAAAAATATAAAAATTCAAATCAAGTGTGGAATCTTTATTGGTAATTTGAAAGGAAATTTATAGCATTTATTTTTTGAAAATAATTACCTTCAAATGTTGGCAACTGTATTATGGAAATGAGCGTTCGGTGAGAAACGGGAAGATCCGCTGTTTTCGACCAAAATTTTGTTCTGTGATGATGGCCATTTCTGGCTCTACGGCAAAGTCAATAAACAAAATTGCCGCATTTGGGCTGAAGAGCAACAAGAAGAGGTTCAAGAGGTGCCATTATAAACAAAAAAAAAACACGTTTTGGTGGTACCATCGGTGCAAATTTTTTCAAAAATTATGATAGCCGGAACATGACCGTGAATCTTGCTCGCTATCGCGCCATGTTATCGATCTTTATGCTACCTGAAACTGAAGCCCGTAATCTTGACGACACTTGGTTTCAACAGGACGGTGCCACTTGCCATACAGTGGATCTATTGAGAGGTCATTTCGAAAGGCAGCTAATTTTACGTTTTGGATAGGTAAGTTGGCCGCCTAGATCGAGAGATATCACACCTTTAGACATTTTTCTTTGTGGTTACGTAAAGTCCAAAGTCTATGCTGACAAACCAGCTACGATTCAGGGTTTGGAAGCCAACATAATGCGTGTCATTAACGTCATACCAGTCGAATGCTCGAACGAGTCATCTAAAATTGGACCCTCAGAATGGAAACCCGTAGTAGTTGCGGCCAACATTTGAAGGAAGATTTATTCAAAAAAATGGCGTAATATTTCCTTTCGAATAAGCAATAGATTCTACAAAAATACCCTATACAACTGACAAAATAAAAAAAACAATTTTTCTTAACTGTCGATGGCATTGAATCTGCTGTCAGACTGTAACATAAATATTAACATGTGTTTGCAATGAAATACACATACAAAATGAAATGTAAAATAATAAGCAAATAATGAAAATAAAAAAAAAATCCTTACTTGAGTTTGATTTAGAGCATTTGCCAGTGCATCATTTACGTCACTTACCTAGAATGAGAGAAAAAGAAAACATAGCAACATTAACACAAATCTTTAAAACAGGTAAAGAAAAATACACTTTTATAAATTAATCCTTTGGAAGAAAATAATAATTAATAACAATGTCATGTAAACAATATATATCTACATGAAGGCAGAAAAAAGGACACAACGTAGGTATGGTGTCAATGTTTCGTTTTTGGCAACCCCTTATTAAGGAAGCATCAATTACACTTTGGCCAACTTTAGGCTTTCGGATTAAAAAATGACCCAACTTTACGTCATAATAGCCTACCTTATCGATATATCCCTTTGATAAAGTTCCGCAACAACATGTCAGAAACAGTTGCCAGCATTTGAAGGAAATTATATTCAAAAAATAAATGGCATAAAATGTCCTTTCGTATGAACAATAAAGATTCTACACTTGATTTGAATTTTAGTATTTTTTATTTTAAAAAAATATCTATAGATGGATCACCCTTTACTATTGTTACATTTCAACAATATTATTATCGCGGCATTCATACTATTTTCAACATTAAATTCGGTAAACAATACTTAGGTTGCGACGAACATACTTTTATTGCAGAGAACATATTATTGCCGTGACCATACAGTAACCATGTTTTTTCTGTGCGTCCAGTTCAAAAAGGCTTTTAGAAAAAAAAACACTATAATTAATATTGTATACATATTTGAGAATCAACGAGCCACCCGCATTGAAGATCAAGAGAAACTAAATTAAAGAGAAAGAAAAATGATTCAGTTTAGATCAATGCAGAGTGGGCGGATCATTCTTGGTTACCCGTTGCTGTTATCAACTTAAGTTCTTATCGAAATAAACATTTCAAGATATTTAGAGAAAAAAAGAAATCGCCACTGGCTATAGGGTGGGCCATTTGAAATTTCTGGTTTTATTGAAAAGGTTGAACTTGGTCATTTAATAATGGAACACAATATCATTCATATGACTACCAGAAATTTGAAAAAATTATCAGTACTTTTTTTTCGGCCGATTCAAGTTTAAAATTTTAAATGTCCCACCCTTTACATAGCAAAATAATTGTCTATCACTTAAGCAACATCTTTTATTTCTACCATCCATCATTCTCATAGCATCTAACCCTTTCCCCAAAATGCATATGTATACCGGGTCCGGCACGTGTTCCAAGGAAGCCCTCACCTTCTTCTTTTTATCAGAGCATACACATCATCATCCTTTTTTTACTAGAGAGTTGACAATATCTATCAAAAAGAAATTTACATTTTTATAACAAAATATCTATTACTTTGGATATAAATGCAAAAAGAAAAAGAACACCAAACCAAGTATGACAGCAAGGGATGTATGAGGGACGGACAAAACGGTAACTACGAAACATGAGCGTGGAGTGGTAAAAGAAACGGAATATAAATATATGTATAGGAAAATATGGTCCCATGACAATTATTTTTTTATTCAAACATTTTAGGAAAATTGTTGTTATCGCCAACTGAAGTTGAAAGAAAAAAAACACCGAAAAAGGAAACAAGCACGCTCCCCCTATCCGAAGGACATAAGGCGTGTAGTTGAAAGACAACTCGAACACAAGAACTGCTCAACAACAGCAGCAGAATAAAAAATACCTTTTGCACATCCCTCAATATTGAAAAGGATGAAAAGCAAGAGAAAAAAACGGCAGAACGCCAGCCACTTACAGCACGCAGAAAGGGAAAGTCGGAAGGAAAGCACCATGAAGGAGTCACATTTGGGAGCTCATATTTTATTAAGTCCTGTTGTGTTGGGATTTGTTGTTATCACTTTTTAAGGCGATATTAGGTTGTTGTTGTTGTCGTCTTTGTCGTCCCGGTTGAAAGGACTTGAAAAATAAAACGTTACGAAATAAAAAGTAAATATTGGTAATTTTTTATTGATCGCCAGTTTATGCTTATTTTTCTAAATCGCAAACACTCACAAACGTAAAAGTAAGTAAGTAGAAAGACCTTAAATACATAAAAAAAAAATCCAAGGATTTGCTATAGCTTAAGTTTCCCCCTAAAATCTTTTTAAATTGTTACATAGCCTCTCTCTGGAATTACCAAACAAAAACTGTATTTTCTTTTACTTCGGCCGCAAACTATTTATTTTATGGCGGCAATCAATTCACTTGACTACTGCCGGACTGGAGGATGGAACATAAAACGTGAACAAAAAATTTAAAGGAAGTTTATTCACAAACGGTCTAAAAGTAGGCAATGAAAACGTTCAAGTGACATCAAGTAAATTAAATGGAGAGTCTTTCGTTTTTGAAGCCCGACAAATGTCTGAGCGGAGAGACATCCTTTATACTTAAGTGGGGGAAACAATAGATTTGTTTCATTTGTTTTAGTGTTAGACAAATTCAAACATGGCGTAAAAATGGTTAAAGTCTTTACACAAATGGGCGTTCAATGCCGAATGGCATGCCTTTCTTTCGTGGACTTAGACCAATTGTGCCCATCGGAAGAATTGTGCGCAAATTTCATCAAACCGGGTCTGCAGGAAATTGAAAAACTTTACATGTTCACCCAGTTTGGTCTGTCATCTTTCATTTATAGGCCCGCACTTCTTCAAACTAACTGCTATATACTCGTATATATACTTCTGGCCTAATAATGAAAATGCGAATATTTATCATTAAAAATGTTTTTTTTTCAAACTATTCTACAGCATGATTTATACACTTTTGCAAGCGCTCAAACCAATTGTCGAATCACTTTTTCCACTCCGATTGAGACACCTCCAAAACATGGTTTTTGAACGCTCCAACAGCATCTTCTGGCGACGAAAATCGTTGACCATGCATTTTTTTCTTGATGTGCGGGAATAAAAAGAAGTCATTGGGTGCCAAGTCAGAGCTGTACGGCGGCTGAATTCGTCATCAATTCGACGTTTTGGCCGGTCAAAAAGGCGCGGGTTTGAGCCGGTGTGAGAGCTCGTATTGTCATGGTGCAGAATGATTCGTCTTCTCTTGTTCGTTTTTCGAATTTCTCCGAAGACTTTAGGGAAACAAATTTTGTTGTACCACTCAGAATTGACCTTCCTACGTTGCTTAAGCGGAACTGTTGCACATGACCAGTGTTGCCGAAGAAACAGGCGACCATTTGCTTCGAAGTGCTTCTTCCACGAACAACTTTCGTTGGACTTGGCTCGTCTTCGAAGACCCACACGGTCGATTGCTGTTTTGTTTCGGGCTCATACGCATAGATCCAGGATTCATCACCTGTGACGATGTTATAAATGTCTTTTGAAGCCCCGCATCGTATTTTATTAAAATTTCTTTGCCCCAATCGATAAGTCTTTTTTTGAGCGATTGTCAAATTTTGCGGGATCCAACGAGAACAAACCTTTTTTGCGGCCAGGTGTTCATGCAATATCGAATGTATGCTGGTGGAAGAAACGCCCAGCGATGTCTCTATCTCACGGTATGTCACATGACGATCTTGCATTATCAGTTCACGCACGACATCAATGTTCTCTGGCACAACGGCCGATTTTGGATGACCTTCGTCTTCGAGCGAGCGTCGGCCACGATTGAATTAATTAAACCAGTTTTTCACAGTTCTATACAAAGTTTTAAGTTCATCGAGGCACTCTTGGCGTGATAATCCACGTCGAAAGTTGTGAAAAATGATCGCACGAAAATGTTCACGAGTTATGCTTTAAACACATAGACGACAGCAAGCAGCACAACGACTGACTTCAAATGTCGTTGGCGACATTTGTCGTTGTGCTGCCACCTTTTAAAATATTTTGAGAACGGCAGCAGCAGCGTAAACAGCTGATATTGTTATATAAAAACACCTTGACACCTTGAACATTTAATAAATCCCAAAATGTTTGACGCAAATTTTCAGTTTTTAGTTAAACGCCTTTAATCTCTAAATTTTTACAACTACTTTAGTGCATTACCAACACTGTATCTGATATTGTCGCCTTTCAAAATAGAAATTAGTTTATATTGGCGACAACAGCAACGGCTGCTGTGCCGTCGTGCTGCTGTGACGCCGTCAAAGTAATCATTTTCATATAAACGTGTGTGTTTTAATTTTGACAGGTTGTCGCTCGCTGCTTGCTGTCGTCTATGTGTTTAATGCATTAATTCCATTTTTTGCCAAATTGATTTTTTTAAGTCACTGTAAACAACACAAATGATAGTCGTACGTCAAAACGTTCTGAGTACGTTTATGCTAAAAAATTGTCAAACTTTCCAATGGAAGTACCAGATGGCACCAGTAATTAATTTATATAAAATATTTTATTAATTTATTTATGGCAGTTTATAGCTGTTTGTTGTCTGCTTTCGCCTATAAATAGTCTTGTTGTCCAACTCCCTTTGAATTATGCAAAGAGAAACCATGTTGCCATATTATTCTGCACTTGCTAAATGCGGCCTGTAAGTAAGTCCTGACAAAGACGGTTAATACATATTTATCAATAGGGTCTCCGATCAATAGTTCGAGGCATTTGAAAAGGAGTGACAATTTTTTCTATACACTCCACACTAGGGCGATTTAAAAAGGATACTCGAATAAACAGAGAAACACTTGCCAATTTTGGTTCGTTAAAAACTATTTGCAGCTTAAAATTTTTTCCATTTAGTAAAATAGGAGTTTGACACGCTTATTATGGTTTCCAAGATGTCACATTCTAATTTACAATATATATGTGGGTCTTTTGCTGTCGACTGAACTAATGTCTTAACGAAAAAAGTCATTAAAAAACGTCATACAAAATAATGGAAGAATGGCAAAAAATTAATGTGGTGTAAACAATTCACTTGAGTTTAACATGCAGCAGCAAGAAAAAGACCCACATTTCGCATTTAAATTTCAGGTTGTTCCCTTGCGTCCTCTTCTCTCTATGCCTTACTAGGGATTAAAGTCAAAGCAGACAAAAAAGGAATCTAAATGTTGTTCTTTCCTTATGTTCTTGTCATTTTCTATTTATTTTATATGTGAAAAAATAAAATGGAAATGAAAAGAAAAAACGAAGCGAAACCCAAACCTTATGGGAGAACCCATTACATTAAAGCCGCCAGGCATTTCATTTAAATAAAAACCAACATAGAATATTATGAGTAATGCCTTTAAGACATAAAATGAAAGCCGAATCTCTACATTTATGGTTTGGACATTTTAGCAGACTTTATGTTGTTATAAATCCATACGTTGGGGAGATTTTGATTTTGAAACTAAACTCTGTTGTTAAAGTTAGTGTTTAGAAAGCTTTTAGCTTTAATACTTGAAAGGAGTTTCAGTAAGAAAGAAGTATTCAGAAACAACTTTGTTCAGAGATAAGCAATAGCTTTTTGTTCGATTGAATACTTATATTGTTGATCTCAAAATGCAATTATGGTCAACATTTAAAAAGTAATACAGAAGGATTAATAAAGCACTCCGTTCCGGTTTCTTCACATGCAGTGTGATTCATTTAGAGCTCTCATATGTTTTACTTTATGCCTAGTCGCGTGACACCTACTGTTCTTCAAACTGGCTCTGCAACAGCTCAATGAAGATGCATACATTTGGCGTCAAATTTGGTTCAGTGACGGAACATATTTCTGCACCTACGGAGACGCCAATTAACAAAAGTAACGCATTTGGGCGCAGCACTTAGCACACCTGCCGTACGCAAGTTTTTGCAAACAGTTCGTGATACTGTCATGCTAGTTGTTGTAACAACAATATATGGAGTATTGTAACTCCTGTTCGTCTACGGGGAATCTACGTCTACATTCAGGCAAAGAAACCGAGCCGTTTGAACTGGATGCGTCAATAGAGATTTGGAGGTCAGCTGAGTGGGCTTGGTCAGACAACTGAGGTGGCTGCACCATGTGGATCTCGAAATCTCCGGGGGTTGTTTCATAAGCACAAGAATCAACTATAACCACTGTCATGGTAGTTTTTTTTTCTGTAACTTCTTCTGAAAACTCCATTTCGGTTAACAGTGAAAAACTATTTTTAGTGGGTGGAAATTAATGGAAATTAAAACCCCATTGATCTTTTGCACGCCTAGGAATCGGACGATTTTTTGGTTTGAGAAGCAGTCCCAATTAGTCTTTTGCATGCCTAGGTCAGCCGTTTCGGTGATGTCAGTTGGTCAAATAGGAGCTGCCATTTAATGCATTTAGACTTTTTTGCTAGTTATCCTAAGGGCCGATGTTATGCGAGTTATCCTTTAACAATTCAGGCCTTTGAAGCGAATATTAGGCCAGTCATTCCTAAGAGAGAGCCAGAAACCATCTCCAATGTCTTGAAAAAATTTGTTGACTGGATGAATAAAGCTGTGCACTTTATGTGACAGCGCATAGAGAAAGGGACCTAAGGTTAAAAAAAATTAATTTTCACTTTTTTTTTGATGTGGACAACATCTGATCATCGAATGGTGATGGTACTCCAAAGATACACGTATTTAAATCTATAAAATGGCTCTCCTAAAAAACTGGTTTTTACCCTTAGGTCCCTTTCTATTTTGCGCGTCACATATAGTTCTCAGACTCACTGACCGGGAGCTTCTGGTTCCGCAAGCAACAATATTGCGTTTTATAGAGAATTTTTCCAATAACTAAGAGATTAAAATACTATTCGTAAAGTTGCAGCCAAATGTTAGATGTACGTGGATAGTTTGGAACCAAGGCGTATTTGCACACGTAAATCACACCACGACAGCCAAAGCAGTTTTTTAACAGCTGCAACCTTTTGTAAAAGGGCAGCAATGAGAGATTACCAATGTTAAAGCATGACAGTGACCATATCGCCCTAAATATGGGTAAAACATTTCATTAACGACATTGTTGTGTTGAATAACAATTCCCGCAAATTCTGCATATTTTGCGCCATAATGAATTCTAGATTTTTTTTATTCTAGGTGCTGATATTCTAAAACATTAGCATGCAATACCTATAAACTGTATAAAAAACATTTTTTTTGGGGGCTAATAAATATGCAACATTAGCAATTCGAGATTCACATTGAGCAGAGAAGAAAAGTAAAAATGATTGCATACTTGTAGGGTGAGCCCCAAGAACTAAATTATCATTGAGACCGATGAAATGCTTGTGACACAATTAAACGTAGTGACACTGGCAGCATGTCAATTTTATTTTCTTTCGGGAGAAAACCCCAATTTAATTGCCTACTTTTGGCCTCTTGTATACAACGAAAAAATATACAATTTTATTGCCTACTTTTAGGCGAGTATGAAATAAACGAGTGCTTGCATCAGATGTTCATCGTACGGGCATGCCTGCTGTGGTGTTTTCTTTTGTTCCCCGCCTTTGAATTGGAACAGTTTTAATCAAATGGAACATGAGCATTTCATTACAAGCGTTGCTTCTTTTATTTGTCATCTGTTCTTTTCTTCTTAGCAATTGTTTCAATTTCCTTCCATTCTTTTCTTTCTTTGCTTCAATTTGAACAGTTCATTTACTTTATGACAGGGATATTTAAATGGGCGATGGGGCAAAGAGAATGAAATCACACAGAGTGAAGCACAGCAACCACTGGCGACGAGATGTGGCTGCAGATGAAGATTCCAAAGATGATGGTAAAGGCTTTCGAGGCGGAGCAACAGAAACACCAGGCGAATACACAGCAGCTTCATATAATAATCTATTATTCAAGAGATTACTTGCATTTACAAAGAAAAATCTGCATGCTGATTCATGTATGTCTGTATCTTCCAAAAGCAAAAAATAGAAATAAAGACCAGAGTAAAGCTGATGAGATGTGAAAACGATTTTTTTTTAATATTTTTTTTTGTTTAACGTTAGGGGCAAGACAAGGCCCATCATCATCACCACCACCAACGAGTCGGTTTAAGATGATGGCAATATTTAACCCTTTCGAAACGGATTTATTTTTTAAAAATATGAACTCTTTTTTGATGGGTATTGGTTAGTTATAGTTCCAATAATTGGCCATAGGGTGCGTTTCGCGAAAGGATAACCAGAACAAGGAAAATGTCCTGGGACAAATATGTCCCATCAGTAAGTGCGGATGGGACACATATGTCCCAATAGTAACGAAGTAAGGCAAAACTAAAATAACATAATATATGTAAACTTCAATGCTGTTTTATTAATTTATGAAACAAACAAGTTAGAATTGAATATGTGTCATATACAATGAAAATGTATGTTAATTAGTATGATATTTGGCGAAACACAGCTTGCACAAAGG
The DNA here is from genome assembly GCA_963513945.1 of Hydrotaea diabolus. Classification (NCBI taxonomy): domain Eukaryota; kingdom Metazoa; phylum Arthropoda; class Insecta; order Diptera; family Muscidae; genus Hydrotaea; species Hydrotaea diabolus. The sequence continues at coordinate 13,657,498 of OY740716.1, read as the reverse complement.
AATATTGCAAGAAACGCACATCATTTTCGTACGATGCTCTTTGTTATCATTTGAACAGCTTCTGCAACGACGGCGTGTTTAGGAAGATGTTCTCCAACACCAGAAAGTGTTTTTGATCGCTCTGATGGGCGACCACTCGTGCTACGACGTTTAATTGTTGCTCTCTCTTTTCCATAATGAAGAAGCTGCACCGCCAATTCAGCGAGAAAGGAAATTAATGGTACCTTCACATGCCGAGTTTCTTGGAAAAGAATCCAAGCATTGGAGACGGAAACCATAAGCAGTTTTTGAAAAACTCTCTTCCACCATTTTCCAGATTTCCTGTCAGGATCATAAAGAGATGAAAATTGATCTGAAAGATCTACACCACCCATGTATCTATTATAAAAGGCAATGGGCTCAGGGCATGCAACATCAAGGGCTTCTCCTTTTTTGTTGGTTCTTTGAACGGTCGTTACGATATCAGTGTGGCAATTGGTGAGTAACAAAACCTCCTTTGTATCTGGCCATTTACAAAGCATAGTACCGCTGCTGTTATACTTGAAAACATAGTCACCTCTTTCTAATTTTGGTCCATCAAGATTTGGTAAGAATTTCTTATTTTTCATAATGGTACCAACTAAACCAAAATCCAAAGTCTGCGCTAAGTTGACAGTAGTAAAGGACCGATCGCAGCATATAACGGTGGAAAGATTTGAGATTGTGGAACACAGTTTTTTGACAAATCGTTCTCCAAGAGTACCATCGAATGCAGCTGTTTCTCTTCCACAGTATATGTATGTCCAAATCATAGCTGTATCCAGTTTTAGAATCACGAAGTGCCCAAATTTTTATGCCTCGTTTTATAGGTTTCATCGGGTTGTATTGTTTCAAGGAAGACCTGCCCTTGAACTTTGCCATAGCTTCGTCAATTGACTGGAACATGGAGTCAGTCCGACATTTTGGAAATGTGTATTTTAGACATGAAACCATTTCATCCACATAGTACGATTTTGTAGCATCTGAAGGCTTTTCTGGGTCATTTATGTACAGTTTCGACGACAGAAATAGAAACCGGTCTCGGCTTATACTATTTTTTATAGCAGTATTACCCATAGATAAGTTTTGTGACCAATACATGCTCATTTGTGGCAAACGGTTATATGCCATGACCAAGTATACACCGACAACTGCCATCATTTCATATTGATCAGTAGCCTGCATTGGAGCTTTTCCTTGTTTATCGGAGAGCTTCTTATTCTTATTTTGTATTTGTGTGTTTAATATGGCAATTCTTTTACTAGTGCAATCGGCAATTTTTATAAATAAACTTTTCGGAAAAACTTTGAAGAATACTTCAAGTTCTGTTGAACCCCTATCAATGTTTGTTCGAATAATGGGTTGTGCAAAATTCGGAAGGGTTTTTCGAGGCATGAAGTTAAAATTTCTGTTGTTCCATACCACACCGCTACTACTTTGCGCCTCCTGTTCCTCTGGCAATGTATGTTCTTCAGCAAGTTCTTCGTCTTCAGAATCAGAGTTCTCTATAGATGAGGTGTCACGTTCCTGAGAGTAAGTTGGATCAACAATGCTGTCACCATCGAAGTCGCTAATACTTTCAGAGTCGGTGCTTTCTAATAAATTTTGAATGGTTTCATCAGTAAGTATCCTCTGTCGCTTCCTTTTTGGATAACATTCGCTGAATATGAGAATACAATAAATATGAGTATACAATAAATTACTTACTACACGTTACTGTTGGGACATATGTGGCCCAGTTAAAGTTACTGCTGGGACATATATAACCCACATTCAATTTTTTCAATATATCTCCATATATCTTATATATATGTTCTGATTTTTAGTTAATATCGATTTATTTATATAATATTAACATACCTTGCCATTTTTTTCTTTGTAAATCGCTCCTAATATCACTAAAAACACAAATTTATTCCGCGTATTTCAAGCACGTGCCAAAACTATTTGCAAACTACAGCTTGTTTGTAAACAAATTCTACGAATAACGGAACCAAAGCATGCGAAAACGATCATATTACTGTTGGGACAAATATTTATAGAAATAGTTGGGAGTAATTGCGTTTCAGTTCGATTAGAAAACTCAATGGGACACATGTGTCCCGTCAGTGTCGAAAGGGTTAAAAAGCTGCCAACAACATAAATCACCGCAACGGGCTACTCTCCCCCTTCCGCCACCGACTTTAGTCAGGCAGCCTTTTTTACATTTCCCCATTTTTCTGAAAGTGTGGTAAATTCGAAACAGAACAGTTGGAGAATAAAATCAAAATGTTTTTTTTGTCTTATAACAAATAAAGTGATGAAAGCACTATGAGGTTGATGATGGCAGCTTACAAATAAGAGAATTTTGTCAAATCCTTGCCACTGTGCACGGTTTGCGCATACATAGTGGGGTATGGCGGGCTCACACAAATGGTTTCCATCACACAATGTGTTTATGGAAAGGGATCTTTCGGCACAAGGCTGGCCAAGCAATGACTAAGGGGGCAATAACTGTTGTAACAATGCCATCATGAAAACATATTAAGAATTTTATACCTGTGTTTGACATGTGTATTTCCCATCCTAATTTTCCATTTTATCTGCCATATTATTTTGGGCTCACCCCTCGCTGAGCCGACAAGACCAGGACTCTGCCCTTTGTGCGGAGAATGGAAGATGTTATCATGCTAACAGAAATGCATGATATGGACATAAATACATCACCGTATTGTAAACATAATGTGGCCACTTATAAAGAGACAAATGATTTTTAATATACCACAAAAGAAACCTGTCATTCCCATCTCCAGAAGTCTTCCCCTCGCCGGCCAACAAAGCTGCCATTTTTGACCTTTACTTATGAATTATTTTCGATGGAAACCACCGCACCACCCGCCCTTAAATGGGTTTGAGCATTGTATGAAAATTTGATGTTTGTTTTGTAAATGTATTTGATTTAGCCTGAGTTTTGTTTAAGGGTTCCAAAGGCGAAGAAACGAGAGAAGGTATAATTGTTTAAATAATGTCATGGATGTATACCCAAATATAACCTTGCAAGCTTGTTGACAGTGTTCTTAAAAAGTATTATAATTATTTACTGTAAAGGCTCATTTTTTATAACAGCTTTGTCCTTAAGACAAAGGCGAGGCTTTACAAATTGAAATAATGTTGCCTACTCTTAAACTTAGTTCTGAAATTCAAACCAGTGCACACTTTTGAGAGCATTTATATTTGGGAATGAATTGATTTGTCCTTTCTTCAAAATAATGTTAGTCTGTTTTCTAGGGCATTTTTCTTTCAGAATAAATGAAACGAAATTTTCTTTCATCAGAATAATGTTTGTCTCTGTACTCCACCTCAAATCGGGCTCTGCTTTAAAATGACTCTCAGATGCTGCATTTGCTGCAAAGTTTGGCTCTTAAAATATAAGCCAGGCTAAAATAATCTTAATTCTGTTGCCTACTCTCAGGCTTCGTTGACATTTCAACCAGTGCATACTTTTGAGAGCGTTTATCTTTGGGAATGAATCGAATTGGCCTTTCTTAAAAATACTTTAAGCCTCTGTTTTTTATGACATTTTGTACTTTATTTTATTTACGATCAATAGGACAAAGCATAATATATATTTATGTAAAAGTTTTGAGTTACTACCTCAAAGATATTTCAGCAAATGTTACATTATTTGTTTAAGTGTTTACAATAAAAATATTACAGATGTATAGGAAAAAGATAGTAAAAACCTATTACTAACATCACAAAAATAAATTTTAAGCAGCTTTACAAACAATAGCGAATTAAGTCTATGTTTAAATACTATGACATTTTCTTTCAGAATAAATCAAACGAATTTTCCTTTCTTCAGAATAACGTTTTTCTCTGTACTCTATCTCCGATCAGTCTCTGTTTTAAAATGACTCCCAGGTGCTGCATACTTTTGCCACGACAGGCTTCTCCCATTTTTGTCAATACTAGTCTAGTCTCAGGAAAGATACTTCTTTCTGAAAGATTTTTTCATTTTTTAGAATAATGTTAGTTTTTGTTTCAATCTCTTTAATCTTTTGCCACGACAGGCTACACCCATATTATTTACAAGTTAGACCCTAACATGCCAAGCTAGGCTATACTAATTTAAACATTGTTGATTTTAGATCCTGTCTCAAAAATAATACTGCATACTTTCAACCTCTGTGTCTAAATACTTTCACAATGAAAGGAATAACTCCTTTTGAACTTTTTTTATTATTCATTTTTGTTTTATTTAAATAAAAAAGTAAACAATGTTGCCTACTCTTTAGGCTCAATATGAAAATTTTATCCAGTGCATACTTTTGAGTATTTTTCTTCGAAAATAACAAATTCGCGGAATAATGCATGTCTTTGTATTTATTTATTTTCAATGTGCAAATCGTGGAATCCTTACAAATTATCATACCACCCTCTACATGAAATAACTTAACAAATCTGCTGCCACAGGATATATGAGTGTTCTAAACAGCTGTGCCATAAAATAGCTGTCGGACTGAGTACGTGGTTAATCTGTATGTTTGATCTGCTGAATAATTGATTCGATATATGTATGTGCGTGTTTGTGCGCGTGAGATTTTGTCATCAAATAAACACCAACAACAACAAAAATAAATAATCCATAATTCCAAATTAAGCCTTCAAACATCAAAGAAGGGCGGACAGGACATTACAGCAAATAAAAATTCTGTATGGGTCGGTCACTTGTCAAACATGTGAGTGGTTTGTTTTGTGTACAAGGCTTACGTTTTGACAAGATTTCTTTTCATATTTTCGGTATCTCTGTAGAGGGTGGATTAGACAGGCGTCTAATGGTTGTGGCAGAGCAACATAACTTTCTTTTGTCTCCCACAAATAGACCATACGTTTGTCGGACTGACGTATTTCAATAGGGCCAGTATTACTCTACTCCTTTGTGTGCGGAAAACGTTTTGTGGTAAAATGAAAGATGACAAAATTAATAATGTCCCAGAAATGAAAAAAAATTCGCCTGCTACTGTCGCCATGTGATATCATCAACGATATTAGGGTTCCTTCTATACAGCAGTTCTTTTCAAATGTAAAATGTTTTCCATATTTCCCTCCAGAAAGTGTGAATATTTTAGGCTTAGGGAGAAAGTAAGAGCTGTGATTTCGGAAATACCATTGAAATATTACACCTGCCAAAAGTATAGACACTGCCCAGAAAGGACTTGTCCATGCTAAAACACAATGGCGAAGTCAAGTGAATTATAAGTGAAGACTGAAGCTCCCACGCTTGCCAGCCCTTCACATGCATTTAAATGTGGTCCGAGGCACTAAGGGGACACACATCACGAACAGCATCGAAGCGATGGACCATCGGCACACCCAAAACCCCACCCATGCTACATATAGGGCATTAAGCCCTCTTTACATTCATTGAACTTCGACAGCCTCGGCCATCGCCCACTTTAGCGCACAATGGCTACTTCCTCCTTGCTTATGCAGCGAGCGTGGCCAAGGACAGTCAGCACTGCGAGAGAAAGAGAGAGGACGGACACAGGTTTTTTACATGCACTTTTCCCGAGCATTTGTGCCAAGCTTCGCTTAGCGTTTCATGTGTCGTTGCAACGCATGGCGTTTTTTTAAGCGATGCCTTTTGAATTCGTTCAACTGTGACCGCAATGAATGTAACAGGAAATAGTGCTTAATGGAATGCAGTCGGAAATCATCATCGACTTAATGTGGCAAAGAAGATTGTAAATTCAACTTGTGGCATGCAAGGGGATCGTAGCCATGGCCAACCACCACCCCTTCCCCGTTTGGCGCATATCGCTCTTCTTTGAAAAGAGAAAAATGGTTTTAACTCAAAAATTTCAAATGTTCAGAAATGGCAAAATGCTGTATGCTTAGCCAGTTACAAAACTCGAAAGCCTAGAGGTAGTTTTTTTTCTAGATGAGAAAGTGGCGAACACGTTGACAGATTAAGTGGGTGGGTAGAGAAGACATCTGCATCCACACATTTTTTCGCAAATTTAGAAATTTCGAAATGAGAGACATGAACGATTTGCAAGCATTTTGGCCGCTGAAGATCATAAGTATGGGGACAACGAAAAGACTGGAATTACGAGGGTTGCTATATACATATTTCTGGCCAAGGCAACACTAAGTGTTGTCTGGCGCCATCTGACATTTCCATTGGAAAGTTTGACATTTTTTAGTTGTTTACAGTGACTTGGAAAAAATCAATTTGGCAAAAAAATTGAATTAAGTCGAAAACATTTTCGTGCGATCATTTTTCACAAATTTCGACGTGACGTGCACGACAAAAGTGCATCGATGAACTTAAATTTTTGTATGGCAATGAAGCACCTTCCTATAGCACTGTTCGCTCAAAGACGAAGGTCGTCCAAAAACGGCCAAAGAACACTGATGCCGTGCGTGAACTAATAATACAAGATCGTCATGTGACATACCGTGAGATAGAGGCATCTTGGGCATTTCTTCCACCAGCATACATTCGATATTGCATGAACACTTGGCCGTAGAAAAGGTTTGTTCTCGTTGGATCCCGCATAATTTGACAATTGCTCAAAAAAAGTCTAGTGTCGATTGGTGCAAAGATTTTTTGAAAAAATACGATCGCGGTGCTTCGGAAGACGTTTATATGATCGTCACAGGTGACAAATCATGGATCTATGCTTATAAGTCCGAAACAAAACAGCAATCGACCGTGTGGGTCTTTGAAGACGAGCCAAATCCAACGAAAGCTGTTCGTGGAAGAAGCACTTCGAAGCAAATGGTCGCCTGTTTCTTCGCCAAAACTAGTTATGTGGCGACTGTATCGCTTGAGCAACGTTGGACGGTAAATTCAGAGTGGTACAACATAATTTGTTTGCCTAAAGTCATCGGAGAAATTTGAAAAACGAACAAGAGAAGACGAATCATTGTGCACCATGACAATTCGAGCTTTCACACATCGGCTCAAACCAACGCCTTTTTGACCGGCCAAAACGTCGAATTGATGGGTCATCCGTCGTACAGCTCTGACTTGGCACCCAATGACTTATTTTTATTCCCGCACATCAAGATAAAAATGCGTGGTCAACGATTTTTGTCGCCAGAAGATGCGTTCTAAGACCAAGTTTTGGAGGTTTCTCCAACGGAATGGAAAAGGTGCTTCGAGCGCATGCAAAAGTGTATAAATCATGCTGGGGAATACTTTGAAAAACAATAAAACCATTTTGGATGATAAATTTTCGCATTTTCATTGTTAGGTCAGAAATATATAGCAGCCCTCGTATGCTCAACGAATCATAATTGTTTAAATATGGGGGCTCTTAGCAGAAACACATTTAAACCTTAAAAAAGCCATAATTGCTGCACGTTTTGTGGTTTATAAATGATCCAGCATGGTCAGAACAAGCGATCAATAGTAAATGTACTCCCAAATATAGATTTCGGCGGAGAAATTTTGTAGCAACTCATTTTCATTCGTGAACATATAAACGATCGATTTCGACCATAGAGCACCACTACCACTTTAACATGACCTTCATTATGCTGTGCATTTGATGCACTTTGCAACTGCTGCAAGTTGAAAACTTTCGGAAGATAATGACAACGAACGAAGGGACAAAGAACCAAACTGTCGAACCAACAAAAGCATAGGACGGCCAACGAACAAAAGCGTAAGCGATTACAGCGTAAAATGCATTTTCATTTGTTTGCAACGATAAAAAGGAAAAGTTTCGAGGAAAAGAATCCGGTGGTTTTTTGCTTGTTTAAACGTTATAGAAAATAAACTAAGTTACCATCCGCCCTCTCCACCCGGAACATGGAAAACACACGCACATTGCAATGATGCAAATGTAACCCTTTCCCGTACACATGTATACAGGCGGACAGAGGAAACGGAAATTCATTGTACGCTGGCACACACGAAGACACGGGGAAAGACGGACAAAACCACATACCAACAAAGAGCTAACATACACTTACACGCCTCAGCAAGGATGCACACATACAGGATCATACTCGTGAATGTGTATCAACACATCCACATTACGTACATGCTATGCTGATGATAGTATCTGCACGTGTGTTAACGTCTACTGGTCTACTGGTCCTTTTTGTCCACCTCCCAACTCCTCCTACAGCCACTTAAACACATACATACGAAACAAACTTTAGCAAGGCTGTATCTGACCGTATGTTTTATGGCATGTTTCGGTTTTCGGTTTATGATGATGATACTGCTGCTGCCTGGGCGATAAAAGCAAGTCTGTTAACGAAATGAAAATTGTTAAAAGGGTATTTTGGTGTGTAACATCTCTGGCATGTTTGCATAAAAACTATTTAAATTTCCGGCAAAAACGTTTTCGTTTTTTTTTAATCGAACGAGTAGTGCCCGATACAGATCTGCGATAAAAGTGGGGGCAAACAACAATACGGCGGAAACAAAACGAGCAGGATGAAAAAATAAAAAAAAAATATTTATTCAGCGTTTGTTATTTCAAGTAACTGTGGCGGGCGGTTTATACTTTACTAATAATATATTAAAATATGTACAGGGTGGGCTAAAAGTTACCATGGGATTTAAAAATGTGTTAACTATTTTCTTTTATATATTTTTTATTTTTTTCTCAGATTATGCTATTTAAGCACTTGGAGAATAAATAATGGAGACATTCACACTTGAACAAAGAATAAAAAATATAAGAAGAATAATACAATTTTCTTATTTAAACCAACGATCAATTATTTAAACACAAAGTGATGAGTGCTGAAGCTCATTTTCATTTAATTGGCTTTGTTAATAAGCAGAACTGTAGGTTCTGGGTTTCTAAAAAACCAAGAGCATTCATTAACGCCAATTGTTCACCTTTATGTGTGGGATTACATCTGGAAATATCATTGGGAATGAGGATGGAAGTGCTGTAACGGTAAATGGGGAGCGGTATCGGTTTATGATAAAACATTTTTTACGTCCTTTTCTTGAAAACAGACCTGAGATGTGGTTTCAGCAGGACGAAACTACTTCCCACTTTTAAGTCAAATTTTTGGACAGCGAATAATTTCCATAAATTATTTTGCAGCGCGATCGCCAGATTTGTCAGCACCCGACTATTTTCTATGGGGTTATTTGAAGGTGCTAGAATATGTGGTCAAGCCCGAGGCAATCCTTCAACTCAAGGCTAACATTGCTGCAGAAATTCGAACGCTACAGCCACAAATTTTGAAAGATGTTATGTTATGGAACCCATAATTGCGAAGCTGAAAACGGTGGTGACATTATGTTCGATACTTAGTGTAAAAAAATTTCCTTTTTGTATACTTTATAATCTGAAAAAATAAAAGTTACTATAGTTTTTAACCAAATGATAACTTTTGGCCAACCCTGTATTTTATAAAGTTATGTTGTTTGCTGATAGCCTGACCTCTGTAGGTAAAACGTTGCTTTCGGTATACATTTAATTTAAGTAGGCTATTGAAACATTTAAAAAAGTAGAAGTGAGTAGAGTGAAGATAAATTTGCGAGTTTATTGTGTCGCCAAAAATAAAAGCAGAAATTTGGTAATGTCATGCCATTACTCTTAGAAAAACTTGGTAATATCTGATCATTACCCTCAGCATTGTTTGAAGCCATACAATAATGACTTAAATAATTAGTTAGAGGAAACGAACATTTTACTTATAATTTCTTATTTTTTTTATCGATTTAGCCGATTCCATAATATACTCAATGTACAATACTTTTAAAAATGGCATTGAAGGTGTCGAAGCGTGAAAACTGTGGAAATAAATACTTTTATACTCACTATAAGTAAATGTTGTGATGGTCCTATTGTGCAACCTTATATTCAAATTCGTAGGGAAATTTCCTTCTAGTTGAGCACTCCTATGGCCATGTTTTTAATGGACTCATTCATACACGCAGAAAAAAGTATGGTTGGGGTGACAATATTCGAAGAGAATCATACTATTGTTGCGTATATGGTTGTGGCAAAACAATATTATGATCCTTACAACAATAGTATGATTCACACATAACCATACTATGATCCCCACAACCACAGTATGATTCACGCTTTACCATACTGTGATCTCCACAACCATACTATTATCCTCACAACAATAGTATGATTCTCACTCAACCATACTATTATCTCCACAGCCATATTATGATCCTCACAACCATAGTATGTTTCTCATACCACCATAGTATGATCCTCACAACCATAGTATGATTCACAAGCAACCATACTATGATCCCCACAATCATAGTATGATTTACACTTAACCATACAATGATCTCCACAACCATGCTATGATCCTCATGTTTCTCATACAACCATAGTATGAACCTCACAATCATAGTATGATTCACACGCAACCATGCTATTATACCTAAAACTATAGTATGATTCACACAACCCAAAATTATTTATTAGGATTGGGTTATATTGTTATTCAAAAAAAGAGATTTTTATCAAGCAAGTTATTTTAAATTGCATTACAAATAGTTTATAGCCAGATTTGAGGACATGTTATTGAATATTTCATTCAAGAAAAAAATTCAAAAATACACTCGTATATTCCGACTGCAGTCGAAAATATTTTTAGTTGCCAGCAGGGGTGAATGATACTTCACCATCCGTAGACCCCAAGTAAGGAATATGATTATACCATGATCAATGGCTATACCAGTATGTGACGCGCAAAATAGAAAGGTAACTAAGGGTAAAAACTAGTTTTGTTCAGGAGAGCCATTTTAAAGATTTAAATACGTGTATCTTTGGTGTACCATCACTTTCATAAAACGCGCATATCTCTGGAGGGGAAAACTTTTGGGGCATGGGATCGGTCTCATTCGATGCACAGATGTTGTCCACATCAAAAAAAGTGAAAATTGATTTTTTTACCCTTAGGTCCCTTTCTCTATGCGCTGTCACATATACTTAAGTGCAGGCAGATTTTAAATAAACGAGAACCAGTCGGTAGTAGAGTATTTCACCGAACAAAGTAAACACAATAAAAATCCCTCGAACTACCTCCGATTGTTGTTGTTTAATGGACAAAAATCATTAAATGTGTCGTGTGTATGTGTTTTTTTTTTGAATATCACAAAAACATACGCGCACACATTCATGTAAGCTCTATAAAACCTGTTTTGTTTTAATCGCAACCATACTGTATGATTGCCGTAATCATATTATTGTTAACGTAAATTTTAAACAACAATACTTTTGTTGCACCAACCATGTTTATATGGTTGCTACAACCATATTTTCATTTCTAAATTTGGCAATAACACTATTGTTACATTTCATCAATATTAATATTGCCGCAATCATAGTATTGTCAAAATGAAATTCAAAAAACAATACTATGGTTGCGACGAACATGCTTTTATTGTAGAGAACATATTATTGTTGCGGTGACCATATAGTAACCATATATTTTCTCTGCGTGTAGTGTACCACCTTCCTGAGAAATAATTCTACGTCAATCTTGGTAATAAGTAACTAGATTTTTTCGACCTCTTAGTTTCGAAAATCTAATATACTTATACTTTTGACACAAATTTTTTTAAAGCCACTGTGCGCCATGAGAAACATGGGAACAAATTCACATAAGGTGTCATATTAAATCAGCCGACCATGGCGATTATTTTATGCTTCACACAATTAATGGATTTAATTGTGGTACTTTTTCAAAAAACCCAGTTTAGAATATGGAAAATATGTAATAGCCTAGCAATTTGATAATAGAGTGAAGTTGGAACTTTGTACCTACTTACTTTTATACCTTTAACATTCCATTGGTAAGAAACTGGGAACTTCTTTTAAATCAGTGAGCTGTGTACGATACAATCTTTATACTTACTGACCGGGAGCTACTGTTAATGAGAATTAGTTGTTTGGTTTAGAGATTAATCTCTTACTCCTAAAGTCGCCGGAAGTTACAAGGTGGAACAGGGGTTTTTTTGTAGCTATGCAATTGCCTGGTTTTTGTTTTTATAATATTTTCAGGATGTTGATGTGTGCTGGCCATAAGATAGCCCAATAGGAAATAAAAATAAGTCATGGCGCTTTCTTATTATTTCTTATGTGATTCCGAAAGAATATCAGGCTCCTTAGTAGCTCTCTTAATTTGAGCTACTCATTAGTATTCCAATACCATTAGAAGAAATATACAAAAAGTAAAGCAGCTAATAGGACTTAACTAACTATTCTAACTTTCTAATTGTTCACTCCCATAGACCGACACTCTCATACTCCGAAAAATATGCCATTAACGTAAATAATTAGCCATCATCTATGTAACTCTGACATACGTTATGTAGCCAAGTACATGCTACGAATATTTTCTGAAGTATACTTTTAGTTTCAATTAGGATTAGAGAAATACTTGTTGGTGTATAATTGAAGTAGAAAGGATTTTCCGAAATATTCCTAATAAGGCGTTACACTAATAAATCATGCAAAATCAATGGTTATTGTTGAAAAATAACTTTTAAGCATTTGGTTTTAAGCTGCAAAGTTGATAAAAGCACAACTTATTTTGTGGTCTGTATACTGAGTATAATGAAAAGCAGGCACTTACGAGGGCGACCGCAAAACTAACTGGCCTGTCACATTTTCTGTTTTACTAGCAACTTTTTTTTTTGTTTTTTAAAAGCAATCTTTTATAAGCCAACTGTCAAAATTTCCAAAATATTTAATGATTATTTCCTTTGTTACAGGTGATTGAAGTAAACAAGTTTTATAATTTTTGAATGTCAGACAGACCGAGTCTGATGATGCACCCTTTACCGTGATTTCAAGAGGTCTGTTTTATGGATCTTCTGGGTCCCTGAAGAAGTTAAGATTTTTTCGAAGAGAGGAAAACAGCAAGTATAAGGGCTTAATGCAGCCAATTTGTCAAAATAAAAAAACGCTCCTATACCAGATATTATAAGTTAAATCTGTGTATACGAAGGCTGCTATATATATTTCTGGCCTTATAAACGCGAATATTTATAATCAAAAATAGTTTTATTGTATTTCAAAGTATTCTCCAGCATGATTTATACACTTTCGCATGAGCTCAAACCAAGTGTCGAAGCACTTTTTCCACTCCAATTGAGACACCTCCAAAACATGGTTTTTGAACGCTTCAACAGCATCTTCTGGCGACGAAAATCGTTGTCCACGCATTTTTTTCTTGATGTGCGGTAATAAAAAGAAATCATTGGGTGCCAAGCTGTGCTGTACGGCGGATGACCCATCAATTCGACGTTTTGGCCAGTCAAAAAGGCGCTGCTTTGAGCCGATGTGTGAGAGCTCGCATGGTCATCGTGCACAATGATTCGTATTCTCTTGTTCGTTTTTCGATTTTCTCCGAAGACTTCAGGCAAACAAATTGTGGTACGTTGCTCAAGCGGAACAGTCGCCACATGACCAGTTTTGCCGAAGAAACAGGCGACCATTTGCTTCGAAGTGCTTCTTTCACAAACAACTTTCGTTGGATTTGGCTCGTCTTCGAAGACACACACGGTCGATTGCTATTTTGTTTCGGGCTCATACGCATAGATCCATGATTCGTCACCTGTGACGATGTTATAAATGCCCTTTGAAACCCCGCATCATTTTTTTAAGTTTTCTTTCCACCAATCGATACGAGTCTTTTTTTTGAGCGATTGCCAAATTTTGCGGGATCCAACGAGAACAAACCTTTTTTACGGCCAGGTGTTCAAGCAATATCGAATTTATGCTGGTTGAAGAAATGCCCAAGGATGCCTCCATCTCACGGTATCTCACATGACGATATTGCATTATTATTTCACGCACGGCATCAATGTTGTGGCACAATGGCCGTTTTTGAACGACCTTCCTTTTGAGCGAGCGTCGACCACGATTTAATTCATTAAACCAGTTTTTCACAGTGCTTCATCGCCATACAAAAATTTAAGTTCATCGATGCACGTCGAAAGTTGTGAAAAATTACCGCTCGAAAATGTTCAAGAGTTAATTCCATTTTTTGCCAAATTGAGTTTTTCAAGTCACTGTAAACATAAACAACACAAATGGTCGTACGTTCTGAGTACGTTTATGCTGAAAAATGTCAAACTTTCAAATGGAAATAACAGATGGCGCCAGGCAACACTTAGTGTTGCCTAGGCCAGAAATATATATAGCAACCCTCGTAATCCCTACAGCATGCCACGTCAATATCCACATTTTTTTATTTTTATTCTTCGTGTAGCGTTCATTTCAGACAAGAATGTCACAGGACCAAATCTGACAGTTTTTAGTACAAAATACACTCTATAGCGAAGTCTGTATGTTTTCCCGAAAATTAAAGCAAACAAACTCTTAGTTGCTTCAGCTTTAGAGACATGAAAACCTTTGCAGAATTATGGGAATTCAAAGCAGAAAAACTCTCCACTCTATTTCCACTTAATATGCATTTTTGAATGTACGGCTGTAAATCATTATTTTAAGCCGGATATCCGCTTAGCGTTAGTCCAGAGGGTAAAGAAATTGTTTTACTAAGTTTTTTTTTGTTATTCACATGGCGCAATGATATTTCATAAATACGAGGGGGGAAGGAACAACATCCACATGAAAAACAAAATTGAAAATAATTTTAAAAAACTTACAAGTGTAGCTTACTCCAGCTTCGTTTAGCTGTCTATTCCCTCTTTTCCCTACACTGTTTCCACTGAACTTGCACCTTTTGCCATCTCTGTCTCTCTCTTTTTCTCTCTCTTTCCGCCCTGACGGTGGTTTTAGACAAGTAATCTAATCCTAAAAGTATGCAAAGATTTATGTGAATTGTGTAATACAAGAGTCTTATTGTTTTCATTTTGTCATGTTCTACTTGAAAATAATTAGAGAAACGATTTATATAACACCGGGGTTTTGTTTTGCAAGATGATGATAAATAATACACTTTATGATGTGAGTGTATGTGTTGTGTATATTTGGTGTTGAGAGGTGAGTGGGTGGGTAGGAGTATACGAAATTGTATAAGCCCTAAAGTAGACTTCATATTTTATAAATACAAAATATTTGGTTTAACACAACGTTTGCTTTCATAGGCAAGATATTACAAAAAATAAACGCTCAAAACATATGTGATACATTTGTAAAGCGGATTTATATTTTCTTATTGTTTGGATCTAGTGTATAACAGAGGAGGTGATTGCAATCTCTTACACCACCATCAAAAATTGTACCTATTAATAACAGAAAGCCTACGCAATTTGCCAACCGCTTTCTAAAGTGGCGGCACTCATACGCTTCAGAACTCAGTTCACTGGTGCTGATGTGTTGGTGCGGACTCCCCAAAATCAATGAGGGTTTCTATACTAAATTCTATTACTGTTTGTCAGATTATTGGACTATCAACAGAGGTGACAGCTTAAGACTATTGCGGATTTTTCCAACATTGGGGTTTTCCAATAACAAACTTTAACATCTATTCGGATTAAAGGTCCTACTGCTCTAGAATCCATATATAAGGTTCGAGCTGGAAAAAATTAAAATTTTCTAGTGAAAATTGAAAATTTCCATGCACGGGTTTCCTCAACCCTTTAATTGTACTTGCAGAAACTTAGCTTCCAACTATTTGAGCAGATAAAAGTAGTCCTGTTGACTTTCAGAAAAAGTTTTCTACAGAGTCAAAATTTTACACATGAATTAAAGTCACTATTTTATTTATTTTTTAAGCAACTTGTGCTCTAACGTATGGAGCACAAGAAAGATCTATGCATGTGTAATATTAAATACAACACAGCTCTTAAAGCCATCTAGTGTCTCGTCAATAGTTTAAAAGCAGCGCCATCTAGTGCTGGTTGAAGATATTAACGCGCACTATTGAAAATACTAAAATGATAATACAGAAGCAAAAATCTGCGCATATCGCAACGCTGCTAGGCATAGCAATAAGAAATGCAAGTGCGCGATATAGTACGTTTGAAAATGAGGAAAAGCTTCTTGCCTTCAGGAAGAAAATCTAATTGAGTGAGTGTGAGAAAGATTGCCTTGTGCAGGCGTAGAAATTCTATTAAAGCAGTCGAACATCAAATCGACGAGTCCAATATTGGCATGAACAACTGCAGAGATAGAAATGAAACCCAGGTGAAACATACAGCCAATGTATGGAGTATATGAGAACCTCGCGTTTCCTTTAACCCACTTGGCGGCGAAATATTTTTTTTTTTTGAAAAAAAAGTATTTTTGTATTTGGTTAATATTGAAAATGCATCAAGTGATGGCAAAGAAATAGAAGAAAAATAACGGGACCTTTTGAAAGGACGGTGGCGCCAAGTGG
This sequence comes from Hydrotaea diabolus, assembly GCA_963513945.1. Lineage (NCBI taxonomy): Eukaryota > Metazoa > Arthropoda > Insecta > Diptera > Muscidae > Hydrotaea > Hydrotaea diabolus. The sequence continues at coordinate 13,641,190 of OY740716.1, read as the reverse complement.
GTTAACGACGACGACCCAGTACCAGTCATTAACGGTGTGGTGTGTAATGCCAACTTCCTAGTCTAAGCTGTTAAAGGCTGAATTGCTTAAGTGTATGCATCAGCTAATCTGCACAATTTGGTTGCATTAAAGTCTGTATGATGAAGAAAATGTAACTTTGCAAAGCCTTTTCTAAAAAGTATATCGTTTACAGCACACCGATATGAGTGATGCTCCCCCCTTTGGTCCAAATGGAATTTTTTGGAAATTAAGTACGAAAAAAATTAATACTCGGTGTGTTTGAGAGATATATTATTCTCGAAAGAATGAAGCGTTTCTACCTTTAATTATATGAGATATGCTTGAAACATAAAAGTACAGCTTAATGCATAGCATACTTTCATGGGAACACAAATTGAATTTGCTATACACAAAAAAACCTTATCTTGCTCGGTCTATAAACATACCGACCAATGCATAGTTTTAGGAGAACAAAAACATTTGACTTAAAAAGAGCAAACGTAATCCAAATGTTAATAGAAATTCAACTTTTTGTTTAACAAACATACACTACTCACCAAAAAAAAGGAAAATTGCAAATTATAACAGATATTTGAACATATTTTTTGGGTGGCATCAAATGTACAACTCTTAACACAGAATTTTATGTAGAAGGAGTTAAGTGGAAGTAATGTTGCTGGCCCTATTGTCAGTGACTAGTTCTAGCTACTGTTGCCGACATAGTTTATTTTTGTGTTGAGTATACAGACAACACATTAGGACAGGAACGACTAGGTACAAACAAAGGATTTGCTTGAGGCCATAGCTAACAATGAAATAGTTTAAAACAGCATGAACACCGTGTCTGAGTGGCAGGGAGCCTCTCGTATACTTTGGCTGTTTAGTATCATCGACAAAATCTATACAGAGGTTCTTTCTTAATTTTAAGATAGACTTCAACCAGCCACCTTCATATAGAAGACATCATTGTTATCAGTAGAATACCAACATCGATTCTTGGATTTCTGGGTCGGAAATGTGGAAACGGAATCAACAGAGAAATTATAGAAACCCAAGTTCAAGTACTGGCAACTATTACTAACCTACAGTTTGATACCGGCTCCGAACGGCTAAAGCATTATATAGATTTGAACCTAGGTTGACTGGAATAACACAATCACAATCATATGGACTGGACGACTCTCCTTTTTTTCCTACCTGCTCTGCAGTGATTTGTTGGAACCAACATAAGGCCACATAAAAATGGAGAAAAATCGTAGTCATTCTCATTATCATAGCAATAGTCATTTTATTGTTCATTTTCCATAGCCATAACCAAAGAAATTTTAGCTGAAACAAAGCAGACTCCGTGAGTGCTTAGGTTGCTTCACAAGATAAAGAGACTGTCGAGCAGGCCAATAGACAACACGTATGGTAAGATGTTACTGTCTGCTGGCAGAGATTGTCCGTCTCAATCCACAAACAATCAAAAACCATTGAAATATTAAACAGCGCGTGTTGTACTCAATTTTGCCCAAAAAGGTCAAACAAAGTAATAAACGCATTCTTATCCATAGTTCTTTGTCCGTTATTTGTACAAAAAATTTTATTTAATAAAACCAAAAAATATTTAAAAAAATCAAGACAACTTTAGTTGCCACCAGGGGTGCCCTGCAGTTGCGGTTAGCGCTACTAACCATCATCAGACCCCAAGCAATAGACGCCATAATCGGTGGCTTTGCACTTAACAGCAGGCAGATTCGCATTAAATGAGAATTGGCGGTAGTAGAATATTTTACCGAACAAAGACAACACAATAAAAATACTACTATTTAAAACTTTGAAATACTGCCTATTTTAAGGAGACATTTTTAGAGTTGATATCTTAGAGAAACAGCAAAAATAATGTTGTTCATTAACATGATTGTTTGCTATGGATTATCTGTGCTCTAAGGATGTCAGACTTTAACAAAATTCAAAAATAAACTCATAATTTGTTGATCGTCCTCCTTTTGTTTTTCAAATCAACTGCACTTTTCATACCATGCTCGCGTAACGCTGTGCTTTTGAGAGTGTTTGAAATTCATGTCATGTCAACAAATAAACCGAATAAAAAAAAATCTCTGTAATATCTCGCACAGACGTTATATCCTTATACATACAGACACACTTGCCATACAGCCACACACTCACCCACACAAGCTTGTACAAACAAAATATGTTAAACTTGTAGTTATTAAAAAAGTTTATGATGCATCATGTATAAACTACTAAAAACAACTCTTGCTGCTGTATGTTTCTTGAGCTCGACAGTATTTTTTGCAAAAGATAATAAAATGGTAGCGAAGCAAAACAACAGCAACAACTGGAACTGAGAATGCTGACAAACAACATCACCACCCAGTCGTGGGATAACCACCCAGAGCCTGCCTCATTCACATTTGACACACAACCCTTGGCGGCATTGTGAAAATGTTGAAAGAAGTGAAATGTTTTTCTTTATTTTAGAGGCAAGAAAACAACAACAAATAATTTACAGAAAGCAACAAAACTTTGTCTTCATCATTATCATCAAGTTCATAACACTATTAAGCCTAAGAGTATGCAACACTTTCTGGCTCTTCTCTACCCGGCCTAGTGGAAAGGCGGCAAAAACTTGTTGATTAAATATTTACCAGATTTTTCTCGCAGATCTTTAGCGAAATCACACACGCACATTTTTAAATTTTATGGCAAAAAAGCGAAAAACCCGTAAAAACGTGTATAAAGATTTATCATAAAATATGATTTTAATTGTTTTTCATATTTCCCCGAACTTTGCCTCGCTTTCTCCTTCTCTCCCCCACCAAAGAAGGTATGCGTACTTCCCCACTTTGCGTTTTTGTTTGTTTCTGTTTAGCCTAAGGCTTCGACTTTTCTGTTTGCCGAAGAAAGATTCATGAGGACGAAATTCGTTTGAAATATTCCTATTGTGGTGGGAAGGAGGCAATATGCATGAAATAAGAGATCAAAACATGAAAGGAATTTTAACGCTCAAAGAAACGTTTAAATAAATTCTTGCTACCATCGTTAGCTTTAAGCAAGACCGGTGGTTAGAAAAATAAACAATTTGAATTCTTTTAGGTTTAAATAACGTTTTAAAAGACATCCTTGTTTTGGCCTAAAACTATGCAACATTTTTTTTATCACAACACGAGACAACCGTAAGCGTTAACCACAAACCAAGGCAGCATACAACCTGCTGAAATTTTAAATTCTAAAACGAAAAGCACCGCTGAAAGTTAATTCATGCACTATCAATGCATTCATAAAATGTGTGAGCAAGAGACTATGGATTAAAAGACGCCAGGTAGAGCCAAATACTATATTTATCCCGATACATTTGGGCAGTACCACCTTAATACCAGACGATTAGTGATGACAAAGAAGGTGCTTTAGGTGGTTAAGAATTCGACGTAACACCTGGAACCAATTAAAGATGTTCAATTCATATCCAGACCTATTAGTCATGGTTACACTAATTTTTACCATAGTCCTAATCATTGTTCCAGTTATAGTTATATTTATGGGCGTAGTCAGAAATGAGTAATATTCATAGTTAGCTCCAATCCATAGTCAAGTCATTGCCATGCACCTCGTCATAATTATCATCAAAGTCATCTTTATGGTCCGAATTAAAGTTATGGTCAGAATCATAGTCATGACCATAGTCATATGCAAAGTCATACTCACCCTCGGCATCCTATTAAAAGCAGGGGAGACGTTCTTCTACGAATCAGCTTCTAAGTGGGGCTATCTAAGAGTCAGTTGAGACAAATCGCATGTCAGAATGGAGCTTCAGGGTGTCTCGTTTGCGATTTCTTAGTCCTGACCGAGAGCATTATTTTGGCTCAAAGTTCGATGTTCTGAACGCAACAAACGATAAAAATGTTTTACTCAAAAAAACTCAAAATAAACCAGTGATACTGAAGCCAAACAAAACCCTCAGTGAACCTGACTTATACCGGCTGGATACCATAGCCTAGCTGCGGTCGAGAGTTGGAATCCAATCCAATCTAAACCTACAACAATACAGTATACGAAAAGCTAGGGCGATCAAAACTCGGCAGTAAAAACGGCAAAGACGTCCATTTAAAAGCAAAATATCTGCAGGTAAGTACTGTTAAGTACATGGAAGGTAAACTGGGACACTATCGCATTGTGTGTTCCAGCCCAGTAGGAAACTTTTTCAAAGAAGGCGTGGCACCACCTCTTTTTCAAGGGTGTGCGTTTTTTTATATTAACATCGTATATAGCAACTACTTTGGTCATATCAGTATTCGTTCACTATAGGCCGCTTCACGTCCTTATGTCCAACTTTGCCAATAATTATTTGCTGGACATTAATATAATTCTCCTCAAATTTTACAACGAACGGTCGAAAATTTTTTCTATTAAACCAATTTTTTTAAGAAGTTGTGGCACCGTCCACATATTCATTTATTCTACCATCATCAGAACCAAATGCCACCGTCATATCGCTAAAAGTTCATGATTGTATGGACGGTGCCACGCCCCTTTGTACAATTACATCGCAATGTAGCCTACCAGTACAACCTGACCGAACGCCAGGGTAAAGTAAACATTTCGTAACGATTGGATTTTATACTCTCCAAAAAACTAAGAATACAGCAGCTTTTCCAGAGATAGCCTCAGTCCTTATGAGGAGAAAATTTTAAACTCTTGGCCGATCTGGCCCGTTTTTAATCCATTTGTTTAAAAGATTTTAACACGTGTTCCTGCAAAATGTCAGCCACCTAGCTTTCATAGTGCGACCTCAAGTTTGCTTTCCACCGACAAACAGACGGACATAGTTAGATAATGGGCTTTATGGGTACTTTGGTGTGTAGCAAACGGAATAACAAAGTGCATATTCTCGCTATCCTCTGATGGAGGGTATAATATTGCAAGCATAACCAACTAAGGACTGTTATCAAACTAGAACCTTTGCCATACTTTTAGGCTTTGAATTGTATTTAAATTTACTGCCTATTTTAAGGCATGATTTTGATGCACTTTTAATAACTACAGCTTTTGGGCAAAAAACAGCTTGTTTGCCTTTTGTTAACAAATATACAACACTGCCTGCTTATAGGCGGATAAGAGGCGTTCATTGAATTTTTTTACGTTTTTCGTTTGTTTTAAACAAATATTTATGATTTGTTTAACAAACGATCACTCCTCTTTAGGTTGTTTTTGCTTCAGTTCCATAAAAAAATAAATAAATTAATTGTATGGTTTTGCAAACACTGCCACATTGTTTGCCTACAAAACATCCTAAAGAGAACAGGGGAAAAAGGGGTGAATTGCGAGTTTATATAGAAAACACAATACATTTGAATGAAGAGAAGAAATATTGTTTGTCTTTTTTATAAATTGTAGAATGTAGTTATATACAAGGGTGGTCCGTCATAAGTACATTGCTAAACTCGTCGAGAAAAAACTCACATTTTTCAGCGGCATTTTATTTTGTAATGCCAACCAATGTTTAAATAAACACGTGAAAAGATATTCCTTTGAGGGCTTATATCCATTTGCAGATTTATCTCTGTTGAACTTGAAAAACAAATTAAAGCCTAACTTGTCAACACTCATCTGTTATCGAATGACCCACGGTCTCAACCAATGCGAACAACTGCCTCTAAAAGCAGAAACGTAGCCATAAAAATGACAAGAACATCTCCATATCAAACACACGAGCAATTTCCAGCCACCTCCTATGGGCGAGCTCCATCTGTACTTGACTAAGGTGAGTTTTATTGAAAACCAACATCATGTCATTAGACCTTATTCAAGTGGAACCAACAGAAGTTCAGCAACATGTTAACGCACAGTTGAAACCCACAAAATCAAGTGTTGCATGCAACTGTTGCAAACGGCAAAAAGTTAAGAGCTGACCATGGCCACTACTTAGCAACCAAAATCCAGGATGAAGTCAGGCAGTAGCCCCAATTCAATGGATGCTAAAAGCTGGCATGCGGTCGGTCTGAAATAGATCCAAAAATCGAAATAAAAATCAACGTTTATTTTATGGCACTAAATGAAGTTAGGTAACCACTTGGGAGCAACATCAGCTCATGGAAACATAAGTCCATCTTCTGACTACGGCTGAAAACCTTACAATAGCAAACATTTTGGGAAAACACCACAATATGTTGCTGCTGTTGATATCCCATATCACACACTCACACGCATAATCTCCGAAAAAAAACACCATGACGAGGAGTTTGAGCACCAAAAATGCATGCAATTGCGTCGAAAGACCACACAAGCAGCAAAACAGCTTTGTGGGGGCGTATGTCGAAACTAAAACGACGGACCTGCCTCATCTCGGAAAAATCCAAAAAATGCTTAGAACAGTGCAACTTTGAAATCCAGAGAGCTTTGTGTTTGGCGCCCATCGTGCTAAAAGTTTAAACTGAAACTCATTTAGGGAAAAAGGCTATTTAACAAAGAAAACCATCCATCCAACAAGTTTCCCTAATCCATGTACTTAACTCAGAGACTCATCCTCATGACCAATTTTCAGCAAAAATATTTAAAAAAAGTGCAGAGTAGGGAAGTTCATGTCCAGCGGGAATCAATGCAATACCTGCTTCTTTTAGATTAAACGCACATTTGTTAATGCCTTTCAAATACTCGTAGTGTATCCCAGAGGGCCATTCTTGCACATGAAAAATTATACCGCACACAATCTCATGTTACCTGCTAAAAGGCTCTTTTATTCTTTAGTAATTTTTTGGCCATTCTATGAGAAGGCCTTTATGTTTTTCATGAGAGAAATCTAATAATCATTCCTTGCCCCGTGAGTGAGGACAGCATGGAAGGTTTCCGTCACAGCTTCCGACACAGGTTGGTAGTCCAGTGGAGGCACATTAAAAACGCAAACAAGTGGAAAAATTAAGATCTGCTGGCCGAAGCTAGTATACCCTTAATGATAGATTCCTTTCCAGTATGAAAAATGTTTCAAGGGGGCGTGACAACGCCCAGTTCCTGAGATGTGGCCGTTCTATATACAGGGATGCATGGGCGGTGCCATACATGAATTTTAATTGGTTTCTTATAAATTTCATTTGTAATACGATGTTGAATTTTAAATAGAATATTCAGAATTTCAAAATGAAAATTAATTTAAATTTCAATTGGTGTTTTCAGATTTTAAAATGGAATTGTTAAATTTCAAATAATATTTGCAGATTTACAGTTTAGAAAAAGGTGTAGAGACGATTTTTGTGCAGGTCTTCTAGGAAGAACAGGTCTTTTAGGAGAGCTTTCAGAAGGAAGCGTGGAAGTACTTACTCTGCCATTTAAACCCTTGCTAAAAAGAAATGAGAGTAGAATGCGGCAAGCATGTATTGGAGCCCGCCAACAAAAGGCCTTTCTGATACCCTTAGGATTTACGCTTGTTGCTGTAACGTTGCGAGTGTGTTGGTTAGAGAAAGGATTGCAACTTGTGTATGTTCGTTTTGATAGTTTCCGGTTTGTAGCGGAAACGTGATAATGCATAATCTGTTGTGCGGTAAATGTAAACAAACACACGCAGACATACATGGGAAATATATAACCGGAAGTATAACGATTTAACATTTGGCTTCTATCGGCGCTACCCTATAATGAGGGTCATGGTCGCCTCATCGTTATGTCTAAAAAGAACATCTGATGGATGTAAAAAGATGCTTTTGTTTAGATAAAATACTTAAAAACTAAAAGTTAATAAAATATTTAATAATAAGAAAAACAGTAAAACATTTTCTAATTTAAAGACCAACGTGGTGCAATTAGTTAATCGTCACCGTGCCGTAGTTATAACAAAATACCGGGCCAATAACTTTGCATTACTTTACACAGAAAATATTTTTCATAACATAGCTGGCGTTTTTATTTTTATCCGTTTTTAAAGTTTTTTCCAAGCAACGGACGACTTGAGTTAATACAAACAAAAAGCGGGCATTATAATCCGCAGTTCAGTATATGTGACGAGCATAATAGAAAGGGACCTGAGGTTAAAAGCCAGTTTTGTTCAGGAGAGCCATTTTAAAGATTAGGTCCCTTTCTATTTGCGCTTAGAATCGTCGACTTCACTTTCATAAAACGCGCATATCTCTGGGAGGGAACACTTTTGGGCATGGGATCGGTCTCATTCGATGTTCAGATGTTGTCCACATCAAAAAAAAAGTGAAAAGCTGATAAAAAGTTTTGTTCAGGAGAGCCATTTTAAAGATTAGGTCCCTTTCTATTTGCGCTTAGAATCGCCGACTTCACTTTCATAAAACGCGCATATCTCTGGGCAGGGACACTTTTGGGGCATTGGATCGGTCTCATTCGATGCGCAGATGTTGTCCACATCAAAAAAAGAAAATTGATTTTTTTACCCTTAGGTCCCTTTCTCTATGCGCTGTCACATATAGAATAGTGATTCCATAAAAGGTTGTTAAGCCTAATAGCCATTGAATATTGAAATGCTGCTGGCGCCCAACGTGAGACACAGCATGCATTAATGTCCTGTTTTGCGTCATTTTAAAGTTGGTTTTGGCCTGAATTATCAGGAAATCAAGTTGCTTTGTAAAGTTGCAAAATGTATCTTTGTAAAATTGGAAAAATACACTTTTCAAGTTAAATAATAGGTCGCGGCACCGTATTCATTACAACTGTATGGCACAAACCTTTTAAACCTCCAATTTTTCCCGTGTAATAGAGAAATTGTTGAAAAGTTAACCTAAACCATGTTATTTTTTCTTTCATCCAACTTCTTTCTACGGCCTGATTTAAAAACATTTTAATTAATTTTAGCTGGTTACTCGGAAATCTAAAAACCAAAAGGAATTAAAAAGCGATTATAAATATAAATGAAACCAAAAAACCACACTGATAGTAGATTTTGCGAAACACCAAGAGAACATTAACGTAAAGTGAAGTTTTTTGTCAGCGTAGGCTATCTTAGAAAACGATTATACGACAGCTGAAATCATGAGAAACGCAACAAACTGAGCGCAATAATACTTAAACTTACAGAGAAAAGCGTTGGACGAGAATGTTAATAATCTGGTTGGGGTTTTCTGAAGCAAATTGCATAAGATTGTTATGCAAATCTAAAAATCCACATTCGACAAACTAAAAATCCTTATAATCAGTTTCCTAGTCCTATACTTATACAGTTGAGGTGACTGCAGTGGCGCTCAACGTGGACGAGAGCATAGCGATTGTTTGTTTCCCTTTTGCTTTAATAGAAGAATACTCTACTGCATAAACATTACTTTCTAGCTTGGCAGTAACGAGTCCAGAATAAGCCGATATTAGGATAGAAGATTCAAGGGGCAATAAACCAAAATCTGTTTTTTTCAAAAGTTTAATTTTTTCAAAATTGAAAAAAAAATTATACTCTACCGTTTATATAAGCCAATATATAATTTCCAGAAACTTACCTAAAAAGAGAAGAGAAAGTAAACAATATTAACAAAATGAAATAGGTTTGTAAACTCAAAATAGGCATTGGTACATTAAATATATAAAAGTCAGATTTAAGTTGTAGCTCTTTGCAAATTTCAAAATTTATAATGTTTTTTTTTTGTTTAGTAGAAGTTTTAAAAAAGTTTTTTGGTTTGAAAAGAAATCAGCCTATCTTTTTTTAAAATTTATATAACGAATTACTAACTGTACAAAATGATTCAGAAGCATTCATAAAGGACAATTTTGTTTAAGTGTACTTTAAGGGTTGTGTCAACAGTTAGCCAGTTAGTCTTCTTGCCTACTTCTCGTACATTCCCAGTCTGTCTGTCGATGCATTTTACTAGAACATCTAAAAATTCTTTAGTATAACAGTTTGTCCGCCCACTTGTCGTCCATTTTGTTTTGTGCCGTCTACATTCGGTTTTGGTTGGCGGTTCTACTTTTGTCTCCCCCGTTCATCAGGCTTATTTCTGCAATTTAGTCCATGTGTCTTAACCTTTGGCGATATTAATATTTCTGTATTTTCTCTCTAAGACTTCTTGCAGCTAACATCGAAAACCCTTATATTTTTTGTAGTGCAAATAAAGGTCGCTCATTTTGTTGGCTTGTATCCTGTCATGTTTGATTAACTCCTAGCGTCCTCCCCCTAAAGCATGCAGCAATAATTTCTAGACTTTGTTTAATTGTCATATATCAAAAGAATACCCTAAAGGACATTTATATCGTCTCATATTCGCATTATTAACATGCAGCCAGACACAGACGTTTACAGTGGGTGGAATTCATGCCCCGCAATGAAAATGGTGTATCTAAATTAAATTGACTCATATGGGTATATAAAATTTTCTACCTATCTTTTTAGGAGCCTACTGCTCTAGGAGCCATTTACTAACAGCGATCTTACCAAAACTTCGCACACTTTGTTCTAATAGACCAATATCCAATTAGCCTAGGAGATAAAAGGGCCCTTAGAAAGCTACACATAGTTCACTTTAATTACGAACGGAAAAAATTTTCTGTGTAACAGGTGGGTCTAGTGAAGACCCTACAGTCAACCCTGCCTTTCATTTTGTACCGGTTATTTAAGTACGGTGTTTTGGTTTACGGTATGGGACATTTGCTCGTCAGACCTTAGTTTTTATGAGGAATACTGTAACGTGATGAATTTTTAAACTGAAGAAACTCCCCGCTTACCGCTGTATCTGGTTACAATATTAACCACTGTCCACAACAACATACGCTCACAGAGCATGAGGCTACACACAAAAGAGCTTTAAAGTAGGTAAACAACTGTCTCTATTCACAAAATAAAGTAATTCTCGTTCAATCTGAAGTACAATGAGGATAAGTGTTAAGCCTCTTGTCGTCCTCAACAGCCGCTCCGGTAAGCTTAGCGTGTGTTCTAAAGGACCGTTCTAGAAACCCTTTTTGGGCTCGTAAACAAGTTTGTATCGGTGTTTTATAAATACATTTATTATTTTTTAAAGAGTGAATTACTCTATAAGCTAACTAGATTAGGTTTGTTGTTGTTTGTCGCATAGAGAAGGAAAAGTAAGCCAGCGAAGTTAAAGCAAAACACATCCCCGTCAGGTAGTCTTACGTTTCGTCGTTGGTGTGGCTTATCAGTACCATTAGGTGTGCTGACATAAGGTCTCTATTCATTTTACGACCATTACTTTATTTTGCATATGCGAAACTTTAGTGAATAGTTTAGCACGTCACGTTTGGTTGATCATTTACCACAACAACTTCAGATGGTAAATTACCAAGACAACGTTTATCCCGAAGACACGTAAAGATACCAATAAGCAGAGATTTAGCAATACTTAGTTCAGTTACAATTTCGAACTCCACCAGAAGCTGAAATCTTTTGTAAGCCAAGCGATGAGACCGAGGTAGGTGCATATATCTCTGATATCTGGACACTGTAGCTAGCGGAAATCCGACTGTGCGTTCGTGTTTGTACCGAGGCTACTATGAACAATCCCAGAACGGTATCTGCCGGAACTGACTGATCCTGCTGTAACCTACCTACCTATGCTGCTAAAGCCAAGCAGACTACCGAGTTTGTTTTTATTAACACGGTCGGTTCGTTTCGAAACACTGTGAGACAATTAATATCTGTTCACATAAAAAGTAGCATTGCCCTTGCCAAGTGGAAGAGGAGCCTTTTCGTCAATTCAATCGCATACAAAGTTTTCTCCGAGAAACTGGTCTACATAAACGCCCCACCCGGCCGCTTGGAAGCATTTATTATTTTCCTTTTGGTATCTTGCAAGTCCTATGTCGTCTTTAGAAAATATTTTTGAAGGAGTTTCCCTACCCAGAAATTACAAAAAAAAAAAAACGATGACAAATAGAAGAGTGTAGTGGGGTATGTGTAAATGTATGATGTTAATCTGGCATTTAAATATTTACTTGCGTAATGTTCATACGACATTTCGCAAACGTTTTTCTATTTTTCAGAATCTCTTATAGCAGACATACTACAACTGTAGGTAAAGAACCGCATTAAAAACCCTACCATTGGGATGAGTGTCTGTACCGTGGCAAAAATAATTATGATAATAATCATTTTTAGAAAAAAAAGCAGCGGCAATTATGTGTATTTAAAAAGCACTTGAGCGAGGAAAATTTCTTTCATTTAACATTTTTAAGGTTTATTTACTCTGGAAACAATTCCGAGAAGTTGGCAGTGGGTATGATTTTGTGCACAGATTTAATATATGTGACATCGCATAGAGAAAGGGACCTAAGGGTAAAAAAAAATCAATTTTCACTTTTTTTTGATGTGTATAACATCTGAGCATCGAATGAGACCGATACCATGCCCCAAAAGTGTTCCCTCTCAGAGATATGCGCGTTTTAAGAAAGTGATGGTACACCAAAGATATTTAAATCTTTAAAATGGCTCCCCTGAACAAAACTGGTTTTTACCCTTAGGTCCCTTTCTATTTTGCGCGTCACATATGTACATTTTAGTAGGTCTTGATTTTATTAAAATCAATTTTAGTTTACGTAAAATTGTATTTAATTGTTGCCGAAATATAAACGAAACTGTCATTCAGTCGACTCAAGATCCCAAGAATTATCTTTTTGACAACACGCCTGTTTTTTGGACCACATAAGCTGAAACGTCCAGCAACCATGGCCCTTTGTGGAGTAAGATATATGCCCCATTATCTATCAAATACTCAAAAAGTGTACTTTTTTCGCGAGATACCTTAAGTCCCTATAAGCGAAATTACACCACCCCCCCCCCCCCCCCCCCCAGAGCTGATTTTTCCAATAGGACAATCCCACGATCATAATCCATAATTATGCAATATTTAAGGATCCTAGTACATTTCAGTATACCGCTATTGTACTTTTCAAAGAAGCACGGAAATGGCTAACTAGTCTTAGAATTTTACGACGATAATAGGCGTGTTTTATAAAAAAAAACGCTTAAAAAATCGCCAAAACCATAAGTGAATGTTCTTATCAAATAACCTTAATGTTTTTTATTTACCTAAAATGTGTTAAAAATACGAGCATAAACTAGTTTGCTTTGATAATTTAATAGTTCTATAATTCTTCTTTCAATAATTTGATTTCTACAAATTAAACAATTTTTTACGGGTATTTCATAAACATTTTTTTAGAAAATACAATTTTTTGGGATGTTTGCTGGCAAATATTAGCTTATCGAGGTTTTAAGCGGTTTTTATTCCGCTTAAAAAAACAAACAAGCCTCATATATATACTTTAAAGGGTCTTCGATCTGTGCGCCCTGAATATCAGAGATGCCCAAGTAGTATGCGTCTAAAAACATAAACCTTAGAGCCGGGCATGAGTAAAAAAGATGTTCGACGCTTTTGTCCACCTCCTTGTTTCGTTAGCTTCTACGGTAGCCAGCAGCAGATAATCTAAATTTCACCGCCTGACTGTCAATCAAGCAGTGTTCTGTGATCACGGCCATAGTAAGATCCCACCTTTGTCAAATTTGAGTGGTGATCCGTCATGTGTTGGTTTTAGCCCATCTTTCGTTGGCCTGTCTAAGAACTTTTAATCTGATATTTAGCTTGTAACTAGAGCGAGTGGAGTATTCACATGTTCTGGTCAGGTTGCCCCATGTTCGGTCAGCTTATGCGTTGCCCAATGAAATTCTAGAATGATGTGGTCAAACTGCTAGGCCAACTCGTCAAGGAAAGTACAACAGAAAGAGTAGAGAAAATACAGATTCCAGAGATGCGATCGAAGCCTGACTATGAGAGGTTATATTGGCATGTAGATTTGTTCCATACCTTGTCAAATCATTCGTCTACCAATCATCGCTAGAAGTTTGCTGTGCCCGGCGCTACAGACAAAATTGAGGAAATACAGATTGCAAATATTTGATTGCAGGCTGATAGAGTATCAATAGCGGTTATGTCCATTTGTCCCAGTCACCGAGCAACTTCTCGGATTGCTCTGTCTGACAAATGATCTAATAGTCTAGTGGATTAATCTAGTTTTCTCGAGTGGATTCCAAAATCCACGCATCCGGCTAGTTTAAACCCATCTGTGTAATACATTCTATTACTCGAAAAGCACCCTTCTTAATACTTTGAACTTTGAACCCTCCTTGCTGACGTCATCGCTGTTTCTCTTCAGCTCAACTTTTCTATTTCCGCATTTAAGAAAAATAATGCTCCTTAAAAGGCCTAATGGTTATGAGTACTTTTCGGCCTTTGAAAAAGGCAAGACTAGAAAGCCCAACCGCTGCCTTCTTGGAAAAAACAAGGAAAATTCAATATTCAACAACACCGAACATGGCCAAAACAACGGGGATGGCTGTGATTAAAAGGAACAAAAGAAAAACCACAAAATGTATTTAAAACAGAATTAAGTGCTGAGCAAACAAAAGGAACAGCGTAAAAAAGCGTTGCTTTGTTAGCCAAAAACAGGAAACGGGCTTCGAAAAATACGCCATTGAAATTAATAAGGTAAACAATGAAAAGCAGGAGGAAAAACTGGCAGACATTTTAACCGACATCCGTTTACCCTCCCCCTTGAACGGCCTCCCTTTAGAGCTCAAACAGGGCACAATACGAAAAAATTGGGAAGGTCGAAGTGTACGGTTAATGTAGGACATTAACATTTTTCTCTCTTGACGTATTAATGAAGAAATCTCACTTTAATCCTTCGCAAAGGGTCCTTTGGTACCCCACTTTAGTGCGCATTATTTGAGCCAAATCATTTTTTTGTTCATACGCCAATAGCCAACAACTCAAGTCTTTTCCAAAAAAGAATATAAATCCCACACAAAAGAGGGATACACCATAAATGTTGTACTGTATGAAAAAATCACTTTGTTTTTCCGAAAACGCAAAAATCAAAGGAACCTGTTAGGAGTGGCGGAAGGTGGAAAGAAAATTAAACGGCTGGAGAGGGTAACCTATATAAATTATAAACTTAATTAAAAGCTGTTTAACACTACATAAGTTATGGAAGGCTCGCTCTTTGTGCTTATGCTTGCTTCCACTAAGGGGAGGGGCGTAATAAATCCGACCCGGGATATAGAGCACAAACACACCGAGAAACACAAGACAAAAAGAAAGTCTACGACAATTAACAAATGGTTATAAAGAGGAAAGTTAAAAAACACACACACACAACAACAAGAGAGTTTTATAAAACAAACAAAAAGGTAACGCCGCACAGTGAGCCACACTTTAGAAGGTGATCAATAACTTATTATACTGTCTATGAAACGGATAAAGTAGACGAGTGCGGAAGTATTACACAAGTATTAGGATATGCACAAGCTGATTTCCAAATGACTGCCGCATTTGCTCACAGTCAGTTGGAAACGAAAACGTCAGATCATTTTAAAAACGAGAGGTTTTACTGTTCTTGTTTTTTTGTTTTTGAAAGCCCTTCCCCCTAACTTTTGTTGAAGGTCCTGGCAATACTGGTGTCGCCAGATGCAAACGGGAACTACCAAAGCTCATTTTCCCGTTTGCTGTGAGCTCTACGAACGAGGCAACTTTAGGCAATATCACGAGTATTTGGATATATTTTCATTCTGTATGGAGAAGCGTGACCAGCACCTAAAGTGCCACAATACACCGTTGTCATAAGCCGACTTCCTGGCAGTACTTGGTTTACTTCAACTTTGGCATACTTTTTGGCTAAGCATTCTTCCACGCAAGGATAAGGTGATTGTTTTTAAATTGCAAACTTTTCAGCCATAAATTAAGTTACCTGTTGTGTGAAAGATAAAACTATATTCGCATAAAGTTATTACAATTTGAAAAAGCCTTTATAAGCCATGGAAAATGTCATAAAACCCAAAACGTTCATTCTTTCATAATTGGCGTGAACTATAAAATATTAATGACCATTTTCCATTTGAGTGATGAGTTTTGTGCTATGAAAAATCCATGAATAGGACTCATTAAAAATGCATAACTAAAAGAATGATAACAAAAAAAAAACACCCTTGCATACTTTTAGGGATTTTTTATTTGACACACAATGTGGCCTATCTACACAGCTTACAACATGAAAATTAATAAATTCATGACGACTTTAAAATAAGTTTTCGACACACACTTCAGCCCAGAAACATAAAAACACATGTTTTTAGCTGTCACCTTTCATACCCAATACAGAGCATACTTTTTGGCTAAAGATATTAAAAGACGATCTCTGTTTGTCTGAACATAAATAACTTATTAAATTATATACCAAGGAATGCCAGAGAGAATGTCATGTGTGAAATTTAAACTTTTCCTACAAGAGCAAATACAGTTTGGCTGCTATAAAATTTACATAAAGCCTCACTCACGTTCGCATTTTGAGATATTCGGAGTTCGCCCAAGTGGTGAAACGATATTTGCCCTTATAAAATATGCAGTAAGCAATTTATTTAATATGAAGGAAAGCTTATGTATTTTTGCTTTCGTACTCCCTTTACCCACGCCACCCCCCACACTTTACAAAGAATCAGCATTTGGCACCAGAAAGGAAATTGTTGAGGTAAATTGAATTTTCTTTTATTGACTTTCGAGGTTTCGCAATACAACTTTGTCACTGTTAAATATGCTGTAACGCATCGCCAACAAAGAAAAAAGAAAAGTCGTATTCCCATGTTCAATAGAAGCCACTGTCAATAAGACAACAACATGTGCTTGCTGTAATTGGAATACTCCCCAAATAAAAAAAAGAAAAACGGACGCAAAATACCATTTTGCACCGAGGGGTGAATGGTTCCAATAAAAAAAATTCGAAAGCAAGCACTCGTTGCCATCAATGACAAAACGAATAATGATGAGTGAAATTGGAAACCCATACAAAATATATCAACAGCGTAAATACTTTAATTGCAACATGCACATGATCCTTTTTCCTCCCTTACTTCTCTGGGCTGTACTTTTTGATGTGGAACGAACAACAACAACAATTTAAAGTGAAAAGTTTTCCTTGAAGTAAACTTAAATGAAGGACCCCCAAAAATAACGACATTTTATAGGGAATTTCCTAATTGGCGGCCATCGTATGGTCTAAACATACTTATATTTCTGCTCAACTACTACTACGAGTTGATATCGACTCTTGTTTCAAGACGAGCATGAAATCAACTTCAAATAGAACTTTCGGAACGGTTGAATAACAGAGCATTTCAATACATTTACGTCGTCCATAGTTACACATGACCTACTCACGTTCCTCCCCATCGTACTGAGAGGCAAATTACACATGACAAAAGAAAAAATGAACTTCCAACTTCCACTTCAAAGGAAAATAAACTTAACTATTCACGATTGGAAATGACAGAAAATAATACTGGAGAGACACTGAAAAACAAAAACTAGAAAGTTGTAAGATTCTCGAAATAAGCAAATAACTCAATTAAAATAACGACAGAGGGTATATTTGCTGGCGCCAAAATGTGACAATCTCTTGTCTGAATTAAACTTTTATATGTTTTACAACTGTTGATTAGTTCGAAATAAATCAGAAAGAAATAAATAGCAAAAAATTGCTTATGATTTATGACAATAATTTTAAATGGCGCCCAACACGAGGAGTCTTCACCAACAACTTTACCAAGAATAAGACGTATCTTTCAAAGACAACCTCGTTGCAACTTTACCAAGAATAAGACGTATCTTTTAAAGACAACCTCGTGGCGAAATATAATTATTATTTATGGTTATGCATAATTCTACTGGCGACCAACGAGGTGTCCTCACGAACCAACGAACCCTGTTCCTTTGTCGACGACCCAATCAGATCAACCCAACCCAATCAGATCAAAAGCCTCAGAATTTTTCTGTGCTTTAGTTTTATGTCAACGAATATAAAAATCCATGTATGGACATGAAAGTACACACAAAGGGAACTTGCTTTGCCCTACAGAAACAAAGCTAAACTTAAAATTACATTGCTTCGGCATTGACATTTCAAAAGAAGAACTTTTTTTTGTACATATTTTCTAAATAAAATAACAGATATTAATGAAAAATTAAAAGAAATGAAAGAAAAAATAAAAACCAAATAATATTTAAATTTTAAAGTATTTAAAGTAAAAAATTGTGAAAAGTCGGTTTGGCCCCAAGTTTGAAGAAAGCTTTGTAGCACATCGAAGCAAGAATGCTGAGGCTTTCTATCTGCTTAGGCCTAGTCTTTTGAAAGTTCACAGCAAGAGTATGAGCTTAATGACAACTGGGTTGCTACAAATTTTGTCTATGACTTTTGCTAGCGCCCAACGTAAACCTCTTCCTTTGATCACGGTCTTCCGTTTGTAGGAAGATCGCAGTGAAAGAAAAACTTTGGACGAATCTCTCAATGACAACATAGTCCTACTATCTGTATACGGATTTCCAAAACATTTAAACTAAATGCATGCAAAATAAGTACACACAGAGCAGAAATTAGTTGGAAATCGGTTGGAACTATTAATATTCCGTTGCAAACAATGAATTAAGGTTGCAAGCATCAAATCTTAATATTCGTAATGGATATTTGGTTCGACAGATGATAAAAATCATCATCGTATCGAAGACTCAATGTATTTAGTGGTCACATCTGGCGATTGTGGCAACCAATAGTTTTGCCAACATTTCGTTAACGTAACCGAATATTAGCGAGTACATCGGTAAAAATCGTACATCATCTTTTCCTCTTTTTCCTCAACACTTCAAGTATTTAAGGAAACAGTTTTGGACCTCTACTGACCCTATTTCTTGCCATTTTTTTTTACCGGAAATCTATGTAAATGTGACAAGCGTTAAAAATGTTTTCAATAGAAAATTGGGCTGACCTCAGGTCAATATCTTATTTCAAGCAAATGTGTGATTTATTCTAGATAAATACTTTGTATGCTAGAAATAATTATCTTTTTAAATTGTCTTAATTATATCAAAATTGTAATCAAAACCTAATGGAAAATAGCCTCTACTGAGAATTTAAAACTTTTTTCGTTAAACAAGTGCGGCATGTGAACTTTTAGACCAAAAATTCTTTTCTGCAGGTTCGGATTTTTCTCATTTGTTTACCGGAACTTCAGTTACAATTAATGAACGTTACAACTAACATTCGGCTGTACTGATGGCATTCTCGATCGAAAAAAACTCAGTTGTGGCAACGAATTTGTGGTTTGTGTGTACAGCCTGTCTTTTGCGACATGTGAACTTTAAGACCTAAAAACTATTTTCTGGAGGTTCGAATTCTTCTCATTTTATTTACCGGTACTTCAGTTACAATTAATGAACGTTACAACTAACATTCGGCTGTACTGATGGCATTCTCGAGCAAAAAAAATCGGTTATGCCAACGATTTTGTGGTTTGCGTGTACAGCTTGTCTTTTGCGGCAAAAACGATTTACAGATGCCTTTGTAAGAGACAAGAGAACAGATTGGTTGCCACAACCGAATAATCAAGTTGCCATTACTGCAATCGAATGTTAGTTCATGCACTGATATGTTCACCATATAAACCTGAATATATCGGTGAAAGTGTCATAGTAAATTGCAGTTTTAAAATAAAAAATGTTGTTAGGATTT
This sequence comes from Hydrotaea diabolus, assembly GCA_963513945.1. Lineage (NCBI taxonomy): Eukaryota > Metazoa > Arthropoda > Insecta > Diptera > Muscidae > Hydrotaea > Hydrotaea diabolus. The sequence continues at coordinate 13,621,690 of OY740716.1, read as the reverse complement.
GAATATTCCAAAAAAGACTTTAAAGTCGAATTAAAAAAAAAAGTTAAAGCAAGATACAAATTATGTTGTAAAATTTCGGGAAACATTGATAAACATTTTCGGGTCCGTTTGGCTATTGGAAAACGATATATTTTAATTTCCTCACCCGACGATAAGAATTTCAGAAAAACTTTTTAATTTCGCCGTAATGACTTTTTTTGACTAATAAGTTGTTTCTAACATGCGCCCGTTTTTGGTTATTATCGCAAAATAATTTGTTGTCATTGCCAATTGTTGGTTGCATCGAACAGTTCTATACTAAATTATAAGTTGACACAACAGCCGCTTTAGGCAATTAATAATTTGACCTTTATTCGGTTAATACAAAAGAACAGTACTTTGTCAATCATCTTATGATACGCCCAACCGGATTTCAGCCATTATTTTTAAAATTTGGTGATTGAAACTGAAAGTCTTCTCGTCTACCACAAATTTTGCAGTTCGAATCGATTTCCAACTGACTTCTTCTCTAGACATCCTAGTCTATCGCCGTTATTTGTGGAAGTGAAATAGTAATCTCCATTTTTAAAAAAACTTCGTATCTATCAGTACCCATCCAATGAGCCGTAATAAGTATGCGGTGAAACAGTTAGCGAAGACAACCAGGTCCTTTTGAGTCAAAGAATTGAAAAAACAAAGCCATGACTGTGGTGTGGTGTTGTTGTGGTGGTGATATAAAGTGATAAATTAACATGATGTTTGTCAAAATGACAAAACACGATTGATGATATATCACAGAGCCAAAGAAACCTATCACATACAGAAATACAGGCATCCACAGTTACACTAGCAAAATGCGTGATTGACAAGTAGACAATATTGTAAAGTATTGACATTGACACATACACTCAGAGAAAAGATGACATATAGGAAGATATGGATAAGTCCTTAGGAACAGTAGCGACGTGTCTGCCCGACGGGGTGTATTTGAACAGTCTTACGGGTGTGCAGCTTACACATGCCATGTGAATGTATGCCATTTGTCACCAAGTATTGGAGGGGTTGACAGGCGGGGCGGTGAATTAAAAACAAATTTGTGTTTTTCAATTTCGAAAGGATATCGGCTGTATGTGCATCTTCGAACTTATGACTAGTCACGCACGTTCCTTGGGATGATCTTCGATAAAAACACTTCCAACACAAACAGTTTTCCTGCTCCTTCGTCAAAAAAAAAAGCTTATGTGAGTGTTTGAGGTAATGGGGCTTTGTTGAACTCAATTCCCGTAGATATCCTCCATCAACCTTGTACACATTTTTCACATTTCTTTGCATGGAAATCTCATAAAATCCTCCGCCTCACAGTCTCTAACCAACCCTGACACACTCCTGACATCGCATTCAATTGATGATTGAGCCAGAGCAATGAAAACGCCAGAAGTGGAAACAAACTATTGGTTGACATACAAGATTTTTCTTCTTAAGTTTTGTTCAATTTCGGTAAACACAATTACAATTTTCTGCTTACTTCTCGATTGCATGCATATTCGTTGATATAGTATATTTGCAGAAGAAAAAAAACACGAAATCAATCCGCTCCAAACCATTTCACCCATAGCGAACAATTGTGGCCATCCGTGTGTTATCACATTTTGTTTGTGGACATCCGTCCGTCCACTTGTACTTGAGGCACTCCTTCCAGCTGCCTTGCTATGAATGAAAGAATGGAAATTCTAGTCCAACAAAAAACTATGGCTAACGAATTTCTACTCAAGTATAAAAAAAAATTATCAAAAAGTGCTGAAAAGCTTCTAAAAAGTATGTAAAGCTTTAACTGTGATGGTACTGCCATCCGGCCTTACATATTAAAGGTAGTGCCATCGCTGGCATTAAATTGTGGTGATATTGTCGCCAACGTTCTCGTTATATTGTCCTTTTTCGATTGGCAACTCGCTTAGAAGGTCGCTAACGCTATTAATTCACATCATTGTAATACAGTATAAAAACGGTTTTGCTTATAGAAAACTATAGACAATTCGCGATAAAACCGTGTGCTTTAAATAATTAAAATTTTTGGGAAGAAAGTTTTTCAAAAATTACCTTTAGCTAGTGTAAGCGAGCTCGGTTGTTTCTCGCTTATAGAATTTAATTAATAATTTTTTTTATACAAATTATTAAATTTTTAATCAAGTGGCATTAAGCTAATCAGTGTTGTATACAATGAAAAGAAAGAAATTTCAAAAATGTCTCGTAAAGTTTTGAAGCTACCGCCTTTGTAACCACTTACTCGTTTAAAAAGCAAGAACGAACCGAACACGCCTATTGTAATGGTGTTGCCATTGCATTCATTTTTTTAAACAGAAATTGCAGAAGTGACTTTGGTAAAGAGAAAGGCAGAATACCTCACCTGTTTGCCGAGGGTCAGAATATAAAATACGTTTATAAAAATCTTCTTGATAGTCATAAAAATTTCAACCTTTTGGTTAAAAAATTAAAAATCCCAAAAAGGCATTTTTGAGATTGACTAAAAATCTGGCTGTTCTGGAACGGATTGACGAAAATTGGGTCATATGAAAGACAACACTGCGATTTATATTCTGATGTCAAATTTAAATTTATAATTTATTTTTTAAAATCTTATATTCTTTTATTTTAAGAAACTTATATTTTTTTAAAATATTAAATGTTTTTAAATGTTTATAGCAGCCGATTTTTTTTTTTGATATATTACATAATTTAAGCAAAGGTCTAACAAATCCAAAACAGTAATTCGATTTTAGAGACCGCCATAATTGTTAATGTTATAGCCAAAACACGAATATTTTCATTAATGCTTCTCCCCAAAACACATATGCGAAATGCGCAGTGCCAAATGCGAACTAATGCCACATACGTATCAAATATTAATTTTTCAAAACGTTTTCTGGCCTTAGGTCGGTTGGTCCACAAAACAAAGGTACATTTGTTTGGAGGCTTTATGAAAACATGGCCCAATTTGGTCGATTTCACAGTTTATCCAGAGTGCCAAATAACGCCTGAGGTTCATTGAAATCTGATCAAATTTGCCGATATTAGGTTGATTTCACCCCAACTCGGGAGGTTCACTTGTATGGGGAGTATACTAGAACATGGACCGATTTCTCCCAATTTCAAAAGTGACCGTCACAAACGACCTAAAAAAAAATACAGTGCAGTTTTTTTAAAAAAAAATTCAAAAATATAAGGACAGAAAGACATGCGTAAATCGACACATAAAAGTCGGCCGGAATAACTTTCAATGGGTCTATTACAAACTCATAATACAGTGTGGCAAGGATACAATGATAAACTGCTCAACAAAAACACATACGAACGAAAAAAAAGGTTCGAAGAACAATTTTACAAAATTCTAACTTAGCTATTGAAAATCCCTTTCAAAGTTAATGTAATCCCCACAAATGCTGCTCAACCCATTTAATGTCTGTAAAAAGTGAACACATTCCATAAACCAATTACATCTCAATACAGAGGATTACACCAACGCCAACTACCCTCCGCTCCTCCACCTTCCTTTGCGAACAAAACCTCCGTCGTTCGCAGGCATTCATCGAGGATATTCGCATTACCTTCCTAGTCATGGGTGTAAACCTCCTTACATGCATATCGCATTACCCCCCTTGGCGGCCCTTGGGATATTCCACATATTCCCCGCATTAAACGCGCTGAATTCTACAACAAATTTGCATCAAATCAATTAATTTTAATAAAAATGCAAATTTTCTACCAAACATGTATTGCCACTTAGTTTGGCGCAACTTTTGGTTCTTCACAGACGAAAAAGGAATAAAAATCTATGGATTTTAAGCATGTGCTCATAAATGGGCAGGAGGAATACCGAATACTTAAAACGTGAAATGGCTGAAAAATATTGAGAAAAAAGGTCGTTCAGTAACTCTTTTTTTAATCCTTCCCAGCCAGTATGGTGAGCTGCAGGATAGACAAGAAAGAGAACTGCATCCATAGGGCATAACAACACAACTGCCATCAATCACTTGTTGGTCTGGCAGCAGCAATCAGTGGACCATAATCAACGTCGATTGTCCGTCCAGTAGCTTAATTCATAGTTTCTTCGTTTCAATTAACAATTTTTCCACAGCTATAAAAATGAAAACCTGCTCACAGTGATTACACATTTATTGTAAGTTTTGGGCAACCCTGGAGCCCATTCGGAAATAAGTTTTCTGATATTTCCGGGCCCGTACAATATATGCATCTTTTGTTCAGGAAAGAGGTTCAGACAAAAGTCAGGCTAAAATCGACAAAAACCAGGTTGGCAACAAATTACCGAAACATAGTATAAGTTTGTACATAACATACAAGGAAAAAGTCATTTTTAAATCGGTTCGGACTACAAAAACTGCGCTGGACAAAAAGACTTTCTGTTGCTATCATCAAATGTTAATAATCTTGACGTTAATTCGTTTCGAAATACCATAAGAAGGTAGCAATGATAAAAGTATGGCAGGGATAAGAAACTACGAGGGCGGTTCGAAAAGTTCTTAGCCTATCAATGAAAGAGAATAGTTAGTTTTTCAAAAATATTTTTATTTTTCAATATAATCTCCTGAAACTTCAATACACTTAGTCCAACACTTATCTAGCAATTCTTTCCCTTGATTTAAATAGTTTTCCTCAAGGTCTTCAAAATAGTGGTTTACAATTGTAATTGCATCTTCATTCGAGGTAAAACGCTTGCCAGCAAGGATTTTTTTTTTAGATTTGGGAACAGGTAAAAGTCACAGGGAGCTAAATCAGGATAATAAGGTGGGTGGTCAAGCAACTCGTACTTTAATTCGTTGATTTTAGCCATTGTTAAAACACTCTTGTGCACTGGTGCGTTGTCTTGATAAAACATTATTTTTTTGTGTTGTAAGCCAGGACGTTTTTCTCGAATTTGTACATTTAATTGATCTAAAAGGTTGCAATAGTACTCTGAATTTATTGTTTTATCCTTTTGCAGATAGTCAATCAATAAAATACCTTTGAAGTCCCAAAAAACCGTTGCCATAACCTTACCAGCCGATTGAATTGTTTTTGCCTTCTTTGGAGCACTTCCTCCAGCTTCAGTCCATTGTTTGGATTGTTCTTTTGTCTCTGGAGTATAGTGGTGGATCCATGTCTCATCAACAGTTATGAAACGACGCTTAAAATCCATTTAATTTCGCTGAAAACGATCCAAACAAGCTTGAGAAATGTTCATTCTTATGCGTTTTTGGTCGACTGTTAACAAGTCCGGCACCCATCTTGCAGAAAGCTTTTTCATCTGTAGTTCTTCATGCAAAATTAAATGGACTCGATCATTTGAGATGCCCATGATATTAGCCATTTCACGCAATTTTATTCGTCGATCATTTAATACCATATCATGCACTTTGGCTACAATTTCTGTTGTTGTTGCTGTTTTTGGACATCCACTACGTGGTTCATCTTCAATGCTTGTACGACCACGTTTAAATTCAGCAACCCAATTTTTTACTGTTGCATATGAAGGAGCACTTTCACCTAACACATTCACCATATCATTATGAATTTCTTGTCCCGATAAACCTTTTTTATGTAAATATTTAATGACACCACGCATTTCTAATTTTTCCATTGTAAAAAAATCGCGGATGCGTCTTTTGTGAACACCTGTTTCTATATGAAGGAGTTGCCAGATCGAAACAAAATTTAACATGTGTTTATAGCAGAGATGGAAGTTTCCAAAACACTTAACTTTTTTCTGTTTATACCGCGCTTTTTGTGCTAGGCTAAGAACCGTCCACGTATTCGGATGTACTAATAAAATTAGGTGCAAATAAATTTGTTGTCCAAACCGCCTATTTTGTCAACTTATAATTTTGTTTAGAACTGGTCGTTGGTACCAACAATCGGTAATGATATTTAAAAATTTCGTTTAACCAACATGCAAAACAGAATACGAGTAAAAACATAATTAACAAATTTGAAATTATTTATTTTTTGTTTGCTCAAAGTTATCCATTCTTACTCTCTATTTCAGAAATATGTCGGACATACAATTGAAAAATCGCCTCCTAACGCCAAGCGGGTCCGAAAAGTAAACCAATTTAATTTTAATATTGATATCTTTTTTTTTTTGAATGACTCTTTGTTGACGAAAATATCTAAGTCGTCAACCACATATTTACTCGTCTAAATTATTCACATAATTATTATAATTTTAAGTCTTTCATATTGTTAAATTTAAGTGCTTTTAATGTAAGTCCGAGTACTGTAAGTTTACAACGCATATATTTGTGCGTGTACTTATTTGCTTCGCTTTGTTACATCGACGCACTTGTGCGTCCCTACCCTCCTCTCTGCTGCATAAGCTTCATGCGTTACATCGATGCACTTGTGCGTCCCCCACTTCCCTCTTTACCATACGTTCAACACTATGTAAAACTGATCGAACCAAATGTGGGAGCAGAGAATGGGAAGAAAGCAGATAAGTGCACGCACAATCGTTCGAACATGCGTACGTTTGACCACCTGCACATCTAAGTCATGTTTGATCGATGCTGATGTTTGTCGTTTAGGTGGTCAGTGACATCGAACATGTTCGATTACTTGCAGCCGAAGCGAACTTATGTATAAATGTATTACACTATGTACATTATTTATTTGCACAATTTTAAGCTAAACTTCGGTTTGCTTGCTTATATTCTAACTTAATTCGATCTCTCTTTTTTGGACTGTCAAGCAGGAAACATCTTAAGTATCCTACATATCTAATATTATAACCTTTATTACAGCTGTGATAAAATAAATAAATTGTGAAACCTCAGTAAATAACTAAAACATTTTCTTTTCAATTTTCTAAATTCTTGAAATCTATTCAAACTGAATAATTTCTTGAACACTCTTCTTAATTGACGCTAAATTGTTTAATATATTTTTTTTATAAATTAGGCTACATGTACGGAAAACTCTAGTAGACGAACCCACATTCGGCTGTACTGATGGAATAATTGGAGTACACCGAAACACAATTATTCGGTTGCGACAACGAATTTGCTCTCGAAGTGTATGATATGAGGGTGAACAATTGTTCGCCCCCTAGGAGAGACTACGATAAAACGTATGCGTTTTTTATACCCTGTAAAATTTGCAACACTTTGTAATATAGGTAAGCAGGCCCTAAAAAGTATATCGTTGGTTGGATTTATTGTCACGTTAAAAAAGGATGTAAACCGAAAATATGGTTTCAAAAAAAAAACATCCAACAAAGTCGATTTATATTTATTTGTTTTCGGTTTAGAAAAATTAAAATAATTTCCTTTTAGCAAGTGAATATATTTGAAAAGTAATTGTTGCGTCCTTTATGTATTTAAAATAATTGATTGCTATAGTGAAAAATGAAATATGTTGACCCATTGGGAAAAAAGTCTCCCTTCAAGCAACTAAAGGCACCTTTTAAGTACCTTCTCAAAGTTGGAGGTTAAAATACATTTGGCCTGGCCGTAGCTAACGTCGTTTCCTTTTTTTAAATTACTAATTGATCTCGTTACTTCTCTATTTAATTTATTTTGTCGTTCGTGGCAGCTATGGCAACCGTTCGCACATATCCTTGCTGTTTCACCACATGTATGTCGGGGACAAAAGCTAAAAACAACCCACCATTCCCATGACGCACTAGCAGAAGTCGGTACGTTTCAGTGGACAATAAAAAACAGGCTTTATGTTATTGTGGTATATAACAATGCCGCAAACTGAAAATGCTGTTGTATAAGTACATATAAGCGTTTTGCGGTCGCTAAAGTTACAACGCCCAACCAACCGATATCGGACGCAGCAAACGTTGTCACCAGACCACCCACCCACTACTCCATACAACGCATTCGAATACAACCTCCTCCTATGCTCTACGGTCAATCCTCTTGATTAATGTTTAAATTAAATTTTGCGGTTTTCTGTAGATTATTTCGTCTGATAAGGTGCATTTCATGCCTTCGCTATATAAAAATAACGAATTCACCATGAACCAACCGCATATTTTTCTTTTCTGAGGCGAGGAAAAGAGCAAAAGGAAAATCCTCAACTATTATGTGAAAAATGTGAAAAGTCACCGAAATACGCACAACGACACTCTGTGAGTATTGACAGTTTGGGGTCAATATTTATACGTGCCGACAAGCGCTTGGCGGTGCCCCTAAAAATACACCGCGACATATGATGGCAACAAGAAAATTATGAGTAGCACAGACCACAAAAAGAAAATGCCTAAACAAATTTCGATAATTAATCATAAGAATACGATAAAAAAAAGTCAATGTTGTACAAGGGTACAATAATCAGCCGATATGTACGAGTAGTAAGGAATAATAGACCTGTTTCTTTGGCAACTTGGATTAAATGGCAAATATTTAAAAAAAAAAGATTCTTGATTGAGAAAAGAAAGTAAGAATTAAAAGGTCGTTTTGAAAATTGTAAATTTTTGAGAAATCATGCGATCCAAAAATCATTTTACTATAGTGAAAAATGGAGCAAAACTTGTAATCACTAAAAAAGGGTTTAATCAAATATCCTGATTGGCGCCCACACATTTTTCTTTTAAAATGTATGACAAGTATTCATCAAACAATTAAAAAGCTAAATTTTATAACAATTGAATCAATTAAACATTTAATGATGTTTACCAGCATTTCAAATACATTTTCAGTTAATCATTAAAAAAAATTAAATCCAACGAACAACTCTTATCGAAAAAGCGAGTAGTCGGGTATCGCACCTAATATTTCAAGTCAATTTTCCCTTAATATAATTACCTTTTGGTGAATGCAACGGAAAGTCTTCTCATCCAAAGGCATTTTTCTACGACCAAACCATTTGCAAACCTATTTTTTTTCTCTATGTGTACCTTATTTATTATGCCATAGGCCACGTCTTTTACTATCGGGGAACCATTGGCCGTCGTAAAATTCTAAATCAATCTAGCCATGTCCGCCCGCTCGCCTTTTAAAGGCAATAAGCTTGAATCCTGAAATAGTTCACGATGTTGGCTCATAGCCTTAAGGATTTCCCTGTAAGGGATGAAAGCAAACTTAACTAACAAAACAATTTTGGATTAATTTAGAATTTTGGCTAAGTAATAGCCCAGATCTGTGTAGCCCCTTTGGATTCATCGGCCACAATTTAAATCAAAAATATGTCATTTTATACAAATCGGACTGCCGCTTAGAAAAAAAGTCAATGAATACATTAAATTTTCCTACCAACGCTTTAAAAAGGACATTTTTAAAATCTATAAGCCAGAGAACCTGTTGGGATATTGTCACCGAAAATGTTTCCGGCTAAATTTTCTGACGTGGCAAAACAATGAAAATAAAATGTAACGAACTAAGGTGGTCTAAAACTCCTCACCCAGAAAGAGGAATAGGGGCACAAGGCATACCACGAATTGGTATACGCCCGGAAAACCTCTTGGGTCTCGCATATAAAAAATTATCTATGCTATGGAGCAAAGTTGCTAAAGTTATCGTAGCGAGATGTATGGCCTCCAAGCCCATTTTACTCTTTATCATAATTTTATGCTATTACAGTTTAATGACAATTGATATTTATTCTTACAATGCCTAAAGGTTTAAACTTAAAATTGACATTAAAGTGGTGTTTAGTGATTCCCACTTAGATGACCTGGCTTGGAGAGAAAAAATAAGGCAGGGATTATAAATAAACACTAGTTTCTGGTTTATTGTTCATCTACCTTTTTCCTATAAACTCACGCTTAGTAGAATGTAAAAAATCCATTTCACCCACATTTATTTGACATTACAAGGCACATTTCTTAAAGGTTAATGAAACATATACGAAGGTAGGGCGCCAAACAAAGACTAAAAAGCTTCTACGTTGGGCGCCAGGAGCAGAAAAAAAACTTTTTTTTTTACAAAAAAAAAAACTATTTGCAGTGTTTACAACTTCAACCATTTTTTCCCATAAACTCAGGCTTAATGGGAACAGAATGTAAAAAAACCATTCTCACCTACACAATTAAATAGTCTGATATTACAAAGCACATTTCTTAAAGCTGAATGATTCATAAACCTACGTTGGGCGCCAATTTTCCGCAAGGAATCTATACGCCATGTTGACAGCTTTAAAGTAAAACGAGTAATAAAGTTTCAGTCGGTTGATCCGACTTGCATATACGAGTACCCTCTTCCCAATATGGATTTTTAATTTTCCAACGTTCTGATTTCATTAAAAAGCCGTAAAACGTCTTTTGTGTGGAAGGTAATAGAATGGGGCGGCCATGCGAATATCATAAGTGGGCGAAATGGCGCATTTGTGCCAGAAAAAGGCATGTCGCCCACTGTTTTTGTACACCATTTCATGCACTAGGAGACAAGTTATAAGGGTTCTTATCTGTTTTGAAACAGGGTCATTTGTGAGGTAGGTTCCAGAAAAGGCGTGGGTAGAAATCCAATTATTTGTCCTTATAACATTGTTTTTATATTTTAATTTTAAGCTAGATCGTATGAATAACTTATCAAAAATGGCAGAATTGTGCATTTGCATGGGAGTTACCAGAATGAGGCGGGTCAACGACTTATTTTTTATATGTAAGGTACAAATACGGTTTTAAAATATTACGGTGTTCATAATTTAATCCAGTTTTCCACAATGTGTGACAAGTAATGTGGGTTCCAATCTGCACAAAATATAGTATCATTTGTGTGGGAGGTAACAGGGGGGAATTGGCTGAAAGTCCAATTTTCTGCCATCTAGTTTGCCTTTTAACTTCATTCCTAAGTAAGTGCAACAAGTATTAACGATATTACGAGTATAAGTATATTAAAAGTGGGCGTATGTTACTTCGATGTGAAAGCTTTCGGAGGGGTAAGGCGATATGGCACATTTTCAATTCCATAGGCAGTTTTGAAAAAATATCAGGGCATGAAATATTGGTAATGCTAGCTCCTTTTGAGAGCTATCGTGTGAACCAGCCGCGGCAGACGTATATGGCCCAAATGACTTTAAAGGTCATGAAACGGATTTGGTCAAAACTTTGTAGGGTCTAAACTACTTTTTGTTGATGCCTAACACTTTTTGTCCGTACCAAATGATACTTTTAAACCCTTTTTACCCAGTAGGGTGAGGGTAAACAAAATAATTTACTATTTTTTGTTTTTACGAAGATTCCATATGCAATCTGTTAAACAGTATTAATGCCATAAACTAGGGATTCTTCTTAAGACAGATTAATATTATTTTGCTCAACCTATTATGGTTGAAGGTTCTAATGGATGGGTATTGATCGCCATGTACCCCTTACAAACAACCAACCACCCTATTGCTTACCTTAATCACAACTCATTTTGATTTACATTCCAAGGGCTTTGCCACAACGCTCAGTATAAACACAATAGTTTAGCAACAGCAGCAGACGGTTTCAATTAATTACATAATTCTGTGTTATTGAAACAAAGAAATACGAATCTAGAGAATCCGCATAAATCAAAAAGGATTTCAACTGAACTGCAAAAGATACATTTTCAAAATAGTCATTATGTATTTTCGCGCAACAACACCGCCAAATACAAATGTCATGTTAAATGTCAATGGCAGAAAAATATGTGCAATTACAGCAACAAACGAACGGAGGCCATTTATTTTGAAACAGATTTGCAGGTACACTCGTAGTTGAGCAACCAATCATTTAGCTGGGAATTTATTTACAATTGCAACACCCGGCCCTCGCCTGCCTCTACGGTCACTTACACTCTTGTGAGTGCAGCGTCGGTTGTTTTGCTTAAAATTATTAAAATATTATTTGGTTTTTACATTTCCGTGTAAATGACAATTAAATAAAAACATAAAATATGCTGAGAAGGAAAAACATTAAAACCTAAAAAAGGCAACATTTTTTACAGCCGTACGCGCTGCTATTGAATAGTCGTTCGGTTTGACATTTTGCGAACAGTTGTGCTGTAAAATCTAATATTGAAAAAAAAACACAGAACTAGAGCAAAAAAACAACGTAGACGGTACAGACCTATTACAACTAAAATGTTAAAATGTGTAAATATTTTTGGTTATTTTTTGTAAAGGCCCATTTTAACATGTACTTTAACAATTTGCCTAAAAGTATGCCGTTTTTTTCACTACACTAGGATATTAAAATGCCATCAATTGTTTATGTTATCTAGTTATGGAGTACAAATCATAAAATTCGCAATCATACGAGTAGTTTGTAATGTTCATTCACCTCCTAGACAAGATTCTACTTGAGGTAAATTCTAAACTTAATCAGTGAAAGTCTAAAGGTACTTACTAACTCTTTACACAAGTGGATTTCGCATTAAACTTACCTAAAATGAAATAAAAAATATGAATTAATTATTAAATTTGTGTTAACCAAATTATTTTTCTCAATAAAAGAAAGAAGGAAAAACAAATCTTAGCAAAAAGATACATGTTCAAACGACTTAATTTCATTACAAATGAATTTTAGATATAACGAAAATTAGAATACACATGTGACATACAGGCCTCAAAGGCATAAAGCCGGAGAATGATAAATGTTTATACAAAACGGACTAAACATATGTTTTCCATCTAAAAGAATTGCTGTCGCATCATTCACAACGCAATGAGAAAAACAAAAGACGAACCAGCTACGCCCATCAGAACGAGTATCACGAACCGAAATGTACATGTTTGGCTATAAAATGAAAATGAATAAAAATGATGGCTGGCTTTCCAACAGCTCCTCCTGGCTCGCGGTCACATATGGATCACACGAAGCCATATCAGCCAGCCAACCAGCCCGACAGTCAGTCACTCACGTCTTTAACATTTCAATTTACGCACTGAAAAATGACATTCTCCTGACTGGTGGCTGAAGATGTGACACTTTGTTGTGACACGATGACATTGTACGCACCGTCATAAATGTGAAAACAAATTTGCATGAAACGCTCGCAGGACACCTCACGCACGCCGGATAGACGAAAGCTAGGATATCTTCAACAAAAAGCAGCGAGAACAAATTCCCAGCTACTCTTGCGCTTAATGGCATGGCAGGGGGAGCACACGGGGTCTTGTTTCACCAAAACGAAACGTAATAAAATTAAGAATTCCATAATGTGACAAGCAGCATTGAAATGTGTACGAGACATACAACACCGCCCCCTGGTGGAAATTTGTTTGCCAAACCATTACGAGGGATTTCCTCTGTTAAGGCAACACGTAATTCCTACATAGAACCAAACAATATGCGATACTGAAGATGAAAATAATAAATGCAGTCTGTCATACTGCTGTCTTCCCAGTGTGAACTCAGCCCAGCGCCCCATCTCCAAAGCAGCTTGCCCACCGTCCCACACTCAACCTTCAGCAGGGGAAAATGTAATAAAGTATGTTAAGTTGTTAAATGAAGAATAGGTTTAGAGAGCGAAGTAGAGCTCACTACGTGACTGGCATTTTTGTATTGTCTTTGTGCTCTCCATCCATTTCGTAAATGAAGACATTAGTTGGCGACGGAAAGCCTGTTGTTGCTTCAAGGAGACATGCGGAAAAACAATTTCACAATTTAGTGGAAACTAAAACAAAAAACAAAAACTGAAAACTTAATAGACCAAAGCACAATTTTGTAGTCATATTCGTTTTTAAATTTAAAGCCTTAAGGTAGGCACTAGTTTATTCAATATCAATTTGACCTAATTGTAGACTAGAGCACAAAATATGCAAGGAAATGTATGCAATACAATAAATCGCAATACAGCAGCGCCAAAAAGAAATCTATAACGGAGTCAGAAAAGGGCGTCACAGACACGCCCACTAATCGAATACCTTCACAGAAAAATTACTACTCGCTGTATAAGCTTCGGTTTGGCAAGAAATTACTTATTTGGTTATAGTTATGTTCAAGATCTTCAAATAAATTAGTAAAATGGCGCCCAACGGCGTAGTCATACTTTAAAGTACTGGTGGAAAAATAAAAAATATAAAATCGATATTTAAGATATTATCTAAGATATTTGTATGAACGACATTTTACAGAATGAGAATAATAGCGTCCAACGGCGTGCAGTTGGGAACAAAAAAATAACCAATCAAAGTCGACATTCATAGGTATATGTGACAGCGCATAGAGAAGGTCCCTTTAAAAAAAATCTATTTTCATTTGTTTTCTTTTTTTGATGTGGACAACATCTGAGCATCGAATGAGACCGATCCCATGACCCAAAGTGTTCCCTCCTAGAGATATGCGCGTTTTATGAAAGTGAAGTCGACGATTCTAAGCGCAAATAGAAAGGGACCTAATATTTAAAATGGCTCTCCTGAACAAAACTGGTTTTTAACCTTAGGTCCCTTTCTATTTTGCGCGTCACATATGTTTTCTTTTTTGTAAAAATCGCAAAAATAATACAAATACAGGCTATATCAGGAGGCAATAAAAATACACTATCATATTTGCAGTAAAAATATTTCAAAGAATTGAAAAAACCGCCTAACGGGGTGCCTTTTCTGCAAAATACAGTTGTGGAAATATGATTGAGCTAGAAGAATAATTGCGTAACGGCGTAAATATCCCTTAAAATAGACTTGTAAATAAAAAACATTCAAAGTCGACAATCGCGCAATATTTGTATTGAATTTTGTAGCCATGATAAAGTTTTATTACCAATGAGAAAAAATATCGCAGAGTAAAATATACACATTTAAAAGTTGGAACAAAGGAGTAAGTTCTTTCAAATCAGTAAGCTACTATCTAAAGATGTACAATTTGAAAATGTTTCAATAATAATAAAATTACATATTTGCATTAGATATATTTTAAAGAATAAAAAATGGCGCAGTTTTTCATTAAAACACACGGCTACCCAAAAGATTATTGGCGCCCAAAGGCGTAATTAGCTTTCAAATTAAAGTAAAGTAAATCCTAATAATATTAGAAGTTTTAGAAGTATTTATCTACGAGTGGCGCCCAACGGAGAGCTCCGAATACTTTCCCTAAGCAAGGGATTTTTATTGAATTCCTTTGAATTTGATGTATTCTGAATAAGTTGAGAAACATGCCAGCATATATCTAAAATTGGTACAATAATGATTCATGAATTGGCGCCCAAATGTTATCTTTGTATTTTCTAACGTAAAATTAGTTATTTAATAAAAAAATTATTGGATTTTCTTACGAAAAGGCATAAGCTCCAATTAATGGGTTTAAAAGGTGAGAAGCATACTCTTGAAATCTATGATATAATTATTTCATGAATTGGCGCCCAAACGGCAGCTATGTTTTTTTCAATGTGCAAATAATAATTTAATTCCAAAAAAAAATGTGATTTCTTACAAAGATCAACGATTTTCTAAATCAAGTGGTTTTTCAAAGTAGTTTAAAATTCTGGCGCCCAACGGACTCATGAAATGTTTATAAAATGTTCTACAACGACCTTAAACAAATATTTAATACGATTTTATCTTGAGTTTGGAAATAAAATACACGGAGCAGTTTGACGCGAGTGCTGCTCTGCATAGTTCCTCATGCGGCAAGTAAACACACACTTTGCGGCTCTTTTTTTCTTTCGAAGTTTTTCCCCCACATCAATTCATGAACGTGTGAATTGTGCATTACTCCATATGCAAGTCTATCGATTTTTGTATTTGTTGTTGTCAGAAAATAAGCTTGATATAGCCATAATAAGGATCTTTGACATGTCTTTGCTGGGCTGAGTTCCACGTCAAACAGGATAAACTTAAAATTATTTTTTTTTACCAAATATTCATAGTTGCTGATGAGCAAAATTATGAACTCTTACTATGTTTCTACAATACACGAGTATTCATGTATACGCCCAAACGAATAAAAGTAGATATATTCAACTATATTTACATACAAATATACATAGCCATTGAAATTCTAATTCAAGCACCATGCATTTTGGCCCCTTTTGCTACTGAAGGACTCACATTAGAGTGGAGTGAAAACATGCTTTTTTATAATTTGAAAAAGTTAACCTCGGAAAGAGATGTAGTCTGGGGTCCTAAAGAGGGGAAAAATAAAGAAAAAAATTTAAAAAAATTTTTAGGGGTCGCGCCTCTCCCTAGAAATTTGGAAATTATCGCTATTTTGGCGTTGATTTTAGAAAAATCCTAAAAATTAACGACTTAACTTATTCGAAATTTTTTTTAGCTTGTTCAGTGCCCAAACAAAAGTATTTGAGGCAAATATGAGGATAATCGACTAATATTTGTAGCTTTGGTGGCGATTTCATTGTTCAGTCAATTTTCTGAAGAAGGGACGATTTGACTTATTTTACTTTTTGAAATTTTTGAACAATGAGAAAATTTTTTTTAAATTTTTTCATGCCCTTATTTCATTGTTTACGCTATTGCAAACAATTATTGACATAAAACTTTTTAGGATTTTTCTAAAATCAACGCCAAAATAGTGATAATTTCCAAATTTCTAGGGAGTGGCGCGACCCCTAAAAATTTTTGTAATTTTTTTTCTTTATTTTTCCCCTCTTTAGGACCCCAGACTACATCTCTTTCCGAGGTTAACTTTTTTTTTTGAATTTCACTCCACCCTAACTCACATATTAATTTATTTTTTTTTAAATTTTCTAAAACCATTTTTATATTCAAAGAATGGCAAAAACCCACCCCAGTCGCCTTAGCCACAAAACGTATTTCCACTTCAAAAAGCAACAACTGCCATAGCAGCTCTGCCCAGCCAATTAATTTAGCATTAATATATGCTATATTTTCCGGCTCTTGAGATAAGCCCCACATTTATATGCAACATTTTATGATGCAAACATTTCCAGTCTAAAACTTAGTAAGAACGGAAAATATTTTGGTAAGCAAACAAAAAAAAAGAAGAATCTTGGAGGGAAGACCTACATAAAACGAAACTTATTAACAAACAAATTAATATTCAGAACATGCCATAAACTTGACATGAAAAAATTGTCGTAGCATACTTTAGGGCATGTTAAGCAGCACAATTTATTGCCACATTTTCGGAGGTCAAGCAGACGGTAGACAGATGACAATGACAATATTGTGATAAGTTCGTTTTTTTTTCGGAACGCTTGTTGTGAGATTATAAACAAGATATGTGGTGCATAAATGGTTTTCACAAAAAATAGCAACTGTTTCTAGAATGAAAAAAATTGATATTGTCTAGTTTAAGGGGCAGAAAGTCTGTGGGTAAAGTTTTTCAGTCATTATGAGCATGAATTGACAAAATATTAACTAGAATTTTGCATGAAATGATGATGATGGTTATTAATTATAAAACTTAATTGTTGCTCAGTTGGTTATTTTCATCTAAATGTCTTTACCGTAAATTCGTTAGTTGCAAAATGGGATTTTAAAGTTTTTTAAAAGAGATTGATTTTTTGCTTTACTTTTTGTCGAGTTTATAAACTAGGCATGATAAATAATTTATCTATCAAACTGTAATTCGACGATGTTAAATCAGTACTTATGAATTTAGTTTATAACAAATATGTTGGCTTTTTGTTTTGAAAAGAAAAACATTGCATCTTTTTAGGCCGGGTAAGCCATAATTTTTTTGCATACTATCAGGCAACTGGCGTACAAATAAATTTTATTGCCTAATTGTAGGCAGGATAAACTAAAATTGTGTTGCATACTTTCAACTTCAAGAATAAAAGAGAAATCCCTATATAGCCAACTTTGTCGTCTACTTCTAGAAGCCAAACAAATACAAGTATTGTGGCATACCAAGGGGTGTGTATACAAATGGGGCAGCTGAAAATGTATTGAGCGAGGAAGGAATCAGAACGTAATTCGAAATTTGTTTGTCAAAATTGTTGGTCGTAGCGCTTTCAAGAATTTCAAAGGAATGTGGGGCATGTGGTTAACGCTAAGAAGCCAAAGATATTGTTAAAGAGGGCGGTTCAGGTTTGGCAAAAAATTATCTACTTTGGGTATGTAATATATAAAGGGGTTATTGTCTGTAAAAAAAAGCAGCAAACTAGGGATGGGTTTTCGGCCTTTAGAAGCAAGTGGCCGAAAAAACGGCCTATGTTGTTACTTATATATTGTCATCGTTTTGTATATATAAAAAATAAGAATCAAGTGGCCGAAACAACGGCCTATGTGGTTACTTATATATTGAGTTACTTATATAAAAGAGTTGCCAACCATTTGTTTATAAGAAAACGAGCATGAAAATTACTGACTTCTTTTTAGCCTGATTAGACGACAGAATGTGTTTGCCCTACAAGTCATTTTTGGTCTTCAACTTTTCATTTTCACATATTGCATATGTATTTGGAGTTATTTTTTCTAAATCCTATCCATATCATTTTTCCATACAAATCTGATTATTGTTTGGCAACTTTAACTTTTTAAATATAAAGAAAAAACGAGCGCGAAAACTACCAGTTTTCGTCAGTCTGAATGGGTCGTAACACCTTACATTTTCCGTCTGCTGCTGCTAACATGGCTGCACGGCAATGTGTTGCTGCTATTTTTAATGCACCGTCTTAACGAGTGTGGAATTATTTTTATATTTTTCTATAATCGCCTCGATAGCTGTTGTTGTTTTGGTTTTTTTAATTTGCTGCTAATTGGCTTTGGGCCAATACCATTTCCACTCTCTTAATAATTTTTCGTTATAAATTTTCATCGTCGGGTACTTAAGACAATTACCAAGATATCTATCGCATCCAATACCATCCAATCCGTTCAATGATGCTCCACATGAAATTGAATTTGCTGTTTCCACATGCTGCTGTTTGTTGTTCTGTTTCAATTTGCAGCAACAGCATTTGATTATAAACAAAAAACGAAAAAGAAAATTCAGAAATTCGAAAATTTCTAAATACTTTTTATGTGTGCTTGGTGCGAGTGTATTTTATTTTTAATATTTCGAAATTGAATAACAACTAAAATCGTATGAAAAATATTTCAAGGTATTTTTATTAATGAGCTAATCAAAAACACCTGAGAATTTTCTTTTTTTGTTTTTGAGTGTGTGTCGGGTATTTGGGCACTACGACGAGGTGTTGGGAAAACAGATGAAAGAAATTGTTTTTTAATTAAGACCACGGCTAAGAGAGGTAAATATTTTTGGTTTTGACAGAAATCGTATAAATAAAGCGGAAATTATTTCAAGGCAACTGCACTATATCAACTTTTAGGAATGAGTAAATTACAAAATTATAGTCCGTAAGCGATAAAAATTTAGAACCTCGAGCATCACTTTAAAGGGAATGCCTTAACAACAGGTTTTTATTGAATGGCAAAAAAACAAAGAGTTTGTATGATAAGTACAACAAAACAAGAATGTTTTCTTTAACAAGGTACAGGTCTGGTGGTTGTTACAAATCAACCAATGAACAGGATATTAATCTTCCAACGCATACTGCGGACAGTAACAAAAATAATAACAAAAAAACATCTAAAATCCAGCATGGCCGACTTTGGGAAAAGCTTACACCACGTCGCTAAGGATAAGGTACCCCACCTCCGCCTGAAGGTTAGGCAGGGTCGGACTTATGATCCTACTTCTAGAGCGAAAAGGACATATAAAAAGCAGACCGTACCAATTTCATCGGCGATAATTATGGATCATATATAACGCACTTTGCTCCATTTGAGCTAGATAAAATTAACCATATGGACTCTAGATCAGCAAGATCGTAAACAGAGAAAGACCTTTGTGTGGGGACTTTCAAAGACACGGAAGATCCATATGGTCCCATTTCAGCAGAAATTGCTGAGTTCACAATTTAAGCAAAGTTTATGCAATAAGTGTCAAATGAATTTGGGTTCTTATCTACACTGTGACAGGGTTATTCGTGTGGGAGGTACAAGAAGGGGTGTGGTTTAGCATCCATAATTTTGTCACCTTATTAACCTTACTTAGCTCTATTGATAAACATTGATTTCAAGTCTGATCGAATAAAGAGTATTAAAATAATATTATGCGAAAACAAAAGTGGGCGGTAAGGTGCATTTGTATGTTAGGCAACAGAATTTGGGCGTGTCAACAACATTTTTAATATACTCGTACAAAAAATAAAGTAGTTGACAATATGAACAAGTTTCAAGCAATAAGTAAAAGCAATGTAGCTTCTAATATGCGCTGGAACAAGATCATTTGTGTGGGAGCTACCAGAAGGGGCGTGTCTTTTACTTCTATTCTTGACCCAGCTTTCCTTGTAACTGAATTCTTAACAGGAACACTAAAACTGGGGGAAATGGTACATTTGTGTGATATGGCCCATTTTTAATTATAAATGTAACTATTCTATACAGAGTTATTTCTTCAGGACAAAAAAAAAATATAAAAATTCAAATTAAGCGTGGAACCTTTATTGGTAATTTGAAAGGACATTTTATGGCATTTATTTTTTGAAAATAATTAACTTCAACTGTTGGCAACTGTATTAAGGAAATGAGCGTTCGGTGAGAAACGGGAAGATCCGCTGTTTTCGACCAAAATTTTGTTCAGAAATGAGGCCCATTTCTGGCAAAGTCAATAAACAAAATTGCCGCATTTGGGCTGAAGAGCAACAAGAAGTGGTTCAAGGGGTGCCAGAAGAAAACACGGTTTGGTGCGATTTAAAAGCTGATGGAATCATCGGTTCATATTTTTGGAAAAATGATGATGGCCGGAACGTAACCGTGATTGGTGCTCGCTATTGCGCCATAATATCGATCTTTATGCTATCTGAAATTGAAGCCCGTAATCTTAACGACACTTGGTTCCAAAAGGACGGTGCCACTTGCCATACAGCTGCTCAAACATAGGATCTATTGAGAAGTCATTTCGAAAAGCAGCTAATTTCACCTTTTGGACAGACAGAGTTGGCCGCCTAGATCGAGTTATATCACACCTTTAGACATTTTTCTTCGGTGTTAAGTAAAGTCCAAAGTCTAGGCTGACAAACCAACTACGATGCAGGTTTGGGAAGTGTTACGAGTGTCATTAAAGTCATACCGGTCGAACGAGTCATCCAAAATTGGACCCTCAGAATGGAAACCCTGAGGCGTAGTTGCGGCCAACATTTGAAGGAAATTATATTCAAAAACTAAATGCCATAAAATGTCCTTTCAAATTACCAATAAAGATTCCACACTTGATTTGAATTTTTATATTTTTTTTTGTTCTGAAAAAATACCTCTAGATGGATCACCTTTTATAAGCCATCATTATGCAAAATTTTAGTATCCTATGTATTTTCTCCAGGGTTGACCGATATCGTGCTTTTAATAGACACACAGATCAACATGCCTTGATAGTATTAGAATTATACGATGATCAATAATATACATAGGGCCTCCCATCAATATTTTGTAGTGTTGCAAACGGAATGACAATTTTAGTATACCATCCAGTCTTCGGTGGAGGGTATAGAAACATTGCGTCTAAACAAGCCGTACAACGACGCAATGTTCGAAGTTGTAACAAATTTGGCTAGTAGGCTAACGCACGAAGAGTGTTCACCAATTAGCCGCCGTGATCGTCTGACTTGGTTTCATTTAGTTTTTTTCAAGGACAACGTCAAGTCCATAGATTACGCTAAAGTCAACTAGTTTAGACTAGCTCGAGGCCAACATTAGATAACTTTGCCGACACAACACGGCCAACAATGGTTCAAGTAACCAAAAAATTAGACCTAATGCTTAAAGCACTACTAGCATAACCGAGCCAGACACTTGGAGAACTTGATATTTCCTACTTAATAGCATTAAAGATAGTGCTAGATAGTGTCTATTGGATATTTCACATTGTTGTTGTGTAATGTGAGTTTCTGTTTCTACCTTTTTTTTGCTCGCTCGGTACTTTCTGCGGGAAAGTACGACATTTACAAAATCCCCAAAAGTAGACATTACAATTAGTATGGAATATACAGCATAGCCTTTTCTTTTGTCTGTTTTTAAAAACCTAAAACTGATTCAAAACGTACTTTTCAGAATTCTACTTCTTATATCAAGCGATGGCTAGCCTAGCATTATCCTTGCTTTCTTTTAAAACCCTGCAGTTAATCGATTCATACACAAATATCCTAAGCATATCCGTCAGGCGCTAGTGACAGTAAAGCGGTAAATTCCCTAATCTACACATAGACTTTAGGCCCTACTCTCGCAGACGATGTAAATTTTGAATTTAATTATGCAACCTGAGTGAAGCCAGCCATGCCCTTCCTCGTGATAATACAAAGTGAAACAAATAAAGTAATCATCCAAAATATTAATTAAAACTGACAAAGGCGCTATAAAGACGACGCCACCCACCCACTTCCAAAATAAAAATTCTTCATTTGAAGAGCAAACAAAAAATACATAAATGCGCATATAATTATTAGATTTTATTTTCTTCTGTTGCTGTTCGGCGAAAGAAAAAAAACAAACGACGTGATGTCAAGTTATACCATATTAAACGTCAATTTCGTCGCCGCAAGGGCAGGCAGACAGACATGTCGCCCAGCAACTTCAGTGAAACCCAGCAGAAGAAAATATTTACACAAAATAAAAAAAACACGCCATACGTTTCCAGTATGCTAAGAATATAATTAAAATGCAAAGCACATACTGTATTATTGTTAAAAACAAAACCCACTGACTCCTACCCTCGACACATCGTGATCAGATCGAAAAGGAATAATGTCAAAGAAGATGTAAGACGATGTACGCGTAGGCATCCAAAGATGCCGGGTGTAACAAGTACAAAGCGCAAGGGTTGTTGGCAATTTTTCGCCGAGTCTGGGAGTTATTAAGTACGAGAACATGTAATGAATATGGCAGACTCGAAAAGGGGCCATGCATATTAATAGCATTAGCGCTTATTATAAAAATATAGCATAATTATGGGCTGTGTATGCATGAAGAGTTAAAGGGTTGCTTCCTTACACACTCAACGTCGAAATAAGCAACAAAGGTGAAACTTCTCTCAAATCCAAGAGCAGTGCGCGGTACAAAATCGTAGGCTTCCAGGGAGAAGCGAGTGATTTAAGGTTTCGCTATGCTAGCCTAAACTTGATGATTTAACTCTGGACACCTTCGTGGAACTTCTGACAGTTTGTTATGGTACAAATTAGCAGTTAGTTAATACTTATATATAGTCGAACTTAGCTGCATCGGCATGATCATTATGGTCTTGCAAGGAATCGTGGTGCACGTACGCTAGATTTAATTTACAGCCTAAAAGTAGACAATACTTTCCACATCCGAAAATTATTCCAGAGGTCGGACAAAGCACAGACGAATTTCGCTTAAGGTAGATCTAGATAATCGTGAAGATCTAGACATGCATTTATAATACTACATTTATGTTCGACTTAATTTTTAACATTTACCAAAAAGTAGGCAATACTTTCCACAAAAATGCAGTAATGGAAGATTTTGACAAACTAAAGGTCGGGCGAACCACAGACAAAATTAAGGTAGATCCAGGCAATCGTGGAGTTTTAAGCATGATACTACTGCTTGTACATGTGACGCTGCCTTAAAGAAGGCAAAACATTCCACAATCGTGGAGTTCTGAGCATGATACTTCTGCTTGTACATGTGACTTTGCCTTAAATTAGGCAAAGCTTTCGACATTCGAAATTTGGCTATGGTTCACCCAGACAATCTGGAGGCTCACATTAGAAATTCGCTTACAGTAGATCCAGACGTTAGGGGAGGTTTAAGCATACTACTATTGCACTCGATTCAATTTATTACGAATAAGAGCCTAAAAGCAGGCAATACTTTCGATATCCGAAATTTAATTATGATAGATTTACGCAACACAGCGATCGGGCGGCTCACGGTTGAAATTCACTTTAGAAAGATCTAAAGGCCAGCTGTCCCGTCCAAGCAACAAATGAATTTTTAATTTTGGTTAAAATTTTTACTGATTGTCACTAAAAAGTACAAGCCTAAGAACAGGCAGCATTTAATACTTCCTAAACCCCAAAGGCTGGGCAGACCAAGGCATATGCGTTTTTCACTTTATAGTTTGTTTCCTGTAAGGGACACGTTTTTTTTTAGTTTAGAGTCAAGGAAATTATTTTTACTGATTGTCAAACTGACTGTTTTGTTATAAATGACAGCCTCAGAGAAGGCAACAAGAAATGATCAAGAGAACAGGCCGATCAAGTTACATTGGATTTTTCTTTTGAATTTAATATATGGGTACTATAGTTTTTATTGAGTGTCAGAAAACGGTGTTTTGGGTTGATTATCAGCCTAAGAGTAGGCGACACTTTACCTTTCCGAAAATGTCGTTAAATAAAACTATAGATTTATCTTCTTCAGCACACATGGGAACATTTATTTTACTACAACCTTAAAGTTACGATATTTACTGATTGCCACGCAAAGGGTTTTGAAGCTAATATCAGCCTAAAAGTAAGCAACAAATTTCTCTTTAGAAAGAGTCCTGTAGTAGAATAAAACAGTAGCCAGAGATAAATCGGAGGCAAACGAAATCTGAGCTATTATTTTTAACCCAGTCACTCGCGTTTTTTTTTTGTTTTGGGACGAATTCAATCCAGTCAGTTTTACTGATTGGCAGAGAAAATGTGTTTTGCTTAAATTACCAGCCTTAAAGTGGCCAGAATTTTTTAATTGTGGACATGTTTATTAATGGATTAACAGTTGTTCTAGAAAGCACAATTCATTTGAGAACAGCAATAGCAGCATTTTTGAATTCTAGTATTATAGAAGATATAACGTTTATCTAGAAAGCACATGGTCGAAATCATATGGAAACTTTTTCTGAGGTAAGACCACAAGGATTTTATTTTTACTAATATCAACCAGCCTTAGAGTAGGCAACTGGTCAGTTGGACCAAGTCACATAGGACATGTCAAAGGATCAATAGGCGATATTGCCAGTTATATAGGTTTTGCTTAATTTACCAGCCTAAGAGTAGGCAAGATTTTTTCTTTTGGTCATCACTGTGCATCCATTAGCTCGAAATTAGAGTCTAACACAACTGGTAAAAAATTAACTTTCGAAGTGAATAAAATTTGAGTTTAAATTTAAATAATTTTAGGACTTTATTTTAATATAAAAAAAAAAATATTTTGCTAATGAATCCAATACCGATTTAGGAGCTCATCACCGACTCCGAGGCGCTGATTGCCACACTTGCTGCACTCCAGATGTTTTAAAATCCTTGTTTGACACAGCTGTTGTAACTTTTGTGAAATCCTAAAAGCAGGCAACATTTTTTTTAAAATACACTTAGCTAAAGACAATGCAAACAGTTTCACAAAAAGTATGCAACACGGTTTTTCCAGCGGTGTATTTTGGGAATTTGAATACCGGCCTGAAAGTAGGCAACATATCATTGTTTTTAGTAATACTCCTGGTAGAGGAACATGTTCCCTCACACAAAGGAAGTCTAGTTGAAACAATAGAAAAACTCAAGCTCTAGCGATATTGGGAGTGACCATGAATATAATTTCAAATATATGCTATTAGTTCTGTAAGCAAAACTTTGGATATCCCAGCTTCAAATCAATAGTCTGAGCTAAATTATGAAATCTGTTTCATGCTAAGTAAGAGTAATAATTATGAATTCGCTATTTCTCCACAATACATCCTTATTTTTTTTGACAAGACTTCTCTGAATTGAAGATTTAACCATATCCTACAACTACTCGCAATGCCAACTTTATTTTTTAGTCGACTACAACAGTGTTGCGAACATGCACGCCGCTAACAACAGGATTACATTTTTCATCATTTAGCAAAAATTTATTAGATATAGAATCTCGACCCTTGTGTGGCACGGTCAGTCTCAGTCGCGCCTGCAAAAGTATATTATAAAAATCTGTTCTTGTACTGTATAGCACACATAAATCTAAACCATTGCTGAGACCACACTAACGCGTCAATATTGTTTTACGAGTGCACAATTATTCATAATATCTGCCATTAAGAAATTGTTGCCACCGCTGTTGCTGCAAAATCGTAAGAAAGACCGGGGCAGATCGCAGGGAACGAATAGCATCAGCCAACAAACCATACGGTTTATAATATTAACGCTGACATTATTGGACATTATGCCAACAGTTGTCATAATTTATGACAATTATGATGGTGGCAAGTGTGGCCAAAACAAACAGAACAAAACGGCGGCGTCTATGGGCTTAACGTTTCATGCGAGATCTGCCCAAAGTTTTTGTTTCGCCTGCATGTGTTGCATGCCACATATGTATATATAAAATAACTTGAATAATATAAGAGAATTTTCGCAAGATAAAATTGTTTATAGTTATGCAGAAGGAATTACACAAAAATATATTTTCAAATATAATCCAAACTGCCCTGCAATATAGGAATTTTCATAAAGTTCTGCTCATAATTAATTTTTTTTAATTCGTCGTATGTCACTGATACACTGGCTAAGAGACTTTAGCTTGTGGTTGAGTAAGCGGTCCCAAAGTTCCCAAAGTACAGAAAAGGAAATTTGAATACAGTTTCGTTCAGGAGAGCCATTTTAAAGATTAGGTCCCTTTCTATTTGCGCTAAGAATCGTCGACTTCACTTTCATAAAACGCGCATATCTCTGGGAGGGAACACTTTAAGGACATGTCAGATGTTGTCCACATCAAAAAAAAGTGAAAAGTTGATGAAAAGTTTTGTTCAGGAGAGCCATTTTAAAGATTAGGCCCCTTCCTATTTGCGCTTAGAATCGTCGACTTCACTTTCATAAAACGCGCATATCTCTGGGAGGGAACACATTTGGGGGATCGGCCTCATTCGTTGCTCAGATGTTGTCCACATCAAAAAAAGAAAAAAAATGAAAATTGATTTTTTTACCCTTAGGTTCCTTTCTCTGTGCGCTGTCACATATGCAGTATTAAAGATACAGGGTTATACATGATTCTAAAAATGTGGTTATCTAAATCATATTTTGCCTAGAAGTAATTCAGGTTTCTTAAGATCTTCTGCACAAGTAGCAGTACCTAAAAGTATGCAACACTTCGAATACCTGGAGTCATTTAAGCATGTTTTTATCAAAAGTTTCTGTTCCGGTTGCCAATTTAAAGTTACCTCAAAAAACTCATCACAAGGTAATCTCTAACCAATAAAGGTCATTGGCAATTGGTCTACATTTTAAACGAAATAAAAGAAACGTTTTTTTTAGAAAATGTTCTCCGTTATATTCCTAGAGGGATATTGAGGAAAACTCGTGAGAAAAAACTTTTGAACAATTGCCAGTAAAACGTGTTAAGCACGATCTGGGGATCTGTAGAGAATGAAGTGGATCTAATTGAAACTAAAAATAGATTTACTTGTTTCTTAATTTTAATAGAAGCCATGCCTTCTTGCCCGTCTAATGGGGACATATTCGAAATAATATCGAATTAAAAATTGTACATCACATTTTCTAAATTTACAAAACCAAACAGGCCAGCATCGTTCAAAATTTCAGGATCCTAGGTTGATTCGTTTCTCCGCTATTATGCTCTCAACATACACTCGGGCGGACAGTCGGACATGGCTACGTTTATAGGGTCTTCGCTTCATATTTCAAGTTGTTTTGGGGTAGGAAATAAAAACATAAGACTATCTTATTCGACTTTAAGCTGCATGCCTTAATCTTATGAATAAACAAATTCATACAGAACTCAGTTCACTGACTTTAGCGAAGTTAGCCGTTTACTCTTCAAAGGATTGTTAAATATTTTTTAAAAAATATGTAATACTTTACCCACATATGCCGATTACAAAATTAACAGAAACTTACCTAAAATGAAAAGAAGGAGGGAAATCGCAATTAGAATATGATGTAAAAGTCAATAATAAAGTTTGGTAAATAAAATACGCTAAGAGACCTGAACTGATACAAAAAAAGCAAACTCGAACAGTGGCATACATTAAGGGGTTAACATTTTGTTGCCTTTTTCTAGAAACAAGAGTTTGATAATGAATCTATAATATGAAATCTATTGAGAAATCGATTTTATAATAGAATACAATAATAGTTTCATGTTTAGATCCATTTACTGTTTAAAAGAAAGAAAATCTTAATTGTAGCATACATTATTTTAAATATTGTTGCATATTTTTAGGAACGCAAGAGTTTTAAAATGAATCTTATATACGAGATCTATTGAGGACTCCATTATAGGCTACAGGTAACTGTCAATTCTACTTGATTATCACCAATATGGCCTGAACCACAGTGATCCATAGCACTGGGGTAAGCTATAATGCGACTTTCAACGATCCTTCAGATAAACAGATTTAAGGATCAGCTGCGCGGGCTTCACCTAACTCTTGGTGAGAGGTGAGGTCATTCCAGTACTTCGTAGCACTACACAACTCCACGCCCAGCTTACATTTTACCTGCGACTTAGGCGTTAAACCACAGCCACCACGCGATTTCCCGAAGTTCGCCACCTGGAAACTACCCGAAGAGACGTTCTCAAACAGGTCAGGCAAGAGCAACAGTTCTAGGTGCTCCTGACCTCCCGCGGCACCCGACTTGGGTCTCTAGTCCGACTTCGTAGCTCTTGACTACTTTCAGTTTGAGCTCCGCACTCTCTGACTGATAGAATCAATATTGTAGGGGAGCTCTTGCAATCACCTGAAAGAAATAGGTGACCCCACTTGTCCCCTGCGGGAGTATTATGTAATACAATCGTACATTCATCTTTAGATTCATTAGCTGCTAAAACAAAAAAGCAAAGCCTACTTTTAGGGGTCTAAATTTTGTTGCCTACCTTAAGGAGCAAGAGCTTTAAACTTAACCTTACTTAAGCAAACTATAGAGAAATCGATGGGGACACTATAGACGATAGATTTTCATTTGGAGTTTCCATAAATAATCAGAACTAGGTGTCGCTATGTTCCAGAAAAAAACCGCCTTAACGTACCATAGATTCTACTGCACTTTGTACGTCACCGCTGCCGTTACAACTATAGGGGATTGCCTACAAAAAAGTAATACAGGATATCTCACTTGTTTAAAAATAGGGTTTTGAGTCAACCTTTTAAAATTTTCAGTAGGGCCAAAATTAAACTTTGATTGAAGTACTCTAAAATATTGAGAGTATCAAGCCGTTCATTCTTTTGATATTAGAAGTGAGAGAGATTACCGCTTACAAAAGGACAATTTTTCTTAATACCCTTTTGTTAAACATGTGCGATAGAAAACAAAGTTCTTAGTCTAGATGTTGGCTTTTTTAAAAGCCTACTTTTAGGAGTCAAACCAGACAATATCGGCCCCAAGGGCGACCTTAGCTGGCCTAGGAAATAAGAAACGTTTACAAACTAAAGGCAAAGCAAAAAAAATACAAAAATCATTTGAAAGGCAATAAAAAAGAAACCGCAAATAAGCATATGTATGGATAATTAACACACATTTAACACCATGTATGTCTACACCCCCTTTCCCCCTACCAACATATTTATTTTGTTGTTTTTATTCCAATCTGTATATATACCAAGAAATAACACTCAAATGTATCTACTTTAACTCAGGCATTCACTTCGTTAATTGTATAAAAACAAAACGAAAAATACAAATAAATGAAACGTTTCGAGAGACTCTCTGGCCGAAAATTACACACTTGAGAGGAAAAATAGCATCAATATAAACCAGCAGAAAGCTTAAGAGCCCCCTTTCCCCACAACATAGGCCATGGAACTGAAATGATCCTAGAATTAATGATTAATTAGTAGACTCCTTGGACACGTACCAATTACGGTGCGATAATAAGGACGAAAAGTATGCCAGAAAAAATTCAAACGAATAGCTACGAAATTGTGGTAGAAAGAAAGAACAACACACACACGCGCGCGTTCGAAGAAGAACAATAAAGCAATAAACAACACTGACATCCAACAAAAAGCAATACAAAGAGGAAAATAAAATTTGACCAAAAAGGGGAAGCAGTAGGTTTAAGTTCGCAGAAGAATAGCAAAAGCGAACACCCTCGACGACGTGCACTTGTAATGAAGAGACCCATTAATAAAGTGACCAATGTCTCCGGCCACTACTTTAACACACCACCTCTTTTCCCCAACACCATGATGTGAATTAGAAGATGATGAAAGGCCAGACGGTCTAGCTGTGGAAAGGGGTTTTCATTATGCGTATCAAGTTCGAGATTAAATGGATTACAAACTAGTGAAAAAGGCATTAGGTTTTAGGCAGGCCGCATTTCATTTACTTTCGTTTTGCCGCTTTTGGAGCCTATGGGCCCTTTAGTCTAAATTCGAATTTCAGCCAAATCTCAAAAATAAATCCATATTAGAGTAATAAAAACAAAAATCTGTTGAAGTGTTAGAACCCACATTCATTTGAGTTATAACCACAAAGGATCTTTGATAAGATCCTTAGGGTATGACCACCCTCTGAGTAAAATCTTTAGAATATACATTTCTTCAAAATGGTTACAAAATTTGCTTAAATTTTAGTAAGCCTTTGTCCTTATTTTCTTTTGGTCGCATTTCTTTTTTTGGAAAACAAAAACGTGTGTTATTCAAGACTCAAATTTTGAACTAAATCTATGAAATAAATCCATAATCGGTAATAACATAAGCTTTATACGTGACGCACAAATAGAAAGGGACCTAAGGTTAAAAACCAATTTTGTTCAGAGAGCCATTTTAAAGATTGGGTCTCTTTCTATTTGCGCTTAGAATCGTCGACTTCACTTTCATAAAACGCGCATATCTCTGGGAGGGAAAACTTTTGGGGCATGGGATCGGTCTCATTCGATGCTCAGATGTTGTCCACATCAAAAAAAGAAAAAAAAATGAAAATTGATTTTTTTTACCCTTAGTTCCCTTTCTCTATGCGCTGTCACATATATGTTTTGTCTATATTTTGAGCATCGATGTATTTATAGTTACTATTGGTTGTAGGCTTAGACAAAAAGGTCCTTTTATAAAGTCGACAAGTTCTCGAGTCCCAGTCGCAACTTCAACTTGTGGTTTGGGTCTGCCCAAACTTAAAAGAGATGTGCAACTTAAATACTAAAATTAGTGTATTTTTTTACAGAAAATTGTAGTCCCTTAAAGAAAAACTTGTTGCTCTCCGGGCCGCTCACATCCATTTACAATACCAAGCTGAATTTGAGTTTTATCACGTCTCCATTGATCCCTATCAGGGGTTTTAACAAGGTCCAAACGATCTCAGACACAATTCTGCCTAAGTTTGGTGGCTTTACCGTCACTCTTATTTTGCAAATATGGAACTGAAGATGGCGCTGTTTTAGAATAGCAGCTGTACGTTTTTATTTTTAATCACAAGTTTCGAACACATATTTTGCGAAAATATTTTACAGCATAAGATAATTTTTCTTCAATAGAACGTTTACTTCAAAAGGTCATAGTCAGATATGATAGTCCTACATCAAACGGAAGATATTCAACACAAGCGACATCTATATTTTCAGTAAGGGAATAGCTAATATGGCAATGCTATCAAAAAATTTTGGAGGTTATGGCAAAATCATAAGCTGCTGCCATATTGGGCACGTAAATTTCACATTTGGCGAAAATACTTAGCTTATTATACCTTCTCTCATGGGACACGGTGTATAATCACTTTGTATTGTACTTATATAGTATTGATAATGGACCAGATCAGTCAAAAGGTAAAAATTTATCGACTGAGTCATCCTCTGAAAAATCACAATGTTTGGAGTAATTTTGGGGTTATTTCGCCTACATTTCACCCTTTTCAACTCCAATAGTTAAAAAACTGTCGCATTAAGTTGGCATCGGTCTGGAAATATTTGTAGGTTACATTAAGGTGTGTTTAAATAAGGGGGCTTGGTAACGCCCACACAGCCGCTACATTCTTAATTCCTACAGCATCTCATTAAGGGACAAGGGGAAACTTCTCTTATATCAGTAAACGGTGCACGATTTAGTTCTTATACGGGGACTGACACGGACCTGCTGTTTAACGCCGGCTCTTGCTGTTAAGAGCATTTTATAAAAGTTCTTACAAGGCTAAGAGATAAACCTCTTACTCGAAAAGTCGCCGGCATATACGAGGTGAAAACCCCGCCTCTGAATAATTGTTATATGTTCTTACCCGGGGTTGAACATGGTTTTACTGGCATGGTCCTGGTCCTGCACACTTCCAGCACACCACGGTGGCCCACAACCCTTAGCAAGATTTTATCTCATGTACTGTTATGAGAGACATTACGATGATATTGACATGGAATGTAATACACCCTTAATGAAAAGAAGGCGGTGCCACGCCCCCAATACAAAAAACAATATAAATGGCCAAGATGGCCATTTATATTGCCATCTTGGCCATTTATATTGCCATCTTGGCCATTTATATTTAGACACTATTGCGTTAAAATTGGACAAAAGGGCGTGGTATTGCCCATTTAACACTAAATTTAGAAGGGCCATATCTCGTGAACTGATACCGATATGATGATTTGTATATAAGATGTTGGTATGGATAGAACAACATCCTGAGGGTAAAAAATTACATGTTTTGCATTATAAAAGGCGGAACGTTTTTCTAAACCGCATAGGGCAGAACTTAAGACAAATTGTGAACCTTCTCTTAGACAATCAGTAAAAAAATAGGCTCGCTTGTTAGAAGTCAGCTCCAAGTACAAACGTTGACCAATTAAAAATACCCTTTACCTAGCCCTTTAATATACTTTTGGGTCATGCCAACATATGAAGACCCTTTAACCATTACGGCCATACGAATGCAATCAAACAATCACAACATGTTGTTGGCATACAAATTAATTACGTTCGCGCACAAAGAGAGAAGGTCCACAGAGCCAAAAACGGAAAGCAAAACGAACTGGGGAACAAAAACCAAGAAACTCTAAAGACATCTGCGAAAAAGTAAGCGTCAAGACGACCAATTGGCCCACGAACCGAACCATCACAAATATAATCGTCGAATGAAAGGCGAACGATGGGAAATTGGAGAATAAAAGAGTATTAAAACTTTTTTCTTCTTCTGACTCTATTCGCAACATTTTCTGCCACATCTCCCGGTATTACTGCAGGCTATGCTACTATGAAGGTGGTGTCTGCTAATGATGGGACTGGACTGGCAGGGGTAGGTACGCATAGCCACTGCCGGCAGAAATTTCATACACGAAGTGCTAACAGGACTTTAATAAACTTTTTGATCTTTTCGACCAAAAAAAAAACTTAAAAGAAGCATTATAAGAAAAACATTTGAAAGCCACCCCATAAGAAATGAATGAACATAAATAATACTATTACTTAGTTGAAGCTACTTTCCCAAGCGTAACGAAACGTTAATGGAATTTTTAATTGTCAGAAGGATTAATCAGAATTATTGTTTGCCGTTGGTTCTGGGAAGGAGAACGTTTACCTCAGAATCAAATTAAAGGGAAATTCAAATAAGGAAATACTCGTACTAAAAAAACTTTCTGATCACAACTGTTGCTTCTCCAGCATCTAATATTATTTCGTAATTTGAATGAAAATCGCCAAAAAAAAGAGCCGCCATAGTACGTAGCTTGTAAAATATACTCGAATTGAATATATTGCATTTCCTTAACGAAAGGGTAGTAAATCAAAATATTTAATTTTTGTTGTAACGACAAACAAGACTAAGCCTTGGCAGTGTTCTAAAACATTAAAAGTGTTATGCCGTTTTCTTAATGAAACAGTAATCCTATCGATGAAAGGCATTCAGTTTCTTACAAAAACTGAAATTTGGAAAACTTTTATGAACACATATATTTTTATATAAAGTATACCTATTGCAGACAGGAAATGACTGCAACGCGCTAAAGTAGACAACGAAAATTACATCAAGTTTTTTGAGGAGAAGCTGTCATAATTAGAAAGATAACCACATCAGAACACTGTTCTCGTGTTCTGTTATCGCACTAACGATGATACTACAAGGTGGAATAAAAGTAATCACCCAATATTCTTTTGCTGTAGTTTTTGTTTTTCAAATGAAAAACTTTGGTTGTGTCTGTGAAATTTGTTTATTTAATACCATAGAATTTATTACATAAAGTTGAGGTAATGATATCGGTCAAATGGCCGCCGCCAAATTATATGACGGGCTCGTTTAATGGCATTTCCCATCACTGTAGCCAGAACAGATTCTCGCATTCCCAGCGAATATTCTCCTTAAGGGATGCAAGACTCTGAGGCTTGTTGTAGTAAAACCGCGACTTTAATAAACCACATAAAGAGAAGTTTGAACCCGTTAAATTGGGTGATCTCCCGGCCAGTGCAAATCACGAAAATGAGAGATTAAGGGACCAAAAAGTGATTCCTTTAAAATTTCGGATGTGGCTGCATTAGTGCGCTGTTGGAACCACATGTTCTGCAGTCCTAATTTAGCTAATGGAGGGAAAAAGATTTCGGTAATCATGGTTCTGTAGCGCCCGCCGTACACAGTCGTCGTTCTTAAAAATAAAACAGACCCAACTCCTTCAGAGTCAACAGTACACCACGACGTAAATTTGAGCGGATATAGTGGATTTTTGTGGATGATACACGGATTTTAGGTGCCCTAAAAATCATTAGTTTGTTTATTCCCGTAACCGTTAAGATGAGCCTCATAATTTTTGATAAAAAAAATCGTCCACCTCTTCCTAGAGATTCAGGATCGCTTCAGCGTAGGTTAGACGCGTTTAGCGGTCAACAGCTGATGCACTTTGTAAGGAAACATCTTGCATAGGGACCGCCGGCTAATGCCCTACACGCAAAAAAAATGTATGGTTGTGATGA
This sequence comes from Hydrotaea diabolus, assembly GCA_963513945.1. NCBI lineage: Eukaryota > Metazoa > Arthropoda > Insecta > Diptera > Muscidae > Hydrotaea > Hydrotaea diabolus. The sequence continues at coordinate 13,587,009 of OY740716.1, read as the reverse complement.
CAATATTCGAAGAGGATAATACTATTGTTGGGTACATGGTTGTGCTACAACAATATTATGGTCCTCACAACAATAGTCTGATTCACACATAACCATACTATGATCCCCACAACCATAGTATGATTCACACTCAACCATACTATGATCTCCACAACCATAGTATGATCCTCACAACCATAGTATGTTTCATATACAACCATAGTATGGTCTTCACAACCATAGTATGATTCACACGCAACTATGTTATGATCCATACAACCATAGTATGATCACACACAATTAAACTATGATCCCCAATATTATTTACTAGAATTTGTTTGAGTAGTCGACAACAGATTTAATCCCCAATATTATTTATTAAAATTGGTTTAAGTTGTCAACAATAGATTTGAATAATGAAAATTATTCAAAAATACATTAAATTCAAAAATAATAGAAGTGATATATTTCACAGTAGAAAAAATAAGTTTAAATAAACGTAAGCGTTTTTATTAATAATGTTTTAGATAAACAAAGCCAAAGCAGTTTGTTTAAAAAATTTTAATTTCGACAAAAAAAGTACTATTATTGCATTAGATCCGTACCAATAACATTTGTTCTTTAAAGTATATTTTAACGAAGAAAAATTAAATCATTCAGTATAGTTGCCGTAATCATATTATTGTTAACATAAATTGTAAAACACAATACTTTTGTCGCACCAACCATATTTATATTGGTGCTATAACCATATTTTCATCTTTAAATTTGGCAATAATACTATTGTTACATTTCAACAATATTAATATTGCAGCAATTATACTATTGTCAAGAATAAATTCAGTTAACAATGCTATGGTTGCGACGAACATACTTTTGTTGTGGAGAACATATTATTGCCGTGACGATGTAGTAACTACGTTTTTTTTCTGCGTGTACTGCGTGGCACATCATCTGCTTGCTGTTCCGGGCTTCTCTTCGACATCTTGGCAAACAGAAAGAAATATTCTCGCCAAAACAACTGCTCCGGGGCCGACCAGCCCTGGGAATATCTCGTGTTGTCCCAGTCTTGTCGAGGCGAGTGCAAACGCTGGAAATCTGAGATTATTGCGCAAAAAATAGAAACATTTAATCTGAGTTCTTGCGGAACAAACCGACTAATGGCTTCTCGATTTGTATTCTGCCTTTGTGTACCTCACAAATGTCAAAAACGAATTGACATTTTGCGTCATTAGCGATAGGGTGATTACTATTGTCCCACCTTGTATGTATCTGCCATAATCTTCACTATTTCTAACCAGTACTGACAACAAGCATTTGTCAATTAGAATTTCATGTTCATGTAGTTGGAAAGCAAACAAATTATTATTGGGAGTGTTTGTTGGCCGATTGATAAAAAATACAACATTTCAGTTAATTACAAAAATAAAATTAACATTCGAGTTGAAAAAGTGAAAGAAAAATAAATTTTGCCTGTTATGATAACAAGTGTCAGGGGCCAGGTACACATCAAATTTAAAAAAGAATTTCTTTAAATTTTCGGAAAAAGAAAACAATTTTGAATACTGAAGAGAAAAAGAGGTTTATATAAATAACGACATTTTTTTAATTGCTAATTTATAGGGTACTCCTTTTTTCGATTTTAAGTTGAGTAAAATTAAACAAAACACATATAAAGCTAAGATTTCGATAAAACTTCTATTTAATTAAGCAAGGGCTGCTATTTATATTTCGGGTCCAACAAAAAAATAAAACAATCGCTTATCATTGGAAATGGTTTTATTGTTTTAAAAAAAAAATACCCGCGAAGAACAATACACTGCTGTATGCGCTCAAATCAATTTTCGAAGCGATTGAGAAATCTTAAAATATGGTTACAGCTGCTTCGGGCATCGAAAAGCGTTGACCGCGCTGTTTTTCTTGATGTACGGGAATAGAGAGAATTCATTGGGTGCGAAATCAGAGAAGCACGGCGGATGACCTATTAGTAGAATTCTTAAATCCATTTTGTCGCTGATGGGCAAGAGCTCGCATTGTCGTGATGCAAATAGATCCTTCTTCTCTTCTTGTTTTTTCTTATATCTGCCAATACTATTGACAAACAGATCTGACAGCAACCACTTTTCCACAAGGGTGTGTTTCGATATTAGCTCACGAGCTAAGGCTCTTCAAATTGCAGAGTAGAATGTGCGGAGCCACGTACCTTTGTCCAATTTTAACACAGTATAGTCTAAAATAATTTGCTGTTCATTGATTTTGTTTCATTTCATGACGATCGTACATTTGCCATAAATTACATTTCTTAAGTAGGCGCGGCACGCCCTTTTTTCTCTATCTCTAATAGTACATGAGATAAGGTGTTTATAAGTTTTATGTTCAATGGCGGTGCCACGACCTTTTTATTCCAATTGTAAAATAACATTGTCTATACATATTCATTAGTCATTGTTCCATTCTGTTACAATTTTACATCAATTTTTAAGTTACTTTGGCCATTTATGCGTAGTTTAAAGGGGGCGTGGCACCGTTTACTTTGCCAACAGGTTGTGTTTCGTTCCATGTCGATATGATATGTGCCGCATATCATCGCCACATCTCAAACCGTTCATGAGTTATGGTCTTTACAAGTTTAGAGTTGTAGGGACGGTTCTACGCCCCTTGTGAAATCATATGTGACGCGCAAAATAGAAAGGGACCTAAGGTTAAAAACCAGTTTTGTTCAGGAGAGCCATTGTGAAGATTAAGTCCCTTTCTATTTGCGCTTAGAATCGTCGACTTCGCTTTCATAAAACGCGCATATCTCTGGGAGGGAACACTTTTGGGACATGGGATCGGTCTCATTCGATGCTCAGATGTTGTCCACATAAAAAAAAAGAAAAAAATTAAAATTGTTTTTTTTACCCTTAGGTCCCTTTCTCTATGCGCTGTCACACAAAGTTGTCTGCTTTGTGCAGATAGCTGGACAAAAAGTCCACCGCCTATGCATTACTAAATAGCAAAAAAAATGTACCCTTTTGGACCATGCGTCCGACCCTCATCTCTGCCAAAACTTCAAAATTATTCTATATATTTAATTTGAGATTCGTAGCACAATTAATAACTATAAATCGCCTTTTTAACCATGCGGTAAGTTTTTTGGGCCACATTAGCCAAAAAGTCCAGCAACTATGCCCTTTTTTGAGATATTTAGTGCGTACCAATTAACAGTACTCATTTTAACTATTGGACGTTTTTAAAAAATGATGATTTGTCAAGCAAACATTAAAAAGGTGTACTTTATACCGAGGTACCTTTAGTCCCTTAAAGGGAAACTTTTTCCCCCCTGGCCCGATTTCGCCCACTTACAATTCGAAACAGCTTATGACCATAAGCCATCATCACGCTAAATTTAACGATCCTAGGTTAATGACCGCTTTGGTGCTTTCAACTGAAACACGGAAGGACGGACATGACTAGATCGACTTCGAATTAAGGACTATCTATAATATATATATTTTTTTATAGGGTGTCCGATCAACATTTCGAGATGTTGCTCTCCTTCGGTGTAGTGTATTAAAATAAAAAATACTTTGCAGGATAAAGCTGGCTCCCTCAAATTTAAAAACAGGTTGCTTTTGCAAATATTTTTGCCATACGTTGAATAACAATTTAAAGAACTTTAATGACAGTGTATTAATTTATATATTTAACACTTAAGCTTTATATCATGAATACCATTAGTATTTATCTATTTTCTTTGTTAAATTTAGTAATTCGTTTAAAACACACGTAGTATTTCCCAAGCAAAAAGAAGTTTGTATGAGAAAATCATGCCTCTTAGAACTTTTACCGACCTCAATTTAGAACGCGTTTTGGTCGCTGTGCTGAGACGTTGGTCACATTTCAAGAAACCAATTAAAGAAATTAAAAAATCAAATATTTTATATCGAATCGTGTCTTCATTCGGCCCCAGCAATTGTGTGTGGAAAACGTACGTCTGATATCGTTTCGAGCAGAGACGACAAGTTTTTTGGTGTTTGTTCGAGACAAACAGACTGACTGTATGAGTTTCTGATAACAATAACTGTAGATTGTTTTCGTTAAACAACAAAAAAATAAATTTCATCGTCGTCTTCTTTTTTTTTCTCAACAATGCGCAAGTTTTTCAATTTCTGTTTATTTTTCCTTAAAAAAGAAATTCAGTTAAGAGTCTGTTAATTACACTGTGCGACAGCCACAATCGGTTTGGGATGAAACCACCGGGGAAAGTTATATCGGTCAAAAAAAGGTCATACGTGTCCCAGCGTTTCGTTGGGTCTCATCTAGGAATCGAGATATATCGATTTGAAGTTAGTAAGTATCGTATAGGGGAATTTGTCACGTTTTTGGCTCTTTTGTTTGACATAACTTGAGAACCACTCGTCCGATTTAGCTGAAATAAATTTTAAAAAACCAAGAATTACAATTCCCTTATAAAAGGAGTGTTTTTTTTTGCTAAGCCTCTATAACTAACACTGGAGAGCAACACGGCATTAGTAGAAGCATTTGTTAACAAAATTAAAATTTTGTAACGCCAGTTGTACTCGACAACTCAAAAAAATACTAGGAAAACATTTTTGTAGGACCCCCACATGGGCATTGCCTTTTGTGCCATTTGCAGGTAAACAGCTGCAGCAGTACTCGATCTTTAGACGTTAAACTTAAAATAAAAATGCGGAAAATTGCAACGGTAAAACGAATGTCTATAAAAGAAGAGCTACAAAACTTGAATGATGTCATTATACCATACCATATGATGTATAATAAATTGGTTATTTAGTTCGCAATGCCTCCAAATTTTAATCGGAGATCCTTTAAAGTTTTTATAATTGATTGTCTCAAAAAACCGGGACGATCTAGTCATGCATTACTGTCCGCCGTTTAAACAAAATCAGTTCAGATCGTACAATTTTTTGGCTTAAAGTCCATTGCGCTTATTTTCAGATTGAAAATAAGCGCAATCGGCTCAGGGGACAAGAGTTTCACTTTAAGGGACTAAAGGTACCTTGAAAAAAAGTTCATTTTTTAATATTTGCCCAAGGGGTGTAAAAAAATCGATCTGGCCGTACCTGCCGACGGATTTTAGATGAGATAAAGCCTTCTTTTTCTTTATGTGGACACAAGATTGCGTTCTCGATATTTTGGACTGTGTTTCTTCGATAAATACAAAAAGTAAAAGTTTAAAGCTCCAACCGACGGCAAAATAAGAACTTTAGGATCACATCTTATCGTTACTGGGAAACATAAAATGTTTGCATTAATTTGTTAATCGTCACCCTCATATTATTGATCAATCTCACCCTGAAAAAGGCGATTGAAACATTAAGGCTCACATTTAGATGGCGCTGTCGTAATTCAGGCTTAAAGCCAAACATCAGACTGATCAGATCTGTTCGTAACTGGAAAGAATAAAACGTTTGCATTAATTTATTAATCGTAACTTTAACATTCTTGTTCAATCTTACGCTGACAACGGCGAATTAAACATGAAGACGCACATCTAGATGGCGCTGCTGTAATTTAAGCTTAAAGACAAACATCAGACTGAACACTTAATGATCAGGTCTGTTCGTAACTGGAAAACATAAAAAGTTTGCATTAATTTGTTAATCGTAACTTTCACATTCTTGTTCAATCTCACCCTGACGTCGGCGATTGAAGCGTAAGGGCTCACATCTAGATAGCGCTGTCGTAATTTAGTCTTAAATCCAAACATAAAAGTGATCTTGAAAACAAATCATAAATTTCACACAATATTTAGTCTCGGTTAGAGCATTACGTCGACCTAAATAGCGGCGTCAGCAGAGTTTTCGAAAAAACACCCCAAACGAACACAAAATCTTTAGTGAAGCACTTGCCTTACAACAATCTCGTGCCTGTTTTCCGATTCCATATTAAATTGTTAATACCGCCGTTGAGACAAAAAAACGTCTCATAATGCTTAAAAGCTTGTTTATCATCGCCAGTAGGGGCAAATGAAGCGTTGTGGCTCATATCTAGATGGCGCTTATTGCAGGTTTACTGACTTACATCCGATTAATATGGAGATCTTCGGCCAGTTTCTGTAAATTGTTTTGGTTTAATTTCAATCCCAAAATGGCAGTCACGCCGACAAAACAAAAAATATGCCAAGCAGTTAATGAAGTCACTACTCCAAATTAGGCATCAAACGAGCATGCACTTTTAAATGAAGCTCATTCTGTTTCAGATCCCCCAGATGCATCAATTTTGTTTAAAATTGTCCGGCAAAAAATGCGTCTCGCCCTGGCACAAATGGTAGCACACACAAAAAACGAATTGATGCTAACGTTCCGAACATCTGTCCTGCCTGCCATCACGAACTACATGACATGCTGCACTTCTTTAATTTTCTGGCCAAGCCCACTCAGCTGACCCCCAGGTCTCTGTGGACGCATTCAGTTCAAATAGCGAGTTTTCTCCACCTGGATATCGTAGCAGATCCCTCATCCCTCATAGACGAACAGGACTTTAAAATAAAATATATTGTTGGTACAACAACAACAAATGGTAACACAGTTTAAAATTTGATCGATATAGCCCACTAGACGCAGGTAAAACGCTAACGCCCACAACTAGATGGCGCTGAATATATGCAGCTTTAAAGGCCTACATCTTAAGTACACAGATTGTTAAGATCCACTAGAATTTCAATCTACACAATGTCGGATCTGCTTGAAATGGCGTTGACAGCAGCATTTTCAATAAAATCGAAGACGGTGAAGTTACTGATGATTACAAAGCCAGCAGCAAACATTCTTGCATAAATCGTAGTCCGTAGCCTAGCTCGCGACAAATTCTTACATGTAGATGGCGCTGCAAATAGGCAGGTAAAAAGGTCTTTATCGTAAAGGCTATGAAAGCTGCAATAATAGAGTTCCTTAGCGGAACTGGAAACGTTTAAAAACATTTTTACAATTCTCAATAACCACTGAAAGCTTAAAGTTGCATTTGAACATAGCAAAAGAACGTTGGATTGATATTCTGTTTTTTCTGGCTAGTTTTACTTATCATATTTTCTGAATGTCTGGTGCATACTGTCTCATTATAATTAAAAAGGAAATACATTTGGTGTTGGTTTGGTCTGGGCCAGGCCGGTCTGCCTGTTACATTTACGCGTAAAAATGACATTTAGCAAATTTTAATTGAATCGATTTCATTTCGTTGTCATCATCATTGTGGCAATGTTTCAGTCTTTTGGCAGTTTTTGTTTTGATTTTTTTTCCTTCGAAAATGTCTTTTTCTGGTTCCTTCTATTTGAGATCAGCGAAAACAGATAAACAAGCAAAATGACAGACACAATGTTCTCTGAATCATATCTTGATATTTTCTAAAGAAGAATAGTGTATGCTTTATTAAAATTGTTCAGCTCGACATTTCAATTGCAAAGTTTAGCATGCCCAGCATAGGCGAGAGAGGTGGACAACGACAACGAGGGACCAGTGGAACAGGTGCTGCTGACCAGCATTTTTGCGTTAGAAGCTCGGTCGGTTTGCTGTTGATATGGTCGGTTCTTGGTGGCTCACCATCACAAAAGTTCTTCGAGGTATTAAAAAGTTATTCATGTATTTATTATGACATCCAATTAGAATATACTTAAAATATGAACAGGTGCATTGTAGTTTACCATAACGTACCGCATTAGCATCACCACCAACACTGCCATTCGTGTGGTGGGTCCGTCTGGCCGTCTTGTTGCTCTATATAAATATTTTCACTTTGCGATTTTTAATAAGTTTATTTTTTTCTTTTTCTGCGATTGTCTTTTTAAATAACGACAGAAACTTTCTGAGAATATTTGACGCAGGTAAAACCATCAAAGGTGATGTCTGTATATTTTTCAGGTTAAATAAAATTCAATGCTATGCATTAATATTTAGATAAGATGGGGAAAAAATTATAATCCAATAATAAATTCAACATGTTAGACTTTAGAAATCATGCCTTGAGTTATCTGGAGTGTGCGCCGGATAAGTAAATCTATGAAAAACTGTTCTAAAGAGTAAGACTAAGGTCGATAACTTTTTACTTTTTTTGTTTCAATAACATTGATTGTGAAAACTAAACATCTTTTCGTGTTTTTTGTGCCGTCAAAAAAGTAAATTTTTAAAGCACAAAATAAAAAAAATTCCATTCCTGGCACAAACTTGTTAGACTGATGACATAAAGATGGCGCTAAGAGCTTACTTAAAATCTACATTTAAAAGGGCAGGCGTGCCATAACGAAATTTGGCATATTCAAACATGTTTTTATTAAAGCTGATATATAGATGGCGCTACCAGCTAATATATGGAAATATCTGTCTCATAAATACCGAACATTTCAGAAGCTTCCGAGTTTTCCACGAACTGGTTTCTGGCATTATCTTACGATTGTTGTGCCCAGCTCGATCTTTACCTTAAGAGCCTGATTGTCCGCATAACATTGTTGCATTACAGTATTGACTAACGGAGTCAATAACCAGTTTGAAGATGGCCAATTAACATAACCATCTTGACTGATAACACGATGGCCAAACTTGGCAAAAGGTTGAGTGAGATTGAGTGTGGGTCGTTGAACAAGGCGCGCCATCTTACGGAAATCAAAGATCGCTCAAGTTAACGCCTTTAATCTTTGGCCATAAAACAAAGGCTTATCATGGTTCTGTAGCTGTCACTGGTAAACAAAATGGCATTTTCATTAAAACCTCTAACGAAACAAGAACAAATGTTGCCACTGTTTTAAAACTAGCCGCGCGCGGTCACTCTGTAAGGATGTCTTGGCTTCTCGACATGCAAGGAGTTTTCTACTTTCAGATGCGTCAGTTTTGCTTGTGAAAAAGGGATTCTTTAGAAGAGATGATTTTTCTAGGAAAATCATTGATCACAATGAGAAATAATAACAAAGCCAAGTTAATTGCATCTTGTAGCATTTGGACCGAGTTATTTGTGAAAAATTCGCATTAGGCTGGCGCGTAAAATCGTAAGTTCTTAAGAACGATGGCGAGACAATGTCCCAGCTTACTCTAGGCTACGGCAGCTACATGTTCGTCAGTACGCACCGTACCATAACTGACTGTGGTGAATGTCCACTAGCATGACTGCCTCACGGATTTTTTGCACAAACTTGCGTACAGCAGGCGCGGAGGATGATTCATTATGGCCACAACATCTTTACGCACAGCATTGAAGATAGATTTGCATTATATTTTAACATTGGGCAAGCGGTGAGATTCATTTTGCTCCCCAGAGGCTAACTACTGACTTACTGTCAGGTAGCGCCATCTACAAGTGAAAATATAGGGTAATTCTTTGTGTAAAGCTGCGTTATCTATTGTAATTTTACAAAACTAATTATAGATTAATTTAGAGTTTTCCAAGGTCCTTTAATAAGGGTACTGTTTTTGATTGTATGATATACAAAACAGAAAACACAGTCATTTTATGTAACCAATACAAAAAAATCGCAAAAATGAAAAAAATCAAATTTAAAAAAAATTTTACGGGTCAGCCGAAGGTCATTCAGCTTTAACATTAATAGGGACTTGCTTATTTTCCATAAAGAACAAGAAAAAAAATTGAAGACGTTGAGGTTGGACCACTTTTTGAAATACTGTGGAGATCATCTAAAGAAAAATATGTTTTTGTAAACATTTTAATGGGTAACTCATTTTCATCGCAAAAATTAAAAAAATCAAATTTAAAAAAAAATTTACGGGTCAGCCGAAGGCCATTCAGCTTAAATATAAATAGGGATTTGCTTATTTTCCATAAAGAACAAGAAAAAAAGTTGGAGAGGTTGGACCACTTTTTGAAATACTGTGGAGAGCATTATAAAGAAAAACATGTTTTTGTACACATTTTAATGAGTAACTCATTTTTATTTGCTTTTTTTGGGATACTGCGGGTCTGCTCAAGAGGCCTGCGAAGATATGATTCATAGACAGAGTTGCACAGCTGCACTTTTCTGTACGCTTACCTAAGGATTATTAATATACAGGGTGACCACTTAAGAATGTTAGGAAAATAAATTTAGTGAAACACCAACGCTTTGGTATATCACATTGCAGATGGTTTCTTATGTTTGTTAGACATTGTAAATTTACTTATATTTATACACATAATGAGAATTTATTTTATTTAATATAAACTATATTCATGACGCAAAAGCTGCAAAAATTAAACAAACACAAAATAAAACCAAAACATAATTTTAAATGCCAATTATAATTTACATTAAAAATTAAACTAAATTCTGACATAAATACGTCATTTATCAAAATGCACCACCACCACCACACCGTCAAACTTGTTCGGTTTTGCTTCATTCTAGGCACAAATTTTCCCATGTTTTTCGCATTTTCAGTTTGTAAGTCTGTGTGTGAATAATGTTTAACAAATGAGTGTATAATTAAAACACTTGCAAAAACAACCCACAGTTAAAAAAAATGTGCAACAATTATCCCCATAGAAGATGTAGCATCGAAACGAAAAAACAAAACATTTTGTAATAGGAGTATTCGCAACACCACTTACAAAAATATGATATCCTATTATCAACACGAAGAAAAAAATATGGTTGGGGTGACAATATTCGAAGAGCATCATGGTGTTGTTGGATACATTATTGGGGCACAACAATTTTATGACCCTCACAACAAAGGTCTCATTCTAACAATGGTCTCATTCTATGATCGTCACAACCATAGTATGATACTCACAACCTTTGTGTTTCACATACAACCATAGTATGATTCGCACAACCATTGCATGGTCCCTACAATTAAATTATTAGGATTGGGTTATTTCGTTATTTCATAATAGAGGCTGTAATAAGAAAAATATTTTAAAATTCTTTAAGTTGAAAATAATAGCTGTGATTTAATTAACAAAAACACGTTTTAAAAAAGTGTTTTTTTTTATTTAAAACAATTAATATTTAAAAATATTTCAGTTATTTAAATCTAAATCAATTTGTTTTGAAAAATGTACTATTATTGCATAAGATTCGTAACAATTACTTCGTTCTAGAAATCATATTCAAATATTTTGAAAATCACACTCACACGGCATGATTGCCGTAGTCATATTATTGTTAACATAAAACCCAATAAACAATACTTTCGTGGCTCCAACTTTATTTATATTGTTGCTACAACTATAGTTTCATTTTAAATTTGGCAATAATACTATTGTTTCATTTCAACATTATTAATATTGCCGCAATCATACTATTGACAAAATGAAGTTCAAAAAACAATACTATGGCTGCGGCGAATATACTATTATTGCCGAGAACATATTATTGTTGCCGTGAACATATATGGGTACTATATATATATTTTTCTACGTGAAATAAACGAAATAGTTAATCTTAACTGCATATCTTTCTGTCATTCTGTTGGTCTAGGCAAAATATTTCTCTTATAACTGTTGTTTATATGCGTCCAGTTTCATGGCTTTGTGAATACCCCAACTGTGTGTAGTGTCTGTGTGTGAGGCCATAACAATTAAATTTTAAGGAAAATTAGTTTTTAGTACCAGTTTTTCATGGTGCTGTGATGAATTAAACAATCTGATGATGACAAAATGTCTCTTTAAACAAGAAATGTATCATTCTCGTTTTTTGTTCTATGCGACACGCAAACGAGCCACCAGCGGCGGGCGGACGGGCCATGTCGAGCAATTGCATTGTCGCTTGGGTATGTGTTGTCGAGATGCAAATCGGACGGCGGCAGGCGACTTTGTTTGGTTTTTGTTCATTAAACAGATGAATAATTTCTGCGTATGTCTGCCTTGCCCCGTGTGTCTGTGTGAATTAAAGTTAATGATTTAAACGGCAAATAAGCAAATTACACATCAAATGTCATGTTGCCAATTAATAAATGCAGTAATTTTTATTTTTTCGTTTTTATTTTATTTGTTTCTATTCATTAATTTACAAGAAACAAAACGAGAACGTAGATATCATAAAAAAACAGAAACCAAGCCGAATGCGAACAATGTTTGTGGTGCGATGTAGCTTTGTATACACGCAAGCAGGACCAACAGCATTTAATAGAAAAGTATCCAAGGCCAAGAGGAATATGAGGAGGTCGAGAAATGAGAAGGACAATAAGGACAGCAGAACGCCTGGAAAATGGACATAATAAAACGATGAAAAGAGGGCATCAAAACGAGCGATCATAGTAGATGGAAAGCTAACATACAGAGGGCGCTAAGATGTTACAGGTGCCAACAACGTATACTTTAAAAGTAGGGTGAAAAACTGAGCATAACGAGGTTACTTATGCATGACACAAACACATCCAATACAAGGATCAAGCGAGATCTATAAAAAGCTGGCATGTAGAGGGCGCTAACAAGGTTCATATTAACGAGTGTCAAACTATAAAGAATCAATGTCACAAAACACATCTAACATATAGAGGTCGCTAATGGCAAACAACTACATCATAAACCGCAAGCGTAGTCAGGGGAAACTTGACTTAAATGGATGTTGCTTACAGGTTGCATACGCATACATTTGCATCATAAAGTATGAGAACGCCACAAACGAATAATGACATAAAGATAGCGCTAACAGCTTACGAGTACATATACTTACAGAAAAATCTACATTATGAAGAACGCGCGCGTCTGGAGAAAATTTTACATATAGATGGTGCTTAGAGATTCAATACACAGAAAACCTAACATGTTACAAATAAAGCTGACATCAAGATGGCGCTAACAGTTTACATTTGAAAACATTAACATACATTATAAAGAGAGTACGAAGTTGATGCAGCGAAATGATTTAATACACAGTCAACTTAACGAAGACCGACCGTCTTCCTTTAACGAAGAGTGTGCTATGAATTGCAGGTGGTTTCCGACTTTCACGTGACCCATAAAACAGAACTGGCGATTAACAGTCAAAATGGACATATGGCTTTAAATTAAAGCTAATTTAGCTACGAATCCATATAGAGTTTATTTTTCAAGTTTTGGGTTGGACACATGAGCCGAAAGGGTCCTAAAAACTGACCACTTTTTTATTGTTTGGACTTTAGTAGAGTAGCCATGGTGGAGGGTAAAAAAAATCGGCCTGGCCTGAACTTAACGACGTGTTTACTTTTTTCTTTCTGAATTTAGCTCAATTGTTGTTTTAACTTGGAAAACAAATGATGTTGCATTAAAACACCTTTTTTGCTCTTTTATGCAACCGAGCCTTTTTTACGACCTCATTATACCCGCTCATTTTTATGTGTGACAATATGTGGGGTGAAGTCACCGGAAAAGGAACACCTAAACAACTTTTTTTACCATAAGATACACACATTCTCTCACATAAACCCTATATCTCACATGCAGCTAGTCTTCGCCCATGGTGAAGGTTTTAGTTTAAAAGTGTAAAATTTCACTTGAATTTTCTTTGCACAAGGCTTCTGTTTTTCATCAACTGTCAAATAAGTGTTAAGGAGATGATATAAAACGGTCGGATGGCAAAATACCTGCAACATTTGCTCTGCCAGACGCAACTCTATCCCGAGCCCGAAAAAAAAGACAGAAAGCACATATCGTACGAGTACAAACGACAGAGCGCAAAGTTTTGACATAAAACTTGACTTTGCTGCTGCTGCGAAAGCGCAGATTTTAGCAGGTGGAAACATTTATTATCCTTCAATGTATGTTGCCACAACTTGTTTGGAACATGCGGAATTCTATATCCTTGCTGTAGAACAAAGGACGTTTACGACCAGCAATTTTATACAAATTTAAGCTCTTAAAGATGACATTTGAATCTGTTTTGTTTAGCGTCTAACGTTGTTGATTTCCCCCGGGGCTGGCGGTTAGCGACGGAACGTGGCGTTGTCGGTAGGCCTATAATGGGTGGGCAAACGATGTGAGTGATACGTTCGTCAGAGTGGTGGGCTGTTTGACAGCACACGAGCACGACTACGCGGATAAGGATGAGATGTTTTATTTCATCCATTATATTTTATATACAGCGTATAGGTGAAGCCGGGTAGAGAGGCTATGGCAAGGGAGAGGGGCGGACAAATGTGTTGGCATAAACCAAAGTGCAAAACTGTTGTTGCTTTTGGCGGATTTCGGCGTTTTAGTCTTGCTTGATTTGGTGGTTATGTTAACATATTCACGCTTCACTTTTTCTCAAGCCCACTTCCCCACCTTTTCATTTATGCTCCTCTTTAATGCCTGCCGTAGTGCTAACACACACAGGCGAGCATATGTGAAAAATCTACTCGTTTATTGCCGACTTCGTGATTTTCCAGTGTGCGTGATTTTTTGCTGTCCTTTTCGCTTCGTTGGTCTGTGAAATGTTGTTGCTGGGGGTTTTATTTTTTTTTAAATTTGAAACATTTTCTTAAAACAGTGTTTGTTTTGGGGCATTTGTAGTTCACTCCCGCCGTACACTCAGAGAAAAATTGCTGTTCAATCGATTAACTATAGTTTGTACTATAACGATTTATCGAAACTAAATGTAGAGCATTAGTAGTTAAAAACACAGGGATTTACATACGAAGAGTTTTAGTTTTAAGAGGTAAAAATCATACCAACAAGGTGCTCGAAGGACCATTGACACTTGAGGATGTGACAGGTTTATTTGGTCACGGTTTTGTATTCTACATTTTTTGATTTAACCTTTTGGCCAATATGTCTGGCTTTATTGGTATGACCTATTAGAAAGCTTGGCTCTAGAAATGTCAATTTAAATCAAGACCATGGGCGAAAGACTAAAGAAAAGCCAGAATGTATTACATACAGTTTTGAGTGTCTTGGAATTGTTTCCTATTTCAACTACAACATAAGAATTTGAGTGAATTTCAGTGAACTTCAACTTAAGCAAATCCCTGCACTGAGTAGCCATATTAGTAGGAAGCTCAGAGGATCAAAGACGCTCGAGAAAAAGAGGCTGTTCACGAGCTCAAGAATAGGATTTCTGTTCCTTTTAAGTTCCACAACTTGGCAGGCAAAAAAAGTATTTATAGAACAGACTTTTTCTATCTAGTATTATTAATTAAATAGTAACGCATACATTTAAGGAAAAGTTATGTTTCATGTTAACGCCAAACACTTTTTTTTGTAATTATTGGGTAACGATTAAGGGACCCGATTTTGAGAAGAAAAAGATTTTTCTTGCATCCCACGTCTTTAAGAAAATATTAGCTCTGCAAACTTGAAATCAATACGATAGTCCCAAGACCAATTGAATTGCCTTACAAAGCCATTCTAGTACATTTGCTGTAAATCTAAAGGTTGTTTCAGCTCTGGAACAATCCTTAGATTTGGTAAATATTAATCATAAGTAAAAGTTAATCATAAATGAAGCTTGCTTGAAAGTCAGAATGCACTTGAGAAAGTTTAAATTTAATTGTAATGATTTGACCGCAGAAATATCCCAACGAACCGCCCATTTTTGAAAAACAAACGGTTTGACAACAACTTGGCTCTTAGGATAATTCATCAAATTAAATGCTTAAAGGAACAAATGCTTGAAAGCACATGGTTTAAAGGGTCCTTTCGTAGTAATGAATATACCGAAATCTGTTGAATGCGTTTACTTTAGATTTGGTTTTCGCCAGGGATGAAGGGTTTTACAACCCCCTCGAAATTGCTCGAAGGACCAAATGGAGGCCCTTACAATGGCGTAATAAAAATCGAATATAAGTTGTATATTAAAATGGTATTGAGAGGTATCGCTTTAGAACACAATATAATAGGAAATATGGCCTTTGTAGTGAATTCTGGGAAATCATATTCTTAAATATTTTAAATGGACAGCAAATAGCTTTCTTACTGAAAGAGTTTATTATGCACTTATTTAGTATATGTAATTGCATAACTCATTTCCTTTATGTGCCATTTATCGTTGCTCTTCATTCGATGAATGTAATAAATTGAAATACAGAATAAAGAAAGAAGAAACATTTAAATTCAATTAGAAATCGTCGACACAAATGGACCCCTAACCACGACAACAACGTAAGGGGGTAACAACGAACCGACATCCAGCAGTCGCTTTTAAATTGAATACGAGGTCGATCTTTTAAGTCACTTCACAGTGCTTGCTATTGAAAAGTAAGTCCAGTCATTAAAGTACGAGGGTCGTGCATTACTTGGAGTGTTCGACTTTTATGCCAAAAATACCAAGTTTACCACCGTGGATGAATATCTGACAAAGTCAGGAAACGATAATCTGATAACGATTGCCAAAACCTTCTTGGCGTTTTCTCACTCTTTCATATGAATGGATTAGACGAAACTTTTGCGCCGTAATGGTTGGACCAAGGTGCTCCGTAGAACTTGGTTGTTTTACAATGAGACGTTTGGGTATTGACAAATTTATGAATAGTAGTTCTAAAGAAAAATCGTGCTGACAAACAGATGCTACGATAAGGCTAAGTAAGCATGTATCTAAATTGCAGGGACCTCCTTTTGGCTGAGCTTAAAAGTATAAAATGATGAAGCGATGTTGGGCTTTTTTGAGAGAAAGTGTGCTATGGTCGGGATTTTCTGTCGGCTCTGTTTTATATAGATTTCACAGGACGAGACTAATTTCCTATACTAGCATTAAGGCCTTCACAAAACTAAAGATTTTCCTACCCGGCTTTATTCTTCTTCTATTTTATATAGATTTCACATGACGAGACTAATTTCCTATATTGGCATTGAGGCCTCCATAAAACTAAAGATTTTCCTAATCTGAGATACATGAGTAAGAGTGGCGCTTACTTGTCATTAGAATCGTTAGAATACGACGGCTTCGCCAAGTTTCTAAACTAGACAAAGTGCAAGTGCCGCCATTGCTCACAATCAACTACAGAATTTTAAAAATCCGAAATGGCCCTTTTGTTTTGGGATCTGTCTGCGGTTTGTAGTCAGGTTTCTTAGGAAAATGAGATTAAAAAAAGATATAAGAATATAAGGCCAAAATAAAACCTCCAGGCTTTGCCAAGCTTTTAAAACAACCCTCGTACCGTACAACGGGGAGTTATATCAACTTATATATGCCTTAATAAAACTACCGACACATACAAATACAGTCGTTTGCAAATAATAAGAGCATCATATTCAAAGTTATGGCAGATGAGACCCCTACTAATGACCCCCCTTACTTTACCAATTTGATTTATGCCAGTCCAACAGAGACAGCTCAGTGCGTCCGTCCACATTTCGATCTTATCCAAAGATGGTTTGTCTGTCCCTATATTCATGCCATTCCTATTCGAAATGGCATTCTTCATGTAGGTCCATTATTTGATCAAAGTGTGTCCGTTCATCCGTTTGTCCATTCACTCATTCATCCGTCAATCTCTGTGCCCGTCCCTACTTCTTATTCCTCCTCATGTGTCCGTATTTGTATCGGGCATTTGTGCGTCAGTCTCCACTCACATTGAGACCTTTAGTAAATGTTATACAAAAGCCGACAGCCAGTAGAGAAAAATAAAGAAACATTTTCATTTGATTGAGTTTAATTAACTTTAATTAAATTTTGTCACCCTTAACACAAAAAGACGAGAGCTTCAAAACGTTGATTATGTATGGGATGTGTTGGTGACAGCCAGTGAGGGGCGGCAGGCTGGTAAAATAAATCAAATGATAAATATTAAAATAATATACAGTCACTAAACGAGTATGCAACATCCGCAACAACGACAATGCCTTTCGAGTAACTTCAGTTTCTCCGCTCCTTCCCCCGAACCGTTGACGTATTTCAAGATACGCCGCGGCAAAGATAAGTTGCTGAGCGTCTATCTGTGCCTCTGCTGCTGCTGTTTTTATACTGCTCAGACAAATTGCTGTTGATTATTTTGCAAATACTAGTTGACTTTTCACAGAAATGACTTTTTAATATGATAAAATAATAATAAACGTCTGGAGAAAAATAACAACAAAAAAAAACAAATATACTGATATGAGAGGAGGAGCCAAATCCTAAATGCCAACGACAAGTGCTGTTGCAACAACAGCAGCATATGACAGAAATGTTGTTGCAACACACGATGATGATGCATTGCCTGACACGTTAATGAGATTGCATCAGGAACGACAAAATCAGCAAAGGCGACGTTCATACAAAGTATGGGAAAATTACAAAAGTCTTGCAGAGATAAGTGCTGTCACTAGAAGCTGCCTTTGAATGGAAAATGTCGGGAATAAGAAATTCTTTCCTTAAAGGGTCTAAAACAAAATATCTTATTATAAACGGGCATGATCGATTAAAGATATACACACAGAAAATCGGTTCCAACTAAAAAAATGCGATTGCATCAACATACTTTATGTTGTAACCGCCTATTTCTCATGGTAATGATACAGTGCTAGTAACATTGATCGACACATGATAAGATGGTAGCTACAATAAAATTACAGTACTTAGAGCCAATAAATTACACAAAGAAAACAAATTTCGGTTCAATTAAAGAATTCAAACATAATTATTCTGTGATAAAATATTTCACGTATTGTCAAATATATTCATACATTGTTTATCAAAAATATTTCCGATTTTATATTTAAAAAAAATATATGCATCAACTTTTCACTTTTTTGTTTGTTTGATGTGGATAACATTTGAGCATCGAATGAGACCGATCCCATGTCCCAAAAGTATTCCCTCCCAGAGATATGCGCGTTTTATGAAAGTGAAGTCGACGATTCTAAGCGCAAATAGAAAGGGACCTAAACAAAACTGGTTTTTAACCTTAGGTCCCTTTCTATTTTGCGCGTCACATATAAGTTTAATTTGAACTTTTGTTGCTGACTGGTATTTAACAATAATAATAGTTAATTTAACTATTCTATGGTTGAATTTATTAACCATGAAAATTGTTAATATTAAAATAGTTATTTTTGTTTTAACAATGTGTTGTTGAGTTTTTTAAGGCCCCATCTTCATTAAAATAATTATTGTTGTTTGACCAAAACATTGTTTTTAACCGTGAAAACTAAAATTTCATAGTTAATTTTTTGAAACAATACCTGTTCAATTTAACAATGAAATTCTAAATATTATTAACTATAAAGATTGTTATAGAAATCATTTTTAATGTTTAGTTAACTAATTATTGGTTACCTTTTTTAACCAGAAATATAGTTACTGTTACAATTTTTAATATTAAATTAACCTTCTAATTATGTTTTTGTAGTGTTTACATTAATTCGGTCTCTTTTCATTATTTCTCATTAGTTCATTATTTTTTCATTAGTTCAAAAACTTTCAGCAGTCTTTGGCAACGATTACTTCGGCTACAAATCAAATGACTTATACGGGAGTCCCATTATGATTAATGAGAATTACTCTTTGCGTATAGACTGTGAACTGTGCGATAAGTAATTGCACAGGTAGCATTTGCATTTGATGGTGGTTTTTTAAAAGAGCGAGATAAATTGTCTTAAGATCTTTCTCACAATTACAAACGTTCAGAGCAGAGGAAGGAAGGAAAAAGAGTGGGGGATAAGACAGTAACAGTGCAACACGATGTTGCAACGATTGCAACATCGTGCAACTTAATTCTGAACTTCGTATAGCACAAAGCAGATCAAAAACTTCGATACATCAGAGTCGAATGATCTTTAAATTTTTGATTATGTCGCACTATTTTCTGCCTATCTCTTCAAAAAAAAAACAACCTTATAATGTTAACTCGACTATTTTGTATGTATATTTAACCTTATATAACGTTATTTTGTCTTCGTTATCAAACATTTACCATGAAAAATTTAACCTGACACATGGTTAAATAAATTTATTTTCGGCTCAGTGTAGATACCGTCCATATGGACTATGTTTAAGACAAAATAAGCAGGACTCTTTGCACCGTTTTTTAATTGTGGCTACAACATAGATGCGCCGAGACACTTGATTATGTAGGCAAGAGTAAACAGGGTAATGATAACAAAGGTATATTAATCAAAATTATTGGGTTATTGTTTTGTCATGGCTGAGATTATCCTTACTGTTACAAAGGTCTCATCTCATGCCCTGTTTCACAGTTTTATACTCTCTCTTGTTCCAAATACACGCCGCTGAGGCTTAAATAAGTGTACTAATTATTTTTTAACAAATTTATTTTTTATAAATATTTCCTTTGCTCTGATTCAATTTTAAAATAAATCGTCATCAGTATGCAACAGCACACACAGACAAGCACCCCCAGTCTCAGTCACATCGTTCCGGTTTGAAGGCAAATACGGGGTAATTGAAACTTATTGCCGAAGAGCACTGATTAAGCGGTGCGTGTTGCCGAGCCAGTCCGCAGGGCTTATGCCAGACTCAAACGCCTATGAAGCTGCTGGCGGACCAACGAAATCACTTAAAATTCAATTGCTCATAGCCTCCACACAACAGAACATAAAAAAGCGCTGATTTATAAAATGAAAATCCAAAAGAACTAAATGAAATTAAAAAAGTAAAAAAAATACCAGCCGGAAAGGCAGGGGAGGCGGCAGTCAATGACAACAAAGTAATGATGGACAGAGAAATATCGCTAGTATAATCTGTTTAAAATCATTTAAAGTGGCAGAGACACTCAGACACACGCACATGTCGAGATACAAATAAAACTGCGAACTGCAAACAACCACCACCACTACCCTTTATGCCCCCTGCTCTGCTTACATAACAAAATTGAGTGCCCTGCATGTCCGTTCGTTCGTCCAGGGATCTGCTGGCTACGCAGTCGTTTCCAAAGCCTGAATATGCTAGTGTTCCAATTGCCGGCTGATCGGCTTGCATTGACACATAAATTGACCTGGTGGTTTGCTGTCTGGCCGCTTGATTGAGGAGCATCACCCCGCCCGCTTGACTGAGAGTAATGACGGACGGACAGTGCTGTGTGGATCTGTGATTCACTTTACTATTTTTGCAAGAACTTTGTATGGTGGGGATAAATTAAATTAAGCAAATGCACGAACTGTATGTTCTGCGAGTCTGACGGCCTGCATGTTCATCAGTGTGATGGTTATGATGCCGGCGGGAAGATAGGGTTTCATGAACTTAATAATTATTAATGGTTGTCTCGTTTTTTTTAGAGGAAATGGAGGGTTTTTCAAATTTGTATTTGTTCAGAAAATGTACAGATTTAAGAATGTAACTCTGTAGGAAAATGTTTACTTGGAAAGGCTTGCGTCGCTCTCGATATTGTCCAAAATATTTTTCATTCTACCAAATAATGAAGACACATTGATCCGTAGTAAGCCAATATAAAATGGACGACATATAGAGTACTGTGGCGTGGCTGTTTATGGAGTCTAAAACATTCTACCCAAGGTCACACATATTCAAGTTACAGATCTAGTCCACAGAATGTTTGATAATTTACTTTTCTACAAGAGTTTTACTTACAAACTAAATTTTAGTACTTCATGTTGGGCGCCAGTTTACAAAGAAAAGTATAATTTCGTTTCACCAAGTCGATTTTCTTTTCTCAACCACACTGTTAACGTCTAACAAAAATTATTAACATTATTAATAATAACAAAATTTTCAAATAAAAAAAAATTTAAAAATATAAATCTTTGTTTAGCTCGCTTGTTTTATTTCAGTCTGTTGCTTTTACACATTGAACAGGGATTAAACCGGCTCGTTTGGCTAGAGCCTAGCCTTATAGAGTTCGGTTTTACTTTTAACAATTGCAGCAAGGCTTTCTGAAGAGGGTTGTAACGGACCCGAAATCATGCTAAAGGAGTGTGCAGCCACGAAAATCAATGTCACTTTGCCATTTTGTTAAAAACTTGTCTTCTATTTAAATATAGAAGCAAGAGGTCTTGAGCCGGTTTAATCCCTGCTCAATGAATATAAATCTTTGATAAAAAAATGTTGTCGCATAAAAAATGCTTTGTCGATTTATTCTTAGACGCATAAAATAGAGCACAGGAACAAAAAAATTAAAAAATGGCGCCCAACGTTAAAAGCGTTTAAAACCTAACAAAAGTTTTATATTCCTCGTGAATACGAACTCAAATAAAACATAAGAGTTTTTTTACCACGTTCAAGCCACAAAAGCCATTTGAAAGGCGTGGCTGTAAGAACGTTAGTATGAATATGGCGCCCAACGTAAAACGTATATGATACTGCTATTTTCTTGTGTATGAACTGATATCGCCCGTCGCGGTACTTTGGTTTTAAGTGTAACGAAATGGTGTAATGGTTTAAAGAGCGTGGCTGTAGGCTTCTGAACTCATTAGTTTGAAATATGGCGCCCAACGTCAAGCGTTGCTATTTTCTTGTGTATAAACTTATGTCGCCCGTCGCAGTGCAATATTTTGTGTGACAAAATGGTGTGGTGGTTTGAAGAGCTTATCTGTAAGCTCCTGAGCTCGTGAGTTTGAACAAGATGGCGCCCAACGTGAAACGAATATGATTCAATGGCATTTTCAAGTTGATGAACTGAAAGGGGCCGCAACGGTGCGATAGTTAGTGTTACTTAATTGTCTGCTGATTTGAAAATCGTGTACAAAATGGCGCCTAACGTAAAACAAATATGATTATGTTTTTTTATGTTTCAAGCCGCGGTGGGATATAAAGTGTGACTAAACGGTGTGGTAACTATCCCTTTAAGTAAACCAAGGTTCAAATTCGGATAAGAACATCTGACATTATTTCCAGCGGAGGGTTTCCACCTCGTAAGTGCCACCGTTAACAGTTTCTGTATGAAAAATTCAGTCATTTAGTCTTAGGGCCTGGTCAGTAAATATAACAATAATATCTTGTTCAGCTCATTTATTTATGAGAAGTTGCTCGTTTGTCGGAATGTGCCGGCAAACCCTGATTAAAATGCCAGTAGCAGCATCCGACGTTATTACGCGGCTGGCAAACTAAAAATTAAAATAAAAAACGAAAGTGAAAACATTTAAAATGCTTGTACAAACATATGATTTCAGCGTATACTTTAAGGTTTAACATAATATATACGAAACTAGAACAACAACAAAAAGGTAGCGCCCAACATTTTATTATCCAACCCTTTTGGATTACGAGGTCGAATAAATGTAAACAATAAATCAGCCTGCCATTGAAAGCAGGTCTTTAACCACATGAGCTCATAAAAGAAGCACTGTACGCCTTTCTCTATGTGCGTTACTCGAAATATAATAGTGTGAACAAATTGGCGCCCAACGTGATGTGGTGTAATAGAATATAGCTTAAGCGACTTCTTAGTTAAAAGAGAGAATATCTTACAGTTTTTCAACCTTGTAAATGCCAGTCGTAACAATGAGCCAGTTAGAATCTGCGTAAAGAGGATTAGCCTTCCCGTACTTCTACTTGCGCTGACCTCTATGCTTTGGGGCCAAGTCATTGATAATGCAAGTGTTGAAGGGGCCAAAACTGGAATCTAAATTCCACAACGGTTCTTAAAGATGCTTATTATGGCGTGACTCAGTTGAGGGTTTAACAAGGGTCTATAAAATTGGGTACCATAATATCAAACAAATATATTTTCATTGATATCCTTTGATCGAATTTTATCCGCCGCATTATTCTCGGTAGCCATGCCTTAAAGAAAAATTGGCATTCCTTTATCTTCATTGTTTCCAAACACCCTGATTCAAATATTATTCGATTTTTAGCACATTCATAAATAATTCAATCCAAATGGATTTCAAAAATAGAAAATCTACTAAGAAAACAAAACAAGAACTGAATTGAATAGAAAACACACCTGAGTTGTTTGTTGGCTTTTCTTTGAGAACAACAAATTGTGTTTGCTGTGAGTGTCTACATGTGAGTGAATATGCCTGAGTGACTGATAGACAAGATAATGACGCAACGTGCGATGGTGGCGTAAAGGAAACGGGGGATGTGGTAGTTTTCTATTGTAAAAATAAATATTTATTTTAAATATATTTAGAAAATTATATGCTCTGTTTCTTTTTTTCGATTTTTCATGATCATTTGCATGAGAAAAGTAAAGGTGTAGGAAAATTAATCATGACGTGACGTGTGCGTGTGTTTAAAATGACAAATATTTGAGTGTTGCGAAGAAATAAAAAAACATCAGAAATATAATGAGAATTTAGAGTACCTGGAGTTCATCTCGTATTTCTTTAGAGCGTTTGTCATCCACAGAAAGATTTAGAGACCATTTGCGTTGGGCGCCAATTTTCTCTGCTGAAATTGAAGCTTATCGGTCCATGTTTTTGAATAGCTCCCACACAAAGGTCCCTCCCGTATGAGGTCCTGCAGCTGTAGAAACAACAAGTTCAACCCGATCACAGTCAAATTTTGCATACTACGCTATAGGCGACCATTAATTAGCTCTGGTGAATTTGAAAGTCCAAAGTCTGGTGAAAGTCCACATTTTTCTACAGCCCCATATGTGACAGCGCATAGAGAAAGGGATCTAAGGGTAAAAAAAATCAATTTTCACTTTTTTTTTTAATGTGGACAACATCTGAGCATCGAATGAGACCGATCCCATGCCCAAAAGTGTTCCCTCCCAGAGAACGCCAAAGATACACGTATTTAAATCTTAGAAATGGCTCTCCTGAACAAAACTGGTTTTTACCCTTAGGTCCCTTTCTATTTTGCGCGTCACATACAATGGCTTTTCCAGACAGGACCTGCACCTTCAGCAGCCTCATATTACAACCGATTCCGATCAAATTCGCTTGGAGCGAATGTGCCACATTAGCACAATTTTTTCAATAGCCCTTACACATAGGTCTCTCCTGATTTGAAATGATTGATGTCGCTCTAAAGGCCACATCGTAAATCCAATCTAGCTCAACTGCAGCATAGTGCGTTATGTACGACCCATTTTTATCCGCTGGAGAAATTGGGCCGATCTGTGATTTACATGGCCCACGAAGCATGTGCTTCCCGCTCTAGAAGTAAAATATTATGCTAGACCTTGCTCTGAACAGCAGAGTTGTGTAGGGCATCTCAAAGTCGGCCACACTTTACTGCAGCCTTTTTCTCTTGTTTTATATGAAAAGTATTTCTTTACTGTAAATAACAGGAGAATGAATTTCTTCCAAAATTTAACGAGGCCGTGGGAGGGGATTTTTTCAATTAAAGGCCCAATTAGTCTTGACGGTTGACGGTTGATTCTGCAACCTGCAGAAGTCTACCGTCGTCAACCGTCAAACTGTAGTTATCTCCCTCTAACACATGTAAAATGCAACCCTCAACTGAAATAGCTGATTGCCTACCGTCAACCGTCCACCGTCAACCGTCAAGACTAAATGGACCTTAAGATTGCATCCTATACATTAACCGTTGGGAGATTTCTTAATGGCAATGCAAAGACATGAACACGAAGAAAAATATGGCCTGAAATCGATCCGAATAGTAAAAGTTTCTTAAGGCGAAATGCGCAACTGCTGTCACCAACAAATGTTAATAAACTTGTTGAAAATTCGGTTCGGCATACCAAAGGATAATAGCTATGTGTTTATTATTTTATATTATCGCACATGCAACCATTAAATTGGTTGTACTGAAGGAGTACAACAGTCGAACTTAATGGCTGCCGCTTAGTGGGTAATAATTTTGTGTACAATTGTTCGTTGGTGCCAACAATTGGCAAACTCAACAATTTAATTTGTTCCAATCACTCAAAAAATGTTTGTTTATTAGTAGAGGTTAATTCCTGTTCAATGTGTAAAAGCAACAGACCGAAATAAAACAAACGAGCTAAACAAAATTGGCAATCTCGTTGATCTTTAGTGTACAGCAGCTAATCATGCGCAGTCACACTCCTTTTTGCAACATAAATTATTTTCGACTGATTTTTGAATTATTTTTAGTTTCTTGTAAGTCAAATCTGATAAATATAACCAAAACAAATCTGATAAATAAAACCAATGTCGCCGAACGGAACTTCAAGAATATCCATCCTTAAGGCTTCAAACATAGAAAAGTGGCTTAACAAAACATTCGTATATTGATTAATATTTGCATAAGCCGCATTTAAGTACGATTTATCTGTTCTTATTGGGGATTTTCTAAACTTATTTCTAATACCCTCGCACTGATGCATTCTGTCGTTGCAGACGTTTGCTCTCTGGCCACAAAAATGTGGGGTGCGTTGAGAAATATTTTCTGTTTAACGTTTAGAGGAGCTACTTTTTTGAGAATTTTTATGTATGTGTAAGAATATCTATGTAGGTGTAGGTGAGTATTTCGATTTATTTTTTCATTTTATGAACTTGTTATATTTTTCGCTTAATTAACATTTTGAAGAAATATTCGTGTGTGCTTATACTATTTTGAAATGATTCAATATTCGAAACATTTTTGAATACTCACCTCAATGAGCAGCAGCTACCCCACCTTACGTGTTCATATGTCGTCCCTAAGGTCTACGAGTCTGTCTAAACATTTCGAAAAAAGACTACAACTCAACATTTTGTGAATCATGGCGATTGTTATCGTTGTTCTTTGTTTTTCTCTGGTCTAGTCTCACTCTTGGCCAAGAGATTGAGCCGTCATAAATTATTATGAACGAAAAGATCAGACAGCAAAATTTCTAACACACAAAAATACAAATAAAAGAACAACCAGACCACCAAAACCCAAAATAAAATTTGTAAATTTTTTTTTAATAAATCCAGTCCATGTGTATATTTACGTCTCCGGTGTATCAGAAGTCCATAAACAAATTGTATTAACTTTGTTTTATGAGTGTTTTTTCAAGTTTTGAATAAAAATCAAGCAATGCCTGCGACGCCAACACTTACCTGAAAAGAGAGGGAGAAAAAATGGAAAACACATAAAAAAATTAGTATGAATTGACTAAAAAAAAACAATTAAAAAAACATTTTGGGTTATATAAGTTGCATCACAGTGTTAGGGGAAAAAATTACAACAAAACCAACAAAATTGTTAGCCGAAATTTATGACACGATTTGACAGGAAATTTGAAATAACACCTTTTTGGTGAAATATTGTGTGGCAGACAGACGGACAGAGAATGAATGAGACAGCAACAAAAAATATTTATGTTTTAAAATGCAATAAAGAAAAAACTATTAAAATGATGTGTTTGGCCCAGCAGATGATGTATGGTTTGTGATGCATAGAAAACTACTGTGTGTAGTCTAGGGGTCTAGAGTTGCGTAATAAATTTCAACACGTGCAGCCTAAATGTATGCTATGTCAGTAGTGTGAAATTATGGGCATCCGAAAAGTATGTGTTTGAAATGCGAAATGTTCAGTCTTGATTTATTGTGAGGAACACAAATAACGTATAGGAACACAAATAATTTTAAGGAACACAAATAATTTTAAGAATCTGTGAGTAGAGGTAAAATTCGGCAGGTATAGCAGGGGAACAGCAGGCCACAAGTACTTTTTTTGGGCTAGAATAATTGAAAATTTCAATACTTCAGTCTGTAATACCATGGGAAATTTGTCATTTCTATTCTCACAAAAGCATTAAGTTGTCAAAATATTCGATAAGGTTTGTCATTTCATCATGCAACGTTTTACAGCTACCCAGCGGCTCGAAGATAAAAAATAGTATCTTATAGCGAGCGTCCCACTGTCAAAATCACTTACCAAGGTTTCCCCATTTCATCATGCATTGTTTTAGGCCAACCGAACGTGTAGATTTTAAACAAAACTAGTTAAAGCGTCGTTAAGTTCGACCGGGACTAACCTTCTCTCTCTTGGCCCATGCATCCACCCCTAATCTCAGCCCAAACTGAAAAACTACTCTGTATTTTGATTCGTTGAATATTTCAGTACCCAAATGTCCATATTCACAATATATCACCCGTTTAGAACATGCGGGACGGTTTTGGTCCAAAAGTACTTAAACTATGCTCTCTTTGGGGAATTAAATGTGTCGTAACTAGACAATTTCAACCACTGTCCGTCCACCAAAAATTATAAGCAAATATTAAAAAATGGTATTTTTAACGAAGTAACTTTAGTAACTCAAAGGGCAACTTTTCCCCCTCGGGCGATTTCTGCCATTTTCAATCCCAAACAGCTTATGACCATAAGCCATCATTATTTTAAACTTCGTGCTACAGACTCAACGACGGAC
Source organism: Hydrotaea diabolus (assembly GCA_963513945.1). Taxonomy (NCBI): domain Eukaryota; kingdom Metazoa; phylum Arthropoda; class Insecta; order Diptera; family Muscidae; genus Hydrotaea; species Hydrotaea diabolus. The sequence goes on along the minus strand of OY740716.1, from coordinate 13,559,008 downwards.
GGCTTGGTCGTCTTAGAATTTTACGCGATCCATATTTCGAGCAGTGGAAAATGGAATGACAAATTTAGTATACCATCCACTCTTCGGTGGGGGGTTTACAACTAAAATGTCCGTTTTTTTTATTTTTTTATTAAAATTGCCTAGTGTAGAGAACAGGACCACTCTAATATCGAAGCCTGTTCATTTGGTCATTAATATCGAAGCCTGTTCCCACCTTCTTTCATTAGAAATAATGAGGCAAACACCTTTCGATGTAGACCGAATTTCTGTGGCCCGGCCTCGACTTAAAGGGCATATTCGAGGTGTGGTTCCGAAAACACGATGCTTTTTGCAATATAAGCAAGGAATCATTCAAAATTGTAAAAGGCACAACTTTGCACCTAAGTTTCCTCGCGTCGAAATTTATATAATTGGCCGGCGTGAGCATAGATTTAATGGCTTTAACGTCGTTATTGCCTACAATACGCCTTTCGATAGCTAAAAGTCTTTAAGTACGGCAGATGGCCACAAAGTAAAAGAGTTTAATTAAGAAAAATGAAACACAAAAATAGATCTAGCGGGGATGGAACATGTCCGCCTCTTTAGAATACAACCTTTCATTTAAGATCCACATTGTCGAGATGAGTGGGTAAGATCGCTGTTTGCTGAGTTAAGTAGGCGGGGTAGTTTTTTCGATGCCACATCCACTATAGGCGCCAGTCTCAATATTTATGTGGACTTTCGTGTTCATCTTCAGTCTGATGCATCATTCTAAAGGGGTTGACATTTCTTCTTTGTAAGGGTCTCCCCCATAAACATCGTTCGGTTTATAAGGGGTTTTTCTTTAGCCAAATATGACCTTAAATAACACTGTATTAAAATTCATGGAGAGTACAAGTTGGACGCTCCCGGACTTTTAGTTTTTTTTTTTTTTTAAATTCGTTTATCTCACTTTGAGGCACAGCAGGGATATTCTATCTTGACTGTGCAGTTGGAGACAAAGTATAGGAATATACGAAGAATTTCCTCATAAATCGCTTGGTTGGACGATCATTTGGCTGTTAATTCTTTGTAGCTCTTAAAAACTTGCAATTAGTTCACTCAAGTATTTTTCAACAGTTGGACCTATTTTCTTTTGACAGAACTTCTACTCAGTCATTGCTATCGAAAGAGGTTGGCACTTACGACCTTTGCTTGACCTAGCAAAAACTTAGACTTCAAATAGTGCTACAGCTTATGTACAATTTCGAAGAGCTGGCGTAATATTTAACATAAAACTAGATTTAGACGGGCAAGAGCTCTCAATGGTGACATTTAGCGGGAGTTCCGCAAGAACCTACTGAGAATTCTTCAAAACTCAAATTACGTGTACATTACCGATTCAGCAAAAGCAGAAACAATTTTAATCTCTTCCCATGGATTATTAAATTGGACTTTTCGTTATTGCATTTATTTTAATAAATATTAAATAAGCGATCAATTACTCAAACACTTTCGCCTTGTACGCAGCGTCGAATACGTCAACACCTACTCGGAGGATGGTAGGCAGAAACGGCGGTCGTCAAACAACAACAAAATAAATACAGGGCAGTACATGATAATTCCACGTTCAACAGCATCCTTTTTTGGCAGTTGTTCGCAGAACTTCCCTTTGGTGGCTTTCGTTTTTAACTTTTGCGATGGAAGCCTTTCGACCGATGCGTGTGCATGAACATTTTTTAATCAAAATTCTTGTAAATAATTAATTTGAAATATCAAATGACGGAAAAGTACGATTTCAAAGGAGACATTCGCCCTCCCCCCAAAAAAATAATCCAGCGAAAATCGAGTAGCATACAAATAGGATGTTCTCATACATGAAGCACATATACAAGCGGACCCGTATAGAATGTCAATATACACGTACAATGTCTTCTTTGGGTTTCGTTTTTTTCCCTTTCTATCGCTCTCGCTCTCTCTCTCTCTCTCTCTCTTTGTCATTCAAATTTCTGTGTCACCAACTTTTTATTAGAGGACCAATATCAGTTGGGCAACATAATGCAGCATAGGTGTAGGCGTCGGCATGTAAGCCTAAAAATATGCTACAAATTTCAGGTGACTCCTGATACTTTGTAAAAATTAAGGCCAAGTGAAATGCTGTTACTTAGCTTTGACCTAAGCAAGCTCTGCCAAAATATGCCATAGCTTTTGGCAAATATTTTAAGGTAAGCCGTAAAAATGTTATACAACTTTGGCAAGTTTCAACCAATTTTCTTAAACTAACGAAATATGTTAATTGTTACAAAAAGGCAACTGAAGCGATAAAAAGCGAGCCCAAAAATATGCTTTAATTTTGGTCAAACTTGATAGCCTGAAAGAGGGCACCAAAATTTGCTACATATTTTACAAATAACACAGTGTGACAGAGAAAAAATACCCGGGAAATGATATTTTTCTGGTAGATCTTTCTGAGTACAACAAGAAACCGGTTTTGAAATTTCCCAAACACCTCCAAAATCTGGAGTTACGGGTAAAAAACCGCTTTTTCGGATATTACGCACTTATATGCCAGTAACTTGGTTGAATATCAACCGATTTTAAATTTTTTGATTTGAAAATAAGAAACTGCGGCCTTTAGAATGGTATATACACTTTTAAAATCACACTGAAAAAATCTAATAATGGCACAAAATTGTATTCGTAAGAACACTCTCTTTATTATTCAGTTCAAAAATTGTTCTTGAAAAATTCTGTGTGAAAACGAATCCAAAGTTAAAAAATTACAAAAATGTTAAAAAAATGAGTTTACAGGAATAATACACAGATTCTTGTCAGAGTGATTTTAAAAGTGTATACACCATTCGAAACGTCGCAGTTTCTTCAACCATGTGTTACTGGCATATAAGTGCGTAAGATCCGAAAAACCGGTTTTTTACCCGTAACTTCAGATTTTGAAGGTGTTTGGGAAATTTCAAAAACGGTTTCTTGTTGTACTCAGCAAGATCTACAAGAAAAATATTATCACTTCCCAAGTATTTTGACTTCATTCTTTTTTGTTACATTGTATATATGTACGTTGTAAGGATACACTTTTTCCAAGAAAATATTAATTCTAGTCATGATCATCTCTGGGCTTTATTTTTTCCCTCAAGGCGATATTCAATGCATAACGCAAAGAAATGTTTACATCTTCGTGAAAGAAGAAAAATAGAGAAGAAATAAGAAAAATACGACGTTGAAAATGTCCTTAGAATTTAGGCGGATGAAAAGGTGTAAATATCTTTGAATACTCTCCGAAATTGACAATTTTAAATTGACAAGAGAATTTATACCCAGTTGGGATTTTATTTCTGTTAGATGTGGTTTTTGGGGCCGAGATCTTCCCGAGATGGCCACAATCATTTGGCAGATTTTTAAAATTAAACACTTCCTTGGTATAGATTTACCCTTATTTTCGCAGCAACCTCAATAATGGTGCCTTTTGCGATTGAAGCTGATGGAATCTCGCCACCACATCGAGAATGCTGCATACAGCAGCAAAATGACAAAGTTTATTACATTTTTTTTGTTGAAATAAATAAAAACAAAAATATATTCAAAAGGTATTTTCATCACAACGCTTCTCTCCCCACTGCTTCCCACCACAGCTCATTGTCCATGAATGCCACAGTTTAACCCACAACAAAGGCCAGGCGTGTAATGATTTAACCTGTCAAAGGGTAGATTATGGAAGAACTGCGCGAGAGGTCGATGGTGAAGAAGAGGGGACCCATTTCAAGTACTCCCTTGTGTGTTTTGTAAGGTCCAACCATCACACCGTTAAAGCGTTTTTGCTCTGGAAACATTTGTGACGCATGTTCCTTGTACAGCAGAAACAAAAACAACATTTGATTAAATGAAACCTGAGGAAACTCTAATATGAAGATATTTTGCGGGTGGAGGGAATGGATTTTTGTTTATGAATAAATTCATATTAAACATCATATGAAGAACAGAGTTTTGCAGCAAAATCGAGTGAAATATTAATAAGATATATGGGGTTTTTTATATAGAGTAAAAATAATGAGCCTGAAAATATGCTTCAATTTGCTAAAGCAACCGGAATTTGTGTTAAGGCTTAATGTATGCTATGCCGCATTAAGAATTACTATGAGGTAATTAATGGACCCGTTGTAACAAACTATAAAATTATTTCAAACTGTAGGGACAACTTATAAAAGTGAAACCAACATTTTAACACCCAAAGTTAAAAAACCTTACATATTTACAGGGATTTAAAGGTCTGCTTTGTGTCTCTTGCTCCACTACTTATAAATTCATTATAATTACGTTGTTTCCAAAACTATAGCGTAGTTTAGGGCATTTGAGCTAGCCAAATGTTATTTATACAATTCCAACTGCTGGTAGAAATACTGAAAGTTGTCCTCTTTGAAAGGTGAACTAATGAAGCTGACAATTATGATTATATTAAAAATAGATTATGATTATAAATTGCCTACTTTGAGGCAAGGTCAACTGAAAATTGTTGCATACTCTGAGGCATGTGAACAAATTCCTTATGAGGCATTGCATGAATTTGTACGAGAGAGTGCTTTCAACATTGGCTTAGTTATACTAAAGGCTCCTTACATTTAAAACGGCATAAGTAGGAGAGGTTGTTGAATATTTATGAACCAAAAAAACAATATGATCACTCATGTCTTATCCAAATAAGCAGCACCAATCAGAATTTGCAGAGCTTTTACCGGGTGTCGAGAAATAAGTCTTATAGTGAAAGGGTAAAACTCTGTCTGGCAACAGTTAAAGAAAACTCAACCCATACTTAAGCTGAACTTGTGGAGGTCAATTGTTACGCATTGGCGAATCATCGAATTCTTTATAACTAAGATAAACGTTTCAGGAATTAAATTCAACGAAGAAAAAGGCAGACAAAAAGATGCTACTTTGGACTAGGCCAGCAAATTCAAAACAGGTTAATTTCAAGTACTGTAAATAAAGCTGCACAATAAGCTTAGGTCACTCGCTAGAATTTAAGAACAATAATGCGGACAACAGGATTATGAAACATGCTGGTAAATAGAGGCTACTTTGGGCTCAACAACTAATTATAGGAAAATAGAATGAGACTGTAAACTAAGACTTCAAAACGACATGGTTCCTTCATAAATAAAAAGAATAATTTCTGTTACAATACGAGTATGAAAATAAAAGACTACCCGGCAAATAGAAGCTACTTTGGGCCAAGCTGAAAGTTGCCTTTTAACGAAGGAACATAACCTGCGTAGTCTGCCTATAGTTCCTTAAGAAACGATATAATCTCTTCGTCATTAACAAAAAAAATCATGTACGAAGTATAAATAACAGAGAGATCTGTATGCTGCAAATAGATGCTGCTTTGGGCACAGCTTATGAATAGGTTCCTTTCTGGGAGCAGAAGTAAACAAGGCAATACAAAGAAGACAACAATGTCACAAATGACACTAACAAGAAGCAATTTGCCGCAACTTAGGCTCTTAATAAACGAAAACCAAGTGAAACCTATTCAACCTGTGATTTTTGGCTGGACGTGTTCGCGAAATGTATGAGACCATATATTTCAGACACTATAGACGGGCCCTCTAAGCAAGTACTATGAACAGAGTTCTGGCTCAAACACAGTTAAGCCCCTTAGAAAAATTATTTCGCTGGCTTAGGTATCACCGCAGTCAAAGTAAAACTCATGTTTTCGATTAATTCCACCCTCCAGGTGGCAAGGCTGTAAGAAATATATTCGAGAAAATAGTGGTCGTCTCTCTAAACAAAGTTAAAAACTTCGAAATAACCTCAAAAAGTAAACCATATTTTTAGGACCTCAAGTGTTGTTGTACAATAACAAAGAAGTAAAGCATATTTTAGGGCTTTAAAATTTAAAAACATCTTAGCATACTTAAAGGCGTCGGAATTTGTTTACAATATAAGTCTTTATTTGACTGTTTAAAATTTAATTAACATAGGGAACAAAAGTAAAACTAAATTTTGGTGTCATATTTCTAGCCATCCGACCACAGCTCGAAAGCCCAAAAAGAAAGAACTGCAATTTCAACGTGTATTCCCTGCGCTGGCTGATTTCTAATTAAAAAACTACACCTTCTCTTTGTCTCCTAATGCTTATGAGGGTTTCTTTCTTGTGCGAGTTTCAACTACTTCAACCAACGAATGACAAATGTCATTAGTCTGAAGCTGCGAAAGCGATTTTAACAAATCATGAATAAGATAAGTGAGTGAGCCATACAATGCACACAGACGGGCATTGAAACTAAGGGCAGCAAAAAACCAACACAGAAAGCCGAAGACAATACAAAAAACGGAACCAAATCAAAACAAACAATTGAATTTTTAATTGAATTCCCAATAATGAATCTAATGAATGAATATGGACTGCTGGCGGCTTTGTTTTTTCTTCTCATAGAACGAATCTCACCGATACATCGAGTTGAATAAACTTTTCGTTTTGTGGGGAAGAGAAATTTGTAAAACACTTAACAAAGTAAAATTAAAAAAGTAATTGAATTAAGACGACAGCAGCAGACAGTTTTAACTACAGATTGACAGTTTTTACTACTGATCGGCAGTTCACGGAGAAATAGAATGTAGTAGTCTATACCAACTTGATATGCTTAACCACACTACGAGTATCTAAGGTGATGATGTATGCTGCGGGCAAGTTAATTAAACCGTATACAGTTACCTGACAAGGTAACGTGTTTCTAACTGATGATGTGGAAGGTGAATGGAAAGAATCTTTAAAGGGGATAACAACTTGGCGACTGATTACCCTTTGCATAATAACATCTCGTTACATGCAGCATGCGTTTTAAGCAGAAAATAATGACTTACAAAATATTGGCTTAGATTTGGGATAGACACATGGGCTGAAATCGACCATATTTTTGAGCTTTTTTTATCGTAAGAAGGGCGAAGGGTATACAAGGTTCGGCCCGACCGAACCTAATGCGGTTTTTACTAGTTTTTTATTTGTTATGGTAGTTTTTCTGTTTTTTTCCTTATGCTTATTTCAATAAATTAACATAATTAGATGTCTTCGAAACCTGTATAGAACGAAATGATGTAATTCTTCTGTTGGCTTCTACAATAAACTTGACTCTGTGATCGTGTGCGATTACCCCATCATCATTTCATTATCTTTGTCAGCAAAGGCCGATGCCGTCGTCGCCTTAGACGGTCTGGAGTGGTAGATTGGTTGGCGAGCGAATGTTTCTGTTTTATTTTTTATTCTTTATAAATCTTTGGTTCTATTCAATTCTTCTTCCGTCTTGTCTATGCCCGGCCATTTCTTTAAGGTGGCTTATGTTGTTGTTAGTCTAAAAGGTTTAACCTAACGAAGCAATCATAAACCTTAACTCCGGTATAATTTTCCAAAGGGTTCAATGAACTTTTCTATCGAATCATTCATTTCTGTATGAGTGCTTCTTTTTTTAGTATTTTTTGGTTAATGGGTGTTGTTGACTTAATGTTGGGAATATCTAATTAGCTTTTAAGAAAAACGTTCATTTGGGGGGGGGGGGGGGGGTTTTGCTCAGTTTGCGGTGTTAATGGTTGTGGGGCACAATAAAGAAATATTAATAAATTGGAAAGGCTCAAATTGTATGAAAGTTTAGTTAAGGTGTTTTCCAATTTAATACTTTTTCGGTAAAGTGAACGGTATGGAAGTGAGTGAGCGCTGGGCTGGTAATTTGGAATAGGTGGAGCTCCATGAATGGATTAAGACTAGAGAAGCCAAAAGAAAAAGTTTAACCCAAATTCAATTAGTAAAAGTAACACCAGGTTTCTATCGAAAAAAAAGAAAATTTAAGAAATAAGCTTAGAAAAGGAAAGCAGAAATTAATGGAGCTATAAGAGACCTCAGAAGTCAAACTAATATATTGCAAGGATAAGCAAGCCTGCACAGACAAAGAATCAATACAAGGCGAATGACGGGAGTCGCAGAAAACTGTACACCACTTACACCAAGGACAGACAAGACTGATTGCGCCAACTTGAATGGACTGCAGCCATCTTTCTATTTATGGCCAATAGGATTATATAAATAAACTTCAACTCCACCAGCAGCAAATATCCACGAAAATAGAAACGATATATTCCATCTTAATATCGATTGATTATTAAGCCGACTCCACACTGCACAAAATTTTGGAAAAATCCCACAAAAAGCAAACCGATTGACATACCATCTTCTCATCAATTTAACATCTTTGAAACAATTATAAGAGCTTTGCTTAAAAATTAATGCATAAACCTTCTGCAGTGAAGCACCTCAAACCAGGAGAAAACTGATATGGGGCCAGCATGGTCCAATTTCAACAGAGTTAGGCACCGGGTACGCTTAGCGTTCATAAAAAGTGTTTTTATATATATTTTTAAACGGTAGGGTCTTAAAACTATAGCGATTATCGTATAAGGATTATTCCAAATTATGGACCGACATAGAACAATCGTAATTTGGTTCGTCTCTTGCCGAAATATAAAGAGTTGGTCGAGTTTCATACCTTCATTTAAACTCTTCGAAGGGTAGATGAACACTCCATTAGCCTCCCTCAGTAACGCCAGGGGATTAGAATTTGAGTTTGATGGACAGATCAAGGTAAAGTAAAAACTAGCATTAGGATTCTCCTAAAAGTAGGCAATGTTTTGGCGATTTCTCAAACACCCAAAAATATGCAACAAAATTCATAGTCAAAAAAGATCCAAAGAAGGCACCTGGCCAACTTTATTATCAACAATTTCCACCACAAAGAAAGTAAAACTAATTTTTTTCTGTTATGCTTGGGATTTAATTGATTTTCCACCGCCCCCGCTCAAGCCACCCACCGTCACCAGTGCGCCGCCTGCCTGGATACAATTATCTTTCCATTCGACTGATTTCGAAAATGTGCTCGAGTGAAAATAATTTCTTTTTTTATTTTCTTTCAGATAGCATCCTGCTCACATGACCATGGAGAAGTTAACTCAGTTCATTTATGTTTTATCGACAGGCCCATTCAGGTGTAAATGAATTGGTCTGGCTTTGTTGGCTAAAACTAACGATAGAATAATAAAAATTTATCTAGTAGAAGACGATTACAAAATAATTATAAAAATATGTTTAGTTTTTTCTGTTTATGAAGTTCAAACAAGTATCTTGAGTATTAAGTCATGCATACTTTTTCGGCCCGTGTTGGCCGAGTTAGGCATTAGAAGGCATCAATTGATAGTCCTTAGTTATTTTTCATTTTTTGCAACATAATTGTTCTACTGACCGGTTGATTAAGTATTTGTTTAGGTGGAAAATATGTCATTGCTTTACGAAGGAATCGTTCAGTGCAGTTGTTTAAAGGAAGAAAATCTAGGGCAACGATGAGGCGCTCATGGTGGAGAAAAGGACAAGATAAACAAGACAAAAAAAGTCTCCAGTGCGACAAGGGCGAATATATGGTACCCTATACCATACAGGTATACACAAGTTCCTTGCCGGTGGTAACAATTTGGCCAAGGAGGGATTTAATATGTACTCGAAGAAAAAAATCGAACAAACGTTCGTTGTGCGAACAAGCGACGCAATGTACGAAGTTGGGTGATTTCAGGGTTGGCCTTGATTTAATTTTAATTTTTCGACTTGATTACTCCGGACTATTTTGTCAAGTTCGTAGGCTACGCTTATTAGCCAGTCACTTTGGGCGACATTACGCGTGTCATTAACGTTATACCGGTTGAAATGCTCGAACGAGTCATTCAAAATTGGACTCTCAGAATGGAGGCGTAGTTGCGGCCAATATTTGAAGGAATTTATTTTCAAAAACTAAATGACATTAAATGTCTTTTCGAATGAACAATAATGATTCCATACTTGATTTTAGTTTTTTTTTTATTTGAAAGAAATACCTCTAGATTGATCACCTGATTTAAGGGTGGTTCAACCATAATGCACGTTGTTAATTGTAAGTCACACCTCAACGTCACGTTTTTTGCCCAACTTAATTTGACATTTCTTTGTTGCAGTCTTTGGCAAATTCTCCCATAGAGGGGTATACAGAGCAAAGCGTTAAGCCTTTTACGAAATGGGACGAACAGATCAAAATGTATTTCGTGCACTTTGTGTTTTTTTTTGTAAGCATAATCGACCAAATGTGTCCACCATTGGGCACAAATATCAGCAAATTTCAGGTCTGTAGGAAATGTGAAAACATCTGTTCGCCCAGTTCGTTCTGCGAAAAACATAAATGGTGCGGCATAAGAGTCGTCAACCTCAGCACGTAAATGGAGTTCGCTATTGCGAGGTGATAACGGACTTCTTGTGGCCAGAAATTGAGGTTTTGGACCTGGACGATATGTGGTTTCAACAGAATGGTGCCACTTGCCACACAATTAATGAAACAATGTTTTTTTGCGAGAGAATTGCAATGACCGCATTACGTATCTCATAACGTGGCGACGTTATTGGCAGCCACAGTCATGTGATTTGACTCCGTTGGTATTCTTTCTAGGGGTTATTTAAATAAAAAAGTGTACGTCAATAAGCCAAGGAAAATTCAAGAGCTTAACAATGAGATAATTCGGCACATTTCAGACACAGTACTTCCATTATGGCTCAGAGTTATTGAAATTATGCATCTCGAATAGAGGTATGCCGAACATTTGGCCGATATTTTGTTTCACCCATAATTGACATACCGGATTGAGGTATGCCGAACATTTGGCGGATATTTTGTTTCACCCATAATTGCCATAGATCCTTCTATCATAATCAAAAATATTAGATAGTTTTTGTCTAATTTACAATTAACATCGTGCATTTTAGTTGGACTACCCTTTATAATAGCAACAATTTAGTTTTAAATTAATTTTGATATATTAAACTGTTTTTTTAATTACACTTTCTATCGTTCTTATCCGGCCACCTGGTATATTTCAATCGTCTCAAAAGAATAATTCAATAAAGGCACAGACTTTAAGACTTCACAGCATTAATACAAATCTACAGCATATTTCGAGCAATTTTAAATACCCCAAAATTATGCGGGGTAAGATTATGTTTTTTTTTCGTTTTCGATCTAGAAACTATTAACATTCTTCATCAATTTCCAGCAAAAATAGCAAATGCACAAACAAAAAAAAACCTGAGTAGATTTCATATGACGTCTGCTTTCCTTTGAAGAATGACAAGAGAAAAATCGAGCGAGCGCACGAGAAGGACGAGAAGGGAAAGAAAAAAAATTGTTTTGAAATAAAAATAAAAGCAATAAAAATGCAACATTATTAATCATCATCAATCAATGTCATCATCATGGCATGAATGTATCGCTTGAAAGTATATTCACAGATCGTTATATAAACAGGGATGCGTTAGTGCTGAGTTATCATAGTCGTGTAATACCCGAGACTCGCTAGATGACAATGACGCTGCTGGTGATGATGCTGATGATGACGTTGGGTATAAGGATGCCGTGCTGCAGCAGCAGTAACTGAAAAGCTTAAGCTGTTCCTATTATGCCAACATCAGCCGCGTCAACACTCCAGCGACTTGCAAGGCGTCGTCTCTTTCAGATTCAGTTTCATTTAAATTTTCCTTCTTTTTCTATGCTATATTGTCTCGCCGCTGCTCTACTAAATTTGTTCCCACAACAGCATGTCACAATATGCTGGCAATATTAACAAGTAATAAAAGTCATTTTGAAGCGTGGATGAAAGGCGCAAGTATCTCGTCCTGTACTATTATTTTGTTGCCAGACCCTCGTCGTTTGATGCAAGGAATTTTCCATAAAACCAAAATGTTGGGATTTTTCTATTATTTAAAGTCAAACTGTTGACAGCTGTCGGGTAATGCAAAAAAAGCAAATATAAAAAGAGGAAATTTGTATTGCATACGAGCATGACAAAGGAAAAAGCACAAATAATGGAGGTTTTAAGAGTAATTGAAATTTTCCAACCAGCCTTAAGGTATGCAACGAATTTTTAATTTCAAAAAGCCTTAAAGTATGCATTTTTTGTAGGCCGCGCAAGTTACCATAAAACTAAGACTGCGAACAGGTAGAATGAGAATATGATAAATATCAACGAAAATTACAACAGACAGAGGAACTACTTAGAGGCCTGTGGGAAAAAGTGGCGCCCAAATGAATATACTAGAAGTTGTGCGCTGAAAAGAGATCGTAAAGTTGTAGAGACCATTTTTTTGAACATAGTTTTAGTTCGAGGCTACTATCAAAACCTGATGAGGTAATAATTGGCGGTTTAGGGAAAAAAATCAATTGGATAATTACGGTCGATCGAACGAAACATGTGCTCGAGCCTAAGTGGCGTCAGACGATAACTAAAGCAACGACCGGAATAACCAAACATTGTAGGAGTTACCAAATGGAAAAGGAAGATCGGATTATTGGTATGGCAAGAAGGCACACCCAACACCAACGAGCTTTTACATAATTTTTTGGCCAGGCTGGAATATACCAGCTAAAGGAAAGTAAGGCAGCATTTGATTAAACAAAAAAAACGGATTTAATTGAGTACTTTGTTCGCTAGCAGATGGATTAGGCAACAGATTTGCTTAGATCTTGAATTACTTTCTCCTGTAAGTTATTGGGGGTGCACCCTTAGGAGCGGACAAACCGCCAATAAAAATTAGTTTGAAGCTAGGGGAACATATTCACTATAATCATTTTCAGCTTACTTCGCATTCATTCGAATAGAAAAACTAAAAATGCGTTGTTGAAAGAAAAAATCAATAACATTCCGATGAAATCAATTAAAAATTGCAATAAGCAGAATTTAACCAAGGCAACAAGCCGTCAGGTAGGCAATTAATATTAAAAGAAATACGTCTGCTGCCATTAAAAAAACAACAGCCAATACAACTTGCAAATATTATCACATCGGCGAAAAAATGTCCTCTAGAAAAGATGAATTTCAAACTTAAAAACCCAACGCCTAAAAGTAGGCCAGAAAAACTGATTTTAATTGCATTGGAAACTGTTCAAATAACAACCTTGAGTTTTTTTCTTTGATGAAATGCAAACACACTTACTAATGAATTGAATTCCAACAATGGCCACCATGAAAAAAATACCAAACCATTGACAAATCAAAAAAATCTAGGTTGAGGACGGCGGACAGTAGGCAGTAATTCCCAATTACATTTTTGTTTTCGACAAGGGTTCGTTTAATAATAAAAAAGAAACGATCAAAAATGAAAAAATCGAAAAAAGTCAGAGCCATTTTAGCAAGGCTAAGCAGAGTCCCTTTAAAAAGGCTAAGCATAGACCCTTAAACAGGGCTATTGTATTTATTGAATAATCTGAATTTCGCGTTTTCTCTTCCATCTAAGCATGCCTGAATGTAGGGTGTGAAAGTTGGGAAAAAAGGCAAGTCGCTGATTTAAAATGCAAACAATTGCTAATGAATTCTGTTTTGAATTGACTTTTTCTATGACGATGGCCCCCTCAGTTGCCCAGCGAGAAAACGGCGAAAGAGTGGCATATCTAGTGGTTGTTCTTGGATGTTTTTAGCATGTTTTCTATAGATGTTTTAAAGATAGTTAAATTCTGGCAAAAATTGGTCAACCAAAATAAAAAAAAATCTACACAAACCTACAGCCGTCTGTAATTAAGATCAGAAAGCCAGAAATATAACTTTCACAGCTCAGCCACAGGATTGAATGGTTGCAATACTCCTGGAAGAACAACCCACCGCAAAAAGAAATGAAAATTTTCGGAAAAAAAATGAACGCTATTTCAACACTCACACAGAAAAAAGAGAAGCTCGACTGGCAGAGCTTGAAGCTGCGCTAGCCATATCATCTCGAATCAAATACTTCTGCTGGTTAAAGTGATTGGCTTGACGTAGCGCCAGAGAAAATAACCGAGCTGCCAACTGTATAAATTGACCAGGCGGACAAATATTTCCTTTACAATTTACAGTGTTATACGCTGTTAGGGCATGTAGAGACTTCTTGTTAGAACCGTAGCTTGAAAAAATAGAGCTTGTCAAGCTCTGACCATAGTAAGTCGGTTAACATCGCTTTGCACTAAGGCCCAAGCAAGGGTAAGGCCCGATGATGGCGCCATATCAAAAATACCATCAAATATGCAATCTCTGTGGGTACTTGGTCCAACATGTGTGAGCTGATTAGGATTGCTCCAATAATGGCAGCCTTGCTTGTTCACATAACCACTGAGCCATTAATGAGTTTTGACTGAGCAGATGATTTTATTGGAAGATGTACACAACTCTGGTGAACAGTTTTTCAGTGCTTGTAGGATAACGCATGCAGTCGTTTATGATAAATCTTAACGCCAAATTTTTGGATCCTATTCAAAATTCGTCTGTGATACCTGCTGCTACGGCGGCTCTGTTTTCTTCACCTTGCACCAAGGACCACTGAAGCCAAAACGAAATTCATGTTTGATGTCTACTCAGTAATCAAAAATATTTTTAAAAAAAATTGCCAGGCGTAACGACATGGCAAACCAAAAGATATAATTTATAAGGGTCTGATAGTGTTGCAAACTTTGAAAGCTTTTGTAATGTTACAAGCGAAACAGCAATCATAGTCATCTGAGCACCCTTTACATTTCCTCTTTAAACGAAGTTCCTCATTACACCAAGATATCCTGTTATTTTAACAACATTTTAGGGAATTCACTTCATTACTTTTCTCCACCCTGACTAAATCGTTGAGTTCATTAAGATTATAATATTAGTTGTTTTTTCCAGATTGCCATTATCATCTCAGGTCTACTTTCTCTTTGAAAGTAGACCTGAGAACCAGTTCTTATTTCCTGTTTTTTTTTCTTCTTTGAATTGTTCTGATTTTCCCTCTTTACCCAGTGGAGTAATGGTGGTCTGTGTTTTATCTTTCCGTTCTGATGTACACAACAGGAGAATATTTATAATATTAAAAGAGGAAAGGATGTTAAAAGCTTCTTAAGAATATAAATTTGCCATCCGGAAAAGGCTTTAAACTGCAGGTAACGAAACGGCAAGCTAAGCCCAATATAAGTACAAATTATTATATTTTAAGAAAATTAAAGATATTATGGGCGTTCTTACCGGCCACTCACCACTTAAGGCATATCTTATTACTAGAGGGAGAAAGAAAACCTGATAAACTGGTAGGTAGCGAAACAATTAGCTAAACCCCATTTAAGTATTGTATTGTGAAAAGCTCAATGTTTCGCTACCTACCAGTTTAACACATTCCGGCTTTTCCTCAAGCCACTGACCACTTAAGGCTCATCGAACTACTAGAAAAATAGAGAGAATATGTTAAACTGGTAGGTAGTGAAACATTAAGCTGAGGCCCATATAAGTTTTATATTGTGATTAGCTCAATGCTTCGCTACATAGCAGATTAACATGTTCTGTCTTTTCCTCTAGCCACTAACCACTTAAGGCTCATCGAACTACTAGAGGAATAGAGAGAATATGTTAAACTGGTAGGTAGCGAAACAGTAAGCTGAGGCCCATATAAGTTTTTTATTGTGATTAGTTCGCTGTTTCGCTACCTAACAGTTTAACATGTTCTCTCTTTCCCTCTAGCCACTGACCACTTAAGGCTCATCAAACTCGAGTAGTAGAATAGTGAGAATATGTTAAACTGGTAGGTAGCGAAACAGTAAGCTAAGGCCCGTATAAGTATTTTATTGTGCTTAGCTCACCGTTTCGAGAGAATTTCTCGTTTGTTCCCTAAAGGAATGCTGAAGCTGCTCAAGAAGCTTCTTAGACAGACGCTAAAGAGAAAATATAAGAAATAACTTACGAGTAGTACTGTCCTATATTAGAGCATGAACGGCTTAGCCGAATATAGTTAGCAGGTTGCTTGACGAATTAAACAGTTTGTAAGCGAACTTCTGTCATTATTAGCTAGGTTTATCGTCTGTGCCAAAAGATTCTGAGGCTTCACAAACTCGGCGGACTACCCCTACTTCTAAGAAACAATTTGCAATTGAAGCTTAATCACAATGAACCTTGGCTAGACAATTTTGAGGCTCAGGGCAACTCACATTTGGATAATAACAATTAATTGGCTTTGATGTAGACATAGTTCCCATACAGATGTAGCTGCTGACTTTACTTTAAGTCCCGAAATATACCGAGCGCCGTAGAATAACCAGCCGATTCACTACAAGTCTATTTACAAACTAATTTGGCTAGACCATTTTTTGCCTCAGGACTGCTGGTGTTGATTCTGACGAAAGGAAATCGCCTCAGTTTTTTAAAAATGTAGTTCTCAAAGCAGTTCCGCTATAAATTCCTAAACTTCATCAAATTAATATTTCTTTCAGGATTTTCTCCTTCTAGAACCACTGTCTTAGCAGACGTTTCTTCTCTGCGATTAAGAAAGACCGCTACGTTTACCGTTATGTTGACCGTTTACGGGGTTCTACGGGCTTTCGATGAGCCTTATTTTTTTAGCAGCAAACTCCATTAGTATTCTTCCCGCAGACTTCACACACTGGTGGGTGACGCGGCTAAACGCGATGTACTCGAATTAATGCAGTTTTCGTCATGAACACAACGTCTGTCTTTCACGTGCAGACGGACACGAGCAGGCATGTATGAATGGAAATATTTGTGTGATGAAGTTGGTAGAGCAGGTATGGTCAGTCGATTGGCCGGTCTCGCAAATGCTTCATTTGAATATCTTACTTAATGTTATGAGCGTGTATTGAATTAATTTTTATTACATTTCAGTTTTTCGACGACGACGACGAATACGACCAACCTAATAACCACAAAAAAAATCGACAATAAAAGCTGTCCAGCCAACCAATGAATAGACATATCGAGTCGTCGAAGAAGACCACCGTAGGACGCCTTAGTGGAGAAACAACAACCAGAGCGACGAGGGCCGCGTTTAAACCAGTTACATTTGGAACGGCATAAAGTATGTGGTCAATATAAAGCTACAACAGTAACAAATGAAAATATTTCGAAGGAAATTTATTTACATTCTTATTAGCAGTTGTAACATTTACAATGAACCACCAATAACCCATATATTGGCCATCGTTGCGGCCAGTATGGTAGAAGAACCTGATTAGGGAAGCACCAGAGAATTTAAAGTTTGATCCTAAATCGGTATAAGATTTTACTAGCGTTAGTATTGAAGTCGCAGGACCATAGAAAACTCTATAAGTTTGCTAATGAGGCGCTGATAATTTTAATCTGAGATCCGAATTATGAGCAAGAAAACATCTCTATGGTCAAAATTAATTTGTTGGCTCCACGGCTATGTCAACAAGCGAAATTGCCCTTTAAGGAACGATCACTATACAGAAGAAAAACCTTTCATTTTTGATTCAATTAATAAATTCCAAACTTTAAACAAACAATTAATTACGATTTCATTTATAAAAAAGTTTTCATATTAACTGAAATATTTGTATATTGTTTATCAATATATTTCGGATTTCGACGATAAATTCACATACGAGTATTTACAAATATTTTCGTCTAATAAAAAAAACAGATTCACATATTTACAAAAAAAAAAAATGGACGCCGTTTATCGAAAATATTTTCGATTTGTAGTGGTGAAAAAATTGACATATTGACAAAAAAAAAAGTTGTATGCCGTTTATAAAAATGTTTTCGTTTTGAGGTAATAAAAATGTCCGCCAGATTTCAAATCAAGTGTCTTTTTAACATTTCATTAAAAAACACAAAAGAATACTTTAAAACAAAAGACTTATAGAGTATAGTGTATGTAAACGCAACGTAGTCATCAGACTCCAAGGAGCAAATATGCTAAAACCATGATCAGCGGCTATACACTTAAGATCAGGCAGATTCGCATTAAACGAGAACTGCCGGCAGAAGAGTTTCCCACCAACAAAGAAAACACAATAAAAATCCTACATACTACAGTGCAGGGCCTTTGCCCATTATTAATTAATTTAATGTCTCTCATCGCACAGTGGTGGAAAAACCAAAATTCTGGAATTAAATCACTAATCTCTGTTTATTTTGATTCCAAATTCCTACAAATCAACTGAGATAAATTGGAGAACTCTTGAATGTACTAAGAAGTACTAATAAAAAAATACTAATTAGCGATCAGAATGAATTTGAACTAATTATTGCCTATTCTGCATAACTCTAAAGCTGAAGGAGATACTAACAAAAAATTTACATATTTTCTGCAGATATTGCTAAGAGGTTTCCCAAAGAGCAAATACCATCAAAAATAAAACCGGTCGTGTTGGGCAGAGCTGTGGAGTTTTGAAACAATCGGATGCCTCCGCTTCGACTCCGACTCTTGGGTCTTAGAACGATTTCAGTTTCTGACTCCGTCTGTATATATCAATGTTTTAAAAAAAACTATAGGTTGGGCACTATAGGTTAGATATGCCCCTTCTACCGTAAAAGATTGAACAATAAACTTCTATTTAAAATCACAATTTAAGCCAAGGAGTTCAACGGGAATTTCGAAAATACGCATCGTTCGACAAAAAATAGCTCCAGTCTGCCCGGGCAAAAAGGGAATCAATATACCCATAGTGCCAAATGGAGTCATCATTTGGCGAAAGACTGTCTCAAGTCCACTTTATGTAAAATTCAAGATAAGTTACAAAGAATGGCTAGACAGCGCCCTAAATTGCATGTGCTGTCCCTGAATATTGTAAAAAGTCAGGCAGAGCTGCAGCACCGAAATATGACTAAGAAAGCGTCCATAAGTGTAACAGTGTAATCCATAGCACGATGCCCGATATTCCTAGCATTACTGACCATACACTAACCGGGCAAGGACGCAGAGCGCATGTCGACTTAACGCAGACATTTCAAAATATAACATCCAAGTAGGTTCCGAGGCTTTTGGACTTGCTGGACTAGATATGGCGTGGATTCTACATAATGTTTATGAAGCTGTTTTCTTTTAATTACAAAAGTAGCAGAATGGCTGTCCTTGCCATAGTGGGGATAAATATAAACTCTGACAGCCCAATTGGCATCATACATTTCTCCAAACACAATGGCTTACATTTACCTTATTTGGGTTTCGGGCCACCGGAACCCGTTCCGCAGACGAAAGATAATATGCATACTTGATTGTGTTTATCATGTCTGGACTTAGTCCAGATATGAGACTTAAATTTGCGATTTGCGTCTACTTTTAGAAACTTTGGGAATAGAGAGGAATACATGAAAAGTTCTTTTTTCATGTATTGTTTTCAACCGAAAAGATGGCGAGTAAGCCAATCTTGTATATTTAAGGATTTATAAGCGGAATTGAAAGGAGTAAATACTTTATTTGTGCTAACCTTTTTCATTGGTCATGTTCACTTTTTGTAGATAAGAGCAAATACTTTGAAACGAGCTAAATTTTGTAAGTTTGGCTAGTTTGCGTAGTATTAGAATGGACTGTTGGGACTAAGTAATTCCTAACGTAGGATAAATCTATCTGTACTTCGACAAAAAATTTTCAAAATTTTTTTTTTTTCTCATTTTGAATAAAATGTAAACCTTTATCTGTTGTCGAACATATTTTGTTGACTTCTGCTCCGACACCGGTCAAATTTTCGAAACTCCGACTCCAAGGCCCTGGTATAGACGATTTCTACTAGTTTTCTCAGGTAAGAGGTTTGGTATTTCAAAACCGTGCTACAACACACATATTCCGGCTAGAGGTCTAAAAATTTACATGCACTTTTCCTAACGAGGTGCGAAATTTAATGGATCAAGTACAAACACAACAGCAATTAAAGCCTTATTTTCAAAATATTTCGTTTTTCCAACCACTGTGCATGGTTGTTGTTTATATTGAATTTTCCATCCTAACGTTCTTAACTGGTCACCTTGTACAAAATTGCAACTCATCGAAAACTCAACCACCTCGACACTTTGACGGATATTGCTTTAATCAGAACAGCAATGTATATCTTCAGATTTAAAATCTGGCCACCTCAGCAAGCCTTATATGAAAAGGCGGGTGTAATTATTATGACCGCAATATTTGAAAAAAATGATCATTTTTCCCCTCCTCTATCGAAGAATAATGGAAATGAATGTTTCTATTTTACATGAATTTCTACAATTTTCTTTTTCTGTTCGTAGTTTGCCAAATGCAAGTCACCGCTATGGAAATTGTAGTGACCATTTGCATTTCCTTTAGCCTCCACATTCCTCATCACACCACTGAAACGACTTACAGACAGACGAGACAGTCAGTCTTTCCATAGCGAAGAGTTGTGTGACAATTTTATGGTCACAAACTGGAGTCGGGGCCTGCGCGCTTGCCTCTGTCGCAAGAGACGAAGAAGCAGAAGAAAACCTGTATGGACGCCTGCATGCATGCAATGGAGAGAAACTTTATTTTATGACTGGACACAAGGCAAAGAAAAAAACACAGACCTGGGGAAAAACTAGGCTAAACATGCTAGAAAATTTATATAAATCGCGGTTCACTTCCGCCGCCGCCGTTGTCGCTGTGTTGGCTGCCAAGGGGAGTTGTTTGTTCTTCTGCTGTCTCTTGTAATTATTTATTAATGTCGTTTTGCATTGTATGCCCGATGTTTTTTTTCTTGTCTTTGTCATTGTTGTTGTTACAAATTGCCATGCATTATTTCTCGTTGTTTAATTTACATTCGCTTTAACTTAAATATTTCTCCGTAACTTTAAAAAAAAACTTGACATAAATTTCATATTTATTCCTAAAGGGTTTTAAAAGGGACCGTAAATCTCCGATTGGTTCTGAATAGAGTTAAAAAGTAGTTGGCTTAACAAAAACCACACCGATGAAATAGATAATTCAGGAAATGTAGGGACATTTGGAAACTTAAATGGAACTTCAAAAACCAAATGAAGCAAACAGATTCGGAAAAACAATGAACTAAAAAAATAATATAAACAAACACTTACGAAAAGTATGGATTTTTTCCAAAAGTTTGCAAAAGAAATCGTTCCAAACAGTTACGAACAATTTCATATAAATTATGAACTCCTTTATAAACGCATTAAACAGAAATTATTGCAACATTGTGCAGTTAGAGGATCAAAGTTGAATTAATGAACAAGTTCATAAGTAAAATCAAAGATTGTGAACTAATAGGAAATATTACAAGGTTGCTAAAAATATTTCCGCGTGGCCGCCATCTGACATTTCCATTGGAAAGTTTGACATTTTTTAGAATAAACGTACTTAGAACGTTTTGACGTACGACCATTATTTGTGTTGTTTACAGTGAATTAAAAAAATGAATTTGACAAAAAATTGAAGTAACCCGTGAACATTTTCGTGCGATCATTTTTCACAGCTTTCGACGTGGATTATCACGACAAGAGTGCATCGATGAACTTAAATCTTTATACGGCGATGAAGCACCATCCTAAAGAACTGTGGAAACTGGCTTAATGAATTCAATCGTGGCCGACGCTCGCTCAAAGACGAAAGCATTGAAGATCGTCCAAAAACGGCCGTTGTGCCCGAGAATATTGATGCCGTGCGTGAGCTGATAATGCAAGATCGTCATGTGCCAAACCGTGAGATAGAGGCATCCTTGGGCATTTCCTCCACCAGAAAACATTCGATATTGCATGAACACCTGGCCGTAAAAAAGGTTTGTTCTCGTTGGATCCCGCACAATTTGACAATCGCTCAAAAAAAAGGCTCGTGTCGATTGGTGCAAAGAAATTTTGAATTAATGTGATCGCGGTGCTTCAAAAGACGTTTAAAAGATCGTTACAGGTGACGAATCATGGATCTATGCGTATGAGCCCAAAACAAAGCAGCTATCGACCTTGTGGGTCTTCGAAGACGAGCCAAATCCAACGAAAGTTGTTCGTGGAAGAAGCACTTTGAAGCAAATGGTCGCCTGGTTCTTCGGCAAAACTGGTAATGTGGCTGCTCCGCTTGAGCTACGTAGGAATCAATTCTAAGTGGTAAACCACAATTTGTTTGCCTGAAGTCTTTGGAGAAATTCGAAAAACGAACAAGAGAAGACGAATCAAGACAATGCGGTGCCTCAACTGGCCAATCGATAACAAACGGGTGTGAATTCCTAGAAAGTCGCGTATCCCTCCCGAACATTCTCACGTCAGAAATTAGACGACGGATGTCTGATGAACTCACACCATGAAAGTAACGATAGAACAGCGTCACGCAACCCACATTCCGACGATGCTCAAGGGAAACAATAGAGTTGGAAACCCTACTGTCACCTATCAGCACCATCGCTCTCCTTTGAACACGGTCAAGTAGCTCCAAGGATGATTTTGGAGCACCTGCCCATATATGGGAGTTGTATTCCATCTTTGGTCTGATTTAAGTTGTATAGATATTGAAAAGATCAGAAGGAGTGAAATATTTCTTGCACCGCTTTAAAAGCCTATGCACTTGAGTGCTTCTTTCGACACTTCGAATACATGTCTCGCCCAACGAGCGTCACATTGTATTTTCATGCCCAGAACATCGAGAGCTTCTGATTGTTCAATATCCGTACCATCGATAGAAATTGTTGATACTGTTGGGTCATCGAATCGCTTGCGAGACAACAAGCAGCACTGTGTCTTACGCGCATTAAAATCTACTCTATTCACTCGACCCCATTCGGAAATGGCCAGTAGATCCCGTCGAAGTGTTTCATCCATAATTCGCCTTTTGTCTTCAATATCTTGAAGACTCGGCCTACGGTCGAATGAATATGAATGACAGAGGTTACTGTCATCTGCGAGAGAGTAGATTGGATTCACGGTCTGACCCAAAATATCGTCATTATTGATCATAAAATGCATTTAAAAAATACAAAAAGTCTAAAGAAAAATAATGTTCTTGAAGTATATGAACAAGTTCATAATTAAACTTTAGTGACTGTGAAATAACTGGAAAGACATACTTTTAATACATAGGCATACAATAAACATAAAGCGAGACACTCTAATAAAAGAAAATAGATTTATTCCTAAACGTTTCCATCAGGAATTGTTCCTAAAAGTTGCGAACAAGTTCATATTATTTTTAAACAAGTTCAAATAGGAAATACATAAAAACAATTTATTGCTTAGCTTACGAAAAGTTTCGGAATGGAACAGCAGTTGTAGGTTCGTAGATCTATGAACATCTTAACCTGAATGAACTAAAATTATTGAAAATAAAAATTCAAAAGATGACAGTGAAATTATACCCGGGATAACTACTCACCAAGTCCCACAATACCTCATTAAGGTCCAAGGGGAACCTTCTCTCAAATTAGTTAGCTCTTATATTTAATGGCCGGGACCTACTGTTTAACACCAGCTCCAAATGGAGTCTTATGAAAAGGTTTTAAATATCAAAGAGATTAAAATCTAATTCGTAAAGCGACCTGCATTTTACCATGCTGCTGAAAAATCGTCAGATGTTCTGACCCATATTTGAACTTGGGATTCTGTGTATGATAATCATGAAGACTACCATTCTATAATTTTTAAATTTAGTTTTATAAATATGTTCAAGAGATCCAAATGAAAAACAACTTCTTTGTATAATTTATGAAAACCTTCATATATGACATAAACAAAAATTAAAAAAAACATTTGGGATTTGAAGATTTTTTCAGCACATGTTCCTAAAATCCTTAAACAATGTCCACTAATGAAAGGAAGGCTTCTAATAAAAATATTACTGTTCATTAAAATTGCGAAGTTTTTTAATTAATTAATGGAAACTTTCATTAACAAAATGAACAAAGACTTGTGAAGATTTTCGAGTTTTTTGAGAATGTAAATAAACATATTTTGACTTAATTTAAAGAAATTTATTTCTTATTTAAATAAAACCACGAAATCCCTGAATGTATGGTAGAACAAAAATTTGGTTGACTTACTGTAGGCAGTGAGTGCAAAACCATAATTCCAACCCCTCTCCGTTTCAAACAGATAAGCGCAGAATATGAAGAATGAAATCATCGCTGACTCTTTTATGACGATCTCAAGATTGTGCTTTAAAATCTTTTTGAATTGTTTCAAAACAAAACATTGAAGTGATTCATTGGCTGTCTTTTTTTTAGTTAATCAATTGTTATAGACTTATTTATTTGGAAATTAAATCATTGACCATATTCAAAATATAAGACAATGCAATTCCAAATATTAGGGGTAGGAAAAAAAAACGTTAGGCCTTCTCTTCTCCTTAAATTGTTTTCTTGCCTTTCGCCTTATAACCAACCAGTTTTGATTTGAAAATAAATCTGTGTTTAAATCAAATTAACACCATTTTAATGGTTAGTTTCTGCATGAAATCCGAAACCGAAAAATAAGAAAACAAATCATAAATTCAAAAGATAAACATGATATCCGTCCGTGTCTGTCGTGGACCCCCCAAGGGGGAATGGCGATATATTATCGTCATATGCGGCCAACTCCATTGTCAAAATTCTAATTGGTTTTATAGTTTCCAATTAGTTTGTGTCGGTTTTTATTAAGAGCTCCAAGATGAGCTTTTTGTCAATTAACTTAAGAAGCGAATGAGATTGCAATTGCGTTTGGTTGTCCGTTTTGCGGAAGTGCTACCATTTATTTATGTCTTGGCTCATTCTTAGACGTTCGACGATCGTCTCTGACTTGGCTGAGTTTTTACAGCCTTGGCATCATCCATCATAGATGTTGATAATATTAACAACAACAAAAACTTTGTTACTAAGGTTTTTCTTAATGAATTGTTTCACAGCTGCCGGCCACACCTATCACCGGCATTTGTTGTCGCACAATTTTTGGCTTTAAGCAGCAGCATCGATCGTTTGATGAGTGTGTGAATACGACATTTAACTTCTTTACGCTATCAAACTGTTTCAAATAAATTCCACAAACAATTAATTTGTAGAGTTTCTTTCTTTCTTTAGTCAAAAAAAAAAAATAAAAATTTAAAAATATTTATGAAATGTCATTTTTTTGTTTTTGTCTTTTTTTTCTTACTCATTTGAAAAATATTCAAAATATACATATTTATGCGTTTATCAAATATTTAAATGCATATGTACGAGCTTAAAATAAAGAGGTGTGAAATATGCCGGCAGCCACTTGAAAGTGGAGGAGAAAAACATTAAAAATCCATCGCTGCCATTCAAGAGATAAGAAAATCTAAACAACAATTTGATGACAGGTAGAGCGGTGTATTAAAGAACCGGAAGATATATATAATACGGCGATAATTGTTAGTAGATGCCTTTTTAATGCGTAGTCATGACTGATGGGCGGCCTTGTTTAATTTTTGCATAATTATTAGTAATTTTTGCAAAACAGATGAAAAAAAAAACAAAACAGATGATGACTTTAGCTCGAATACGATAGAATTGCTAGATAAGCGTTGGACTAAGTGTATTGAAGTTTCAGGAGATTATATTGAAAAATTAAAATATTTTTGAAAAACTAACTATTCTCTTTCATTGATAGGCTAAGAACTTTCCGAGCCGCCCTCGTACAGCAACAAGTTAAAAATTTGCATAAAAGTAATGTGAAAAAAATATAACTGATCAATTCGATTATAATTGACAATTGGAATAGATCAAAAAAAGAATTAAAGGAGGTATTCTTCATAAATTTTAAGTGGTTTAAAAAAACTAACGCACCAGATTTTAAAAATATATTTTATTTGAATTTGTACTCTCCTAAATGGGCCGCATTTTCAGCCCATTAAGCTTCGTCATACAATTTAAGCAAATTTCAATATTAGATGTTGATTTTTTGTTACTGCTGAAGATGCTATCCTTCGCATAGCGAAATATCGAACAAAAAATGAAAATAATAAAATAGAAAACTGACTGAGTTTAGTTTACGAGGGCGACCGCAAAAGTAACTGGCCTAACATAAAAAGAACCGTTTTTTGGAATTATTATTATTTATTTTTCAACATAATCTCCTTCCAACTCAATACACTTCATCAAACGTTTTTCGAGTTTTTTAATTCCCTCCGAAAAATAACATTTTACAAGACCTTCAAAATATGCCCCAGTTTCAGCAATAACCTCGCTATTGGACGAAAATTTTTTGCCACCGAGAATTTTTTTAAATTTGGAAACAAGAAATAATCAGATGGAGCTAAATCTGGACTATATGGTGGATGCGGAGCAATTTCAAATCGTAATTCGGCCAGTTTTTGTTGAGTTAAAAATGCAGTGTGTGAAGGAGCATTATCTCGATGAAAAAGAACTTTGTTTTTCTAAGTGCGGTCGTTTTATCTTGATTTCATCACTCAACCGATCCAATAAAGCACAATAATATTCACTATTTATAGTTTTTCCTTTCTCAAGATAATCAATAAATATTATACCCCTTGCATCCCAAAATACTGTGGCCTTTACTTTTCCTGCTGACTTAACAGTTTTCGCCTTCTTGGGACCACTTTTACCAGCTTCTATCCATTGTTTTGACTGTTCTTTGCATTCTGGGATGTAGTGATGGATCCATGTTTCATCAACAGTTATGAAACGGCGCAAGAACTCTATTGGATTACGCTGATAAATCGCTAAAAGCTCCTCGGAATTGGTCCAACGGACGATTTTTTGGGGCAATGTCAACAAACGCGGCACCCATCTTGCGGATAGCTTTTTCATGTGGAGTTCATCATGTAAAATACTCCAAACTTGTTTTTCGTGTATTTTAACAATATCAGCAAGTTCTCTGAGCTTGATTCGTCTATCTTTAGTCACTTCATTAAATATTTTTCTAATGTTTTCAATAGTTGTAGCAGTTTTCGGTCTTCCAGAGCGTTGTTCATCATCCGTGCTTGAACGACCCATTTTAAATTGTTGAACCCAGGATTTCACGGTGGAGTGTGATGGTGCATTATCACCATGAACAGAATCCAATTCATCTTTGATTAATTGTGGCGTACGAGTATAAACTTTCATATAAAAGTGTTTAATTACCGCACGAAACTCTTTATTTTCCATTTTTCAAAAATTATAAAACTTGTTTACTTCAATCACTTGTAACAAAGAAAGTAATCATTAAATATTTCGGAAATTTTGACAGATGGCTTATAAAAGATTGCTTTTAAAAAACAAAAAAAAAGTTGCTAGTAAAACAGAAAATGTGCCAGGCCAGTTAGTTTTGCGGTCGCCATCGTTATTTTAGCTTCGTGATATTTGATAAGCATATGTCCATGTTAACTGGGAGCCGTTTTAAGACACCTCCCTAACATTAGTATGATATATCAAAAAATTGACTTATATGGTCTTAATTGGTCGACGAGTTTGTTTGTCCATAGTACTGGGACTATATATCGACACAGGGATCATTACCATCTACTTTTAACAAGTCGATCGATGGTTACAGGTCGATCATTATGAACTGTGCCAAATAATACCAAGATTATTTGTAAAATAAGGATTTTTGGAAGACGTGTGGAAGCTATAATTAAATCTGAAACAACTTCCTTCAATTTCTATGCCAATTCTCCGAGGTCCAAAAGACTTACTTCTGTTAAAAGCATAAAATCGAATGAGCATGTGTGCGTGGCAGCTAAATTGTAATCTAACCCGATTTTTCTCAATTTCAATACCGTCCTTACTCGGCCCAAAAAACTAACGTGTGTCAAATTATATCAAGATGTGGGCTAGAGCCAAAAAACATAAAATCGTTTGAAAATATGTATGTTTTCGGTCTATACCTAACTCTGAACCGATTTTATTTGATTTCAAAAGCGCTCTTCCTTGTACCAAATAACTAACTTCTACCAAATTTCATTAACAATTTGGCAGAATTACGACCAGGAGTTCGAGTATAAACTTTAGATAGAAAGCACGACGGACAGAGAGACATCACAAAATTAGCTGGTGATTCTCAGTCAAAAGGTACACATAAAGGTGGGTCTAACACTCAACTATTTTTGGTAGTTACAAACATTTGTCCAGAAACTGACTTAAAATACACCCTTCGACAGAGTGGAGCAGGGCTTAATTATACCGAAAAAGGCCTTGAATTAAATTCAATTTCATTCAATTCAACAACATTTAAAATACACAAATTTGACGAAGAGTTCATAACAATTACGAACAAATTTCTGACTGTATTATGAACAGCCCACAAAAATTATGAAAAGCAAAAACTACACAAAATTCATAAACATTAGGAAAAATTCATAACTAAAGTGAAAAGTTTATGAATTTTTTAAAATTTCATAAAATTGTAGTTGGTTATGCACTGTTGACCTGTTTTATATATGTGACGCGCAAAATTGAAATGGGACCTAAGGGTAAAAAACAGTTTTGTTTAGGAGAGCTATTTTAAAGACTTTCATAAAACGCCCATATCTCTGGGGGGAAACACTTTTGTGGCATGGGATCGGTCTCATTCGATGTTCAGATGTTGTCCACATCAAAAAAAAGTTAAAATTGATTTTTTTTTACCCTTAGGTCCCTTTCTCTATGCGCTGTCACATATACATTTTTCGATGCAAAAATTTGAAAAAAGTCATATAAGTTATGGCAAACCAAATTTATGAAAAGTTCGTAGAAATTATAAAATGTTCCCAAAAAATATGAACACTTCATAAAAATTGCATACATAATTCCCTTAAGATTACAATAAAGAAGAAGCAGGCAAACTCTCTCGTATCAGTGAGCTGAGCACGATATAATTTTTTACCAATCTTAAGCTGTTCGTACCAGGAGTCAAACCTGATTGTTCTGCATGCTAACTATCGCACTACGTAGGCCCTCATCAAAATTACGAATAGTTTTTAATATGTACAAAAGTTAACCGATAATAGGAAATGTTCTTCCAAACTATAAATTCCTTTTAAATTCCTAAGGTTAATGAAGAATTTTTAGAAATTTATAAGAAATATTTATTTATTCTATTACCTATAAATAATTTTTAAAATGTACAAAAGTAAAACAATGTTATGAAAAGCATATTAGCATAAAAATTCATAAAAGTGGTCTTTTTACAATTCATAAATGTTAGAAAAAGATCGTAAAAATTATAAGTATTTGTATAGTTGACCTTTTGTTGTTTATTTTTCAGTTATCGTTAGGCTTGAGGTCATAAGCAAAAACAGATGTTGGTGTTTTTATAATTTATTTCATTTTAAATAACCCAATATTTCGAACGGACTTCGTCGTTCATCATCAGGGGTAATCACTAAAAACAAAATCGAGAACATAAAATTGCAACAATACACAATTTTCTATTACGAATAACGTAATTTTTGTTAATAATTACATTTAAATAATTGTTTTACTTCTGTCCTGTTGTACTTCTAATATTCAACTAATGTATGTCTTTCCGTCGCTACTTATTAGCAATATGTCTGTATGTATGTGCACATCTATCCGTGTCAGTTTTAAAGTTCATTCTCTAAGATGTAGGAACGTCGTTGATGTAAAGCATCTCCAAAGTGTATCTTCTCTTAAAATTCCTCTCTTGTGCTAAAATTTCTACGTCGTTAAAGTTTGGCTTGTGTCCAGTCCAAGTACAGTGTGGTTCGCAAGGGCAGTCTTCTGCTCGATTGGTCTATCAACAGCTTTTAGGTCAGATTTGTGAGAAGAAAGTCTAGTCTTTCGTTTTGTCCTAGTAGCGCCATCATACGAATATACCTTTTGGCATACGTGGGACTTGTCACCATCACATTTAATCTTATAAACTAAATTGGACTTTTCTTCACTGTCCACCTTTGATTTTGTCTTACTGAATAATTCGTTAACTGTCCTAAACGTTCGGGGCGCTAATAAAAATTTGTCATTATTATAAACGTCCGAAACCAGGTATGTACGTCATTGCTTTATAAGTTAATCTTTTTTGTTTAACTGTTTGGTCATAATTGGTTTTCGTCCGTCTAATTAAGTCCTCCATGGTTTAAATTGGAAAGTCATTTTTCCTTAATACGCTCTTAATCCGTCTTTCATTGTCACTATGGAAACTTTTGTCACTTATGTTGAAAACTCTGTTAATAAAGTTTGTCGCTGTATTAATTATAATTCGTCGGGGATGTTTAGAGTGAAAGTTTATTAATCGTCCGGAAGATGTTGGTTTTTGATACCAATCCAATTTTAACAAATTGCCTTGTCGGTGAATTATAAAGTCAAGATAAGGAAGTTTTTGGTCACATTCTTTCTCCATTGTGAATTGTATTTGTCTATTGAATGAATTTAGTATTTGAAGAGTGTTGTCAGTTTTACTTTTCTTTAAAATCACAAAAAGGTCGTCAACATATTTAGGCATAAGTCTAGGCTTTGTAGTCATTTTTTGTATTGAAACGTTCAGTAACTCTTCCATGATAGTGTCGGCTATAACCGGCGATGCCGGTGAACCCATTGGCATCCCTTTCTTCTGTTCGAAAATTCTATCTTCAGATTTGAAATATCGAGTGTCCTTTACACAAAAAGTCAGCAATTCAATAAACAAGTCTTTTGGGATTCTGGTGCATTCCTCTATATTACCCCATTTTTCCTCTATAGTTACTGGTAGCTAGATTTACTGGTATGCTAGGGAATAAATATACCACGTCAAATGAAATTAAAGTTTCGTCATCGTCAATATGTGTGTTATTAAACCTAGATTTAAAGTCCCCTGCGTCCTTTACATTCTATGGTGATTCTCTTGTCATGATATATAAAAGCCCACGCAACTTCTAAAAGGTCACATATTTACTCGTATATACAGGGTGAAGTGAGGGAATTTGTGTTTTTTTTGCGCTGCAGGCGGTGGCGGCACTGTTGGTCGAAGAGAGGTCTTTATTTTTGGCAGCAGTTAGTATTCTTTTTTCGTCACGATGTCCTCTCCAATCTTTACTGTTTTTGAGTCATGAAATTTCCCTTCTAACTCTACCACGTCTACCTTTCACTTCGCCTTTAAGAATTGTTTTGGGAATTTTGCAATTGTTGTTCCAACTTATGAAAAATTCATAACATTTTTAAAAACATCATAAACTTTGAAAGTTCGTAAAAAATACCATGTTTTTAAAATTATTGATACTTTAACCAATATAAAAAATTATGAGATCATAAAAATTAGAAAATATTTTCAAAGAGTAAAGAAAATTAATTTTTTTCTTAACACCACGATAAATACACCCTTTACCAAAGTATGGAGTGTATATTAAATTTCTCATTTCATTTGCAACACCTCGATGTATTATTCAGAGCAAAGGCATATTGTTGAATAATTTTGGGTCACTGAAATGAAAAAACATACCAAAAAATGAAGATGGCTGCACTGAGCACTTTTTTTTTTCAAATTATGAACTTGTGCATTTTAATTGGGAACGCCTGCCAATGGTGGCCGAAAACTGTCATAAAATGACTTTAAACACACCTACAAACCTCGAGGTTATTCCGTAAATATTTTCAATTGGTGAATCATGCTACAAAGTATCCATATTTTTTGGTTTAATAGGCCCGTTGATGGCGGCAAAGAACACCTAATATTTTGGCGGCTAATGAAATGGCATTAATGATGTCATCAGTAATGGAAGTGAGCGGGTGGGGGTTGAAATAGAAACAATTACAACAAGAAAACGCCTGTGATTCACGGCATTATTAGCCATAGAAAATTTTATTTCATAAATCCATAAATAATATACGCGCCGTGAGTGGAGCAACGAATTTTGTTCTTTTTTTTTGCATCAGCGGAGAAAAGTAAGAACAAGAACAACCAAAATGATTCACATCGTATATATTTTTGGCATATTTTTTTCGTTTTATTTTTGCGATTTGAAAAGGTGAAATTTATGAACACACTTGCAGCAGCACTAACCAAAAAGCGACGACGACGCTACGCGGCCGCCGTGTTCTTCGCAATCGTCGTAGTAGAGAAGAGCAGCAAGAAACACACCTCATCCAAAGAATTTTTGGCTTGATGCCAGAAAATTTATGATAATTATGCGAAAGCAAAAAATGCCACATAAGATATGTGACAACAAAGCAAAAAGAGCTTAACGAAATAATGACAACGATTTCGTATCGTCGTCTCGGAGAGGTAGGAGGTTAAGAAGCTAAACAAATCTGAAAACGAACAGGTGATAACGAAAGAAAAAACAAATTAGAACACAAATTTCGCATCAGAAAAACGAACCAAAACTTAAACTGGAATTTCGACTGAACACCGAAAAAAAAGTGCCTCAACAAATGTACAAACAAACGCTCTCCAAAACGATTTTATAGCATTTAAAGCGCTTGAAAGTTAACTGAGTCAACATCAAATATTCGTCATGATTACGACACAAAACTATAAACAAAATAACTTAAAACGTGTATGCTGTAAACAAAACGTTTGACGTTTGTTTTTTTTTGTATCGATTTGATAATGACAACAGCCTTGGCTATTGTGAAAAGCAATCAGCGCTGGAGAGATGAACACAAAAATCCTCATACAACCCGTTTAAAGCCTAAATCAGCCACATTAACATGCCAGCAATCTGCCATGTAGATCAAACCTCCCATCAAACGACAACAAAAACACACAAAAAACCCGGCTAAAACTTGACATCCAAAAACGAAACATTAAAAAACCGTAATTAAAGCCACATTTTGTCACATCTGCGTTTTCTTATTTAAGTCGAACAGAAATATTTCGTTCTCCAGCTGGCTTGTAAGTTGAGGACAAATTCCAGCGTGTATCAAGATATATGGGACCGGATAGTGCTGCTATATTATAGGTTATGGAAAACGAGGGCAGTTCAATAAGTAGCTGGTCGAACAGCGAAGGCAAATGCAAACTACTTGTTTGCCTACAACTTTATTTTATTTATTTTCAGTAGACTTTGTGTAATTTTGTTTTCAGTCGTAACTTGTACTCTTTTTTAAATGAGAAATGTTTAAACACTAGGCGTGTTCGATTGACGGTTAAGGCGTTACATACCACATCCCTTTAAGAAATAAACGGGGAACTTCTCTCGAAACAGCATGATGTGCCCTATATAAAAGGTGTCCTAAGAAGAGTGCAATTTTTAAATTTTAAATAAAACACAGATATTTAAAAAAAAATCGTGAAACTTTATTATATCGTAAAGTAGACAGAATGAGGTTATGTATGGAACAATATATCGTGCAGATGGCCGCCGCGGCTTTGCTGGCATGCACGCGATCTTTTAATGAAATTTTCAATGACCGTTTTGCATGAATGCTGCGGTATTTCATTAATGCAGCGTCCAATTTCGTCTTTTAAGGCTTGAGTCGTCGTCGGCTTATTCGCGTAAACCATCGACTTCAAAAAACCCCAAAGAAAAAAATCTAATGGTGTTAAATCGCACGATCTAGACGGCCAATTCTGATCTCCAAAACGCGAAATAACACGACCGGGAAATGACTGATGCAGCAATTGAATTGTTTCTCTGGCTGTATGACATGTGGCGCCGTCTTGTTGGAACCACATGCCCTCCACATTCATTTCTTCAATTCTAGGCAAGAAAAAACTGGTTATCATTTCACGATACCAAACACCATTGACTGTTTGCGCTTGACCTGCCTCATTTTCATAAAAAGGTCCAATGATTCCTCCAGCCCAAAAACCACACCACACAGTGGCACGTTGAGGATGCATTTGCTTCTCGTGAATCACTCGAGGATTTTTCGCACCCCAAATGCGACAATTCTGCCTATTGACGAAGTCATCAAGATGAAAATGGGCCTCGTCACTGAAGATGATTTTATCGGCAAAATCAGCATTTTCATGTTGTCTCTCCAATACCCAATTAACGAACTCCCTTTCGTGTAGCGCTCCATTTTTACTAACCTCGTACCTTCTACTAACAAACAATAACAATTGTTCAAATGTCAAACAATGACACTTCGAATGTTGCCAGATTTAAAAATGGCGTTCTTCTTGGGACACCCTTTATAAGTAATTCTTTAACTTATTGATTGGGACCCACTATTTAATGTCGGCTTCGAAGTTCTAATCAATTTTATGCAGAAGTTTTAACATAACTGAAGGATTAACATCACTCTTTCAGTCGCAGGCGTCAAAAAAGATTGTTAAATATTCTAATCCGGAACCTGGGTTTACATGTACGACAGCGGCGCCCCCTAATCATCACGCCACACCTTACCAATAACTACACGACCTCGCGACAGCCGGTTCTATGCACCGGATCGACCCGAAGGAGGAATTCTTCGGCCAAGGGCTGTCACACCGGCACTATAGGCCGCTACAACAACAACACAACCAATAACTACATGTGATTATTGTCTTAGAATCTTAAAATGGTGGATACGTTCAAAACACGTTCATTGTAGAAACCCGAAAATCATAATATGTGACAGCGCATAGAGAAAGGGACCTAAGATTAAAAAAGTCAAATTTCATTTTTTTCTTTTTTTGATGTGTACAACATCTGAGTATCGAATAAGACCGATCCCATGCCCCAAAAGTGTTCCCTCCCAGAGATATATGCGTTTTATGAAAGTGAAGTTGACGATTCTAAGCGCAAATAGAAAGGAACCTAATCTTTTAAATGGCTCTCCCGAACAAAACTTGTCATCAACTTTTCACTTTTGTTTTTTGGCGTGGACAACATCTGAGCATCGAATGCGACCGATCCCATGCGCCAACAGTGTTCCCTCCCAGAGATATGCGCGTTTTATAAAGTGAAGCGCAAATAGAAAGGGACCTAATCTTTAAAATGGCTCTCCTAAACAAAACTGGTGCTTAACCTTAGGTCGTTTTCTATTTTGCGCGTCACATATATATATTTTTTTTAATATTTTATTGTGCGAAAAATCTTGTATACTTTTTTACATATCCCTAAAAGTATGCACTAAAAATGTTGTATGCCTGCCAATCAATCAATCAATGATTTTATAGTAAAAATTTGATTTTTTTGAAATTATTAGTTAAAAATAAAGGTTAAGCCATGGCCCCCTAATTTTGGCAAATGTTCAGCTAACATACGAGGGCAGATCAATAATTTGCTGACTTTTAGAAGAAAACATAGTTTTATTTTTCAACATAATCTCCTCCTTTCTATTTTGCGCGTCACATATAGTTGTGGGAATCATCAAAGTGTTGCGGGAGTTTTGTTATGGTTGTTGGTGCGGTCATAAAATTGTTGAGGGAATCATCTTACGACTGTGAGGCATCATCACATTGTTAAGGGAATTATAATATGAGCGAGTAAGAAAAGTACAATACGGTCAGAACGAATCATAAAATGGTAATGCCAGAATCATAAACTAGTTGTAGAAATCGCAATATGGATGTGTCGGATCGTAAAATGGTGAAAAACACAGTACGGATGTGTGGGATCACCCTGTAAGTGAGGAATTTTTTAATGGTTGTGGGATATGTAGTACGATAGTCAGAGATTATAATAAAGTGGCTTAGAATCATAATCTGATAGAATGGAAAAAATCGTGTGGGAGTACAATATGATTACAACAATTATAAACATCTAATTAGAATCATAATATGGTTGTGTGCGCGCGCATAAAAAACGGTTCAGAACAGTGTGTGAAACAGGACCCACAACATGATTGCGTTGGATCATAAAACGGTTAATATGTAATCACAATTTGTCTATGGGAGTCATTAAACGCTCGTGGACCACAACATTGCTGTACTTAACTATTTGGGGGAATTACAACATGGATATGTGGGGGTTACATATAATAAAAAAAGTTATTGTGTGTGATCACAATATGACTATGTCAAATGTACAATTTAAGTAAGAAGTATAGTAAGGTGTGGTCTTATAATATGGTTCACAAAATCATAATATAATTGTATGGAATCATAATATGGTTTAATGGAAACAATGTATAGTTGGTTTTAATTATAAAAATGGTAGCAAGATCATTATATGGTTGCGTTGATTCATAAAATGGTGTGACATGGGATTACAATATGGCTATGGGACTCACAAAATGGGTTGTAGGTCGTAATATCGGTATACCAAGCTATTTAAGGTATTTATAACATGGATGTGTGGGGATCATAATATAAAGTGGTTGTTTGGTATCACAATATGATTGTAGGATTCATAAAATGCTTGTGAGAGTTGTAATATGGTTATGTGGGCTTATAATATGGTTCGGAAAATCACAATATGATTGTATAGGATCGTTATATGGATGGGACGAATCATCATATAATTGTGTGAAATATAATATAGTATTGTAGGATATAATTAAGTTGAGTGAAATCCAAAAATAGAAGCGGGAGTCATAAACTGATAGCGGTGGATCATAAAATAGCAGCAATGGTTAATATAACGTTGTAGCATTTGATTACAATATAGATATGGCAATCATAAAATGCTTGCGGTGGTGGAATTATAACATGTATGTGTGGAGTTTTAATATATTTGTGTGAAGTCACAAGATGTTGCTGCAGTCATATTCCCAAAAATACAATAATGTTCTTCAAACATTATCACTCCAACATAAATCCAACCCCTATTAAACACGGCCATTACTTTTTTTGGCATAACCACTTAAGAAAATATTAGAAAAATTGAATAGCTCAGGAGATTGATTGGAAAAAAACTGCGACTGTTGATTCAAATGGGTTCTTCGAGTACAGATTGCTCATGGCTTTTTCGTAAGATTCTTCATATAAGACTGTATCCACTGTACGCTACAGTACGAGAATAAGGCGTGCTTTGAATATGGCCAAAATAGAGACCAATCCAAACTATTTACAAACAAACACGACTCATGACTCTTACTCTTGGTGAGGGTTTAAGGCATCTCTGCTAATCACAGCCAGGACAACTGCTCCGGGGTATTCTGACTATCTGCGAAAATAGACTTAAGTTGCTGCTCGGACCTTGTAAGCCAGAACTATTTCCACTCTTACGAAAAACATGGACCATGGGACTGTTCAACTATGGCCTACTAGCACACTTAGTGAACACTTCTGAGATTGACCATGGGGAGAGGGAGTTCCAGAAAATAACGAAAAATCTGTGATATTTTATGTGGAGATCATCGAGTAGCAGTGTATGATTTAGCCTGACAACGTAAATATTTCAAAAGACAAATATTAAATCGCAGTCAGCATGGTGGGTGCCGCTTTTGGTCACAACCGATCGTGAGCTAATTTGACATCTATTCTAACGCGTGTCTTTACGAAAAACCTATGCTTTTTTCCATCAGCTTATAAGGTTGGTTGATGAACCACATGTAAAGTGGGAGTATAATTGAAGCAATGGGATTCAAGTGCACCGAAAAGGGCAAGTTTTTTAAGCGTCTAATTGATGCAATGGGATTCAAGTGCACCGAAAAGGGTAAGTGTTCTAAGCGTCAGGAAAGGTTATGGTGATTTGTTTAAAAGAATAAATAAGGATAAAATTCGACTACGTTGAACAATCCAATCACAGGAGATCATAATGCGATATTACTAGATGAATTAAAGGTTATGCTGGATAACTGCGACAACTCATCAGCTCCTGGCTCAGGTTAAACTCATATGAAGGGGATTGCGCATTCAACAGTTTTTTCGGGGTAGCTAAGCAGCGATTTCTTTCGCTTCTCCACATGAAAAATATTGTAAAGGGGAGAGATCTGAGCATAACGTAGTAAAATGCAAAACTGCGTTTTATGACTACAAAAAGCGTCAAAAGAATTGTGCAGGTTTTGACAAATCGTTAAGAAGATTGGAATTGGCCAATTAAAGCTAAAAGGGAAAACAGAACTAAACTATGACAACAAATATGCCTCTTTATGTGAACTCTAAAGTTTAGTGGGAAAAATATTAGCCTTTTTAAAGATACTCGGTAAATGCTTAACTAAAACTAATACTTTTTAAAAGTCTAAGCAACTCGTTTTTTAAGCTATAGAAAGAGAAGCTTAGGATTACCAAATAAAAGATTAGATGTTGAGAAAACATATACCGTTTGATATTCACCTCGATAAGTTGTTGAAATGCCCTCGCACTTGGAATCTGATCGCGTGCATCGTTTGGTATTTTAAAGGCCAACAAAAAAAGATTAATCGCATAAATTTAATTTATAGTTTTCTTTTCTAAGCCCCCAAAAAACTTGTATTCACATATTCTTTAAACAAAAGTTGATTAATCGTTTCGTAAACAAAAATGTTTCAGAGAGTCAAAATAGAAGATTATTCTAGGTAACAATAGAACTTAGAGCCTGAAGTATTTGATAAAGACAGTATTCAGAGAGAAAACAACACAAAAAAAAACATTCTAATTATCTTGATAATATATTCAAATGTTCCATTATCTCATTAGGAAACTAATCGCCCAATAAAATGGCTGAATCTGATTAGGCAGCAAATTCAGAAGAACTTGTTATCCCTCGCTGTGTCTCTTAATGCATGTTTGAGCACTTGAATCTTGATCTGATTTTTAAAGTTCGAGATCGTGAGTGTAGAATTTATAGTATTTATTCCGAAATGAAATATTAAAGAAATCTGTACAGGGCCCACACTAACATTTGACGAAAACAAAATAAGTTTTATAAGAAATTGGACTTGACTGAAGTCACTATTCGTTAAGAAGTGCAATGATTTTTTGTACAGGAAATTGAATTATAATTATTATTCTTCTAAAGAAATTCGTTATAATTTTTTTTTGTAAAATCGCATCATTTGTTGGGCACCCTTTGTAAGTCTAATTAATCTACTTGCTGATATGGCAGACAAAAACCAGATGTATCTTGTTGAGGAAACACAATTGAAAAATACCAACATGCCTTTAGTGATCTGATCATATTAACCACACGCCACATACTCGTAATAATGGAATGGTCTGGGTTAAAGATTATTTATTTTTTGGAATACAAATAAAACCGAACATAAAAAACACCTCAGAAACACATGAAAGAGCTCCGCTCTGACTATGTCTGACTATGAAGGAAGAGGTCTGATATATGTATGCCATAAATAAAATGACATTTCGAAGATAGATTATGTCAATTTATTTTAAGTTCTGTATTTGTATATTTGCTTTTGTGTCAGTCTTTAGTGAAAAACACATGTTTTCGGCGAAAAGAAACACATCCACAGTTTAGTTTATGCCTCTTCCCCTGTCTGATGTTTACTCCTGATGTTATAGTATTTATTTAGAAGTATTTAAAGAATCATACAAACAAACAGTAGAGTCTTCAAAAAGACAGGTTAGTCGAAAACAATTGTAGATGAATGTCGCACAGTGCTTTGGTGTCAGCAAGAACCGTGAATAAAGAAGACCATCAACACGGTACAAAACCAAATTCAGAACCCTGAAGCTTTATTAAAACAAATTCATTGGAAAATATCTGAAGCTTTTAAAAAGTTATTCGACAAAAAAATAGTCAAAAGACTAGATTAAGTAAGTTCCTTAATAAAAGCTTTTTAAAGCTTCTATGTTAAGCTTTTAAAAGCTTCTATGTATAATCGATATGCACGTTCCACATACAAATAAGAATATTTTAGGAAATGCAACCCAGAAAAGCTCGTCTAGAGTTCAAACATTATTGCAAAAAAATAATTATCAAAATAAGGCTCACTAAAAAGCTTAAGCTTTAATCTTTTAAAAGCTTCTATGTATAATCGATATGCAAGTTCCACATACCAATAAGAATATTTTCGGAAATACAGCCCAGAAAAGCTTGTCTAGAGTTCACACAGTAAAAACATTATTGCAAAAAAATAATGATCAAAAAAAGGCTCACTAAAAAGCTCTGGCATTGTAATAGCTCACATAAATGAAAAAGCTAACATCAGAAATTGGTTTACTGTAGAAAAAAATACAATTTTGCCTTAATGCGACACCTCATCTATCATAATAAGCATTCACCCTATAATGAAATACATAATAATTCACAATTATTTCTACTCATATTGTTGCAAAGAAATTAAATTATCGTGAAAACGTTAACTGAAAAAGCTCTATTTTTATGGTGTTAGTGCTTTTAAATGAACCCAAACACGAAAGCTAATCGAAGTTTCTATTGTAAACACAATTAAGCTATACCATAACCCGAGCTTACATGCTGAATTTTATGGGGGATAATGTCTCCTGTTGTTACGAAGAAATAAAGTAAGCTTTCGCCAAATGACATTTTGACGTTAAATTTTAATCAATAAAAGCTTTTACTTCGTAAAAGCTCTAAAGTTACACCGACATTACAATCAAGTTCAAATGAGTTTTTATCATTATAAGCGAATAGTTTAAATGAGCTTTTTGCTTTTAAGCATTCCGTACTTATTCTAATTAAATCGATGGTAGAGTCTAATAACAAACCTATACACCACGTGCGAAAAAGTTTTATAAGCAGAGCATTTTATAAGACTTTTTCGCTTTATGTTAGTTACTCCTAGTTGCAATGAGTGTTTTTTCACTTAAAAGCTCTTACGATTAAATGAGCATCACTTAACAGTTCTGATAAAATTTTAGATAATCAAGATGATTATGAATTTAAAACTTTCTTTGCCCGTTTGACTTTAAGATCAGTGAACTTTTTTTTTGACCTACTAATATTTTAGGACAAATAAGATGTTAAAATTTAAAAGCTCAAGCAACCATTAATCTTAAAAGCTTTCATTAAAAATTCATTTGAACTTTAACGTTTGCGGCGAGGTGGGCCTTTGCCATAAAATGCTTTTAGGTGAATTGAATTGTTGGACTTCAAAGGCCCAAATACGTTTTGGACCTTAAAACTTTGCCTTAACAATTTCGATAGCAAAAACCCTAAGATTCTAGAAAAAAATACTTGCTTAAGATTTCTGCAAGGTTATGCTTTTCAAAGCGTTAAGACTTTGGTAATCGTAAAAGCTTTAGAGGTTATGTGATTATTCGAATTAAAAAGCTTGTACGTAAAGGAAGTTTGTTATTAAAAGCTTTTTGTCTTAAAAGTATTTCTGACTAATGCTGATAAAATAAAGCACCTTATATTGTAGGCGGGATACATCATTTGAAATTTATGATTACTGAGAAGTAACGTCCTTCGAATCGTTTAGGTCAAATAAGCTTTTGAACTTGAGTTTTGTTTGGCATATTAACTTTAAGATAAATTAAGCTACGTGTTTGTTCCCTAAGAGCGTTAAGGTTAAATAAGCCTTTGGTTGATTTATCAAACATTACATTTTAAGCTTGTCCTTGGTTATTTCCAAATAGAAAAGCTCTGCTGTAGTGTCGTAACATATAAAGGCAAAAGCTTTAAAATGACAATTGGTTTGATATGGGAAGAATAAAGATTTCTTTTCTTTCTGTTTATTTTCCAAAGAGAAAATCTCAGCTGCTATGTCGTAACGTATTAAGGCAAAAGCTTTAAAATGGCATTTGGTTTGATATGGAAAGAATAAAGACTTTGCTGTGGTATGACATGTCATAACAACAGAGATTTTTTAATGGTACTTCTCTTTTTAATGTTACATCTCCGGTTTTTAATGCAGAAAATAAAGTAAATTTTTTTATTCGATTTTAAAAAAAAAAAACCTTTAACGACAAGAAAAAGAAATGACCATAGATAAGAACATATTAATGCAACCCACCTTACAAATTATATCAGACATTATAATAGTATGCGTTAGCCGGCAACGCTCGTCTGCTGTTTTTTAAACAAAGACATTGGGTTTAGGCCAGAACTCGCTAAAAGCTAAAACCTTTTAAATCAAATTAACTTAAATATAAACGAATGTTCTGAAAGTTATCCGTCTTTCAGAGCATTAAAAAATATTTAAAAAGCTCTTAAAATTTATGGTAAAGCATATATGAATATTTAACCCTAGTTTATTTAGGAATAAAAACTACGTTCAACCAGAACAAACAGAGAAAACAAAACAAACACTACGACAACAATAAGGAGACGAAAACGAAGCGAAAGATAGAGAATAGAACTCGTACTGAAGCAATGGAAATAATTTATGATAATTTATGAATTCATAGATTAGGCGAGCGTTTTGTTCGAGTTTAATTCTTAGTGGAAACATGACGTTTATCGCCGTATGGACAATCAAAAAGTTCGTTAGAACAATGAAAGCAAACACACAGCCAAACGCATTTAGGAGCGAGTTAGTATTAATCAAATGCGGACCCTCGTGCGTACAGCCCACCCAAACGCATACATCATCATAACATTTACATACATACAATGGAAGCATATT
Source organism: Hydrotaea diabolus (assembly GCA_963513945.1). NCBI lineage: Eukaryota > Metazoa > Arthropoda > Insecta > Diptera > Muscidae > Hydrotaea > Hydrotaea diabolus. The sequence goes on along the minus strand of OY740716.1, from coordinate 13,517,057 downwards.
AAACCAAATGAAGTGTTTCACTTAAGCATACTTGGGCCAATGAAAAACGGGAACGGAAATAAACGTAAACAGAAACAATATCCGGAGAATAGTACATACATTGTCACCTACCTGCAATGAGAAGAAGAAAAGATATAGAACGAAATTAGCAAGGGTGAAATGATAAAAAATAAATTTAAAATATATAATTATAGTACAAAAATAAAATAATTATAAAATAGACTATATTATCCTAAGCACGAAATTGGCTAATGTCTGCGTTTCGACGGTTGCATTCCGGGGTAACGGAAAACTTGCATACCATTCATCAGGTTGGTATGAAAGAAAATCGATTTGCGCGGTACGGTACGAGGTTAATGTTTTTAGATGTTAGAATATATATGCGAAAGTAATTAAGGAACTTTTTCCGTTAAATCTTGCCAAAAGTTGTATACTGGAAAAAAGTATAATATACCAGAAAGCAATGAAGTAGGCGCTGGCATGTAAAAATGACAAAAATTATTAAAAATGCTAAAGACCGTATGATTGATTATTGTTTTTTTTTATCAATCATACGGTTTTGAGTATTTTTCAAAAAATATTTGTTTGCATAAACCACTTTAGAAAGAATTTTCTTTTGAAACTCCTGGTTTTGTTACTAGGAAGGTGTGGCAGGTGGTGGTCTGACATGAAAATAACTTATAATACTGCTTCGTAGTGTCATCTTCTTAAAGTTAGTCCTTCTGTCCTCGGGCTAGTACAGACCAGTATGCCCATCTGTTTTTCTATATGTGCACTAGTGTTCAAAAATCCAGGGTTTTCAAAAAACCGATATTTTGAGAATTTTTCAAAACCGTTTTAAAAAAATCGCGTGTCGGTTTTAATTTTTAAAGTAAAAACCCGGCATTAACCGATATACAGCTTTTATCCTTTTGCCTAAGAATAGAAAATATTTCCCTAATCAGATATAGAGAAATTGCCCCATTTCTGGACTCTTAGAATGCATTATTAATGCATTGTTTTTCATTTAAAAATAAACTCGTTGAATAGCTTAATGCGGTCATGGCCGACTTTAATACTCGCTTCACTTCTGAATGTGCAGAAAAGCCAATTGAAATAGATTCTAAGACCTCTTCGAGACGGGCTCTAAATTTACCCAGACTTTCCAAATAAAGTCATATTTGAATTTGTCAGAAAATTCCATTGTTTTTGGCACCCCTAAGTCCATGTTTTAATGGGTCACATTTTCTGCCCGTCACCCAAATTTAGTCAAACTGCAAAAAAAAAATATTTTTGGTTTTCTGAGAAATTTGAAAGTAATTTTTAAGCAAAATGTCCATGTTAATTTATAGTCATTTTTTGGGTCCCCAGATACGAGGACTAAATCAAAAAATGAGGCTATATTATCTAAATCGGCCAAAGATTGTACATTATTATATACAAACTTGAAATGCGCCGGGCGAAATTTTTTTTTGCCCTAGATCTAGCAATGAAATGGTGAAAATTTGAAATAAAACCGACTAGATTAACTCGCTCCGCATTGAGGTCAAATGTCAAAAAATTTTAATGATCCTGATAACTCTTTATTTTTGGACAGATTTCAATCAAAATTGGTAAAAAATTTCCCAATGATTCTCGAAATGGCATTCGAAAAATTCAGGCAAATTGGTCAACTCGGAACTAAGATGCATTATGTGGCATCCACAAGGCAGCAGACGAAGAGAAGGCCCGCCCACACTTGGCGGAGAAAACAGGATAGTGACAATGACGAGGAAGATTTTAATTAATAATTGATTTGAATGGAGTACATAACTAATGACCTCATGCCCCGCACAGCAACAACGAGAATTTATAACAAAAACACATATGTGACGCGCAAAATAGAAGGGACCTAAGTTTAAAAACCAGTTTTGTTCGGGAAAGCCATTTTAATGATTAGATCCCTTTCTATTTGCGCTTAGAATCGTCGACTTCACTTTCATAAAACGCGCATATCTCTGGGAGGGAACATTTTTGGGGCATGGGATCGGTCTCATTCGATGCTCAGATGTTGTCCACATCAAAAAAAGAAAACAAATTAAAATTGATTTTTTACCCTTAGGTCCCTTTCTCTATGCGCTGTCACATATATAAAGGATGGTCCACCAATAATGCACGATGTTAATTGTATGTCACACCCTCACGTCAAGTTTTTTGTCCAGCGTAATTTGATATTTCTTTTTTTTTAATGTTTGACAAATTCAACCATGTTACACAATTGAGCAACGCGTTAAAACTGTTGAAAACTTTTATGAAAATCGACGTTGATTTTGATTTCAACGCCCGTTTTCGTGCAAAGTTCATTTCGTAGACTTTGTGATTTTTTTGTTGCTTTCACCTCAGTGGATTCGTTAATGCCGCATGTGGACAAAGGAGAATCTACGAGTGATTATGGAAAAGCCCCAAAGACTGACTGTTTGGTGCAGTTTATGGGCTGGCGGCGTCATGGGGCCGTACTTTTGAAAATAAGGTTGGCCAAGCAGTTACCATAAATGTTCTTCGCTATCGCGAGATGATCACAAACTTCTGGTCGCCATAAATTGAAGATATGAACCTGGACGAAACGTGGTTTAAACAGGATGGTGGCCGTGTCATCTAACGTAGTGGCGATGTTTTTTGGCCACCCCGAGAATGTGAATTGACCTCTTTGAACTTCTTTCTTGGGGATATTTAAAAGAAAACGTGTACTTCAATAAGCCAAGAACAATTCCAGAGCTAAAGGATGAGATAATTTGGCACATTAACGACATCGAACCTCCATTATTTCTCAGTCATTGAAAATATGGAGCATCGCGTAAAGGTATACCCCCGAAGCCATTTCGATCATTTGACCGATATTTTGTTGCACCCATAACTGTCATAGATCCTTCTAAGACTATTAAGATTATTCTCTGAAAACTTTTTGTTTTATTAACAATTAACATCGTGCGTTTTAGTTGGACCCTTTATTACTCTTGATCCTGTGTATATTGTGTATTAAAAATTGTAAATATAACCACCACTGAAATACTACAGGACTTCAAGTGTCCTTACACACACATCAGCCGATAGGATTGCTTGCATTTCTAAACTCATCCAACTGCAATGGAGTAAGAGCGAAAAAAAAACATAACCAGTCCAGAAAAATCCACAACCCTTAGGAAAGAAGTGCAAGCCAATCGAATTTGGTTGGGCTGAGCGCATTTCAATTTCAATAAGGGGCAACAGACCATTTGTATATTGCGTTATCCTGTGAATGTCCCCCAAATTGGGTGATAAGCGGATGGTATACATGGCAATAACAAGCAACTCAGGTGGAAGCGAAACACGTCAATTGAAATTCGAGTATGTGGAAAAACAAAAATGCTTGACATAACTACGTTATGGCAGATGAAATGTGAAATATGATGGGCAAATATGTTCGTGTAGTGGACAAAACAAAAACGGAAGCGTAGTTATCAAGGGGCTAAGTTTAATCCTCGAAACAGGATTTAAAATGAACCAAAAGAAAACCAGGAGTTTTTAATTGCAAGGATCTTGATATACTAGGGGAAGTGCTCGCAAATCAGTGAGCTATGTGCCCACCACAAGTCGTCTGAGAGCCGGAAAACTTCTCTACAGGAACTTGAAAGCTTCTGTACCCCCTGACCAAACAGTTGGCTAAAGCCAACTCAAAGGACACATTTAGATATCTGTCACGCCATGGCACTGACGATACAAGGTATGTTGGCATGCGAATGGCATTACATGATATGAGAAAATGCTGGGATACTCAACCCAGAATGCGTTGGCAAAGTCAATTTCGTTTTCATGCGAACGAAAAAATAAACGAGAAAAGAAAATCGTGAAAGCAAACGAATAAAACTATGCATGCCAAAGTGCGAACATTTCCCAAAATGAAAATTCTCAAATTGAAATGATGTTAACATGAGCCTCAAGACGACGACCGGGCCGGCGTCGGATGTAAAGGGTGTGGGGTGTTGAAGGAAAAGGAAAAAATCAACAAATTGAATTGGATTTCCAGTTGGTCACTAAAGCGCTCGCAAGGACATATGCCGAATGCTGAAAAGAAGATCATATCAAAACACACACACATATTTCACAGGAAACCCACACATATGGACGAGCACATAAATAAAAACATATTCGTCGGACCTAACCAAGTACAAAGTCTAACAGGCCTTTCCAATAGATCTTCTGGAAAGGCGTTTGTCAAAGTGAACTAAAAGTGAGGAAGTGAGCAAGTTTCAGCCGGTTTGTTCGACTTACATATATACTCACCCATAAACGCTATATATCTATCTGGCTAAAGGGGGCGTGGCAAGATTAAAAAACTAGCCGCCATTTAGTTAATCTAACGTTAATACTTATAGACACACATTTTCGCTAACACCGATTTTAATGAAATCTCATAAGTCATTTGTGTGGGATGTTTCACATAGAAAAGGGCGTGGCAACCACTTGTACCTCAAAAGCTTACAAACATGTAATAAACACATTGCAGAATAGATTATTTATATTAAGTGTTGGTTTTTTGTATTTACGATATAGTATAAGTTTAATTAATCATAGAATTTAAGCGAATTTCAAGTTATGTGGATTCGAAGGGGCGCGGCACCAAGTTTACCTCCCGACTGTATTTGAGTAAGATCGTAAAAGTATCATTAAATAGGCCATATAAAATGTCTTCTTGGAGCTTAAAAAAGTTTCTGCCCATGTCGCTTTTCCAAGTACATAAGGTCTTTTATATTTGGAAATATCTCAATAACTTTAAAAGGGAATTTTCATATACGATTAGGGAAGCAGAAGTGTTTACTCGTACCCTTCTTGTAGAAGGAATTCAAAAAAATTTGCATCTAAATGAACGATAACAATAGTGCCGAAAATCATTAATCGCAAGGCGATGAACCAGTTCACAAATTTCCAAATGCTGAATCGAAATTATAGGATTCTATTTAAGGGCTTCTATACGGCCATACGCGGGAGGAGGATCGATAGACAACAAAAGAGATTAGTTGAAGAAGATTTCAAAAATATAGAAAGTAAATGAAATATTTCCAAAGATTGTGAGAATCGTGAGCGTAACTATGAGTTATGGCAAACAGTAGGCAGTTGGGGAAACAGTAGATGAATTAGTCAGCTTTATTATGGAAGTCATGCTAGCATCAGTGAGGAGCAAAGAACAATGTCAGCACTCGTAGAAACATGCTGAAAATTAAAGGCGTACGGGACGCCCTGAAATTTGTATGCCCTCTAGTATGTCTTTCTAAAGAAACGATAATGGCAGAGCACACTGAAGAAAGAATATGCTGACAAACGTAGCTGTGTAAGAATGACCCTAGCTTCGTTATGGGACCGAAATGGAAACAGTATATGTCATTGTAAGTAGGCCTCCTAGAAGGCCTTGCCGCTTTTGGCCGCTGCTTACAAAAATGGCACGCATGTATCTGTATCCTCAATCATACACTCAACACATACATTTGTGATGGAATGAAATTTCAGGATATGTTAACCGACCTCAGGGAAAATACAAACTCCACCTACTGCCCTGTACATCTCAGCATAAGTGGGCTGGAGTTTACAAAAAAAGAAAATATAAAACCAAATATGTGAACGGATACTTGTGGAAGGCAACACAGACATATGTTTAAACATACACAGAATTTTTCTGCCATCCACTTTTTTTCTCTGAGGATACAATTTCCATTTTTCCGCTTTTAAATTTTTTACTCGTTTAGCCATGGATAACACAGGGAGGAGAAGTAGGAGAGGAAGTGGCACGAGCTGGAGGTTAAATTACAATCTGTTTTTACGAAATGCGATATGCTTGGTTGGGCAGGGGGTTCGGAGAAAGAGAGGGCTGAGTGAGCATCCGTGATGAAGGCCCTGTATTGGTTTATAATGTAAAAGATTACCACAGCGGAAACGGAAACAAGCATTTCATTTCACATTCATTCGCATTGGTTTGCAAAATTTTTTTTCTTGCCTCTCAAAAAAAAAACGGAAGAGGAGCATACTCCAAGAGCCATAGCAAACACATTCAGAGGAAATTTAAATTTTACACATACATATGTTGATGAAGTGTGGGTAAGCCCATGGAAGGAAAAATGAAGTCGGTAGAAGGCGAAAGAAGAAAATCGTCATAAAATCAAAAAGAAAACTCGAAATATGAAACAAAATAATATAAAGTCTGTGGACAACGTAAAGTCAAGTTCCCCCTTTGATGCCAAACAATTTTAAAATACATATATTAAATTTAGCACTACCAGCAATTCAGAGGAGTTTGAGTCAATGGCTCAGTGTAGGATGAAGGCCTTCCAATGTATCCAAATAAAATTTAAGTCAAACTTTGTTAAGAAAAAGAAAGACATTTTTCAATTAATTTCTCTACTTAATGCGGCCACCCACACAGAAAAAAAATATCAAGCTGAAAATGTCAACAAAAAATTTTGTTAAAAATGTTTAAAAAATTTGCCCGAGTTGTTACAATTTTTAATCAAGTTCACAGAATCGGTAACAGACGTTCAATTATTAAATCAATACTAAAATTTTTGTAAATATTATAGTTCTCAAGATGGGCCTAATCTTAAAAGTGTAATAATTACACCATTTTTAAATATATACATACGGGTATTTCATTTAAAGTGGACAACTTTTTTTTCTGTGTACAGTCTAAAAGAAGCGACCAGTTACTAATGGAAGCTATACCAATTGTTATATATCAAAAGCTATCGAAGTTACCTATGCCTTCTGGCTAGTCGAAATATTCAGTGAGGTTTAAATTTTGTCATGCATCGATTAATGCCAAACGTGTACACTGAGAAGAAAAATAACCTTACATAAGCATAACTTAACCACAAATAAGCATTTAGAGTCTACGTTATATAAGGTGAATTTGAACATTTTGTTGTTGACTAGTATAAACCAATAATAATAGTTAATTTAACTAGTCTAAGGTTGAATTTTTAACCATGAAAAAAAAGGTTATTTTTAAAATAATTATTGTAGTTAAAAAAATGCGTTAATGATTTGTTTAACCATTTAAATAGTTATTATTAAAATAATTATTATTGTTTTTAACTATGAAAATTGTTAATATTAAAATTTCGTAGTTGATTTATTGAAACAATACATGTTCAATTTAACAATGAAATTGTTAATATTATTAGCTATGCCGAATGTTATAAAAATCATTTTTTTTGTTAAGTTAACTAATTATTGGTTACCTCTTTTAACCAGAAATATTGTTACTGTTACAATTTTTAATAGTAAATTAACCTTCTTATTATGATTTTGTTTTGTTAACATTTATTCGGTCTTTTCTCATTAGTAGGATTTAAACAGTTTTTATTCTGGTTCAAGACCTTTTTGTTGTTTCTTTTTCAGAATCAACTAAAAAGTTGGTGAAATGTTTTAGCTACGGTTGCTTCAGCAGTCTTTGGCAATGATTACTTCGGCTACAAATCAAATGGCTTATACGGGAGTCCCATTATGATAAATGAGAATTAATCATACCAATCTTCGCAATGATATTGCGCTTTGAAGTTTGTACAGCTAGCATTTGCAATTGGTGGTGGTTTTTTTCAAAGAGCGAGATAAACTGTCTTTTGATCTATCTCACAATTACACACGTTCAGAGCAGAGGAAGAAAGGACAACGAGTGGGGGGGATAAGAAAGTCGCAATCATTGCAACTTCTTGTAACTTAATACTGAGCTTCGTATAACACAAAGCAGATCAAACACTTCGATACAATAGAGCCGAATGATCATTAAATTTTTGTTTATGTTACACTTGTCTGCCTTTCTCTTGAAAAATCCAACCTTATATAATGTTAACTCAACTATTTTGTAAGCACATTTGACCTTATATAACGTTATTTTGACTTCGTTTTCAAACATTTACGACGAAAAATTTAAATTAAATTAAAATTTAAAAAATCTTTGTATTTTCGGCTCAGTGTAGAAATTTTGTAAAAATATACCCGAAATTCTGGCTTTGTTAAAAATACGCAATGTGAATTTTGTCATGAAATGAAATTTGGCTTCTGCAAGAAGGAATTTCGTTAAAACTTGAGCTTATTCAAATCATTCTTGTGAACCATAAACGAACTAGACAGATATTGTTGTGAGATTCATAAAACAGTCTGGAAGACTATTAATTACAATCAGGGGTGACTGAAGTTTCGGTGACCACCACTTCTCCATCATAAAACCCCAGGCAATGAATGTGCTGTAACTATGTTGAGCGGCTATACGCATAAGAGCAGATAGTTTCATATTTAACGAGAACTGTAGCAGCAGAGTTATCCATGAAGACAATAAAAATCCCTTGCGCTGCAAACAAAAATTCGTATAGACACGCATACGACACAGTGCTTGAATTATAAATATTTTGATTGTTGATTTCATTCATTAGATATCATTGCAATCTCTGTTAAATAGTTAAGATTATTTACGAAATTTTTAAATTCACATTTCAATTTTTAGTGGAAATTTAAGGGATAACTTTTTTTCTGTATATAAATTACAAAGGAACAAACAAGGAACTTCTCTTAAATCCGAGAGCTAAACACGAATTCCATCACATCAAAGCGCGAGTAACGCATTTGCTCAAAAAAGGCAAATCTTTTCGCTGTAAAATATGGAATTTTTTGACGTTTTCGCTCGTATGTCAACGCCAAAAAAAATATTTCCACTTCTTTGTGATTATGTGTCAGTTGGAGGAGACTATCGCAGATATCTGCATTCCAAATCTTCACATAAATAAAAACTCTTTCTCTCTTTCACTACAGCGATAAATCGTCCTCCTTGGAGCGATATCTGTTGTTTAGTTATGAAGTTTCAACGAACCCATAAAGAGATGGTGGTATCAAAAAAAAAAAAAAAAAAAAAAAACAGACCACTCTTTTTTGCTGTCCTATTTTTATCTGCAAATCTCCCATAAACCATTATTGTTTTCATATTCACTCAGTCGAAAAGGAAAATTAGCCTTAAATTCCAAAGGATCTACTCGGCTCAAATGCATATTTGTTGATATAGCTAGATGCATGGTTGTATGAGAGTGTGTGTCGTTTTTTTTGCCTACGTTGACAGTTTTGTTTCGCTTTGCCTCTTTCAAGCGCTATCACGATATCCTTGACTAGGGTCCCACAGAGTTGCTGGCTGAAAAAAAAAATTTACACCCCACAATGTTCTGCCCCTGTCCCCTTAGTTTTTTCTCGCCTTGACTATTTTGTTTTTGCTCCTTTTTTATAGTTTTTACTGCATTAACAACAACTACAACGACAATAGAGTTGCAAATGAACGAACAGAAGGACAAAGGAAGACGAACAAAAAAAAGCACACGCCACAACAAAATGAACAACCAACCGAGTTGGCACACTTCGGCTATTCATGTGGGCAAATAAAGTGCCAATGCAAAAAGGCTAGGGGAGAAACAAAAAAAAGCCACATAGCGAGAGAGGGCGAGAGAGACCACATACACAACGAATTTAAGGCGCACAAAAAAATACAAAACTGCGAAAAAATCTGCATGTGAATTAATAAATCATATCAACAAACAAAAGAGCTTTGACAAGTATTATGTTTGTGTTGCTGGCCATGTTGACACTTTCCCTTTTGGCCGATGTTGTCGTCGTCCTTTTCGCCTTTTCGTTGGCTGGTGGCTTTTCCATGGTTCTCTCGTAGTTTTTCGTTAAGGGCAGGGTGATACTAGTTATCGTTGTTGCTGCTGCTGACGCAAAAGCAGGACATTTGTGGTCAGTGTATGAGACAGCAGTTTTTTTGGGGATCTACTAAATTTTCGAGGTAAAAACAAAAGACTTGTGTTTAAAAGTAAAAAAACACCGCATATTGCTTCTTTAAAATATTTTTCATACAATTTAATTTAGTTGAAAGGCGATATTCCTCTTCCGACTAAAGAATAACCCTTCAGAAATGGCAAAATGACTCTCAAATTAGCTAGTTACGACCGTGATAGTTCTCCTACTCTCTGCTGTTAAATGACGACATAAAAGATACACAGAACAAAAGACAACCCTTATATTTGAACCGAAAAGTTGGTAAGTGAATATAATCACCACTCAATTAAAAGTTTTGTAAATAAGCTAAACTATTTATCAGATATTGCAATGATATTAAAGTAATAAAAACTACAACATAAATGCAGTGCGAGGAATTCTTATTGTGTTTGGTGAAAAAACTGCTAGCAGTTCTCGTTAAATGCAAAACTGCCTGTCCTTAAGTGTACAGCCGCTAAGCAAAGTTACGGCCCATTCGTACGACAGCCGGTTCTATGGACCGAATTGAGCCGAAGAGCAATTCTTTGGCCAAGGGCTGTCAGCCCGACAGACAGCTGGTGCTACAACAACAGCAAATTCGTTGCTTGGGATCTTATGATGGTAAAGTGGCGCTCACCGAAACTACAATCACCCATGGTTGTAAGTAAAAGTCATTCCGACTAATTAATTTCTAAACAAATTGTACAACTTTTTTTTATGTGAATATGAATCTTTTCATTGCCTCATAACGACAATACAATAAACGACTTACAATTTTTTTTTGCATCACCTCATACCAAAATTATTTTCGATAAACTGCAAACAATTTTTTTCGCTTAAAAACGGATTAAATTAGTTTATTTGTTTATTTTTTATAACAGAATCTCTAGTAAATTTTTTGTTTCAATGTTTGTTAATTGTATCGAAATAAATTTCTTTTTCTGTGTAACCCTAAACATAGCTTACAGGTGAAGGTTACGAGGTGGAAACATGCCGTTGAAACATGTTACTTGTTCTTACACGGATTTGAACCTGGGCTTAATTGTTTAATGATCTGGCATACTAAGCATAGCAGACACTTTCCTCAACGACAATCAAGTGACGAACGCTTTTGGAGTGTACAACAGAAATATCCAATAAAGTGTCGCCCTAGAAATCATAGGGGGTCCCTGAAGATACCATTTGCAACACCCCGAAATACTGATAGGAGTTCCCATAAAGTATATGTGACGCGCAAAATAGAAAGGGATCTAAGGGTAAAAACCAGTTTTGTTCAGGAGAGCCATTTTAAAGATTTAAATACGTGTATCTTTGGTGTACCATCACTTTCATAAAACGCGCATATCTCTGGGAGGGAACACTTTTGGGGCATGGGATCGGTCTCATTCGATGCTCAGATGTTGTCCACATCAAAAAAAAGTGAAAATTGATTTTTTTTACCCTTAGGTCCCTTTCTCTATGCGCTGTCACATATACATTCTGAATAGTCGTAAACATCTAACATCATCATCATCCGTGGAAAGAAAACTACAGATCGGACTATTCAAGCTAGGAAGCAGATATGTTGGAAAAAAATATCTCTTGATGCTCTGAAACAGTCGGTATTTTAAATAGACCACATCGGTCAAGAGGTAAAAAGTTTGCCCACACAAAGACTGAGTCAACCTCTGGAAAAATCCCTACATTAAAAGTATTTTTGGGTGTGTTTTTTTTTGGAACACCGACTTTGATTGTTACGGAATTTTCACATTATGCTAAGTTCGGTCAAGAATTGTTTATAGGGTTCATAACGAAGTGATTGGTTAAGGGGGAGTGGCACCGCCATTACAACGCTGAGCCTAGAAATACCATATATCATGAACAATCAGAAATGTGACTATGAAGTTTTGAAACATCTGATATTGGCATGAAACGAAACAAAACCTGGTGGAAAATCTAATTTTTGATTAAAGTAATGCACCGTTCGTAATAAAATTTCAACAGAATGACCTCAATGACTAGCAGGTAATTATAGAGTATGTTATGTTACACAAGATGATAAATAAGAGGGCGTGGCACCGGCTATTCAACTCTGTACTTTGAAAGGTCATACCGCGTGAACTAATGGCGAAATGAGAATAGTAGTTGGTACATATAATGTTGGTATGGAAAGAAGTACACTCTGGTGGAAATGTGGACGATGCCCTCATGAAAATATTTTCATATTGAATTGGAGTCCATGATTGGAGGTACATAGACTTTGGCTCGGCCAAACTTAATTAGAAGTTAACCGTTCTAAAAGTTATATCTTAGCATAAAAACACCCTATATTTATAACCCATTCTATGATGGAGTATCAAAATATGTAAAATTCATGAATTTATAAGTTTATGACATACCGACATTAAAAATTCATAAATTTGGGAGGCGTTAGTTCAGCAAGATTGTCAGCGATTTCGATTTTTCGCTTTCGTTTTTTTTTTACTTGTGATTGAAGTTTTTAGTCATGCCAAGGAGGGATACACTTCTAAACTCACTTTTGTAGAGCGATACATAACATTTGCACTTTAGTCAAATTACGAAATTTGTCTAACAGATTTTTGATTGACACTCTGTTAGGCAGTTGGTTGGTTGGTTGGTTCGTTTGTGGTTCTGCCAAACCAACCACCCCTCTTCAAAGCCTCTCGGAGGAGATATTGAGGAAAAACGAACAAATTGCATGTAGGCGAAAAGCGATTCCGTTGTGTACCCCCAAACAAAACAAGTTTTAAAATTAATTGAATTTTTCATTAACCGCAATTTCTTCAAAATTACCAGGCTATGTCCTCAACGTCCCTTCCATCGTCTATCCATTATCACATCTTCCACCAAAAAAAAAGTCAAAACGAAAAAAAACAATCAACTTTAATGCCATAAAATCCGTTGTAAGTAACACGAAAACGCGAAAAAAAAACGAAAATCTATTACTTAACGAGACACATTTCATTCGTTTCAATTTAATGGCACAAAACATCATGTTTTTAAATAGAATAACACAAAAGACGAAAAGAACATGCCGAAGTGGAAGCAGCAGGCGGAAGGACACGTAGAACAACATGGTTGGATGTCCTAGTCAGTCCGTCCGTCCATTGGTCTTGCCAAAACCGCACCCATAGCAAGTGACTTAGTGTGAGCATTTCTCAACGAACAAAAGACTACTTGTGACTATCACGGGGTAGAGAGGGTGAAAAGGGAGTTGGAGTGTTGGTGCTGGATCCACACTTGCTGCTCCACGCCATTTTGTGGGCTTTCTGCACGTCGAACAATGCGAGGAAATGCCTTAAATACTTTCTCACTTTACGTGTATTCATCAAAATCGCATTTTTGTCCTCGGCGCTACTCTCCCCACCCACCATGACGCCAAAGTTTTTCTAGCTTTGTGAGTTCTCCAATATTTGTACGCCATTAGTTGGAGGGGAGGGGGTTCGTACATTTTTTCGGTTGGTCTGTTCACTAGTTGGCATGCAAAATATGCCATTTGTGTAATTTTCAATAAAGTTTTTGTCTTGGAGCTTGTAGAGATTCCACATCTACACCGACTATACTTTTCTCGCTACACATTCTCGCCCTGGACTGGGCGAATGTGCACGAGTAAGTGAGTATCCACTGCTAGTCTCTTCTGCTTCCCACCCCCACATCGCCGAGTTGTTAGAAACTTTATTAACGTAATGAAATGAAAGCAAATTGCATGAAGTTCACTTTGTTCTCTCTTGCTGCTGTCGAGAACAACGACGACATGTAAAACATGATGGCGGCAGCTTTGGTGTCTCTTCAGAGGAGTGTAGACGCGAAAGCGAAACTCGTTCGGCCGAGGCGAAGGTTAAGGAACCCGTATTTTTGTTAATGGCCAAGCAGCATAAAGGCGTCATAAAGACTAATGGTTATTCGTTGCAAGATTATGAATATCATTTTTTTTTTGGCTTTTTTCAGAGTACGGCTTACATTAAAATTTAAAACGTTTTAAGAGTTCTTTGAAAGAAAAAAATGTGGCGAAACAAATGTCGCCATTAGAAAATTCATCAAAACAAATATGGACTTGAGAAAGGCATATTTTCGATAAGTGTTTTCTTAATCAATCTTTATTTCGGCCGATTATAACTTTAAGTGCACAATTTCATAGCCGATAGTTCCTCGAGCGAAATCATTGAAAATTATAGGAAAACTATTTACCGTTCAAGTGGAGCTAACTTTAGCAATGTAGCCAAATAAAGTTTCGTTAAAGGCTTAAGTTCGCCTAAGCGAAAATACTAAAGCCAAAATACTATCGCTGAAGCGAAAAAATATCGTTGAAGCAAAAACATTATCGTTGAAGTGAATATATTATCGCTAAAGCGAAAACATTATCGCTAAAGGAAAACAAATATCGCTTAAGTGAAAAAATTACCGCTAAAGCGAAAAAATTATCGTTGAAGCGAAAAAATTATCGCTAAAGCGAAAACATTATCGCTAAAGGGAGAAAATTATCGCTTAAGTGAAAAAAATTATCGCTGAAGCGTTGAAGCAAAAAATTATCGTTGAAGTGAACAAATTATCGCTAAAGGGAAAAAATTATCGCTTAAGTGAAAAAGTTATCGCTAAAGCGCAAAAATTATCGTTGAAGTGAACAAATTATCGCTAAAGCGAAAACATTATCGCTTAAGGGAAAAAAATTATCGCTGAAGCGCAAAAATTATCGCTAAAGCGAAAAAATTATCGCTAAATCGAAAACATGATCGCTAAAGGGAACAAATTATCGCTTAAGTGAAAAAATTATCGCTAAAGCGAAAACATTATCGCTAAAGAGAAAAAAGTATCGCTTAAGTGAAAAAGTTATCGCTAAAGCGAAAAAATTATCGTTGAAGCGAAAAAATTATCGCTAAATCGAAAGCAAAAAAATTATCACTATAGCAAAAAAATTACTGCTAAAGCGAAAATATTATTAATATTATTAAATCGAACAAATTACTCGTATCGTAAAAACAAAAAAAAATATCGCTCAAGGGCTAAGCGAAAAACTACAGCTAAAGCGCTAAGCAAAAAAGTTATCGCAAAAGCGAAAATATTATCGCTAAAGCAAAAAAAATTATCGATAAAGCGAATAAATTATCGCTTAAGTGAAAAAATTATCGCTAAAGCGAAAAAAATCATTTTTGAGAGTGAATTAATTACTCCACAAGATAATCAGATCAGGTTTATTGTTGTCATATAGCCATATAGAGGGAAAAGTAAGTAAGCGAAGTTAAAGCAAACTCATCACCGTCTCGTGAATAAGGAAGCATCTAAACTGATCCCAAGGGTAATCACCCAGCTGCAGTCATGGTTTGGTGGGGTGTCTCTTACGATGGGGTCACTGACCTGCTTTTCTGCGAACAAGGAGTCAAAACATCGGCCAAAATTTACCAAGAAACCGTTTTGGAAGCTGTTGTGAAGCCTCTTTACAACTCCCTGTTCCAAAACCAGCCATGGACTTTCCAGCAGGATTCTGCGCCGGCCCATAAGGCAGAAACGTCCACGGACTGGCTTCGAAACAATTTGCCAGCGTTTATTTCCTCTAAAGAATGGCCCTCAGGCAGTCCAGATTTGAACCCATTGGATTACAAATTGTGGACGGTTTAAGAGGACAAGGTTTGTCACAAAAGATACCCCAACATTGGATCTCTTAAGACTGCTTTGGTTCGAGCTGTGGCCAATTTTCCAATGGACGAGGCAGCTATTGACGATTGGCTAGTGCGACTTAAGGACAAGGTTTGTCACAAAACATACCCTCTCTCTTAAGACTGCTTTGGTTCGAGCTGTGGCCAATTTTTCAATAGACGAGGTTCGTGCAGCTATTGACGTTTGGCCAGTGCGACTTAAGGCGTGTGTAAAGGCAAAAGACGGACATTTCGAATAAGTAGATTCTTTTTGGATACAATATACATCAATCAATATATTTTAAGAAATATTTGGTCCAAAAACATTCAGTACTTTTTATTTTACAGCATAAAACGTGTGTAACAGTATTTATGTCCCTACTAAGAATACTATATACTTTAGACAAATTAAGAAAAAACTATTTAAAATGCTAAATTTCGTTCGAGTGGAAAAAAACTATTCGCCGCAGCGAAATACTTTAGTTATCGCTGCAGCGCAGAATTTATAGTAATGGAGGGTGCTGAATCAAGTTTTAACAATAAAATAAAGTAAAATGAAGTTAGTAAAGTAATTTAAAGACACCATCGATAAGATAACTGCTTTAAATGTTAATGTTTAGCCGGAGCAAAAAAATTATCGCCAAGTTAATAATGTTGCAAATATTTTATTAAAAGTTACGATTTTTGTAAAATTTTGCCAAAACAAAAGCGATAATTATTTTTCTGTAATAATCGCTTTTGAAGAAATGTTGCTGATGTAAAAATTGTACTTATAAAAGACAAGGCGAAAATTAAGTGGCTCAAACAATAAAAATGACAAAAGTAGGGTTTCAGTTTGCCGGAAAAATAAATGTTGGCAAATTAAAATTATTTGTATTATCGCCAAGAGCGCCAATATATAGTTTAAATGATTCGACTAGCCCGAAGGGACAACTTCATTTTTCCTAGCTACCTGTTTCAGTACTACCTAAAAGCTACAATTCTTTAGAAAGACTAACTTGCTGTAATAATTAACTTAAAGTTATGTTTTCCTCAAAAGACAGTTTATGACAACCATTTATCTTGTGCAATTCCAACACGTCCCGCCATCAAAGTAGCTTCTTTAGATTACTTCAAACCACGGCAAAGAAAGGGAGATGAGAGGGAACTGCCAAAACCGAATTTGTCGACAAAATCACGGGAAAGTAGACATTCACCCTAACTCCCATCCTCACTCCTCTGGTGAACATTTCAAGTTTAAAAACCATTAATTTTCCAAAAAAAAAAAAAATATTATCGTTCTAGTTGAGAAGAACTTGTAGACAGACAGCCAGGATGGACAGACAAATCCGAAAAACATAACGTATCTACTGTAAACATGAATTCACATGTTTATCAAGATGTAAGGGGACAAACCAGGGACGATGAACGAATAGGAGGAAAACAAACATTGAGGCAAATGGCCCAAAAAAAATAAACTCGAAAAGGCACACAACGAAGGGCCAAATATAAAGAGAACATGAAATGATTTGACACTTCATCGTTGGCCGCACTAAACAACACTCAACTGTGGGAGTTTGGGCAATAGTCCACCAGTCAGTCCAAAACAGTTAGACAAGGTGACTTGATTGAAGCACAAAAATTCAATTTTTCGTTAAGAGAAATTTAAGCGATTTTCATAAAATATTAAGTTTTATGAAAGCGAAAAATTAAAATTGTCAATATTTGTGTAAACGAACATTTTTGAAGCGCGTCCGACTAAAAGCTTTAGAACTTTGTCAAAAATAAACAATTGTTATTTATGTCGGTTTTTCTTCAATGCAGAAAACTGCCGTCTTAATAAAATAGAAAAATTGCAATTTCCTCAAAATCGAAATTCAGCGATTTTCGCTCTAGCAAATTTTTGAAATTTTTTGACGAAGCGAAAATTTGCGATATTTGTAAAAGTTAGAGTACAATCGTCAAAAAAGTTATTTTTGATAATATTAACCACTAAATTTAATATCCCCAAAGCGAAATAATAATTAAATAAAAATAAAAAGCTCAACTAGTCGCACTTAACTATAGAAATCACCGTAAATTCGTGGCATACGAGGCCGGTTCGGAAAGCTCTTAGCCTATCAATGAAAGAGAATAGTTAGTTTTTCAAAAATATTTTTATTTTTCAATATAATCTCCTGAAACTTCAATACACTTAGTCCAACGCTTATCTAGCAATTCTATCCCTTGATTAAAATAGTTTTCCTCAAGTTCTTCAAAATATTGGTTTACAACTGTAATTGCATCTTCATTTCAGGTAAAACGCTTGCCAGCAAGGATTTTTTTTTAGATTTGGGAACAGGTAAAAGTCACTGGGAGCTAAATCAGGAGAATAAGGTGGGTGGTCAAGCAACTCGTACTTTAATTCGTTGATTTTAGCCATTGTTAAAACACTCTTGTGCGCTGGTGCGTTGTCTTGATGAACAATTATTTTTTTTTGTGTTGTAAGCCAGGACGTTTTTCTCGAATTTGTACATTTAATTGATCTAAAAGGTTGCAATAGTACTCTGAATTTATTGTTTTACCCTTTTGCAGATAGTCAATCAATAAAATACCTTTGAAGTCCCAAAAAACCGTTGCCATAACCTTACCAGCCGATTGAATTGTTTTTGCCTTCTTTGGGGCACTTCCTCCAGCTTCAGTCCATTGTTTGGATTGTTCTTTTGTCTCTGGAGTATAGTGGTGGATCCATGTCTCATCAACAGTTATGAAACGACGCTTAAAATCCATCTTATTTCGCTGAAAACGATCCAAACAAGCTTGAGAAATGTTCATTCTTATGCGTTTTTGGTCGACTGTTAACAAGTGCGGCACCCATCTTGCAGAAAGCTTTTTCATCAGTAGTTCTTCATGCAAAATTAAATGGACTCGATCATTTGAGATGCCCATGATATTAGCTATTTCACGCACTTTTATTCGTCGATCATTTAATACCATATCATGCACTTTGGCTACAATTCCTGTTGTTGTTGCTGTTTTTGGACGTCCACTACGTGGTTCATCTTCAATGCTTGTACGACCACGTTTAAATTCAGCAACCCAATTTTTTACTGTTGCATATGAAGGAGCACTTTTACCTAACACATTCACCATATCATTATGAATTTTTTGTCCCGATAAACCTTTTTTATGTAAATATTGAATGACACCACACATTTCTAATTTTTCCATTGTAAAAAAATCGCGGATGCGTCTTTTGTGAACACCTGTTTCTATATGAAGGAGTTGCCAGATCGAACCATGTGTTCATAGCAGAGATGGAAGTTTCCAAAACACTTAACTTTTTTCTGTTTATACCGCGCTTTTTGTGCTAGGCTAAGAATTTTCCGAACCGCCCTCGTACAAGTACTTATAATGTTATGTTTTTATTACAAAATTTGTTAAATTATCGCCTTACTGGGATTAAAACAAACTTACAGCTAAATTCGCAATTTCATTTTCAACGTTTATATAAAATAGAGCCATTATGATTTCGTCTCTCATCAGTAGTAACAGTTGTTTTATCTGACAAGTTCCTATGTATTTTTTTTTGTGGCTGTTAATGAGATTGACCACGAACATCGCTTAAAATACAACATCTGCACAGCAACCTAAAATTCAGCTTTAATTTTTCTTATTTTCCTTTCCTGAATCTGGCTGGAAATGTCCTTCTTAGCCTGATTACCTTTGCTTTAATGGATATAAAACATTTTATTCTTTTTTGGATTTCTTAAAATCGCCGTTTTACTCAAAAATCTCGTGTCAATCGTCATTGGGTCCAATTTTACTTATAAAATCCCCAAAATGACGATAAATTTGGCCTACTGTTTTCGCTAAGCGAAAATTAGCCTTTTCCTTAAAAGCCAATATTTGCGGTTTGCCGGAATGACCTCCACAAGATATGAATTCTACCAATACCGTAGACGATTTAAACCAAAGAACTAGAAGCTGGAACACTGAAATTTTATTCCCCAGACAGCCATAAAAAATTGCAGGCTAAAAGAAGCTAAGAAATTTTGTAGTTTGTACAAAAAGAAAAACCAACCGCAAAAAATTGTTTCTGTTTTTAGAAAAATCATTGTGTGGTAGCAACACGAGGTTGGTGTTATAAATAAGAAAATAAAGAGAATCCTCGAATGGTCTTTAAGTTTGTGCACCTATATCTCTTATACAAACGTCTAAAGTGTAATAGCTTTTAAGCGAAAAATATTGATTGCTTCATAACATCTACTAAGATTCTGCTTATGTGACGCGCAAAATAGAAAGGGACCTAAGGTTAAAAACCAGTTTAGTTCAGGAGAGCCATTTTAAAGATTAGGTCCCTTCTATTAGCGCTAAGAATCGTCGACTTCACTTTCACTCACACTTTTGGGACATTGGATCGGTCTTATTCGATGCTCAGATGTTGACCACATCAAAAAAAGTGAAAAGTTGATGAATAGTTTTGTTCAGGAGAGCCATTTTAAAGATTAGGTCCCTTTCTATTTGCGCTTAGAATCGTCGACTTCACTTTCATAAAACGCGCATATCTCTGGGAGGGAACACTTTTGGGGCATGGGATCGGGCTCATTCGATGCTCAGATGTTGTCCACATCAAAAAAAAGGGAAAATTGTTTTTTTTACCCTAAGGTCCCTTTCTATTTTGCGCGTCACATATGTGTTTTCCGTAACTTCTTTAGCTGCCCATTTTCCATCGGACACACATGGGCTATTGTTTCACTTTACAAAAGTGTATTATAAAAACGTTATTCCCTAACGATTTTTTGTGGTCATCTATCAAATTTACAAGAACAGTTTTTACCAAAGAGATGAAAAGTACAAAGAAAAAAAGGTGTTAAAAATGATGTAAAAGTGCCACATCATTATACAAAATTCTTTTGGTAAAAAGGACAACAAACAAAGGACATAGGAAGATAGGAGGGACTCTGGCAATGATAAAGCAGCAAAATAATGTGCCGCATATGTTTCAATTGATAAAGAGGACAGCCAGCAGCAATAAAACTGAAAGATATTGACAACCGCAAAAAAATTGTTTATAAATAAAGGCCCAGCATACGTGCGAAACAAGTCTGTTCCGTCCTATCACCACCAAATTCGCCGCAGTCAAACGATACTATTGCGTTTTCCCCGAGCGCGAGCACGATAACGAGGGATGAGGGTTTTTCCTAAAACAAATAAAGGTTTTTTTTTATCGCAAAACCTCAACAGCATCAAACAAACACGCTGACAAAATAACATGGTATTTCCGCCCATACCGCACAGTGGGTCAAAGAAGAACAAATAATTATTATTTTTAAACTGGAGTTATGGAAATAAAAGAGAGAGAGAGAGAGAGAAAGAGAGAGGGAAAGAGACATCACATGCCTATAAAATGGCACCTTGGTGCCATTGTTAAAAATGTTGATAAATATATCTACGCAATGGCTGCCGCATTTGACCAGCTCCGCTGTTGTGACTTCGCCTAATTCGCAATACGGCTGCGGCAAAAACTCTGCAATAGCCAGAAGCTGTTAAGACAAGAAAGATGTCGTAGTTGTTCAAAAAAAATCCCAACAATTTTAAATTTTTTACAGAGGCTTCCTATGTGAAGTTAATTCAAGTCCTATGCAAAGTCAAAACTTGTAATGCTAGAACTCTGTTTATACAAATATTGATTCCAAAAAGCATAAAACTTGTAGAGAACTAACGAGAAAAAATTACTGACTAACACTAAGAGAACAGATTTGTTGTCATAACTTACTTTTTCAGCTGAGGGAACTGATACTATCGGTTGAACAACCGAAGTATCAGTAACATCCTAATTAGTAAGATGATTATTGAAACTAAATTCGTACATGCATTGGTTGTTGTTATAGACTATAGGTAAAAACTTCTTTTTGAATTCGGTTGTCACTGCCACAAGCATTTTCAACTGGATCGACTGATGGTTAAATCATCGCCCATGTATTTAATAAAAAAAATACAATACAATTTGTAATAGATTTTAATATAATTTGTAATAGATTTTAGGCCAAAACTTTTAAATTTATTTGCAGCAAAACTAATCTAATTTGTTAAATATTTTCAATAATGATTCAATCTGTACTTCTATTCGTTTTATTTTTTTAGCTTTAGTTTATAGCCAATATTTTGTGGTAACTAGAACCGATAAATTATTATAGGGATTGTATTCTGATGTTGACATAACTAATACATGCAGACAGTGAGCTAAATAGGGTTTGGTTGCTACAAATAACTTGTCTGTAACATGAACTTCAACATTTCCTTGTTGCTACAACCACGAGTTGTGGTAACCAATAGTTTAACTAAATTCGGTTGGTATTACCGACTTGTTGGCTATGTGTACCGTAATATTATCAAAGCTACATATCATCGCATGATATGTCGAACCCTGTAACCATCAGTACCAAGGAATGTTGCTGATTGCAACAATAAGTCTGTTAGGTCAACCAAATTTTCGCAGTTCGGACCGATTTCCAACTGAATTTTTTTCTCTGTGCACTTGAGTCCCTGTCTGTATGCCATTAAGGACCAAGCAAAAACTTCTATCAAGTTAGTAAGCCGTGCACGATATTATTTTTATACTCTCAGGGTTTAAGGACGGCTCCGAGCGGCTAATGCGTTTTATGTTGAAGTTTTCACATGGCTTAGAGATAAACCCGCCGCGAAAACATGTGTTAGATGCTTTTACTCGGAGTTGAACCATTGTATAATAGACGGGCACACTATTTATCACACCACGGCGGCCAGCAGGAGAAAAAAATTTAAATTCCAATAATATTTTCTTTTATTATTTTTAATTTTCCTAATGCAATACTTAGTTATGACTTTAAACCATTTAATTGATTATTGGAACTGAATGATTTATTACCAATACCAATTGGTGGTTGTGGCGAACAATTTGATAGGAAATTATATGACCGAATTATTGATTATATTTTAATTGCATTCCATTAAATAGTTTTTAAGTTCTGTTAAAAATTATTCGGTATTTTAACGTGGTTATGACTCGAACGGTTTTTTAATCTGGTTCGAGACCTTTGTTGTTTCTTCTTTTTTTTTACACGCAAAGGGCAATTCTCAGTAATGTTAATGACAATTTATTTGATTTGTAGCCGAAGTAATCGTTGCCAAAGACTGCTGAAACAAATGCACAGTGTGCCTGGTAACCATAGCGAACACATTTCACCACTTTTTTACGTTGATTGTGAAAAAGAAACAACAAAGGTCTCAAACCAGAGTAGAAGCTGTTAAAGTCATAGCATTGCATTATATGAATCGAATAAATGGTTGTCTGTACCGTTATATAGTCAGAACTTTAATTTTATGGTATAAGAAATCCAATTTTTAACATGTTTATTAGCATAAGGTGGTTGCAAGAGAATTTCTAGTCTAGTCCAATGGATTTTCTGCGATGTGTATCGATTTTCAACCGACCTTGTTTCTGTGTGTCCATTAGTCAAACCGAAATATAGTCATGAGTTTTAGTTTATGGAATATGGAATGCAATTTATTTTGTATGCTTATCATCATTCATTTCGTCCAATAGAAGTTTTGTGTTTATTTGTACCAATTTCCAACCAGACCTTTTACATGTGTCAATTCGGTTCTTACAACTAAATGAACGTCTACAATGTGCACTGAATTTAAATAATTTAACTGAATTATTTTATGTACCATCATACAATTACAGCTTTTATTACATGGTACGTCGAACCGTATGTTTCTTTAAGATTGTCCATACTTGGCGATTGCGACAGAAATTCGTCCAATTTCCAAGCGAAGGTGCTCTATGTGTTGATGCGGTTATTACAACTAAATGAAAATCTATAAGTTGAACTTAATTTTATTAGTATAATCAAACTATTAGGTTTCTCTTCAAACATTTAATAACACTGGGTAACAACCAAAAAAAAGTCATGGGTTTCTCAGCTGATTTAGACTAATTTTGGTGTTCTGAGTCCGAATATCACATTGATTTTGCTGTATCAGGTCAACTTTTTGAGATACAGCCATAGGCCTAAATGACCATTTTTCCCTGAAATGTAAGCCTTTTTATACGCTTCAATATGCTAATATTAGGGGTTTTAAGGGGATTATTCAGGACATATGAAAACTGTTATATACCCTGAAATAAATTCCTAATTTAATAATACGCTAACTTAGTAACCCTAATTCATCTTTTGCTATTAAATGATAACGTCATGATAACGTCATTTTCGATGGGCCACAGATACGGCAGCTCATAAAGGACACAGAGTACGAAAAGTCCATGAACACGTTAGAGTGCGCCGCGTGGAAATCGTTTGTGCAGGTGGTGAAGAACTTCCTGGGGAACACGAAGGCAGCAAACCACGCCAGACTCATCAGCAGCATGATAGAGGCCTTTCAAAAGCTCGGGTGTTTGATGAGTATAAAAATGCACTTCCTGTTCTCACACATGGAGAAGTTTCCTGAAAACCTTGGGGCGATGAGCGACGAGCAGGGAGAAAGGTTCCATCAGGACATGCGCCAAATGGAGGATAGGTACCAGGGGAGGTGGGACGCAGTCATGATGGCGGACTACTGCTGGATGCTGAAGAGAGACAACCCAGCAGCTGCTCACAAACGGGAATCGAAGAAACGCCGATTTATGCCGTGAACTCTGAACTTTTGTGTCACGTAACGCTCATTGTTATACTAATATTATGATAAATATGCTTATTTAATTTGATGGAGTAAATAAAAACTTAATAAATTTGCATACGTTGACTTTTATTTCTTGAGGAAAACGGAAAAAATCTTCCGGGGTTTCTCAGCAGATGATCCAAAGAAATGTTTTTTTTACGAAAAATCGATTTTTAAAAATTTCTGTAGCAAAAAATCCTGACCTGATAGAACAAAACCAAGGTCATTTTCGGACTCAGGGCATCTAAATTAGTCTAATTCAGCTGGAAAACCCTAGACTTTTTAAAAAAAAAATTTTTTGTTGCTCAGTGTAATAGCTCTTATTACATGGTACGTCGAACCGAATGTTTCTTTAAGATTATCCATATTTTGCGATTGCAACAGAATCGTCGTCTAGTCCAATGGACTTTTTGTGCTGTGGACTAATTTTCAAACGACTTTTTCGGTAAGTTGTTTTGGTTATTACAACTTAATAAAAACTATAATTTGAACTATGGACGAAATTATGTGGCTGTTATAACATAATTTAATTCAACTTTCATATTTTATGGTATGAAATCGTCGCGTTTAGCGGCATTTTGTAGTTCGAACCGATGTTCTTCTATGTTAGTGTTATTTGGCAAGGACTAGATTTGCTTTGAGTGAAGTTTTGCAGAATTCCTTTCCATTTATTGAAATTTTTGCTAAATGAGTTAAAGAAAAATTTCTAATTCAAAGAGCTTCTTAGCAGAAGCGTGCTGCTGCTCTAAAAAAGAGGGTATTTTTTAAAATATAACAGGTTTTTTCTGAGTTTTGTTTGCTTTTAAATACTGTATGCCACTGGCATCCCTTGACCGCGCCGTGATTACAAAGGGGTGAACTGCACAGCCACTGGGTAAAAAATAAACAACCGCAAGTAAACCAACAAAACCTAGAACAATGCGAAACTGGTTTTCGCCGATAACGAGTGCTCGAAAATACATTAAATTGAACATTTTTTTTCCCTGTGCTCCGGGTTAGTTCTTCTTATGAATGGTGGAAAATTACCAATCAAGTGGTTGTTCGCCTGTCCACCAGGACACGTGTGTGAGGAATATGGAATCATGCGTGAAGGCTGATGGATTTTCAAGTACCTAGAAAAAAACACAAGCAGGAGAAAAATGATACATCCTATTTTCCCCATATAAGCTGAGAGAGAAAGCGAAAAAAGGGTTGTTTTTCCAACCAGAAGGATGCTGTTTACTTAGGGTCACCCAAACTTTAGTTTCGCATTTTCCACCAACAGTTTTCGTGTTGCCATCATAAAAATCATGTAAATGACACGTGTTGGCTCTTTTAATGTCTACGCACACATCAAACAACATCAATCGACTGAGTGTGTGTTTAAGGACATCAAATTTTGCATTAAATGAATCCTGTGATAACCCACACACACAAAGAGATGGAGCGCCAGTTAGCCATGGTTGTCAACAATGATGAGCAAGCAGCCAGCACCACCCTCCTTTCGAATGGGTGGGAGGGCGTGTAAATGAGGACTAGTGTAATTGATATTTTATGAACAGACCCGGCCCTGGCATATCCCTCCGCTACAGCCGTTTTAATGTTAAACAAAGTTTTTATAACAAAACCAAAAAAAAAATGAGAAAACATAAATGAAATTAATGAAATTCCCGCAACGCAAATAGGGCGCAAGAGGGTGTGGTTGATTACGACTTTTGTGCCAAGAGTGTTTTCAACCCGAGGTTAAGGGGGATCATATTCGTTCAGCAAAGCTGACGCCGCCTGATATTTGAGAATACATTTTGTTCCTTTGGAAATGGAAAAGTAAACATTTTAGTTGATGAAAACTAAATACCATTTGTCAAAGGGATGAAAAAAGAAAATTCATCACATATTTCAAAAAACGTAATAAATTCATCGGCGTGTTCAGTAACGACCCCAAAGGACATTATCGGACAAAATAGGACTAGTTGGTCCAAAGGAAGGAAATTTTGTTTGTATCGTAATTTGAGTCCCCACTGCAGACTAAGAGGGGCAAATTTAGTTTCTATCGTAATTCGAATCCACTCTGCTGAGAAAAAAAAATCCCTTTAGGCTATGCAAATATTTGTAAGTGGCGTGGCAAGGGGTAAACATTTGCAAAATAAATAGTGGGGTGAGTAATCCTTAAATTTTAACCAAACAATTAATATGTAGATTTAATCGACAATCATATAAACATATCGTAAATAAGCTTAACTATTTGTCTGATATTGCAATGATTTATAATGAATGGAATCAACAAAAAAATTCATAAAAATTATGCACTGTATCGTGTGTGTGTGGGTTTAAGTGTTTTGATTTGTATGCATTGCGAGGGATTTTTAGTGTGTTCGGTGGAAATTTCTACTGTTGGTAGTTCTCGTTAAAAGCGAAGCTGCATTTCCTTAAGTGCATAGCCGTTAAAGATAGTTACGGCACATTACACTACTCAACAAAATGAAAAGAATTTCATGTACTCCGGATGCGATAATTTTTTCTGTGTAGATAACCTTGACATGAGCTCGAAAAACGCAATAAAAAATTTTTTTTTCGTTTGGTTTTTTTTTTTTTTTTTTTTTAAATTTTAAAATTTTTTTTTTGGTTAATTTGTTTCGTCCGGCATAACTCGGGAACCACTAGCCCGATTTAATTGAATTAAATTTTAAAAAATTTAAAATTACAATTACGCGTTTAGCTTTTATTCGCAATTGAGTAAAGGTATGAATTTCAAAAATTTGTCACCCAACATATATTTTTGTCACCCAACAAATTTTAATTTTTTTTGTAATAAAAAAGAAAAAACCTCACCATAGACAAAGTTGTGCATATGTCGAGCAAATTTTTGAAATTCATACCTTTACTCAATTGCGAATAAAAGCGAAACGCGTGCATCGATTTTCATGATCTTTGTCTCATTTTGCTCATAGGTTATGTGACTATACGTAAAAGTTAAAGGTTAATTTGTTTCGTCCGGCATAACTCGGGAACCACTAGCCCGATTTAATTGAATTAAATTTTAAAAAATTTAAAATTACAATTACGCGTTTAGCTTTTATTCGCAATTGAGTAAAGGTATGAATTTCAAAAATTTGTCACCCAACATATATTTTTGTCACCCAACAAATTTTAATTTTTTTTGTAATAAAAAAGAAAAAACCTCACCATAGACAAAGTTGTGCATATGTCGAGCAAATTTTTGAAATTCATACCTTTACTCAATTGCGAATAAAAGCGAAACGCGTGCATCGATTTTCATGATCTTTGTCTCATTTTGCTCATAGGTTATGTGACTATACGTAAAAGTAATAAGATTTGACATTTTTTTTCATTTTGGATTTTTTATGGATTTTTTAAAAAAAAAAAATTTAAATCTTTAGGCAAAAAATAAGTTTTTTCCTTTATATATTCATTTTTAACTTGGAAACTGTTGCTTGTATAGGAAAACAATATATGAACAGATTAAGGGAATTGTAATTTTAAATTTTTTAAAATTTAATTCAATTAAATCGGGCTAGTGGTTCCCGAGTTATGCCGGACGAAACAAATTAACCAAAAAAAAATTTTTAAAATTTAAAAAAAAAAATAAAACAAAAACCAAACGAAAAAAAAATTTTTTATTGCGTTTTTCGAGCTCATGTCAAGGTTATCTACACAGAAAAAATTATCGCATCCCGAGTACATTTTGACTGTTGACTAGTGTTATTTGCTTGGGGTCTTATGATGGTGAGGTGGCGCTCACTGAAACTGCAGTCAACCCTGCTTGTAACTATTTCCGACTGTTATTCAAACAGTTTTTTTTATTGAATTTCAATCTGCCTGCACTTTAGTGTATAGCTTTTCATCATTGTTAAAGCACATTCGTCGCTTGGGGTCTGATGATGGTGTAGTACCGTTGGTCAAAACTGCAGTCCCCCCTTAGTATTTTCGTCATTGTAAGTATGTGCATTTTTTTCTCGCCTTATAACGAAAATTTTTTTCTGTTGTAGGTTGCAAAGTAATAAGATATGGATATAAGATGCTATACATTAAAAAAGTCTTATTAAACAAACTATAATAGTTCAGGCTATTTTAAAGGCAAACCGATGTACGGAGAACCGATTTGTTGCCACAACCGATTATTTCGCCCGTATAGTATGTGGAAGCAAAGCAAATTTTCATCAAGTCTACTAGATCGACGTCATTTTGTAATTTAAAGGGAATACTAACCAATTCTGATTTGCTTCCAGTTAAGTTCAGCCGAAGGACTGCTTTTTTTGGTAATTGAAACTGCATATGGCGGTTTCAGAACAAAAAAAAAAATGATCGAACTAAAATCGAAACTCCCTACATCAAGGGTTCCAGAGCCTGTCCAGCCTTTCTCAATTTGGTTTGTTCGGAATTTTTTGCAAGACCGGATTTAAAATGTGACCCTGTACACATGAAGTCCGGCCGCATTGAACAACATTGTTAGTAATATGGCAACACTGTTTCTAATGGTATACACCAAAGAGAATTAAACGACAAGAGGGTTCATCGGTAGTTCATCAGAAGCAGTCAATAAAAAACTATAATTTTTTTTTAAATAATCAATGAAAATTAACAAATGAATTAATTGCTGCAGTTTTGCTTTAACAAATGTTTTTGAACGATCACTTTGAGACGATACAAGTTCGTCGATGACAACTCGATTATTTTTGAGACTACATCACAAAAAACAAATGTTTTTTTTTAAAGCAGGGTGTGTCGTGTTTGATTTGTTGTACAAAAAACAAGTGTGGCAACTCTAACACGTGTACTTTAGTGGCCAAGTCGCTTGCTAACCGAGAAAACTTCCATAAAAATTTTAATTTAGTAAAATGAAAAGAACACGACTATTATTCGCTAACCCACTGTGCGCAGATATCTTAAAGTAAAAAAACATCTTCATTTAGTTAGCTGTTTTTTAGCTTGGGTTCTAATAAAAAGACAATTGATGACATTATGGACATACATACAGACGTACAGGCGACATAACTTATTTTCTCCACATACCGCAGTAATTTCTAAATAAAACGAAACCGGTCCGGACCACGCAATTCCGCTGTGATTTCGACAAATACTGTTTTTTCTCTCATCTTCTTTTCTTGTCTAAAGTAAGTAACACTTATGGGTTTGTGTCATCATCGTCAGCCAACACAATTGGCTACAATTGATGACTCCGTTGAATGGCCAAGCAAAAACTTTTGGCCAAAAAGGTAAGCCAACAAAGAACACAAGATGTTAGACCTTTATTGTATATAAGTTTGGCTCTAGGGGTTTTGGCTTGGGGAGGTGGTGGGTTGCTTTGGAAATTTCTTTTTTTTGAAAACAAAAAACCAGAAATGACAAAGGTCAGCACAATCATCATCGACATCATCGATGTTATAATGATTTCGTTTAAGCTGATGATGATGTTGCTGTTGGTGGTCATGGTACCGAAGGTGTTGTTACTTCTTGTATCGCTTTGATTGACAACACTTGAATTGTTATGGTAATCATGGCGATTGTGATGATGTCGTCGACGTGGACGACAACAATGGTTGGCCATAATGATGGGTTTCTGTCCAAATATCCACTGACGTTCCAGTTTACTATGGCAACGGTTTCATTGTATAGGGTATTATTTATAAATATGATGGGTGGTGTTAACTGCTTTTTATATTGTCCATTGTTTAGCGTTTCTTTTGATACAACGAAAAACTGCTGTTTTTTGTTTGTTTGAACAAAGAAAAGCAAAAGGTTTCCGTAAAAAAAAAACGCGGTGCCCCTTTAGTTCATTGACATGCGATTGGGCTTAACAAGACAACTGCATCAACTTGGCTCCGCGATATTGGTAAGTCTGAAAGAAACACAAATAAAGACGGCTACAGTCGGACAGAGTCGACTATAAGAGTATAATAAGCTTTCCCACTCCTTTGGGAACTTCAGCAGTGAGCTGTGCACGATATAATTCTTATACTCTCTGACCTGCAGCTATTTAACACCGGCTTCTTTTGAATAATGAATTTTATAAACAAGCTTTTGCTTTCTATGATGGTTGACAATCGGTTCCTATCGCCAACTTTCAGTTGGCTTAAAAGATTTTTAACCAAATGTAAATAGTCTTGATAGAAAATTCGTTTGAGGTATTATAATTTGATAGCTGTAATCATATTAGGTCACATATTACCAGCAAGTCCGTTGTACCTTTGAAATGAAGTGCAAATAATCGGTTGACAGAATCTAATATTTTAATTTTGTATGATTGATAAAGCCAACCAGAAGTTGCCTCAAGTGCTGTCAGATCTAAAGTTAAATATAATTTATTTTATATCTGACATTCCGTGCACAAAAATTGCATTGCAAGAGCTAACATTCGATTAAACTGATAGAATGCTTTGACTGTGACAACAAATCTGTGCTCAGCGGGTGGCCTAGACATTAAATTCTTACTCACAAAGTCGCGGGAATTTACAAAGTAGAAACCTAAAACTTCTAAGACATTCTTACCCGGTTTTGAACCTGGGTCCACTCGTCTAATAGTCAGTCGAGCACTCTTACAGGCGGACCAAAGTCATTTGATAAGTATATTAATAAGGAAGAAAGTAAGTGAGTAAGTAAGGCACATGCTGAGATTGTAGACAAATAAGTAAGAAAGTAGGCGGTTAAGTAAGCAGGTCAGTAAGTAGGTAAGACTGTAAGTTATTTTCTTGTATATTAATAACTAAGTATTTAAGTCTGCACGCAGGTAAGGTGGTAGGTAATGAAGTAGGTAATGCAGTAGGAAATTAAGTTAAGAAAATTGATAAGTAAGTAAGTAAAGAAAATTGAACGAACGTATGCAAATAAGTAAGGAACTTGGTAGGTAAGTAAGCAATTCTGTAAGTAACTAATTTGCTGCAACTAAGTAGGTAGGTTTATACGGAAGTAAGTTAGTAAATATGTAGATGAGTATGCAAGTAAGGTGGTAGGTAAGTAAGAAAACGAATAAGTTAGAAAGTATGCGAGGAATAACATAAGTAAGTACGTCAATAAGTGAGGAAGTGAATACGAAAATATGTAAGTAAATAGGAAGGGAATAAGTAAACAAGTAGGTACGAAAGACAGTAGGAACGTCGATAAGTCTCTAAAAGTGTAATCTGTTAATTAAAAATTATTTTTTTTTAATTTTCTAGGCTGTTTTACTGCGGTTATCTGATTGAACGAACGAAAGTATTCGATCAGTCACTCCAATAGTTGAACAATCTTTTATTTGTTTTTTATGCATCTGTGTTCGTATAAAGATTTAAGGTAAATCAGAAAGATTGAAATCGTTGACAATTGTTAATCATTCTTTAAAAGCATATTTTCAAATCGCACGTAATTGTAGCATAGTTTGTAGTACTTCTTTTATTATAATTTTAAAATATGGTGAATGGAGGAGTATTTAAGAAAAACTAGGTTACCGATTATGCTACAAGACTAATCACAAAATAAAACACAACTCTTACTCTTATTATGCTAATAAGAGGGGAGGAACGGATAGCGAATTACATTTTCCAGACAATTTCTGTAAATGTTTATAATTTGCGGCAATTGCTTCATTGTTTCTTATGGTTGAGGTGCATTTTCGCTAGCAACTCACAGTGCATCTTACAATAAAAAGTGTAAATAGAAATGGATATGGGAATCGCGGCGATCGCCACTGTCTAGATGTGAAAACACCTTGTAAAAGGGCGGTATTTAAAGAAAATGAGGAGGTTTTTTGTGAGGCCACAATGTCTGACCGTTTAAACCTGCATGCCGGTATGTACAAATGACTTCGATTAATTAATCGCCGAAGACTTGGACTCAAGAGGTTCAATTCACAATGACTGCATAGAAACTGAGCGGTTTAGGCATTAAGGGAGAATTGCCCGATTGCGCTATAATGGCCAACAAGTATATAAAGTCCATGAGATAGTCCTATAACATCAATTGACAAACGTCAAAAAATTTTCTCAATAGAAAATTGGGCCGGCCTCAGGTCAATATATAATTTTAAAACAAATGTGATCAATTCTACAAAAATACAATGTACGCTAGGAGTAAGTATTCACTAAGTGTCTTAAAAATATTTGTAATCAAACTTTAATGGAAATAAATACATACATATTCTCCTACAACATTAAACCACACCCATCACTGATCGTGGTGTGATCCTTGAAGTTAGTAAAGGGTCTTAACAAATTAAGATCCGAAATGTACCTTTTTCACCGGCATTGGATCAAAATGTACTGAATTGAGTTTAATCACAATCGGGCTTTAAAAAAAACTTCTCGAGTGGTAGGGCGGCAAATATTGATAGAGGTTTATACGAGGGATATATAAAGTAACATTGATGGATATGATCCAGTACTCCCTGGTTTCAGTAAAATGCCCATGATATTAAAATTAGTAAATCTGGACCGATGCTGACCAATTCTTATGGGGTAAGTGCCGACGATCATGTCCGAGAATTGCACTTTCATTACTACAACTGTTGCATAGATGGGTGAATAATCAAACAAAAATATATCGTCTCAAAGGGTGATTTTTTGAGACATGGGGCATACAGATCTTCTCCTCTCCCTGTAGCCAATTGCCATTCGAGCGATATTTCTAAAAGTCTATTATCTCAGAAGTTGTTTTCCGCTCGTACAAACCACTGTGCAGATTTGCCAGGCAAAAGTGAAAGCTGCAAAAAATCGTTCAAGCCACTCTTTTAATTTTTTTTGCTCTTATTTGCAATTAATTGACCAATGATAAATATGCTGTTTATGCAGAAAACTGTAAATTGCAAATGCAGAAATGTTAATTATAGTTTCAGTCTGTGTTGTTTGTGTTTGTTACTAATTTAGTTTTCCACAAACGGGAGGGACAACCAATTGGCGGTGATTACAATAGTAGTTGAAAATATTTCTAGCTCGTGCGATATACTCATCACTATACTTTAGATTACGGTACGATGAGTGTTTAACACTGAATGTGTAACTAAGAGTGCCTGGCCCAAAAAAAGTGAGCTAGAGCTTAAGTCTTTATCTTAGAAAAATGCGCGCTAGAGTCGCTAGCTCAGAAAACTGCAAGCAAGAGATTCACTTCGGGTATACAGATCTTAAAAGAGAACTTTACAATGCATAGCAACAATCATTTTCGTACCGCTCGATAAAATATAGAAATAAAAATAAAATAATCTACACCAGCCCAATAAAAATTAGGCAACCGAAGACCGCTTTCGCAGCACAAGTATATAAGTAAAACAGCTACAGACGCAACGAGTGCTGCCCATAACGCAGCTCTGCAGGACGTAGCAACAAGAGCGGCATGTAAGCAAAAAGTGGTAAGCGCAGAGGCGCTAAGTACGACAAAAGAACAGAGAAATTAAATTTCCTGAGTCTGAGGAGATTTAAAAGTAGAGAAGTTGCATGAAGGCCAGACAGTTCAGTCAAAAATCGCATATAAAACTGGGTACCCAAAGACTAATTTGAATTTCTGCAGTTTAGATGTGGTGAAACGGTGACGGCAACCTTTAATGCAGTGAGAAAGGGAGAAAGAGAGACAACACTTTCCAGCGTATTGACGACTTAACATTCTATTGCATAACCCGACCCAGTATCAATTATAAATAAAGGTATAGAATGACATTACCTAGCCTTGAAAAAATCAAAACCGCAACCCGACCCAGTAACCGAATTATAGGATTTAAAACTTAGTAAAGAGAAAAATTGTGATATATGAAAATTTGGGCTAGGCTAGCTTAAGAACTTGGCAAGCAGCCTTTCTCACTTGTTTAATGTACTCGCGCGTCTGTATGGCTCTAAATCATGGGTATCTGCTATAGCAAATTGAGTATTAAGAGTAAGAGTCACCACAGGCGAGGGAGAGGAGTAAAGACATCGAGTGAATCGTAAGCCAACATAATAGTGTAACAATTGCGCCAGACTTGTCGGTTGAATGGACACAAACTCCCAGTCATAAGGCCACTGGACAAAAACTACCATACAAAACGCCGGCAGGTATGAGGATGAATTCCCCAAGGAGGAATTCACTTCTTTATATTGCAAACTTAAGTAAGCAGGCGCATGGCCAAATATTATAAACCAATTTTTGAGCAGGCAAAGTCCAAGGCTGTGAAATTAGCTTAAGTAAGTAGAGAGTGGCGCCCAACTGAATTTTTAAATTGGAGCTCTAAAATACTTCAAATACATTTGTATAAATAAGGTGGGCTACGTTGGCTAATGGACCAACAATAACCCTTGCAAACTGTGTGACTGACGATAATCACTTGATATTCGTTCACTTGACGTCAACGATTCGAAGGACCAAATGTTAGCAAGTCAAATGCACCTCATGTAGACAACCTGTACATGTGCATTGTGAACATCTTGAGTGAGAGAAAAGTGTGATCAAAAGTTCAACAACTTTGACCATGTTTTCGATTATGTTAACTCATTAACGAATTCAATTAAACACAACTTCTTTTGTTGCGATTTCTAGCACTCTCAACTTTGTCCATACATAGCACTTACATCTTGTATAACGACCACAAAAAAAATACAGAAACAACCGCCGAAAAGGAGCACAAGAAAAAAATCAGCAACAGAATAGCACGTAACAAGAAATGAAGAAAAGTCATTAACACGAACGACCGTGTGAAATTGTCACAAATTTGGCAGCATATGTTGCTCTAAATGATACAATTACAAGATGACAAACTTCGATGTCCACCACCATCAAGCGCCAACCAACGAGCAGCACTTCAACTTCCAATTTCCACAACTGTCCAAGAAGTGTGGATGAAGTGGTTAATGGTGGTGGTGGCGGCGGTTCAACAACGGCGATAATGACGAGGACAATGACATCGACAGCGAGACAACTACGATGACACCGCAACAGCAGGACATTTGTACAGCCAAAGGACTCAAAGTTGTTGTTGATGTTAGCAACTAGCAGGAAATTTCGGCCACAGACTAAGAGGACGACACCAAACATGTTGAGTGTGACAGAGAAAGTCAAGTGGTGGCCACAAATATACATGGAGAAATCGGTATTCCAACCAGCTAAGCTGGCGACTCCTCAGCGCAACATGGCCTAGAGGTGGAGGACGAGAAAGAGGGAAATGGAAAAGAAATAGAAATACACACAGTTTTTCCTCTACATTTGGCATTCATCATGGTGATGTTGCTGCCGATAAGACCACCGAAACCGAAAAGTATCTGCCTTTGAAATATAACTCAGCGCAAAGTATCATGTTGCCATGTGGAAGGAAGCCACAAACGAAACGGAGAAGCGGCAAAATACAAAATTGCATCACGTGACCTCTACTACCATAGACAAGATAGTAATTATCTTGAATGAAAATCAACCAAAGAAGTGAACAGAATACGACGAAGAAAATTAACGACATTATTTTTCGAATTTTCTTCTTCTTCTGTTTTTTTTTTTGGATGGAAACTCATTTTTGTCGTTCTTGTCGTAGATGTTTCGTGGGCTGGCTTTTCATCTTTAGCCAAAAACTTGATAATTTGTAGTTTGCGAAACGAACGTATAATGAACGTCTCCAACGAGAAGGAGGTGGTGGCGTGGGCGGGCAAGTGAATGGCGCAATTGCAGGCTACAAGAAAAATTGGTTTATGTTGGCAAAAATTAATTAAATTTCGTGCTTGGCATTTGTTATCAGTTTTAGGCGAAATGAGCGAGATTTTTTCTCTCAAAAGAACAAGAAGAAAACATTGAAATGTTTTCCTTCGGGCAGATCAAGAAAGTGCCTCTTTAGACGGAACAAGAGTTTGCCTCTTTGTCAGACACACCCTGTGCACGCCTGCCCAGACACACCCAGTACCGTCTGCCCAGACACACCCAGTGCCCGTCTGCCCAGACACACCCAGTGCCCGTCTGTCCAGACACATCCAGTGCCCGTCTGTCCAGACACACCCAGTGCCCGTCTGTCCAGACACACCCAGTGCCCGTCTGTCCAGACACACCCAGTGTCCGCCTGTCCAGACACTTTCAGTGCCCGTCTGTCCAGACACACCCAGTGCCCTCTGTCCAGACACACCCAGTGTCCGTCTGTCCAGACACACCCAGTGCCCGTCTGTCCAGGCACACCCAGTGTCCGTCTGTCCAGACACACCCAGTGCCCGTCTGTCCAGACACACCCAGTGTCCGTCTGTCCAGACACACCCAGTGCCCGTCTATCCAGACACCCAGTGTCTGTCTGCACAGACTCAACTAGTGTCTGTCTGTCCAGACACTTTTAGTGCCCGTCTGCTCATACACAGCCAGTGTCTATCTATCCAGACACAGCCAGTGTCTATCTATCCACACACAGCCAGTGTCTATCTGTCCAGACACAGCCAGAGTCTATCTGTCCACACTCACTAAGTGGCAGATACACCAAGTGTCTGACTGTCCAGGAACACCAAATATCTGTCCATACATGGACATATATTTTTTCAGACATATCAAATGTATGTCATAGGTAGCCGTCAGTCAAAACAGACCAGTGTCTGCTTGTCCAAAAGGATCGGGTGTTTCTTTCTCAAAACGAAAGCAGTGTCGGTCCCTATGGACCGATAACCTATTTCTACAGACGAATTCAATTAGATAAAATGTCCATCTGTCCAGACAGATTGATTTTCTTTTCTTTTACAATGCCCTAAACTTTAACATGGCGACAACTTAAAAATAAAAACGTGATTTTTCGAAAAATTTTAGGTAAAAAAAACATTGTTCCCTTAAACACATATTCGTGAAATATCGCACCCCTTCACAAAAGTCGTAATTTCCTCAATTTTATTGTTTTTTTGTAGTCCCCAATTTAGAGCCATTAAACGGCTCTTTCCATCCCACTGTGTACCATAAACACACTGAAAAGCACATAAAAAAGAAGACAGCCTAAAGAAACAACAACAGAGTAGACCCTAGATATTTACGTTTGAAGAATGTTTACATCAAATCAAAGCGTCATTTCGAAAGAAAATATTTTTTTAGCTGTACGTTAGCCCGCCACCTTCCCCCTTGTCCTCTGAGACCATATGTAAAATCTCTAGGGCCAACCGACGACTCTTTTTCCCCATTGAGAAAAAATGCACTCAGCTTTCATCGGAAAAAACAACGATGAAAGCGACAATGGCCGTGTTCGATTGGAAATTCTCTTGAAAGGTCGCTAATGCGATACTACTGTACACGAATATAAAAAAATATTTTTTTTAATGAAAACTATAGACAATATTCGTTAAAACCCGTTTGTTTTGAATAATTAAAATGTTTTTGAAGACAGATGGTTCAAGAAAAACCTTTTGGAAGTTGAAGCGAGTTTGAATGTTACGCGCATAAAGTATTTTTTAAATAGTTTTAGTTTTGGGAAAGAAAGTTATTCAAGGAAACCTTTTGGGATTTAAAGCGAGCTCGGTTATTGCTCGCTTATAGTATTCAAAAAATACAAGTTTTCAAACTAAACAGTTAATGATGTAGTAAGCCAATCACAACATTGACATTTTTAAAATTTCTCGTAATCTTTTGAAGTTATCGCCTTAGCTACCACATAGACGTTTAATAAGGAAGCACAAATCGAACACGCCTTATGTGCCATCCAAACTGCTAACACCTCATAAGTAGTGCAGGCGGAGTCAAGCGGGCTCGCAGACACATCCGCCGCCATTACGGAAGGACAGACACCACCACTGCCATATGTTGACAGACGGTACTCATCTCTATCCAATCAACAGATAAACAGCGGAGGGGAGCCAAATGACAAACTGCAGCAACAACAAGACGGAAAAGTAGAAAAGAAATATTTGACACAATTTCCACTAGAAAACTTCAATCATTTCTTGATTATTTTGAGTAGAGGGAAGACATTCAGAACGACAGACAGACAGACAGATTCATCTTATTTGATTTCATCGTCTTCGTATTATATCGTATTGCGGCAATGATGCCGAGCTACGTGGAGGGGTTAGTGACCTCTGCCTCGATATTATTAAGTTATTGCAACGTTTTTCCAATCTCCCTTCGAGCAAACATTCATCGATATTATGTTTTCAATCAAACGGAGAAAGAGAGAAAAACCACACCAGAAATTCGCTTCACATGCATATGCACATATGTATGTAATGTGTCAGTTGTTGCAAAACCCATTACGGACTGAACAAAGGACCAAAGGGTGTCACTATAGTGGAATGATAAGTGTCCCAAGGGGACGTGGTGTTTAGACTCTTTGAAATTACTAATCCAAAAGCCTTTATCAAAATAACTATTCCATTAGAAAGATTACATTGGACGTATAAGACAAAAATTGTAGTGTAATGGTGTCGTTATTAACCACCTAGTGTTGAGCGCCTCTAGCGGAAGATAGTGGAACAACGACTCGGTTTTCGTCGGTACCCTAGGCACCAATTTTGGCATTTGATATCTCGTTCGAATTGTACTATTGAGAATTATTAGAAAACTACGTCGAAAACTCGGATTAATAAAGATGCAAGGATGAAACATGTTGTGTAGAGCGCCCCTAGCGGCAAAGAACTCCCAAAGAAAGCTTAAACGTATATATGACACTGGCTTTTACTAAGTATAATATATTTTTCATATAAATTCCGAATTCTTAAATAACGAACAGAAATAAGAGAAGTGTGAGAAACATTCCCAGCTGGAGTGAAAAGAGCTTAGGGTAGCGAACCCTAGCGGCTAATAGTGTTGACATAAACTAATTTACTTCTCTTTCCTAAAAGCGAATTTTACAAATTTAATGAAACTGAAAAAAGTGAAGAATCCAAGAATTCCTATCTGTCGTTGGCAGAAAAACTGCATATAGACCGCCTAGACGCCAATTTCGAAAAAATATCATAAATAAATTTTATCACTGAAGATCCTTACAGTACGCGCAGTTATACAAGAAATGCTCAGAGGCCCGAATAAAAAATGACATGTAGAGAAGAGAGCCTCTAATGAATAAAACGACTCAATTAGTCGAGCGCCATTTTTATAAGTATTCCTCTTTTTATATTAAAGGGAATGATACAATAAAAATTTTACCATAGAAAGGTACCTCCGAATGATGGTAGTGTCGACAACGCCTTCCGGAAGGATAGCGTTAAGTGGCTACCTAGAAGAACAATTTAATCGCTACTTTACCGCAAAGTTCCCTACGAAAAGAAAATGGCAAAAAGAGGGCGCCCTGTGCGTGGGCTGCTTTGTTAGTTTCTCAATTTCTTTTTTTAAATAAAAATGTTTTTTTTTGTTCATTTAATTTCTATAAAATTTGATCTGATAATTTAAAAATAGCTGCCTTCGTTTGAGGTTAGAATATTAGAATTTTTATTGATGTTACTCAATTAGCAGGTGGTTGGCTTGAAGTTCCTAAAGTGACGAGTACGAGTTACCAGGCATATGTTTTAAACAAAAAGTCTGACATGGCACACATGTCAGATTTTTGCAACAATGCTAAAAAAGAAACAAACAATCAGAACTCTTATCGGCGAATTCGTAGCGATGGAAGAAGAGAATATTAAAATCAACAGTGCTAAGGCTATAAGTTTCTAAACATTTTCACAATTCAAAAGTGTAGCAATTACACGATGTAATATTTTTCATTGATACTCTTCTTCCAATAAAAAATTTTATTGTTTGATTTTGAGGAAATCGCCGATTAAAGCTCTTGTTTTCTGTCTCTTTTTAATCTACATACAAAGAACAATGTTGCCACATTATTCACAATTTTGTTTAATGTTGTCAGGCCAGTTCAGCAAAATCTGGCAACACGCTAACTAAGCTAGTAAACTCCAACGAACAAGGATAATGATACAAAATAATGTTCCATTACAGTGTTAAGCTGGGTTACTGAATAGCAAACTGTGGATGTCAAACTGGGACAAATTAAAACTTTGAAATACAAAACAACCTTAATTGATTTGAATTAAAAGAATATTGAATATAATGTATAAAATTCATAAAAATAGTTCTCTATTAGTAAACCTAATTAAATACCCTTTTCAATGATATTTATGTAAAAATCTATTCTATTTGTACATTACCCAATGTTTCAGGTGTTGACTCTTTTTAACTTAGGACACTTACCTAAAATGAGAAGAGCAGAAAAATGGGGGAAAAATTAGTAAACTTATAAAGTTTTAAAAAAATATAATCAAATATATATATATATATATATATTATTATTACTATATGTAGCGATAAAAGGCCGAAATGATTATTTGGTAATTACTAAAAATGTAGTTCTTATAGATCTCCCTATTGAAATGGCGTACAAAGAAAAAACAATTATCAAATTTTAATTTTTAAGACCCTAGGGTCCTAGGTTTTATGGTCATTAACCACACTTTCTGACAAATCTTTAGAAAATTTGAGTTCGTAGCGAAATGTTCTTTAATTAAGTCGCCCATGTAACCATATTTATTAATGGATGCTTTTATTGGCTTAGGAGCCAATTTTGCAGACCCTTGGGTCCTTCAAAAAACGAAATCTGAACTGGGGATCGTAATGAATTGTGGGTACCCTTACGTCCATATTAACTCATTTTGGCCATACTGGCCGCTATTGTGTTCCGGATATAAGCATATGTGACAGCGCATAGAGAAAGGTACCTAAGGGTAAAAAAAATCAATATTCATTTTTTATCTTTTTTTGATGTGGACAACATCTGAGCATCGAGTGAGACCGATCCCATGCCAAAAAAGTGTTCCCTCCCAGATATATGCGCGTTTTATGAAAGTGAAGTCGACAATTCTAAGCACAAATAGAAAGGGGCCTAATCTTTAAAATGGCTCTCCTTTCACTTTTTTTTTGATGTGGACAACATCTGAGCATCGAGTGAGACCGATCCCATGCCCCAAAAGAGTTCCCTCCCAGAGATATGCGCGTTTTATAAAACAGAAGTCGACAATTCTAAGCGCAAATAGAAAGGGGCCTAACCTTTAAAATGGCTCTCCTGAACAAAACTTTTCATCAACTTTTCACTTTTTTTTTTGATGTGGACAACATCTGAGCATCCAATTAGACCGATCCCATGTCCCAAAAGTGTTCCCTCCCAGAGATATGCGCGTTTTATGAAAGTGAAGTCGACGATTCTAAGCGCAAAAAGAAAGGGACCTAATCATTAAAATGGCTCTTCTGAACAAAACTGGTTTTTAACCTTAGGTCCCCCTTTCTATTTTGCGCGTCACATATATGAAATTGTTATAAAAGTTGTTTATTTCAGAATGTCCAAATGTTCAAATTTCTTTGTTTAAGTTTCTAGGGCCATATGAGCCTTTTTGGACTGCAAAAGCCAAAAACCTCTAGCAGCCAAGGCCCTTCTTAAACAAGAAATCTTGAGTGCCTCAAAGGAAAACTTTTCCCCCTCTGGTCCGTTTCCACAAATTTACAACCCCAAACAGCTAATGCCCGCTGGAACTGACTACGTAGCTAGTTCCATTCGTTTGACCGCTGACATGCTTTCAAGGACGGACGAACATATTTAGATCGTCTTGTATAATCTAAGGAACACTTTATACCGTCTTCGTTTATTATTTCGAGATACCGAGCCTATACAATTTAAATACCAGCGCAGCGTCCACATACGCTTAACTAATTGTATTTGAAAGTGCTGGTGAAATATTGGAAATACAAAACTTAAAGCACTTTAGCTGCGCTTACTTAACCACATCTATTTACTTAGCCCGTAATTTTCTTTTCGCAGAAGTGTTTGGCCTTGCTCTATAGGGAGAACCATCTTGAGGTATTTTTTTGAATAGCCTTTTTTCACAGATTTCGCGTGAGTTGTGTTCAACTTTATATTTTTTTCAGTTTTGTTTGCCATTTCATCATGGAAAGACTTACACTGAAACAACATCTCAAAGTTGTGCAACTGTATAATGGAAATGAGCGTCCGATGAGAAACTGTTTTCGACTACATTTTTTAGTGATAAGGAACATTTCTGGCTTAACGATATAATAAACATAATTGCCGCAGTTTGGCTGTAGAGCAACCATAAGAGGTGCCATTATACCCAGAGAATATCACAGTCTGGTGCGGTTTATGGTATGGTAGAATAATCGGTTCATATTTGTTCAAAAAACGATAATGGTGGGAGCGTAATCGTAAATGGAGCTCGCTGGTTTTGCTTCCAGAAATTGAAGCCCGTAATCTTGACGACATTTGGATTTAACAGGACGGCTCCACTTTCCATACAGCTGCTGAAGCAATGGATCTATTAAGAGGTCGTTTCGAAGAGCACCAATTTCATGTTTTGGACTGGTGAGTTGGCCGCCTAGATCGTGTAATATCACTTATAGACTTTTTTCTTTGGGGCTACGCAAAGTCCCAATTCTATGCTGACGTACCAGCTACGATTCAGGTTTTGGAAGCCAACATTACGAGTGTCAATTAAGCCATACCGGTCGAAATGCTCGAACAAGTCTTCCAAAATTGGACTCCCCGAATGGACACCCTGAAGCGTAGTTGCGACCAACATTTAAAGGAAACTATATTCAAAATATAAATGGCATAAAATGTCATTTCGAAAGAACCACAATAGTCCACATTTTATTTGATTTTTTGAATTTTTTTATTTTGAAAAAATACCTATAGATTGATCACCCAATATAATTCACTTTTTGGTGGATTTTTGCAACGTTCGGTGGATTTTTGCAACCCCCGCCCGTGTAAGTTGGCACAATGTCACTATCATTTCCGTTGTCTCATGCAGCGTGGCCGCTGTAATGGCCTTAGATGACCGTCCGCCGGTCGGTCCTTGCCTAAACGATAGGCGCATTTTTCTCTTGTTTTTTTTTTTTTTGTAAAGTAGAAAATATTTTCTTTTCGCAGCATTTGTTTGATCATAAAAATTAACACTTGCAACGCTCACTTGAAAACAACAAACAGACAGACAAACGGGCGGACGGACGGACGGTGGCAGCATCACAAGTACTTTAGACAAATTGGGTCAATTAAAAAATCATAAAGCAACAAAAAGAGGAGAGAGAAATAAAAATATAAAGTATTCCGTTTTCAGTATTCAGCTCTTTTTTTATTTGCATATTTTTCAAAAATAGTTTCAGTCTGACAGCGGATGTGTGCTTGCTTACGTGCGTGCGTTCCTTCGCTCAGTCATTCGCCGTGTTCACGTCTCCCCACCTCACTACACGGCGACTTTACTCACTTATTTAACACTTGAAGTGTACATTAAGTAGCAATTTGTAGTTGCTGCCGTCGCCGCCGCCGCCGTTGCTGCTTTTGTTTTGGCCTGCACCCGTAAGAGGCGCAACACAAAGCTGCTGAAGAAGACGAAAATGTAAAG
This sequence comes from Hydrotaea diabolus, assembly GCA_963513945.1. Classification (NCBI taxonomy): domain Eukaryota; kingdom Metazoa; phylum Arthropoda; class Insecta; order Diptera; family Muscidae; genus Hydrotaea; species Hydrotaea diabolus. The sequence continues at coordinate 13,473,718 of OY740716.1, read as the reverse complement.
ATAAAAAAACGTGAAACTTTTTCAATTAAACTTTAGTTTTGTACAAGTTTCCCCAACTTTTTATTTTGTGCATTTTTTTCCAAGCTCGCAGAGTTTCTTGGGTTTTTATTTTTCTTTTGGTTCCTTTGGCCTTTTTTGTCAAAGCATTAGAGCCATGTGTACTGTGACAATCAAATTTGTTAAGGTTACTAATCCAAAGCCAAACACAAGTGACAAAGAAACTGGTAAGCAAAGAAAAGAGACAACTTGTGCTGGACGGACAAAGGGAGAGAAAGAAGTTCAAGTATGAAATCCTAAGCATGAGTTTACTTTCATATAGGTCACAGATTTTTGAATAGTACAGGGTGCGGCAAACAAAGCGAAGGGATTCGAAAAATTAATAACTATTTTAATTTTTTCCCCTTTTCGCCCTCAAGGAAAAGGGAAAAATAAAATATAAAATAAATATAAAATAATAAAATAAATCTGGGAGATTAAACATGAAAAGTTATAACGTTATCCAACGAGCCAAAATCATAGAATTTTATTTTGAACATCATCGATCAATAATTCAACTCAACGAGCCCATCGTCGTCATGTTAATGTGCGGCATTCGCCCTCCGAATCAATGATTCGATGCTTAGTGACGCGATTACGGGAACAAGGCTCAGTGAGGGATCTTCCACGAAGCGGAAGACCACGTTCTGTAATTATTGTAGGAAATATTCAACGCGTTCAGGCGAGTATTGAGGATAATCCTCAAACATCAACTCAAAGGCGCTCTGCTCAGCTGCAAATGTCTGACAGGTCTTTACGCAGAATATTAAGGAGAAATTTCCATATTTTTCCATACAAGGTGCAGTTAGTGCAACATTTACAGCCAGCAGATCCCCAAGAACGAATAATTTATGCCCTTCGTTTCCAAGAATTGGCCAGGGAACTAAATGAATTTATTCATTATCTGAGCGATGAAGCCATTTCCACTTAAATGATTTTGTAAACAAACACAACTGCAGAACATGGGGCACTGAGAACCCAAGGGTGCCTTATCAGCTAAAATTACATCCAATTAAACAATCAAGCGACAGCTGGTTCTATGGACCGGATTGACCCGAAGAGCAATTCTTTGGCCAAGGGCTGTCACCCCGGCACAGAGTTGCCGCTACAACAACATCCAATTAAATGTACAGTATGGTGGGCAATTACGTCCCAAAGTATTATTGGACCATTCTTTGTCGAAGATAACAAAGGCAATGCTGTCACTGTAAATGGCGAGCGATATCGAGATATGATCCAAAAATTTTTAAGGCAAGCTCCTTCTGACAATCCAGAGATAAAGTTCCAACATGATGGGGCCACTGCACACACTGCTCGAACCACTATGCACCTCCTAAGAGAGATTTTTTAACTGCAAATAGCGAGCGATGCCGAGATATGATCCAACATTTTTCAAAGCAAGCTCCTTTTGACAATCCAGAGATGCAGTTCCAACAAGGCGAGACCACTGCATAAATTAAAAATTTAGCATTTAATTGGCCTGCCCGTTCGCTGGATTTAACAGCACCTGATTATTTCCTTTGGGGATTTTTTAAAGAGAGGGTGTATATCAATAAATCCAGAACCCTTGAAGGAGAATATTTGGGCCGAAATGAGAGCGTTGCAGCCAGATACTCTAATTAGTGTCATGGAAAATGCTCTTGTAAGAGCTCAACTTTGGGCGGCTGAAAATGGTAGACGTAATCTTTCACACATAAATCTGAAAAATCTACAGATATTATATTTTATTATTTTTTTAAGAAAAATAAATTTAAATTAAATAAGTTATGGTTGTTTTAAACCCCTTCGTGACTATTGCCAATTTATTAAGAAAATAAATAAAGCTTATAGTTTTGCTAAACGATTTTAGAAAGCCGTGAGCCATATAGACGACATTATTTGGAATATTAAAAACTGCAATAAACAGCTTAAAAAAATAAAAAAGGTTCATTTAAAAAAAAATGATTTAAAAAAATCGTATAAAATACATAATAAATATTCCTTCTTAAAAACATAAATAAACTTCTAAAAACAGTTAAAATATTTTAACAAATAAAAATGTCGTTAAAATGCCCCTTCTTTTTGGTCCATGACCATAATCTAAGCCAAATCTTCCATAGTTCTGAGCCAAATCCATATTTGGATTCGTTTGGTTTAACGTGAGTTCCCATATTCTCCGGTGGGCACTTCTTTTGCACGCAGTGCTAGTTTCTTGGGCCACTTAATACAATACGTTTGACCCTTGCCTGGGCCAAATAATTCTATATGTGACAGCGCATAGAGAAAGGAAACTAAGGGTAAAAAAATCAATTTTCATTTTTTTTTTCTTTTTTTGATGTGGACAACATCTGAGCAACGAATGAGACCGATCCCATGCCCCAAAAGTGTTCCCTCCCAGAGATATGCGCGTTTTATGAAAGTGAAGTCGACGATTCTAAGCGCAAATAGAAAGGGACCTAATCTTTAAAATGTTTCTCCTGAACAAAACTGGTTTTTAACCTTAGGTCATTGCTATCCATTGAAGTCCCATATGTCCACATTGGCTATTGATCGCTCGTTTCGATTATGCGGGCAAGTTTATGGGTCGTCACATCCCGCAAATATGCCCTTTTTTAAGGTATTACAATATTATTTTTATGTTGTAATAAAACAGTTTTTGAAAAAACAGAGAAGGGAGAGGTCTGAAATTCGAATCTTCTCTTAAGAATCGCCCAAAATTACACAAAAATGAAATACAAAATGTTTGAAAATTGCCATGGGCCTCTTCTTTATATAATTATAAAAAGTAAATATAATTATTTTTTTGGTTTTGTTAACATCTATTCGGCCTTTTGCCATTACTATGACTTAACCAGTTTTTATTCTGGTTCGAGACCTCTGTTGTTTCGTGTCAGAATCAACCTAAATTGATGATAAATGTCAACAATACAAAAAAATATTTAATAAAGATTACATGTAAGCGCACTTTATGTTTTGGCCTCTGTACATGCCACTACAAAACAAATGCATTGGTGGAAAGGATATTATGCTTTGTAGATTGCTTTGCGCACAGTTCAATGCATATTATAAGCAAAAGATAATTCTCATTTAATTGAATGAGACTACCTTATAAGGCAATTAATTTGTGGCCGCAGTAATCGTTGCAAATAACCTGCTGAAGAAAACTCTTGGCGAGTTTAGAAACATTTGTGCAACCATAGCCTATACATTTTACCAATTTTGTACGTTGTTTATGACAAGTGACAACAAAACTTTGGAACCAGAGTAAAAACTGTTCAAGTCATAATTATTTTTATTTTACTAGGAATTTATTTAGTAAAAACCCATCACAATAGATTTCCTCATTGCTTGCAAAAGCGGCCGCAATTGTTTCCTGGCTACTTTTCGATTTTGCTTCAAACAAAATCGCAATTGCACCGAATATCTTTTGTTTCTGCAACGCCTAGGACCGCAACTAATTATGCAGCACCGCACTAATAAATAATACGATAATATTTTGTTTAAACAAAGTCATAAATATAGCCAGTGCACGATATAAATCCAACACTTTAGCAGTTTAGATTTAATTCGTGTCGGCGGCAAGTTAATTTAAAATGAAATGAAGCCGGCGTAAGACGATGCAACCAAAAGTGCATGAACACCAAGTGGAGCCTAAGCCGAGTGTAATGAATTGCCGTGAGTGGACGTTATAATAAGAGAAAGCACAGAGAAAACAAATATTTAATTAAATACGAATAGTTCAAAAAGAAAAAGGAAATGTAGAAATTACGAAACCGTATTGAAAAGCCCGACTAAAGTTGGCAAAAACTATTAAAAGCCACAAAATAGAATATTTCTATTTTATTTGATACTCAAATACTTAAAAAGGTTCACAGGATACTAGAAGTTATCCATAAATAAAGGGCGACGATGAATCTAAGAAAACTAGCCCAAATAGCCGAGAAACAAACAAGCTGGCTATTAGAGCTCGTAACCACTTTCCTTCTTACTGTGGAAAGCTATCGCAAGGGATCAAAGGACTACCGCTTCGAACCGAGTCTTGTTATAGCAAAGTTAGTTATGGATTAAATGAAAGCTAAATTTTAAGGCTACTTATCATCAAGGCTGAATATAGCATCTTCCTATTTATCTCCTTATCATATGACAAAAAGATAGTAAACACTTTAGCTGCTTTTTCGAATAGCGAATTGCGTATTTCCACAATAATACTCATTTGTTGGTAGAGATAGTTTCGACTGACCATAGTCTTTTTTTTTTTCAAAACTTTCCTTCCAACACAAAAAAGATGGGCGACATCGAATGGCATCACGCTTAAATGATGAAAAACTTTACTTGGTATTCGGTGAGGGCCCGAATAAAAAATACATTACATCAAGAAGTGGCTAGATGGCTCAGTCCATTATCCTGTTTATACCCTCCAACATAGGAGAGTATACAAAACTTGTCGTTCCTTTGGTCATATATGTAACAGCGCGTAGAGAAAGGGCCGAGTGACAGCGCTATATGTGACAGCGCGTAGAGAAAGGGACCTAAGGGTAAAAAAATCAATTTTCATTTTTATCTTTTTTTGGTGTGGACAACATCTGAGCATCGAATGAGAACGATCCCATGCCCCAAAAGTGTTCCCTCCCAGAGATATGCGCGTTTTATGAAAGTGAAGTCGACGATTCTAAGCGCAAATAGAAAGGGACCTAATCTTTAAAATGGCTCTCCTGAGCAAAACTGGTTTTAAACCGTAGGTCCCTTTCTATTTTGCGCGTCACATATAGAGATAATAATCGGAAACCTATAGGCAAATAAAAGACAAATTTATCCTAAAATTTTAAAAAAAATAATGGGATACGGTCCTAAGCTATGAGTGTAAAAAGGACAAATAAAAAAAGTTTCCCTTTAAGAGGCTAAAGGGTACCTTGGGAAAATAACACTTTTTGGGTATTCACTTAAAAAATGACAAATTTTTGTAGACGAAAAATGTTTAAAATGTGTCGCACTAAAAACCTTAGAAAAGATGTTTTGGTACATGTGGCCCAAAAAATGTACCTTATGGCCAAGACAGGCGATCAATGGTCAATATGGACAGATGGGCAACCAAATTAAAACCGGGTTTACTATGAATGTAAATATTCACTTCGATCTGTAGCTCAAAAATTTATTGTAAAGTTTTGTCTGAAATTGGTTCCGCACTCATGAACCTTAGAGGCCCAAAACCGGCCCTTGTGGCCAAAAGTGGCTAACACTTGAAAATATGGTCATATCGGTACTATAATTCATGTCAATTTCTAAATATGGCTTCATTTTAAAGATTTTTCTAAGATCAGGGTTGAACTCTTAGTTCCTAGAGGTCCAAAAAACGGCCCTGATGCCCAAAAGCGGTCACCATTTGTAAATAAGACCGGTACTAAAAGTTATGCCAATTTCACTAGAAATCTAAATATGGACTCGTTGAAATTTGTCTGAGATTGAGGACCAATTCATGGGCTAGTGGGAATAAAAAAAACTATCTGCATGACTAAAACAAAAGCTCATCCTTCATAGAAAATTCAAACATGGGCTTTTTTTTATAGATTTGTGGAAAGTTTAACTGGAAACCATAGACCCTAGATACCTAAAAAATACGATCATGTTGTCCAGAACAAGGGAGTAATGGAACCGCAAATATGATAATTGTTAATTTTGGCATTGCAACAGAACATCAATGTTGGAGATAACGTAAACTTCGTCCTGGCCTTATGACGATATTACTTTTTTACTCTACTTTTTTTGGAAAGCGTATTTAATAAATCGTGTTGTCCCCCTCTCATATCCTATGCAGCATTTGTAGAATAAGCTCAGCTAGAGCTCAACCATCCCAACTGTCCAACCATCAAATGCATCTGTCTATCTCATGGTATTTGTGGATGACTCCGTGAGCAGTATTTTCTATCTTAAGGATTTTTTAACAAGTCGCAAGCTTGTTAAGCTCTTGTTTTTTTGCTACAACTACTTGACATTTCTCCCCTCCTTTCTCTTGCTGTTTCGCCAGTCCAAAGACGATGATGGAACGAAAGAAACGCCATGAATTTGCTTAAATGCTATCAACAGCAGCAAAAAAAAAGATGAAGATGATGAGGAAACGGGTAATACGGTTGTTGTTTCTTCTCGTCTGCTGCTGGCTTGTTGCTGTTGTAGTCGTTTTGACATAAAAAATATTTGGAATTTTTAATATGCATTAGTTAGCCATGACTGAAATGATGCCGGTGCCGTTGAGGTGGTGGTGCTGCTGCTGCTGGATGATGAAGACGACGGAACTTAAGCACTGCAAGAATGCATGCTACTCCAGCTGACAGCAATCGTTGTAGTGCCCTCGTTGTCTGTAGCATCATTATTTTCCATCTACGGTCCTTTATTGGCGTCTTTTGCCTTCCTTTAGTATGTCAATTCTATTTTGTGCAACATTATTGTACAGCTGTTTTAAGGATCATGTCTGGCGGGTTGTCTTTTTGTCTTGTGAACTTGAAGAGTCGCTGTTCATTATCATTTGTGAAATATTACGTGTCATCCTGGATTTTGATGGCGCTTTTCAGAACAAAACACAATAATAAAACTTTGCACTTGGCTCTCACAAGATATATGCAATTTACCTTTTTACAAATGCGTGGAAACCCGAAAGAAAAATAAAGCCTTAAGTGGCTCTCGTATTTTTTGTTTTATTAGCACAATCAGAAAATGGCGCCCAACTCTGGGTTTGACAAATAAGTTATACTACAGAAAACAAAAACGAATTAAAGTTGTGCTGATATTTCTTGTACATTTGCGGTTATAGTCTTCAAATTGTGGTACACCAATTTCGCATCAAGGTACGCCGCGGCGCGCCGCCGGATGGCGCCCAACAAAATGTACGATAAAATAATTTTGTAACTATCGTATACATGAAACACGTTTTAAATTATCGCTTATAGCTCTCTTACTTTTGTACTTGATAAAGTTGTGATATGGCAAGTTACACAAGTTCAACCCTGGGTAAGCTCCGACTGGCGCCCAACGAGAGATGAAACAAAAAATAAACAAAAAAGCTGCTACAGGAGTATTGCTGACAGTTCACTATAAAATATTGTCGTTAATGGTGTGATATTGGGGTAACCCAAGTTTAAATCTGGCGCCTAACGAGAGATGTAACAAAAAAGTTAGTCTTCAGAGTTCTCTAACTTAAAATGTCGACAACATTGTGATATCGTTAGTAGCCCAAGCTCAAATCCATATAAGCTAAACGAAATGAGTAAAAAAACAAAAGCTAAAAATGAAAACGATATATTCCCGTGTAATCAGATTCGCCTTTCATAAAATCTTGCTTATAAGACACCTACTTATAAGGTCGACCATAGTGCGATAGTAGTCAGAGGGAAAGCCCAGGATGGCGCCCAACGAAAGATGTGGCAAACAAGTGTGAGATAACGCGATATTTCTATATTCCCATGAAATCGTAAGTCCACACTCTGCGAGTATATAGTTAGCTCACTTATGTGGTCTGTTAGGGCGCGATACCCAAGTGAAGATAAGCCCCAGAGGATGGCGCCCAACAAGAGATGTAATAGAAAAAATAATGCATATACTGGCCAACCCAAAATAGTAAATAAATCAAAAATGCATATGCAAATACTATGAAGCGTTGCCTATAATTTAATACCGATGTTGAAATCCATATAAATTTCGGAGGATGGCGCCACACAAAATATGCAAAAGAAATACTGGAAACCCTAAATTAAAATCTGCATACAAATAAGAGTACGTACTATACTTATAATATCTGGATTATAAGTCTTTTACTTATATGTGACGCGCAAAATAGAAAGGAACCTAACGAGAGCCATTTTAAAGTTTTAAAAACGTGTATCTTTGGTGTACCATCACTTTCATAAAACGCGCATATCTCTGGAAGGGAACACTTTTGGGGCATGGGAGCGGTCTCATTCGATGCTTAGGTGTTTTCCACATTAAAAAAAAAGTGAAAATTGATTTTTTTACCCTTATGTCCCTTTCTCTATGCGCTGTCATGGTCATGGTGCGGTGATCATGGTGCGGTGATAAGTGTCTACTCCGAATACAAATATCGGCTTTATTTTAGTAAGTTGGAGATAGAACTCTAAACTTTATAAAAAGCTATACCATTCGGTTGCATCTTTAAACAGCCCATCCATCCCAGCTAGAGAATATTAAAATTATTACTAAGTGGCTATTGAGAAGATTTTCCCGTTCGCCTATCAAATGGAATTTTGAGCAAAATGCAATCGTGACTGATTTATTAACTCAAAAGGATTCAGAAGGACTTCTTCAATCTATGCGGATGTCAGAAATATGCAGAGGTTTTAAAATGTTATAATACCAGCGAGTCTATACGAACAATTTATTCTGTTGCATTCCAAATAGTGATGATAATTTAATTTCTACCCAGCTCAAATACATCTCTCTGCAACAGTTGCTAGTTGGCAAATACTGTTGCTGTCTTTACACACAGTCGTTATTGTTTCATTTTTACTTCTTGCAAATCCTCTTTTCGAATGATATACAACCAAATGGCTTAATGGCCGCTCTAGGGTGGGAGAATTTCCGCTTTTCCCAGACATTTGTTCTTTCTCATTGCCTTGTTGTCCGTCTGTACGGGTCTTGCCTTCTCCGAGCTTGATTAGATTTCATTTCGTTTCGTTTTGCTTTTCCTCTGTCTATCATTTGTGCAACATTGTAAGTTAATTGTCATTTGCAACATTTCGAATGGAGCCTAAGATTTCTTAAAGCCAAACGGACTTGTTGGAAATTCAAGCCAACCAACAGCAACAATTTGCCAGTACAACATATAATCTTAAGTTACTGTCAAAAGAAGATATGCGTTTTGTGAAATGAAATTAAAAAAATAATAATTCGTATACATGTTTTGTAGCAAATGATTTGGTTGTTCAGCTGAAGGATACTAGGAAAGAGAAGAGAGCAAGGAGAGTTAAAACTAAATTGCACTAATGAAGCCTTTACAAGTTACCAAAAGCCTTTTTACAAACTCACAAGTTCCATGTTAATGTTTCAGAAGAAAATGAATGGAGAATGGTTAATGGTATATTCAAAATACTTGATTTCATTCGTGTCTAACAAAAAACTCGCTATATAAATTCTCATTAGCAAATTTTAAGGTATTTAAGTAACCTTTCACACATAGATGGCATAGCCGACAGAATCTTAAGGATACATACCTTCAAAGAAAACCAGATTTTTGAGTTCCGAACAGGAAAAATATCGAGTACATGATATTAGTTACTCGTATAAAGGAAATTTTAAAAATTTTATAAAAAAATTTTGGTTGTAAAATTATCATCCACACATAGATGGCATTACAGGAGAAAAGTTGAGTTTGAGTATAAATTAGCCAATCTCCTTACATTATAAAAAACTTTAATTACGAAAAAAATAAAAGAAAATTCTTAATATCAATATTGAGGAAATTCCAATAAAAAATACCTAAGATCAAGGTATATTTTTAAAATTATCTGTCACACACAGATGGCGCCTAAGTCCGAATGCTCTTGCTTTGCTTCTGATCTTGTTTCTCAGGTTTCAGCCAAAGATTTTCCAAAACATTCCTTTGTAAACTTGCAGGGTCCAAATGACTTTAAAACTAGAGGCACAAACAAGACCATAGGTCGATTGTCACCTACTCTGACAAAGCACATTTCATGTCAGCGGCTAAGATAAAAAGCAAAACAGTCGCATCTAAGGGTTTGAAAAAGACGCACGTGATCACCGCAAGGCCAATGTATCCTCAGTTGGTGACATTTTGGTGCAGCGAAAGTTTTGAGTGAGACTACGGTTGACTGTGATACTACATAGAAAACGATTTTTTGCGGCTGGAGATTCAATATATGGGGACTTGGACAATCATTGATTTTTGCAGGATGTTGCGCCATGCAACAAATCCCATAACCGATTTTTGGAGCACCAAGTTCGGTTATCGTGATATCAGGCGTTTCACTGAAGACAGTTGGCTACCTCGGAGCTACGATTGGATGCCCCTGAGCTTTTTTTTTTGGTTATTGTGAAGGACCGATGCCAAGGGCGCAATCCATTTAGGATTCTGGCTCTAATGACGAAAATTTATCAAGCCACTTGTGAGATCGATCCTGAAACTTCCACCCAGATCTGCACAAATCGGGATGACAGATCTACATAAACATAATTGTCCATAACCAATGGTCATGTAGGCTCTTTAGAATAATTTACAGTAAGGCTAAAACCCCTTTTAAATTTTAAAAACAAATTTTAATTTGAATCTCCCTATACAAGTAGTTAGTAATACACGTTATCTTAAATATAAAGCTACATTTCGCATATAGATGGCATTGAACAAAGATCGACTGCACTTGTATTTAATTCCAGCTGAAACGTGGGCAAATCCTCTTAATTAAATTTAAATATATACTTGAATTTTTTGTCTATCCTTTAAACATTTACTGAAGAATATATTGTAGTCTCACTTACAGATGGCGCTGCAGCAACTACTTAAATAAATTTAATATGTTAAATAAACCATGGTTAAATTTAGAAAGTGATTCCTATTAAGCTTGAATATATACCTCTGGTAGAAACCAACTTTGCACAAGTTTCATGCCCTAGGTCAACTCTTAAATATAGATGGCACTGTCGGCTGACAAACTTATTAACCTTGCCATACTAAAGAGTTTGCCTTTGCTAATCGGCGCGCTCTCATTGCGTCAATATCACAATTAATCTTTTCGAAATTGGCACGTGTTAAAATTTGTGTATTGTGTATTGCAAACAGAAAAAAGATTAACTGCTTATGACAAACGACACTCCGTTGTATGTCAACATTTCAAAATTGACATCAGCACAAAATAGTAGTTTTTCTAGGCTTTAAGCGAATTTGTGGATTAAAAAGAGATTTTGTTATTTGATATGTATTTTTTATTTTGTGTTTTAAAACCAACTGTACATACTAGCAGCGTTACGTTCAACGAGTGCTGACGTTTGCTCTTTAAATTAAAGAATAGAACAACAAAACTTAGTGTTTTTATTTATTAAAATAAATAATTTTATTTGTGCTATATTGTGTTCATATCTTTCTTTCCAAACGAATGAATATGCATTTATAACAGACAGAGTGCAAAAAAAACGTTGCATCAACTTTTGACGAATTGCAAAACAAGCAAAAATAAAATAAAACAAACTCAGTTGATGACGTTGAAAGAAATGGTGGAAAATGGGACAAACGGTGAATTTCGAGCATGCAAATATAATTTATGGGGTGGGTCAAGGTAGACAGACGTACTGTAGTCGATGTCGACACACGGGTAATCACATCTAATTGTGTTGCAATTCTCTTTAAATATTTTAACCGGCCCACTATTCTTTTAAAAAGTCGGCATATCGTATGTGGAAAACCAAAAGTATAGTCGGATTAAGGAACTAAACCAAAAAAAAAACATTTGCCTTCTTTAAAGAGATTCTCATCTCCTGTTGTGGAAGTTGTTTGAAAAATTGAAAACTTCTGTTTATTTTAACATTTGCTGGAATCCCTACAAAAGCTCATGCCCTTAAGGGACAATAAACACAAAACAGCAGAGAAACTTGAAGGATACGAGTATTGCGAAAACTCAAAACAGAAAATGTGAAAGAGGCCTTGTCTCACATCTTCGACGACCAATACATCAAATGTCTGTTCTCTTCGTAAAGGAAAGGCCCTGAATTCTAAATAAAAACAGCTACGAGAGTGTATCATACACTCTGTGGGCAAGAATTAAAAAAAACTTTGACATATATATGGCACCGCAGGTAGAGATTATTTATGACGCGGATGAGCTCAATACAAGATTAAAGATGATTTTTAATATATGTAAATGTGATAATGTTGCCCCTGTCTGCATGGTTTGTCCTTTTTATAAAAATATATTCACATCTAGAGGGAGCTAGCAGCTTAACCGATGTCCGGCCAACAATAAAACAGCTGCCCGCCTTTCAAAAAACAAGCCACTCATTTCTAAATAAAAAAATTATACTAGCTAGTAGTGGACAGGGTATACAAACGATATAGATTTAGATTATTTCGACATATAGATGGCAGCACAAGTATAGATTACTTTCGGCTCAAATTAAGATTAAAACTACTTACAAATCGGAACGTTTAATATTTACTTTTTTCACAATATAAAATCCCTTGTCTGTCAAAAAATACCTAGATAGCATAACAAGCCACTAATTTCTGAAATGGATATACAAAATTAAATAGCTAATAGTAGGCAATATGTGAGTCGGCAATTAAAATTTGACAGGTTTCCTAAGGCACATATAAAAGGCACCACAAATGGCCTTGTCTGGTAGAAAATGTACCAAAAGAACTATTGTTTTAACTATGAACCTAAAATGGTTGATCTTTTGGAGTGGACAAGATATAAATAGGAAATAAAGTTTGTTTATTTGGCCTCATACCAATACTTTGACATATTGATGGCCAAGTGCCATTGCATTTTATCGCCAATGACCTTAAAAGCCTGACTAGAAGTTATATCTAGAAAAATAAAAGCAATTAAATTCCAAAAATTAAATCGATACAAAAATTCGAATTACAAAGTGCTTTCCACTCTTGCTCACTTGGTTTGTTCTTTTCCAATATGAGACGAAATTGATCAAGCCAACCGTGAGATCGGTCCTGAAACTTCCACCAAGATCTGCACAAATCGGGATGACAGATCTACATAAACATAATTGTCCATAAATTGAAATAAAGTTTGTTAATTTAGCCTTATACCAATACTTTGACATATTGATGGCCAACTGCCATTGCATTTTATCGCAAATGACCTAAAAAGCCTGTCTAGAAGTTATATCTAGAAAAATAAAAACAATTGAATTCCAAAAATTAAGTCGATACAAAAATTCGAATTACAAAGTGCTTTCCACTCTTGCTCGCTTGGTTTGTTCTTTCCCAATATGAGATTTTCACATCTAGGGGGAGTTAGTTGATTACCCAAAACATTTAATGTGTCAGATTAATAAAAAAATTTCGAGTCTGGCAAGTTTTATTCTCACGATTACTTTGTAATGTGAGAGGGTACAACAAGTATACGTTATTGGCTATTTTCCATAAAAAAGATTCACATCTAGAGGGAGCTCTACACAGTTATGATCAACATCACATATGTTTTTCTAATGGACATTTCAGTATGGACTTTGGAGTTTAAAAATTGTTGAGTTTACATTGTAATGTGAGAGGGCATAACAAGTATACGTTATTGGTTGTTTTCCATAAAAAAGATTTACATCTAGGGGGAGCTCTACACAGTTATGCTGTACATCACATATGTTTTTCTAACTGACATTTCAGTATGGACTTTGGAGTTTAAAAATAGTTGAGTTTACATTGTAATGTGAGAGGGCACAACAAGTATACGTTATTGGTTATTTTTCATAAAAAAAAAAGATTCACATCTAGAGGGAGCTCTACTCAGATATGCTCTACATCACATATGTTTTTCTTATGTTAAATTGTTGTGGTATGCCCGAAAAGTAATTCACTTTACCGAGGTTAGTGAAAAAATAAGTTTCTTTTGTTTTAGAATATACAAATTCGATGCATCTAGGGGAAGCCACTAGATTTAATTTATTTAATGTCACCAAATAATAATTTAAAGTCGCCAAGGTTCTGAAAACGTGACCAGAGGCAGGCTTAACTAAAGATTTTGTATATTTGAAAATAACAAGAATAACATAATCGAATTAGCGTGATATATTTCAGCCTAAAACATTTGACCTCATAGGACGCCTAAATTAAACAGGTACAATCACAAATATCATAAATAAAAAGGGGCCCGGATTTTTTATTTCGCTCAGAAAAAAATTTATAGTTTTTTCGTTCTACTTATATTGACACTTTTAAATAAGTACGAACTGGTAAAATGTTTTCGAAAACTCTACGAAAACTATTTATGACAGGGGTGAATAATTTAATAGAAAATTTAGGATATTAAAAAATATGTATAAATATGCGGTTAAAATCGACATATCTAACAGATAGTCGCACTAGAAAGAATCACCGCTTTCATAAATAATATTTCCCCCGTATTATTAGTGCAAAATTTGGAGCATTTTTTCTTGTTTGTGGGACATCTTTTCCTAGATTTTTCCACCTGATTTGAGTTAACGAAAAATATTATACTTTTTGTAACGGTATAAATTGAATATCGTCTCAAGGAAATAACAAATTATGGCTATGACAAATTCCTCTCGAATCGGCACCAACGCAGTCACTTACATTGCACTCGATTGTAGATATGGGAAAACTGGTTGCGAATGGTTCCAGGAATTCCGTATACTAAGGGATTTACAATCATCTTAAGCCTCGGCTATTACAAGGGTTATGTCACATATTTGTTCACCGCTTGACGACAGGCAAAAATTGTACTCTTAGCTACAGCGAAACTCCTTGGAGGTCGCTCCCAACGGATCAGGCTAGAACAACACGTTGAGGTGCTTCTGTTAACCCCAACGGAGTATCAACGTATCGAATACGGTCAGAACTGGTAGCATGAGCTCCAAGTTTCGAACACTTTGATTCGCGGCTCCAACGAAAGTTACCATTTAGACACAGAGATTAGATTGACCCATTAGAGCTGTGTGATTCATTTACCCGCCTGTCCAACGAACCAGATGTAGTAAATTCGGTGGAACTACTTTGAATTTTTTAGGTTCCCCGGTTGCTTTGCCGTTTTCTTAAGGGGCATTTGAGGAAACATGGGACAAGTTCCAAATTATTCTTACGTACGTTTTAAAAGCCAATTTTCAAGGTAAAAAGGTGCAGCAGCATTTTAAATTGAATGCAGTTTTATTTGGACTTAGTTTATATTTCAAACTGGCATAGCATTTCAAATTTTTACAGAAATCAAACTGCAAAACGTTTTCTTTCTACTAGACATAAAAACTTGGCTATGAAAAAGAGAAAGAGAGGAAGTAACGCCTGCATATACATAAGTATATATACTGTTTTACGTTTCTTTTCGTAATTCCGTTTTGTCTACTGTACTAGGGGCAACCACCACTCATTCACACACTTCCTAACATGCCCCCTCACCGCCCTTCCCTCGTTAAATGTTATGCCGAGTTAGCATCACAAGTGTCTATTTCATTCATTTCACACGAGCATTTCTTACTTTACACCCGTACATTTGAGTTTACAAGTGCGGCTCTTGTTGTAGTTCCTGTAGCAACAGCAACAAGGTAGTGCTACAAATGACGTATGAAGTGCATGACACTTGTTACGTGTTCTCCCCCCCCCCCCTCCTTACTATGACAACTCTTACGCATCGTTGCACATACAAATTACAAACGTTTCAAAATCCTCTTAAATGTATCTACGAGTAAAAACACACACAGTCTTGGTGGGCAAAGGGCGGGGAAATGATATGAAAATAGGAAAATATCCGACAGACAAATAAAAACTGTTTTCCTCGTGCCTGTTAAAATGAAAAAAAAAAACAAATATGAGCAGTTAGTTACATACATTCGGCTGATTACTTTATTTGATAGAAGCTGTGAAATCACGTTTTACAGCCACGTTGGGCGCCAAAAAAAAAATGCTCAGATTGCGTAGTAAAAAACACATACTACCAAGACAAAAATGCACTACAGAGTCAGTTCGGCAATAATCGTTGGGCGCCAAAAACTTAAATTTTAGCTCTAACAAGAGAAATAATGCAAACAATGGGAACAAAACTTATTTCTTTATGTGTATAAAATATATTTTCATATATGATATAAAGGGTGTCCCAAGAAGAACGCAATTTTTAAATCTGGCAACATTCGAAGTGTCATTGTTTGACATTTGAACAATTGTTATTGTTTGTTAGTAGAAGGTACGAGGTTAGTAAAAATGGAGCGCTACACGAATGAACAACGCATTCTCATTATGAAATTGAGACAACATGAAAATGCTGATTTTGCCGATAAAATCATCTTCAGTGACGAGGCCCATTTTCATCATGATGGCTTCGTCAATAGGCAGAATTGTCGCATTTGGCGTGCGGAAAATCCTCGAGTGATTCACGAGAAGCAAATGCATCCTCAACGTGTCACTGTGTGGTGTGGTCTTTGGGCTGGAGGAATCATTGGACCTTTTTTTATGAAAATGAGGCAGGTCAAGCGCAAACAGTCAATGGTGTTTGGTATCGTGAAATGATAACCAGTTTTTTCTTGCCTAGAATTGAAGAAATGAATGTGGAGGGCATGTGGTTCCAACAAGACGGCAACACATGTCATACAGCCAGAGAAATAATTCAATTGCTGCATCAGTCATTTCCCGGTCGTGTTATTTCGCGTTTTGGAGATCAGAATTGGCCGTCTAGATCGTGCGATTTAACACCATTAGATTTTTTTCTTTGGGGTTTTTTGAAGTCGATGGTTTACGCGAATAAGCCGACGACGACTCAAGCCTTAAAAGACGAAATTGGACGCTGCATTAATGAAATACCGCAGCATTCATGCAAAACGGTCATTGAAAATTTCATTAAAAGATCGCGTTCATGCCAGCAAAGCCGCGGCGGCCATCTGCACGATATATTGTTCCATACATAACCTCATTCTGTCTACTTTACGATATAATAAAGTTTCACGATTTTTTCTTAAATATCTGTGTTTTATTTAAAATTTAAAAATTGCGCTCTTCTTTGGACACCCTTTATATAGATGTCAATTGACATGCAGTGAAACAAACACGTCGGGCGCCATTATTTCTGTTAGTAAACTGCACAAGAAAAAGGTTTAGTTTTATTGATGCAGTACAGAATGTACTTCAAACAATAGCAGTTGTTGGAACCCTTCGGCTTAGAAATTATTTACATGCTTAACTAAAGAGAATTTCATAACGGACTAATATTCAAAATAATTGGTAAAACGTGCACGTTGGCCGCCAAAGAAATGCTATCATATCTTTGATTCGAATGTGCATGGAAATTTTGTAGTTCTATTTAAACAACAGCAAGCCGGCGTATCTGAACCCACGTTGGGCGCCCATTGAATAGTGTTCGTCTTTAAAATGAAGTACAGGCCGAGTGCGGAGGCTTTTTTAAAAAGATCATTGGCAAATGGCTCCAGGTTGTAAAAAAAGGACCATGGGCCAACGATTTGCCATTTATATTTTTCGGTCTGGATGGTTTACCAAGAAGAATTTTAAAATGACCCTTGGGCCCTTGTTTCTTTTTACAATCTCTGATAAGTCCGATCTTAACAGCAGCTAAAACTCAAAACTAATCCATATTTCGAATGTGCTTTAATTTGAGTAATTACTTGTGTTTTGGCGACACTCCTAGCATCTATGCCCTGTTTAATGATTTTAATGCGTCACTCCAAACCGTCCTCATTTAACCATTGGTCGTTTACAAAAAATTATACTCCTTAAAGCAAATAGTCAAAAAAGTGATTCTTTTGTGAGGTTACTTTAGTCCCTTAATGAAAAATTATCATTCTGGTCCGATTTCGTCCATTTAGAAATCAGACATTCTCGTGACTCTACGGAAAACAGGTTGTTACATTATCAAGAGAAAAAAATCGTATGGTGCATTATGTATAATGGAAAATTAATTGCATATTGGCGCCCAACGATGATTAAAAATGGTCTCCAAAGCGTATTTAATGCAAAATAAATAAATACACTTTTAATCACAAGTTAACAGCTCAAAAAAAAGTAAAGTGCTTTGACTAAGCGTTGGGCGCCAAAAAAAATCCATAATATAATAATAATACTGTGTGATTGTCTTACATTTTTCTGCAGTGATAGTTTGTATCACCACATAAAAGTCGAAGGGAAGCAGAAAACTTCACAAAGCGGAGATTCATTTGTGAGCCGGCTTTTAACAGAAGATTCCACAGATTTTGAGAAAACTTCTCACTTGTACCGTACTGAAATGTAGTGTAAAGTATATGTTTCTTCTAATTTATTTTAATATAGTTCCTGCGATATAAATGTATATATCTAGCGGACCAGTCTCGATTCCACAACAAATCTGTACGTAGAGACTACGCTGTTTGCCACCTGTTCAGCTGACGTCTGCAAAAATCTTTAATAGGTTAACATTTAATTAGAGTCTACAGGTATATCCAATTATTTCTTTAAGCAATTTGTTTCGAAATTTTTGTTTGTCGCCATATCAAACGGTATCTGATCTATATATAAGAATTATATTCCAAACCGGTTGAGATAATTTATACGAAAAGAAAAAAGATCGAAATGTTAGCGGTAGCAAAGCCAGAGCTCATATATGAAGTATTGGTGTTGAAAATAAGTTGTTTTCTGACATTAAACGTTTAAATACAGTCATCTGCCATTTGATAGCAATTGTTAAGTTAACTCCAAGTTTCAAACTTGGCTATGGCATAATAATTGATGCCTCTGGTTTATCATGCATGCAGACTTTAAGTGTTAAGTCAATGAATGAATGTTGCAAATGTGAGCAGGAGAAGGGCAACTTTTTCACTGTCTTCTAATGTGAGTGCTTGTGTTTTAATTTTAATATACTTTATATATTTTTTTTGGAAGTCAACAGCTTCAAATCCATACTTCATATCTTAGATTTAATGCCAGTTCTTCTCCAATGCCATGGGTTTGTATCTCATCGACACATGTTGCTTCAACTGGTACCATGCTACACGTAGCATGTAATCAAGCCGCCTATGCACATCTCTTAATATCCACAATCTTTGTTTTCTCTCTTTATTTTCAAAGACAAGCATTGCAATAGCACATCATGGTGTTTTTAGACAGCGAAATAAAAATATTTTAAATAATTTATTGGCCAATTAACCTAAAAGACCCTCATTTGAAAACACACACAGAAGAAAAAAAAACGGAAAATGATGTGGTGCTTGTCACCTTTTCTTTTGACATCGTCTTGAAAAATTATTCAATATAATAAATTATTTGTAGTGAAAATTGAAGGGTTGTTTACAATTTCGGCTGCAGTTGTTTGACGTAGAGCGGCAACAGCACAAGATAAAAAGTTTGAATTCAAGCATTTCAAAGAAAGTGGGAGGAAAGACTAATATTGAAAATTTTACGATACGATCGATATATATTAGCACACACACACACAATACTAAATAACTTCTCAGTAAACCAAATTTGCCGACAATATCTGATATCAGACAGTTCTGAACAATATCTGAGCACTATCGAGAATTCTTACCGAAATCGTTACAAATTCTGTTCGATTTGTCTGAGGATTTTTTATTTATTATGTTAAGAAATATCTGAACGAATTCGGCTCGAATTCTATTAGACTTGCCTGTGGGATTTTTATAAATTTTTTGTTTAGACTTCTATTAACGAACTCGCAACGAATTCTGAACTATTTATCTGAGGTACTCTATTCGTTTAAAATTTTTGTTATTTGCATCATATGTTACAGTTGTTGTTCTTGTGTTCAGACATGTCGGAACTAATTCTGAACGAATTCTTAATTGTCTGAGGTATTTTTTTATTTCAAATTCAAATTCTGAACGTTTGGTTGGCTTCGCTGTGCGATCGATTTTTATTGTGTTCGGAGGAAAACTCTACTGTCGGTAGTTCTCGTTAAATGCAAAACTGGGTGCCCTTAAGTGTATAGCCACTAAACATAGTTACAGCACAATTATTGCTTGCGAAACTGCAGACACCCCTGCTTGTAACTAAAAGACTTTCCCAACGCTTTTTGAAAATCTGTTACAACTTTTTTTGTAGAACAAAAATATTTTCTTCTTTTTGATTGTTTGCATTCAGAACATAAGCTCAGAATTCGTTCAGAATTCGGTTCGAAATGTCGGTAAAGACATCAGAATTTAATAAGACTTAATGCCAGAATTCTAACCGAAGTCGTTCAGAATTCGATACGAGTAATCGAAATTTCCTTTCGAATTTCCCAAGACTACAGTTCAGAATTCGGTCAGAAATCGGTTCGAAATGTCGGCAAAAACATCAGAGTTCCCTCAGAGAAGTAGTTCAGTCAACCTTCTCATATGTTTTTCGTTACGAACTCGCTAAGAATTCTGATCCGAAATCGGAACATTTTGCCGATTGTCGTACAGAATTCTGACCGAATTCTGAATGTTTGGTTCGCTGGGTTGTTATATCCATGATTAACTGGCGCCCAACTTAGCCTTTGTTTCTGAAGTTAGTTTCAGGTAATTTTATTTATGCAGACTAAGAGACTAAATTAATCTAAATCATATTCAAAATTCTGACAATTTGTGATATTTTTATAAACCACAACAAATCTAAGGGAGCCAGGAAAACCATATAAAGCCAGTATAACCTTAGGCAACCTTTGGAAAGACAATTCCAAAAGTTAGAAAATTAATGTTTACTAAACAAATGAAATGAATGAAATGGCGCCCAACGTTGGTTCAGAATTGAAACACTGAAGTACGGTAGTAATGATTATCGTTTTGGTGCGCAACGTGGAAACAATCATTATAATAAAAGGTTGTTTTTGATTATGATGATTACTTTTTGGCGCCCAACGACGGCTTGAATTCTACACAGAACCTGTACACTGCAGCACGGCTTAATAGTCAATACTGACTAATTGTAAGCGATTACTTTTGACTACAAATGTTGACTTTTCAAAGATTTTCATATTGGCGCCCAACGTTTTCTGCACTGAAATATATTATTTTCGGTTCCCAACTGAGTGTCAGCATATTTTTGTTGGCATTGAAACTAATACTTTTTGCACCGCTAAAACACCTTTTTGAAGAATTTATTAAACTGATATATATCTAAAAGTGTGTCCAAAAACATAGATCAACTTAATACATGCACCAATGGCTTTTATGATTGTGTTTGCAGTATGTAAACGCCATAAACTTAAACATTATTTTGGCTATCACCTCCCACTACTGCACCCTTTAAGTACGACGACCATCCCCAAAATCCATAGATCAATAAAAGACAACAACAAAAAACCGTAGGCTTTTCAGAAGCATGAGAAACAAAGAAGGCAAGATTCATTTCACTCCACAAAGAAAAGAATTCATAACAGCCATGTAAAGCATGCCATGCCATAAAGGTTAATAGCAGCATTCAAACATTAAACAAAGGCCGGTCATCAATCACTTTCGAAGCAGTTGAATGGGGGAAAATATAACCAATAAACCAGAGGTCGGTCGTCATTTTTTTTTTCATTAATTTTTTTGTTTTTTTTTGTGAAATTGATAAGAATTTCGCCGCAACAACAAGTGTTTATTGGTGGTTTGAAAAGGAGGAGCAATGTGTGGCAGCAGATAAGAAATTCCACAATGCTGTACAGGGTGCCAGATATCGAAATATTTTATATGTATAAAAAGTGGATGCAAGGTGCTTTGAACGACATTATGGAAATTGTCTTCAAATGGTTTTATTAATTCTCATTTTAAGCTAGACTAGAATTCAACTAGATATGGAAATGAACTCATTCCTCAGCAATGATTTTCCCTTTTGGGAATGGAAAAGAAAAGTTTTCTATACATAGGAACTTTCCCTCAAGTTGAGGTTTATTTCGCAAAAACTTCTTAAACATTTAAAAAATCTCAAAAGGAACATTAAGTCTGTTTTTCAAATCGACCTAAACGCGACTCCAAAGGTTCTATCTCGAATTGAAATTCGTCTATGAAGAATTCCCAACATCTCGAAAAGAATTTTTATTTTATAAACATCAGGCTAACGCTTTTCAAACATTTCAAAAATCTCGAGGTTATTAAATTTATTTTTCAAATTTACCTCAACTGGATTTCTAATGTAGAATTTCACCAAGAAGATAGAGTAGAATAAAGCATAACCAGCTAAAAAATATATTGGGCAAACACCGATCAAACATTTCAGAAATATCCAGTTTATATCCAATTACCTGATTCAATCGTAAATTGCAAATTGAAAAATTTTTGAAAAGATGTCAGAACTGCACAAAAACTATATTTACCCAATAAACATTGGGCAAACACGTCTCGAGCATTTTAAAAATCTCAAGTTGATGTCAAATGCGATTGTCAAATTGTATTCAACTTGCAAATAGTTTATGAAAACGTCATAGGTTGCGTTGCTAAAGATAAAAGCAAGTCGTAAAACGTAAGTGAGTTTGAAAGTGTATACAAATTGTAAAGCACACTTCATATGCAATAATTCTCAACACTACAGTCAAACTTCCATTACTCGAACTTCCTTAAGTCGCATTTTCTTGAAGTCAAAGCAAATCTTGCTTCAGTAGCGCAAAGGAGGCGAATTCACTTATGTTACTTTTCTATAACTTGAATTTCTCTATAACTCAAATACAAATAATGGAGCAAACTTTCATTAGTCGAAAATTTCTGAAAAAAAAGAATTTTTTTTAATAAAAATCCAAAATGACTCTCAGAAGTAAAATGTAATTCAAATTTGCGTTTAATCATCAATTTGGTTGGTTACTTATGCTTTGACAGTTAAACCTGGCTCCGATTGAATACTAAACGGTGGTTAAATTTTAAAGGACGATGTTGAATGTGAACCACACCTAAACGTCAATTTCAATTCAATTCATTTTTCATTTTTTTTTTTTTTTCAATTCAGTTCATTTTTATGTAAACGTCAATCGTTTTTCTGCATTTCATTTGATATTTCTCAATTTGAAACTAACTCAATTTGAGCCATGATCATCATCAATGGTCAGAAGAAATGGCAGCAGTGGATGATCAATTTTCGAAGAAAATCATTTTCAGTGATGAGGCACATTTTCACCTCAGTGGATTCGTCAATAAGCGGAATTACCACATGTAAGCGAATGATAATCCAAGAGTGCTTGTCGAAAAAACAATGCACCCACAAAGAGTGACTGTTTGGTGCGGTTTATGGGCTGGCGGGTCATTGGACCGCATTTTTTTCCCAAAATAAGGCCGGTCAGACAGTTACTGTGAATGGTGTTCGCTATCGTGAGATGATAACGAACTTTTTATGGCCCAAATTGGAAATATGGATGTGGACGATATGTGGTTTCAACAGGACGGTGCCACTTGCCGCACAGCTAACGAAACAACGGCTCTTTTGATTTTTCACATTGAACAGGGATTAAACCGGCTCAAGACCTCTTGCTTCTATATTTAAATAGAAGACAAGTTTTTAACAAAATGGCAAAGTGACATTGATTTTTGTGGCTGCACACTACTTTTATCATGATTTCGGGTCCTGACAACCCTCTTCAGGGTTTTTTTCCAGTAATTTTCTAGTTTTTTTTTTATTTCAAATTATCAACTTTTAGGTAGAAAAATGCTTTGGAATTGAAGACTTACAATTTGTTCCTTGAGGTCCTTGGTGCGTGTGAGTGGTCCCAGCCATTGATGTAATCCAATATAGCGTTTTTGAACTAATTTCAAAGCCGGCGCTCCTTGAGCATACGGGCCGCCCAAAAGGGCACTGGTTGTTTCTAAAACCACCATTTTCTTGTTGGAGATATTTTTAAAGACGTTGTCGAAAGATATTTATGTATATATTTTGTTCTTGATACGATACAAAAAAAACACCGACACTACGTTTTATTATTAATATTTTTGACACCAAGTATATGGGAGAGCGATACAGAATTGCCTTATTTATTCTTTTATGATTATTGTGGGATGATAAATAATTGTGGCAATTTATATTTGTTATATTTTGAAACTGGCGATAAGACTACATCCGCTGAGGTTGTAAGAATTGAATTTTTTTTTTGAAATATTTGAGATTTCAAATCAAATACGAGTAATATTTTCTGTTTAGTTTTAGATTTTTTTTACTTTCTTATGTAAATTTCTAGCCAAATTTTCAGCTACTGTTGCTGATTAAAAATTCCGTTTATTTTGAGGATGTCTGGGCTATAAAAGCTGCAAGCGGTTTTTATCCCTTTACGTTGTGTGGTGTTGCCGGAAATGTGACACGCAAACAATTTTAAAACTGAATCAATTTTACTTCAGCAGCATCAATGTCTACGGTGAAAGCCGTTCTCGCCGTCTCTGTTGACTGGCGAAATTTACGAAATCCTTTGAAATGGTCGTCGAGCACGTTTCACTGGCAAAGAGAGCAAACATATGCTGATGATTTTTAATTAAATTTTAATAAATTTTTGTTTGTTTGGTCGTGTTGATATTTTCCAATTTACTGCAACTGTAGTTGGAAAGTAGTGTACAATTCTCGTAGATTTTCTGTTAATTTTATTTTCTTTAGAATCTTTTCAGTTTTGTAGGTTAACTATGATAAATAACACCTTTGGTTTTTATTTAATGTGAAATTGAAAATTGTATTTTCTTTTCGTCTTCACGTCATCAATGCTGAATTTTTCCAAATGTGATAATAAGTCTAATATTTGTTCTAAATGTCTAGTTTAACACTTTTAAATAGTTGCTGTTATTATTTATGTCTTTTTCTAATTTAAGATTGGTCAGATTTTGTTTTTTTTTTTTTATTCAAATATATTTTTCCTAATTTCTCTAGACTTTCTTTCAAAGATATTCTAAATTACTGTGGTTAATATTTTCAAATTTTGCTCCAAGGTTTTTTTGTTCTTGTTTAAATTGGTTAATGTTGGGTTTCAAATCTCAAAGATTGCTCTCGATTTTGAATCGATTTTTGTTGTTTTTAAATCCGGGTTTTTTAAATTTAATGTTTTTTTATTTAGCTTAGCTTTTAGAATTTTATATATTTTGTGAACAATTAAATATCTGTAGCACTTTGAAACAATATTTGAATTTGTTTCTTATGATTTAATATTTCAATATCCGATAATTTTTGTATTAGACGACAATTTCTTTTTAGAAGAGTGAGTATTGATATTTTTCTATAAATTAGAGACCTCCTTTATTAAATTGAAATGATTTTTTTTATGAATTCCCAATAGTTTGAAACCGTAAATGTGGTTGAGTGTTTTGCTCAGGATTTTTCAATATTTAAGATTAAATTTGTTGTTGTTCTCTAAAACCGTAGACTGAAGCTTGAATATTGGTCAAGTGATTTAGCAGTTTGAATTACTTTCTCCAATTGTATTCTTTTATACTGTACTTAGAATTTTCTAAGCGTTATCCACAAATCTTACAATATTTGTTGTATTTTTTATTTAATTTTCATAAAACTTGTTTTCAATTTTCTTCAACAAAAAATGTTTTTTTTTAATTTTTTGAATTTAGGCACAAAAATTTCTTTTTCTTATGTTAAACAATCAGCGAGAGAAAAAATTTCAATTCTTTTTGTAGAACTCTTTTTCTGTTGATTTAAAAAAATCACTAATATTTTTCTTTCTATGGATTTTCCAAATAATATTTCAAAACTTTGGTGTTTACTTGTTGTTGAAACGCCGTAATAAACACACCCAAAACATAGAGAGACGCACACCGAGTAAATAACATTCAACAAGAACGTGCAAGAGGAGGTATGAGAATTACTGACGAGAATTATTGTACGATAAACAAATAAATTTTCCCATGAACCGTAATGTTCAAAGTTCCATCGCGAACTGAAGTCAGTCGCAACCAGTCAAAGATGTGCGGAAAACGCACACACGAAACCGAAAAACAAAAAATAAATTAGAAAACAACAACAACGAAATAAAAACGAGCCACCACGAAGTGTAAACGAAAAGAACCTTTTAAGTGGTGATGACGATGATGAAGATAGCAAAACCAACAACAACCTTAACACTCGCAAGAGCATAATATTGAGCGAACAGCAACAACGACAGTAAAGAGAAACCACAACATTTCGAAACAAAAAAAGGAATCTCTTATATTCACAATTGAGCTAACCGTACACACCAGTGATGGAAAAGCAGAATTGGACCAGTTGGAGATTTAAAGGTACGTTGATGATTGCACTGAATATACTCTATATGAGCCAAGAACGAACCGAATGAAATGTATCTCACTAACGAGCCTGATTAAAATCAGATAGGGTCTCGGTATCGAAAAAAATACTGATATTGTACTAACTAAAGCAGAACGATTCTGAAAGTATCGGTTCGGTCTCGGTATCGAAAAAAAAATAATGATATTGTACAAACTCTAGCAGAACGATTCCGAAAGTAACGGTTCGAATATAAAGCAGGGGAAAACGTCACACCAATCTGAGCCCCCGTTGATATGGCCAGAATAATCGTCAGATTAAGTATTCTGATGTGCAACTGGCTAAAGAGTTTTCAAGACTATAGCGACGGCATCCCAATAATTAACAAGTGTTGAAGAAATAAATTTATTTGTTTGAACTTATTGGGCAATGATACAGAGGTCGTGGTAATCGATACTAAAGGTTACCGTACATGAAAATACAAGTTTAGAGTAAAAAAGTAACAGTTTCAATTGAAAAGCATTTTAATGTTTTTTTTATTTGATTGTCGGTGAAAATTTAAGATGAATCGGAGCAAAACGTATATACAAAGAACCGCTCTTATAAACGTTTATACTAAATTTAATACTTTTAAGTTGAAGTAAATTGAGCAATCGATATTGAGCTATCGGCTTTTCGATTGCTTCGCATTTTGGCACTACGACAAATTTACATTTTTGTTACTTTTTTCCAGTTTTTATGGGGTTTTTTAGTAGGTAATAAAAAACTGTAAATTTTAAAATTACATTTCCAAGAGGATATACAATACATTCAAATAAACATTGCCACATATAATACAGTTCAACATTGAGCGCAGGATAATAGTTATAAGACTGAATGAATCGAATCAGGTTCAGCGTTACCAGGAAATTGCGATTATCTAACAAAGCAATATTGATTTTCATTATTTTAGACAAATTAGCATCCAGTTATGAGGGGCACAGCAATTATATTTGTTCGCGAAGCTTCCGCATAAAGACTACAGAAATCTCAGAATATATTCGTTTGTTTCCAATGGAGAAAATGCCATCAGAAACTGTTATTGATGTACTTTAAATGTCTTATTTTTTCGCACTAACCGGAGTGGACGTACTTAAATAAATTGTTCGGGTCCTGACAATACGTTTTTTTTTGGGTATAACCGGCCCTGTTGCCACAGTCCCTATAGTGGATCGGAGGGCGGTCAATTCTGAGAGGTATTTATCTATCTGTTTGCCAACTGTGTACGAAGAAATGAGGAAAGATAATAAGCGAAGACGGATCATTTTGCACCACGACAATGCGAGCTCTCACACATCAGCTTAAACGATGAGCTATTTGACCACTCAAGATGTCGATTTGATCCGCCATCCACCGTACAGCTATGATTTGGCACCCAAAGACTTCTTCTTATTCCCTAGTATCAAGAAAAACATGCGTGCTCAACGTATTTCATCGCCCGAAGCAGCTGTTGAAGCGTTCAAGAATCATGTTTTGGGGGTGTTTCAATCAGAGTGGAAAAAGTGCTTCGAAAATTGGTTTGTGCACCTGCAAATGTGTACTGATCTTAAAGGAGTATATTTTAAAAAACAATAAAATAATTATCATTGATAAATTATTGTTTTTGTTGCCGAACCCGAAATATAAATAGAAACCTTCGTACGTCCCCAAAACTTATATTTCGCTCAGAAAACTAGGCAAACGGTACATGATCGGTCAAAACTCTGCCAAAAATATTATAATTAAGTTGGGGAATATCTGTTCTCTTAGAAACTAGCAAAATGTAGGGTCCTACTGAACCAAAACAGGAGTCAAAAAGCACAAACTTTAATAAATAAAAATAAATCAACAAGTCATTTGACGAAGTAGACTGCAACGAGTGTTCATAGTCCAAAGAGTACAAAGAAGACGTTATCTAAAGACATATAAAAAACAGAAAGTACCCAAAATAAAGGTGAACAAAGATTACAAAAAATGGTGGCTTAAACAGTTGTAAGGCCGTTTAAACTAAGATGCTGGTGAGGGAATTGCTTTGGACAATTAAACCTTTGTTTAGATGGACTCAAAAATGTTTTAGGGACCCAGTTTTACACAAAATAGAAAGAAGGCACTTTAAAAAATGTGGCCAGAAAGTCTTGATAAGGCAAACAATTTGCTTATTCTTTCGTAGGACCACCCCATTGTTTTCCAAAGTGCACGGTGCGAAGATTTCAAAAATTAGTGTTCGGCTGTTTATAACTTTTTTAAAAAAATATATAGTCTGTCTTTTTTTAGCGCCATTTGGCCTTAGCCTCCAATCCACACTGATATTAATGGAAGGAAATAATGCCAAATTCGTTAACAAGAAAAAGAACCCACCAAATGTTAATGAGCTCCAACTTATTGAAATATATTGGGCCATTGTTATGCAAAATTAAAACAAAATTAAAAGAAAGATGGTCGAGTTGCTAGTGAAGAAAGGATTGAAAATATAGCTTTTGTAAATTTTTTAAATATGGTTCTTTCAATGCAACTAATTTTCTTTTAAGATAGAGGAAAAAAAGAGAAAGATAACCAAAACATTGCAATATACTTTTGGTACAATTTAAAAATTCTACAATTCCGTCACTGATGCACACACCAGTCCCTGCATTCGCTCTTTTGTCGCAACTGAACAGTGTTGAGTCAACACTTATACGCAGAGCGTAACTTTCTCTTAAAAGACCATCACAAAGACACACCCTCTCGGAGACTCACTCTCAAATCAAAACAAAACTGTTGCTTGTGTGGTTTGTTGTTTGTTTATCTCGTTAATGTTGGCGCAACAGTAGAGACTCTTTGGGCCCTCAACACAACAACAAACGAAAAACAAAGAGATAGAAAGAACGAGAGAGAGCGAACGAAAATAATAAAACTCAAGTGATGTCAATGAGCCATAAAATGGAAATTAACAAATAAGGGTAAGAGAAATAAAATTTATTATTATTTCATTTTAAAGCAAAATCTATGGAACATCACATCATTCAACAGTCCTGGTGGTGTCAAGGCGCATGATCGCAGCGACCGATTGATATTAGTTTGCAGTGACCTACGAGTTATTTCGATAGAATCCCTTCAGAAGAAGCTAGAGGTATTGACCGCCTGGCGAGTGCTGATGGGCTGCAGTAAAAGGGTACGATTTATAGACGGGTGGCGAGTACTACTAGACTACTTGCAAATGCTTACTGTCGTGAAGAAAATGCGATGTCAAAACATTGAAGAAAAGTATTGTGAAATGAGTGGCCCGAGCAAAATTGTCAGTCTGCCAGAAGATGAGTCGGAAATTATTGCAAATTATAAATTTTGTGAAAACTGATAACGTGGTATATCGATACCAAACCAACTGTGTGTACAGATATTGTTGGCGATTTTAAAAGAAAAAGGTCTTGATGTACCTTTATGTTTAGAAACGCTACTGGGAAGGCAAAACAATCTGTAACAAAACACGTATCTCCAGGTGTTTACTGCCACTTCGGCATCAGAAAGCAAATTTTAAAACTTGAGACATTACTGCAGAGATATGAGGAAATCGATGGCATTCCGCTTTTTAAAAGTTCGTCAGTGCAGCTATGGCCCATTTTTTTTAAAATTGTTAACACAAACGAAAAGTTGGAACCGTTTCCAATAGGTGTTTTTGTTGGAAAGACTAAGCCGCACTGTGTCCAAGAATTTTTCAAAGATTTTGTGGAAGAAGTGAAACATTTAGATGGTTATATCAACCTGAATAATCGAAAAATATCTATTATTTTTAGATGTTTGGTATGCGATACCCCGGCAATGTCCTCTGTATGTGGTGTTCCTGGACATACTTCAAGTCACGGATGCACTCAAAAAGCAAAAAAATGAAATATGTCTTAACATACAGTTCTACATCTGGTTATCCCATAACAGTTGATGACTGCAGTGCACGAAAGTATCCAGAACACCATTGACCACATTTCCAACTTACAAAGAGTCCCTTAGAATGTATGGATTTCAAAAATGCCAAATAAGCGCTTTTTTACATTTTTTTATAAATTTTATATATGCTACAAACAATAACAACAAGAAAAAAATATATAATGTTTTTTAATACCTTTTCTAAAAAAAATACTTTGCCGCCGGTGGAATTCGAACATGGAACCCCCCGTTTTCTAAGCGAACACTCTACCATCCTGACGACATCGCAATGCCTGCACCCCTGCATCACTCCAAAAGCGATAAAAAAGCGATTACTGATTTTCGTATGACAGCCCAATGTTAAAAGCGAGCACTTGAAACCATTAATAAGTAAAGGAAGAGCGATTAGTCGCTATCGCTTGGTGAGTACTCGCGGAGTACTGCTGCAGTACTCTTTTCTTCTGAAGGGATAATATTCGATGTAGCTTAAACACTTTTGTATTGTATATGTTCCATTCTTCTATGTTATTCCAAGAGATCCCTTGCAAGATTTAAATGCATCTCGAGTAGTCCTATTCATCTTCTATGTTTATGGGAGCGAATTCTTGGACATTGATGCTACCAGGCAGGGTGTGCGGAGCTTAAACTGGAAGTAGTCATGTGCAACGAGGGCGGACCAGAGACTCAACTCTGATGCCGAGGGGAGCAGCCCAACCTTTGGAGTTTCGCTTACCATACGAACCGATGATAAGCAAATAAGAGGTTGAAGTCCGCAGTCTATACTTAAGTTGGTCCCTCCAGTTCATCGGGAGGAGCGTTGATAGATAGTCGCATAATAGCTTACCACAGTGCTATAAAGTACCGTGGTTGAGACCATAATGGTGATAATCACGTAAATTTGACATTAATCTGTATTTGCTCCAATGAGGACAATTTTGCTTTTTGCCACATAAACTGAGCCAAAATCTGGTCAGGTTTCACAAGGTTTTTGCGGCCAAAAACGATATAAATATATTCATCACCGCACAAGCGAACGCAGGACATTATGATCGCCCGACTTCAATTACGTAAAACTTTGATTGATAACAATATGTTACAGCGCATAGAGAAAGGTACCTAAGGGTAAAAAAAAATCAATTTTCACTTCTTTTTTATTGATGTAGACAACATCTGATCATCGAATGAGACCGATCCCATGCCCCAAAAGTGTTCCCTCCCAGAGATATGCGCGTTTTATGAAAGTATTTAAATCTTTAAAATGGCTTTCCTGAACAAAACTGGTTTTTACCCTTAGGTCCCTTTTTTATTTTGCGCGTCACATATATAAGTATGTATGCTTTGACATCGGAGTAGTCACATATTAGAGACTTCATTTGCATACGCTTTGACGGTGAAACCTTTTGCATACCCTCCACTGAAGGATAGGGTGTATAATAAATTGGTCACTCCGCTTGCAACACTTTGAAACATTGATCGGAAGCCCCATAGTGTTTATAAGTATGTTGAAGGCATGACAGAGATCAAAAGAATAAAAATATGCTGTTTGGGACTGTTAATGGTCGAAATCGGCCGAATGGGGAAAATTGTACCTTTAAAGAACTAAAGTTACATTGGAAAACATTAGTGGAAAAACTGTGTTAACAATGGCCACTGCTAGTTGGGAGCAGTTTCCAAAAAACCAGGGTATTCATAAAACCGACATATCGTTTTTTTTTAAACCGTGTTTTCAAATAATCGCCTGACAGGTTTTTAAAAAGTAAAAAACCGGCATTAACCGACATTCCGGTTTAAACCTTTTGCCTAAGAATCGTAAATATTCTCCGAATCAGAAGTTAATTAATTGTACCCATATACAAGGTCTAAATTTTCATAGATTTCTGAAATAAGGTCATATTTGAATACGAGTAAAAATTTCGAAGTGGTCATAGTACCCAACGTCTTTAAGAGTAAGAGATTTATCTCAAAGCTATGTTAAAAGTTCTCTCAATAAAACATCGGTATTCATATTAATACTCGGTAGAGGTTGGTAAATATGTAGTTTATATTTTCATTTAAAAACACACTCAAAATAGGACTATAGGTCTTAAACTTTAGTGTGAATGGCAGAACAATTAAAGCAAATTTTGGGACGAATTTATTTTATATTTTCATTTAAAATTTATATTTCCATTTAAAAACACACTCAAAAAAGGATTGTAGGTCGTAAACTTTAGTGTGAATGGCAGAAGAAATCAACCAAATCTAAATATCAATTTATTTTTATGTTATGACAGAGATTAGGTTAGTGCTCATAGGCCGAAAGGTCCCAAAAACGCTTCTTTTGTTAAAAATAAGGGAGCACCGGTAAATTAAAAACTCATATAAAAGCCTGAGCTTGATTTGGCTGAGCTTGGCTTCAGACTCACGGACCCAAGGTACCCAAAAAGCAGTAAATTAGTTTAACCTAATTTACATTCTTCTAAAACATCGATCAATAAAATATATGCTTAACAGGGTAAATGTTTCGATGTATTGCAAACGGAATGAAAAATTTAAATAGATTCCATGGTGGAGGCAAAAGAAATTCCTGTAAATAACTCTAGATTTTATTTTGTAAGGTGTCAAGTGGAATAGGAATGTAGACAAGGTAATATTTGATAAATCTTGCTGTTCAGAGCAAATTGTAATACTTCGCTCACGATATTCCCATTTCAAGTTGTGAGTCTTATCAGAAATAAGTGTTAATCCAAAAATCATTTTATTGTTGAGAAAGGTCCAACTTACTTCCACTCCCAACGAAGCCATTCAGTGACGGATTTGGAAAATTGCAGTGAAAGAAACTTTGGACAATGCAACAATTTTTCGGTTGGCAGAATATAAAATGCGTTGTGGAAGAAAACAGTCCCTGAGATGGCAAAGATTTCCACTTCTCAGTTAAAAACAGCTACATAAAATAAGCGCTTAGTTAGCATCACTACTCATCCCTGTCATAATAAACACTTTAAGACTTCAGAGAAAACTCTCTCCCACATCTTCTCTTTCTTCTCTTAATATACGGCACATGCTCAGAAGTCCATAGGAAAATTCTCTTATAAAACTCTTCCCTTGTGTTTACATTGGGGTGTTTGAGAAAACCCATCGAAATCGCGCTCATAAATGGTCTCGGTTTTCCGGTTTCCTTCTCACGCGTGTAACTGTGTACATGGGTGTGTGTTAGAGTTTTCCGAGTTTCCAGTTAACAGGTTGGTTGTGTTTATACGTTTTGTTTCTTTGTACTTCGTTTGTCTTTCTCGGTCGATTTGTGTGCAGTGTAAACGCTTCAGTGGTTATGTTTTTGAAAAGTTTTTACACTTCGGGGCTCCTATCTTTCAGTTTTTTTTTTAGATTTTGTTAAGAAAGTCAATTAGGAAAATGTACTCACTCACTGAGAGGAGATGGTATGGAAAACAGAAAGCGTCTGATAGAGTCCAGTGGTTATTCTAGATGAATTGTTCAAATGAAATCTAAGCTGGAAAGCAATATTTACTCGTAGTTTCTGTGTTGTTGGGCGAGGCGAGTTTAGCAAAGTGGACGCATTAAGTTTATCAAACATTTTTTTTTGGTTTTGAACGGAGTGAAAATCCAACTGGCAGTCATTGATTTGCTGGCGGTGAGGGTTTGCTTTAACCTCAAACGATGCCATAAGGACATATTTAAGGAATATTAGACACAATGTTGTCCAAGGACTTCTACTGTAAAAAGCAGGTCGCACGAAAATTTTAGATTCCCGAAAAACTTTTTTTTTCATATTTTGCTTGATGTTACTTTAAGTGTTTTTTTTATTTTGGTTATCTAAAGTTTAACTTAGGCTATCCAATACAAGTATGCTCCATCAGCATTTTTGAGAATGATCATATCAGGCAAAGAAAAAAATGGAGTTTGGCCAACACGCATACTCTCAAATACAACTCGTACGCATAAAGATAGTGTCGACCTCATGTTCGAAGAAGTAAGGACCGATGACGCCGCCAGCCCTAAAGCCTCGTAACGACTATCCAACAATCACTCGTGGATTTACATTTGCCTTAATGCGGCAATTCTGCGTGTTAATGCATTCATTGTGGACACATTTAGTCGATTTTGCTGACCAAAAAAATTACAAAGTGCAAGAAATGCATTCTGATTTAAACGCCTATGTTTGTAAAAGGCTTCAGCAATCTTAAGGCGCTGCTCGATTGTGTACCTCACCATGGTTGAATTTGTCAAACACAGATATTTTAAACTAAGTTGGACAAACAACTTGACGTTAGGGTGTGACTTACAATTAACATCGTGCATTATGGTTGGCCACCCTTTACATAAAAATGGTCCTTCGAGATAGGATACTGAGGAAGTCATTAAGAAGAAAAACTTTTAATTCGCGGTAGAGGTTAACAAATATGTAACTTCTATTTAAATTTTAAAAACAGTCAAAATATGATTGCAGGTCATAAACTTTATTATGAATGGGAAGAACAATCGTAGAGAATTTCTTTTTGAAAAGAATATTTTAGTAAAATCTTTTCTTTAAAATAAAATAAAACAAGTTTTAAATTAACCAACAGTTCTTAAAAGTTGCTTGAGCCCACAAAACAATTATTATTCAAAATTGAGCGTGAATGGCCCTAGAAACCAACCAAAGTGTGACTATACTTTCATGACTCGAATAACCTTTATTTAGCATAAACTCTTCCGCTGGAAGGTGTTATTCAAGTTGTATTAATTAGTTGAGCGCTACGGTGTACTGCATTTTTGGTTGGTTTCTAGGGACATGAACGCTCAATTTTGATAAATAATTGTTTTGTGAGCTCAATAAACTTTTTAGAACTGGTGATTAATTTGCAATTTTATTTTTTTTTATTTTAAAGAAAAGATTTTACTAAAATATCCTTTTCAAAAAGAAACTAGGCCTCGATAGATGCTTGTCTAAATAAATTTCTTATATCACATGTTACTCTTGGTTTAGGTTTCAGTCGTTTATACTTTAAATAATACCGAATAATTCAACACCAAACAACATGTAAATGCTTAAACAGCACGAACATGATTTTATGCGTATTGCTCATGCATATTGAAAAGAATTTACGAGGGCGACCGCAAAACTAACTGGCCTGGCACATTTTCTGTTTTACTAGCAACTTTTTTTTTTGTTTTTTAAAAGCTAAATTGTATAAGCCATCTGTCAAAATTTCCGAAATATTTAATGATTATTTTCTTTGTTACAGGTGATTGAAGTAAACAAGTTTTATAATTTTTGAAAAATGGAAAATAAAGAGTTTCGTGCGGTAATTAAACACTTTTATATAAAAGGTTATACGCCACAAATTATCAAAGATGAATTGGATTCTGTTCATGGTTTTATTGCACCATCATACTCCACCGGGAAATCCTGGGTTCAACAATTTAAAATGGGTCGTTCAAGTACGGAAGATGAACAACGCTCTGGAAGACCGAAAACTGCTACTACTGTTGAAAACATTAGAAAAATATTTAATGAAGGGACTAAATATAGACGAATAAAGCTCAGAGAACTTGCTGATATTGTTAAAATACACGAAAAACAAGTTTGGGGTATTTTACATGATGAACTCCACATGAAAAAGCTATCCACAAGATGGGTGCCGCGTTTGTTGACTTTGCCCCAAAAAATCGTCCGTTGGACCAATTCCGAGGAGCTTTTAGCGATTTATCAGCGTAATCCAATAGAGTTCTGGCGCCGATTCATAACTGTTGATGAAACATGGATCCATCGCTACATCCCAGAATGCAAAGAACAGTCAAAACAATGGATAGAAGCTGGTAAAAGTGGTCCCAAGAAGGCGAAAACTGTTATGTCAGCAGGAAAAGTAATGGCCACAGTATTTTGGAATGCAAGGGGTATAATATTTATTGATTATCTTGAGAATGGACAAACTATAAATAGTGAATATTATTGTGCATTATTGGATCGGTTGAGTGAAGAAATCAAGATAAAACGACCGAATTTAGAAAAAAAAGTTCTTTTTCAGCAAGATAATGCTCCTTCACACACTGCATTTTTAACTCAACAAAAACTGGCCGAATTACGATTTGAAATTGCTCCGCATCCACCATATAGTCCAGATTTAGCTCCTTCTGATTATTTGTTGTTTCCAAATTTAAAAAATTTTCTCGGTGGCAAACAATTTTCGTCCAAAGGTCTTGAAAAATCTTATTTTTCGGATGGAATTAAAAAACTTGAAAAACGTTTGATGAAGTGTATTGAGTTGGAAGGAGATTATGTTGAAAAATAAATAATAATAATTCCAAAAAACGGTTCTTTTTATGTTAGGCCAGTTACTTTTGCGGTCGCCCTCGTATCCTCCTCTTGAAACTACATTAGAAATAGTAAAACGGTACTAATGCTCAACCACAAAAAAAATAAAGAAAAACACCCGCATTTGCAATGACCCCTATACAAAAAACCGAGGAGAAAACAATCCCTGAAATCCACATCAACGGACGTCAACAGCCACACGCACTAGTACGAAAGAAATCTCAGAATTCTTCGTAGTAGTCGGACAAACCAAAACCACCGACTATCAACACTAGGTAGAGCATACAAAGAGGGGGAAAAGGGAAAAACAAATCTAACCGTATTTGAAACATATGACCATAATAATGATGCTGGCTGTGCTGGACGAGGGGCGACGTAACGGAGGCGGAAATGACATTTTGTAAACCACAATTGTACATGATTTTTTTCCAAACACCATTCGGGGGCGATCTAAAGGTGAAACAGCTTGCTTAAATGCTGATTTTTAAAAGGGTCATAGCTTCAACAAATACTTCTGCGAAATTTCAGGCACCGAGCTTTAATAAAACGACCTGATTACTTGCTTTCCACAGACGGACATGTGTAAAACATCTTAGATTTGTACGAAGTTTCATAATGGTAATACTTTATAGGTTCGCCCAATTAGTTTTCGAGTTGTTGCCAACGGAATGACAAAGAGAATTCTCTGTACTTTGTACTTTTGTATTTTTTTCCATTTTCTGATAGAGGGTATACAAATCATGCATTTGTAGGTTCTCCAGCAAGGTACAGGGAGGCCCAAATAACACTGAAGGGTTCACCAGAAAGGTTACGAAAAAATTCCATTGTGGTTCTGGTTGTATGCGCAGTGGCTCCATCTTGCTAAAACCATATCTTCGGATTTTTCTCAACTTGCGGACGCAAATATTTTCAATGATAGTCCTTTACAGAGCCCTGGCAATGGTTTCTGGTTGATCCTCCTCATCTTCAAAAAACACAAACCGATAACTCTATCAACCATAACACCGCACGCAGATGTAATGGGTGCTTAAGTTTTAAGGGCCGATGTTGAATGTGAACCACATCTGAACGTCAAGTTTTTTTTTCTGCATTTCATTTGATATTTCTCAATTTTAGACTAACTCAATTTGAACCTTGGTCATCATCAATGGTCAGAAGGGTGGCAAGAAAAGGCAACAGTGGATGATCAATTTTCGAAGAAAATCATCTTCAGTGATGAGGCACATTTTAGCCTCAGTGGATTCGTCAATAAGCAGAATTGCCGCATTTGGGCGAATAAAAATGCTAGATCGATTGTAGAAAAACAATGCACAAAGAGTGGCTGTTTGGTGCGGTTTATGGGTTGGCGGCTTCGTCGGGCCGTATTTTTTCTAAAATGAGGCCGGTCAGGCAGGTGTGAATGGTGTTCGCTAACGTGAGATGATAACGAACTTTTTATGGCCCGAATTGGAAATATGGATGTGGACGATAGGTGGTTTCAACAGGACGGTGCCACTTACCACACAGCTAACGAAACAATGGCTCTTTTGCGCGACAAATTCAATGGCGGTGTTATCTCACGTCGTGGCGATGTTAATTGGCCGTCAAGATCATGTGATTTGACACCGTTGGACTTCTTTCTTTGGGGTTATTTGAAAGAAAAGGTGTACGTCGATAAGCCAGCAACAATTCAAGAGCTAAAGGATGAGATAATTCGGCACATTAACGGCATAAAACCTCAATTATGCCTCAGCGTCATCGAAAGTTTGGCCCTCGGACGAAGGTGTGCCGCCGGGGTAGCGGCGGCCATTTGGCCGATATTTTGTTCCATGCATAATTGAACCATACCAATATTAGCATAATAAAAAAAATGACAATAATTTCCTAAATAATTTATGTTTTATTCAAAATCAACTTCGGTCCTTAAAATTTAACCACCCTTTAAAACCCTAGGATTCTGACACTGTGTCCTGTTTCTGATCATATTGTATTACTGTGTGCTGTTCTGATATTCCGACGATAATTTCGTTGAGGTAAGACAAAAGACTTGCCAGAAGAATAATTATTTGTACAAATTGACGCGTTGTTGTACATCTTAAGTGTCTCCATACAAAGCAAAACATAACCTGCAAAGAGAAAAAATTTATAGACAAAAAAGTTATAAATATTTTTAACCCTTCAGCGTTATTTGGGCCACCTTGTATAACACTTTGACTTCGCTTCTTGGAATATCCGATTGAGAGATTATGGTAGTGGGAATTGTTTAAAGAACTCTTAAAAAACAGATACCACTTACATATTCGACTTGATATTAAGTTAGTCTAAACGAAGTTAGTTTTTTTTACCATTAACAAAATGACCCCCAGCAGAGGCTTCCCATGAAATGGTCCTTCGACATGTACATGTGGACATTTTGAACAGTCAAGTGGGTCCAAAACAAAAATGGAAAGTAACTGTGGGTGCCTCCGATGAAGCTGATCCCCCAAAGCCCTTGTAATAGACTCTACACACCAACGACAATTGTAGTTGCTAGTTAAGAAATGGTCCTTCGAGATGAGTAAAATCCATCGAAATTCTATATGAAGTTTATACTGGATCTTGATTTGAAGCTTATACATGCAGAAAAAAAATCATGGTTGTGGTGACAATATTCGAAGAGGATAATACTATTGTTGGGTATATGGTTGTGCTACAACAATATTATGATCCTCACAACAATAGTATGATTCAAATACAACCCAAACAAAAAGGCAAATTAATTGTGGGTGCCTCCGATGAAGCTGATCCCCCAAAGCCCTTGTAACAGATTCTACACACCAACGACAATTGTAGTTGCTAGTTAAAAAATGGTCCTTCGGGATGAATTAAATCTAAAATCGATCGAAGTCCCATATGAAGTTTATACTGGATCTTGATTTGAAGCTTACACATGGAAAAAAGAAAAAAAGCATGGTTGTGGTGACAATATTCGAAGAGGATAATACTATTGTTGGGTATATGGTTGTGCTACAACAATATTATGATCCTCACAACAATAGTATGATTCAAATACAACCAAACTATGATCCTCACAACAATAGTATGA
This sequence comes from Hydrotaea diabolus, assembly GCA_963513945.1. Taxonomy (NCBI): domain Eukaryota; kingdom Metazoa; phylum Arthropoda; class Insecta; order Diptera; family Muscidae; genus Hydrotaea; species Hydrotaea diabolus. The sequence continues at coordinate 13,434,622 of OY740716.1, read as the reverse complement.
TTTACACATAACCATGCTACCATAGTATGATTCAGACTCAACCATACTATGATCTCCACAACCATAGTATGATCCTCACAACCATAGTATGATTCACACGCAACCATGTTGTGATTCCTACAACCATAGTATGATCACACACAATTATACTATGATCCCCAATATTATTAATTAGAATTTGTTTAAGTTGTCGACAATAGATTTGATCCCTAATATTATTTTTTAGAATTGGTTTAGGTTGTCAACAATAGATTTGAATTATGAAAATTATTCAAAAATACATAAAATTCAAAATAATAGGAGGGATTTGTTTCACAGTAGAAAAAATAAGTTTAAATAAACGTCAGCGTTTTTATTAAAAATACTTCAGTTAAACAAAGCCAAAGCAGCTTTTTAAAAAAAAAATTATTTCGTTAAAAAAGTACTATTATTGCATTAGATCCGTACCAATAACATTTGTTCTTAAAAGCATATTTAAATGAAGAAAAATTACAATCATACAGTATGATTGCCGTAATCATATTATTGTTAACATTAAATGCAAAACACAATACTTCCAACCAACCATTTTTATTTTGTTGCTATAACCATAGTTTCATTTTTAAATTTGGCAATAATACTATTGTTACATTTCAACAATATTAATATTGCAGCAATTATACTATTGTCAAAAATAAATTCAGTTGCGACGAACATACTTTTATTGTGAAGAACATATTATTATTGCCGTGACCATGAAGTAACCATGTTGTTTCTCTGCGTGCACTGGACTTAAAATTTAAGTTTATCTTGGAATTTTAATTGAAGTTATTAGTAGACGAAAAAAGTCGGTCTCGACTAACATCAAGTTTAAGAGAACAGCGTCATTTTGACTGTTTAAATTCTCTACTTTATATTCAAATCGAATTTAAACCTGAAATGACATCTTTAGCTATAAGAGAGATAGATGACTAATCTTTTATGAAACCTTTAAAGTTTTCAGCGGTGCTCATTCATGTAATGCCGACGATAACTCGAGTATCAAATCTACCTTAGAACTTCTCTATACAATTCATTAAGCATTCGGAGCAGACTTAAAATGTCAGGATGAAGTCAGTGCGTATAGAAATTGCTTGGGACAATACCTCCACTTTCTCCCTGTGTATTCCTCATGTGGAATATGTTATATTGGGTTGAGAGTGAGAGACTTTACAAGCGGTTATGTCGATATGTCTGGGAATGGTGTGACATTTGCTCCAGTTTGTATTCCCAATGTCAATTTTTTGTCCACTAGCGTCCATAGATTAAACAACCGTGGAGGTGTGAAGTGCATCTCCAGCAACTATGTCGAGGTTAAGGCCTGGTTTATCCAAATAATAGGGACAAGCACTCAAAATAATGTACTTTTTTCAGAGACACTTTCGCCATCAGGGCAACTTTTAAACCTGTAAAGCGAAAATTTTTCATCGGTGCCGATTTACCCCATTTACGATCCCGGCGTACATAAAAATGACAAGTTAAATATAACCTTGTATCAAAAGGTGGAGAGTAGGAAAAGGGGTTCCGTAAGTACTCAAAGAATATATTTCCAATTATATAATATATTCGCTAAGAGCGAAGTAGAAAAATATATTCGGAATAAAGCCCTTTGAAACACCTAAGGTTTCGATAGGTTATACAAAAATATAGTCCAAGAGTTAAAATATTTATTAAAAATCAAGATGGTAAGCCGAGAAGGTTAACTTTCATTTGGCATTCTAAGGAAGTAGGCCTTTTCAGCTGCTTGTCTACAAAAACATCCTTCAAGACTTTAACAAACAGCGACCGCTTAGCATAATAATACTGAGGCAATAGACGAGTATTTCGTTTCTATGATACTCTTGTTTTTCACGCTCATCTTGAAGCGATAAAATGGGCCTTAACTTTCGTCCGCTGGTCTACAAAATGGTCCTCCGAGATGTTTAAAAACCCAGACCGCGTCTTAAGTTAGTTGAAAAATCTTACCACAAGAATACTGGACAATGGTTAAATATTTAAATTCTATTAGAATTAATAGAATTTAATAGATACCATTATCTTGGAGAGATATGATGATCCTTTAAATTGCAGACCCGTCTAAGGATAAGGAGCTCTTTGGCCGTTCCCTTGATCCCCTTATCTTGGAGCGATCAGATGATCCTTAAAATTGCAGAGTAGTCTAAGGATATGGCGTTCTTTGGCCGTCTCCTTGAGGCAATGTGTGATCCAGTTTGCTTTGATATAAATAAATGTTTGTGATATTTAAGAGCACTACATAACATATACGAATATTGCAGAGATAATTTTGCAATGGCAAAATTTAGCCCGGTGGCCTGCTTGGCAACCCATCAGTCAACGTAGCCATCTACTGGAAGCTATTTACCATTTATGTTCTCGCCCTATAACAAATGTGGCGGGACCAGCATGGTCGCAAACTAAACATTTGTACGCGGTCTTTCCATTTCTATCCGATCTAGCCCTCGTACAAATGTGTTAAGTCAGCAAACCGAACATTTGTTACTGGTCCAGCGTTGACAATGACGACGATGCCGATGATGATAATGAACTTTCCTTACTAATATGGTCAATAAGCAATAGTGTATAAATTATTTAGCATGACTTGTTGGTCGCACGGCCGTTCGGACGGACTTACTTCCACATTTAGAGGTACGGGTATCTCTAAGCCAAACCAGAACAAGCCGTCAGTCAGTCAGTCGTTTGGCCAGAGAAGAACACGGCTAACAACAGCCAACATAAATTCGTGAGTGAACAATGTAAACAATTTGTAGAATCTAAGCGTGTTTCTTTTTAACCAGCTACAAGAACCACAAAAGCAACAACAACGGCAAAACAATCCGACAGATACCAAGCTACACACACGTGAGATACACATACTCGTACACATACTCACACACGTGCACATAACTTTTGTTTGGTATCTGTTTGCCAGAAGATCTGTGGCAGAGATTACGGCGGACGCATTGTACGGCTAGGGTGGACGGACAGTAACAGCTTTAATGGCGGAAAGGGGGATATAAACATACGGTAATAGGCCATAATGTTCAGGCGCTGATGATGATGATGGGGATCAGGGCAAAATGATTCAGAGGAGACGACCAAGAAGACCATGGTTTGAAAGAGTTTAAGTTGCCTTTGAAAAGTTCATGGGATTTTGTAGCATTTGAGCGTAAAACAAAGTACAGTGGTGTGGGGGAGGCGAAAAGTTTTTTTTTTTTAAATCCCTTTAAAAGATCTTCCATTGAAAGAGACAATATCTTCGTACACAAGTTGGTTTCTTTAAAATGCCCAAAGGAATTTGAAGACACATCAAGTTAACGTGGCACTGTAGTATATTTTGGATTTTTTTGAGGGTGGGAACAGTTTAGTTAATTCTGGAAAAATTTAAAACATTCTGCTATGCATATAGGTACGCCTTCGTGGTGGGAATAGATATTAAACAGTTTTGATATTTTCCAGCATAGCGATACAAATAAATAAATTCTTCGAAATGGTCACTTAAGGGTGGGAACAGTTGAGCTAATTTACGTTTTTATGCAAAAAATTTGAAATGTGTTTTGCATTTGTATTAAAACAGGTTTTTAGGCTTCATATGGCTTACACTGGAAGCAGTTAATGGGATCTTTCAAGCGACCTACAGCTATTTCAGAGGCAAAGGGCTAGCTTTTTGCAAAGAAAGATTAATTGGTTGATTCTGAGATTATGGGTCACTTTGTTATCCTTGCTTATTTCAAGCGTGAAAAATAAAATATATTATACTTTATTATTTACTATACAATAAATCTTTGTAGGACCTTTAAAGTCTTTAAAATTATTTGTTCTTCAAAAAATTTCCTACCAAAGTGTTCAAATAGCATTGCCCTGGTTGTCCCTAGCACTAATTTCAAGTGAAATTTTCTCAATTTTTTACAAAAATATTAATTATTTATTTAATAAACCAGTCCATAGTAAAAAATAATATTCAATTAATTTTGTTGCTATTAGCGATTATAATTTTTTTATTCAATTTATATTTTTATGGATGTTTATTTACTGTCCCTGCAAATACACAGTATTCCCCTGTAAAACTTAATATTCGCTAAAATTCAAATTCCAAACCAATCCTGATTTCAAGCAACTCAAATATGATTGAACACTACTTGAAGTGGGTGCACATCTAATAGTTTTTTCATCAACTGTCTTATTAAAATTAAGTAAGTCGTGTTTTGTCACTCGTTACGAACGTTCACACTTAAGTGGGTCATTCCCCTGTGTTGTTTTTTAAAAAGATAATTAATACTTTTTATAATTCAGCAAGTGTTTTTTTTGTGTTCATTGCAAGTATAAACTTCCAGCTCAAGTCAATTTTGTAAGGGTAAGTACTTAAATAAACATTTCAGGGGGTTTTGTAGAAATTCATTATTCCCCTGCCAAAAATTTTCACAGGGGAATGACGATAAACAGATTTTTCTTTTATTATTTTTACAAAAGAACTGAATTAAAATGAATTTGTTGATTTTAAAGAAAAAATATTACATGTGACAGCGCATAGAGAAAGGGACCTAAGGGTAAAAAAATCAATTTTCACTTTTCTTTTTTGATGTGGACAACATCTGAGCATCGAATGAGACCGATCCCATGCCCAAAAGTATTCCCTACCAAAGATATGCGCGTTTTATGAAAGTGATGGTTCACCAAAGATACACGTATTTAAATCTTTACAATGGCTCTCCTGAACAAAACTGGTCCCTTTTTATTTTGCGCGTCTATTTTGTTCCCTTAGGTCAATTTCTATTTTGCGCGTCACATATACGAGGGCAACCGCAAAACTAACTGGCCTGGTACATTTTCTGTTTAACTAGCAATTTTTTTTTTGTTTTTTTTAAAAGCAATCTTTTATAAGCCATCTGTCAAAATTTCCGAAATATTTAATGATTATTTTCTTTGTTACAGGTGATTGAAGTAAACAAGTTTTATAATTTTTGAAAATACGCCACAATTAATCAAAGATGAATTGGATTCTGTTCATGGTGATAATGCACCATCATACTACACCGTGAAATCCTGGGTTCAACAATTTAAAATGGGTCGTTCAAGTACGGAAGATGAACAACGCTCTGGAAGACCGAAAACTGCTACTTCTATTAAAAACATTAGAAAAATATTTAATGAAGTGACTAAAGATAGACGAATAAAGCTCAGAGAACTTGATATTGTTAAAATACACGACAAACAAGCTTGGAGTATTTTAAATGATGAACTCCACATGAAAAAGCTATCCGCCCAAAGAATTAGTCCGTTAGACCAATTCCGAGGAGCTTTTAGCGATTTGTCAGCGTAATCCAATAGAGTTCTTGAGCCGATTCATAACTGTTGATGAAACATGGATCCATCACTACATTCCAGAATGCAAAGAACAGTCAAAACAATGGATAGAAGCTGGTAAAAGTGGTGCCAAGAAGGCGAAAACTGTTAATTCAGCAGGAAAAGTAATGGCCACAGTATTTTGCGATACAAGGGGTATAATATTTATTGATTATCTTGAGAAAGGAAAAACTATAAATAGTGAATATTATTGTGCATTATTGGATCGGTTGAGTGAAGAAATCAAGATAAAACGACCGCATTTAGAAGAAAAAAAGTTCTTTTTCATCAAGATAATGCTCCTTCACAGGCTGCATTTTTAACTCAACAAAAACTGGCCGAATTACGATTTGAAATTGCTCCGCAACCACCATATAGTCCAGATTTAGCTCCTTCTGATTATTTCTTGTTTCCAAATTTAAAAAAAATTCTCGGCGGCAAAAAATGTTCGTCCAATAGCGAGGTTATTGCTGAAACTGAGGCATATTTGAAGGTCTTGAAAAATCTTATTTTTCGGATGGAATTAAAAAACTTGAAAAACGTTTGATGAAGTGTATTGAGTTGGAAGGAGGTTATGTTGAAAAATAAATAATATGTTAGGCCAGTTTTATGTTAGGCCAGTTACTTTTGCGTACTTTTTTGTCTTCGTCATTTCTCTGTTCAATGAGTCATTACCCTGGAGGTCATTTTTTAAATTGTTGCATGATTCTGTTAAAAATTAAAATTTTGATGTGTACCTTTTAAAAATGACTAGTCTTTCTTAGAACTAAGACATCTACCTGAACTAAATATTAAATTCTGCAAAAAATCGAATTCCAAAGTGATGTCCAAATGGGCCCATAATCTCAGAATCCCCCATTTAAATATTACTACATAACAAAGTTTTAAATTATATTTTGAAAGAGGGAACAGTTTAAAAAATCGACAAGACCAAATTTATATCAAATTATATATATGTATATAATTTGAAAATCATATTTGTGTCAATTATATAGAAAACGACATACAATAACACGTTTCTTACTGAACAATGTTGTTTAAATAGAACAGTTTTATGTTTTATGTTAAATATTTAGCTTGTTAACATATAAAGGTATGTTAGTTGAAACTGTATTTACTAAGCTTTGGTATACCTTCTGAAAAAATAGTTTTTAACCAAAGTCCTACACTGAGCCGAAATACAATGATTTTTTTAACCATGTGTCTGGTTACATATTTCATGGTAAATGTTCGATAACGAAGACAAAATTACGTTATATAAGGTCAAATGTTCATACAAAATAGTTGAATTAACATTATATAAGGTTGGCTTTTTCAAGAGAGAGGCAGAAAATTGTGCGACATAAATAAATATTTAAGGATCATTCGGCTCTGTTGTATCGCAGTTTTTGATCTGCTTTGTGTTATACGAAGTTCAGAACTAAATTACACGAAGTCGCAATGATTGCGACTGTCTTATCCCCCCACTCTTTTTCCTTTCTTCTTCTGCTCTGAACGTTTGTAATTGTGAGAAAGTTCATAAGACAATTTATCGGGCTCTTTTAAAACACTACCACCAAATGCAAGCTGTAGAATCTTTATAGCGCAATGATATAGCGTTATGTAGATTTTCGCACAGTTCGGAGACTATACGTAAAGGGTAATTCTCGTAAATCATAATGGTTCTCCCGTATAAGTCATTTGATTTGTAGCTGAAGTATTCGTTGCCAAAGACTGCTGAAGAAAAGCCTTGGCGGGTTCAGAAATTCTGAAAAAGAAACATCAAAAAGGTCTCGAACCAGAATAAAAACTGTTCAAGTCCTAATAATGAAAAAGACCGAATAAATGTAAACAACACAAAAACATAATTATTAGGTTAATTTAATATTACAAACTGCCACAGTAACTGTATTTCTGGTTAAAAGAGGTAACCAATAATTAGTTAACTTAACAATAAAAATGATTTCTATAACAATCTTCATAGTTAATAATGTAAACAACTTCATTGTTAAATTGAACATCTATTGTTTCAATAAATTTACTATGAAATTTTAATATTAAAAAGTGAAATTTTAATATTGAAAAGTTTCATGGTTAAAATGCATTGTTAAAACAATAATAATTATTTTAATAATAGCAATTTTAATGGTTAACAAAATCAACAATGCATTGTTAAAACAACAATGATTATTTTAAAATTAAAAATTGTCATGGTTAAAAAATTTAACCATATAATAGTTAAATTAGCTATTATTTTTGTTAAATACCAGTGAATAACAAAATGTACAAATTATTTTTAGTTATTTATTGTTTATTTATGGTTAAGTTAACCTTATATAAGGTTGGTTTTTTCTCAGTGCACACAGAGGCCCGTTAACGGTTTTTGGTTTACCCTCTGTATCTTAAAAAAAATATAAATCGTTAACTTATCAACCATACTTTAACACCGCACTCAACAGCACATCTGGAGGGGTGGAGACTTAGTTCCTAATCGCATTGTTTTTGGGCGCCAGAAGAATAATAAAATTCAACAATTTAGCCGTCATATATCTCCATAAAAATACTTTACAGGGTGATTCATCCACGGTTGGAAGTTTCATGAAAATATGTTTATCTACGACCATGCCCGAAAATGCAAGGGGAGCGAAATGGCAGCGGTTTTTACATTTCGGATTGGTGGAGGGTACTAGGGTAACATTGGTAAGTTATAAACAAGTTTTTTTTTAAAAGATAGCTCTGCCTCTTTTGTTTCCAATATTACCTAAACGAAGCCCAGAGTTCCTACCGTTCCAAAGTTAAGACCTTTCAAATGAAATGAAAAATATTTGTTTTGTTTTTGGAAGCAAAATAACAGCACACAAATGAGGTCTCTGCTAGACCTTAAGCAGGTTTGAGAAACTTTCGGTAATAAGCACAGTTTTGAGAGACCAGGATAAAAACGATACGTGGCAAGAGGAAACGAATAATTACTGTGTATAACTCTAGAAAAGTGAGTACATCATTTGTTGAGAATGGACATAGATTAGAAAGTTCATGGGAAAAAATGTGCTTTTCGAAAAAAAGGCCCTACATACCACTTTCATTCAACGAATACTCGTATCTACAAAGCTATAAACCGTATTTTGAGGATAGAAAAAATGATAAGCTGAACTAAATAAAGTTGAAATGCAAGGATTATGTGTTAATATTTTCCACTATAATCCAATACGGGCAATAGGCAATAGCTCTGAGTTTAATGAATGATTTCAACGTTTCATTGCTTATGCTCTCATGATCAGCATTATAGCTCTTCTTCGGAAGGGTATGAGACCTAGTCAGCGATTTTTTTATTTTGTATTTAAATGCTCTGGATTAGTTAATTCCTATAGTTTATCGTTACTTATATTTCTTGAGATTTGGACTATACAATAATTTTGGGAACAGTTTTTGCATTTCAGCAGGATTGAAGAAGTTCGATGGTGTTTGGATTGTTTCGCCCGCATTTTAAATATGGGATCCAAGTTCGCCTCAACATTGAGGAGTAGTTTTTGCAAGGAACCGGCTTAATTTAGTTTCATCTTTAACCCTTTGGGGAAATGGAAACCCGAGACATAGACTTTATTGTTTTTGTCGTCTCCTTCTTCGCCAGCCCACTGTGCCAATCTTAGCGTAAATAATTGTATGAACTGTGAAAATTATACTAAATATACCGGATTGTGCCGACTGGCTTTCCACAAGCAGGAAGTCAAGCCGTGGAGAAAAGGAGGCAAGTGTGGTAAAAGCAAAATAGATTCTAATACTCTGCTGCGGTTGCTGCTGAACAAACAGAAACGTAAAACAATGGGCACACGGAATTTATGGTTATGATTATTTACAGCTGAGAATGTTCTTTCACTTCGTTTTATTTTCATTTTTTTTATTCTGCAAATTGGCAAAGTAACGGTTAATACTGCAAAAAGAAAATGCAACAAAAAGGAAAAACTCGTTTCCTAACGTGGCTTACCGAACGAGCAAAAACTGAGTGTATGTACATGGATTCCATGAGATGCTCATTGGACAGATATCAAGATTGTCCAGCGGAGATTAGGTTTAAGTCAAGGAAGGAATAAAAACTTAACGTATGAAGATACCCAACAAGGGTAATCATCAAGAGGAGATGATGGGCCAGGCCAACACAATTTAGTCTGGTGTACAGGAAAACGATGGAGATGACGATGATGGCAATGTTGTTGGCCACAAAAGACGAACAAAAGTTAAAAAAGAAATCGTTAAGAACTGCCTAGAGGCCAGTTAATTCTTACTGTTCTTTTTCGATCTCACGTTCACGGGTTTTGGGCCGACGATTATGGTCATGTCAACGTTCTGCCTTCACAGCGATTAGAAAGAAGGAAGACAAAGAAAAGATATGGTTAGTATATGGTCACGACGACAATAATATTTTGTCTGCAATAAAAGTATGTTCGTCGCAACCATAGTATTGATTTTTGAATATCGTTTCGACTAAAGTATGATTGCGGCATATCCGAATATTGCGGCATATTCGAATATTGCGGCATATACGAATATTGCGGCATATTCGAATATTGCGGCATATTCGAATATTGCGGCATATTTGAATATTGCGGCATATTCGAATATTGTGGCATATTCGAATATTGCGGCATATTGGAATATTGCGGCATATTCGAATATACGAATATTGCGGCATATTCGAATATTGCGGCATATTCGAATATTGTGGCATATTCGAATATTGCGGCATATTTGAATATTGCGGCATATTCGAATATTGTGGCATATTCGAATATTGCGGCATATTCGAATATTGCGGCATATTCGAATATTGCGGCATATTCGAATATTGCAGCATATTCGAATATTGCGGCATATTGGAATATTGCGGCATATTCGAATATTACGACATATTCGAATATTGCGGCATATTCGAATATTGCGGCATATTCGACTATTGCGGCATATTCGAATATTGCGACATATTCGAATATTGCGACATATTCGAATATTGTGGCATATTCGAATATTGCGGCATATTCGAATATTGCGGCATATTCGACTATTGCGGCATTTTCGAATATTGCGACATATTCGAATAGTTTTCCTACATAGTTTCAATAGTTTCCGAATTTTAAGGCATTGTCAAAATTATTAGAATTTGAGTATTTTTAAGATTTACAGTCGAACTGATTATGGAAATGATTGATAATTAAAAAAAATGTAAACGACACTGCTTGGTTTGAATACAAATGTTAACCAGATCTTTAAAAGAGATACAGTGAAGACTGCTTCTCCATTATGCAAAATTATAAAGATCTACCACTTGCCATTCGGCAGCTATTTCGGTTTTAGTACTTAGTAGGGACATAAATACGTTTTATGCTGTAAACTAAAAAGTACTGAATGTTTTTGGACCAAATATTTTTTTAAATATATTTATTGGTGTATATTGTATCCAAAACAGAATCTACCCATTCTAAATGTCCGCCTTTTGCCTTTACACACGCCTTAAGTCGCACTGGCCAATTGTCAATAGCTGCACGAACCTCGTCCATTGAATACTGGCCACAGCTCGAACCAAAACAGGCTTGAGATCCAATGTTGGGGTATCTTTTGTGACAAACCTTGTCCTCTAAAACCGCCCACAATTTGTAATCCAATGGGTTCAAATCTGGACTGCCTGAGGGCCATTCTTCAGAGGAAATGAACACTGGAAAATTGTTTCGAAGCCAGGCCTGGGATGTTTTAGCCTTATGAGCCGGCGCAGAATACTGCTGGAAAGTCCATCGCTGGTTTTGGAACAGGGAATTGGTTAGAGGCTTCATAACAGCTTCCAAAACGGTTTCTGGGTAAACTTTGACCGATGTTTTGACTCCTTGTTCGCAGAAATGCAGGTCAGTGACCCCATCGTAAGAGACACTCTACCAAACCATGACTAAAGCTGGGTGATGACCCTTTTCCACCCTTGGGATCAGTTCAGATGCTTCCTTAGATGACCGCGCATATACTCTATCATTTTGCTTGTTAAATTTTTCCTGAACGGTACGATTTTTTTCATCGGCGAACAAAATTTTTCTGTGCGTTTACATTTTTCAATCCTATTTTTTTTAAAGCTGCAGTCAATAAATGTCCGGTACGTCGTTTGAAAGCCCCAAGTCCCAAGTCTTTTTTAATGATTCGTCTCATGGACTTTTGCGTGATATTCATCTCACGGGCCATGATTTTCTGGTTTCTGAGCGGATTTCTGTGAGTTCTTGATTTAACGGCTTTGATGACATGCGATGTTCGAACAGAGCGTGGGCGGCCCGACCGGTGGCAGTCTTTTACATCTCCAGTCTCCTCAAACGGTTTTATGCATCGGTAGACAAACATGCGGCTAATCCCTAGTGGCCGGAGCATTTTGAAAATATCGCTTTTTTTCATTTCACACTGGAAAAGCGCTATTACAGCGATACGGTTTTCATTATCTGAGCACTCCATGATGAAAGTTGAAACAATTTTAAAATCCCATTACAGACTAACGCTATTGAGGTTAGCTTTCAGAGCCCATATGACATTAACGGGGTATGTTCAGTTCTACTATTGAAATGGGGTGTGTTCTTTGTTGTAACAGTATTTATGTTCCTACTAAGTATACATTTATATAGCCGAAAGGTCATCAGTTTTCGTTTATCCTTAATGTATCTACTGTAAAGGGTATACGATTGGTACTTTTACGTAGTTGTAGCCAAACGAATGACAAATACTCTTAATTTGGGTTTGCAATTTCCTGTAATTTTCATTTACCGGGATACGGCAAATAGTTTTCTCAAATCCCGGAAATCCGTCACATTTTAAAAATTTACGACACATAAATATGCATTTAATAAGTAAAAATAAACCTAACAATTATAAACGTCGTCAAGTTCGGACCGGCTGAACCTTATAGACTACTCCCCCCCCCCCCCACGGTCCATACGCTACTAAAGCGAAAAAATGGTCCGTTTTTTGTGCCCTTTTAGGCCCGTCGCTTATCGCAGCCAAAACCTCAAAAATTGGCTCCATGTTTGGATGATGCGTAGGACATTTTTCTTAATTTGTTGTACCCATATGCACATATAGAAATTATGTTGTCACGATTAAATACAGAACTTTTCGAAACGAAGTCTATTTATCGTCTCATTGAATAGCTTTTGTTTAGATAAAATAGTACCAAGTGGCCGTAATTGTTTACATTCAAGAGATGTTGGCTCAATATTTAGCAGAGGATCAAAAACACATTTATATTTTCCAATAATTTCCATATACACATTGAAATATGTTAAAATGGCTCTCTTCTTTAACAACACCAGAACCAAACGGTCGTATTTGGTATAGTTGGATTGTCTTCAAGGGCTTTAATATTTCAGAGTATTCTGGACAGCTTCCGACGTTGTCCAAGTTATTACTGCCTCCAATTCTAGGTCCATTTTATAAATCTTTTATATTTATGATCTATCATTGACTTCTTTGTACTAGAAAATTTTCTACAAGAGTAAACTTTTTAATCGCCGCTAATACAGAATGTTGTCAAGCTCCAGCGACATTGCTTTGTTGAATTCCTTCAGTACACATTGCTATAATGAACTATATTTTTTATAATAACAATTTTGTAGTTGGATTTTGGATTATGAGATCTGATTGGCTTTTCATGTGCCAGGGCGCCGCAGTAAATTCTTGCGGGACGGGACAATTTTTTAAAAAATCGACCGGGAATCCAGTCAGGTAAACCCGGGATGCCAAGCCGTCTTTTTTGGGGAGTGTAATAAAACTACACAGGAAACTTAGAATGTCTTTGCAGACTAGTATGTACTACCAAAGCATGACTTACCAGATCTGTTGAAATATATGCTTCAAAATATTAAACGTACCTGGAAGTAAATAGAGTTAAATAGAAACGTTAGAACGAACATTTAAGAATATTAGAAGAAATGTAAAAGCAGCAAAAATAAAACAATGCTTAAGCATTTAACTTATGTTGGCAATCATCGAGATATTTATATTAATATAAATTGCTTGCTTTTAAAATCTGTGTAAAAAGTAAAGACAAACGGTCTCGAGCCAGTCAAAATGCCTCACAATGCTCCGTTTCATTTACAAAAATCAGAAAACTGACCTGCTTCAAATTTATTTGATATCATTTCAATGGTAACAGTCTAAACAAGAATAATCCGCAAATATTTTTCTATATAAATGTTTTTTTTTGGGCTCTAAAGTCATTCAAAGCTAGCGATTTTTGTCCAGAATTATTAATATTGTAGTTTTGTTCTAGGGCAGTTGTACGAAAATATACGGTGATCCATCTAGAGGTATTTTTATTCAAAATAAAAAAATACTAACATTCAAATCAAGTGTGGAATCTTTAGCGTTCGAAAGAACATTTTATGCCATTTATTAATTTTTTTTGAATATAATTTCCTTCAAATGTTGGCAACTGTAATATGGAAATGAGCGTTCGGCGAAAAACAAGAAGATCCGCTGTTTTCGACTAAAACTGTGTTCAGTGATAGGACCCATTTGTGGCGCAACGGCAACGTCAATAAACAAAATTGCCGCATTTGGGCTGAAGGGGAACCAGAAGAGGTGCCATTATATCCAGAGACAACTACGGTTTGTTGCGGTTTATGGGCTGGTGCACGCAGAGAAAAGATATGGTTACACTATGGTCGACGCAACAATAATATGTTATCTCCAATAAAAGCATGTTCGTCGCAACCATAGTATTGTTTTTTGAATTTCATTTTGACAATAGTATGATTGCGACAATATTGCTTTTGTTGAAATGTAACAATAGTATTATTGCCAAATTTAGAAATGAAAATATGGTTGTAGCAACCATATAAACATGGTTGGTGCAACAAAAGTATTGTTGTTTAAAATTTACGTTAACAAAAATATGATCACGGCAATCATACAGTATGGTTGTGACTATGAACATAACAAAACAGGTTTTGTAGAGCACACATGTATGTGTGTGCGTATGTTTTTTTGATATACAAAAAAAAACACATACACACGATTCAGTGAATGGTTGCTGGCCATTAAAAAAACAACAACAATCGGAAGGTAGTTCGAGGGATTTTTATTGTGTTTACTTTGTTCGGTGAAATACTCTAATACCGACTGATTCTCGTTTATTTAAAATCTGCCTGCACTTAAGTATATAGCCATTGATCATGGTTTAATCACATTCGTTACTTGGTGTCTACGGATGGTGAAGTAGCATTCACCCCTGCTGGCAACTAAAAGTATTTTTGACCGTTGGAATATATATTTTTGTTTCTTGAATGAAATGTTTAATAAAAACATGGCTTCAATTCTGGCTATGAACTAATAGTAATGCAATTTAATTTAAAAAAACAATTTAATAAAAACCTCTATTTTTGAATAACAACAATAACCAATCCTAATAAATAATTTTGGGGATCATAGTATGGTTGAGTGTGAATCATACTATGTTTGTGGGGATCATAGTATGGTTGCGTGTGAATCATACTATGGTTGTGAGGATCATACTATGGTTGTATGAGAAACATACTATGGTTGTGAGGATCATACTATGGTTGTGGGGATCATAGTATGATTATGTGTGAATCATACTATTGTTGTGAGGATCATAATATTGTTGTGTCACAACCATATACCCAACAATAGTATGATCCTCTTCGAATATTGTCACCCCAACCATTTTATTATTTATAAATTATCGGTTCATATTTTTTCAAAAATGATGGTCGAAACGTAACCATGACCATGCTCGCTATTGCTCTATCATATCGGACTTTTTACTACCTGAAATTGAAGACCGTATTCTTGACGACATTTTGTTTCAACAGGACGGTTCAACTTGCCATGCAGCTGGTCAAACAATGGATCTAGTGAGAGGTAATTTCGAAGAACAGCTAATTTCGCATTTTGAACCGGTGAATTGGCCGCCTAGATCGTGTGATATCACACCTTTAGACTTTTTTTCTTTGGACCTACGGAAAGTCCAAAGTCTATGCTGACAAACCAGCTATGATTCAGGTCTTGGAATCCAACATTACTCGTGTCATTAAAGCCGTACCGGTCGAAATGCTCGAATGGGTCATCCAAAGTTGGACCCTCACAATGGAAACCCTAAGGCGTAGTTATGGCCAACATTTGAAGGAAATTATATTCAAAAAAATTAATGCCATTAATTGTCCTTTCATATGATTAAAAAAGATTCCACACTTGATTTGAATTTTAGTATTTTTTTTATTTTGAAAAAATACCTGTAGATGGATGACCCTATGTTTGTCAAAAACGCAGTTTTAGACGGAATCGAATTGGCTTACAATTTTTGAATAATCAAGGAGTAGTACCAAATTATTTTTTTTTAATTTTGTTAAATCTTATAAGCATTACTTTTTATTAAGTTTTTAAAATATATTTTTTTGTTTAGCTCGTTTGTTTTATTTCGGTCTGTTGCTTTTACACATTGAACAGGGATTAAACCGGCTCAAGACCTCTTGCTTCTATATTTAAATAGAAGACACGTTTTTAACAAAATGGCAAAGTGACATTGATTTTCGTGGCTGCACACTACTTTTATCATGATTTCGGGTCCGTGACAACCCTCTTCAGAAAGCCTTGCTGCAATTGTTGAAAGTAAAACCGAACTCTATAAGGCGAGGCTCTCCACAAACGAATGAGAACTACTGTTGTAAACCTTACTTTTCAAGTTTTCTTCACACAATTGCCCACGAAAAATATTTTTTTTTTGATAAAAATTTACAAAAATTTAAATTTTTCATGGTAAAATAAAAAAATCATAAAATTCGGTGAAATTTGTTTGCCCTATAACTTAGTTTAGACTTTAGAAAAAAACAAAATCTTTACAGATTTTTTTCCAATTGGACTATTAGAAAAAAACGAAATCTTCATCGATTTATTTCCAATTGGACTATTAGAAAAAAAAACAAAATATTCACCGATTTATTTCCAATTCATTTTGATTTTCAGTTTTTAAAAAGTGTCTATAACTAATTTTTTATTTGAAAAATTCTTAATTTTTGGTGCCAAAAACATAAAATACCAAAACAATCAACAACAAAATTCGCCGATTCTTGTTGATTTTGATATTCTAAATCGTCTATAACTAATTTTGTATTCGAAAAATTCCTAATTTTAGATGCCAAAAACAAAATAAAAACAAATTCGGTGACATATTTTTACACAAAAAAATAGATTGGACATTCGTCTATTGGAAAAAAACGAAATATTCGCTGATTTTTTATTTTACTTTTTAAGAAGAGCCAAGATTATGTTTTACTCGTTAGTCAAATATAAATTTGCTTTTACAAGAAAGCCGCGAATGTTACTTAAAAACCGGGAACGTTTTTGAAATTAGCATATCACAATCCATTTAGAATAAAGATTTATTGTATTCTGAAAATTCCTTCTTTTTTCGTCTAGTGCTATTATGGGAAGGGAGCACTGTGTGTCTGTGTTACACTTGTAAAATTAGACCGAAATACACAAACGAGCTATTGACAATGCCAACAAATATGCTTTTGCAACAAATGGCGCCTTTATGAAGTTTTTACTATTGTAAAGAAATAACTACACAGAAATAAATCATTCGATTCAATTGAAATAAAGTATGTACAAGTTCAAAAAAAAATTATTTATGGATATGAAAATATTCGTACATTGTTTATAAAAATATTTCCGACTCTCGCGATTAACAAATTCACTAATTTCCAAAAATTCGGCATACTAATACCGAATACCGAATATACTTTCTTTTTGAGGTGATGAAAAAATTCACATATAAAAAAAATTGTAAGTCGTTTATCGAAACTATTTTCATACTGAGGGAATCATTTACATATTATACTAAATTCCTAGTCAGCTTTGTTGCTGTTGAACATTTCATTCGGTAGAAACCAAAAAATATTTAAACAGCAGTCGAAAAGACTTTTAGCTGCAAGCAAGGGTGAGCACCATCATCAGACCCTAAGCTATGAATGTGCTATAACCATGATCAGCGGCTACACACTTAAGGGCAGGCAGTTTCGCATTTAACGAGAACTGCCGGCAGTAGAGCATTCCACCGAACAAAATTAACACAATAAAAATCCTTTCGCACTGCATACGAGTACATACCAAAAGACAAACACACAGCGCGTGGTCATTATTGAGTAAAATAAAAACATCATATGGAAAGAGATGTGAGCCTTTTGTTGTTCCCATTTCTTAAGTTGCATTGCAATATTTGATAACTAATTTGGCATATTTACGAAATATTTAGTTGAAGTTTAACAAACCAGCATTTTGCTTGCAAATTAAATGCTGTCTTTTATTCTGCGTAGAAATCGCTTCCAATGCGGAGTCTCAGTTAAGGCAGTAATGGGTTTTTCGTGTGCGGCAATTGCTTAAAGAAAACTTAAAAAGTGAGATACCCAATTGTAATTCTCATTCGTTTGGTAAGAACCTGGTCCGAAAGTGTTTAATTTTACTTTCAGGGTTAGCAGGCAGGAAACTTTCTAATTAAGATTACCACGGTAATCATGATAAGGATGACTTAGACTTAGGGTATAAAGGGTATAAAAAGAGTACATGAAATGTACTCGAAATGTACTCTTTTTATACCCTCGGTCGATTTTGCCATTACGAAATACTTATCGGAGACTTTTCTAGCACGATCTTGGCATGATCGTCCGTCCGCGTATTTGCTAAAAACACACCTAGAATACGGAAATTATTCATGTAAATGGCTTAAGGTCATACGCAGTTTGGGATTGTAAATGTGCGAAATCCGCCATGCGGAGAAAAAGTTTCGCTTCAAGGTACGTCTAATGGTACGTCGCGGAAAAAAACACCTTTTGCATCGCTCTCTTAGCGAATCATAATTATTAATGGACATGTGGGATCTCAAATTAAAGCAAATTTTGCTACTGATTCAAATAAAGAGTAATTAGGAAGTTTTGGGTGACATAAGATATGGACGAAAGAGACCAAAAACGAAGCATCTTTTGCGCTTTAGTAGCGTAGAGTCCGAGGAGGATATATAAGGTTCGGCCAGGCCGAACCTAATGACATTTTTACTCGTTCTTAATGTTTTCGGTTGTTTAACACTGAAACTGAAAAGAGAACAAGAATTACGAATTGCCAGTACACAAAAACATCATTAATTTTTACTACAAAAAAAAAAAAAAACTTTAAAATGGGGGGAATGACCAGGCCACGTTCGAAAGATCCAATGAAACCAGTACAACAAAATTAACACCGCACGTTCTAAAGAGCCATCATAAAGGAGAAATGGAAAAGATTCTTTGGAAATGAGACAAAACTCTCTTTTTAAGCCGAATACACAATTCCAAGTTGTACTTAACAACGGCAACAACAACAAAATACAAACACAGTAACAGCCAAAAGAAGAACGCTAACAATGTTTGTTTTTGTTCATTAAGCCATGGCTTAAACCCCATACAACGGGGTATAGTAATAATGAAAGAATACGAAAAAAAAAACGGCCAACAACAACAGCAGCAGCACATTTATTTCTACTTTCCAGTCAAACTACTTTAGGTTCGTTCACCGCGCGCTACTTACACGACACGATCGGTTGAGGAAACAGCACCAGCACCAAGGCAGCGGCACCAACAGCAGCAGCAGCGACGTCGGCAACGGCAGCAGCAACACCGGCTTGAGAATCAAATCTAAATATTATGGCTGGAGTATGAAGACAACAACTTCGCAAACCTTACCATTGCTTGCTGTTGTTTTCGGCGACAGAGGCTTGGAAAAGAAGATAAAGCTGTGCCGTTGAGGTATTACCAATTTTGTTGCTTCGTTGCTTGTAAAAAAAAACGCCAAGCTTACCTCATTTTTTGGTGTTGTTGTGAACTTCCAGGTAAGATTTACACCACCTCAACGGGTCTATTCTTTTAACAATTTGTGTTAGCTATTGTTTCGCTGTTGTTGTTGGCTTCTACGTACCAACATTGTGCCTTATCACCTTAATGGTCATTATAATGACTATGGCCTATAGGTCGTTAAGGCGAAATTTGTTGCGGAAGGGCGGTGGACTCTACAACGAACGGCCAGATGTACCTAGCGTCGCAGACACAGCGAACGTCATGAGAAGAATAATAAAAATAATACAGAAAAAAATACTAAAAAAAGCTTTAAACTTGGCAGACATTAAACATTAACATGACCTATCTTATGTTTGGTAAGTGTAACGACCTTAAAAAGAAACACAAATATGTAATAAATATACAGGGTGGTCCAACTGATGTGGAACAAAAATATCATTGACATCGATAACTATGGTCGACTCGAATTATTAACCGGAGACCCCTAAAACGTGTATATATTATTGAACGTCGTAATAGTGAAAGACGATCTAGCCATGTCAGTTTGAACGTCTAACCGATGACAGTCGAACAATATGCGCGAGGACCTTAAAATGTAGCGTAATGATGGCTTTTACTATGAATTCATACATGGATCTATTATTCAATTTTGGAAGGGAGAAGTTTCGAACGTATGGACCAAAAAAGCCCAAAAACGGTCAAAAGACCATAGTAGCCACTTTCACAACGAGTGCAAATATGGGAAACAATAATTTTAAAAATCTTTTGATTTTCGGCTGAAGCGCACTGCCATTTAAGTGGCTAGGTCCATATGCAAAATTGTAGATCAATATTCAAGGCTATACGTCAACATCAGTCACACCTAATCAGATGAACTGTAGGTTGAGGTCCCAAACAGGTTCACTTCAGCCCACTCGCCCCACTCTTGTCTGAGCCAAAACTCCAAAAGAACTCCATATGTGACAGCGCATAGAGAAAGGGACCTAAGGGTAAAAAATCAATTTTCATTTTTTTCTCTTTTTGATGTGGACAACATCTGAGCATCGAATGAGACCGATCCCAAGACCCAAAAGTGTTCCCTCCCAGAGATTTGCGCGTTTTATGAAAGTGAAGTCGACGATTCTAAGCGCAAATAGAAAGGGACCTAATCTTTAAAATGGTTCTCCTGAACAAAACTTGTTTTTAACCTTAGGTCCCTTTCTATTTTGCGCGTCACATATTTAGATACGTTGCAAAATTTTGTTAAATTTGGGTACACATATTGACTGTGAATCGCCCGTTTTGACTATACGGGACGAATTTTGGGCCACATGATTATGGCTTTTTTTTTTAAGGTAAAAAAAAATGTGGGCTGTCAACAAGTCAAAAAAATCGTTGTTTTTATACCCTCCACCATACACCAGTTTTGTCATTCTGTCTGTAACACCTTGAAATGATCATCGGAGACCCAACAGTACATATATTCTTGATCCTCGTAAAATTCTAAGACGATCTAGCCATGTTGTCCGGCTGTCCCTCTGTTGAAAACAAGATAGAGCCTGCATGAAAACAGCCAGGGAGCTGAAATTTGGCACAAACATGTGTAGTTAACCTAGCATGGTTGTTATTGAAAATAGGCTATATAGCTCTACAGGAAGTTGGTGTTGGAGACCCTCAACCGACACTACCTCATAAAAATCAGTTTTTTATTTGGATATATCCGTCCTGAGAAACTGAGTAAAATCACTGAAATTTTGCAAATAATAATCTCTATATAGGAGCAATCATCTATGTAAAAATGGTTTGGATTGGGCCACCTTTTGTTGTGCCTCCCATACAAACGGCCTTATGGGCTTTGAGAAATTATATGACTATAACTCACCACAAACTTGACCTATCGAAATCAAATTTCACACATCAAGCTTTCTATATACAACACACTTCTACGCTGAATTCGGTTGAGATCGGAAAAGTCCTACTGGTACCTCCCTCATGGGTCTCATGGGCCTTGAAAAATGATATGACAATAACTCACCACACACTTGACCTATAGAGACGAAATTTTCTACATAAAGATTTTTATATAGAACACATATTTGCGCTAAATTCTGTTGAGATCGGAAAATTCCTACTGGTACCTCCCACACAAACGGTCTCATGGGCCTTAAAAAATAATATGACAATAACTCACTACAAACTTGACCTATCGAGATGAAATTTATTACATACAAATTTTTATATAGAACACACCTCTGCGCCAAATGCTGTTGAGATCGGAAAAGTCCTACTGGTGCCTCCTACACAAACGGTCTCATGGGCCTTGAAAAATAATATGACAATAACTTACTACACACTTGACCTATCGAGACGAAATTTTCTACATTAAGATTTTTATATAGAACACACCTCCTACTGGTACCGCCCACACAAACGGTATCATGGGCATTGAGAAACAATATGACTATAACTCACCACAACCTAGACCTATCGAAATGAAATTTTGCACATAAAGATTTCTATATAGAACACACTTCCGCATCAAATTTGGATTTATTTGGGAATCTGGTGGAGGGTATCCAAAGTTCGGCACAACCAAACTTAATATTTTTTACTTGTTTTTTAAAAAAAAATCGTCAAAATCTTCATTTTTGGGAATCGTCACACACAAGTTTGGCAAATTTTACATTAGCAGTTAAATTTATTATTACCCTCGCAAGCTATAAGATTAAAGTTCTTCATGTGTCGTCTGAAATGGGGAATTTAGTCAGCGAAAAATTTATATACACAACACCACTTGTTAGACTTGTCTTTTCCTGATGAAAGACGACTTATCAATACCTATTTTGTGCTGATTATGCCGACCTGTCCTACACGAATTTTCCGAGCCACTCGTATATGTACAATTTTTTGAGTATGAGTAAAAGAAAAAAATGAAAATCAAATTTCAATAAAAGCCATATTTATAAAGAAAGCTAGAACTATTTTTCCTTTCCGCCAAACTTTAGTAAATCTTTCCTACGGCTTGTCGTGCTAAATAGTTCTGAACTTCTCTGCAGAGCGGCTCAAAAAGCAAAAGTTTTTGTTGAGCCACGATATTTTTTTATCTGGTTTGAAGTTAACCTCGGTACACGATGCTGTGTAAAAGTAAGGTGGTTCGGTGCGCTGTTTCCACACAACGCGCTGCTAAGTTTTTTTTCTGACTCGTATAGAACATTGTTTTTAAATTGTCATAACTTCGGACATATTTTAGATAAATTGACTGACGCCCGAAAATCCGCTGGAAAGGTACGTAGTACTTAGGGATTTGTTTCTATATAAAAAATGTTTTTTTAACTTACTTTTACAAAAAAAATTTAAATAACTCCCCCTCAATTTCCTCATTTTGTTTTTCCCCAAACTTAGCTCAATGCGTTTACTTCATATTCCGGAAATAAATTGTGGGATCTAACAAAGTTTAGTATACAAGAACACAAATCACTCTTCGTATTTAACTTAATCGACAAATCTATAATGCAATTTATCTTCACCGCATTTTCTCCTTATTTTTTTATCCCGCTATATTTAGAAATCGTAGTAAATTTTTTGTTGTTTTGCACCACGGTGCAGCAATAACCCCTTTTCCATGGGTATAATGCTTGTTTTTCTACAAAGTCCATCGTCGTTCCAGGTAAATAAAAATCACTGCATGGTGTGGCTGTAATCGTCAATGTTGCACCTTTTATGTGTGGCTGCTAGTGCTGGTTGGTCGGTCGGGCGTCGTAGTCACACAAACTGAGCTGAACTTCACTTTAACAATCAAATAAGAATAGCATTTGCACCAACAAACAACCAAAGTGGCAACAAGTACAGGGTTTTTCAATAGCTACGCTTAAACTTATGAGCCATTTGAGCATTTAAAAGAAGAAACTTCGACTTTAAAGAAAACCTAGGCTTTAACAGAAACCCAGCAAAACTAGGTATTAACAGCAAAACTAGGTTTTAGCAGCAAACCTAGTTTTTAACAGCATGCCTGGGTTTTAACAGCAGACCTGGGTTTTAACAGCAAACCTAGGTTTTAACAGCAAACTTGGTTTTAAAGCAAACCTAGGTTTTAAAGCAAACCTAGGTTTTACCAGGAAACCTATGTTTAGCCGAAAACCTTCAACAGCAAACCCAGTTTTTAACAGCAAACCTAGGTTTTAACAGCAAACCTAGGTTTTAGCAGCAAATCTAGTTTTTAACAACAAACCTGGGTTTTAACAGCAAACCTGGATTTTAACAACAAACCTGGGTTTTAACAGCAAACCTGGATTTTAACAGCAAACCTAGGTTTTAACAACAAACCGAGGTTTTAACAGCAAACCTATGTTTAGCCGAAAACCTACAACAGCGAACCTAGATTTTAACAGTAAACCTAGGTTTTAACAGCAAACCTAGGTTTTAACAGCAAACCTATGTTTTAACGACAACCTGGGTTTTAACAGCAAACCTAGTTTTTAACAGCAAACCTGGGTTTTAACAGCAAACCTAGTTTTTAACAGCAAATCTGGGTTTTAACAGCAAACCTAGGTTTCAACAGCAAACTTTGGGTTTAAAGCAAACCTAGGTTTTAACAGCAAACCTATCTTTTAACAGCAAACCTAGGTTTTACCAGCAAACCTTTGTTTAGCCGAAAACCGTCAACAGCAAGCCTAGGTTTTAACAGCAAGCCTGTTTTAATAGAAACCCTAGGTTTTGACAGAAACCCTAGGTTTTGACAGAAACCCTAGGTTTTGACAGAAACCCTAGGTTTTGACAGAAACCCTAGGTTTTGAAAGAAACCCTAGATTTTGACAGAAACCCTAGGTTTTGACAGAAACCTTAGGTTTTGACAGAAAACCTAGGATTTAACACAAAACTAAAATTTTAACTGAAAACCTAAGTTTCAGCATAAAACCAAGCTATAACATAACACTTTGGATAACATAAATCCTGTGTGTTAACGTAAAACTTAGTTTTGAACATTAATCCTAGGTTCTAACATAGACAAGGTTTCTAACAGATAACTTCGGTTTTAGAAAAAACCCTAGGATTGAACATTACACCTAAGTTTTTATCAACAACCCAAGGTCGTATGCTTTTCGACAAGGAACTCTTTCTTCAATACAAGAGCCTTACGCACAACTAGTTTTGTTTAAATTGTTAACTTCAAACACGTTTAACATAGAACCCTTTGTATCCACTGTCTCCTGTACTTTGTATGCAACACGAGGTGCTACTGCAGCGCATTCATGCAGCACCTCATTTTTATTAAATGTGTTCCACAACAGTCAATCTGGAAATGATGGTCGCTCATGGATGTATGCGTGGCCAAGTGCGTGTGACGGCAGGTCTTTTCAAAGGTGAGTGCGTCCGTGTGCCGCAGAGTGTATACTTTTTAGACCATGCATGGCTAGAGTAGACGTAGTGCAGTAGCTGTAGGTATTGCTCTGGTGGTTGCTATCAATGTCCGTATAATGTTAATGAATCTGTTAGAGCATTTAACGAGGGCATTTCACAGTGGGGCAGCCGAAAGAAAAGATAAACAAAGAGACAACAACTATTTGTACAGATCTTTAAAAACCTCTCCTGTTTTAAATTAAACACGCACACTACAATACGAAAATGACAGAACTTACTGCTTATTGTAACTCCTACACTATTATGACAGAACACTAATTCAACTTCAGCAAATTGTATTGTAGAAAGTATAAACAGCATGTACTCGTTTACAACTTGCTTCCATTTCCATGGGTGGAGTAACTAAAAACAGAATTTTAGTATGAAATGAAAGACATCAGTGGAGGCGGCATCTATTAAATGTGCTTGCTCCAACGGGTCCGGATGCATATGGAGCGTCAATCAGCTAAATTTCTGTAAGGAATTCGTTTTCTTCACAAATATAAACTTGCTTAATGGAACGCAAGCTTTCTGCTGAGTTTTAAGGAATTTTATTTATTGGATTTAAGTTCTTCACCATAATCACCCATTACGCTTTGGAACGTGTAAGTCCTCAACATTTCGATGTCCCAACCGTCCCACTGTTGTTTGGCAGATGTAATGGATTAATTCTTTCGCTTAGTGCGCGCTCTGTTGTGTTTCGTTCCAAGTGACATACCGATGGTAGATATTTCGCCAAACCAAATTGTAAAAGTTAATGGTGGCTAAAATAAAATGCACATTTGTGGCACAATTTATTGCGGTTTTAAAACAATATATGTTGTTTTTAACATGCACACATTCTACTCGTGCAGAAACTAGGTTTCAATAGTACACATATATAGGTTGCAAACGAACACAGATTACAAAAGGTTTAATAATACCCATGGGATTAAGCAGACTCACAGGTTTTAACGGAACACCTAGGTTTTAATAAAAAACCTAGGTATAATAGAAAGCCTAGGTTTAAAAGGAAACATTGGATTTTACAGAAAACCTAAATTGTAGCAGAAAAACCCAGGTTTTAACAGAAAACTTAGGTTGAAATAGAACAATTTAGGTTATAGAAGAAAACCTTGGTTTTTAACAGAACCCATAGGTGTTCACAGAAATTTTAGCCGTAAACAGAAAACTAAAGTTTTAACAGAAAACCTATGTTTTAACAGAAAACCTATGTTTTAACAAAAGACCTAGGTTTTAACAGAAAACCTAGGTTTTAACAGAAAACCTAGGTTTTAACAGAAAAAGTTTTAACAGATAACCTAGGTTTTAACAGAAAACCTAGGTTTTAACAGAAAACCTTGGTTTTAACAGAAAACCTAGGTTTTAACAGAAAACCTAGGTTTTAACAGAAAACCTAGGATTTAACAGAAAACCTAGGTTTTAACAGAACACCCAGAAAACCTAGTTTTAACAGAAAACTAACTAGGGTTAATAATAAACCTTAGAAATCAGCAGATACTTATGTCTTAACAGAAAACCTAGGTTTAACAGAAAACTTAGATTTAACTAAAAACCTAGGTTTAACTGAAAACCTAGGTTTAACTGAAAACCTAGGTTAAACAGAACAAATAGGATTTAAAATAAACCCCCAGTTCTAACACAATATCCAGTTTTTAACTGAAAATCCATGTTTTAAGAGAAAACCTAGGTTTGTTAACAGAACACCTAAGTTTGTTAACAGAACACCTAGGTTTTAACAGAACCCACAGGTGTTAACATAATACCTAGGTATATTAACAGAACACCAAAAACTTTATCTTCGACGTCTTGTAAGTGTCCGAACCGAAAACCGACATTCCCGTTATTATGTCCAAACCCGAAAGTCGGCTTCGTGTCGGGTTTTCCGGTTTTTTTGTCGAATGTAAAATCAAAGAAACTTTACAGTTTCACGTACGGAATACATTAGTTTGCTAGCTTAGTCTTTCTTTAAGGGTACCGATAAACTCAAGATAAATCACCATTTGATGCACTTCAACAATACAATATCTGTCTATCCATCCACCTGCTGTCTATTTAAAGCTTGTAATCAAACTAAAAATTGCAATTGAAAGACGAATTGAAAAGACGCTAATTAAATTGGGGAAAATTGGTTTAGTTTTAAATATAATTTTTATTTTAAATATAAATTAATATTAAATTTAAATATCCCACATTCTGATATGCATCCGATTAAATATTTCTGACTCTCGAAATATTTTGTTTGTACAAAGGTCGGAGGCTTTTCACTTTTAATAAAATCGATTAAAATTACGATATTACTTCCACACATATGTTCATCCGATTTTACGTATTTACCCAGCAAACCAAACGTCGAGAATTCGGTCAGAAATCTGTACGACAAGCGGCAAAATGTTCCGATTTCTTACCGAGTTCGTAACGAAAAACATATGAGAGGGTTGACAAAAATTCTGAACTACTTCTCTGAAAAAAAATCGTCAGACAAATCGAACAGAATTCGTAACGATTTCGGTAAGAATTATCGATAGAGCTCAGATATTGTTCAGAATTGGGTAGCTCTTGAAGGCATATATAACATCTGCCTTTATGCAATTTGACACTGTTCTTTACGATCGATCATTAATCAGATCAGATAAAAATGGGTCATACCATTAGTCTATTAATTTCAATTTCAATCAAATTTGGTACCCATATAAATATTATAAAACTCATTGTTGGTCGGTTTGAAGCTACGTCATGTCTTAATGGTACAATCGTTCTTACGGAAATTTGGTACTTATGAGGACGACGACCATGAAGAAAATTTTTGGTCTGTGGGCGTGACAAAAGGCGATTTTATCAAAGATATGATAAAATTCATAACTTTCTGTTGAATTTAAATCGCAGAGGTTTTTTAACTTGCTGTCACCCGAATATATATACAAATCCAGATCTTAACTGCAATATTGCATATCAAAGCTGGGTATGCGAAAGACCTTTGCTGGCACTAAACAATAGTGTTGTTGCCAACATTAACCATCTTATTCTCAATAAAGTGGATGGGTAAGTCTAACAAACAAACTTTTTTACTTTTTAAAAAAAACCCGAAAATTGGTGTTTTTATAACACGGTTTCGAAAAAAAAACCCCAAATTCCGGTTTTCTGAAAAACCACGGGTTTCTCTACATCTCTACATCTGATGCGTCGTCAGGTTGCCCAAACATATTAGCAGCGTTATCGCCTTCAAACTCAACATCATCGTAATCATGATTTTGTTTATACAAATGCTGACAAATCATAGATCAGCTATCCTGATATCTCACAGTATTTCGCAGTGTCATGTCCCAATCTGACTAGCATATACTAACTTCGGAGTCAAACTTTTATTTTAAGATGAAAGTTCTTGTAAGTTCTTGTAAATGTATTTTTCGATGTCTCATGTTTTATCTTACTGATGACTTTAATCCACTGACCGCTTATTAAAGCGTTGAAAGTCACAAGAGATAAAGAAAATTGTGTATATTCCACGGGATGTGGTTGCATACAAACACAGTAAGTTTACTAAAACTCTAATTTAATCTGAATAAAATTTCATTTATCTTGAAAATTAGTTTAAATCCATAGAAAACACTTTACTTTTGGAATACATAAACATTCATGTTTATCATCCCAATAAAAAAATACTTGAGATAAATAAAAAACGAGAAGGGACCAAGGGACCTTGTCGCATACAAAAGAGTTAAGGGCTTTCAATCGCCAGTATATGACAATCGAAACACACAGTCTCTTCCATGCACCCAACTGAAAAGCAATCAATAAATTTCATTTTAAACTAAAACAAAGATTTCAAATTCATTGCAAGCTCAATGAATAGGTTTTCTTGTGTGCAGTGACAGTTTTCACCAAATGCCATGAGTGAACAAAAAAATATTAAAAAACAATAAAATATCACAATTATAAAGATTCAAGTCCACCTACTTTCTACCATATACACTGAGAAGAAAAATAACCTTATATAAGGTTAACTTAACCATAAATAAACTTGATTTGGAGTCTGCGTTATAAAAGGTTAATTTCAAAATTTTTTGTTGACTGATATTTAACAATAATAATGGTTAATTTAACTATTCTATGGTTGAATTTTTTAACCATGAAAATGGTTAATTTTAAAATAATTATTATTGTTTTAAAAATGCATTGTTCAGTTTTTTAACCATTAAAATTGTTATTATTAAAATAATAATTGTTGTTTTAACAATGCGTTGTTTTTAACCATGATAATTGTTAATATTAAAATTTCATGGTTAATTTATTGAAACAATACATGATCAATTTAACAATGAAATTGTTAATATTATAAACTATGCAGATTATTATAGAAATCATTTTTATTGTTAAGTTAACTAATTATTGGTTACCTCATTTAACCAGAAATAAAGTTGCTGTTTCAATTTTTAATTTTAAATTAACCTACTAATTATGTTTTTGTGTTGTTTACATGTATTCGTTCTTTTTTCATTATTATGACAAATTGGTGAAATATATTGGCTACGGTTGCCAGGCAGACTGTACAGCTGTTTCTAAACCTGCCAACATTTTACTTCAGCAGTCTTTGGCAACGATTACTTAAGTAAAATTAAATGACTTATACGGGAGTCCCATTATGATTAATGAGAATTACCCTTTGCGTATAGTCTTCGAACTGTGCGAAAAGCAATCTTCATTGCGCTATGAAGATTAAACAGCTAGCATTTGCATTTGGTGGTGGTTTTTTTAAAGAGCAAGAAAAATTGTCTTATGATCTTTCTCACAATTACAAACGTTCAGCACGAAGGAAGAAAGGAAAAAGTGTGGGGAGGACAGTCGCAATCGTTGCAACTTCGTGTAACTTAATTCTGAACTTCGTCCAACACAAAGCAGATCAAAAACTTCGATACAACAGAACCGAATGATCTTTAAATTTTTGTTTATGTCGCACATTTTTCTGCCTCTCTCTTTAAAAATCCAACCTTATATAATGTTGACTCAACTATTTTGTATGCACATTTGACCTAATATAACGTTATTTTGTCTTCATTATCAAACATTTACCATGAAAATTTTAACCAGATACAAGGTTGAAAAATTCGTATTCTCGGCTCAGTGTAGAATTGTGATTGCCACCCATATAGCCTATTCGAATGTAATGACTCCGAGAATTGATTTGAAACTTCCTGACAATGGGTTAACTTAAGTTTAAGACAACACCATGTTAATTTGTACTTAAAGTTTAAAGCAGCAACTTTTACTGTAGTTAGCTTTCATATCCACTGGTTAACAATCTGTTTGTCTGGTATAAATTTTAAATCTACTCTTTTTTTTAACTAAGACCTCTCATATTGGCTGACGGCAACCCTTACAGCCAGGATATTGAATATTTCTCACCATGAAATGTCGCAAAGGCAATATTTGAAAAATAAAATGTAAAGATACTCTGGAATAAAGTTGACATTTTAAGTGCTATTTTTAACAGCCATTCCGTTGTTGCACTTTTTGTGTCCTCTTTTTGTTGCCAATATTGTGACGATGAGAAAACGATACAAGATGAAAGAAAAACATTGCAACAACTCAATATCGATGCTAGCTAGCGAGTAAAAAAAGTAGAAGTGCAGACAAAAAAAAGGAGGGTCGCTAAGTAAGTTGTCTAGGTTTCGAATGTTAAAGATGTGATCTATTTGCAAGTGTAGCATGTGACAAAAGTTAAAAGCCCCAGCATGATATATCCTTTGAAATCTTGGAGGAACTAATCTCCTTGTAGTAATCAGCAGATAAGCATATTCCCAAAACGATATTTGGCTGAGTAAAACTTGTAATACTGATACCAACAGCGATGATAGTAAGATTTTCTAGAGCTCGTCAGTCCTCTGCAAGCAGCTTTTGTGGAAATGTTTTGTAGATTAAATCGGTGTCGACATATTGTCGCTGATTTTTGGCCATTTAAAAAAACTCATCGATAGAATTTTTTAACGATGTTTGAACCGATTTCCAACACAATGTTATTCTACGCACAATATACAGTGCTAGGCGATTGAAGTGTTACCAACGTCACGTTGGCAATACTTGCAACCCGATAGTGACAGCTATGTCAAATTCAAACCACTGACAGGTGTTTTTATTGTTCATAAGCTAGCACAAGCATTTGTATCAAAGTTCGATAGAACAAAAGTTATTTGAAAAGGAATTCAAACGTCGTGGAGTGATTGAGTTATATTTTGCTGAAAAAATCGCAACCAGCTTTTGTTCGTGAGTTGAGCCATCTGATAGCGACTAGAATCATAATAATGTTACCGGCAGCATTGCCAAACGATAATTCTGAAATAATTAGGAAAGTGGAGAAAGGCTAGACTTTAACAAATTCCACGTCGTAGTGGTAATCAAATTACCACAGAACTGAAAATATCCCAGCAAAACATCCGACGCAAATTCCAAAACGAGCCCAAGGTAAATCCTCACAAGTTCCAGAAGGCCCACGATCTTATACAAAGCAAAGAAAAGTAAGATTCGAAAGAGCAAAGGAGTTGGTACGCTTGCACAAACGGAGCAAATTTTGACAAACATTGTGTTCTCTAATGAAATTTTCCTATTGGTCAATAACTTGTACTGTTTACTTAACTAACGGCATTGACGAACATTTGATCCAACGAAGGGCCACCCGAAGTATTGCTACAGCCAGCTCTGACCACCGACGGACGCTGTCCAATAGTACGACTCATTATCGTGAAGTGGTTTTGGAAGTTGCTCTAAAGCCGTGGGCACGCAAACATTTCGGTAGTAGACCATGGACGTTCTAGTAACACTCGTGCAAACCAAGAATGGTCAAAAAACCATTTTCCAAACTTTATTTCGTCCACACAATGCCTTTCGAATTCGCCAAATGCAAGCCTGATGGACTGTTCCATCTGGGCCGTTTTTTATGCCAGTAAAAATAAAAGTACGCGCTAGCCATTGTCCCACATGGTCCACATTTTTGAAATGTTTAAAAGCCATAGTCAAGACAACAGATGGCCACACAAGCTAAATTAAATGGATTTTGAAATTTTAATTAGTTTCGCAGATTTTATAATTTGTACCAATAAAAATGATTTCTTACAAAAAAAAAATATGGTCGTTTGACAAAGTAACACTTCAATCGACTCAGCCTGTAGATAAAATCAGTTGTAAATGGTTTCAGGCTACAAAAATTCGCGTTTAATGTCATAGCTGGCAATCAATACACTTGTATCCAACTTTAAGTCACTTCAAATAATTGGTAATAACAATTAAATTATTTCCCGTAGACCTAAAGAGAGAGAAAGGGGGGTTTTCTAAAAAAGAAGATACTTCTCCGCCCAATGTATTAGTGCCCAGCGACTGCGGCCTAAGAAAATTTAAGGTAACGAACACATTCTCTTACGGAACCCATGGTACGACGACGAGTGTAAAAAGTTAAAAAAAAAACAAAGAATGCTGCCCATAACGCAAGGCTACAGGGTGTAGCAACAAGAGCTGCGTGGCAGGTTATCGGTTGGTTAGAAAATAGAAATATTCGTGGGCGCTCGCAGTAGGGGCCTACCGAGGTTCTAGTGGAAAGAAATGGTCCAGCAAAGACCTACGGACACAAGATCGAAGTGCTGGGACCACACACCTTATTGTGGACAAAGACCTTTTAAGGTTGAGTATAGCTATTTAAGTAAGTGCCTATTATTTGCCACCACAGGCGGTTGCAACAACCAATTATTTTCACTTGAATTAAGTAGTAGAAACGAATAGTCATTAACCTCACCCATATTATTAAAGCTTATGGTATTTCCCAACGAATTTGCATAAAAATTGTTTATTTTCGAACAAAGTGTGGACCGAACTGATTAAAAACTGCCCTTTTCTCTGTGTATAAATACAAAGCTAATTTTCTTCAAATGGAAAGAATATCCCTCATTTATCAGACTAGCGTCGTTTTATTTTTGTGGCAGCTTAACTATACGACGTAGTTTGCTTGATAGCTTTGTTCAAATGATAGATGGCTGAGTGAGGGTAAGTGAAAATGTGCTCTTCCTTTTTGGAAATAAAGAAAGGCATAGACAGACATTCAGCCGGTTCGAATCTTATACATATTTTATAATGGAGCGTACAAAGGATTCCAAAGGCTTTTAAGGGACTTTGAGCGATGACATTTTAATATGGACAAATACTGAATACTGGTAAATCAAGCCAAGGGCGGAAATTTTGTTTAAAAAGAAAAGAGTTTGATCTTTTGGTCAAGCTCTAATTGTGGATCCTATGGCCACTCCGACAAAGCCCTTCAAAGCGATTTAGAGGCGTCTGTACCTAAGTAGCCAACGCAAAAACCATTTAAAGACGTTACAAATGGCATACCCAAATATCCCTGGTATAGGGTATAATGACTGATTGCATAGTGTAAAGAAGAACATTTAAAATGGCAGTGGAACGTACAAAAAAGACCGCCATTTTTGCACTTCTTCTATATGCACACTTTAATGATTAAATGTTGCGCAAGTTCATCGCTGTTGTTCTTTACGTTCGATATGTTGCTCCAGTCTCAGCGATGATGCCAAGCGTGGCAGACAAAATGAAATTGATGGGCACTACGACGATTACGACGACTACAACGGCAGGGATGAGGATGTAAATCAATACATTTCATACGTTCAAGGTATGGAAAGGTTAACAATGCCTTAGCTGGTACTGATGGTGATGGTGAAGATGCCGATGACAACGGAGCGCTGATAATGGCTATAACCAGCGACTAACACCCGTCGATGTCTCTAACGGAAATCACTGGAAACAATGTTAACAGTTTTTCCTTTTTTATTAAAAACTTTGTGGGATTTTCTTTGATGCACCGGGGCGGGGCAACATGTTATGCATACTCCAGTAGTTCTGCACAACGTGTAACCACTTAGCAAAATGAGAGTGACGTTGAATGGGGTGGAAAAGGGAAGAATTTAATACACAAAAACTCCAAACTTTACACATGCAATGTAGGCGCAGACAGTGGCGAGGTTAAACTCTATTGAAAGCGGGAAAAGTATAAGAAAAAAAAAACAAATCCATATCAGTTTGACGGCTCTCTATCTCGAAAATTTCAAGTTTTTGTGCTGAAATTTAAATACACGGCGCCCAACGCGGCAATGCACTAAATGGTGTATAACCAGAATGTTATTCCTGGAAATCTCCAAAATTATACTTAGTAGGGACATAGATACTGTTACACACGTTTTATGCTGTAAAATAAAAAGTACTGAATGTTTTTGGACCAAATATTTTTTAAAAATATATTTATTGATGTATATTGTATCCAAAAAGAATCTTCATATTCTAAATGTCCGCCTTTTGCCTTGACACACGCCTTAAGTCGCAATAGCTGCACAAACCTCGTCCATTGGAAAATTGGCCACTGCTCGAACCAAAGCAGTCTTAAGAGATCCAATGTTGGGGTATCTTTTGTGACAAACCTTGTCCTCTAAAACCGTCCAAAAAGAATCTTCATATTCTAAATGTCCGCCTTTTGCCTTTACACGCGCCTTAAGTCTCAATAGCTGCACAAACCTCGTCCATTGGAAAATTGGCCACAGCTCGAACCAAAGCCGTCTTAAGAGATCCAATGTTGGGGTATATTTTGTGACAAACCTTGTACCCTAAAACCGTTCACAATTTGTAATCCAATGGGTTCAAATCTGGACTGCCTGAGGGCCATTCTTCAGAGGAAATGAACGCTGGCAAATTGTTTCTAAGCCAGGCCTGGGGCGTTTTAGCCTTATGGGCCGGCGCAGAATCCTGCTGGAAAGTCCATGGCTGGTCTTGGAACAGGGAATTGTTAAGAGGCTTCATAACAGCTTCCAAAACGGTTTCTGGGTAAACTTTGGCCGATGTTTTGACTCCTTGTTCGCAGAAATGCAGATCAGTGACCCCATCGTAAGAGACACCCCACCAAGCCATGGCTGAAGCTGGGTGATGACCCTTTTCCACCCTTGGGATCAGTTTAGATGCTTCTCTATCATTTTGCTTGTTAAATTTTTCCTAAACGGTAAAAATTTTGTCATCGGTAAACAAAGATTTTCTGTGCAAGTTATCAGCGTGCTTCATCAAAAGACGTTTGCATTTTTCAATCCTATTTTTTTTAAGCTGCAGTCAATAAATGTCCGGTACGCCGTTTGAAAGCCCCAAGTCCCATGTCCTTTTTAATGATTCGACTCATGGACTTTTGCGTGATATTCATCTCACGGGCCATGATTTTCTGTTTTCGGAGTGGATTTCTGTGAATTCTTGATTTAACGGCTTTGATGACATGCGGTGTTCGAACAGAGTGTGGGACCGTTGGCGGTCTTTTACATCTCCATCGGTAGACGAACATGCGGATAATCCCTAGTGGCCGGAGCGTTTTGAAAGTATCATTTTTTTTTCATTTACACTTGAAAAGCGATATTACAGCGATACGGTTCTCATTATCTGAGCACTTCATGATGAAAGTTGAAACAATTTTAAAATCCCGTTACAGACTAACGCTATTGAGGTTAGCTTTCAAACCCCCATATGACATCAACGGGGTATGTTCAGTCCTACTATTGAAATGGGGGTGTTCAATGTTGTTACGTACAGTATTTATGTGCCTACTTAATATGGTACCTGGTCACTTTTCCGCTGGCGAGTCGCACAGCGGATTTTGAACCGGTGGCTTCTTTAGCGCATTTTGCCAAATGCTGAGCAAATCTCCATTCCACTTAATGGTGAGCGATACAACGACATGGTAAACCAATTTTGGCATCCAGAGATAGAAGGCAGGGACGTGGTTTGGCAAACCATGCCACACATCCCAATCGACATTTGATGTAATCGTAATATCAGTTGCCTTGGCGAAGATAATTTGCTACTGCCAACTTGCAACATGACGCCGTTAGACTTTGTTCATGGGTTAGCTTGAAGGATCGATACTAAGCGAACAAACCACTTACGAATCGAGCAAGACAATTAGAGTCTAGGAAAATTGGGTTGACATGATACGATCCAAGGCAACCAAAGCCAGGTGACGAAATCACATGAATGGAATTGTGTTCCAACAATGGGAATGGTTGCTTTTTAAAACGAACCTACAACTTGCCGACAAAAATTACGAGGGTTGCTCTATATACTTCTGGCCTAGGCAACACTAAGTGTTCCCTGGCGCCATCTGACATTTCCATTGGAAAGTTTGACGTTTTTAAGCATAAGCGTAAGACCATCATTTGTGTTGGGGTACAGTGACTTGAAAAAATCAATTGGCCAAAAAATGGAATTAACTCGTGAACATTTTCGTGCGATTGTTTTTAACAACTTTCGACGTGAATTAATTCACAAGAGTGAATTAATGAACATACGGGTAAATCTTAGTATGGCAATGAAGCACCATCCTATAGCATTGTGAAAAACTGGCCTAATGAATTCAATCGTGGCCGACGCTCGCTCAAAGACGAAGGTCCTCCAAAAACGGCCGTTGTGCCAGAGAACATTAATGCCGTGCGTCAACTGATAATGCAAGATCGTCATGTGGCATACCGTAAGATGGTCATTCGTAAGATACATTCGATATTGCTGGTGTTCACATTGAATCCCGCACAATTTGGCAATCGCTCACAAAAAGGCTCGTGACGATGACTAATTTTGAAATAGTACGATCACGGTGCTTCAAAAGGCGTTTATAAGATCGACACAGGTGACGAATCATGCATCTATGGGTATGAGCCCGAAACAAAACAGCAATCGACCGTGTGGGTCTTCGAAGACGAGCCAAATCAAACGAAAGTTGTTCGTGGAAGAAGCACTTCGAAGCAAATGGTCGCCAGTTTCTTCGGCAAAACTGGTCATGTGGCGACTGTTCCACTTTCACAATTTGTCTGTCTGAAGTCTTCGGAGAAATTCGAAAAACGAACAAGAGAAAAGGAATAATTGTGCGAGCTCTCACACATCGGCTTAAACCAGCGCCTTTTTGACCTGCCAAAACGTCGATTGGTCATCTGCCGTAGAGAGCTGACTTGGCACCAAATGACTTCTTTTTATTCCCGCACATTAAAAGCGTGGTCAAAGATATTCGTCGCCAAAAGATGCTGTTGAAGCGTTCAAAACCCATGTTTTGGAGGTGTCTCAATCGGAGTGGAAAAAGTGATTCGACAATTGGTTTGAGCGCATGCAAAAGTGTATAAATCATGCTGGAGAATACTTTGAAAAACAATAAAACCATTTTTGATGAAATGAAATATTTGCATTCTCATCTTTAGGGCAGAAGTAATTGTTATTATTTTTCGAACAATTACTTTTTATAAATTATTAGCATACATACGATTTCGTTCCGACGTTGGGCGCCATTATCAACTACATTCCTGCTCCGATCTTATTTTTTTTAATACAATTTCGCTACATTCTAACCATGGTTTTTCGCGCCGACAGTTCATACTCGCTGTGAAACAAACCAGAAAAAACGTTGTTTTTCACCTTCTGTCAACATTAAATAAATTGAAAATTTAGTTTGCTCCCCTACAACTCAACAACCCTACAAATATAACCGCAGATGAGTTAAACACCGCAATGACAATTTAAAAATGTTGTTTCACATCTGTATGAAGAGGCACCTCCCCGCCGCCCATTCAAAACAACCAACGGTGAATCTGACATTTAGTCTTGGACTGAGGTTTGTTTTTCAGTGTCGTTCTGTTCAATCGAGCTATCGCCGTTTCTCTCACCGTTGTTCATTCAAACGCTAAATTGCTATAATTGAATTCAATTTCAAGTTGATGAATTTTGCTTTGCGGTAACTGCCAGTCGGGTTTTGACAAATGAACAAACAAAAATTAGGGGTCATCCGGCGAGTGCATGGGGTATGGGAAGGATTTATTTCAATGCGTTCACTTGTTCATTCAAATGACCTGTTCTGAGAATTGTTTGGCAGCCAGTCTCTATAATATATACAGTCAATGACACCGCCACATATGGGGCCTTCATGACATAACCGGTAGCACAATCTGGAATTATTGTTTGGGAAATATTCCTCGAAAACCATCGGTCATAATCGCCACTTTGTGTGTACAGTACGGCAAGAAACTTTAAAACGTTTTCGGACGAAAATGTCGCTCTATAATTTTAAAAATATATATAAGTATAGCAGAATATATAGCATTGCCAGTTAACTGAGGTTTTTCCGTTTAGGAAAACGAGTCAGTTAACTGAGGATTATTCCCGTTTAGAAAAACTTTGAGTAACTGAGGATTTTTTTCCGTTTAGGAAAAAGTGTCAGTTAACTGAGTATTTTTTCCGTTTAGGAAAAAGTGTCAGTGAACTGAGGATTTTTTTTCCGTTTAGGAAAAATTGTCAGTTAACTGAGGATTTTTTCCGTTTAGGAAAAATTGTCAGTTAACTGAGGATTTTTTCCGTTTAGGAAAAATTGTCAGTTAACTGAGGATTTTTTCCGTTTAGGAAAAATTGTCAGTTAACTGAGGATTTTTTCCGTTTAGGAAAAATTGTCAGTTAACTGAGGATTTTTTCCGTTTAGGAAAAATTGTCAGTTAACTGAGGATTTTTTCCGTTTAGGAAAAATTGTCAGTTAACTGAGGATTTTTTCCGTTTAGGAAAAATTCTCAGTTAACTGAGGATTTTTTCCGTTTAGGAAAAATTCTCAGTTAACTGAGGATTTTTTCCGTTTAGGAAAAATTCTCAGTTAACTGAGGATTTTTTCCGTTTAGGAAAAATTCTCAGTTAACTGAGGATTTTTTCCGTTTAGGAAAAATTCTCAGTTAACTGAGGATTTTTTCCGTTTTGGAAAAATTCTCAGTTAACTGAGGATTTTTTCCGTTTAGGAAAAATTCTCAGTTAACTGAGGATTTTTTCCGTTTAGGAAAAAGTGTCAGTTAACTGAGGATTTTTTCCGTTTAGGAAAAATTGTCAGTTAACTGAGGATTTTTTCCGTTTAGGAAAAATTGTCAGTTAACTGAGGATTTTTTCCGTTTAGGAAAAATTGTCAGTTAACTGAGGATTTTTTCCGTTTAGCAAAAATTGTCAGTTAACTTAGGATTTTTTCCGTTTAGGAAAAATTGTCAGTTAACTGAGGATTTTTTCCGTTTAGGAAAAATTGTCGGTTAATTGAAGATTTTTTCCGTTTAGGAAAAATTCTCAGTTAACTGAGGATTTTTTCCGTTTAGGAAAAATTCTCAGTCAACTAAGTTTAACCCATTGCGATCAAAGTTCACTTAAACCAAATATATTAGACTGGCCTCATAATAAATTCTTAAAATTTTTCAGCTTTACATAGTTATAAGATGGACTGAAAAATAATTTTATACTGCTCTGGAGACAGCAATATCTGCTGATATAAGTCGTTCCATATAAAGTGACAGTCGACAAACTCCTGCGAGACGAATAACTAAAAGTTTGAATTTCTATATTGAAGATATATTTATTTGCTTTGCAAGCTTTTGATATCGAGGTATAATTGACACCACTGGATATCTATATAAAGAACTTCGCTGTGACCTAAAGGACCTCGACCGTTTCGCTATATTCAACGGAATGCACCATATTTGTGTATTTGTCCACATCCTCAGCAATTGCTGGTGTTCCAATAAACACGTAATTTACTTGCAGCTTAATTCAATATGAGTTCAATACAATGATAAAATAAATAATTTTAAATTGCATTTGAGCACAGGAGGCAAAACACATTTAACACAATCAGGACACACTCCCATAAAACTTGAATCCTCCGAGGAAAAATTGAGTTGGCGGACTGACACAGTTCAGCAAAGTAAGTTTTTTTTCCAAACATTACATTAAGCCACTCTTGGATGCAGCGATGCATTCGTTATCACTGCCTGTCCTTAGGGATGGGTGTTGGGTGAACCATTTGCCGTCCTACCGCCAGTTTAAAACCGTCGCGCTGGCCCTATGCGCGAATACAGTTGGTGTTATCAGCATTAATGCAGATGTTTGTGTGTTCATTGAAAAAGCGTAGGTTCATCGAACACGTTCAGTTTTATTGAATTTTACGAGTATGCCATGCTACAGCAGGAACATCACAGAAAGGAGGAACGAAAGTATAAGGAAGAGAACCATTAAAATCGTTTCAGATCCGTTGCGTTGGAAATTCCAACTGAAATTCCTACAGATATGCCAATTTGCATGTATGGCAGACGGCAGCGGATTTTACATTTAGTAGAAAAGTAAATTGAAGTTGAGGAGTTTGAAATGTCGGCGCTCGTCTTTTTCAGGTCCAATGCACATTAGAGCTTACCTTCTGACGTCGTCAGGCTTTTCAGAAGGCCTTTATTGAACTTGAAGAATTATCCCGCTCGCATCCATATGACGCTTCTCTCCAAAAATCAGCCAGAAGGCCTTGTAATTTTTTGTCTACTCATTCGTAAGTGCACTTTTTGAGAAGGACACCAAGAAAAGCCTTCAAATTTTTAATGATCCCTAGTGAAGGCAGCACAATAAGCTTTTGTTACAGCAATGGGCAGTGGAGATTCGAGTTTTTACGACCCAACATTTCAAACTGGACGGAAGGGACGTCCTCGAACGGAGTGGCATAGTCAAGAACCACGGTGACAGTCCTATCGTTGGGCTTGTTCCGGTTAAGGCCGCGACTTTTACCTGTCGTAATGGGGTGTAAAGCAAGTGTTGTGCTGTGATGTTTGCCGAATCCAAGCTGATGATCAGCACAAGTAAAGTGTTCGGTCAGGCTGGGGAGGAGCAGTGCCTCAAGCGTCTTTGCTACTGGAGAAAGCAACGACATCGTCCTGTACGTTTTTCCTTTGCTTGCGTCTTTGCCTGGCTTCAGTAGAGGTACCACTCTGCCCATTTTCCAGGCATCGGAAAGTAAGTGAGTGGCTAATGACAGTTTGAGCACTTCAGTCATGTACTCTACTCCCAAGTGCTTTATCATCAGCATTGATAGTACGTCAGGAAACAGCGCTTTTGATGACTTTGCCCTGCGGATGACCTTGGCAACTTCGCCAACGGTATATCGTGGTGGTGCCTCTTCGGCTCGGAGAGAGCGGTTACGACGCTATTTTCTCCTTTTTGCCTCTCTGGGTGCTTAATAAAAATTCGGTTATAATAACTCCCGCACCGCTTCGGATCTGTCACTGTTTTGTCCCCGAAGGCTGTCTGATCATCCTTTGTCCCAGGTTTGGAGAGCGATTTGAAAGTTGTCCACATTTTATCGATTCCGGAACCTTAGTTGCACTGCTTTAAGTCATCTAGCCATTAGTTCCGCTTGTATTCGTTTACCAATCTACTGATCTCAAAGTTGAGATCCCTGATTCAAGGGACTGTAGGGTTGGAACGACGAATGTCATTGCACTCATCTGAGCGTTCCGCTGCCTCTGCTGGGAAAATTGGTTTGGAAATTTGGGAAAAACTGTAAACAACCACGGGGAAATTATATCGGTGCTATTTCGACTTGCGGCGGAAGGAAAGCATTTTAAGTTTTTTTTCTCTTACAATGCTGAGATTTACCCATCAATGGTTCAAGGGTATTGACAGCCTGAAAATAATGCTCAATTTCGTAGTTAACGAAATTAAAGTGTTCTCATAGCAGTTGTGGTTTATTTGTGTTCGCCATGTAGAAATAATTTATTCGCCGCATACTCTTGGAATTTAAATTCGTTGCAATGGGGCAAAGTATGTCAGTCGATATTGAGATGCCGACGCGTATTGCAGTTCCACCAGCAGTGCAACTGGAATGTTTCCAAGTTTCTGATGATGGGGCAGTTGGACTGGTGCAGGCGGCTGAGTCTCCGCGCTAAGTGGCCATTACTTTGAACTAGATGTCATCATCTTTAATTAAATTAAAACGATCACTTGGCGGAACTTTGTCTCTTGCCCTCCCCTTACAATAATCAAGTTTGCAGTTGATTTGTTTCATTTGTTAGTTTACATATTGCGGGCTATAATTATGTCAGAGTCCAAAGTGTCTAGCTAGGCATTGACTGGCATATGGGTCGTGCACTTTGATTGAAGTCTTCAGATAGGACAGCCCCAAAAATGTTATGCAAATGTATCGAATATCAGAGGTTTAGAATTGCATTTGGCTAAGCGTTTTCAGTGTGCCACTTTAACACAAGTGATTGACTTGGCTCATTGAAACTAAAAGTGTTTATTTGTCCGTCCGTCTGTCCATCTATTTTTGTGACGACTACATAAAGTAAAACTACAGTGGATGGATGGATGGGACGACCAAGCCCATATATACTATATTGTCGCAATTTGCTAGTGTCGCTGTTGCTGCTGTTACTGTCGATGTCATTCATTCTCCAAAAACAATTATATCGTCGTTCGAAACAATATCGTCATACAATATCATTTGCCAAATAACACCATAATTACATTACTCGAAGCCATCGTCGTCCTCACATACATTTCGATGTGTCATAGATTGACTTGAGTCTACTGGCAGCAACCTTTGGCAAACACATGGCATTGTTGCTCTGCACCTTCTTCCATAAGGCAGTGTTGTCCGCCAACCCACTGCATTTAGTCAGTCAGTCAGCCAGCCAGTCTGTCCGTTCGTCCGTCGGTGGTCTTGAGTGTTCAGTTAACAAAAAAAAATACGTAGAAAACTAATACACACCCTATGTTGCCTCGTCGTCTACTTCAAATGATTTGCATTGGTGTATGTCACACGGTCGTGGTGCGAAAAGTGCGCTTATGGCCAAAAGGCCCTGAAATATATTTGACTTGTTGTCATTCGGTTGTGACACATAAAATAAAAGTGTCACTAATCAAAGTTGGTAGATTTCAGAAATATTCCCGGAATTAGTTGGTATAGAAGTTTCCCGCTTGTTTCCTTATGGGATTTTAAAGAACTCTTTGTGTACTCTTACCATACTAGGTAAGAGGCTATATAACGGGTGATCAATCTAGAGGT
This sequence comes from Hydrotaea diabolus, assembly GCA_963513945.1. Lineage (NCBI taxonomy): Eukaryota > Metazoa > Arthropoda > Insecta > Diptera > Muscidae > Hydrotaea > Hydrotaea diabolus. Next base: position 13,392,145 of record OY740716.1, on the reverse strand, counting down.
ATTTTTTTCAATAGCGGGTTTTCACAGATTAGGAGTTGTGTTAAACATTATTTTTTTTCAGTATTGTTTGCCACTTCATCATGGAAAAACTTACCCGGCGAAAACTACGATCCCACGACAGCCGGTTCTACGCACCGGATCCACCTGAAGCACCAATTCTTCGGCCAAGGGCTGTCACTGCGGTACGGTTTGCCGCTACAACAACAACAATCATTAAAAATTGGACCCTCATGGAATGGATACCCGGAGGCGAAGTTGATTTTTTTTATTTGAAAATTATAACTCTGGAGTGATCACTTGTTATTATTAGGTACAGAATTTTTTCCAAAGCTGCCTAAGGAATATAACATAAAAACATATTGCCACACCCCCTACTGAAACTGGCCACACTAATGTACTCGTACCCACATCACTATTCACTCGATCTAACCAAAAATCACAGCTTAAGAATTTAGTTAGAAGGTAATATTGGTGGCATAAAACTTGGATTCATTGCCACGCCTCTTCAAGGACGTCCCGCACAAATGTTTCAGTGCGGATAAGAATCCAAATTTTTTGTCATACACGGCATTAAATTCGCTTAAGTTGTGAACACCGTTATAATTTAATAACGACTTTGTATAAGCACATGAAAAAGTGGCTGTCACGCCCCGTTCTGGTACCGCCCACTTAAATTTACATTTCGCCTACTTTTCGTATTCTTCTGGTATCTGTCATACTAATCACGCGATGTAACTAAAAATCAATACTTAAAAATTTAGATAAAAACTACACATGGCGGCAAAAACTGAACTCCTAACCACGCCCCTTTAGGAAGCTTCCAAAAAAATGACTGTTTCAGAGCAGATGAAAACCTACATAACTTAGCAACCAATGCATAAAATTTGCTTAAATTGCGAAGTCCATAGTAGATTAATAACGGCTTTGTACTCGCCAATGAAAAAAGAGGTTGATACTCCCCATTATGATACCTCTGGTGCAAACGAAACATTCCGCCTACTTTAGGTATTCGCAAAGTCCAACGCCACTATAAGACACCTCAAACAGGGTGTATCCAGCTTATGTTCAACATCTTCAGAAAATTCTGCAATATGTATAAGTACAGGTTAATAACGCCACCAAGGGCCACGACATAGACATTGTCCGAAGGACAGAACGAGATGTAACCGCAGCCTTTTCAAAAATTGAGGACAAATAAAATGGTTAATGTAGAATAAGATCAAAATTATGCTGGCTATAGACCACGAGGAAAGCCGAAATAGTGTCAGCTGGCACCTGCCACGTTGAGATCATAGAGAAATTTGTATACCTCGAAGACGCCATTAAGCAAACGAATGAGGTTAACACTGAAATAGGTGCTACTTTGGGCCCGGTAGACTGCTAAAGAGCAGGTTTATACTCCCATTATCCGTGCCGACTTATGTGAACTATTGTCTGCAGATGAAGTTGTTTGGGAGTTTCGAAAGAACAAATCTCCGCGCCCGCTGCGTGGAAAATTGTCCTGGAATGTATCACGGCAGTTATTTAGTTAAGAGCATCCAGATAAAACAAATGCGCTGGCTGGGACATGTCAGACCAATGGCAAACACTACAGCCAGAAAGGCGTTAGACTAGAACTAACACTGCCAGCGCAGTTAGAACAGACTGAGACTAAGGTGGAGAGATCAAGTGTAAGAGGATGGGGGGTTGATAACACTGTGCGACAGCCACAATCGGTTTGGGATGAAACCACCGGGGAAAGTTATATCGGTCAAAAAAAGGTCATACGTGTCCCAGCGTTTCGTTGGGTCTGATCTAGGAATCGAGATATATCGATTTGAAGTTAGTAAGTATCGTATAGGGGAATTTGTCACGTTTTTGTCTCTTTTGTTTGACATAACTTGAGAACCACTCGTCCGATTTAGCTGAAATAAATTTTAAAAAACCAAGAATTACAATTCCCTTAATCTGTTCCGTTTTACCGTTTTGGATTTTTTATGAATTAAAAAAAAAAAATTTTAATTTTTAGGCAAAAATAATTTTTTTTTTTCATACATTTATTTATAATTGCGAAACTGTTGCTTAAGTAGGAAAACGGTTTAAGAACAGATTAGAGGAATTGTAATTCTTAATTTTTCTAAATTTGTTTCAGCTAAATCGGACGAGTGGTTCTCGAGTTATGTCAAACAAAAGAGCCTAAAACGTGACAAATTCCCCTATACGATACTTACTAACTTCAAATCGATATATCTCGATTCCTAGATGAGACCCAGCGAAACGCTGGAACACGTATGAATTTTTTTTTACCAATATAACTTTCCCCGGTGGTTTCATTCCAAACCGATCACTGACCCTTACCATTTGTCGCAGAGTGTAATTTGATATTGGTAATTGTAGGAAGCACGCACAAGACCGAAATGATTATAAGTTAAGTATTCAGCAGACCCTGTGCAACAACAAAATTGAGGTGCCAGGTTTTGTAAGTTTTTTAAAAATTGTCCATAAAGAGACAAGGGGGGGACCTTCTCTCAAATCGATGAGCAGAACGCCATTCAATTCTTGTACTCCCTAATCGGGACCGGCTGTTTAACGCCGTCTTCGAAAAGCTAATCGATTTTTTGAAAAAGTTTTTACATGGCTTAGAGATACTTCTCTTATTCATTAGATCGCTGGCATTGACGAGGTGGAAACTCACCGCCGAACATTGTTAGAAGTTTTTACCCGGGGTTAAACCTAGGTGTACTGGCATGACAGTCGAGCAGACTTCCATCGCACCATGGCGGCCCACATTTTTTAACATTAAGTTACCTTTATCCAATACGAAATCGGTTTTTGGCATTTTAAAAAAGTTACTTGATATTCAATAGCTTCAATTGCCAGTTCTCTACTCACTTGCTTTGTATTGAGATCATCTAAAAACGCTTACCTAAAAAGAAAAAGAGAATAACGACGGTTCATTAATGTTCGAAAATAATACGAGCATATAAAAATACTTTAAAGAAAATAGACAACGAAATTGTCAACAATTTTTTGTTTATGAATATTTAAGTGGTGTTGTGACTTTGGAAACTCATAAAATATAAAATTTTACAGCACATCTCAATTCATTTAAGCGTAATTTACTACTTTTTGCAGAAGACAAGTGCCCACCGTCAAGCAGGATGAAGCATTAATGTGTGCATGGATGAATGGTATATATCCTATACGAAAGAATCCTAAAAGTAGGCTATAGAATAATTTTAAAATGAATTTACGCCTTGGCAGCCTTCGTTCGTTGAGAATAAACGAAACAAAGAAATAAATGTAAACAAAATTAAAATTTTATTAAAGCATTAAACATTTAACAGGATGTTTTCCTTTTTTGTAGTTTGTCGAATGTGTGAGATCGACCCGAACGTAGACGCCTGCGTCTGGCTGCCTAGCCCACTGACATGAAAGGAATTAGAGATGTTTTCAAGCAGAAACGAAATACAGGTGCAGAGATTAAATTTAAATATTAAAAAGCCCAAGAGTAGGCACGAGAAGCACACACACACATGACAATGCTGTATATTAAGTACACGAATGACGCATTGGCAGAGCAGGCGATACTACACGACTCTAGGATTTGCCGAATTTCCAAAATTTTCAAATAAAACAGGTTAGCAAGTTTCAGTCGGTGGACTCGACTTATAAATGTAGACCCTCGCCTATATAGTGTTGTACAACTTAACTACTTGAAAGAGGCGTGACAAAACTTCCGATTGGCGGCACTTTACAAGCTTAAGGTGTAACTTTGGCAAAACTTCAATTGGCATTATAAAATATAAAAAATCCAAACACATACTAAGAAGTCCATGTAAAAATATAGCCCATCTTGGGGGCGCTTTAAAACGCTAAAAAATATAGCCTACTTTAAGGTGTAACTTTAGCAAAACTTCAATTGGCATTAAAAAGTATAACCTTCAAAAGCTGTAATTAAGCAACTTCACTGTATTTGCAGACGATTTTCTTTGCTTCTCTAGAATTATGACGCATATCTCTTCAATGACGAGCTGCCGTCGCTGACAAAGCCATCATTAGCCATTGTGTTCCGTCTTTAGCAATGGGAAAAATTCCCAGCCATATATACATCATGGCTTATAGTCAGAGCTGCTCGGTCTTTGTAGTTACATGTACACCTACTTATTCTGAGGCAGCTCTAGGCTAAGTTCAATGGTATTTCAAAGTGCCAAAGTGTGAAAATCCAAACAGCTTTGAATCGTTTTATGGCAAAGAGGCTTTTCAATGAATTCCATGCCAGGCGATTTTTTCTTCTTCTTTTTTGCTCCATCAACTTTGCTTTGGTCGTTTTCGTTTTCTTTACTTAGTTTATTTACAATTCGCTTTTTATGGCTGTTGTAAAGGAAAATATTTGTACGTCACAACCTAGGAGTACCTATAGCTGGTTTTGTATTTTTCTTCTTGTTCGCTGGATAGTTATTTTTTTCCGCCGACATTATCAAAACAAACAATGACTTGTTTACCCTCATTATGGCAAAAAAAAAACCTGAACGACAGACGTCGGGTGATTGCGTGGAGACCTACTCACAGCGAAACTAACCGAACTGGGGGAGGGGGTCATGGGGTTGTGTGGGCTTTAGGAGGATTTAAAACGCATTGCGGACTTTTGGCCTATTTTTCCGTATTTGTGGAACTCTTCAGTTTAGAGCAGTTTTCAGAGCATAGGCGCCTAAAAGGCGACTACAAATTCTGCAAAAAAAAAAATTTTCAAATTCATAAGGTCGTGCGCGCCTTAATTATTTATATTAATGAGCAAATAACAGTAAGGGAAGATTATTTTAGTAATACGAAGTCTGCGATAATATAATCAAGTTTTTTTTTATTAAATAAAGTCAGTTTAATAAAAACCCACAACTTTAATAAGATAAGCATAGGCCAGTCTAAGTTTAAGTTTCTTTTGTAGAATTAAAACCAGCAAGGAAAGTCGCAAGTCGAGCGAGACCTTGTACATGATACCCTTACCACACGCTTTAGATTCCATAGTCTTGACATATGTTTTTCCTGTATGTAATACAACGCGACAAATTGAATTATATTAAACTCTGGTAAAATGTCCAGCTTTTAGGTGGGTTAGACCCACAATCGAGAGGTACCCCCCGAACTATGTCATTACTTGGACCGATTTCTCCCAATTTTAATACCAACAGAAAACAAAAATAATCTGAATTTTCGCGGGATCAGTTAATATTTGCAACGTTGACATTGATTATAAGAATAGATTGACGGACAATACTTAATCGTTTTAGAAAACAAGTAAAAACAAGTAAAGTCGGTCGTGGCCAACTATGAGATACGCAACGCCACTCTTCTATTTAGGGGATTTAGCACCTCTTTATGAAGTTTGAGCAAGTCCGGACTACGAGTAAATATGTAAGAATTGTTTATTTGTAACTCAAAACGTAAGTTATATTCTGGCATTAGAGCTGCAGAATATCAAATCGGGAGGAACCTTTTTAGGGCTACTCGAAAACAAGAACCGATATTGTCACAGGACAAATGTCAAATGTCACAGGACATGAGTGTTGGTCGATCGTAACGCTTCATAATAAATTTGATAAGAATCGGGAGCAATCGGGTGTAATTTGTGGATTTTAGAGCTGCAGAACCTCAAATCGAGAACATGCATCAATATAGTCCAAATAGATATATGTGGTTTTCTGCATACGCTTTATGCGACATCTAGTCGAAATCGTGCGTGAAATGTGGCTTAATGCTGTAGGTTCTGAAACCGGGAAGGACCTTTGTATGGGACCCATACGAAAATATGACTTATGTCCATAGTTTGTGTGTAATTTGTGACTTCTAGAGCTGCATGACCTCAAATCGGTAAGGAGCTTTGTGTGGACTTGAATCGAAAGAGTGAATTACTCTACATGCAGATTACATCAGATTTGTTGTTGTTTGTTCTATGGGGAAGAAAACAGCAGGTCAATGAAGTTAAAGCAAACACATCACCGTGTGGTAGACGCACGTTTCGCCGTTGGTGTGGGACGGCTCATCGATACCATATATGTGCGCTGCCGACAAGGCTTCGACTCATTCCTTGATTTTGCACATGAGAATGACCAAGTGGAAAATTAATATAATTTAATTTGTCATTGAGCCCATAAGGCTCAAACGTCCCAGGCCTGGATTCGAAACAATTTGACAGCGTTCATTTCCTCTGAAGAATGGCCCTCAGGCAGTCCAGATTTGTACCCATTGGATTACAAATTGTGGACGGTTTTAGAGGACTAGGTTCTTGCGAACCTCGATGTAAATAAATCCCCGGGCCCGGATGGTATTTCGGCACTTGTCTTAAGTAAGTGCTCGTCGACGCCAGCCCGTCCATTACGCAACCTTTTTAACCTCGCTTACCGTGCGGGAGTTTTTCAAGCGTGTTGGAAGGTTGCGAACGTCCAGCCGATCCCTAAAAAGGGTGCAGCCAATAATCCTGCGAATTATCGGCCAATTGCGATTTGCTCTGCGCTCTCCAAGGTAATGGAGAGCATGGTTAACCACCATCTTGTGAGGTATTTAGAGACCAACGACTTGCTGAGTGATCGACAGTATGGCTTCCGTAGAAACCGCTCTACGGGAGACCTGTTGGCGTTCTTGTCGGAGCGTTGGAGTCGGTCTATCCACCAGTTTGGTGAGAGTAAGGTCGTGGCTCTAGATATCTCCAAGGCCTTTGATAGAGTCTGGCACGGTGCACTCATATCAAAGCTGATCGCTTTTGGAGTCGGTAATACGTTTGCTCGGTTTATATCGAGCTTTCTTAGAGATCGCACTATTAGAGTTGTTGTAAATGGGTTCTCATCCAACACACATAGGCTGACCGCAGGAGTACCACAGGGCTCTGTCCTTTCTCCCTCTTTATTTCTTATTTTCATTGACGATCTATTGGGTCAGACCGTGAATCCAACCTACTCTTTCGCAGATGATAGTAACCTCTGTCATTCATATTCATTCGACCGTAGGCCGAGTCTTCAACATATTGAGGACAAAAGGCGAATTATGGATGAGACACTTGGCCGGGATCTACTGGCCATTTCCGAATGGGGTCAAGTGAATAGAGTAGATTTTAATGCACGTAAGACACAGTGCTGCTTGTTGTCTCGCAAGCGATTCGCTGACCCAACAATATCGTCAATTTCTATCGATGGTACGGATATTGAACAATCAGAAGCTCTTGATGTTCTGGGCATGAAAATACAATGTGACGCTCGTTGGGCGAGACATGTATTCGAAGTGTCGAAAGAAGCACTCAAGTGCATAGGCTTTTAAAGCGGTGCAAGAAATATTTCACTCCTTCTGATCTTTTCAATATCTATACAACTTAAATCAGACCAAAGATGGAATACAACTCCCATATATGGGCAGGTGCTCCAAAATCATCCTTGGAGCTACTTGACCGTGTTCAAAGGAGAGCGATGGTGCTGATAGGTGACAGTAGGGTATCCAACTCTATTGTTTCCCTTGAGCATCGTCGGAATGTGGGTTGCGTGACGCTGTTCTATCGTTACTTTCATGGTGTGTGTTCATCAGACATCCGTCGCCTTATTCCTGACGTGAGGATGTTCGGCAGGGATACGCGACTTTCTAGGAATTCACACCCGTTTGTTATCGATTGGCCAGTTGACCGCACTATACACTACAGATCAAATTCGTTTTTCGCTCGTACAGTCCGTATGTGGAATCGACTTCCGGCAAATGTATTTCCCTCTAATAGCGACAACCAGAAGTTCAAGGCAAGCGTCAATAATCATTACTCCCTCTTTCCCCCATCCGGCCCATTACTTTCCACTCGCCAATGCAATGCACCGCATGTATAGGGGGCATCCCCTGAGTGTTTGTTATTTAAAAAAAATACATGTCCCTACTAAGTATAAAAACAACTGATTTATTTTTGGTTTTGTTTATTCCAAAGAACAAAGAACCCCATTATTTATAAAACACGATTTAATGTAGCTGATCGCCCAGGTTGTCTGCGCGCTAGGGCATCCTACGTATCAACACAATTTTTGCAGAACTTGTTGACGGCCTCTGGCTCGATTTCGTGAATAGATGCAATTTATTTGCCTTTAGGGCTTGCAACGAGTTAAGCTAAAACTCAGTAAATTAGCACGAAGATGGCTTTAGGTCACTAGCTGTTTGAGACTGAATATAGGTGATATAAGTTACGGGCAACAAATGCTTCCTTGTAACGGTAGCTCAGAAAAGATTAACTTTTTGAGTATTTGCTCAATGGTGGAAGTTATTTAAGGTTCGTCGACGTCTTTGCTTTTCTTTTCAAAAAAAAATTAAAAATACGCAGCCTACTTTTGCGCGTTGTACGCGTATAAACTAAGTTTAGCCAAGCTTCAGGCGTGTCATTCGATATGTTGAGCAACTAAAACAATCTATGGAATTTCCTTTGGGTACGAAGGATTATTAAAAGAAAGTATCAAAATAAATTCCCCTAGAGATCGGCAGCAGCGTACTAATCGAATTCCAACTTATTACACATTGATTGAATTGCTATGCTATCAAGTGTCTGCTTTCAATAAAAAACTAATTACTCAGTGCTGCACTGAAGAAAAGCATAGGAAAAACTCTGCATGCAGAAAGGAATAGCATAGCCCTTTTATACTCATCGGTGTATAGGAAGACTCTGAACAAGATAAATCAATACCGTAGACTTTATTTATATCGGTGTCTGTAACTGATGGCACTAGAGGCAGTGGTGATGATGGCAATGACGTCAAAATCTCAACTAACCGATGAAAAGTATCCCAAGGATACGTTTGTGGCTCGTACGTATCCCAAGGATACGTAGGAGGTGGTACAAGCAAAATCCAACAGGTACATTCAGCGTTCGATGGATGTCGCGGTAGCAAATATTAGCTAAAGTTGCGAAAAAGTTTATATTTTTTATTACAAAGCGTCCCGTCTCCACCTTCTCTTAGACTCTTTGGTTGTATGTCCTTCCAGCCGAGTCCTTTGTCCATGTTCCTGCTGATAAATCATCGGGGAACGCACCGCTGTCCAAGGGAAAATGTATTACACTACAAATAGCTTTTTAAATTCAATATGCTTTGCTTTGACTAGCCGCAGGCTATGATACCAAGCACACACACACATACACTCATACACACGCACACACTCACTGTCCTGACTGATGGAATTGTCGAGTCTGTAATGGAATAATAACCAATGGTACGACGAAGGGAATCCTTAGAAACAAACAAGTGAAAAAACTTAAAGTCGGACGTGGTGGACTATGAAATACCCTACACCACTCTGATAATTAGAAGATTAAGCTCCTCCATCTGAAGTTGTTTATCTGTCGCTTATAACGTACTATACGATCTTTGAGCAAGATTGGGTAACATTTGTGGCTACTAGAACTACGGGACCTCAAATCAGGAAGGACCTCCGTATGGGCGCAATTCGAAACCATGAACCAGTAAGGTGCGATTTTACAGGACATGGGTTCTTCTCGCTCGTAGCGCTTTGAATATGAAAATATGAACCTATGTGGTCCTGTTTCAGTTCATAAATGGTTGCTCGCAACGTACCATACAAAATTTAAGCGTGACCGGGTGTAATTTGTGGTTTACAGAGATGCATGCATGACCTCGAATCGGGAAGATTCTTTGTCTGAAAGCTATTCCAAAAAAAAATAATTCACCAGCGATAGGCATTGGTCACTTGTAATACTCTATGTGAAACTTGGTCGAAATCGGATGCAATGTGTGGCTTTTAGAGCTGTAGGTTTTTAAATTGGAAGAAAAACACCTACGTATGATATACAAATTTGGACTGATGCGGACCAATTTAAATAGGGTTCGTTCTTGAGCCAATCTTGAAGACTGACCAAGTTTCACCGAAATCGGAACTTCGTGTGGGACCATTTCGTAAATGTGGACTCATATAATCCAATTTCTATGCAAAATTTAGTCGGAATCGGGTTTAATACGTGGCTTAAGCTGTAGGTTCTGAAATCGGGATGAACCTATGTATGATATCAAAATATTGACCGATGTGGACCAATTTCAATAGGTTCGCTATTGTCCCAAACTTCAAAATTGAATTAAGTTTCATCAGAATCGGTTCATAATTAGGACCTTTACTTTGATTACAACGTTAGATGGACAGGCGGACGGACGGAGGAACGAACGGACGTACATCGCCCAATGGAATCAGATAGTGTTTCCAAGTCGATCGTTATACTTGGGTGTATCTGCATAACTTGAAGGTGTTGCAAGCATTAGCACTGAGTCATAATACCCTGTACCACAGTGTGGTGTATAAAAATCGTTGTTTTGTCCTATTTTATACCAGATCCATGATGGAGAATTTTTAAGATTTGGCTCGGCCTCTTTTACACGCGGTTATCATTTCTAGTCAGATGTTGTAGTACCCTCTACCATAGTAAACTTTTGCATTGTAAAATGTTTTTAATTACCATTTTTTATCGATTGGCCGGTTGACCGCACTATACACTACAGATTAAATTCGTTTTTCGCCCGTATGTGGAATCGACTTCCGGCGAATGTATTTCCCACCAACTACGACATCCAGAATTTCAAGTCAAATGTCAACAAACATTACTCCCTCTTCCCCCTTGAACTCCCTTACGTCCCACTCGCTAACGCAATGCATCGCATGTAAAGGGGAAAACCCCTGAGTGTTGGTCAAAAAAAAAAAAAAAAAAAAAAAAAAATTCTTAAATGATCTAGTCGTATCCGCCTGGCTGTAGAAAGCAAACTACAGGTCGCACTTTTGAAGCTAGATAGCTGAAATTTCGAAGAATCATTCCTTGATCAGAAAGGTTGGCATTGAAAAAGGCCAGTTTGGTAAAGAGTTAAAAAGGTTCCCTCACAAGGACCGGTTCAACCTTTGGGAAAATCAACAATCCCAAACTTAAAGACCCAATATCTCATGAACTAATTGAGATATAATGTTGGCATAGATCGAAACACATTCTGCACCGATAGTAATAATATTTTAACAGGATAAAACCAGTGCCCAGGCAATTATTGTAAAATATGTTCTGGTAAAATTCGAAAAGGGGCACCGGCCGCACAACCCTCAACTTAAAAAGATAATATCGCATGAATCTATAGAGCTACGACGGTGATATTTTGAGCATGTTATGTTGGCATGGTTCGAAACACATCCTAAACAAGTTGGCGGTACCACGCCGCCTTTTCAAAATCGCATTTATCGCCAAAGTAATGGTCCGATCGTTATAAAATGTTAGTCGAATGAAATTAATGACTGTGGAAATATAATAAACTATATTATGGTCCAACTGGGCGTGGAACCGCCCACACAACCCTCAAATTCAAGAACTTCTAGAGATATGATGATGACATTTGGAACAAATAATATTGGAATGGTTCGAAACACATCCTTAATAAAAGTGGGCGGTAGCACGCCCTCTTTTAAAAATCGCATTACCGGCCTTAGACTGATCGTTATAAATTTTAAATATAATGCAATCAATGCGAAGCATATTATTATAGATTATATTGCACGCAGAAAAAAAGTATGGTTGGGATGACAATATTCGAAGGGCATCATACTATTGTTAGGTATATGGTTGTGGCACAACAATTTTATGATCCTCACAACAATAGCATGATTCACACACAACCATACTATGATCCTCACAACAATAGTATGATTCACACACAACCATACTATGATCCTCAGGACCATAGTATGATTCACACTCAACCATACTATAATCCCCACAACCATATTATGATCCTCACAATAATAGTATGTTTGACATACAACAATAGTATGAATCTAACAACCATAATATGGGCCACAAGCAACCATAGTATGATCCCACCCAACCATAATATGGCCCTCAAAATTATTTATTAGGATTGGTTTACGTTGTTAACAATAGAGATTTTTAATAAGTAAAAAATTTAAAATTACATAAAACTTTAAATGATGGGAGTGTTTATTAAACAGTCGAGGAAATCCATTTAAAAAAACGTAAGCGTTTTTATTAAAAATATTTCAGTTAAACAAATCCAAATCAGTTTGTTTGGAAAATTTAAATTTCCATTATTATTTCATAAGATTCGTAACAATAAAATTGTTGTAAAACCCATATTCAAGTTAAGAAAAATTACAATCATACAGTATGATTGCTATAATCTTATTGTTGTTAACATAAAACCCAAAAAAACAATACTTTTGTTGCACCAGCCATATTTATATTGTTGCTACAACCATAGTTTCATTTTTAAATTTGGCAATACTACTATTGTTACATTTCAACAATATTAATATTGTCGCAATCATACTATTGTCAACATGAAACTAAAAAAACAATACTATGGTTGCGACTAAGATACTATTATTGCAGAGAACATATTATTGTTGCCGTGACCATATAATAACCATATTTTTTTCTTTGCGTGTGTATTCAAATTCGTTACATTCTAAGACGATCTCGGACATGTTCGTCAGTCCGAGTGTCCATTGGAAAGATAAGTGTGGGCCGAACGAATTGACTTAGGATGTTGCATGATGATGGCTGATGGTCATAAGTTGATTGGGATAGAAAATGGGCAATATCGCCCAAGGGTGGAAAAGGTTTGCCTTTAAAGGACTAGAGCTACCTCAGAAAAAAGTAAAAATTTTTTCTATTCATATTTGTTTGTGGGTGAACAATAGCTAAAATGGGCACTGTTAGTCGGAACGAACTTAACATGTCAAAAAGGACATAGTTGCTAGACATTTAGGCTCATGTGGACCAAAAAACGTCCTGTCTGGTCAAAAAGGGCGATTGACAATCAATATGGGCAAATGGGTACTCAAAGTACAGCAAAATTTGCTTTAAATGCGAATCTAATTAACTTTCAGATTAAGGATTGACATATGGGGTGAAGGGGACTAAAACGAAATCTGGGCATAGTGGAGGGTTTATAGAGTCGGCCTGGCTGAACTAAATGCGGTTTTTACTTTTTTTTATGAAATATGGTGGGCCGATTTGTAAGGACAAAAATATGTCGATATTGTGCCATTTTTAGACAGCTTTTGACATGAGGGAAAAGTTCCACCGCGACATATCAAAAAAATCATTTTTGAGACGCCCATGTTTGAATTTTTTGACTTTTTCACAACTTTTATTTTTCAGGTTTTTTTAGTAAGTAAAAAAAATATTTTTTTTAAATATTAGCTTTTCAAGGTCTTATACAAATATACATTGCCACATACAACACAATATAACATAGAGGGCGGTTCGGAAACTTCTTAGCCTAGCACAAAAAGCGCGGTATAAACAGAAACAAGTTAAGTGTTTTGGAAACTTTCATCTCTGCTATGAACACATGTTAAATTTTGTTTCTATCTGGCAACTCATTTATACAGAAACAGGTGTTCACAAAAGCCGCATCCGCGATTTTTTTACAACGGAAAAATTAGAAATGCGTGGTGTCATTAAATATTTACATAAAAAAGGTTTATCGGGACAAGAAATTCATAATGATATGGTGAATGTGTTAGGTGAAAGTGCTCCTTCATATGCAACAGTAAAAAATTGGGTTGCTGAATTTTAACGTGGTCGTACAAGCATTGAAGATGAACCACGTAGTGGACGTCCAAAAACAGCAACAACAACAGAAATTGTAGCCAAAGTGCATGATATGGTATTAAATGATCGATGATAAAAGTGCGTGAAATAGCTAATATCATGGGCATCTCAAATGATCGAGTCAATTTAATTTTGCATGAAGAACTACAGATGAAAAGCTTTCTGCAAGATGGGTGCCGCACTTGTTAACAATCGACCAAAAACGCATAAGAATGAACATTTCTCAAGCTTGTTTGGATCGTTTTCAGCGAAATAAAATGGATTTTAAGCGTCGTTTCATAACTGTTGATGAGACATGGATCCACCACTATACTCCAGAGACAAAAGAACAATCCAAACAATGGACTGAAGCTGGAGGAAGTGCCCCAAAGAAGGCAAAAACAATTCAATCGGCTGGTAAGGTTATAACAACGGTTTTTTGGGACTTCAAAGGTATTTTATTGATTGACTATCTGTAAAAGGGTAAAACAATAAATTCAGAGTACTATTGCAATCTTTTAGATCAATTAAATGTACAAATTCGAGAAAAACGTCCTGGCTTACAACACAAAAAAATAATTTTTCATCAAGACAACGCACCAGCGCACAAGAGTGTTTTAACAATGGCTAAAATCAACGAATTAAAGTACGAGTTGCTTGACCACCCACCTTATTCTCCTGATTTAGCTCCCAGTGACTTTTACCTGTTCCCAAATCTAAAAAAAATCCTTGCTGGCAAGCGCTTTACTCAAATGAAGATGCAATTACAGTTGTAAACCACTATTTTGAAGACCTTGAGGAAAACTATTTTAATCAAGGGATAGAATTGCTAGATAAGCGTTGGACTAAGTGTATTGAAGTTTCAGGAGATTATATTGGAAAATAAAAATATTTTTGAAAAACTAACTATTCTCTTTCATTGATAGGCTAAGAATTTTCCGAACCGCCCGTATGGGCGCGTGAGTATACGACTGATTCGATTCTCTACGAAAATAAAAGTTGAGACCTCAAAATATTAAAATGATTTTTTTTTAATATTTCGCAGTGGATTTTTTTTTCTCATGCCAAAAGCTGTCGCATAATCGATGGCACAATGACGATTGCTAAATCGACCAACCTTTTTATGGATGCACAAGGTTTCCAAATCACTGTTATAGTAATATCAACAAGATATTACTGAATACTGGCTCTAGAAATGTCAAATGGCACGTTGACAGCGAACAATAAGATTTGTGCATTACGACAACCTCCGAGAGCCAACATCTCATGGCGAAGTCAATATAAATGTGAAGTATTTTGCTGCGTTTAATGAAATTGAAAGGCCTTGAGCTACAGAAGGACTAACCTCGAAGCAGCTGGGCACAGAACAGTTTTGCACAAAAAGAGGACTATGGAAGAAGTTACTGGGAACACTTTTGCGTTAAGGGAGGACTATGTTTGGAGAAACTTGACTATGTTTGCGAAAATCTTTTCAAATTTGCGTTTAAGCAACAAGAGATCTACTGTTTCCTCTAACTGGAAAACCGAAACGACAATAATCAACATAACATTAAACCACGCTACTCATATGCTTTGGAGTATCACTGGGTGCATTACAAAAACAGCTTGATGAGTAAATCCTGCGCAGGATTCTTTCTGGAAAACAAAGCCATAATGTCCTTAAAACTGTAATAGAGAATGTAAAAAATGTCTGTACGTGTGTGTGTTTTCAAATGACGTCAAATGGTAAGAAACTCCAAGTGGGTAAGAATTTTCGCCAGTAGTCGCGCCACATTACTTTTGATGGAGGGGTGTCGTCTACAACCCCCTTTTCCACCAAACCGGAATAAACTTGTGTTAATGGCACACATTCCGGTGTTGAAGGGAATGCAAATAAATGTGCTGTGAATAAAACGGGTAATACGTGTCTCTGAGGGTCTAAGATTGTGATTATTTGTTTGTTCATTTATTTGCATAGACATACACGCACATGACTAAATTTACCCAGTGAACAAAATCTATGAAATCAAAACGTTGGGCGAAAATTCTGAAATTTTCTCGTACTAAAAAATCGTCAGTAGGACAGTCTGTCAATATAAGAGGAATTGTCTGCTTGTGCCCGCATTCTTCGGCAATAATATTTTGCATATGCAGAATCAAGCATTGTTTCGTATACTTTTCGTATATGAAGCACCCATGTAACCATATTTATTAATGGATGCTTTTATTGGCTTAGGAGCCAATTTTGCAGACCCTTGGGTCCTTCAAAAAACGAAATCTGAACTGGGGATCGTAATGAAGTTTGCGTACCCTTACGTCCATATTAACTCATTTTGGCCATACTGGCCGCTATTGTGTTCCGGATATAAGCATATGTGACAGAGACTAGAGAAAGGGAACTAAGGGTAAAAAAATCAATTTTAATTTTTTTTTTTTGATGTGGACAACATCTGAGCATCGAATGAGACCGATCCCATGCCCCAAAAGTGTTCTCTCCCAGAGATATGCGCGTTTTATGAAAGTGAAGTCGACGATTCTAAGCGCAAATAGAAAGGGACCTAATCTTTAAAATGGCGGTCCTGAACAAAACTGGTTTTTAACCTTAGGTCCCTTTCTATTTTGCGCGTCACATACATAGATCGTTAAATAAGTAGAGACCCAGTCGGCAGCACAGATATGTGGTACCAAAAAGCCGTCTCACACCATGTGGTACCAAAAAGCCGTCTCACTACCTGGCGGTGGCGGGGGTTTCCTTCTGCCTATGACAAACAACAACAAACCAGATATAATTAGCTTGTGGAGTAAGAAACTCATTTGAAAATTCTAAAAGTTTGAGAAAAGTTTTAATGATTTTTTACCGCTGAAAATTCGGGCTCGGAGGCATGGATTCCAGGGGCCCTGTACGCAGCCCGTATAGTCAAAACAAGCAGCCTGTACTGAATATTGACATATGCATACTAAAATTATAATAAAAACGTTTCAACTAACTCAGTCAATAAAATTTTTTTCCCGCTTTTTAAGTAGCAAATATATGGCGGAGAGTCTAAAATTTGGCCAGGATGAACCTAACGTGTTTTTGGTTGATTTTGAACCGAAAAGTGTGAGAATTTGCCATAAGTTTCGTAGCGATTTGCAATCGAACCGCCGGAAGACATTTTTTTTAACTTTTCCCATAACACATGCCCAAAAAATACCCTGCACCACAGTGTGGCTTGTCAAATTTCTTTTGTAACACAATTCACATCAGCCCCTACTATTTGGTAGCAGTGTCGGACTTATTTGCAAGGTATTCCTGATTTCTGATTGAAATCCGAACATTCTGTTTACTGGGAATTCTCGTGTGGAAAAATACTTTTATAAAAACTTCGGTATATCAAAATAAGATGAGTATGTTCGCAAAGGGTACTCCAAATACAAGTATTAAAAGACAACTTGACACTGACTTGTGGGTTAGTCGACAATTCGTCAGTCGAGTCGTTGGTCGTTCCACCCAAGCTTTAGTTGCGGCACACATAGTACCGGGGTGACAGCTATTGGCCGAAGAATTGCTGCTTTGGGTCAATCCCGTGTGTACAACCGGCTGTCATGGGATTTTGAGCTTCAGTCGGTTCCTTTTGCTAGCGCCCAAGTAATTTGCCGTCAACAACAAAATTGCCCGCTCCATGAAGTTAAGTGAAACATGCAGATTCTTCTCAGAAACTCCATTAAATAAAAATAAATTGATTCATTTTATTTTGTTTTCAAAACACATCCCTGTATTTGGACTACCCTCTCTATATATCATTTGGCTTGCCAGCGAGACGAGCATATAAATATTGTCATTCTACACACGCGTCAAATTGTCGTCAGTCTTTTGTTTTCCTCTTTTTCTTTGGCATTCTTGAAAACACCAACACTTGACTGTCAAAGGACTTGCCCACACACACACGCTTCTATGGTGTATGTATGTATATGTGGCCATACAGACCAAACTCATATACTGTACTCCTTCCTCCAGGCTCAAGCACACACACATATACATAGCTCTAGTCATTTGTATAGAGAAACCTACATAAACATGCCACGTCGTCCTTCTGTCCCATTCTTCAAAATTTCCCATTTTGTCCATGGCTGGACAGGGAGGGGGAAACAAGTACTGACGCCAGTTTTCTTCGCTCATATTGTTATTTCGCTTTTATTGATGTTGTGTTGGTAGGTGGTACGAGGTTCGCTAGTGATGCTCTGGCCAGCTTAGAACAAGTGTCACGCCCTTTTGTTAAATCGATTCCGTGTATAATATCCGTGAATAATAATTTACTCGTCGTAAATAGTCGATAAGAATTAGAGTAACTGCTCTTTTTGACTACCCTCTACCCTGCACGTCTATATTTAAAAGGATGTTTCATTTGTTGGTCCAGTGGTCAGCATATAGGAACCAAATCGGAAGCTCAAATGTGAAGGTAGACCTAGAGACCACGCACAAGTTTTACAAGAACCTTGGTTGGTAAAAAGAGTACACAATGGAAGCATGAAAAGAGATAGAAAATGAAGGTGTAAGCGCGAATGCAAGAGCACACAGAAGAAAGACAAGCCATTGATTTCAACCAAAAATCTTGAATGTGAATTTTATAGCCACTCAATTAAAAAATTCGTAAATAAGCGAAACTTTTTATCAGATATTTTAATGATATTTAATGAATGGAAACAACAACAAAATTCATAAAATTCATGCACATATACGATGTATGTGTGTGTGGGTTTATGTGTTTTGATATGTATGACGTGCGAGAGATTTTTGTTGTGTTCGATGGAAAACTCTACCGCCAGCAATTCTCGTTAAATGCGAAATTGCCTGCCCTTAAGTGTATAGCCGCTAAAGATAGTTATAACACATGCGTTGCTTGGGGTCTTATGAATGTGAAGTGGCTCTCACCGAAACTGAAAGATGTTTACAACTTTTTGTCTGGAAATATGAGAATTTGTTTGTCGCCTATTTTCTGTAAATATGTGAACTTTTTTAACGCTTGAAATCGTAAATATTTTCGATAAACAACGCAAGCATATTTAAGTGTTCATCGCTAGTGTCTGCAACCTACTTTAACTATACAACTTGGCTAGTTAATTTGCATACTGTCCTCGTTACCTTCCTGTTGCTGTTGTCATCCGCATCCTTCGTCGGGCGATTGTTACTTATTTATTCAGCAAACTGTTGCTTTGCTGAACATCGAGCTCGTGACGACCCCCAGCTATGGCGCTACTAATCTATATTGGTCTACGTCTCTATTGCTCGCTTTCTCCCACTCTCTCTATCTTTCTTAAGGACACGTTTTCGCCACCAGCGGCAGTGGAGCCACAATCATCACCACCAAGTTTTATTTTATTTTCTCATGGTATACTTTTAGGAGTTTATTATCATTACACAGTGCCATATGGTGGTAAAAAACTGTGATCTGGTGGTTGTTTTGTTGGGTTTCTTTTTATTTTTTAATAGTAAAATTTACGAAATGATTATGGAAAAGGACTCAGCGTCAAAGGGGAAGAGTCGGCCCATGTTACATTCGTGCCAGAGCATTTGTTGAGTTCTGCTGGGCGATTATGATGATGACAACAATGATGATAGTGGTGATGGTGACAACAAGCGGCGTCACCGACGCTGTTTGCTAGATATGTGCGACGGTGTGATATAGATCTAGACGACGATGGCAATGGCGATGACTGGTGTTGTCACGGACAATGTGAGAACCTCATTCAGACTGTGGGTGCCTGCCGATTGTGGGGGATTCGGTGGCGATAAGCTTCTGAGCAAAATGCCTGACGACACACAAGATTAATAGATAACAATGTAAAATGATATTAAATATCCTTTTTGTAGCTGTTGTCAAGTAATTATTAGATTTTATTTTCCTGCAACGGCTTCTGTGTGGACTTACTAAATGAACGATTTAGTAAGTACACACATTTACAAATGTTTGCTCGAAATTAATTTTTTTATAATTATTAAATGGGCTGTTGTGAGAAAAGCATGAGGTTCTTCTCTAAGTCTGAAAATTAACTTTAATTTTTTTTCATTTATATTTATGAAGCCAAAGAGTTTGCCATACTTTGTAGTGAAGCGATAGATAGGACAGGCGAGCTAAACATAAGTAATTCCCTCAACCAAAGAAAATTTGTCCATGAACCAAAGGAAAACTTCTCTCAAATCGCTTAGGAAATCAAAAGATTTTGATTAAAATCATCATAGAACATTTTTCATATTCAATTAAAAAATAATCAAAAATTTTATGATACAGAAGTTCTTGCAAAAAGCGAACACAACTTTATGGCACTTATTAAAAGTTCCCTTAATAATAAAATTGTAGTACTAACTAAACATTTTGTCGGTCTTTTATTAAAACAAGCAAAAACGTCTTTAAGCTTGGCCAGGCCGAACCTTATGTACCCTTCCCTTCCTACGCTACGAAAAAAGTGCGTTTTTTGGGACCTGCGTCCGACCGTATTCTAAGAGAAGAGTTCAAAATTACTCTCTATTTGAATTCATATCAGAATTTGGTTTTATTGTTCTATACATTTGATTGTTTGTTTAAACCATGCAGTTAGTTTTTTGGGCCACTTGATGCAAAATCTCCAGTAAAAATGCTCTGCTTTGAGGTATTATTAGCCGTAACCATTTAAGCCATTGTCCTCCACACAAAAAAATACTAAAAAAGTGTAACTTTTTCCATGCACTTTAATTCCCTTAATGCCCGTGCTTTCAACGGACTCAAGAACGCAAACACAGACCGCAGTACATGGCAAGATGTCTTAGAGAATTACGGCGATCAGTATGAACTGCACGCCTGTTATTAAAAATATTTCCTTATGCTTCAAGCGCGCATAGAATTTGAATCCTAATTCGCAGGATTTCGAATGAAATGAGTTACAATTTGAATGAAAATTTATAGCCAAACAATGAAATCAGTGGCAGGTCGACATAATAAACGCAGAAGGGTATTGAAGGTATGGCATCTGACAACATCGACAATTCGCCTTTGCCTAATGGTGTTGTGTATGGAAAATCTTTACTTAGCTATGTTTATGATCAACGGCTATGCAACACTTAAGAGCAGGCAGCTACGTGTATTTGACGAGAATTGTAGTTAGTAGAGTTTTCCACCAAACAAAGTCAACACAATGAAAATCGCTTAGTGCATGCTCTCTGAAACTAACTGCACAACCAACACCCTCCTCCATTAGTAACAAAGCTATTCATATGTTAACGTATAAAAACTATAAAAATACCATTCAATTAACCTTTTTGATTAACAAATCCATCAAACATGATCACCCCATTCTAATAAATTATTTATTCAAAAGTTTCAATCGATATTTCTTCAAATGATTAAATTCGATTGAAATTGTTCACAACCCATTAAAGGCATAGATGGATAGACGGACGGACGGATGCCGCTCAAAGGAATCAGATAGTGATTCTGAGTTGATCGGAACACTTACTATAGGATCCATCTCCGTTCCTTGAAGGTTTAGTGTAGGGTATACAAGTTCGAGGAATTTCCCCAGAAGGTGTTTTTCTACTTCCAAAGAATGTCAATACGCAAAAGTTATTTTAATCCACTTTGTAAGAAGCTATTTATGCAGGTGGCGGTTTGATGAGAGCTATCGCACTTTCAGTTGGGAAGGAGTCGAGTTCAATTCACAATTTTGTCATTTACTTTTTGTGGCAATCGATAAGTAAGATAGGCGATGTAGAACGAACTCCAGCGGATAGTTCGTGGAATTTTTAGCCAAAAAAACAGTGCAATACAAATCGATTTTTTTTTTAAATTTTTGTTTGCAGATCTTGAGTGACTAGTGTCTAGCTGTCTTCTTATGCAGTTATGTTTAACAATTCGTGGTGAAAAGACGTACAGCGCAACAACGTCCCAACTGGGCTCTGTAGAAACTTAATGAGTAGCAGTTGCTTTCGTGGCAAATATTATTTAGTGACGAGATACATATCCGGTTAAACGCATACGCCCATAAGATAAAATGACATACGAGCAGAGTTGGCCTTTCGCGTCTGCGATAAGGATGACCCCTACGCTGTGGCCTACTTTTAGGCGCACCTTATAAAAGTTTATAAGGCATACTTTCAGGAGCAAAACAACCACTTTGCATATCCTCTTGTACACTCTACACGACGCTGGTCATACCTCTGTCCTGGCTCGGTTACAATTTCCCCTCTAAGCAATATTTTGTCAAAACGTCATCACAATTAACAAAAAAATCATAACCATGACGCAGCAGACGAACATATCAACACCAAATATTTGACAATGGGTAGTGACACATGATGACACAGCAGCAACGAAGAAAGAACACAAAAAATATATGAAAGAACTCCATTATTACATATCCAAAACATATTCGGTTGTTAACAAATTATAATGAGACGTCAAAAAGAAACCAACGTCAGAGTAGGACAAACCACCCGAAAAACCGTCACTGTCTGTCGGTCCCAATGATTTGCATAATAGAGGTAACGACGTCAGCGAATACCGATCAAATAAAAAACAAAACAAGTACATGAAAGATAAAAAAAAATCAGCATGTCCGCTTCCATGGTGTTCAATAAGCAGCAATTAGAGGAGGGACGTCAGAGATCAGGGAAAGGATATCAGACTCATGCATGTCATTGGAGCCTTGACGTGCAGAAACATTTACTTATACGATTTTATTCTCAACATTTATTTTTTTAATAATTCTAATAATAAATTAAATTTCCCACCCATTTTTTTAACCTACAAATATGCCCAATATGAAAACATATATTTTCTATCACATGTAGCCAAGACTTCACGCATTCATTTGAGGTATTACGAGGGCTGCTATAAAATTAGATTTTTTATCATCAAAAATGGTTTTATTGTTTTTCAAAGTATTCTCCAGCATGATTTATACACTTTTGCATGCGCTCAAACCAATTGTCGAAGCACTTCTTCCACTCCGATTGAGACACCGCCAAAACATGGTTTTTGAACGCTCCAACAGCATCTTCTGGCGTCGAAAATCGTTGACCACGCTTTTTTTCTTGATGTAAGGGAATATAAAGAAGTCATTGGGTGCCAAGTCAGGGCTGTACGGCAGATGACCCATAAATTCGGTCAAAAAGGGGCTGGTTTAAACCGATGTGTGAGAGCTCGCATTGTCATGTTGCACAATGATTCGTCTTCTCTTGTTCGTTTTTCGAATTTCTCCGAAGACGTCTGCCTGTGGTGTACCACTCAGATTTGACCTTCCTACGTTGCTTAAGCGGAACAGTCGCCACATGACCAGTTTTTCCGAAGAAACAGGCGACCATTTGCTTCGAAGTGCTTTTTGCACGAACAACACGGTCGATTGCTGTTTTGTTTCGGGCTCCTACGCATAGATCCATGATTCGCCACCTGTGACGATCTTATAAACGTCTTTCGAAGCACCGCGATCACATTTTTTCAAAATTTCTCTGCACCAATCGTCACGAGCCTTTTTGTGAGCGATTGTCAAATCGTGCGGGATGCAACGAGAACAAACCTTTTTTACGGCCAGGTGTTTATGCAATAACGAATGTATGCTGATGGAAAAAAGGCCAAGGATGCCTCTATATCATATATAGCAACCCTTGTACAGACATCAGCACCCAGGCACAAAACCCAGGGTATAAAAATGCAACGTCCAAATGTGACATCAGAAAGTGCAAGACCCTTTGCTTTCTTTTCAAGCAGCAAAGCCTCAGTCGGCGCGGTGCACTAAGAGAAACCACACCGCCAGAAGCAGCAACAACAAAAGCTTTGGTCGCTCTGTTGCAGGCAACAGGAAAACAAGCTACACGATACACTAGCAACAACAACAAGAGAATAAAGATGATAATGATGATGAAGTTGCTTTAACTGCCTGTTGCAGTTCTAGCTGTTGTTCATGATTGGCGTGGTCGTTGACCCACAATGCTGCAGCGGCACGAACACAACAAAACGAACACAGAACTGGAAAATATGTTGCAAATTTAGTTCTCTTAGCCACAGCTTTAGACAACCGCCACATGTTTAAATGAATGTTCATCAACCGTTCAACACGTTGCAAGAGGCGAACTCGGCATGGATACCTACATATGTCTAATGTCCAGCAAAAGTGTATTAACTCAAAAATTTGTAATTTTCCATAGATGCAAAAAAAGTATCTTGTGTGGTTTGAGATGCCCACTAAATGTTGTTTTCTCACCAGAGACAAGAAGTAAGAAATTTTGACTTGATACGCTTTGGCCGAGTAACAGCCAAGTGAATTCTAAACTCTTCTTATACTCTACGATATGGCCAAAGAATTTGTGTAGCTTTCACAACATACACAATGACTTTGCCGAGTTTTCCGGGAATAACAGAGATAGAGAGAGAGATAGAGAGAGAGGGAAAGAGCGAGCGCAAGAGAAAGAGGGGCATAAGAAAACTGAATCTCAGAAAGAAAATGTGATTATGGAAAAACTGGATTTCCTTCTTTGTCGTCGTTGTGGTATCTGGCTGCCAGCGCCAACCAACAAAGTCACGTTATAATGTTTCAGAATTCTTTCGTAAACGTTGCCGCTGCTATTGTGGAAATCCAGTGAAATGTTGAAAGAAAAGTTGTTCTCCCAAGTCGTCAACCAGGAAGTAAAACGGCAATGCTAGAAGAAAAAACTGGATTTTTCATACAAAACTAAACTTCAAATGCAGAGAATTGTTCGCATGTCGCTAATGTCCATGATTATTGTCAAAGAAGAGTTGTCTCAGCCCGAGTCACGAGTTGCAGCGGCTTGAAGTTGTCGTAATTTAGGCCACAACCAAGGTTTACACAAAAACCAGAAAAAACATCGATTTAAATGTATTTTGCATGTTTTGCCGGTTATGTTTGTATGTCAGAAAAAAACTCATATCTCCGATCAGATGGAGATGGAGTTTGGTAAGGAAAACTAAGGCTTAACATCAATAAAAGAAAGGGGAGTAGAGAGAGTGCTGCAGATTTCCTTCATCTTAGGATGTTCAATACGAAGGCCAGGTAGGCCTTCGACTGTTTACGTCGGACTGGGGCGACTTTCAGATACCCAACACCACTATATTACGAGTATTTCAACGAATTGCGTCCTGCATCATGTTTGTACAAGGTTTGATCTAATATGAGAATTTTACAGGTGTTGGGACTTGTGTTGCTGGACCTATTCGAAAACGTAGATGAATATGGTCGCAATTTCACCAGGATTGGGCACATAACGCTCTATGCTTCATTTAAGGCAGATCGAAGTAATAAGTCTATATAAAAATATGGATCAGTTGTTAACAAGGCACTACGTTAAAATAGACCATAATTGGATTTAATTTCTGACTTTAGAGCGGTAAAACTTAAGTCATGATGGATCTTTGTTTGGCGCTATGGGCATGGAGACTATTCGAAAACATCGAGCAAGGTGTCCCAATTTCATCAGGCATCTTATAAATTTGAGCCAGACCTAAAACAATATTTTTCTTGAGGCCTAGAAATTCGACGCTTGGTAATTACCATGCGAAATTCGATCATGGTCGAAATGAATATGGGGCGACAGTACCTCAAATCGGGACGGGGCTTTGTGTCTGGGCTATTTTAAAACCTGAGCCGATATGGTTCAGTTTCACCGAAGTTTATCATCGGCCGTTTGTAGCGTATAACGCCTAAGCATGGTCGGATTAAATTTGATAGACCTTTGTGAGGATGATCTTCGAAAGCATGCACCGACATGGTCAAATTTTACCAGAGATTAGTGTTGGTCCCTTGTAACGTTTTGTGCGAAATTTTGGTCGGATTCGTTAGTAGGGAATTCTTTGGTATTTTATGCCGGTATACCGGGAAATTTTAAAAATCCTACAACGACGTTTTACTTTTAACATTCAAAGTGGATTTAGTTAAGTGAATTTTACATTACAAATTGTAACTTGTTCGAATTTGACTTCGAATGGCCATCGGTGGTTAATTTTCGGGGTTTTCAGGATTTATACGGAAAGGTTTTATTGAATGATGAAAATAGGAAAATAAAGTATTAAATTATATGTTTCCATTAAAAAAAAACAATGGACCATGTACCCGAAATCATGATAAAAGTAGTGTGCAGCCACAAAAATCAATGTCACTTTGCCATTTTGTTAAAAACTTGTCTTCTATTTAAATATAGAAGCAAGAGGTCTTGAGCCGGTTTAATCCCTGTTCAATGTGTAAAAGCAACAGACCGAAATAAAACAAACGAGCTAAACAAAAAACAATTTTTTAAGAAGTTGTATATGAATAAGTCTCCGACTACCCCAAGTATTCCACCATGTAATAATCGAAATATATTTAAGGAATACAATTAAAACGTCTAACAATAAACGGGGATCCATCTAGAGGTATTTTTTCAGAACAAAAAAATATAAAAATTCAAATCAATCTTTATTGGTAATTTAAAAGGACATTTATGGCATTTATTTTTTGAGTATAATTTCTTTCAAATGTTAGTTGCAACTACGCCTCAGTCAATCAATTTTGGATACCTCGTTCGCACATTTCGACCGGTATGGCTTTAATGACACGCGTAATGTTGGCTTCCAAAACCTGAATCGTAGCTGGTTTGTCGGCATAGACTTTGGACTTTACGTAACCCCAAAGAAAAATGGTGTAATATCACTCGATCTAGGCGGCAGTCCAAAACGTGAAATTAGCGGCTTTTCGAAATAACATCTTAATAGATCCCTTGCTTGAGCAGCTGTATGGCAAGTGGCACCGTCCTGTTGAAACCAAGTGTCGCCCAGATTACGGGCTTTAATTTCAGGTAGCAAAAAGTACGATATCATGGCGCGATAGCGAGCACTATTCACGGTTACGTTTTCGCCGTCATCATTTTGAAAAAATGTGCACCGATGATTCCACCAGCTTATAAACCGCACCAAACCGTGGTTTTCTCTGGGTATAATGGCACCTATTGAACCTCTTCTTGTTGCTCTTCAGCCCAAAGGCGGCAATTTTGTTTATCGACTTTGTCGTTGAGCCAGAAATGGGCCTCATCTTTGGACAAAATCTTGGTCGAAAACAGCGGATCTTCCCGTTTCTCACCGAACGCTCATTTCCATAATACAGTTGCCAACATTTGAAGGTAATTATTTTCAAAACATATATATGCCATAACATGTCCTTTCAAATTACTAATAAAGGTTCCACACTTAATTTGAATTTTTATATTTTTTGGTTCTGAAGAAATACCTCTAGATGGATCACCCTATATAAGGTTAACCCAAATATAAATAAACAAGATTTGGAATCTACGTTATATAAGGTTAATTTGAACATTTTGTTGTTGACAATAATAGTTAACCAAACTATTCTATGGTTGAATTTTTAACTATGAAAATTGTTAATTTTGAAATAATTATTATTGTTTTAACAATACGTTAATGAGTTATTTAACCACTAAAATAGTTATTATTAAAAAAATTATTGTTGTTTTAACAATGTGTTGTTTTTAACCATGAAAATTGTAGATATTAAAATTTCATAGTTAATAAATTGAAAAATACATGTTCAATTTAACAATGAAATTGTTAATATTATTGAGAAGATTGTTATAGAAATCATTTTTATTGTTAACTAATTATTAAGTTAACTAATTATTCGTTACCTCTTTAAACCAGAAATATAGTTACTGTTACAATTTCTAATATTAAATTAACCTACTAATAATGTTTTTGTTTTGTTTACATTTATTCGGTCTTTGTTCATTATTATGACTTGAACAGTTTTTATTCTGGTTCAAGACCTTTTTGTTGGCTTAGACATGTCGGCTACAGCCAAAAAGGCGAAACTACCATGGAAAGCCCATGCGGGAATGACCGTGACTCTAGTGGAGACCAAGTAGAAGATGGTGCAAAGATCCTTGGGAAAAGAAACAGGAGAAAGCACGCACAAGACGAAAGTGCTTAAAAATCATTTAATGAGCAAGCCCGAACCAGCAAGAGGTTGTGGCCTGTAACCTTAGTTAGTAAGGAGGTATGTCGATATTTGAATCTCCTGAGACTTCTCCTGTATTTGGCGATCGTTGAGGATATTCCTTACAATCGCCGTTGGCTTTTAGATTTTATGGGGAACCTGGGGTAGTAAACTGTGTCCACTACCATGCCGTAGCTAGTTTCCGCTTAAATAATATAGCGATTCTTTAGTTAATGTTTCTAGAACCTTTCGGCTAGGTTAGGCGAAATGGACAGCCTCACGAAGAATAGCTGACTAGGTTCCATGAGTAGGTCCCGTTGTGGTAACGTTTACTCATTGCGAATAATTGATCCTGTGCTAACTGGCCACAGCCTCCTATATGTATACTTAAACCAGCCAGTTGCCTTGATGAAGGCCCAAATCACCATTTCAGAAAAAGCTTTTGGCTTTAGGTATCTGTAGGCCAAACAGTTTACGTCTAAACTCTGCAAATGCTATGGCAATGCCCTAGGAAATGTTCAGTTGTCTCCTCTTAGAACCTTTTCTTACACGCGGTTAGTCTTGTCTTACTTCACCCTAAGGACATCTTCGACGGTTGAGTATTCTCAAACCAAATAGTATTCACTTTTCGGTCTATCTCGCCAATGATATGCGAGGAATATGAACCATGTCTGAAAGACTCTCCCTAACACTTGGCTACGGTTGACTTAAAGGCTTCATAATAGAAAAAAAAACTCCTAGCAAAGTCTAAATAAAACACCTACAAATTCATTTCTCATGTGTCTCTACGATTAAAGAAATTGAAGGTTATTAAGGACAAATTAAAGCATACTTTTGAGCGGATATTTTTAATTCCTTTAGTGCCCACTAAACGCCCAAGACGGGAGTGATTTGCATTTCCATTCGACGCCACACTTGGAAATTTTATCCTCCTTCCTTGGCCTACACATACATAAACATGTCCGCGCGCATATGTGTTAAAGTCTATATACAAGTCGTATATAAACACTTGTACATGGCAAGCAAGGGCGTGCGCCGCTGTGTATACTTATGAAAATAAAACAAATATTTGCATTTACGAGTATCATACACTCTGAACACTGTGCCAACAACGATATGGAGAAGTTTTTGCACTGTGGGATGACACTGTGAGCAAAGGCATAAAAGGGTTGAACAAATTGTGAGTATGTAAAAAAAAGAAGAGAAGCGACAAAAACGGCACATTTCACAGTATACTTTGTGATGAACTGCTGACTCTATAGAAGAACATGACGGAGAATAGTTCAAACAAGTAAAAAAGCTTCAGACGGTTGATCCGACTTACATACAACCTCACCGATAAATGTATATGTGACAGCGCATAGAGAAAGGGACCTAAGGGTAAAAAAATCATTTTCACTTTTTTTTGATGTGGACAACATCTGAGAATCGAATGAGACCGATTCCATGCCCCAAAAGGGTTCCCTCCCAGAGATATGCGCGTTTTATGAAAGTGATGGTACACCAAAGATACACGAATGTAAATCTTTAAAATGGCTCTCCTAAACAAAACTGGTTTTTACCCTTAGGTCCCTTTCTATTTTGCGCGTCACATATTTTATTTTCCTACGTTCCGTCCTCCATTACATGAAAGGGTAACGATTTTATTGAAATATCGTAAATGATCATTTGTAAATGGGCGTGGCATCCACATTTTCTTTATGAAAAAAGATGAAAAAGACATACTCGTATAGCGGAATATAAAATTCAAGCGAAATACGAGTATCTGCCCTAGAAAAAAACTTATGTGGGGCTAGATTGTGTGGAAGATATAATAAAGGGCGTGACAATCTACTTCATTAATTTATCTAATTACTCCTGCCATCTCCTTCTGATTACTAATTTACAGCAGAATCTTATAAATAGTATTAAAAATGTTATGCAAATACTAAAAGGGGCGTGTCATTCACTCTTCGTACGAGTCTATAAAGCCATTATAAAAGTATTATGAAGTTCGCAACATAAGCGAATTTAATCCACAAGAACCCAGGTTATGTAGGTTCTAATCCTCTTTGAAACAGGGTCAATTGTGTGGGAGGTACCAAAAGGGGCGTAGCAACACGCAGAGAAAAAACATGGTTACTACATGGTCACGGCAATAATAATTAAAAGTATGTTCGTCGCAACCATGGCATTGTTAACTGAATTTATTTTTGACAATAGTATAATTGCTGCAATATTAATATTGTTGAAATGTAGCAATAGTATTATTGGCAAATTTAAAAATGAAAATATGGTTATAGCAACAATATTAATATGGTGGGTGCGACAAAAGTATGGCGTTTTATGTTAACCATAATATGATTACGGCAATCATACTGTAGGATTGTAATTTTTCTTCATTTAAATATGCTTTAAATATACAAACTGCTTTGGCTTTGTTTAACTGAATTTTTTTTAATAAAAACGCTTACGTTTATTTAAACTTATTTCTTCTACTGTGAAAAAAATCAATCCTATTATTTTGAATTTAATGTATTTTTGAATAATTTTCATAATTCAAATCTATTTGTGACAACTTGAACCAATTCTAATAAATAATATTGTCGACAACTTAAACAAATTCTAATAAATTATATTGGGGATCATAGTATAATTGTGTGTGATAATACTATGGTTGTGGGATCATAACATGGTTGCGATCATACTATGGTTCTATATGAAACATACTATGGTTGTGAGGATCATACTAAGCTTGTGGACATCATAGTATGGTTGAGTGTGAATAATACTATGGTTGCGGGGATCATAGTATGGTTATGTGTGAATCATACTATTGTTGTGAGGATCATAGTATGGTTGTATTTGAACTATACTATTGTTGTGAGGATCATAATATTGTTGTACCACAACCATATACCCAACAATAGTATTATCCTCTTCAAATATTGTCACCACAACCATACTATTTTTCTGCGTGTAGGAATTCAATTATTTGTCACCAAATTAACCTAACAACTCTGTTCTTAAGTATTGATTTTGAGTAAGTTCCTATGAATAGCATTAAAGATACCAAAGGCAAACAAAACATGGGCGGAATGGTAGATTTGTGTAGGAGGTACCAAAAAGGGGGCGTGTCAACCACATGCGAGTACAAATCAGTTATTAAGGCACAATTAAAGCGAATTTCGTGTACTAGGTGACAAGTTATGTAGGTTCTATTCTTCTGTGGAACAGGGTCAATTCTCTGTCACCAAGTTAACGGTATACCTTCAGTATTAAAATATTACAAGACAACAAAAGGTAGGCGACATGATACATTTTTGTCAAGGGTAGCAGAAGGGGTGAGTCAATATTTCCCACTTACAATTCCATAGGCAGTTTTAATAAAATATAACGGCACTCAAAGTTTATAAATCATTGGTAGCTCCTTCCAAGAGTTATCATGCGAACCAGCCGCAAAGACTGACAGACGGTCAAGGCCCAAAAGACTTGCAAACATATAAAGGGATTCACTTTTTGTCCGTACCAAATAATTTGTACCCTCGTACCTAGTAAGGTGAGGGTTTAAAAATCGCCTGAAAAAGCAACTTGAAC
This sequence comes from Hydrotaea diabolus, assembly GCA_963513945.1. Lineage (NCBI taxonomy): Eukaryota > Metazoa > Arthropoda > Insecta > Diptera > Muscidae > Hydrotaea > Hydrotaea diabolus. The sequence goes on along the minus strand of OY740716.1, from coordinate 13,361,058 downwards.
AAATAATTTGATAAAGTTACTTGAAAGCACAGGCACAGACAGTGTGACAAAACGCCACATTCCTGATATTTCACGAGTGTGAAACTGGGCGGTCAAATTTAAAAAATCAAAGTTCATCTGAAACCATTATTAAATAGAGTCCTACTGATGGTCATTCGCTAGACCAGTAATGTTGAATCTCGCATCAAATGAAGTTTAACTGTGGCTGACGGAAGATTTGTATTCGTCTGCCTTTCAGTTGCCATCATGCATTGGACACGTGAGAAGAGTTCATTTTGTGTTGAAGCGTATTTTTCAAATGCGCACTCGATCAGTGCAGTGCAGCGTGCTTTCCGTTTACGATTTGTTGTTTCCCCACGTGGGCGAGTTCCTGGACGGCAATCAATTGTAAATTGGGTTACTTCATTGAGAACAGCAGGGAATACGAGGGCGGTTCTGAAACTTCTTAGCCTAGCACAAAAAGCGCGGTATAAACAGAAAAAAGTTAAGTGTTTTGGAAACTTCCATCTCTGCTATGAACACAAGTTAAATTTTGTTTCGATCTGGCAACTCCTTCATATAGAAACAGGTGTTCACAAAAGACGCATCCGCGATTTTTTACAATGGAAAAATTAGAAATGCGTGGTGTCATTAAATATTTACATAAAAAAGGTTTATCGGGACAAGAAATTCATAATGATATGGTGAATGTGTTAGGTGAAAGTGCTCCTTCATATGCAACAGTAAAAAAATTGGGTTGCTGAATTTAAACGTGGTCGTACAAGCATTGAAGATGAACCACGTAGTGGACGTCCTAAAACAGCAACAACAACAGAAATTGTAGCCAAAGTGCATGATATGGTATTAAATGATCGACGAATAAAAGTGCGTGAAATAGCTAATATCATGGGCATCTCAAATGATCGAGTCCATTTAATTTTGCATGAAGAACTACAGATGAAAAAGCTTTCTGCAAGATGGACTTGTTAACAGTCGACCAAAAACGCATAAGAATGAACACTTCTCAAGCTTGTTTGGATCGTTTTCAGCGAAATAAAATGGATTTTAAGCGTCGTTTCATAACTGTTGATGAGACATGGATCCACCACTATACTCCAGAGACAAAAGAACAATCCAAACAATGGACTGAAGCTGGAGGAAGTGCCCCAAAGAAGGCAAAAACAATTCAATCGGCTGGTAAGGTTATGGCAACGGTTTTTTGGGACTTCAAAGGTATTTTATTGGTTGACTATCTGCAAAAGGGTAAAACAATAAATTCAGAGTACTATTGCAACTTTTTAGATCAATTAAATGTACAAATTCGAGAAAAACGTCCTGGCTTACAACGCAAAAAAATAATTTTTCATCAAGACAACGCACCAGCGCACAAGAGTGTTTTAACAATGGCTAAAATCAACGAATTAAAGTACGAGTTGCTTGACCACCCACCTTATTCTCCTGATTTAGCTCCCAGTGAATTTTACCTGTTCCCAAATCTAAAAAAATCCTTGCTGGCAAGCGTTTTACCTCAAATGAAGATGCAATTACAGTTGTAAACCACTATTTTGAAGACCTTGAGGAAAACTATTTTAATCAAGGGATAGAATTGCTAGATAAGCGTTGGACTAAGTGTATTGAAGTTTCAGGAGATTATATTGAAAAATAAAAATATTTTTGAAAAACTAACTATTCTCTTTCATTGATAGGCTAAGAACTTTCCGAACCGCCCTCGTATGTCATGTGTAGAAAGGGGACCTAAGAGAAGGATTACAACACCACAAAACATCGAGAGAGTTTGAGCAGTAGTACTGCAATCTCCGAAACGCTCTGATCGAAAGAAATCACTTGCTTTTGGCATTTCTGGATTTTCTTCAGCCGGCTATTAAGGCAATGCAATAAGAGTATACATGGTTCCAACAGGAAGGTGCCACTGCACACACAGCGAGGGTTTCCATTAATTGTTTGAGGCAAATGTTTCATGGGCGGCTAATCACTTTGAGGGGTGATGTGAACTGGCCGGCACGCTCACCAGACTTAGCCTCATGCGAATTTTTCTTTTAGGGTTACCTGAAGTCGAAGGTGTATATCAACCTTCCTAACACCTTGGAAGACCTAATTACCAATATTGTGGCTGAAGTTGGCAGAATACTAGTCAACATGCTTGTAAGAGTTTATTTAAACTTCAGAAAACGTTTGCAGCAGTGTTTGGATAGCGAAGGTCGACATTTGCCAGATACACTATTAAAAACTATGTAATTTAAAAATTCCCTTACTGTTCAATATAATTAAAATATAAAATACATTTTTCTATGGTTCATAATTTTTTTATTTCATTCCCAAATAAACAAATCATCGCGCTCCACCCTGTAGTTGACTGGGAGGGAAACCATTATCAGCGGCGGCATTAAATTTTTCTATGATAAGAATTGCTGAATTTTATTTTTTGAGTTACGACAATCTAGCATGCACTGAGCCAATGGATGGGCTACGAGACAGTAGTGTTTTTTGTTTACCATTCGATATTAAGTGTGAAGTCAGCATTTTATAATAAAATTTTTCAACTCCTCACAACTACGAATACAAACATACACATGCGTATGTAAAATTTGCATACGAAAACACTACACTCACACTACAAAAGAATGGGTTTGCAAAAAAAAAAAATATGAAAATATGGAAGAATATTGAAACTTAGGACGAAAATACGAGGGCAGTTAAGGAGAAAATGGTCTAATTCAATTTAATTATACTTTATATAATATTCAATACGTTTTTTTCACTTTGGCAAATGGTTTCGGTCCAATTTTGAGAAATTGATTTCATACTGAAGTTTTTCAACCTGTTTGGTTGAAAAACTTCAGTATGAAATCAATTTCTCAAAATTGAATTTTTATTTGTGAAATCCGTATTTTTCCGCAGAGACAAACACTTGTTGGTTTATTAGTGCCACCCCCTAGAGTGTGGGAGGCTATATGGGTAACAAACTTTTACGCATTATAGCCTTCGCCTATGATTTAGCCACATCTCTTTCATGTCACAGAGAAAAGATGTCACGGCAACAATAAAATATTCTCTGCAATAAAAGTATGTTCGCCGCAACCATAGTATTGTTTTTTGATTTCATTTTAGAATAGTATTACTCGTATTGCGGCAATACTAACATTGTTGAAATGTAACAATAGTAATATTGCCAAATTTAGAAATGAAAATATGGTTGAAGCAACTAGAGATGTGCACGTAGAAATTTTGGCTCATGCACGACCACGGCATAAAAATTTTAAATCACGCACGACTATTTAGACATGCCAAATAAGTGCATGGTAGTAGTCCATTTTAAGAAACAACAACAACGGAAACGGTTGGCGAAGCGAACCTATGCGAAAGCAGAAGGTAGTGCGAGAGATTTTTATTGTGGTTACTTTGTTGGGCAAAATACTTTACTGCCAGGTGATTCTCGTTTATTTAGAATCTGCCTGCACTTAAGTACATAGCCATTGATCATGGTTAAATCATGTTTGTTGCTTGTGGTCTGAGGATGTAAAATAGCGTTTACCGAAGCTGCAGTCACCCCTGCTTGCAGTTTCAATTCTTTTCGACTGCCTTTTGAATAGCTTTTTGGTTTCTTCAAATGATAAGTTTAAAAGAAACATGATCTTTATTCTGACTATGAACGAATTGTAATGTAATTTTAAACAAATTGCTTAATAAAGCAGCTCTATTGTTGACTTACATTATAACTTAATTCTTATAAATAATTTTGAGGATCATAGTATGGTTGAGGGGAATCATACTATGGTTGTAGGCATCAAAACATGGTCGTGTGTTGATCATTCTATGGTTGTGATGTTCATGCTCTGGTTGTATATGGTATATACTATTGTTGTGAGTATCATAGTATGGTTGTAGGAATCAGAGTATAGTTGAGAGTGAATCATAGTATGGTTATGTATGAATAATACTATTGCTGCGGAGTGTGAGGTTCATAATACGGTTGCGGGACTCATTGAGTGTGAGGTTCATAATACGGTTGCGGGACTCATAGTATGGTTGAGTGTAAATCATATTATGCTTGTGGGCATCAGTATGGTTGTGTGTGAATCATACTGTCGTTGTAAGAAACATAGTATTGTTGTGCCACAACCATATACCCAAAAATATTATGATACTCCTTGATTATTGTCACCCCAACCATATTTTTTTTCTTCGTGAAACCTTTTTTAATTTAAATTTTGCACTTCGTAATATTTCTCCAAAACTGGGTATGTCATAGAAAATAGGCCATATTGCCGCACCCCTTCGGGCATCTACCACACAAATGTTTCGTTCCACCGTCTTTTGTAATATCTTTAATAGTACCTTAATATCTAAATCTGCACATTAGAACTGACGTATTTTTATAAGTCTGAAAACCACGCCTCTTTCAGGAACTCTTAGACAAATTACCCTGCCCTATAACAGATTATAACCCACATCACTTCTCAACCATATAATATTTTTACAACGGCGGTGTACGCGTGTGTGCAGTGATTACCACTGGAACCTCTCCCATACAAATTGCCCATTCTGCCCACTTTTTAATTCTGCTCAAGGGAAACTGCAGAAAATTAGTAAATGGAAAAATAATTATAAAAATAGGAACCCAAACTACAGTACTTCTGGGGCCTCCTAGATAAGCGACACCTTTTCCCTAAGTGAAGAGTTTCTGCAATAGGCATATTTTATTTTTGTTCACGTACAAAATGTTTCGTCAATACTACAATTTGTTTTTTGAGTAAAAAAACGAATAATTCCAATAAACGATTTTCTTTATCGCACAATTTTTAAATATTTTTTAAACGGGAAACGCAAATTATTTGATGAAAACTTTCAGTTATGTGGTATTTTTTCTCTTCCCTGAATCAGCGTTCTCGTTGTTGACTCCAAACGGTCAAACTGGCACTTTTATAAAGGGTGTTTTTTATTGGGGTATAGAACTTTAAGTTGGCATCACTTTTTTAACTGGCGGCCATTTTGTCAGCTGTCAAGTGATTAATATTTAGTTTGGTTTGCCATTTCATCATGAACAGGTTGACAAAAGAACAACGCTTGCAAAATGGGCCTAAAATGAGATTCATCTCGATGCTGATTTTTATCACAAAATTTTGTTCAGTGATGAGGCTCATTTTTGGTTGAATGGCTACGTCAACAAGCAAAATTGCCGCATTTGGAGTGAAGAGAATCCACATGAGACCCTTGAGACGCCATTACATCCACAAAAACTGACTGTTTGGTGTGCTCTATGGGCTGGTGGAGTCATTGGGCCATACTTCTTCCGAAATAATGCTGGAGAGTCAGTTACCGTTAATGGAGACCGGTATAGAGCCATGATAACCGACTATTTTGTTCCCGAATTGGATGGCATGAATGTGGATGAGTTGTGGTTCCAACAAGACGGCGCTACATGCCACACAGCGCACGTCACAATCGAATTATTGAAGGAAACATTCGATGAGCGCATAATTTCGCGGAATGGACCTGTCAATTGGCCACCAAGATCGTGTGATTTGACACCATTGGATTATTTTCTTTGGGGATATGTGAAGTCGCTCGTCTACGCCAACAAACCAGAAACGTTAGGGGACTTGGAAGCCAACATTCGTGGCGTTATTGCCTACATACGGCCCCCCCCATATGCTCGAAAAAGTGGTTGAAAATTGGACCTGTAGAATTGGCTTTATTCGAGCCAGCCGCGGCGGCCACATGCCCGAAATCATATTTAAACATTAATGGCATAAAATTATCCTTCCAATAAAGCCAAATTGATGGACATTAAAACGATTTTCTTGTGTTTTATTTCAATTCGAAGTTCTATACCTCAATAAAAAACACCCTTTAGTACCTTGACTCTTTTATACTTTGACTCTTTTGGGAACTTATATTCCTTTTACGAACGAATGCATGCTTTGTCCTCATCCTCATATCATAGGATGAAAAGTATAGTTAATTTGTCATTCCGTTTGCAACACCTCGAATATATTATTCGAAATCATGGAGTAAATATAAGATGAGCTAGCCATGGCCGTCTAAATGTCAGAAACCAAACTGCTGGTCGCTCTAATGAATCTATTTAGCTGAAATGCTCCAATAGAGATTTATCTATATTTGTTGTCTACTGTCAGCTTGTTTCAATTAAAGGTGAGAAGGAGGTTGAAGGACAAAGTGGATATATAGGGTTATCCATCTAGAGGTATTTTTTCAGAACACAAAAATATATAAAAACTCAAATCAAGTGTGAAATCGTTATTGATTATTTGAAAGGACATTTTATGGCATTTATTTTTTGAAAATAATTAACTTCAAATGTTGGCAACTGTATTCGGTTAAAAACGGAAAGATCCGCTGTTTTCGACCAAAATTTTGTTAGTGACGAGGCCCTTTTCTGCCGCAACGGCAAAGTCAATAAACAAAATTGCCGCATTTGGGCTAAAGAGCAACAAGAAGAGGTTCAAGGGGTGCCATTATACCCAGAGAAAACCACGGTTTGGTGCGGTTATAAGCTGGTGGAATCATCGGTGCATATTTTTTCAAAAATGATGATGGCCGGAACGTAAACGTGACTGGTGCTAGCTATCGCGACATGATATCGATCTTTATGCTACCTGAAATTGAAGCCCGTAATTTTAAAGACACTTGGTTTCTACAGGACGGTGCCACTTGCTAAACAGCTGCTCAAACAATGGATTTATTGAGAGGTCATTACGAAAAGCAGCTAATTTCACATTTTGGATAGGTGAGTTGGCCGCCAAGATCGAGTCATATACGAGGGCGGTTCGGAAAGTTCCCTCCTATTAAGACACGCCCTCGTATTAAGACATTCTTCTTTGGGGTTACGTAAAGTCCAAAGTCTATGCTGACAAAGCAGCTACGATTCAGGTTTTGAAAGCCAACATTACGCGTGTCATTAAAGCCATACATGCTCGAACGAGTCATCCAAAATTGGAGCCTCAGAAGGCAAACTCTGAGGCGTAGTTGCGGCCAACATTTGAAGGAAGTTATATTCAAAAAGTAAATGCCATAAAAAGTCCTTTGAAATTACCAATAAAGATTTTACACTTGATTTGAATTTTATATTTTTTTTGTTCTGAAAAATACCTCTAGATGGTTCACCCTATATAGCATGTATGAACTCCTTTTCATCCATATACACTTAATTTAACATCAGTACACTGAATTTAACATCAGTCAGTTAGAATAAAGCATTTGAGAGAAGTTCCCCTTGTTCCTAAATGTATTGTTGAGGCACTTAAATAAGTAAGTGATAAAATAGTAAGTGGCGCCTGACGCTGGGTGTTGATCAATCCTCGGCCCTACACTGATTTTGTTAAATGCTTTAGGCCACCTCCAGTCCAGGCCAAAAACCGAACGAAAAGTATGAAAGAAAGGATTAAACGATTAAACGTTCCAAGTTAAATTCAAGGTAAATCGTAAAATGTTTTTTTAAACGTTCGCTTACTAAAAATACTGGAGTCCATAGACAACATATGCTCCAACATGCACGAATGATGGTCCCTGAATACCAGCGCACAGCACTTCAAGAAATTGATTGTATTGACTCTACTTTGATTACATAAAGTTTAAAGTGTTGCTAGAAGCAAATTCCAAAAAAAGAAAATCCATGCAAGTTGTTTGTTTAGGCGACTATTTCTTAGGCAGAGCAACCAAAGGACACGCAAGAGATGTGAATAGACGACTCAGCACAACACGGCAACAAACGAAGTAGTTTAGTTTTGGTCTGTTTGACAATTTGTCTTGAAAGTAAACATAACATTTTTCTTCCTTTAGGCCTTTGGACTCCGATTTTTTCTCTTCGCAAGCAACGCCTGCTCCGGAAAACGTTCAAGTGCTAATGAACCGTAATATATTTTTTCGAACGCTCACCGTGTTTGTCTAGTCAATGTATTTATTCCTATTTGATTTTGTTTGCTTTTATGCCCCGCCTGCTTCTTTTGGGATTACATTCGAATGGGAGATTTTCACAGGCAAACTCGATATGCTACAACCCACCAACCAAGCACTATCATGGACACAGAAGGATGAAAAATGTTCCATGTTTAACATTCAAAATCTAAAGGCAAGCAAAAATAGATGATATTTCCAAAACATGAGGGTCAGTTGTTGAATTTACAAGAATAATGAAGTCAACAGTTCGGGCACACACGTGCCTTTAAGTGGGCCAAAGGAGGTCAAACACCCCCACACACTTGTAAAGGGCCAATGGGATTGTATTTTCGTTAGGATTTAATTATTTTTAATGGTAATGTGGGCATAAATAAATTATCGATTATAATGTGTCAACATTTGAGCCCTTCTAAAAACATGCTTTCGGGTACGGAACATTAAACGACACATTAAGTGAGAAGTGAAATTAAGAAAGAAAAAAAAAAACAAGTGGACGGTTGCTATATATATTTCTGGCCTAGGCAACACCCTCAGTGTTGCCTGGCGTTGGATCTCGTTGGTTCCTGCACAATTTGACAATTTGACGCTCAAAATAAGGCTCGTGTCGATTGGTGCAAAGAAATTTCGAAAAAAAATACGATCACGGAGCTTCAAAAGGCGTTTATAAGATCGGCACAGGTGACGAATCATGCATCTATGCGTATGAGCCCGAAACAAAACAGCAGTTTCGAAGACGAGCCAAATCCAACGAAAGTTGTTCGTGGAAAAAGCACTTCGAAGCAAATGGTCGCCTGTTTCTTCGGCAAAACTGGTCATGTGGTGACTGTTCCGCTTGAGCAAAGTAGAATGGTCAATTTTGAGTGGTAAAACGTGGTAAAATTCAAAAAACGAACAAGAGAAGACGAAACATTGTGCACCATGACAATGCGGCATCGGCATAAACCAGCTCCTTTTTGACCGCCCAAAACATCGAATTGATGGGTCATCTGCCGTACAGCCCTGACTTGGCACCCAATGAGTTCTTTTTATTCCCGCACATCAAGAAAAAAATGCGTGGTCAACGATTTTCGTCGCCAGAAGATGCTGTTGAAGCGTTCAGAAACCATGTTTTGGATGTGTCTCAATCGGAGTGGAAAAACGGCTTCGACAATTGCTTTTAGCGCATGCAAAAGTGTATAAATCAAGCTGGAGAATACTTTGAACAACAATAACACCAATGTTGATGATAAATATTCGCATTTTTATTATTAGGCCAGAAATATATGTAGCAGCCCTCTTATTATGTTCGGTCTGCCCGAAGCTTATATACCCTCCATCATGGAATCCGCTCTAAAATGACCCCAACATTAGGGTATGTTTCATTGCACAGCAACATTCCACATTCAACTACCGTCATTTAGCGTAGTCTTTACTAATCTGATGGTCGTTGATTTTATTCGGTTAAAATTTTATTGTGATCGGTCCATCACTTTGGTTGTTAATACAATTTTTAAAAGGGGACGTGCCATTGCCTTCTTTTCAACCTGAGTTTGTTTCGTTCCATGCCAATGTCATATGTTCCAAATATCACAAAAAATTTCTCAAACATGTTCTTTCTACTTTCTGGGTATATAAGCAGGGCCACGCCCTCTTGTCCAATAAGGAAGTAATGTATCCCACCACATATTTAACCTGGAAGGACGTAGCATAGTGTGCAAATTTTGTAACGGCCGGCTGTAATAGTGGTAGTAGTACAACAAATATGGTAAGCTTTTTCAGAGATTGTTTAAGTCCGAGTAGGGGAAAAATATTTACCTCTTGATCGCTCCGCCGCATTTTAAAAACAAAGCGTTGCAGTCCATCAACACATATTTAAGAGGTTTAGGTTCAATACTGCAGTTTGCTTTCCAGAGACACACAGGCGGATATGGCTTGATTATCTTATATTTAATGGTGTCCCCGACCAATACTTTGGGTGTGTGATGCACAATCTCGAGCGTATGGTGCAACCGCAATCTCAGTCAAATCTTCAAATTAAATTTTTATTTTGAATCTAAGTAAAGCCAGAATTAATTTGAGTACCCATATAATCAATCCCTTGTTTTGAGACCACATGGTCTGATTTAGGGCTTAAATGTCCAGCAATAACGATATTTTTTAAGGAATTAAGGTAGCAGTGAAAGTCCCTATTGAAACCATTGTCAGCAAAAAATTATGATTTGTAAAGCTAATACTAAAGTTTACTTTTTTCTTAGGTCACTTTAGTATCTTAAAGAGCAACTTTGTTCCTAACTGGTCTATTTCGCGCATTTTCAACTTAAAACCTTTTATGACCACAATAATGCAAAATTTCAGGATCCTAGGTTAATTCCTAGGCTTTCAACGGACACACGGAAGAACGAACGGAAGGACATGGCTAATCTAGTCTTAGAATTTTATGGTGATAAGTCACTCAGAGCGCACTATGCTAAATCGGGCACAATCGGATTAGATTTGTGACTTCTAGACTCGTGGACATGGGGATTATCGAAAAGTTTCGCCGAAGAGAGTGAAAGGGTCTCAAATCCGGAATGCATCTGTTTGGGGGCTATATGAAACTATTGAGCGATATGGTCCAGTTCCTTCGCAGTTAAGAAGTGGTCGCTCAAACGTACCATGCTAAATTTAAACAGGTATAAATTGTGACCGGGTCTCTAACCAGGATGGTCTATTAAAAAATATAACCTGATAAGGTCGGATTGTGATTTCATCGGAATCGGATGTTAAACAGATGTGGCAGCGCATAGAGAAAGGGGCCTAAGGGTAAAAAAATAAATTTTCACTTTTTTTGATGTGGACAACATCTGAGAACCGAATGAGACCGATCACATGCCCCAAAACTGTTCCCTCCCAGAGATATGCGCGTTTTATGAAAGTGATGGTACACCAAAGATACATGTATTTAAATCATTAAAATGGCTCTTCTGAACAAAACTGGTTTTTATCCTTAGGTCCCTTTCTATTTTGCGCGTCACATATATTGTTTCCACAGCTACATGCTCTGAAATCAGGAAGGACCTTTGTGTTAGATGTCTACGAAAATATGGGCCATTACACTCCCTTTTGCCAGAGTTAATTGTTAGTCGCTCCAAATGTAGCATTAAACTTTGAGCATGATCGGTTTTAAATTGTAGTTTCTAGATCTGCTAGACCTCGAATCGGTAGGGACGATTGTGTGGGAGCTATACAAAAAACATGGACCGATTTGGTCTCATTTCACCAGAGATGGGTTACGGTTGCTTTTTATGCTCGCAAAAACGCCTTTGGCTAAAACCGGTTCGCCCTTGGCTAAAACCGGAGCAATGTACCATGTAACTTTAAACTCAGTTCATAACTACGAGCTGCACCGAACATCGCTCAATGAAATCAGATAGTGATTGCGATTCAATCGGTAAACTTAACCTTAACTAACTCCATTCCTCTAAGGTGTTACGAAATTATATTGCGCTATGAAGATTGGTTTTCGCACAGTTCAAAGACAAACGCAAAGGGTAATTCTCATTAATCATAATAGAACTGCCGTATAAGTCATTTTATTTGTAGCCGAAGTCATCATTGCCAAAGACTGCTGAAAATAAGCCTTGGCGGGTTTAGAAACATCTGTACAGTCTGCCTAACAAACGTAGCCAACATATTTCACCAATTTGTCGTAATAGTGACAAAAAGACCGAATATTTGTAAACAAAACAAAAGCATAATTAAATTAGTAGGTTTATTTAATAAGAGTAAACCAATAATTTGTTAAGTTAACAATAAAAAAGATTTCTATAACCATCTTTTTAGTTAATAATATTAAAACTTTCATAGTTAAATTGAACATGTTTTGTTTCAATAAATTAACTATGAAATATTAATATTAACAATTTTCATGGTTAAAAATAATGCGTTGTTAAAACAACAATAATTATTTTAATAATAACTATTTTAATGGTTAAAAAACTAAACAATGCATTGTTAAAACAATAAACTTTATTTTAAAATTAACTATTTTCATGGTTAAAAAATTCAACCGTAAAATAGTTAAATTAACTATTATTATTGTTAAATACCAGTCAACAGTGAAACGTTCAAATTAACCTTATATAACGTAGACTCCAAATTATGTTTATTTATGGTTAAGTTAACCTTATATAAGGTTATTGTTTGTTGCCAGAGAGCTCCGGTGAAAGCAAACCTCAGGTCACAATATTCAAACTAGCTGGCCGATATATTGCAAAGGTATGCCGCCTAAAATGGTTTGAAGGCAAAAGATAAAACCACGAACTCCCCGCTTGTCTTCAGTCCTTCTAAATAATATAACATATATTTATCTATGCTTTATTGCCATTTAAAATTCTATAACTCAAAACAAACACCTTTGATTTAGAAAATAACACAACCTGGTAGAAATGTGGGTTTTTTTTTAAAAAACAAAAAAAAAACACCACTGCATCTCTAGATAATCAAACAGAAAACAGCAGTATTTGGCTGTCGTGTTGTATTTTACTTACCTGATGGCCAATTTGGATTTCAAACCCTCATATAATAAACTGAACCTTACCTGAAATGAAAAGAAACAAATAAAGCCTATTAAGTCGAGGAGGTATGCATATTTGATAAGGTTAATAGGAAATCAACTAAAACCAAAACTAAGTTCAGCCAGAGCTCATTGTATATAATCACCACCATGGATTCGCAATTGAAATGGGGGAACAATTACAAAGTGACCTTGAACATTGGTTTACTCACTTTCCGATGGAGTAACAGAAGGTTTTTTTGTAATTATTGCTTGTCACAACTACCAATAGCACTGTGCGACAGTAAGAAAATGTCTGGGATGTGATACACACAGGGAAAAAATCAGTTGGAAATCGGTCTGAACTAAAAAAGTTCGATTGGATAAACCGAATTTCTGTTGCAATAACCAATGCAACATGGTTCGAGATATCATATGATGGTTGCTACAACCATATCACGGTACTTACAGTCAACTTACCGAATTCAGTTAAACTTTTGATTGTCACCACTGTCGATTATGGCAACCAACCAATTGTGATGAACATGTTATGTTGGTATCAATAATTTGTAGTAACAACAGATAAGTTCTTTGTAGTGACTAAACCTTTCTTTAGTTCTCAGTTGTAACATAAAATTGGGTATTCCAACATCATGACATAACCCCATAATATTATATCAGATCTAGTAACAACAAAATCTTTGTTTGCGATGAAAACATTTGTGACGCGCAAAATAAAAATGGACCTAAGGTTAAAAACCAGTTTTGTTCAGGAGAGTCATTTTAAAGATTAGGTCCCTTTCTATTTGCACTTAGAATCGCCGACTTCACATAAAACGCGCATATCTCTGGGAGGGAACACTTTTGGGGCATGGGATCGGTCTCATTCGATGCTCAGATGTTGTCCACATCAAAAAGAGAAAAAAAATTGATTTTTTTACCCTTAGGTCCCTTTCTCTATGCGCTGTCACATATTACTAAATCTCCAAAAATTGGGTACAGTCAGGTATTAAACGAGAACTGCAGACAGAAGATTGTCCGTTAAACTAAATTTACACATCAAAAATCCCTTTGCATTGTGTTGAGCTATGACTTAGACTTGCATTGCTTGCCTTATATGGTTATGTTGCTGTAAAATGGATAAGCTGTATCCCGAAATATAGGGTCTGCTCGTACATCTGCTTTCATTGCAGGTGTTACAAATATCAGCACTAAGTTATAATACCCTGTTCTACCACAAAGTGAAGGTTGTTTTAAAACTCCTACTCAAAAATGTCTGAAAATAAAGGACCCATTTCTGATTTTACAGAGAAGCTAAATGCAATTTAAGTCTCTAAAATGTTCTAAGTTTTCACATATCAAAATCTTGCTAAAGTATTTAATTGTCATTCTGCGTTATGACAATCTTCTCGCCAAAGATTAGAGGTATACTTCACGGCTCGTAATTATCCTCTAAATCAAAGTATAGCTTTAGGCTTTTTAAAGAACGTAAAACTTTTATCCGCAACACAAAATACTTATTTTCCTGCCTTCAGATAAGCGGTGAAGGTGTTAAATGTAAAATTAAATGTCCAGCATTAGTCTTCTTCCAACGCCAGCGTATGTGAGAACACGCCCACCCCTTAAAATATGCAACAAATTGGGTTTCGCTGATAAATCCACTGAGCATATGCCACGACTTTACAGCGATATTAATCACTACACGGATACAGCTACAGGAACGCCGTTTCTTAGAAACCACAAGGAAGACTTTTAATTTAACTTCACTTTGCCATGATGTTGACATATTGCTAAAACGTGCATGGTTAAACCTGTTATGCTATGTTTTTTATTTGTACACAAAAGGCCATAACAAAAACGCTCCAAACCAATGATAAAATACATGTTTTGGGGGCCAAAAACGAAAATCCCCAAAAATAACTTCTTCGTGCCACAGCTAAGGCCACAGCTCTCGCGCCCACTTATGACTGGTTGAGTTGCTGGTGAACCTTCGCATGGGTTGGGGAGTTTTCCTAAAGTAATTTACAAATTTTGTACACACTGAAATGTAGGAGAGAAAAAGTCCAACAGAGACAAATAAGCCAGACAAGGGCACAGTTTGTAAACAGCCACGAAAGGGGTGGTGGCGGAGTAAGGGCGGGTAAAGAATGTTATTTCAACATATGCCAATCTTACGAAATTTACCTGCCGGCCAAAAATAGACAACACGCTGGCAAAAGAACAAAGTTGAACTCTTCAGCAATTCCTCTGTTGTGGGTCTTTACACCGAAGCAGCATCTTCTGGGTCTTGGGCCATATCGCAGCAAGCAAAAGCAGAGGGAAAAATGCACTTTACACGATGTTAAGGAAAGAGAACAACGACGTAACATCAACATAGGAACACGTACGCAACGTATCTGCGAGCTATACTCGTACTCGGATAGAAAAGAAAACAGAAAAAAGATACACACAACCCTTGACACTGGAATGGAGTGTTGTGTATTAAGATAACGCTCCGAGGAAGACATCAAGCTCAAGGAGGGGAGTTGAAAAGGGCAGCCACATCAAGCTCGAAATTCAACGGTTGCCTAACGTTAAGTAGAAATAAGGAAAACAAGTGCTGATACAAGAACCGCCGTCGAACTGTTCCACCAACTGCTCATACAGAAACTAGCTGTGTCGATAAAGCTATAGAGCGAGCACACGCAGCCAGCGCCTAGTACTCCGCCAACTAATGTGGCAACAATATATTTCTAATAATCTTTAAGCGTCACGTAATAATGTGAAGTTTGTATCTTCATTTTCTCCACCTATTGGCAGTTTAATGCATCTTCCGTTCGACAGCGCCGTACGCGCAAGCTTTCTAAGGCGAACGATGTGCCAACAGACGGTCAGGAAACTGTGAAGAGGGAGATAGACAAATGGAAAGGGTGATCTTTGGAATGCATTACACAGAGACGAAAAATGCCTGGTTGAAAAATGGCAGGGAAACGTTTACGATTAAGCCGATGTTTATAGATAAAACGGTTCTTAAAATTGTTCCCTTCCAAATAAATGTAAAAAGCTTTGAAGCTTTGACAAATTAAATAATAAATGTAAAAGGCTTTAAAGCTTTGACAAATTAAATAATATATTTAACATTGCACAAAAAGCCTTTGTATCATAAAATAAAATACTTAGTTCAAGTGTTTTTGATTTAGATTTCATTAGTGCTATGAAATTGTTCATCAATGCTAAGAAAAGTTTCATTGACGAAATGAATGTTTCATTGACGAAATGAAACTCGTCAATGAAACTTTTCTTAGCATTGATGAACAATTTCATAGCACTAATGAAATCTAAATCAAAAACACTTGAACTAAGTATTTTATTTTATGATACAAAGGCTTTTTGTGCAGTGTTAAATATATTATTTAATTTGGCAGAGCCTTTTACATTTATTCGGAAGCGAACAATTTTAAGAACCTTTTTATCTATAAACATCCGCTTAATCGTAAACGTTTCCCTGTGATTTTTCAACCAGGCATTTTTCCTCTCTGTGTAATGCATTCCAAAGATCACCCTTCCCATTTGTCCATCTCCCTCTTCACAATTTCCTGACCGCCTGTTGACACATCGTACGCCTTAGAAAGCTTGCGCGTACGGCGTTTTTCTTAAGAAAAAATAGTCTTCAGCAACAATTCAAGAAAATAATACACATCTAAAAACAAAACTTTATGTAAGAGTATGTAGTTTTTAATGAGTATTTCTTTATATCCATGCAGTGTTTCATCAATGACATGAAATGTTTCATTAACGACTTGTGACGTTTATAAAAAAAACACCTCCGTAAGACAATTTTACATTCTTCAGCAACACAGAATAGGACACAAAAAGCTTTCGTGGCTTAAAACAAAAGTTCTATGCAGTTTTTTGATGAACATTTCATTAATACTATGCTATAGTTCATTAATGCAATGAAATGTTTCCTTAACGACTTATGACGTTTTATATAAAGAAAGATAAAGCCTACGATAAGATAATATTATACGAGGGCGACCGCCAAACTAACTGGCCTGGCACATTTTCTGTTTTACTAGCAACTTTTTTTGTTTTTTAAAAACAATCTTTTATAAGCCATCTGTCAAAATTTCCGAAATATTTAATGATTATTTTCTTTGTTACAGGTGATTGAAGTAAACAAGTTTTATAATTTTTGAAAAATGGAAAATAAAGAGTTTCGTGCGGTAATTAAACACTTTTATATGAAAGGTTATACGCCACAATTAATTCTGTTCATGGTGATAATGCACCATCATACTCCACCGTGAAATCCTAGTTTCAACAATTTAAAATGGGTCGTTCAAGTACGGAAGATGAACAACGCTCTGGAAGACCGAAAACTGCTACTACTATTGAAAACATTAAAAAAATATTTAACGAAGTGACGAAGACGAATAAAGCTCAGAGAACTTGCTGATATTGTTAAAATACACGACAAAACAAGTTTGGAGTATTTTACATGATGAACTCCACATGAAAAAGCTATTCGCAAGATGGGTGCCGCGTTTGTTGACTTTGCCCCAAAAAATCGTCCGTTTGACCAATTCCGAGGATCTTTAGTGATTTATCAGCATAATCCAATAGAGTTCTTGGGCCGATTCATAACTGTTGATGAAACATGGATACATCACTACATCCCAGAATGCAAAGTACAGTCAAAACAATGGATAGAAGCTGGTAAAAGTGGTCCCAAGAAGGCGAAAACTGTTAAGTCAGCAGGAAAAGTAATGGCCACAGTATTTTGGGATGCAAGGGGTATAATATTTATTAATTATCTTCAGAAAGCAAAAACTATAAATAGTGAATATTATTGTGCATTATTTGATCGGCTGAGTGAAGAAATCAAGAGAAAACGACCACACTTAGAAAAACAAAGTTCTTTTTCATCGAGATAATGCTCCTTCACACACTGCATTTTTAACTCAACAAAAACTGGCCGAATTACGATTTGAAATTGCTCCGCATCCACCATATAGTCCAGATTTAGCTCCTTCTGATTATTTCTTGTTTCCAAATTTAAAAAAAATTCTCGGTGGCAAAAAATTTTCGTCCAATAGCGAGGTTATTGCTGAAACTGAGGCATATTTTGAAGGTCTTGAAAAATCTTATTTTTCGGATGGAATTAAAAAACTTGAAAAACGTTTGATGAAGTGTATTGAGTTGAAAGGAGATTATGTTGAAATATAAATAATAATAATTCCAATAAACGGTTGCTTTTATGTTAGGCCAGTTACTTTTGCGGTCGCCCTCGTAGACTTCAGCAATAATTCAAGAATTGGTTGAAAAGACCAAGTCCAGCAAGATATACGGAATCTTGGTATAACCCACCGAAGGTCACGAGCACATCATTGATGAGCGTCCAATTCAAAGCTGATCGCGGCTGAAGACCATAGTTCAGAACAGCCTTTTAAGCAACAAAGATTTGAAAATGCACTACTAAAAAGTCACGATAAATCAATTCAATTCAATTCCTCAAAAAAAAAAATAGCAAATCCATGTGGAATGGCTTAATAGCGTTTGTCTCGATAGCTGATCCATGTTATTATCATGCATGCCAAGGTCCCTCCCAACTAGAGTTCTACTCTACTCCACAAACCATATATTGCATGCGATCTGGCTCTAATTTGGTGCAGTATAAGAGAAGTGCAATCAAACGCCTTAAAATTAGACAATATCGGTCCAGGTTCTAAAATAGCCAACACAACAGCAATGATCTGAAGAACTGTCGTTCTAGAAGTCGTATATAAATTGGCAAAGATATGTAGCTAAACCTGGCGAAATTAGATCATATCGGTCGATCTTTTAGTATATCCCAAACACAAAAGAGCCTACCGATTTAAGCCAGTGCCGCCCTAAAAGCCACAAATTAAGTTTGATTTTACTCACGTTACTTGCTTAAAGACCTGTCGCTCTAGAAGTCGTATATAAATTGGCAACGATATTTAGCTAAACCTGGCGAAACTAGATCATATCGGTCGATGTTTTAGTATATCCCAAACACAAAAGAGCCTAAAAGCCACAAATTAAGTTTAATTTTACTCACGTTACTTGCTTGTACACAATAAGCACTTATACCTATAGGCCCCAACGGCTGTCTAAGCCACATCGATCATTTAAATTAAGTAAAGTGAGTTACGAAAGTTCTATAGCCAATACTGGCTAAAAAGGGCCTTTCAGATCTAAGGCCCGGGCAATTAAATTTTGCTCCATTTTTAACAATATTTTTTTAAAATCCGTACAGGGGAACAAAACAACGCTGTAGGATATTCTTATTATATTGTCGGCGGTATCCGACTGTGGATTTTATAATTTTTTTTTGGCTAAAAAAATCTACAAAATTATTTTTTTTTAATTTTTTACTTGATTTATTTTTTACAAATAATCCGATATCGGTTTTTAAAAGCAATTCTCAACTTTTGTTAAAAAAAACTCAAGAACAAAAAATGTTTTTTTTATGATTTTTTCCTTTTTTTTACAAATAGCACAAAAAAAATTAAAAAAAATTATCTTTTTTATTAAAAAAGTATTTTTATTGAAAAAAAAGAATTTGTTAGTAAACCATTTCTTTATTTTTAGCAGGAGATTTTACCCAAATTGTGGAGAATATCGAAACTTTATTTGTTTTTTGTTTTGCGGTTTCATGGCATTTTTGGTTTTTAAAAAGAAAAAGAAAAGTTTTTGGGTACACAAATTTTAAACCTAAATTCCTTTCTTGGGGGTTTTCTTTGAAACAACTCGTGCCTCCACTAAGAATATTGTAAACCATTTCTTTTTAACAAACACATTTTGAGGCAAGAAATGTGTTCTATTAATTTTAACGAGTATAAAAGTCTATAAATTCGCTTAAGCTAAATTGTAAAGGGTGTGTTTTTCAGACGCTTACAATTTAATGTTATGGCCAAGAATTTAGCTTTTAAGATAAGGATTTTTCATTATGTTTTAAAAATAATTTCGGGGGTTGAGTGGCCGCCGCTGTCTGGCTCGAATAAATTCCAGCCGAGAGGCCCAATTTTTGCAGCATTTGGGGCCGTATGTCAGCAATAACGCTTTAACTATTCTCTTCCAAGGCGTCAATCGTGTCGGGCTTATCTGCGTTGACAAGAGACTTCACATAACCCCACAAAAATTGTCCAGCGGTGTTAAATCGCACGATCCTGGAGCCCACGCCACAGGCCCATGACGCGAGATAATGCGCTCACCAAAAGTTTCTTTCACAAATTGATTGTTTCGTTGTCTGTAAGGCATTTAGCGCTGTCTTGCTAGAACCAAAGGTCGATCACATTAACATCCTTCAATTCAGGCACGAAAAAGCCATTAATCATGGCTCTATAGCGGTCCCCATTGACTGTAATATTATGGCCGGCACCATTTTTGAAGAAATATGGACCAAGGACTCCCCTTGCCCATAGAGCACACCAAACGGTGACTTTTTGAGGATGGAACGGCATCGCATTATCCAAATGTGAAAATTTTGTTTATTATGGAAACCATTCAACCAAAAGTGAGCTTCAAGGCTGAACAAATTTTCTTGTAAAAATCAGGTGGCCATTTCGTTTTGAGCCTATAATCACGATTTGCAGACGTTGTTCCGGAGTAAGGCTATTCATTATGAAATGGCAAACCAAACTGAGCATAAATCAAGTGACAGCTGTCAAAAAGACCAATTTTTTTTAAGAAAACAACCAAAAGTGAGCTTCAAGGCTGAACAAATTTTCTTGTAAAAATCAGGTGGCCATTTCGTTTTGAGCCTATAATCACGATTTGCAAACGTTGTTCCGGAGTAAGGCTATTCATTATGAAATGGCAAACCAAACTGAGCATAAATCAAGTGACAGCTGTCAAAAAGACCAATTTCGAAAACAGTGTTGCCAGATTTAAAACCACACGTCGAAGAAAACAACCTTTACATGTGACAGCGCATAGAAATCAATTTTAATTTTTTTTTTTGGTGTGGACATCTGAGCATCGAATGAGACCGATCTCATGCCCCAAAAGTGTTCCCTCCCAGAGATATGCGCGTTTTATGAAAGTGAAGTCGACGATTCTAAGCGCAAATAGAAAGGGACCTAATCTTTAAAATGGCTCTCCTGAAAAAAACTGATTTTTAACCTTAGGTCCCTTTCTATTTTGCGCGTCACATATGACGAAATCGTCACAAACATCTTCTTATGCCGGTCATTGTCAAGGTAATGCTATCATCCGCCTGATCTTAGCAACCGGTGCGTGTCCAGTGGAAATGTTTCTTTTTCGGGAAAGTTGATTTTCCCTTGATGTCACTGTTGCCGTTAACAATCACGGTTTTTCACACTTTGAATTGTTGACAGTTTATAAATCCCGCCTAATAGAGACACAGACATTGCGTGAAGGTCGGTGGTCGTGGGCGCAGAAAACGTGTGAAGACAAAAGAAAAAGCTTTCAAAACAGAATCCCATAAAGGTAAGCAGACAAAGATATCCACAAGGTTTGAAAGGTGTTAGGGCTTTGCCATTAGTTGAACGAACTAAGCTAAGCCTTTTCAAATCACCCTCGTCTTAACAAATGCTATACATTAATTATTTAAATAATCAAACAATAAATCGCCGTTTTAACACTTAAACAAACGCTTTAGTAATTGAATTAAATTGAAAGTCCCAAAGAGTATTTATCAGCAATTTTAGAAGAAGTTGATGTAGTAGACATAAGGAAGCTGGCGTTTAAGATGGGCAACACGTTATTGGCATCATGATTTTCATTACTGTTCCCTTTGTGGGACACGTAATGATTTTTGATCATTTTGACTTTTGAAAATGCTAATGGCGGATGAGAGACAACACAGACAGACTCGATAATGTTTTAAAGTTCTATTTCCATTCGTCCAGTGGATGAGATTGCGTGAATAATTGCTTCTATGTTTTGTGGTCTTTTTGTTTGTGCTTTCCCCCTCCCCTTTTCGCCACCATAACCTTTGTCTCAACGACCTTCAACCAAGTGGATGACCGGACCATCTGAAATGGTCTCTAAGTCGTCATCTTCTGTCTACCACCATACGAGAATTTCAATCTGTAGCTTATGTTTCTTTTAATCGTTGCTTAGAGCGGGTTTACAATTTAACAACCCCCCTTCCCCCTACCACAATTTTCCAACTCTTTCAGCTAATTCCATGCGTTAAAACATTTTGTTTTTTGTTCAGCATCTTCTAATCGAGTTTTGGTAGCGATGGGTTGACTGAACTTCAAAGTCCAATAATTTCAGTTGCTTTACGTGCTGATAGTTTGTATTGTATTTAACAAATATTTATTAATTGTCCGTAACACATTCCGCCCCCCGCCCAACCATGATGCCGTAGCCATGTTGTAACTCTGACCAAAAAAAAAAACCAAATACAAGTTTAAGCGTTTTTGTGCGTGCTGGAAGATTTATTGTTCATTGGCTCGGAGGTCTGAGGGCCTAGTCATGATTAGCATTGAACTTGAAATTAAATCGGATTATTTTGTTTACTCTTTTGTATATACGAGGGCAGTTTAATCAGCAGTCCAGTGGTTCAAAATCCATTTTTATTTGAAACTAGTTTTGATATGAACGCTACTGGGCGGCCCTAGCGAGTAAGCCTACTAGGGATGCAAAAGTTTATAAAATTGTACTTTGTTGATACATTTTCGATATCGAAATTAGCGAGATACGTACAACCCCTACTTATTTGAGGATATTTGATATATTTTACAAATGTTTCGATTTGTTGTCTTTTTATACCCTACACCACAATGTCATGCAGGGTATTATGATAGAGTGCTGAGTTCTTAAAGGAATGGAGATATACTCTATGCTGGGAATACAAATCGATCCAGAATTACTATCTGACCTGTAATCAAAGTTCAGGTCTCAACTATGGACCGCTTTCGATGAAACTTGGCACACTGTTTAAGTTTGGGTTAAGTTAAAGTTGGTCCACATCAGGCGATGTTTCCGAATAGGCCGTGTCCATAGCACCACAAACAGATTGTGGCGATTTAATCCAATTGTGCTCAAATTTAGGAGAGGGCGTTGTGAGCTACTTCTGAATAATTCTACCGAAGCTTGGCCATTTGGCCATTTTAGAAGTGGACATTTGCAATCCTGTAGCCGTACAGAAAACATTTCAAATTTCACCCAGCTCAAACAAAACATAGACCGTTAAGTGCGACCTATAACGTTGGACAATATCGCCATTTTCATAACTCCCCCTTTTAAAGTCTTTTACTTGTTTTAATTTTCTTGTTGCAATAAAATTTATTTCGAAAAGTTAATATGTTTTATTGGTCGGCCCATTTTCTAATAGCGAAAAGTACAAAATGAAAAAACCTAGTTTGCATCCCTAGGGCTTGCCAAAGCTTTGCCAGTTTTTGACATTACGAGGGCAACTATATATATATATATATTTCTGGCCTAATAATGAAAATGCGAATATTTATCATCAAGAATGGTTTTATGGTTTTTCAAAGTATTCTCCACCATGATTTATAAACTTTTGCATGCGCTCAAACCAATTCTCGAAGCACTTTTTCCACTCCGTTTGAGGTACCTTCAAAACATGGTTTTCGAACGCTGCAACAGCATCTTCTGGCGACGCAAGTCGTGACCACGCATTTTTTTCTTGATGTGCGGTAATAACAAGAAGTCATTGGGTGCCAAGTCAGCTCATGCGGAACAGTCGCCACATGACCAGTTTAGCCGAGAAACAGGCGACCATTTGCTTCGAAGTGCTTCTTCCACGAACAAGTTTCGTTGGATTTGGCTCGTCTTCAAAGACCCACACGGTCGATTGCTGTTTTGTTTCGGCCCATACGCATAGATCCACGATTCTTCACCTGTGACGATCTTATAAAAGTCTTTTGAACCACTGCGATCGTATTTTTTCCAAATTTCTTTGTGGGTCTGAGAAATTTTTCCAAATTTCTCAGACCCACACGGTCGATTGCTATTTTGTTTCGGCCCATACGCATAGATCGACGATTCTTCACCTGTGACGATCTTATAAAAGTCTTTTGAACCACTGCGATCGTATTTTTTTCCAAATTTCTTTACACCAATCGACACTAGCCTTTTTTTGAGCGATTTTCAAATTGTGCCGCATCCAACGAGAACAAACCTTTTTTTACGGCCAGGTGTTCATACAATATCGAATGTAGACTGGTGGAAGAAATGTCCAAGGCTGCCTCTATCTCACGGTATGTCACATGACGATCTTGCATTATCAGTTCACGCACGGCATCAATGTTCTCTCGCACAACGGCCGTTTTTGGACGACCGTCGTCTTTGAGCGAGCGTAGGCCACGATTGAATTCATGAAACTAGTTTTTCACAGTGCTATAAGATGGTGCTTCATCGCCATACAAAGAGTTAAGTTCATTGATGCACTCTTGCCGTGATAATCCACGTCGAAAGTTGTGAAAAATGATCGCACGAAAATGTTCACGAGTTAATTTTTTTTTTTTGCCAAAATGATTTTTTCAAGTCACTGTAAACAACACAAATGATGGTCGTACGTCAAAACGTTCTGCTGCTACGTTTATGCTAAAAAATGTCAAACTATCCAATAGAAATGTCAGATGGCCAGAAATATAATCAGTCGATTTTAGAGAAATGAAGCATAGGCAATGTGCTCAGGATACATAAAAATGATTTTATGAAATGTTCGATTTGTTATAGAAGATATTGCTTTCACATTGTCATAACAGATTAAAGATATTTTCACGCTCAAAGATGTGCTGTAAAGGTACTCAGTTGGGGATTAATAATATTTGTTTGAAAAAAAAAATGTATTTATTATTTTGCAAAATAAAATTAGAAACATTTTTTTTAATTTTATCAATGGGTTTAACTTTATATTGAAACAAGTAAGTAAGTGCTATAGTCGGGCATGG
Organism: Hydrotaea diabolus; assembly: GCA_963513945.1. Lineage (NCBI taxonomy): Eukaryota > Metazoa > Arthropoda > Insecta > Diptera > Muscidae > Hydrotaea > Hydrotaea diabolus. The sequence goes on along the minus strand of OY740716.1, from coordinate 13,336,728 downwards.
CCGACTCTATGATACCCGCACCACTATAAATGTGATTAAGTCTCCTGTTAATCGAAAGCACTCGTCGCTATTTCTATCTGTATCTATCACGCAAGCACTAAGCCTTTATACCCCATACCACTATGTGGTGAGGGTATAACAATTATAGTTGGTCCACATTTTCATACCTTGTTTTCGGACCCTGTGCCCTCCCACGGACGAGATAAATCATTTGGCTTGACATATTTAAAGTCCTGAGGCAATTCCCTGTCATTTGAGGGGTCACACTAAAATCCGGGTAAACCGAAACTTTTGGACCCTCCTAATGGACCCTGGGGCCCAAACAGGTCGAATTTTTTTCTGTATTTAAAATTGTAAAATAAATTATAATTTCCTTTCATTTAAGGGGTCACACTTATATTTAAAATCATGGGTCCATTTTTTGGGTTCTGAAGGCCCCGTAGGTCCGAGAGGCGGGTCCAACTATTTTTTTTACATTTTGTGGTCAGTTCTACATCGAATGGCATATTTTTTTAATTTGTTGACCAAAACACGCGACATCAACTGGATTTGGACCAAATCCGGGAGTTCCTTTGTATGGGGGGTCTATCAAAAAGTGCTCCGATTTGGACCAAATTCAATAGCGTCCGTCCTTGTCCCAATATATTACCACATGCCAAGTTTCATCAAGATCGGTGCATAAATGCTACCTGTACTTTGATTACAAGAATAGATGGACATCTTTACATCCAGCCAGCCAGCCAGCCGCCCAGCCAGCCAGACAGACATGGCTAGATCGACTCAAAATGTAATTCTGAGCAACTTTCTCTCTGGTCCCGGTATTCTAACTCGATTCCTTCGATGTGTTACAAACTCAAGCACTAAGCCATTATACCCCATACCACTATGTGGTACGGGTATAAAAAAGATATGGCTGAAATTTAACAAAAGGTGCGAATTATAGAAAAGAATTAAAAACGCCAGGCCAAACCTTATATACACTCCACCGTCCTTAATCCTCTTCAATCCATCCTTCTTAAGCGCACAAAAATGGACATTGCGGCCCGAGCCTCTTATCTCACCCAGAACTTTAAAATCACCCGATATTTGGATTCGTTGCAAAACTTGCTTAAATTTCAGTACCGAAACGGGAGTATTGACTATTAATCGCCCCCTTTGACAATGCGGGACGTTTTTTGGGCCATATGAGCCAAAACGTCCAGCATCTATGCCCTGTTTTAAGATACTTAGTGCGTCCCTACAGTACATAATTAAGGCAATGCCCGTTTACAAAAACTTTATTTTACGTAGTGTTGCAAACGGAATGACAAATTTAGTATACCATCTACTCTTCAGTGGAGGGTATAAATATATGAGTCTTGTTATACCCCTTGTTATCAAACACCCCCTGGTTATAAGCCCCTTTAACTCAAGTAACCGTAGAATCAGTGCACTGCACTTTAATGTAACTTTTCAAAGTCAAGTTTAGCCAAAAAGCGTAACATGTTTTATTTTTCTTTCTCCAGCTTCAAGTTGGGCATGAAGTTTAGGACAGTTACCCCATACCGCAAATTCTCAGGTATCAACTATACGGCCATAAGGCTATGCTGGCATGCGGCGTTATACTGTTGCTTTAAGCTGTTGCACAAGTGTCACATTCAGTTACTCAAGCGCATTGCAACACAACGACAGCGGCAACATAAACAAGAGGAAAAATTCAGTTCGGCCGTGCCGAAGTTCATACACCCTCCGTCACAGATTACGCTCCAATATGAAATGTTGCCAAGGGGGCTTGGCACCGGTCTCTTTTCTATAAGGGTGTGCTTCTTTCTATACCTTATATCTATCTTCTATCGTCAAAGACCCACGCCCTTTTGTCCAATTCTAATACAAGACACTATTTATTAAAATGCTTACCTATCATTGATTTCATTTAGTTGAAATTTTACAGCGATCAGACCATTAGATTGTTACAAAATGCGATTGGGGTCGCCGCCCTCTTTTCCTTCAGTATGTGTTTTTATCCATGCCTTATTTCAAATAGCATCGTCATATCTCTATTAGTTAATGAGATATAGTCTATTTAAGCTCAAGTTTGTGTGGGCGGTGCCAAGCCCCCTTTTCTAATTCTACCATAACATAGTGCAGCATAATTTCAGAGTCAGTGGTTTTTTACTTTAAAAATTTTTTATGACGATCGGTTTGGTCATAAATACAATTTTTTAAAGGAGGCTTGACACCGCCCACTTTTCTTCCAGGATGTGTTTCGATCCATGCCAATATCAGTTAATCCCAATATCATATCTCCATTAGTTGAGAGCGTGGCACCGCCCACTTTTCCCAGCCTCATATCTGAAATCGATTCTGAGTTATCGCGCTTTGAGGATCAGTATTGCTGATTTTTCTTTAAAGTTCGGGCTTCTGTGGGCGATGCCACGCCCCCTTATCCAATTTGACCATAACATAGACTGGAATAATTGCCATTGGTTCATCCTGTAAAAATTGTATAGGGAGTGGCCCATTAGTTTGACCATAAATAAGGTTTCTTATATCAGTTAATCCCAATATCATATCTCTATTAGTTGAGAGCGTGGCATCTCCCACTTTTCCCAGCCTCATATCTGAAATAGATTCTGAGTTATCGCGCTTTGAAGATCAGGATTGCTGATTTTTCTTTAAAAGTTCGGGCTTCTGTGGGCGATGCCACGCCCCCTTATCCAATTTGACCATAACATAGACTAGAATAATTGCCATTGTTTCATCCTGTAAAAATTGTATAGGGAGTAGCCCATTAGTTTGGCCATAAATGAGGTTTCTTAAAGGGGGCGTGGCACCGCCCACTTTTCCCAGCCTCATATCTGAAATAGATTCTGAGTTATCGCGTTTTGAAGATCAGGATTGCTGATTTTTCCAGAGGTTGACCTAGTAATTGTGAGTAGGAAATGTTTACTTCTTGACCGATCTGACCATTTCAGTCCATCAACACATGTCACCTACCCTAGCTTTAATAATGCGACCTGTAGTTTAATTTCCACAGACAGATAGACGGACATGGCTAGATCCATCTTAGAATTTTACGACGACTCAAAATATATATTATTTATAGGGTTCTCCGACCAGTATTTGGAGGTGTTGCAAACGAAACGACAAAGTGAATATACCCTCAATCCTATGATGATGGGTATAAAAAAAAGCCGGAAAATAACTTATTCAGATAAACTACAAACTATTATTTTTTGAATGCTTAGAGTTGTGTAAGCTTAGGACCCTCTCTCCGAGCAACACCACCGCTCTGGCAGATGATTCCCCCGAATGATAAACCACTGCTGATGTTGTCACATCCGATATGCCCAACTCGGCGATTGCGTTACGGGAAACTGTCTGCCGCGAGACTGTTTTCTCGTGTTACACATTAGAGAGCCACAGCAGAGTTATGACTTTTGTTTTGTTGGTTTGTCTTCTATGGAAGCGCTGAGTTCGCTGTAGCCGATTTTATTGTGGCTCGGTCATTACACCTGTTGTTACCAACGAGTACCGACTATGCTGTTTTTTAATGGTTTTATTCTGCCTCTTTGTTTTTGTTAAATGCCCATTTTAGTCACAGGCACTCATTTATAGTATCGGGCTACTATGCTGCGGCTAGTACGCGGGTGGTTCCAGAACTTCAGGACCCAGCAGGAAAACAACATTTTTTTTTTGAAAAATCTCGAAGCACCTTTTCCGGCGATATAAAAAATCACTTTAAGTAAGCCCTAGTAACCAGTTGGTGTTTTGTTTGCTAACTCGTTAGGTTAGTTCTGTGACTACCCTCGCATTACCGCCAGTGAGTGTGCGTGTCTACGATCATTGGGGGTCATGCGTAACGCGATTATGTTTAGAATTTGGCCATTATCATCGCCAGAGCTACTCTCGTTCACGACTTATGCGGTGTGTCTCTAATTACTCGTTTCAAAAGCAATAGAAATATTTTTTCATCTTTTTTAATTACCTTAGCCGCAGTAATTATTTTATGAAAAATTACGCATAGCAGGCAATGGGTTTGTTTTGAAAAAATTTCAAAGTGAACCCACCATGAACGATGGCTTTAAAGTGTCGACGCAATGAATGGAGCTTCACAAGAAACCATAAATTATGCTTGGGCAAATGCTTCTGCAAATAGATAAAGAACCTTTGAAATTCTGGAAATTTAGAACATGAGATTTCATGTTGTGGTTTTGATGCAGCAGACATTTTTCAATTTCCATGCAGAGGAAAGGGTGAACTAATAAAAAAAAAACAGAAGAAGTAAAAATGTCGTTAAATACACGCAGAGAAAAACATGGTTACTACATGGTCACGGCAATAATAACATGTTCTCCGCAATAAAAGTATGTTCGTCCCAACCATAGCATTATTCACTGAATTTATTTTTGACAATAGTATAATTGCTGCAATATTAATATTGTTGAAATGTAACAATAGTATTATTGCCAAATTTAAAAATGAAAATATGGTTATAGCAACAATATAAATATGGTTGGTGCGACAAAAGTATTGTGTTTTGCGTTTTATGTTAACAATAATATGATTACGGCAATCATACTGTATGATTGCAATTTTTCTTCATTTAAATATGATTTTAAGAACAAATGTTATTTGTACGGACCTAATGCAATAATAGTACTTTTTTTATCGAAATAACAATTTATTAAACAAGCTGCTTTGGCTTTGTGTAGCTGAAATATTTTTAATAAAAACGCTTATGTTTATTTAAACTTATTTTTTTACTGTGAAATAAATCACTCCTATTATTTTGAATTTAATGTATTTTTGAATAATTTTCATAATGCACATCTTTTGTTGACAACTTAAACCAATTCTAATAAATAATATTGGAAATCATAGGATAATTGTGTGTGATCATACTATGGTTGTATATGAAATACACTATGGTTGTGATGATCATACTATGGTTGTGATGATCATACTATGGTTGTGGAGATCATAGTATGGTTGAGTGTGAATCATTCTATGGTTGTGGGGATCATAGTATGGTTATGTGTGAATTATACTATTGTTGTGAGGATCATAGTATGGTTGTATTTGAATCATACTATTGTTGTGAGGACCATAATATTGTTGTAGCACAACCATATACCCAACAATAATATTATCCTCTTCGATTATTTTCACCACAACCATACTTTTTTTCTGCGTGTACTTTCCTCCGTCTACACGCTATTCAAGAGCAAGAAAAAATTGTACGTTTTTTGCCATTTAGGCCCCAGTGTCCGTTCCTTATTTCTGGTAAAACATTAAAATTGCTCTATATTTGCTATATTTAAGCTATAATTGCTATAATTTAAGTACCCAAAAGTCCATACTGAATATTTATCGAAAGTTCTGACCATGCAGGATTTTGGTTGGGCCGCATTAGCCAAAACTCCCAGAACCTATGCTCTTTTGGAATCATTTATTGCGCCCTAAATAACACTAACCATTTTAAACATTGTCCGACCAAAAAAAAAAAAAAAAATACTCCAAAAAATATATACTTTTCCGAGGTACCTTTAGAACCCCCCCCCCCCCCTTTTATTACTATAAGCCATCATCATCCAAAACTAAAGGGTCCCAGGATCATTCGCTTGACCGCTTTCGTGCTTTCAATGGACGGACATAGCTTGATTGTCTTAAAATTCTACGACAATTAATTATATCAGTAGTTTTGGTTTAGCTGCCACTCACTTAAGTGCGAATTTAAGATAGCTGCCAAAAAATCATAATTGTGGACATTTTTCTCGAGTTTGTGAGTAAATAACTTCATTAAGTGCCACTCATTTACGTGCAAATTTAAGATAGCAGCCATAGTTTTTTTGACTTTTTCTCAAATGTTCTTTATAAATGCCTCACATAGCTGCCACAATAAAAATGCTCTCTCTTTATTATGTCGATCAGATCGAAAAAATGGACCATATGGCTAAACATCAGGCACTTTTTCTAAACAAAAAGCACAAAAGTGAAAAAAAAGTCCGAAAACAACTAAAAGCGCAACACTTCTACAAAATTCGACTCTTTTTCGCTCTTCGTAATCTTCGTAAAACGAGTAAATTACAGAAATGAAGAGAGTTTTTCAACTATGTATGTAACCAGTGTTGCAAGAGAATAGAAGTCAGTTAGTTTAGTTAACAATTGTAACTTGATGCGTAACAATGTCAAAAAAGAAAGTAACGTCGCTATCGCTAAAGCAAAAATTAGAAATTTTGAAACAAGTGGAAGAAAAGGTTGATAAAAAAAACGATTTGTCTGAAATATAAGTGCGATATTTCTACAGTGTACCGAATTGTAAAAAATGAAGATGAAATTAAAAAGGCTTCGACGAATTCTAAAAATTTAAAACAAAAACGCAACAGAAGAGGGTTGCACGATGATGTAGAAAAGGCTCTTGCAGTCTGGTTTGATCAGCAGAGGCAAAAAAATTGTGTTGTGATGTTTACTCATTATAATTGCTAATGATTTTGAAATACTGTGTTCCTTTTTTATGTTATTAGTTTCTTAAAGAATTAGTTTTGAAATACTGTGTTCCTTTTTTTTTTGTTATTACTTTTTATAAGAATTGTTTTTTTTTTTCGTTTTCTTCATGATCTAAATATTTATATACATAAAAAACAACTATTTCCTTGTTTCATATGATAATCGAAGGCATATATTGACATATTACACATGAACGCTGAGCAAGCGATTCATATACATAATTTTAACATGGAATTTCATATAAGTGCCATTTGTGGCAGCTAACTGAACTTAAGATAAGTGTCATTTGTGGCAACTAACTGAATTTAAGATAAGTGCCATTTGTGGCAGCTAACTGAATTTAAGATAAGTCCCACTTTCACTAACCTGCCACAAAAGTCGTGCAAAAGTTGAAGTGGCAGTTAAGTCAAAACTACGTTTACATTTTATATTTCTAGGGTCTCCGATTTTTCGTGATGTTGCAAACGGACATAACAATTTAAATAGACCATCCACCCTTCGGTCAAGAAACGTCCAAGTTAAAAATATTTGATAACAATAAATGAATAAAATAATTCTAAAAACTAAAAGATTTCTAAAATCACCAATACAAATGTGTAAAAACATGTAAAACAAGTAAAAGTCGGGCGTGGCCGACTTTGAGATACCCTACACTAGGGATGTAACGAATGTGTGTTTAGCGAAAGCGAATGCGAAAGCGAATAGTAAAAATTTTTTTTAGCGAATGCGGATGCGGATGCGAAAGGTAAAAATTTTTTTTAGCGAATGCGGATGCGAAAGCGAATGCGAAAGCCAATAGTAAAAATTACTTTTAGCTAATGTAAATATTACAAGGAATCATTTAACGAATGCGAAAATCTATTGGGAATGTCAGAGTCAAATATGCAGTACTTATTTCCAGTAAAATTTATTTCAAAGTAACAAAAATTTATTTCAAAGTAACAAAAATTTATTTCAAAGTAACAAAAATTTAACAAAAAATTTTAATTCAATTCACAGAAAATTCAGTCTCATGGAAAAATATATTAAAGTTAACTTCAAAGTTGAACATTCCATATTTGGGTACATAAGGAATGAATTCTTGGCAAACATTATAATTTCAGATTGAGTTCAGTTTCTAGAGGAGTCTAATATCCAATCAATAAATTTTCAGTTAGCAATAAGTATTTAAAAACATGAAATCCTGCATTTGTAATATCCAACTCCGGCATTAAGACTTCATAAAACTTATGATATACTTTATAAAAATCAGTAGTCAAATTTCAATAGAGCCAAGTTATATTTAACGAAAAGAAGTTTCGCAGCCTTTTCACATTTTAGTCTTGTTCTGAGTGAATTATAAATCAGCCCGGCTCCACTGAATAATTGTTCGCTTGGAACACTTCCTGGTGGTGTAGATAAAAACTGCATGACTAAAGGAACTAAGTTTGTGAACTTAGAGCTATTTTCTTTCCACCACAACAGGGGGTCCTCTGAAATATTTATTTTTTTCTCTTTATTGTAGTTTGCTATTATTTCATTTGCATGACGAAGGGTCAATGAGGTCTCTTCAACGTCGTCTTCAGTATCACTAACATTTGTATCTATAAAGTTTTGAATGGATTGTTGTATTTGCGAAAAACCAGCTTGGCTTTGCGGAGATCTTTGATTGTTGGAAGATTCTGTCGTTTTTGTTCTTTTATTTAGGGGTGAATCACAGATTTGAACATCGGCAGCATGAGCCACAATTAACTTACAAACTTCAGATTGCACGTTCTCCTTAGTAGATGAGTCGAAAAATTTCAATTTGTACCGGGGATCTAAATATGTAGCTACAGTATATAGTGTGATTTTATGTAGTCTCCCAAATTTAGTGTTTATTTCAGAAATCAGCTTAAGTATAACATTCTTAATAGCTGGAGAATAAGATGTCTTCGATAGTTCATTTTGAAGATTCGTTTTTAGGATGTAAATAAGTGGAATAACTGATGATATAATTGCATTTGAGCTACTAAGCTCTCGGGTTATTTCCTCAAAAGGCCTGAGAACTTGTACGCATTCTTCCATCATTAGCCAATACTCAGGTGGTATTGCAATTTTACTACAATTTGTTGAATATAGTATTAAGGAATCTTTGATTTTTAATAAACGCTCCATCATATAAAATGTACTGTTCCATCTAAAAAATAAACACATTATGCATTATATACATATGTATTTATGTATAAAACAAATACTAAAATTACCTAGTTGAGCAATCTTGGAAAACAATCAGAGGTGTTTGATTGAGTCTCTCAGTTTGGATTTGACGAAGTTTATCCTGTGCCAAAGTCGAGTGATTGAAGTGTGTGGCGATTTGTTTGCTTTTTGTTATGACATTCGTAATAGTTTCTTCGGCAAGCAATCCAGCTTGGACACAGAGCTGAAGTTGGTGTACTGCACAATTTGTGTGTATTAAGTTAGAGAGATTCAAGCCATGAACCATGTTGGAGCCTTGATCACGTACAATACAATGCACTTTATTAGGAATCTCCCATTCATTAAGTATAGACATGATTTTAGATTCTACAATTTCTCCTCTGTGAGATCCATCTATACTTTCACATTTCAAAACCATATTTACTCTTCGAAACTCATCTGTTACTCCATGGGCGGTTAAGCTTATCAAAGAAACACCTGCACTGGGTTCTGACCAAATATCTGTAGTAAATGATAGCTTGTTAAATTTTCTAAGCATATCAATAATTTTTTGTCTAATTCGCCCATATATGGTTTGACAAATATGGTCAGTGAAATATTCTCGTCCTCGCAGTTTATAATGAGGTAATGCCACCGCAATAAGCCGTTGGAAACCAACACCTTGTACAAAATTAAAAGGCAAATCTTGAATCGCTATCATTTCACCAATTAAGTTGTCTATTTCAATGGCTCTTGGATGCGATGAGTCCCAAAATTGATTCCTTGTTATCGATTCATTAATCGTTAATTGTCTTTTCAATCCATGTAAAGGTGTTGGATTTGGCTTAGAACTTATTATTGGTAATTTTTCCATTTCTTTCATTTCGGAATATTCCTTGGTATGTTTAGATTTTAGATGTGTCATTAAACCACTTGTAGATCGGCCTTTACGCGAAATGACTGTATCGCAAATCACACACTTTGCCTTCTCATTTTCACACTCCGAGAAGTATTTCCACACACCGCTAGACTTTGGCTTCATCATAAATATTTTATATTTTTATAATTTAGAATTTGAAACGTAGTTTTTCAGAAAAGCGAAGGAAAAAATGTTCGACTACGAAGCCATTTATCTTTGTTTATATTCTGCTTCATTTGCCATATTACAATTGTTTTTATGTTTTGTTTAATGTGTTGCCAGATTGGAAAACTAATAGTTTAAATGACTTGGCCTAAATGTTTCCGCGGATGCGAATGTGGAAATAGTTTTTTTTGCGAATGCGAGAGCGAATAATAAAATAATGTTTTTTGCGAATGCGAATGCGGTTGCGAATGTCCAAAATGAAGCGAATAATTCGCATTCGCATATGCGAATGCGAATTTCGTTACAACCCTACCCTACACCACTCTGCTATACTGAGGATTAAGCACATATGTCGGAAGCATAAACAAGGTCGGATGCAGTAGGTGAGAGTTTATTATTTGTCGCTCATATCGTACCATACAACATTTGAGCTTAATCGGCGAGGACGTTTGTGTGGAAGCTATTCGAAACCTTGAACCGATATGGTCTACATGGTTACAGCACATAAAAGTTGGTAGATCCATGCAAAATACGGTAGGAATTGGATGTAAAATGTGGCTTTTAAATCTGAAGATTGTGAAATATGAAGGACCTTTGTTTGGGGGCTAGAGCTATGTGGTCCAGTTTCACCACAGTTAATAATTGTTCGCTCATTACGTACCATGCCAAGTTTGGGCGTGATAGGCTGCAGGGCCCTCAATCGGGAGGAACCTTTCTGTGGTAGCTATTCGAAAACATGGACTGAAATGGACAGATTTCACCAGAGATCGGTGTTGGTCTCTGGAAATGCTATGTGCGAAATTTGATCGAAATCGGATATAACATGTGGCTTTAAGAGCATTAGGTGCTGAAATCGGGAAGGACCTTTGTCTGGAGGCTAAACGAATAGGGTTCGTCCTTGAACCAAACTTGAAGAATGTATTAAGTTTCATCAAAATCGGTCCGGTACTTTGATTACAACGATAGTTGGACAGACGCGCGGATATACGGACGAAAGAATCGCTCAATTAAATCAGATAGTTATCAGGCCAGGTCATACTACATCAGGCCAGGTCATACTACCCTGTACACAGTCTGGTGTAGGGTACGAGTATAAAAATTACCCTACACCAAAGATTCGCGCTTCAGTCTGGAGTCGAAATCGGTCCTGTACTTTGATTACAACGATAGATAGACATACGCACGGATATACGGACGAAAAAATCGCTCAATTAATTCAGATAGTTATTTTGAGTCGATCGGTTAACATAGGGCCCTCGCTCTAGTCTTTAAGGTGTTGCAAACATCAGCCCTGGTCATACTACCCTGTACCGCAGTCTGGTGTAGGGTAAACAAATTGCCCTACACCAAAGATTCGCGCCGCTGTCTGGAGTCTGAGCGAAATCGGACTTTATAGGTGATTCCTAGAGCGGCAGTGAATGTTGCGTTGGGGATAAACGAAAGCATAGACCGGTTCATGCAGAAAAAAGTATGGTTGGGGTGACAATATTCAAAGAGGATCATACTATTGTTGGGTATATGGTTCTGACACAACAATATTATGATCCTCAAACAATAGTATGATTCACACATAACCATACTATGATCGCCACAACCATAGTATGATTCACACTCAACCATACTATGATCTCCACAACCATACTATGATCCACACAACAATAGTATAATTCACACCCAACATACTATTATCTCCACAACCATATTATGATCCTCACAACCATAGTATGTTTCTCATACAACCATAGTATGATACTAACAACCATAGTATGATTCACACGCAACCATACTATTATCTCCACAACCATATTATGATCCTCACAACCATAGTATGATCCTCACAACCATAGTATGTTTCTCATACAACCCTACTTTGATTCCCACAATCATAGTATGATAAACACTCAACCATACTATGATCCCAGATTTGATGCCATGTTTTATTAAACATTTCATTCAACAAACAAAAATATATATTCCAACGGTCAAAAATAATTTTAGTTGCCAGCAGGGGTAAATGCGACTTCACCATCCGTAGACACCAAGTAACGAATGTGATTAAACCATGATCAATGGCTATAAACTTAAGTGCAGGCAGATTTTATATAAACGAGAACCAGTCGGTGTTAGTGCATTTTACCGAACAAAGTAAACACAATAAAAATCCCTCGAACTACCTCCGATTGTTGTTGTTTTTTTACTGTATCGTGTGCATGTGTTTTTTTTTTGTATATCAAAAAAACATACGCACACACATGCATGCTCTATAAAACCTTTTTTTGTTATGTTCATAGTCGCAACCATGCTGTATGATTGTCGTAATCAAATTATTTTTAACGCAAATTTTAAACAATACTTTTGTTGCAGCAACCATGTTTATAAGTTTGCTACATCAATACAATCAAATTTGGCAATAATACTATTGTTACATTTCAACAATAGCAATATTGTCGCAATCATACTATTGTTAAAATTTAATTCAAAAAACAATACTATGGTTGCGACGAACATGCTTTTATTGTAGAGAACATATTATTGTTGCGGTGACCATAGTGTAACCATATCTTTTCTCTGCGTGTATGCTCCAATTTCACCAGTCTTAGTTGTAGGCCACATTTGACCCTCTAAGCTTCTTTTGAGCCAGATCGAATTTAAAATGTTTCCTGTTAAATGGCAGGACTTCCAATAGGCCCTATAGAAAAAGGGTGACTGATATGCTAAAGCTTCGGAAGGAATGGTTTTAGATCGTTAAAAACACACTATGTTAAATTTGGGCATAGTAGGATTTAATTCTGACTTCTAATGCGGCAGAACCTTAAGTCGGGAGGTAACCTTGTGTGAAGCGATGGTCATGGGCGCCATTTGAAAACATGAATCGATATGATCGAGTGTCACCAGAGTTTATAAGTGGTTGCTCTTTACCAACAAACTGCAATTTGAGCACGATCGGCTTTTATTTGTGGCTTCTCTGGACCGAAAATCGGAAGGGAGCTTTGTAGGGGGCCAAATCTAAATTAGAGAGTGAATGGTAAATATTGGTCGCCCATTAGGTACGATGCAAAATTTGATCATGTCTTTCACGTCAGACTTCTAGAGCGGCAGGACTTCAGTCGGTACAACCTTCAGGAGAGGGATATTCGAAACCATGTAACGATAAGGTAAAATTTAATCAGACTTAGTTACTGTCCGTTCGTAAAGCATTATGCGAAATGTGAGCAGAACCGGAAATGATATGTGGCACCGAGAGCTAAAGGTTCAAATTATTTCATATTTGCTACCTGTACTTTAATTACAGCCTAAAATTAAAAGACAGACAAACAAACGCACGGATATCGTTCAATGTCATTTCTTTGTAAGCAACAAAAAGTCACTGTGGTGTAGGGTATTAAAAATGTCAAAAGATACTAACCATAAGATAAATCACAATGTTAAGGTCACGACTGACGGCGTGACTCTCCATACAAATGTATGAGCGTTTGAATCGTTCAAGTTGGTGGACACAAAGAGACCAAAAAAAAGTCAGAAAAACCATTAAACAAAATTCTAAAAAAAACAAGTTTCCACCACAATGATATAAACATTGATTATAAAATCCAAGTATGTATTTGCTGTCGATTTAAGTTTTGGATAGAAATCTTCTTCCTCTACGCCTTACAGACGCTGATAAAAAGTGTCACCAAGCATCACTCTAGTTTGGCAGGGGTCAAAAGCACAAAAGAGCTAGGCACAGTTAGTCAGCCAATTGTTAAATAGGTGGGGTTCAGGATTAAGATCGCGTTGAGCGTAACTGGGAAATTGAACGTTGACACAGTGTTTGTGCCCAGCTCTGTCCGCACAGTGTTTTAAACCCATGCCATGCTCACACATTTTTTATATCATCCACCATAGGTGGGAGCTTATACAAAGTTTGTTCTTTTATTTGTTAAAATAATGATCTGTGTAATCTCAATACTCGAGTTCTGGTACCCATGGATTGTTTTCCTGGGGCTATGTCAACTACCTTGTCTAAGCTAATAAGCTTGAGTTTAAGTCCTGATACCATGGTCGGAATAATGCCGTTTATATTGAAACGAATGGTCAAAAAAATAACCGAGCACTATCAGCGAAGTCGAAGCGCCCATTTGATTAATGTGATGCTCCATAAAAAATGCCATAAATGCTGCTATTTGATAACTTTGGTCTTTCTCTTTGGTCTTTCATTCCGTATATTGTCTTAAAACTTCAACTCAAACAGGCGACTTCATTCTATATACAGGGTGGAGCGCGGTAATTTGCTTATTTGGGAATGAATTAAAAAAATTATGAACCTTAGAAAAATTTATTTTTATATTTTAATTATATTGAACAGTAAGGGAATTTTTAAATAACATCGTTTTAAATACGAGTAGTGTATCTGACAAATGTCAATTTCAGCCTTTATATTTGTAATTATTTAATTAATAGGTCTTCCACGGTGTTGGGACGGTTGATAAACACTTTCGACTTCAGGTAACCCCAAAGGAAAAAATCGCATGGGGCTAAGTCTGGTGTGCGTGTCGGCTAGTTCACATCACCCTTCAAAGAGATAAGCCGTCCAGGAAACATCTGCCTCAAACAATTCGTGGTAGCCCTCGCTGTGTGTGCAGTGGCACCAGGATGGTTCGAACCATGTATCCTCTAATTGCATTGCCTCAAGGGCCGGCTGAAAAAAGTCTGGAAATGCCAAATGCAAGTGATTGCTTTCGAGCAGAGCGTTTCGCAGATTGCAGCACTGTTGCTCTGACTCTCTCGATGTTTATGGTGTTGTAATCCTTCTCTCAGGTCCCCTTCATAAACATTACACATTCCCTGCTGTTCTCAATGAATTTATATTTGATTGCCGTCCAGGAACTCGTCCGAGTGGGGGAACAGCGAATCGTAAATGAAAAGCACGCTGCACTGCAATGATCGAGTGCGCATTTAAAAAATATGCTTCAACATAAAATGACTTTTCCTCACGTGTCCAATGCACTGAAGGGCAGATAAACACAAAAATCCACCATCAGCTACTTTAAGCCACGAACACTCTCTCCACTCTCTTCGACTAACAGCGCGGCCACAGACTGCAGTGCAAAAAAGCAAATAACCGCGCTCCACCCTGTATTCAAACCACAATAGATAACATGCGACAAGAACTAGCATCTACTAACAACCCCTCGACCGCCGGTTCTATGCCGGTTCCGGATTGAACCTAAGAGAAATTCTGCGGCAAATGGTTGTCACCCCGGCACACAGTTGCCGCTGCAACAACGAAAACTTCTAAGCTTTAAGATACATCCTTTTGTCATAAAGTTGAAGTTTGGTTGGTATTCTTAATGGATCATATCGGAAAAAATATCTCTTTTGAGGGATTTAAAGTACTCCGCACACTTTAAGCTTTTGCATCTGTGGCTTTCAACAAAAGCCCATGAGAAACAGAATTAAGGGAAATGATACTCGTATTGCTCTACGCGCAGTTCGATGATTACACCCAAAGGGTAATTCTCAGTAATTCAAATGAGACTCCCGAATAAGTCATTTGATTTGTAGCCAAAGTAGTCGTTTCCAAAGACTGCTAAAAAAAAGGCGGGTTTAGAAACCGCTTTACAGTAGTCTGCCTAGCAACAATGGCCAATACATTTCACCAATTTTTAAGTTGATTTTGAAAAAAACAAACAAAAAGAGGTCTCAAACCAGACTAAAAACTGCTCAGGGCGTAATCCTAACAAAATTTTACATTTTTATATCAATTACAGTAGGTAAACGTACTTATTTTTAAGAAAAATAGCTTCGCTTGAAAGTTCTGAGCGAAGTAGCTTTAAACGCCTACAAAAAATTGCGATTTTTCCTGTTACATTAGACCATATCGGATTTGGGAATTGTACCCTACACGCTCGAATTTTGTATGGTACGTTATGAGCGAGAAATAATTAACCATAACATATTAAGTCCGACCTTGCTCAAGCTCCAGAATGATGGTGCTTCATATGAGGAATAGCAGAGTGGTGTAAGGTACCTTATAGTCGGCCACACCCGACTTTTACTTTTGATACCATCCACCAAGGGTGGATAGGCCTTCCGTTTGCAACACTAAACATTGATCGGAGACTCTATAAAGTATATATACACAGTAATGATCATCATAAGAGCATAAGAAGATCTAGCCATGTCATCGTTTGTCTGTTGAAAGCACGATAGCGGTCGAACAAATCAACATAGGATCCTCAAATTTCACATAATTCTGTTGATCACTTCGAAGACGAGCCAAATCGAACGAAAGTTGTTCGTGGAAAAAGCACTTCGAAGCAAATGGTCGCCTGTTTCTTCGGCAAAACTGGTCATGTGGCGACTGTACCACTTGAGCAACGTAGGTCGGTCAATTCTGAGTGGTACACCACAATTTGTTTGCCTGTAGTCTTCGGAGAAAGTCGAAAAACGAACAAGAGCAGACGAATCAATGCGAGCTCTCACACATTGGCTCAAACTAGCGTCTTTTTGACCGGCCAAAATGGCGAATTGATGGGTCATCCGCCGTACAGCCCTAAATTGGCACCCAAGGACTTCTTTTTATTCCTGCACGTCAAGAAAAAAATTTTCGTCGCCAGAAGATGCTGTTGGAGCGCTCAAAAACCATGTTTTGGAGGTGTCTCGATCGGAGTGGAAAAAAAGCTTCGACAATTGGTTTGAGCGCATGTAATAGTGTATAAATCATGCTGAAGAATACTTTGAAAAACAATAAAAAAAAAACATTTTTAATGACAAATATTAGCGTTTTCATTGTTAGGCCAGAAATATATATAGCAGGCCATACTTAGAAAGCACTAAATATCTCAAAAAAGGCATATTTGCTTGACTATATGGCTCATGTAGCCCAAAAAACGTTCCGCATGATCAAAGCGGGCACATAAGCCAAATATTTTACTTATCAAAATGTTGAGTAGCTTTTTTAAATTATAGGAGCTTCCAAGTGATTGGTTAGTTTTTTCACACTTGAGGTTGCCAATTTCGCATCCGTTCTATGCTACACCTGTGCTGACCACACGCAGAGAAAAGATATGGGTACTATATGGTCACGGCAACAATAGTATGTTATCTGCAGTAAAAGTATGTTCGTCGCAACCATAGTATTGTTTTTTGAATTTCATTTTGACAATAGTATGATTGCGGCAATATTAATATTGTTGAAATGTAACAAACGTATTGTTGCCAAATTTAAAAATGAAAATATGGTTGTAGCAACAATATAAATATGGCTGGCAGGACTAAAGTATTGTTTTCATGGGTTTTATGTTAACAATAACATGATTACGGCTATCATACCGGCAAAACCTTAATTTTTTTTATACAATAATACGAGTAGTAATAAAAATTATTTTTTTTTTTCAAAAATAACAGGATTAGTATAACTAAAATATTTTTAATACTTATAAATGAATTTTTTTACTGTTAAATAAATCACTCCTATTGTTACATAACTTTCTTAATAAAATTCTTTATTGTTGAATAACAACGTATCCCAGTCTTTACAAACAAGTTTGGGGATCAAAGTATTATTGTGCGTTAGTCATACAATGGTTGCGCGTTAGTCATACTATGGTTGAACGTTAAACATACTATGGTTATGAGGATCATAATATGGTTGTGGGGATCATAGTATGGTTGAATGTGAATAATAATATGGTTGTGGGGATCATAGTATGGTTGTGTGTGAATGATTCTATTGTTGTGAGGACCATAATATTGTTATGGAGATCATAGTATGGTTGTGTGTGAACCATACTATTGTTGTGATGATCATCATATTGTTGTGCCACAACCATATAACCAACAATAGTATGGTGCTCTTCGAATGTTGTTACCCCATCCATACTTTTTTCTGCGTGCAGAGTTCTAAAAATCCTTCTGTGAACTAGAATGCAGCTCACCTATAGCTGAGTGAAAATTCAAAAATAAACGATAAACACAATTAAAATCAGAGACGTATTTCCGAAATATGTTTTTTTTTTCAAACACTGTGTGGCGTTGACGACGATCTTCAACATTTTATGGTTGAACTTTAATTACGGCCATCGACCATCTTCATCGTTCATCATGTTTTTTTTATTCTTTAGTCTTCATGCCATTCATTAAAATCATCATTTGCGCGTATGTAGAAAAATAATGGAAACCCCCCATTTTTTCTTTTTTTGGTTTTTTGAAGTGATGATTAGTATTTTTCCTCTGATTGCCGGGGCTGTGCGATAGTTTTACCTTCATAGAGCTCTGCCTCATCAACCATTAGATGGATGTCCGTCAGTCTACCTGTCTGTCAGTTTGTGGTACCTGCAAATGTGCTGACAGCTTTTGTCTAGAATCGATTTCATTGTGCAAAACCAAAACAGAAACGAAAAATTTTATTTCAACATCTCAAGAGCAACGCAATACAAAAAGTAGAAGCAAACCGAAAACAAAAGTATCATAACGCTGCCATGGTCCAGAGCAGCAAATGCGAGGGGCCATTAAACTAAGCGTAGAGACAATGTGGAGATACAGAATGTCTGTCCGCCGCCCGCCTGTTGATTCCTACGCCATTCTATCGGAAGTGGCTTTGGTGCGGCGGAATTATTTCGTTGGCCCCTTTTTTGCTGTCTCTGTAAGAGACGACTCAGATTAGCGTGGCCCCGGTGCTGGTGCTGGAGTTTTGCCATTTGTTTAATGCCTTATAAAGTAAATACACTATATAATTACATCGGGAATAATAGGCGTAATTCTTTGTTTTCTTTTGATTACACATCTTTTTAATTACTTTAATGGCTACTAGGCCTACAACTACACGGCGGGCCTTGTAAACTGGAAATTACTTTGAAATTTGTAATTTTGTGGGCTGCTTTTTTTTACATAATTTGTACAAAGCACAAACAACTGCAAACGAAACTTGGTCGAACAAAATTATATCATTAATGTACGCACTTTAGATAAGCACAGAATAAAATACAATAAAGACCTTGGAAGAACTGTAATTGTTTCCTTGAACGCCGAAAAAAGCCACGCGCTTTCAAGAGATGCGTGAGAATTCAACGAATTTAAGTTAACAAAGGGCCAACAACACGTCATTAGGTCAGGCAATGGAAAAAGTGAAATGAATTCCATACGTCCGTCCTTGCCACCAATAGAGTTTCAAGAACACTTCGCTTTTCTGTTTGCAGATTTGCTGAAGATATTAACTGAGTTTACAAGTTAACTCAATTGCCAAATTAAGCAAAATATTTCCATGGAAAAACAGACTCAGTAGAAATCCACAAACGGAGAGGTTCTCTAATTTTAATATTCATTGACCGGAACCAACTGCCGACAGCAATGGACTAACACATTTGATACAGAGGATTTTGCAAAGCTTAGAGCTTAAAGAAAGTCCAAAGCCGGGCAGGGCCGAATACACTCAACAAACTCTCCCGACTTCATTGCCTTAAATGTAGTCTGGAGAAATATCTCGAGACTGCTAGTTCATTCTATATATGTGACAGCGCATAGAGAAAGGGACCTAAGGTTAAAAAAATCAATTTTCATTTTTTTTTTTTGATGTGGACAATATCTGAGCATCGAATGAGATCGATCCCATGACCCAAAAGTGTTCCCTCCCAGAGATATGCGCGTTTTATGAAAGTGAAGTCGACGATTCTAAGCGCAAATAGAAAGGATTCTAAGCGCAAATAATCTTTAAAATGGCTCTCCTGAACAAAACTGATTTTTAACCTTAGGTCCCTTTCTATTTTGCGCGTCACATATGGGAAATATATCGTTTATTGAGTACAGCTCAGAAATGACACCAATCAAATTGTGCCCCAATCTTTCGCACTTTGATTGGTTTAATCTTATTTTGAGAGTAATGAGGGCATTATTAAAACAGGGACCAATCTTATACAAATTCGGCATTGTTGGTCCTATGTGCGCTGTACAATGCTACACGTTAAATTTTATTTGATTATTTAAAAATGGGAAAGAATTGGTTGATCCTTTGTTGGTGCCCCAAATCTTAAAGTACATTTGTATGGGAGATATATAGTATGGGAGATATGTAGGGACATAAATACTGTTACAACATTGAACACACCCATTTCAATAGTAGAACTGAACATACCCCGTTAATGTCATATAGGTTTTGAAAGCTATCCTCAATAGCGTTAGTCTGTAACGGGATTTTAAAATTGTTTCAACTTTCATCCTGCAGTGGTCAGATAATAAGAACCGTATCGCTGTAACAGCGCTTTTCAAGTGTGAAATGAAAAAAGCGATATTTTCAAAACGCCACTAGGGATTAGCCGCATGTTCGTCTACCGATGCATAAAACTGTTTGAGGAGACGAGATGTAAATGACTGCCACCGGTCGGGCCGCCCACGCTCTGTTCGAACACCGCATGTCATCAAAACCGTTAAATCAAGAATTCACAGAAATCCGCTCCGAAAACAGAAAATCATGGCCCGTGTGATGAATATCACGCAAAAGCCCATGAGTCGAATCATCAA
This sequence comes from Hydrotaea diabolus, assembly GCA_963513945.1. NCBI lineage: Eukaryota > Metazoa > Arthropoda > Insecta > Diptera > Muscidae > Hydrotaea > Hydrotaea diabolus. The sequence goes on along the minus strand of OY740716.1, from coordinate 13,316,501 downwards.
AAAAGACTTGGGACTTTCAAGCGACGTACCAGACATTTATTGACTGCAGCTTTAATAAATAGAATTGAAAAATGCAAACATCTTTTGGGTGAAGCACGCCGACAACTTGCACAGAAAAATTTTGTTCACCGATGCAAAAACTTTTACCGTTCAGGAAAAATTTAAGAAGCAAAATGATAGAGTGTACGCGCGGCCATCTAAGGAAGCATCTGAACTGATAAATAAGTGTTGGTCGAATTCAGGCACCCGCCACTTTGACGACACTCACGCTCCTTGACGTTTTACGTGCGAATGTTGCTACCGACAGTGTGAGACTCATTACTGAAACATCGACTCGCCTTCGATCTCAACAACTTAAAATATCACGGACCAGCCACTTTCAACAAAGACCTTGCATTTTTTGCATGCAATTTCCAATTGACTTATCAGTTGAAGGAACACGACCATTTGATAGTTATCGCATCTCAGTTAGGACAGCTTCATATTGACAAATCGCATTTTTGTCTTCTTTCACTTATTTGGAAATCGCAAACGTCCTCAAATATTCTCAGAGAGTGACAGTTTGGTGATGATTTTGAAGGACTGGCAGTATTAGCCTATTTTTCTTTGAAAATGTTGATGACAACGCCATTTCAGTTGAATAAACAAAAATATATGTTGCAGTCGGCGAGTGAAGGCGTGGCACTGTGCTCCGGACAAAAAGGGGACAACTGATCTGCTTCGAATTTAAATTTTTTGGTATGATTTACAGGTAATAGTCCAACTAAGAAAAATCCGAAAATATTTTTTTATAGGATTAGTTTTTTGGGGCTCCAGAGCCATTCAAAGTGAGCGATTTGTATACAGAATTTATTAATACTGAAGTTTCGTTCTTGAGTAGTTGAAAGAAAATATTTGTGAAAGACGCTTTTTAAACCGAATCGAATTGGCTTATAATTTTTAGGAGTAGTACAAAATTAGTTTTTTTTAAATCTTATAAATATTTTATTTACATTTTTTCAGATGAATATGTGAACAATTTTAAATGGTAAAATAAAAAAAAAAACATTATCAAATTCCGTGACATTTTTTCGCACAATAAATTAGTTTGGAAAAAACAAAATCTTCGCCGATTTTGTCCGATTCTAAGTGATTTTGGAAGTGGCAAAAAAGATTTTTTTTTTGAAAAAATCACAATTTTTGATTCCAAAAAGCAAAAAACATCAAAAAATTTGTTGGATTTTTTTTTTAGCAGCAATGTTAGTTAAAGTAATTTTCCATTTACTAAAAAAAAATTAATTGCATCAAACTTTTCTACCTTGAATAGGCTGCTACGAAGAAAATTTACTGATTTTAAACATGGTCAAAAGTTTGCAAAAGGAAATTTGATCCCATTACAAGCCGCCGCTCTTAACACTTCATTTTACCCTTAGCCACTTGTGTAACCCATGAGCTCACGCAGAAATTTCTTAATATCCTTAATCGATATCGCTTCAACATTTTAAAGAAACCCTTTTCCCACCATATGTTTAGCCCATTCCACTGCGAAAAATATCCTTAAAGAGAGTGGGGGTGGTCGCTATGGAAACCTTGGAAAAGTTATACCAATTCCGTCGATATTGAAAATACCACGGCATAACTAATACGCATACGCTGAGCGCAGACACATGTATTTAGAAATTCGTCGCATGTACGAGTAAGGAGGTGAAACATACATATTCACCCTTGTCACAGGCAACAGACTTCCGTTTCCTGGCTTCGAAAAATGTCCTCGGCAACAACAGTACAAATGGCTAAACGACGATATCGATGACGATGAAAAATATGAAATACTACTAGTGTGTCGGAGCAAATTGTCCCAGACAAATACTGCTTTGACGCTCCATTACCAACTCCCCAATTCTCCTCCAAAAGTGCCGGTTTGTCGTGGTGTCACCATCGCTTCCGCCCCTTGCTCTGGTTATCGTCTCATAAGCCGCATAGCACGTGGATGTGTTTTTTTGTGTGCCACTGCTTACGTTAACATATGAAGATATTTTATTTTTACTCTCTTACTGCTCCTACGCCATCGACTACCTTTTTGGAGATATCTTCGATATTGGTTTGACAATCTAAGCTGAAAGTATAAGAAGTCAAAACTCCAGCGCACAGTGATTCGTTTTAGGGTAATACAAGACAAGTCTCATCCAGATCATGCAACTTAATTTCAGCCGCGGAAAGTACTGTCTTTGTGTGGGCCAAGGTACAGGAGACAGGTCACTGAAACTTTGGCTAAGATTGCTGGATAACTACATATAGTACGCCTCTGCTCCGTTTTCCTAATGCTAAAAACGGTGGATTCCGGCTGCCACATTTCTTTTCCAGACTCGAAATTTTATTTATTTTACGAAATACAATCGAATAAGAAAACAAAGGATTTTCATTTAAATAAAAGGATTTTAAAAACCAACTGGTCTCATAGTTCGCACAGGGCCTTTACCATCTGAACAGGTTTATACTCACATGCTTGACTTTAGAATTTTTAACAGGCCAAGTGAGAAATGTGGTAAAATAGTATAGAATGGATTCGGAATTATCCAATACTTCGAATTCCTGGATACTGGCAGTTTGTTACAGCTAAAGTTATGCATACATGACGGATATCTCAAAACGACAGAGACACCGGTATCAGAACACCGGGGGAAATTAGGCAACATATAAGCGTACACTGAGAAGAAAAATAACCTTATATAAGGTTAACTTTACCACAAATAAACATGATTTGGAGTCTACGTCATATAAGGTTAATTTCAATATTTTGTTGTTGGCTGGTATTTAACAATAATAATAGTTAATTTTACTACGGTTGAATTTTTTTAACCATGAACATTGTTGATTTTAAAATAATAATTGTTGTTTTAACAATGCATTGTATAGTTTTTTAACCATTAAAACGTTATTATTAAAATAAATATTGTTGTTTTAAGAATGCATTGTTTTTAACCATGAAACTTGTTAATACTAAAATTTCATAGCTAATCTATTGAACAATACATGTTTAATTTAACAATGAAATTGTAAATATTATTAACTATGAAGCTCGTCATAGAAATCATTTGTATTGTTAAGTTAACTAATTATTTGTTACCTCTTTTAACCAGAAATATAGTTACGGTTACAATTCTTAATATTAAATTAACCTACTAATTATGTTTTTGGTTTGTTTACATTCATTCGGTCTTTTTCAGTTTTATTTCTTGAACAGTTTTTATACTGGACCTTTTTCTTTTTTCTTTTTCAGAATCAACTTAAAAATTGGTAAAATGTATTGGCTACGGTTGCCAGGCAGACTGTACCGCTGTTTCTAAACCCGCCAAGGTTTTTCTTTAGTAGTCTTTTGTAACGTTTACTTCGGCTACAGATCAAATTACTTATACGGTTACCACGGAAGCCGGTTCTACGCAGCGGATCGACCCGAAGCACCAATTCTTCGGCCAAGGGCTGCCACCCCGGTACGGTTTGCCGCTACAACAACAACAACTTATACGGGAGTCCAATTATGGTTAATGAGAATTACCCTTTGCGTATACTTATAGACTTCGAACTGTGCGAAAAGCAATCTTCATAGCGCAATGATATTGCTGTTATTAGCTTGTAGGGCTAGCATTTGCATATGGTGGTGGTTTTTTAAAGAGCGAGATCACAATTACAAAGGTTCAGAGCAGAGGAAGAAAGGAAAAATAGTGGGGGGATAAGGCAGTCGCAATCGTTGCAACTTCGTGTTACTTAATTCTGAACTTCGTATATCACAAGCAGATAAAAAACTTCGATACAACAGAGCCAAATGATCTTGAATTTTTGTCGATGTCCCACAATTTTCTGTCTCTCTTTCTTGAAAAAACCAACCTTATATAATGTTAACTCAACTATTTTGTATGTACATTTGACCATATATAAAGTAATTTAAAAATTTAACCAGACACATTGTTAAAAAATCATTGTATGTTCGGCTCAGTTAATAGTTAAGCTAGATATGTATGATAAATATCAGAAGCAGAGACAGTTACTGAGTTCTACCCCTGAGAAACTGGGGGAAATTTCATAACAACGTCTATAGGACAGATTTGAGGAGATGGAACGCACTCAACTACTATGTATAATACTACAATTCTCAAACTATGGTCCTTTATGATCACATTATTATTATTAACATATAATATGTTCCCCATAAATATATAAGTATAATTATAATATACTCTTATATATATTATATAAGTATAATCATAAGTATAATAAGTACAATTCGGCCACCAATAACAGGGTTCGCGCAACCTGTGATCATTCCCTTTCGCGTATTGTGATTCCACACAAACAAAAGTATGATAAGACAAACATATATGATACTACCATAGGATTTCTAACCATATTGCTCTTTTCGCAATCATATTATTATTTCCATAACCATATTATGATTACCGCAACTATGCGATGATTTCTACGCACATATTGTAATCCAAGATAATAATATAAAATCTAGGCAACCATATTATGAAAACAAAAACAAAATAATACGATTCCAAACTCGTGCATTTGTATTATGATTCCACAACGATATATATAATCCCACAAGCATATTACGATTCTATACAACCATAATATAACTCCTACGCCTATATATTAATGACAGAAAATAATGATAATCCATAATATAATACTACGCAGTCATTTCATGAACACACACAACCTGGCTGTAATATTACCTAGCCAAATTACAATACCCCACAACCATTTTATGTTCACACACAACCACGGCAGGATTTCCACAACCATGCTATGACTCTAACAACTACACTACACACAGATAAACAATTAAGTATGTGGTGACAATATTCGAAAAGCATCATTCTATTGTTAAGTAAATATTATGATCCCTACAACCATACAAAGATCCCTACAACCAAACAATGATCCCTACAACCATACAAAGATCCCTACAACCATACTATGATCCCTATAACTATACTATGATCCCTACAACCATGATATTGTTTTACCACAGCCTGCGAGTCCTCGAAAACGCCGTCTATAGCCTTTCTTGCATTTCTGCGACATGTCCCAGCCAGCGCTAGTTCGCAGAAATTTAGAAGAGGTAACTGGCCGCTGAAAAATTTTCTTGGTGTTCTTACCACGAGCTAAACTTAGGTTGACTTGTATGATTGTCTTATACCGTGGATTCTCTTATCTATAAAAAAAACTTCAATTAAGCAAAAAATATCATTTATTGTGACCTTAACCAGTTTTCCAAACGTTGAATGGATACGAATTACTGTGCAGCGTACGAGTTTTCACGATATCGCTGGTATAAAAAGGCAATTCGGTTAACTTAAAAGGTTGAATGAACCACCAGAACCACACAATGATAATGCCACAATACCACGTTTGGAGCATTCGAGGAGCCGGATATAAAAAAATATTACACACCAGATTTAGCATGAATAAATATAACCGAAACATATCCTCGGTTGTCGTCGCTTTAGAAGGAGTGTGACATGGCAACCACTTATATTTGGTAAGGAAAACTGAAAGGCATTGACCGGACCGCCTTGGTGCTTTAGTTACCAAAACTGAAAGGCATCGTTTAGGTTGTACTGCTGGCTGCCTACAAACAGTATAAGCGCCAGGCAACAGAACTTAAATTTCTGTTCTGCAGAAAATCGGTTGAATTGGAGAATGTGTCTGGTTGGCCAGACAAACAAAATTCAAGCATATAAACGACAGAACCATTTTATTGATAAAAGTTGGTTTGTTGTTCTTTGATTTTTGAATTTCCCGATAAAACGAAAGAACACATTTTTAAGCAAATAAAAATAAAAGATAGCAACTTTTCCGCAGATATTTAAAGCAACGTCTGTCGATTGTGAAATTATAATAGAACGACAACAAATAAAGGGTGGTTAAATTTAAAGGACCGATGTTGAATGTGAACCACACCAAAACGTCAATTTTTTTTCTGCATTTCATTTGATATTTCTCAATTTTAGACTAACTCAATTTGAACCATGGAAAGATACACAAGCAAACAACGCGTTAAAGTTGTTCAGGCTTGATGGCAAGAAATGGCAACAGTGGATGATCAATTTTCGAAGAAAATCAACTTCAGTGTCGAGGCACATTTCCACCTCAGTGTATTCGTCAATAAGCAGAATTACCGCATTTGGGAGAATGATAATTCAAGAGTGATTTTCGAAAAAACATTGCGCCCACAAAGAGTGACTGTTTGGTGCGGTTTATGGGCTGGCGGCTTCGTCGGGCCGTATTTTTTCCAAAATGAGGCCGGTCAGGCAGTTGCTGTGAATGGTGTTCGCTATCGTGAGATGATAACGAACTTTTTATGGCTCGAATTGGAAGATATGTACGAGGGCGACCCCAAAACCAACTAGCCTGGCACATTTTCTGTTTTACTAGCAACTTTTTTTTGTTTTGTTTTTTAAAATCAATCTTTTAAAAGCCATCTGTCAAAATTTCTGAAATATTTAATGATTATTTTCTTTGTTACAGGTGATTGAAGTAAAGAAGTTTTATAATTTTTGAAAAATGGAAAATAAAGAGTTTCGTGCGGTAATTAAACACTTTTATATGAAAGGTTATACGCCACAATTAATCAAAGATGAATTGGATTCTGTTCATGGTGATAATGCACCATCATACTCCACCGTGAAATCCTGGGTTCAACAATTTAAAATGGGTCTTTCAAGTACGGAAGATGAACAACGCTCTGGAAGACCGAAAACTGCTACTACTATTGAAAACATTAAAAAATATTTAACCATTCAAACATACGAAATAATTTTCTATTCTACCAAATTTTTAAACGACCCAAAAATAATCTTAACTAAAAATATGGCCTATACAGGCGTGTTTGTTTAAGCTTACTTCACTACAGGGGTTTTCTACTAATTTTTCACTTTTAATTTTCAATTCAATTTTCTGTCACATTTTCTTCGTCTACTGTCTAAGCGCGAGTAATTGTTGAGTTTTTGCGCCATCGTAAAAGACAACCGCACCAAAACGGATTGTCTTACCAAGGTCTTTGTGGGTCTCAAATCGCCCAAACCGAGAGTCAATGTCTTGGTGATACTTGAACAAGGCGACGGCAGCAGCTGATATATACATAAATCTATATATATATTTATATATATACATCGATATGAAAGTAAGTACATATCGATTCATAAATTGAAAAATATCAATAAAATGCAATATAGAAAACGAAAAGAGTTTCTACGTGCGATTGTGTTACATGTCTGACACCATGGAACATACATATGTTGTAAGGAAATTCATACGAAGATGAAATGGGGAAACAGAAGAAAAGAAAATAGAAAAAGAGAAGAAAAAAACACGCAAATATCAAATATAAAACACTGAGCGAAACAGACTGATGGTAAACATCTGAGTATCGTTAGCTTAGAAAAAAACTGCTGAAGACTCACTTTCAATGGTTGCTTTTTTGGGGATTGTATACCCAAGCATTAACCCAAAGAACCAAACATTCTTGTTTGGGAGCAAGAAACTTGAAACGAAATGCTGCATTTGGAAGCCTTGTTTTTGCCTTTCGGTTCTGTAGAGAATTCCCAGGTTTGAGTTGATTAAAATTCTTATTTTAAATTTTGTTTAAATTATTGTTCGCAAATGTGCACATACATTTTGTGTTGAAGCGTATTTTTCAAATGCGCACTCGCTCATTGCAGTGCAGCGTGCTTTTCGTTCACGATTCGCTGTTCCCCACGAGCACATGTTCCTGGACGACAATCAATTGTATATTGGGTAACTTCATTGAGAACAGCCGGGAATGTGCAATGTTTATGAAGAGGACCTGTGAAAGGAATAACAACACCACAAAACAGCAAGAGAGTCAGAGCAACAGTACTGCAATCTCCGAAACGCTCTGCTCGGAAGCAATCACTTGCTCTTGGCATTTCCAGACTTTTTTCAGCCGGCCCTTGAGGCAATGCAATTAGTGGATATATGGTTTCAACAGGACAGTGCCACTGCACACACAGCGAGGGCTACCACGAATTGTTTGAGGCAAATGTTTCCTGGACGGCTTATCTCTTTAAGGGGTGATGTGAACTAGCCGACACGCACACCAGACTTAGCCCCATGCGATTTTTTCGTTTGGGGTTAGCTGAAGTCGAAGGTGTTTATCAACCGTCCCAACACCTTGGAAGACCTTATTAACAATATTGAGGCTGAAATTGGCAGAATACCAGTCGACATGCTAGTTAGAGTTCGTGAAAACTTTAGAAACCGTGTGTGGATAGCGAAGGTCTATTTAAACCCATGTAATTTATTAATGTTTATCTAAAATTCCCTTACTGTTCAATGCAATTAAAATATAAAATACATTTTTCTAAGCTTCATAATTTTTTTTTATTTCATTCCCAAATAAGCAACTTATCGCGCTCCATCGAATTTTATTTAAATCTTTGGGAGTATAAATTCTTTCTTGCATAAAATCAAATTTAAAATAAACCCATTAATATTATAACAATTGACATTACATTGGGTTCTAAACCAAGTTCAATTTGTTTCATATACCAAATGTTCATCGATTTATTTGTGATCTGTCCTTGGTGGATCGCCGCTGTGTGCTGGTTAGTGTGCATGACCCTCATACAAGTAAATCCAGATTCAAATGCTGGAAGGAACATCAACATTTTTCAAGGTATGGAAATTCGAGCCGACTTTCTCCTGAGCTTCAAAGGCATGGCCTAATACATCTGGCAGTGTGGGTAAGCGGATTTTAAAAAAAAAAATTAGTAAATCGGGCTTCTGTTTAAACATCAAATGCTGGTATGGAACTTTGAGACGACTTTCTCCTGAGCTTCAAAGGCGAAGACATGGTCTAATACATCTGGTAAGCGGATTTTTAAGGTCTAATACATCTGGTAAGCGGATTTAAAAAAAAAGTAGTAGTGCATGGGGCTTCTGTTCAAACATCACTACGTCTGCTTTTTCTTTAAAAGTTGACAAATCTAGACGTGCAAGTTTATAAAAAAAAATCACATTTTCGGTCCTTGACCTTCGGGCTGAGGCTATAAGGCATTTAAGTTTTCAGTAGTAAGAACTGGGGCTTCTAACACCGTAAAAGATGCAAGAAGCATAGCACACCCATAGAGAAAAAACATATTTGCCGGAGAAAAGACTGAGAGATGTGTGTTTTTCTTCATGGCCTAACACATCTGGTAAGCGGATTTAAAAAAAAAGTAGTAGTGAATGGGGCTTCTGTTCAAACATCACTACGTCTGCTTTTTCTTTAAAAGTTTATAAAAAAAATCACATATTCGGTCCTTGACCTTCGGGCTGAGGCTTTAAGGCATTTAAGTTTTCAGTAGTAAGAACTGGGGCTTCTAACACCATAAAAGGTGCAAGAAGCATAGCACACCCATAGAGAAAAAATATATTTGCCGGAGAAAAGACTGAGAGATGTGTGTTTTTCTTCACGTATAAAAACGATAAGTCAATGCAGTTAAACAACCAAGGTGTTAAATATAGAACTGCTTTTGGTTCAATATTGAAGCTATTGATACCCTACACCACACTGTGGTACTGGGTATTGTGACTCAGTGCTGGTATGTATATATGATATATATGGACCCCATGCTAAGTACTATATCGATCGAATCAATATCCGATTTATTTCAGAGGTTCGTTCGTCCGCCTGTCTGTCCATCCAGCGTTGTAATCAACTGCCCATCCAGCGTTGTAATCACATTTATACACGGATTTTGTTGAAACAACGAACTCTATTGAAATTGGTCCACATCGAGCCATGTTTGTATATCATACATATCCATGTTGGACCATGTTTTAGAATAGCCTTAACAAGAAGGTCGCTCCCAATTAGAGGTCCTGCCGCTCTTAAAGCCACCACATAAATATTTTATATTTTGCATGGTACGTTAGGAGCGACCAATCACTAACTCTGGTGAAACTAAACCGTTTAGGCCAATATTTTCGTGTAGCCCCTACATCATATGTGTGGTGAAATTGAACACTATCGGTTCATGTTTTCAATTAGCTGGTTACAGGGGCAAAATTTCGTTAATCACCAATTGAACTGAACAGCACTGAAATAACATTTCTAAATATTCTTCGATAGTGGCCGCTGGTTTGCGGCCACGGTGCGAAGAATGTGGATCTTTGGCCAACATTTGCAGCGTCCAATTTATCAAACTGTCAGCGTCGTCTATTGTCGTCTGACTTTAATCCTTACGTATGTAGGCTTAAAAGAAATGGCCAACTAAGTCGGGTTCCCTTTTTAACAATACGTAATCCAGCAATCGGCTCCAAACGGTCAACTCCGTGTTTCTTTAATATTGGATGCAACGAAGACAACATTTCTCACTTCGTACCAAATTCTGGCTGATTGGAATTGAGACTTATTGTCCACGATATGTCTAAGTTAGGCGCATTAAAGCCATGATGAGCACTGCGCGGCGGGAGTGCTGAAATGGCAAACCTTAATAGTTACTTTGACATACGGATGGCATTGGTAACCGCCTGTCCTATCTGGTTACCGTTTATTTTGTTTAAATGTAACTAACACTCAGAAGCTGTCCCTTTACATGCAGTGCAATGTGTTGGTTAATCGAGAGTAAAAGGTGGAAAAGAAGGAATATTGCTCATTGCCACTTGCCTTAATCTTAAAGACGTCGTAACTAGTAAGAAATACATTTACAGGAAGTGGATTCTACATACGGACTGTACGAAAAACGTATTCGATCTGTAGCTATGAAGGTAACGATAAAAAATCGTCACGAATCCCATGTTTTGACGATGATCGAGGGCGACGATAGAGTTGAATACCCTTCGGTCACCTATCGGCACCATCGCACAGATCAAAGCTGGTTGGGAAGATCTGGCATTTCTAATGGCAGAGTCTTAAAAAGGCAGAGTTCCGCAACTTTACAGCTAAATGGCACAACTCTAGACTTCACTTTAAAAGTTCGTAGTGGTCGCTAACAATTGGTCCTGTTGCTAGGGGAGTGATACTTACAGTGTACCAATAAAGTCTTCGTACACCTGACTGTTATATATTAGGAGATTAAAACCAAAAACTTGTATAATAAATATTGAGTAAAAAATAATGCAGTATGCTTAGTTGAACATTTATTTATACAGTAACAAAGAAAAAATCTCATTTTATAAACTCAAACTTATGCTAATAACCAAAAACAAAAAAAAACTCATTAAGTGTCTCCAATAATGTCTTCGTACACTTATAACTAAAAGGGGACAGCAATTATACAAACTTATTTTTAATATTTAGTCGGGTAACCTTCATTATTAATAAGGGCTTTAAGATGGTCTGGCATTGATTCCACAAATTTTTTTTTTGTACAACTTGTCTGTATTTTCGCCCATTCGACCTGAAAAACCTCTTTTAGCTGTGACTTTGAGCTAATGTGGTGGGTTCGGATTCCTTGTTTCATGCAAATTTCATATATGCTCAATGGGATTAAGATCAGGGCTCTGAGGTGGTGTTTTCAGAAGGTGCAGAGCATTGTACGCCTAGTGCATCCTTGTGTTGTGAGCCATGTGTTTGGGGTCATTGTCTTGTTGGAAGTAGAATCTGTCAGATAACCCTAGTTTTTCTGCACTTGGCTTCAAATTTCTTTTTAGAATTTCAATATATGCACGATGGTTCATGATTCCTTCAATTATTTGCAAATTTCCGACTCCGCTGACAGCCATACAACCCCAAACCATCACGCCACCCCCGCCGTGTTTCACAGTTTTTATTGTGTTTTTTGGATTGAAGGCTTCTCCCGGTTTTCTCCACACTCTAAGTCGGCCATCTGATCCAAAAATATTATTTTTTATACTCCACCCCCCCCCCCCCCCGAGAATATAACAGTGTTTCAAAATACTAGAGAAGTCTAAACGCTTTTTGCGATTTACTGCATTTACCAGTGGCTTTCTACGAGGTGTGCGAGATTTGTACCCCGCATCATGAACGGCTTTTGTTATAGTTTCTGGGTGGACATCTTTTTGTTTGGATTGAAGGAGTTCTGCAATAATTTTCTGGGCACTTATGAACGGATCCGAGGCAACCATGCGCTTGATTTGAAGCCGTTCTCCGTGATCTAGGACTGAAGGCCGGCCTGATTTAGGTTTATTTTCTACGCAACCTTCATAGTTAAACCGTCCTATCACGGACTGGATGGTAGATCGGCTGCGGGATGTCAGTTGGGCTATTTCTGCATACGATTTTTACCTTGCACGTGTAAATTCAATATAAGTTTGCGTTCTTCCACTGTTAAATATTTTTCTGACATTTTTGATATTTTTTTTACATAAATACGAGGGCGGTTCGGAAACTTCTTAGTCTAGCAAAAAAGCGCGGTATAAACAGATAAAAAGTTAAGTGTTTTGGAATCTTCCATCTCTGCTATGAACACATGTTTAATTTTGTTTCGATCTGGCAACTCCTTCATATAGAAACAGGTGTTCACAAAAGACGCATCCGCGATTTTTTTACAATGGAAAAATTAGAAATGCGTGGTGTCATTAAATATTTACATAAAAAAGGTTTATCGGGACAAGAAATTCATAATGATATGGTGAATGTGTTAGGTGAAAGTGCTCCTTCATATGCAACAGTAAAAGATTGGGTTGCTGAATTTAAACGTGGATGAACCACGTAGTGGACGTCCAGAAACAGCAATAACAACAGCAATTGTAGCTAAAGTGCATGATATGGTATTAAATAATCGACGAATAAAAGTGCGTGAAATAGCTAATATCATGGGCATCTCAAATGATCGAGTCCATTTAATTTTGCATGAAGAACTACAGATGAAAAAGCTTTCTGCAAGATGGGTGCCGCACTTGTTAACAGTCGACCAAAAACGCATAAGAATGAACATTTCTCAAGCTTGTTTGGATCGTTTTCAGCGAAATAAAATGTTTTCCTCGATTTGAAAGAAGTCATGATGTTCAGCAAGTAAGACGACTTATTTATATGGAGTACCAAACCATTTCAGACAAAACTGCTCAACGATGTTAGTTATTTCCCGCCCTATGCCGATTTCTTTCACTGTATTCATAGCAATGGCATACCTAAATGGAATAGAAAAATGCGAAAAAAAAATTTAAAAAAAAAACGATTGCATTTTCAATTCACTGAGCATTGAACGAAATTTGATCTTTTGCAAATTGAAATGATGGTTGGCATCGTGTTGCACTGCCGATGGTGATGGTCTTTGGGGTCCAGTGGTGTTGTACATGTGTTTACAAGACAACCAAGTCCCCTCCTCGGTCGTTAAGGAAGAGTCCAATAAACTTCGTCAGTTTTAGTGTTTCCATCATTTCTCTGATGCAGCCAGCAGCCGGCGCACAAAGTTATGACGCGACGAGAAATGTATCGTATGAGCTGCAACAATTGATATCGGATGACTTAGGCCATGGAAGGAAGGAACTGGCGGATGCACGAATGCCTGGACACCAACGGCTGAATGAAATGCGAACGAAATGCAAAACTGTATTACAATTACAAAACAGAAGTGCTTAAAGAGCAGCACAAGAAATCGCATAAATAAAAGCTGATGTTGTCATTCAAATGCATATTAATCACTTTACATTTGCCAAACGCTGAAGACGACAAAAAAAACTCGGGCGTAATTCAAATTTTATGCGAAAATTCGCACAAGAAAAAGTGACGGTACGCGGGTGTTTTCACAAACGTACACAATATAAAATGCACAAAAGGACTTTAATTCTGTCTCTTGCGAAATGTAAACGCTTCGAAAAGAAAATGCTAAAATGTGTTTTAATCTATTTGTGGCTCTATATTGGCATCTATGGGGCGATCGAAGCCGGCGACGCAGATGAACAGTGAGTTTGTAATGTTAACTAGAAATGGAGTACTCGGCGAATGGAGAAAAGGACAATAGTATAAAGCAGTCAAAGTGAGAATACATAAATATACCCTCGAGCATAGGATAGAGTGTATACTAAAGTTTACAACATCTCGAAATATTGATCGAGGACCCTATATGACCTAGCCATGTCCATCTATTCGGGTGTGTTTGTTGTAGGTCCGACAGCGGTCATAACGAAACAAGCTAGAATCCGGAAGTTTCCAAAATGTTGGCCTATTGTTAGAAGCTGTTGGTCATTGTGAATGGGCTAAATCGACCCAGAGGAGAAAAAGTTCTTTCGAAGAGATTAAGAGTAACTCGGAAAAAGTACACATTTTTAAGTAAAATTCCATGAAACCACAAAAAAACATAACGCGCAGACATGTGATCTTAATTTTGGGTCGTATAATCACTTTCGTAAATACGAGCGACCAACGGCAAAAAAAAATGATAAAGATTTGGTAGAGGTTGGGGCTCAGACTTATTAAGCTTAGCGGCTCAAGCAAAACCATCACGATCGAAACAAAAGTCTCAACAATTTGAAAAAGCTCGGCTTTAATACATTCTGCTGTTTTACACTCAGTTTTAATACGTCTAAAGCGGGTGAGACAGATTTTACGGTGCCTGCATAAAAACATAGACTGTACTGTACGCTGAGTACAACGGTCCTGCACGCCAAGTACAAGTGCACTGTACCCTAAGTACAATTGTACTATATGCCGAGTTCAAATGTTTTGTGCGCTAAATACGCATGCACTGTACACTTAGTACACATGAACTGTACATTGGGTGCACTTGTACTGTACCCTTAGTACAATTGTACCATACGCCGTGTTCAATTGTTTTTAATACGCATGTACTGTACACTTAGTACACATGAACTGTACATTGAGTGAAATTGCGATGTACCGTGAGTACACATGTACTGTACATTGAGTACACATGTACTGTACACACAATTTGAACAAGCTCGGCTTTAATACATTCTGCTGTTTTACACTCAGTTTTAATGCGTCTAAAGCGGGTGAGACAGATTTTACGGGGCCTGCATAAAAACATAGACTGTACTGTACGCTGAGTACAACGATACTGCACGCCAAGTACAATTGCACTGTACCCTGAGTACAATTGTACCATACGCCGAGTTCAATTGTTGTGTGCCGTAAATACGCATGCACTGTACACTTAGTACACATGAACTCTACATTGAGTGCACTTGCACTGTACCCTGAGTACGAATGTACTGTACAAACAATTTGAACAAGCTCGGCGTGAATACAATCTGTTTTTTACACTCAGTTTTAATACTTCTGAAGCGGGTAAGGCAAATTTTACGGGACCTGCATAAAAATATAGACTGTACTGTACACTGAGTACAACTGTTCTGCACGCCAAGTACCATTGCACTGTACCCTTAGTAAAATTGTTAAAATTGTCAAAAAATTTTGTGCGCACTGTACACTTAGTACACATGAACTGTACACTAAGTGCACTTGTACTGTACACTGAATACGCATGCACTGTACACTAAGTTTTCTATACTTAGTAGGGACATAAATACTGTTACACACGTTTTATGCTGTATATTAAAAAGTACTGAATGTTTTTGGACCAAATTTTTTTTTAATATATTTTTTGATGTATATTGTATCCAAAAAGAATCCACTTATTCGAAAAGTCCGCATTTTGCCTTTACAAACGCCTTAAGTCCTACTGGCCAATCTTTTGTGACAAACCTTGCCCTCTAAAACCGCCCACAATTTGTACTCCAATGGGTTCAAATCTGGACTGCCTAAGGGCCATTCTTCAGAGGAAATGAACGCAGGCAAATTGTTTCGAAGCCAGGCCTGGGGCTATTTAGCCTTATGGGCCGGGTTTTGGAACAGGGAATTGTTACGAGGCTTCACAACAGCTTCCAAAACGGTTTCTTGATAAACTTGGATTTCTGTGAATTCTTGATTTAACGGCTTTGAACAGAGCGTGGGCAACCCGACTGGTGGCGGTCTTTTACATCTCCAGTCTCCTCAAACAGTTTTATGCATCGGTAGACGAACATGCGGCTAATTCCTAGTGGCCGGAGCATTTTGAAAATAACGTTTTTTTGATTTCACACTTGAAAAGCGCTATTACAGCGATACGGTTCTCATTATCTGACCACTCCATGATGAAAGTTGAAATAATTTTAAAATCCCGTTACAGACTAATGCTATTGAGTTAAGCTTTCAAACCCCATATGACATTAACGGGGCATGTTCAGTTCTACTATTGAAATGGGTGTGTTCAGTGTTGTAACATTATTTATGCTCCTACCAAGTATGTATACACTGAACAAAATAGTATACATTTATGAAGACTAGAATTCATTTAAACAAAACATTTGAAAACGTCGTGAAGTTCGCGACTGGACGAATATAATAGGCCGTTCAATACTTCTCTTCAAAGTACCTATAACCCGTAAACATTTTCTAGCTAGGTCGATTTCGCCCATTTTTAATCCCAAACAGCGTGTGACTCTCTAAGTCAGTCATAATTTCTATCGTGCTTTCTGTGGAGTGTTGCAAGAGGATCGACGAATTTAGATTAAAGATAATTTGGTAGAGGGTAAACAAAAGAAAGAAAAAAGAAATTGAAAGTCGCAATTACAAGATGATAAATCTTTAGTTGCGACCATCATCTTTTTACGTTGTTATTTTCAATATCGTTAAGTGTTACATTAGGGAACGGTTTCAGATCTCATCGTGGTTAAACTATACAGAAGGAGGCAGGACACTAGCCTTAAAAAATAGAATATGGCACGCAGTTCCAAAAATATTCATCAAAGATATAAACATCGTTAAGTCAGGGTAAAGGCCGTGTAACCAAATATTGAGCCTATATTTTGTGAATGCTGATGTGGTTATACAGCATGATTACAGAGGAACTAGTAACATTTTAATGTTAGTAGGTAAATTTAGGTTAAACAAAAGTAGAATTTCAGCATTTGATAACGGAGAGCTGTCGAAGGATTGCTTCTGATTAAATCTTACATTAATGCCATCTGCTATTACTGATTTATGCCTGAAATATTTACTAAAAAATACTGCCAAAAACTCTTAACCCTTTGAATTTTTCTTCTTTCCTACTCCATCTTCATATCACTAAAACTAAACTTTCTTCATTTTATTTTTGGCCCACCTTTTATTATGATTTCTTTACAGTGTGCACATCAAATTGCATATGCCCAAGTCGGGCGCCAGAAAAACAGTACATCATCAGCATACGCGTCACAAGAAAAACCCTCCACCCTATGCACCATCACCAGCGCATGGCTATGCACAAGCCTCGGGTGTGGGCTCTGGGCCTGGGGTAACACAATCGCATGTCTATCACGAATCGCCACACAACTTGCTGACAGCATCAGCAGCGCAACAATCAACACCGCATCATTTACATGGCCAGCATATCAAGAAACTGCCGCCATCATCATCCTCATCGGCAGTGACACATTTGCAACCGGTCGGTGGTCATCATCAGGCGCTGGTGGACACAGAATTCTATGCGAGCGAAGGCGGGGCGACAGCAGAGGCCGGCACTGGCAGTGCACTCGATGCAAATGGCGATTTTATGTTAAAGGAATATTTGACGGCAAATTTTGGCTCATTTCCGCAACCGACCGCATTCGAAACCGAAATAATGTCACCGCAAACAAATGCGGAGCTAGCTTATCATTCTCTAAGGACGCGGAAAGAGCAACACCATCCCTACTCCCAGCTACGCAATAACTATCATCAGCAGCACCATCACCATTATTATGATGCTGCAGCGGCTGATGTGGTTGCGGCAAATCACGAACTGGAAGAAGACAATGAAATCTTGGGCACATTGGGCCGCCCATCGCATCCAATGGAGGACATTGAGTGGACGACAACACATCATGCTAAGCCGTATGGAGGACTGTCATCAGTTAAAGCCATGAAAAACGAGCACTTGTTAAAGCACTTAATGCAACAACAGGAGCAACAAAACCCGTCGTTTCCTTACCAACCGGAAATTACAAATTCCCTTGTCCCGTCGGCCCTGCTAAGAGCCAGCAATGCCAACTACCGGGATGACAAATTGCATAAGACGACCAGAGAGGGAGCCAGGGACGACGCTTTGGAAGCTATGCAGGCATACGATGACATGGACATGGTCACGACATACGGTGTGAGCGGCCAGCGGGCAACAAGAGGAGATGCTGCTGGCGCCGGCATTAAAGCCTTAACGGTCGATGACATATGGTCTCAGTTGCAACGCACGTATCTCAACAAGTACACACCCCAAGCTCAGCCGGTAATGGATGGAGGGGAGGCTGTGCCCTCTGCAGCCTCCAAGAAACAGAAGCGAAATTCAGCCAAGTCCAAAACAAGAAAACATCAGCAGCACCCGACCGTCAGGACTGTAAACTATGAAAATAATTACTATAATCAAGAGCAGCCAGCAGCAAAGCACTCAATATTTTATGAGAGCAGCCCCCAACATAAGCCGACCCATTCGTACTCTTCCTTTTCGCCATACTCTGTGGGAACTTCATCGTCCTCGGATACGGATACGGATTTATTTGAAACACAATCCAATGCAGCAACACGACCCTTTCCCAATTATAATTCGGCCATTGTCTTTGAAGGAACAACGGCGGATGAAAGTAGCAGTGATGACTCTCTGGACGAAGAAGACACGCTGGCCGCCTACAATAGCGATACTAGTGTCGGCGTCGGCGATGTTAAGCAACACCCGTTTGAAGAAGACACTTCGTCGGAAGAGTCCATGTTTAGCTCGAGTCATAAGAAGTTCGGCAATAAGCGTAGTCACCGTCACAGTTATGACAGCGCCTCCTATGGCAATGTGAATCAGAATAATCCCTTTAATTATCATGATCTGTATGCCTCCTACAGTACACCGATAGCGGCCACTGTAGCCACGCACAATGTACCAGTAGTGTCGACATACCATCCCAACTCATACGGCGCATCACCATCGCCAGCCGCATCATACCAGCAGCTGGCGGAGACACAACGCCAAAATGGGCCCAGCCCAATCCAAGAGTCAACTTCATATCAATGGCGTGAACAACAACATTATCCCGCCTCCTCATATCAGGGATATCACACATCAGCAACATCATCACAACAGCAGCAAAGCCACAAACGTCCACAGCACCAACAGTTGCTTCAGCAGCAGTACCCGCCACAGACTACGAGCGCTTTACGTTTGCCCAAGGCCGGCACCTTAGCGTCATCCTCTCTATCATTGGCGCAGCATCATCCGTTGGCATCATCGTCGCCATCATCGCTAAACACCTTTTCGGAAAATGAGTTTACGGCTGCGGTAAAGGACTCCAGCCCACAACAGCAGCATCAGCAGCAGCAACAACGCCACAAGAAGCGCAAAAATCGCATAAAATCAAAACGAAATCGCATTGTGGTCACTTAGGGAAGCGTCGCATTTTTCACATCCGTGCAATATTGTTTAGTGTACAGTACAAGGTTTTGGCGTTTGTGTTATGATTCCTAAGTTCTTCGGTGGTCTAAGGGTTCAAGTTAGAAAACGGTACCGGTAGTTTAAGGGGTTCTCAAGGTGTTTTTATTTTTTAACATATATTTTTATAGATTACAGCTTAAAGATATTTATTAAATAAAATTTAAAAGAAAAATTAATTATTATCATGGACAGTTTGCACAGCATTGAAATAGGGTGGACCAATTTATAATTTCGTTGTGTAAAATCACAAAAAAAACACGAAAACGAAAATATAACCATTATTTATGATGCACAAATTTGTACATGTGGCTGCCTTTGCTAGCAGTATCACATTAGGTCAACCCAAAATTTAGCCAGTACCTTGACAACGGTATCAAAGCCTATCTCATGCTTGACATGGTCAATATTAATCTTAAGGGCCAGAAGGGTAAAATGATTGTTCGCATAACATCGGCCACTCATGGTGCCCCTCAACAAACCAGAAAACGCTCTTAAAAGAAAACTCATTACCAGGTTATGGCCTCTCCTTACTTTCTGCATTATTTTAAAACCAAAAGTAAGTACTTGCTGAGACTAAATAATTTATGATGTTTGGCTGTAGTTCTATTAAAAGGCCAATCACTAAACGCCCGGCAAAAACCCACTAAGGACAACTCATTACCATTTGAGTTACCGGGTTATGACCTTTCATTACACTTTGCATTATTCTAAAGCCAAAAATAAGTAATTGCTGATAAGAGGTTAAATATCTACTTGGCTGTAAAGGCCACTCACTAAAAACATTTTCATTCTTTAAAAATATTACGCCCACTCACTCTCGCACACAAACTACATCGTAAATTTAAAATTATTCTTATGGGGGCTGTAAAAAGAAACACAACAAATAATCTAGTATGACCTGCTGTGAAGCAGGGGCTGTTGTCTGCGTCTAAGTGTGTCGGTGTTCTTTTTTTTTGAAATCCCAGTGAAGTTTTATTGATTTCAATACTGATTTCTTATTCTTGAGCTTGGGTAAGAGCTTTTACCAATGTCAACATGTTAAGCAGTGAAGACTTTTGATTTAAACGTACTCGCAATTTTACTTGGCAATAAGAGCTGTCACTGGAAAAGTCTAACCGCGAACGAGAATCCATTCGAACTACATTAATTCGGTTGGATAAACTCACTCGATTAGTTTAATTGTGGCGTTTGCTGTGTGGCTTAGAGCTAAAATACAAAGGTTGTCCTAAATCATGACTTCAATCTCCGTTCTTAAAATATGGTTTACCATGGCTCTGTAGCGCATACCTTGCGAATCAAATTACCGTTTTCAGCAGCATTTTCAAAACAAAATGAGCCAATGGTGCTACCGCTTTAAAACCCGTACTAAACTGCGAGAGATTTCTTCGCTATTATAGCTGGCGAGACGAGGAGAAGCTTCATCAGTGCTTCGTCTGAGAAGCTAAAACGGTGCAAATGAGCGTGTCTGTAAAATTGAACCTTACCGGCGGATAAAAATAGGCTACCTTACTAGCGAGTCACTGTTCCTGGACTGAGTTGTACACTCTCTGCTATGGCATCCACACTCTCGCACCGTACGAAGGGGAGGTCGTAAATGATTTCCACTAGCAGTCCGACGAGCTGTTTCGATTATTTTGCGAACAGCAGGCGCGGTGGGTGCCTCATTTCGGCAAATATTTCTTTCGGAGATTTAATACTGAACGAGCAAAGCAAGAACGGTTTAGCAGCTGCTTATAAGGCAGTCCAGCTCAAATGTTAAAATGCGCGGTCAAGCGAAAGTTTTGCTGATGTCGCTAAAACTGTAGCTTGAAACTAAAACATTTTATTCCGCATCTGTTGGTATTGGAGAAGCTTTGCGAACACATTTTGGAAATGTAAGATGCTGGTGACTTTACGAGTACGACAGTAAAGGCATTAAGTCACGCTCAAAGTACTGATCTAAGAGAAGTTTCCCTTTGTCCCAAAATGTGATGGATGTTGTGGGACATAAGTAAGATCCAAATTCAACAAGAGTTGAAACCGCAAGGCCTACAAAGCTCCCCGTACGTTAAATAAATGACCGCTGGCGCAGTTACCGGCACAAGATTTGCAACGAAATCTCCTCGTATAAAGCCATCTCCTCGTTCGCCTAATGAAATCTTCATTACTTACCTGCCGCAAGGAATATATTCTCCGTCATGGCCTTAACAATAACTCAATGTGAAACCATTCTTACCTGCAATGACAAGAATTTAAAAAAAAGATTAAATTAATATGAATCGACAAGAACAAAAAAATTAAGAAGCAAGAAATATTTCTGCCGTAATATGAAACGATGATCAAAACATCATATAAAAAACACCTTAATTAGGGAGGACGAAATTGTTAAAAGATGAATTAAGCAATGAAAATTAAGCTATGCACATCCCAGCAACAAGAAGTTATCTAACCGAGTTATTAGCCTTCTCGGATACCGTGAGTGAACGATGCTATGGAAACACTCCACATGCAAAAAAAAAGTATGGTTGGGGAGACAATATTCAAAGAGGATCACACTATTGTTGGGTGTATGGTTGTGACACAACTATAGTATGATTCATGATCATACTATGATCACTACAACAATGTTATGAGTCGCACTCTACCATAATAACCCATATTATGATACTCACAATCATAGTATCTTTCACATACAACCATAGTTGGTCCCGTTAACCATGGCATGATTCATACGCAACTATGTTATGATCTCTACTACCATAGTATGATTCCGCGCAACCATACTATGATCCCCAAAATTAATTTCAGTTAATTATTACATTACAACACCAAAAACACCTACACATACGAGTACATGTATGAAAGCTAGTCTTTAAAACCTGGTTTGTTATGTTCGTAGTAGTCACAACTATACGGTATGATTGCCGTTCTCATATTGCTAACGCAAAATTTAAAAACAACAATACTTTTGTGGCACCAATCATATTTATATTGCTGCCACAAACATATTTTCATTCTTTAATTTGGCAACAACAATATTGTTACATTTCAACAATATTAATATTGCCGCAATCATACTGGTGTCAATATTAAATTCAAAAAACTATACTATGTTTGCGACAAACATGGTTTTCTTATGGAGAACAAATTATTGTTGCCGTGACCATGTATCCATAACTTTTCTCAGCGTGTACTAACGGTTCAAGCCCTTAAGGCGAATATCAAGCAAGCATCCTGCCAACTAAAGGTACTTCGATTAGGTATAAAGGATAACCAGATGTTCATTATATTTCGGAATAATAATAAAAAAGTATAATATACTTTTTTATTATTATTATGCCGATGATATTATGTATAATGTTTATAATCTTCAAATACTTAATTAACATCATACAGGGTGATCTTGTGACTTCTTTTTTAATATTTTGTAATAGATAGCATAGCATCTCAATGTTGAAGTAAAGAAAAAACACATGAAATTAAAAAAATTTCGGGAAGTTTTTAAGTATTAAGAATCATAGGTCGGTAAAGAAGACATTATAGGTCTGTAACGAAGACATGTTCCGACTAGGTATAGAAGAAATGGCCCACGACTCTGATGACAGGCCATTAGGTCGTTTCATGAAATTTTCCACAACTTTTTCACAGAGCTGAGGCAGTAGCTTACCGATGATGCACTGAAATGCACTCTTACTCGTACTGAGACACACTTTATTGTATAGGATCGCTGAAAAATATCGGGTGATCAATCTAGAATTATTTTTTTAGAAGGGAAAAAAGTGAAAAAACTCACAGATTATGCGTGAGTTTTGTCGAACTCTATTTTTTTTCTTTTCAGTATTGTTTGTCATTTCATCATGGAAGGACTTAACCGTCGCCAATTCAGTGTTTCGACTCTTCAAAAGCTCAAAGCAGATCCGCTGTTGTCGACCAATATTTAGTTTAGTGATGAGGCCCATTTCTGGTTCAACGGCAGCGTCAATAAACAAAATTGACGCATTTGGACTGAAGAGCAACCAGAAAATGTTCAACTGGTGCCATTATACCCAGAGAAAACCACGGTTCGGTGCGGTTTGTGGGCTGGTTGGATCATCGGTCCATATTTTTTTGAAAAATAATGATGGCCACAACGTAACAGTGAATGGTGTTAGCTATAGCGCCATGATATCGCGGACTTTTTGCTACCTAAAAGCGAAGCCCGTAATCTTGATGACATTTGGCTTCAACAGGACAGTGCCACTTGCCATACAGCTGCTCAAACAATGGATCTCTATTGTAAGGTCATTTCGAACGTTAGCTATTTTCACGTTTTGACCGGTGAGTTGGCCGCCTAAATCGTGTGATATCACACCTTTAGACTTTTTCTTAAGAGCTAAGTAAAGTCCAAATTCTATGCGGATTAACGCCATACCGGTCGAAATGCTCAAAAGAGTCTTCCAAAATTGGACCCTCAGATTCGACATTTAAAGTAAATTATATCCAAGAAATAAATGCCATAAAATGTCCTTTCGTTTATCGAAATAAAGATTTTTGTTTTTGATTTTCTGTATTTTTTTTATTTAAAAAAAAAAAGATTGATCGATCATCCGATATGTAATTTGAGATGTTACAAACAGAATGGAGAACATATACTCGTACATGCACTCCATCCTTTGTCGGAGAGCATAATATGTTCGCAACTGCCTACCATTACATGGTGCAGTTCGAGCTTTTAATATCTAAGTGGCCATAAAAGGATGGGCCATCTCAGTTTAATTTCCCACTCCCAAAAAAACGACCAACATTTCAATTATCCCAAGTCCGCAAATGTCGCCTCGTCGAAAAGGCACATTAACATCACTGCAATTTCATGTAATACAATTCTAATTAAATTGATATTGGCTTCATAAACCTACGCACTTCTTTAGCGTGACTCCGGGAGACCACAGGCCTCCTCTACTACCCAGTGTAGAGTTCCATATCCTGAGCTAACAAAGAAATGACTACAAATTAATGGAAACATATCCTTTGGCACATGGCAGCCACCCATTTGAAGCCCTCCTGCGACAACCACGACGCAGACATGCAATACAGCCAATACAGCACCGAACACTGGACTCTGCACTGTGAGGGGTGGAGACCAACAACAACGACCGATAAAGTGTCACATTAAAAAGGAAAATGAGCGCAGCGAAAGATGAAGAACGAAACCAGAGAGCGACAAGAAAAATGAGCACAGTCAAATTAACAGCGAATTTTCGACAAATTGAAGTCATAAACAACAACGTACGTCGCCGAAAATGAAATAAATTACATTAAATTCCTCAAGTTTATCATTATAACAACAAATTATTTCGTTTCTGGTTGCTGGGGCCGGAGCCGGGGCTCTGGCTTTCTTTTGCTGCTATGCTGTGGCTTTTTTTTTGGGTGCGTTTATCTTTTGAGTTCTCGCTTTGCACAGTCGACGTCCAACACTAAAAATGCAATAAAAACTTAAGTGAATGATGGACAGAGAGACAGCTGAATGGACAGACGATCCGGCACACTCAGATACCCCCATATTAGGATACACACGAGTTCACTTTCACAGAGCTGGAAGTCATTCAAAGGATGACATCAACTTCTCCTGGCAAAGTTCAACAGTCAAACTGTGATGCACGAAATAATGGGGGTCGTGGGAGGTGGTGGTACTTCATCTAACTTTTTTTTGTAGCTTGGTTGCTGGCTGGGATGATTGTTTTTGCCTTTGGCTGCTGCGAAAGGATATGCATTGGCATAACCAATATCCAACGTCCTAATGTACCTTAGACTGAAAAAACAAGTCGTACGCAGACAAAAAAATAACAAGCTTAAAAATAAAATACTTTCTAATAAAATGTTATATCAGTCAAATAATATATTTGCTGATTTGCTAAAAAAAATTTAGTCAAATTCATTAATCGAAAAATAGCATCCCGCTAAAAGTTTTTAATAAATAATGTATCCATATAATTTTTGACTTATTAGTTATTCTAAATTTTAAAATGGGTGCTAAGAAAGACCAACAATACTTTTCGTCAATACTACAATTGGTTTATTGAGTGAAAATTCAATTAACGATTGACAATTTTGAACGCTGATTCTTTGAATTTCTTTATCAAACTATTTTTGAATAATTTTTTTAATTGAATAAACAGATTTATTTAATCAAAGTTGACAATATATTTTTTGTATATAAAAAGGAGTCACAAATTGCACAATACCTTGGAGTAGGCCAGACTCGGAGTGGTTAAAATAAATTGACAAAATCGGGCAAATATTAAGAAAAGAGGGGAAAGGTTCACAAAAGCTCCAAGACGGCTACATTTTCACTACTCTCCAACAAAAGGACATTAACGGCAAAATGTCATATCATAAGTAGCAGACAGTTGTTGGACTCTAAAGTATACAAGAGGGTCATGCCTCTCATTTTTTAAAGAGGGCTAATGACGGAAGATCTCAACTGGGGTTAAAGGTGACCTATGTATGCTGCAAGAAATAACAATTTGGAAATTTATGTAAAAGCAGTAAACTTTTCTCTTCTGGTGGAGAAAAATGTAACCCCTTTTCTGCGAGAGTAATATTTCCACTCCCGATAGATAAAAACCACTTTTTATGAGAGAGTACAACTCTCTCTTTTGAGCAAAGTACAACTCTCTCTTTTGAGCAGAGTACAACTCTCTCTTTTGAGCAGAGTACAACTCTCTCTCTTCTGAAAGTTAGATTCTCTCTTCGTATGGAGCGAAATTTCTTTCTTCTAGGAGAACAGGACTACCTCTTGTGCGAAAGTTACAACTCACTCTTTTAAAGGGATTAAAAGTACCTTTAGAGAGAACCAAACTCTCTCTTCTAAGAAAGTCAAACTTTCTCTTCTACGACTCTCATTTTTGAGACAGTAAATCTCCTTTTTCTGAGGGAGAAAACTACCTCTTCTGGGGAAGTAAAAATCCTTTCTCTATTGAGGGAGTAAAACTCTATCCATCTACTGAGGGAGCAAAAGTCGCTTTTAAGTGGGAGCAAAAGTCGCTTTTAAGTGGGAATAAAACTTCCACTTCTGAAGGAAAATAAGTCCTGTATGAAAGTAAAACACTCTCTTCTGAAGGATTGGGACTACGTTTTTCAAGGGAAGCAAAGTATCTCTTTGGAGAGAATAATATTCCCTACTCTGGGGCAGTAATATTTCTTCCTCTTACGAAGTCAAACTCCCTCTCTTGGGAGAATAAAACATCTACCAGAATAAAAGGACTACCTTTTGTGCGAAAGTTGCAACTCCCTCTTTTGATGGGTTTAAAAGTACCTTTAGAGAGAGCCAAAATCTCTCTTCTAAGAAAGCAAAACTCACTTTTCTACGACTCGACTCTAATTTTTGCGACAGTAAATCTCCTTTTTCTGAGGGAGAAAACTACCTCTTCTGGGGAAGTAAAACTCCTTTCTCTGTTGAGGAAGTAAAACTCTATCCATCTTCGGAGGGAGCAAAAGTCGCTTTTCAGTGTGAATAAAACTTCCACTTCTAAAGGGACATAAGTCCTTCTTGTTTGGAAGTAAAACACGCTCTTCTGAAGGATTGGGACTATGTCTTTAAAGAGAAACAAAAGTCTCTCTTTGGAGGGAAAATTTTGCCTGCTCTTCCTCTTAGGAAGTCAAACTCCCTCTCTTGGGAGAATAAAACATCCTCTTCTGAGAGATTAAAACAACCTCCTCTGAGACAGTAAAACTCTCTCTTTTAAGTGAGTAAAACTACTCTTCTGAGGGTGTAAACTAGCTCACCTAAGGGAGTTAAACGTCATCTTCTGAAGGAAGGGAGTACTTTTCCCCTCTATGATAGTAGTACCCCCTTGTAAGACAAAAAACAAATTTTCTTTGTTTTGAGGCAGTAGGAACCCATCCAGTTCAGGGAGTAAGAATCTATACTCTTCAGAGAGTAAAGCTGCCTCTTTTGAGGGAATAAAACTGAGCGAGAAAAGTTTCAATTGTTAAGAAATAAACTCCTTGGTAAGGGAAAGATAAACTAACAAAGACATGCACTCCCAATCGAAACAAAGGAAAAGACGTGGCACTTTTCAATCCTAAGCTTGCAAACGTCCCGCCATTAACGATAACGATCGCTTAGTACCTCGTAAAAAGTACAGCCAAATAAGGTCTGCGTGCAATTTTATCACATCATATTAACATTTTGAAATTTATTTGTGGGAATAGCACTTTGTTTTCTGGGAACATCCTAATGTCCAACCCCATTCATGACAGTCAATCTTCAAATGATACTACTCTCATGAAAAACCCACTGTCGAGCATTTGACACAGGCGAATGATGTCAACTAATAGTGTTGACCCTTCCCCCTTTGCATGGAGGAGAAGAAGACAAACGCCACGGCTGGGATGGGATGGGAATTGTGTTGCACATACACAGATAAAAGAGTAGGGTGTCATATCGAAGGCAATAAAGGTTACTACAATGCCGACATCACAACCATCGTTCGCCCTTTAGGGAGTGTGGGAGACTGCGTAATTTAATGTAGAGAACATATGTTGACCCCTTAATGAGCAATAAACAGCAGAATGGTAATGATTATGCCGACGGGCGGGCGGACAGATCTAGGATATTTTGCTGGCTTCCGCTGACATAAGGCTTATTAGAAAACATTAGGCTATAAAGAAATCGAATCATGACGTTGACGCTGATCCTTACTCGTCCTCAGTTTCTTTTGTTGGTTTTTCTAATTTATAGTCAAATTAATTAGAAAATACTTCTGCTTTATTAAATTTGGCCTGAGCCAGGAAAACGACAACGAGGGGGCGAGGAGCAGAGTAAGAAGTTTCTAGACGACGGCAGCAATTAATCAAAAAATGATGACGAGCTAAGAAAAAAATAAAACATGAGATTGATTACGGCTGCGGGCAATGATTCGCCTTAACGTTTCATAGATGAAAGTCATGATGCTCGATTGGGTTTTAGGCGGGGGTCGGAGAACATGTGCGAGCCGCCAATTGTATAAGCAGGAGACAGTTCACTATGAAATTGATCCAAGGAATAGCACTTGGCAGAAAGAAAACAATTAAAGGCTTTTATAAAGCGCCTAATCGTTTTGCTATTGCAAGTATACAGAAACCATCAAAAAGGAAGAATTCTGTATCGTAGGAGAAGACATGACGAGAGATTCTTTCAATGGGCTAGATGCTAGATGTCTCATAAAATTTAATTTTTAATTTAAAACTTAACCCTGACCAGCCTCCGCACGCAGAAAAAAAGTATGGTTGGGGTAACAATATTCGTAGAGCACCATACTATTGTTGGTTATATGGTTGTGGCACAACAATATTACGATCAACACAACAATAGTATGGTTCACACACAACCATACTATGATCCCCATAACAATATTATGGTCCTCACAACAATAGAATCATTCACACACAACCATACTATGATCCCCACAGCCATATTATTATTCACATTCAACCATACTATGATCCCCACAACCATATTATGATCCTTGTAACCATAGTTTGTTTAACGTACAACCATAGTATGATCCTCACAACCATAGTATGACTTACGCACAACCATACTATGATCGCCAAAATTATTTGTAAAGACTGGAATACGTTGTTATTCAACAATAAAGAATTTAATTATGTACGTTTTGTAACAATAGGAGTGATTTATTTAACAGTAAAAAAATCATTTATAAAAAATATTTTAGTTATACTAATCCGTAGTTTTTTTTAAAAAAATATAATTTTTATTACTATTATTGCGTAAGAATCGTAAAAATAACATTGTCAAATTAAAAATAAATAAGGTTTTGCCGGTATAATTGCCGTAATTATGTTATTGTTAACATAAAACCCATGAAAACAATAATTTTGTCCCACCAACCATATTTATATTGTTGCTACAACCATATTTTTATTTTTAAATTTGGCAACAATACTTTTGTTACATTTCCGCAATTATACTATTGCCAAAATGAAATTCAAAAAACAATACTATGGTTGCGACGACCATACTTTTATTGCAGAGAACATACTATTGTTGCCGTGACCATATAGTAACAATATCTTTTCTCTGCGTGCATGTGTTTTGCATGATTCTCGCTGTTATAGCATCAAACATGGCGAGAAATCGCACTGAGGCATTTTTCCATGCCACGGCCAGCGCGTCTGTGGGCCAATCCCGCTGGCACCATTTTATAGTGTATGCGACCAGTACCTTATCCTGTTGAAATTGTACCATATCGGCCCATATTTCCCTTAAGTTTCCATGCAACCGTCCCATCCGCTCTAGAAGCAATAAATTAAGTTTGATATTTCTAAAAGACCTTCTGCTGCGTAACGAGCGTCCAGCAATTTGGTCCAGTATGCCTGGTTAAAGTTGAACAATTCGGATCATGTTTTTTTATAGCCTTGTAGGACCGTTTGCTGATTTGAAGTGCAACCGCTATAAAAGCAACATTTGACCTCCATTCTATCTCAAATCTAAAATACTTTATTATGAATAACCTGTAACTAGAACTGATAAAACTTGACCACCTATGCCCGTGTTTTCTTTAAGTCCATCTGCAATGTTCCGTCCGATTTGATTTCCAAGCTACATTTTAAACGCAATTAGGCTAATTGCGCTATGTTACAAGCATCACTTGTAAAATTGGACTATATCGATTGCTGTTTTTGTACAGACCCCATGCAAAGGCGCTTGATTTGAGGTCCAGAAAGAGCTCGAGCCACATTTGACGTCAGATCACGCAAACATTGTGTAAAGGTAGATACGACTCACTAGTGAAACTAGACCACATCGGTTTACGTTTTCAAAGAACCCCTATACAAAGTCTCTCCCGATTTTATAGCGAGTCGCTTGAGAACCATTTTTGGTAAGCAGAACTGGCGCTGTGGGATGAACCAAACGTAATGTTACGGTGCCCATCTCGCTATGATCATGCAAAACCATTTCATTGAAATCTGATGAAATTTGCCGCAGTTAGGTCGCTTAGATCTTAAATCGGGACAAATATTTATATGAGGGTTATACCAAGAATTGGACCGATCTGGTGAATTTTCAGCAATGTTTATTTTGTGACAAAAATTTGGCACAAATAAGTTTTTGGACCAAGGAAAGACGTAATTAAAACTGAAGGAAATCGGTTCAGATTAAGATATAGCTCCCACATATATAAAATTTGACACTGTTCATAACGATCAATCAGTTATAAGGTGCGATATAAATGGGTGACATCGGTCTAAGTTTTGATGTAGCCGCTTTACAAGGAAATCTTCACGATTTCACATACACGTACACTTGCTGTGGAATACGCATTTTAATTCCGATTTCAACCAAATTTGGAGTAGTATATGACGATGGACAACCAACCAATCATGGACCACTATGACCCAGTTTTTCATATAGACCCCATAAAAAAGGTTTAGGAGTCCAAAGAGGCTTTTGGCATTCATGGACAAATGAATACCAAATATCTATAAATTTTTCCCACAAGGCCAAACCTACAATTATTTTCGCAATTTGACTGGCGGTCCCTAGCGCCGAAACTTTGGCCCATTTAAGTATGGACATATGGGTACCAGAAAACAATACACTTTTAAACATGTTTCTTTAGTCCAAAAGCCTGTTTCAGTTGGCCATGACCGATATTAGCTTTTTACTTGTTTTAAATGCAATTTCATTTCGCAGAGCAGAACAATCAAGGCGCAAGGTCGTAGCTGGTTGAAGAGCACTATAAACTCTATATACTAAACGACTGACGGATTAATATATAAACCACTATATGTGACAGCGCATAAAAAAGGGACCTAAGGGTAAAAAAAAACAATTTTCTTTTTTTGATGTGGACAACATCTGAGCATCGAATAAGACCGATCCCATGCCCCAAAAGTGTTCCCTCCCAGAGATATGCGCGTTTTATGAACGTGAAGTCGACGATTCTAGGCGCAAAAAGAAAGGGACCTAATCTTTAAAATAGCTCTCCTGAACAAAACTGGTTTTTACCCTTAGGCCCCTTTCTATTTTGCACGTCACATGTACTAAACAACTCACGGATTAATATATAAACCATTCCAAATCCTTCTTTAATCAGTAAAAACGCCGATCAATTCGGTCAGGACGCAGTCAGGAGCAACGCACCTAAGGTACCAACTCTTAAAAAATAATGGTGCGTTTTCTGGGCCTATTCGGCCCATGTGTCCGTCCCTAATGTCAGCCATAACTTCAAAAGTACTCTATATTTGACTCGTAGCAAAAATGGCTTTAATATGTCCATATTAGAAAGTAATCGCCCGTATTGAGCATGTGGTACGTTTTTTGGGCCACATGAGCTAAAAATTACAAATATTTACCTTTTAACCCATGTTCTACCACAATTGTGTTTTCGCAACTTCGACTTCATCTATAGGTGTTGCAAAAACGCAACGGTGGTTGAAAGTGGGTTAAGGTAGGTTAGTGCGCCTTATTAAAGCCATTGTCCGTCCACAAAAAATTATTTTTTGCTAAGCAAATACTCTAAAAAGTGTACTTTTTACAGAGGTACCTTAAGTCCCTTAAAGGGAAACTTTTTTCCCCTGGGCCGATCTACAATCTCTACAATATGACCATAAGCCATTATCACGCCAAATTTCAGGATCATAGGTTGCTTCGTTTGGCCGCTATTGTATACTTTTGAACAGACCAACGGCTGGGCGAAAAAGCTAGATCGTCTTAGAATTTTACGATCAAGCACACATATATACTTTATAGAGCCCCAGGTCAATATTTTAATGGTGTTGCAACCGGAATGACATATTTAATATACCATCCAACCCCGGTTAGTGATTATCGAATTTATAACGCGCACAGTTCGTTGATTTGAGATAAAGTTCTAGTTTGTGCTTTAATGTCATGTAAATGCATCACCGTGGTGTGATGGGGGTGAGCACTCCTATCATGCCAGTAAGCCTAGGTTCAAATCCGGGTAAGATCATTTTAAAATGGTTCAGTGTCGGCTTTCCACCTTGTAAATGCCGGCGACTTTACGTGTAAGAGATATATCTCTAAGCCTTTAAGAACTTCACTATCAATTGCATTTGCCGTTCTGAATCGGATTTAAGAGGAGTTCCCCCTTGTTCCTTAATGGGATGTTGTGGCGCTTATGTAGGTAAGGGACACATATGATTAAATAAAACCAAATATATATACCATGGGCATTAATATTTGGTGATTGCAACACTAGAATTTATCGAAATATTGGTGGTTTGAATTTTGGTGAGTTAACCTGACTTCCAAACCATTTTGGGTGAGTGTGCAGGTTTTGACAACGGATTTAAGGTCTATTTGACTATGGATAGACCTTCATTTTCCACCTCTAATATGAATTTTTTGTGGACATTTTTAGTTTGAAGCCCCTAATCAGACTAAGAATGGGTTGCCTGCTAAGCATTAAATAATTGGTTTCCTGCCAGAGTGTTTAAGTGGGATTCCCAAAGGGCTGGAAAAAAGATGACGATGACGGCATGAAACATAACCTTCCGACAACAGCTGCTTCGGCCACAAGCCGTAGCCAATAGCTAGTGTGATAGCCATCCTCAGGAGAGTGTCCACATTTAATGCAACGAGTGCTCGAGCGTTCCCGAAATTTGTTTCAAAACATTACTAAGCTGCTACTATTGTCCCTAAGGAGAAAGTTTCTACATCCCCCCACCCCCTGCACGCTAATTCCTCCACTAATTAGATGCCCTTAAACTAATCAGGTTAATAGCATTATTGCACTCACTTTAAGAGGAGTTGAGTTCGAAGGTGGCAGGAACTACTCAAACTTAAGCATTTAAAAATTCATTTAATAGCAAAATTATACGTCAACTCAAGGAGTGGCGCATCGTTGTTTCGTCCTTACCGCAGGGATTACTCGACTCGCACTTTCGACACCATACATACGCGCATACATACTAACATATGTATGAGTGTGTGTATGTAAGCTCATTCAGCCTTTCAGCGTCGGGCATATTTAGACAATGATGGCACACACAGGAGATGCCAGCGCCAGCCAGCACACCCTTCGCTCCCTTTATGGGTTGTGCTGATGTGTGAAGTGAATGCTCGCAACTGAAAGGGTTCTACAAGTGACATGTCCCACAAATGTCAACACCATCCAAAAGCCATCAAGCAAGCAATCATGCAAACGAACTTAAGCGCATACTGCGGGCCAAATGTACACATGAATATGTCATCGCCACGGTAATGGAGTAGATGGGCGGGTGGGCTATGGCGTTGCCAGAGCACAGATGACAGTTGGTCAACGGACAAGTTTGTGGTGTGGATAATAAAAGTCATCATATTAAAATGATTATTACAGGTAAGTCACAGTACCGTATGACAATAATGAAGCCGGCCAAACTTTTGGGATTCCAAAAATTGCTGAGCACTAAAGTCAAGTCAATAGGCTTAGCTGACCAATGGAAATACAGCTGAAATTGAAAAACAAAAAATAAAAGAAACGCCGAAAACGTCTATGGCCCGGTCGAACATACTATAAGTAAAACCCCGACCTACATGAGGCCACGAGTTCGATTCCAATCTTAGACGGCTTGAATTTCAGTCCCCAGTATTTTGACCATAAGGGCCGTTTTTAGGGCCCCTTCGGGTCCAAAAAATATTCGTATTTATTAATATTCATTATTTTTCCCAAAGAATTTTTTTTATTAAATATACATAAAACTTACGTAATAAATATGAAATGTTTCATGCATTTTATGAAACTTTTATATCTAAAAAAAAAATTCTTTGGCAAAAAATCAATGCAGCATTTTATAGGTATGTCCCGATTCACACTAGGCAATTTTACTTGCGGAAATTTTTATGGTTCCCCTTTGAACACAAGGCAATTTGTGCTTTCATTACTGCCTTTTCTGACATTCTGTGATTTATTCCTGATCTGATTTTTAAGTGAAATAATACATAAGAAAATATAAAAGTTGTTTATTCACTTTCACAATCATAAGTATTGTGGGAAAGTTTCTCTTACTTTTTTATTTAGAATTGTTATTTTGCTCAAGAAAAGTTATGAAAACAAAATGTCAAAATAATCTGCAGCCAACTTCACACTAGGACAAAACACAGAAGGTATAACGAGCAAGTTTACACCCGTTTCAATCCCCTTACCACTATATCGAACAAACTAAGAATTGAGGCAATTAAAATTGCCTAAGCAGAAATTGCCAAATTGCGAGGTTTTGGTGGAAATTCGCATCAAGCTGGAGCTTTAAATGTAAGTGATTGAGATTGATGGCAAATCGATGGTCCCGAACTTAGTCGGTACACACATTCAGCTAAAGCAATACAAATTGTCTAGTGTGAGTTAAGACCTTCAAGCAGAATTTGCAAAATTGCGATGTATTTGTTGAAAATTCTTCTCAAGCTGGAGCTTTAAATGTTAACTGGTTGAGATCGAATGAGAATCGATGATTCAGAACTGAGTCGGTACACATCTTTGGTTACGGCATCTACATTCTTGTCAGCGTCAGTGTTTCACATGATTCTCGCTGTGACAGCTTCAACCATGGTGCTCCATCGCAAATGAGTCATTAGCAAGCGCCAATCCCGCCAGCACCAGTTCGAAAAGTGTTATACAGACACAACTTCCACCTTGTTTATGGGCCGAGGCCTACCTAAACCTCTGCTGATCTATGGGTCACAGCAAACGGTTGCAATGCAACTGCACAGTTAGCCGAAACTCTCCCCGTGATTTGGGTTTACGCTACATTCTTGTTAGTACGCACTGTATGATGACGTAGACCATGACTGTGGTCCACCGGCGTAAAAGTCTAACGTACTTTTGCGCAAACTTACGTGTAAGCTGATCGATGGGAGCCTGGTAGCCGCCAAAAGCTTCCTAATGACTGTGGTCCGTCGGCCCTGCGGGGATGAGTGGGTTCACCTGAATACCCTTAGGTGAACCCAAGAGCTCCCCTGCTAGATTTAAATACATCTTGAATTAAACTTATTCATGCTCTATGTTTGATGGTGGCATAGAGCGAATTCTTGGTGTAGACATGAAAGTAGTCGCATTATAGCTTACCCAAGTGCTTTGATTGAATGTGAAACATACTATGGTTGTAAGGATCATGATATAATTGTGTGGATCATAGAATTGTTGAGTGTGAATCATACTTTGGGATCATAATTTAGTTGTGTGTGAACAATTCTATTGTTGTGGTGACCATAATATTGTTGTGGGTATCATAGTATGGTTGTGTGTGAATAATTCTATTGTTGTGAGGACCATAATATTGCTGTGGCGATCATAGTATGGTTGAGTGTAAATAATTCTATTGTTGTGAGGACCATAATACTGTAGTGGGGATTATATTTTGATTGTGTGTGAACCATATCATTGTTGTGCCGCACCATATGCCCAACAATAGTATGATGCTCTTCGAATATTGTTACCCCAACCACACTTTTTTCTTCGTGTTGTTGGTCAAAAAAACTTACGTCTGCCAAATTGCATAAAGACGGGACTTCAATTACGATCTGTATTTTGATTACAAGTTTTTAACAGACATCAGACGGACGGACATTCAGACTAATAATTTTAAATTGAATCAACTCGTGATTCTCAGTTGTTCGGCGCGCTTAAAGGCTCTAAGCTCTAAAAGGCTCTAAAAAAGGCCTAGAGCCTCTAATGTTTTTGATAGTTACAAACATTTGCCATGAACTAAGTTATAATTCCCTGACTCACTATGTGGTGTAGGGTTTAAAAATGATATTCCGTACTGACAAACTTTGTATTTTCCAATCAAAAAACTGAAAGCCAACAGCAAAAAACCGGTTAAACGGGTTTTAGCTATTTCTGAGAATCCAATTGTCGGGTTTGGACATAAAAACCCAAATGTCGGTTTTTGGTTTCTGCTTTAGACACTCTACTTATGTGTCGTTCACATCAACTCGCTGACGTCAGCGAGTATTCTAAAGCAAATGCCCTCTGGTATTGCCCCTGCTACTAGGGGCTGGCCGTATTGTTTCGCATTTTTGCTTCTTAGGACACTCCTACGATATGCATACACGATGTACTCATTCAATTATTAGCACAAATTACATGCGAGAATTTGTGTAAAGTTTGAAGAACAATAAGAGCAATCAACACCTTGGAGAATTAAACGCATTATAAAACTTGGCCAATGTAAATGCGAGGAGGAAGGTGGCATTGAGGCGATAGGCCTACAATAAATGAATGGAGGCTTGGTGGTATGAGTGAAGAGCTGAAGATATGAACTTAACGCCAACGCAACGGTTATAGGAATGAGAATGTTGGTGATTTAGCATGTGGGTGCAATGGGTGGTGGGGGCTGAACTTGCCAGAGATAGCAGCGAAAACGGTAGTGTTAAGGAGGCGCTGAAGGCTTCGGTTTTGGTTGCTTCTGATATCTCCGAGTGTTGCTTATGCAATAGCTTGACAATCATGCTGAGTGGTCCTTTCAAAGCAGCCTCAATTCACTCGTCTACTGCGTGCGTTGTGAGTATTTAAACAAAAAGCTTAAGAATTGCTCATCCGTTTAATATCCCTTAATTAAATTAATTAATTGTAAACATTTTGGGGGTGGGGGTATTGTTTCTCGCTTCTAGCCACTCTTTGAACACTACAAATTGTGTATTGTCACTTGGCGTGACCGTGCTTATCTAAAGTTTATGCATTCATTAGCAGTGAGAATGGGATGGAATGTAAGGGTGTTAATGGGACTTTTCATACGCACTTTCAAGTTCCGCGTTATGGTTGCATTGTCATAGCCATGGTCTGGAAAAATGGTTCCAATGTCTTTAAGTACTTTTTTTCGGGAGGGTGTTTGGCCAACTATCAAAGGCCACTGTTTTGTAATTACTTGCATCGGGGGCATGGGAAATGGTAGAATTGGTTCTGCAATACCTAAGGTCCAATATTTGAATTTTTTCCTTAATATTTCTTGGAGGATTAAAAAGCGAACATTTTTTTAACCAATAACATTATTGATATTCAAAAAAACAATTATTTAGAAATTGTAGGACTAAGACTACATTGTTTCTTAAAAACGTTGTTTAGTTTGGCCAGGACGAACCTTATACCTAGTAGAGATATACACGCAGAAAAAAGTATGGTTGGAGTGACAATATTCGAAGAGGATCATACTATTGTTGGGTATATGGATGTGGCACAACAATATTAAGATCCTCACAACAATAGTATGATTCACACATAACCATACTATGATCTTCACAACAATAGTATGATTCACACTCAACCATACTATTATCGCCACAACCATATTATGATCCTCACAACCATAGTATTTTTCTTATACAACCATAGTCTCACAACCATAGTGTGATTCACACGCAGCGATGCTATTATTCGTATAACCATAGTATAATGCAATCAACCATAGTATGATCGCCAAAATTATTTATTAGGATTGGGAGTTGTTGTTCAAAAATAAATTTTTATCAAGCAAGTGATTTTAAATTGCATTACATTTAGGTCATGGACAGGTGTGGGGCCATGTTTTTATTGAACATTTCATTCATGACACAAAAACGGCAGTCGAAAATACTTTTAGTTGCCAGCAGGGGTGAATGCAACTTCATCATCCGTAGACACCAAGTAGCGAATGTGATTTAACCATGATCAATGGTTTATACTTAAGTGCAGGCAGAATTTAAATAAACGAGAACCAATCGGTATTAGAGTATTTCACCGAACAAAGTTAACACAATAAAAAACTCTCGAACTACCTTCCGATTGTTGTTGTTTTTTTAATGGACAACAGCCGTTCACTGTATCGTGTGTATATGTTTTTTTTTGTATATCAAAAAAACATACGCACATACATCCATGTATGCTCTAAAAAACCTGCTTTGTTTTGTTCATAGTCGCAACCATACTGTATGATTGCCGTAATCATATTATTGTTAACGTAAATTTTAAACAATAATACTTTTGTTGCACCAACCCTGTATATATGGTTCCTACAACCATATTTTCATTTCTAAATTTGACAATAATACTATTGTTACATTTCAACAATAGTAATATTGTCGCAATCATACTGTTGTCAAAATGAAATTCAAAAAACAATACTATGGTTGCGACAAACATGATTTTATTGTAGAGAACATATTAATGTTGCGGTAACCAAAGTATAACCATATCGTTTCTCTGCGTGTAAATACTGTTACACACGTTTTCTGCTGTAAATTAAAAAGTACTGAATGATTTTGGACCAAATATTTTTTAATACATTTATTGATCCATCCAAAAAGAATCTACTTATTCGAAATGTCCGCCTTTTACCTTTTCACACGCCTTAAGTCGCACTGGGTAATCGTTAATAGCTGCAAGAACCTCGTCCATTGAAAACTTGGCCACAGCTCGAACCAAAGCATTCTTATGAGATCCAATGTTGGGGTATGTTTTGTGACAAACCTTGTCCTCTAAAACCGTCCACAATTTGTAATCCAATGGGTTCAAATCTGGACTGGCTGTGGGCCATTCTTCAGAGGAAATGAACGCTGGCAAATTGTTTCGAAGCCAGGCCTGGGACGTTTTTGCCTAATGGGCCGGCGCCGAATCCTGCTGGAAAGTCCATGGCTGGTTTTGGAACAGGGAATTGTTAAGAGGCTTCACAACAGCATCCAAAACGGTTTCTTGGTAAACTTTGGCCAATGTTTTGACTCCTTGTTCGCAGAAATGCAGGTCAGTGACCCCATCGTAAGAGACACCCCACCAAACCATGACTGAAGCTGGGTGATGACCCTTTTCTTTTCCACCCTTGGGATCAGTTCAGATGTGTCCTTAGATGACCGCGCAGACACTCTATCATTTAGCTTGTTAAATTTTTCCTGAACGGAAAATATTTTTTCATCGGTGAACAAAATTTTTCTGTGCAAGTTACCAGCGTGCTTCACCAAAAGACATTTGCATTTTTCAATCCTATTTTTTTTTAAAGCTGCAGTCAATAAATTTCTGGTACGTCATTTGAAAGCCCCAAGTCCCAAGTCTTTTTTAATGATTCGACTCATGGTCTTTTGCGTGATATTCATCTCACGGGCCATGATTTTCTGTTTTCGGAGCGGATTTCTGTGAATTCTTGATTTAACGACTTTGATGACATGCGGTGTTCGAACAGAGCGAGAGCGGCCCGACCGGTGGCGGTCTTTTACATCTCCAGTCTCCTCAAACAGTTTTATGCATCGGTAGAAGAACATGCGGCTAATCCCTAGTGGCCGGAGCGTTTTGAAAATATCGCATTTTTCATTTCACACTTGCGCTATTACAGCGATACGGTTCTCATTATCTGACCACTCCATGATGAAAGTTGAAGCAATTTTAAAATCCCATTACAGTTGAACAGGGATTAAACCGGCTCAAGACCTCTTGCTTCTATATTTAAATAGAATACAAGTTTTTAACAAAATGGCAAAGTGACATTGATTTTCGTGGCTGCACACTACTTTTATCATGATTTCGAGTCCGTGACAACCCTCTTCAGAAAGCCTTGCTGCAATTGTTGAAAGTAAAACCGAACTCTATAAGGCCAGGCTCTAACCAAACGAATGAGAACTACTGCTGTAAACCTTACTTTTCAAGTTTTCTTCACACAATTGCCCACGAAAATACAACTCACTCTTGTCACCTCTTGCCAGTCTTACGCTTTTGAGGTTAGCTTTCAAAACCCATATGACAATAACGGGGTATGTTCAGTTCTACTATTGAAGGGTGTGTTCAGTATTTATGTTCCTACTAAGTATACTCTTCACCGTCTCTACGCTACTAAAAGACAAAAAAAAAACATGGTTCCTTTTTTTGGAGTCTTTTGGTCCGATGAGTCAGTCCCTAAACTCTTAATTACTTTGAGTACCCTATGTCAATATTGACTACATAGAAAAAAACAACCTTAAAATTTAGACCAATAAATTGGCATGTGAATTTTATGACCACTCAATTAAAAATTACGTAGATAAGCTTAAAAATGTATCAGATATTGTAATGATATTAAATAAATGAAAACAACAAAAAAAAGTATACAACTCAAGCACTGTATAGTGTTTGTGTGGTTGTGTGTTTTGGTAGGTATGCAAAGTGAGGAATTTTTGTTGTGTTCTGAGGATAACTCTGCTACCGACAATTCTCGTTAGATGCAAAACTAGCTGCCTTTAAGTGAATTGGCGCTAAACATGGTTACAGAACATTCTTTGCTTAGGGTCCCTATGACGGTAAGTGATGCTCACCGAAACTGCAGATATAGCGGCTTGTAACTGAAAGTCTCTTCGACTGCTTTTTGCAAATTTGTATCATGTCATGACAAATAACGAAAACATTTTCAATTAACGGCCTGCACAGTTTTACATCGCCTGATGTAAAATTATTTTCAATAAACGGCTAACAACTCTTTTTTTTAATACAGGGTTTTCCCTTTAAGGACAATTTTATATATTAATAACACACAGAATATTTAAGATATAGACATCAAATGTAGTCCTGGTGTGGTGCAAATGCTACATTTAAAGGATAAAATTCAATTTCGGTCATATGACCACCACGAGCTCGTGTATAGCGAACTATTCATTGGACCCCTCTTTTTGACACTCTTGCATACATTTCGACCGGAACGTTGGCCATATCGCTTTGGATGTTGTCTCTGAGCTCGTCTAAAGTTGTTGGCATAGACCAATGACTTTATATGGCTCCATAAAAAGAAATCCAATGGCGTTTAATTGTATGAACGAAGTGGCCATTCGACCGGACTATTTCTTGAGTGCAATACGTTCACCGAATTTGCCTTTCAGTAAATCGATTGCAACGCGAGCTGTGTGGCTCGTGGCACCGTCTTGTTGAAACCACTTATCGGCGATGTCAAGCTCATCCAATTCTGGCCAAAAATAATTTTCTAACATGGCACGATAGAAATCTCCACTGACGATAACATGACGATTGTTTTGCTCGACGGAAAATACGGCCTAATCATCACACTTCCAGCATGAAAACCCAACAGTAATTTTTTGCGGATGCAATTGTGTCTCATGTGGGTTTGTTGCTATGCAATAACGCATATTTTGTTTATTGACAAAACCACTCAGCCAGAAATAAGCTTTCTCGCTGTAGATGATTTTTCTAGATTTTTTTTAGAAATGACTCATTTGGCTTATATATAGGGTGATCCATCTGGAGGTATTTTTTCAGAACAAAAAATAAATACAAAAATTTAAATCAAGTGTGGAATCTTTATTGGTAATTTGAAAGGACATTTTATGACATTTATTTTTTGAATATAATTTCCTTAAATGTTGGCCGCAACTACGGCTCAGGGTTTCCATTCTGAAGGTCCAATTTTGGATGACTCGTTCGAGAATTTCGACCGGTATGGCTTTAATGACACGCGTAATGTTGGCTTCCAAAACCTGAATCGAAGCTAGTTTGTCAGCATAGACTTTGGACTTTACGTAACCTCAAAGAAAAATGTCTTAATATATCACTCGGTCTTGGCGGCCAACTCACCTATCCAAAAAGTGAAATTAGCTGCTTTTCGTAATGACCTCTCAATAGATCAATTGTTTGAGCAGCTGTATGGCAAGTGGCGCCGTCGTGTTAAAAACAAGTGTCGTCAAGATTGCGTGCTTCAATTTCAGGTAGCATAAAGAGCGATATCATTGCGCAATAGCGACCACCATTCACGGTTACGTTTCGACCATCATCGTTTTTGAAAAAATATGCACCGATGATTCCACCTGCTTATAAACCGCACCAAACCGTGCTTTTCTCTGGAAATAATGGCACCTTTTGAACCTCTTCCTGTTGCTCTACAGCCCAAATGCGGCAATTTTGTTTATTGACTTTGCCGTTGAGCCAGAAATGGGCCTCGTCACTGAACAAAATTTTGGTCGAAAACAGCGGATCTTCCCGTTTCTCACCGAACGCTCATTTCCATAATACAGTTGCCAACATTTGAAGGTAATTATTTTCAAAAAATAAATGCCATAAAATGTCCTTTCAAAATACCAATAGATTGCACACTTGATTTGAATTTTGATTATTTTTTTGTTCTGAAAAAATACCTCTAGATGGATCACCCTATACGTACGGCTGCTTTATTTTCGTCTCTTCGAGCGGTATGGCGTCTCTTTGGAACATCCGGAACATCCAAAAGTGAAAATTTTGACTTAAATTTATCTGCTATTATTATTATGGTCAAAATTTGGAGTAAGCGCTCTTAAAGTTGCGACCACCGACTCAGAATTTCGGTCCTTACTAATATTTCCAAAATTTGATTCTTAAGTAAACATTAACATGATGAAAATGTTGACTTCGACAACAAGTTTTGACACCATAAGATCATTAAAAATGTTTGAGGGTGCGTTGACAAAGAGATACGAAATTGTTGTGTCCCTATTAGAAAACCCCTTATGTGTATTTTTTCATCACCTCATATCGATAAACGGTACAGAATATTTTTTTAAGTATGTGAATTTGGTTATCGCTTATATGTGAATTTTTTTATTAATTCCTTTTAAATATTTTTTTTGAGTATTTGAATTTTTTAGTTGAAACGAAAAGTTGTGTTTTCTGTTTATATTCGGCCTCGGCCGACCTACTCGTTGCCTCAAAAATAGGAATATGCCATTACTAAAGAAATAATGTGTCAGCTGATAGTCTTCGACAGTCGTTTCTAAGCTCTCTAGAGTAACCCTATACTGAAACGTTCAGAAAACTTTTAACTCGTATATGAAGATAAAAAAACAAATAGTGCCGTCATTTCATTAGCAGGACATTGTGAAGCCACGGCAAGACCGAATCTGCAGCGTATTCGAGAATGTCACTGATGACGCCGACATTAAGACAAAAGACGACACTGGAGTAGTGCCCAAGCCCCACACAATGGATTTGTGTGTAGTAGTCAAAGGACATGAATTTTAACACATACACAATCGTCGAGTCCCTAATAGAAACACTGCAGTGTGCTGGATATCACCAGCCCACTCATGTAACTGTGTTGTGCTCCGATGACAAATAATTGTCCCCACCAGGAACGTTATCCAATAAAAAAAAAACAATGAGCAACCCCAACAGCACCACATCCTGTCCAAAGTCATGAGAATGCCAATGCCATTTGCCAAAGCTACAGGAATTTCTATTGTGTGTATGTGTGTGGGTATTAGTCAACATCGTGATGTGTGTGTGCATGTGGTAGTTCTAAATAATTGTTACCTCCCTCCATAAGGTCCTAGCATTAATTCAATTTTCACGAAAATAAAATGTACGAGCATGTGAATTTATCAACTTTTAAAGAAATAATATTGACAAACAGCGTACACATTATTTTTGTAAATAGGTGAATTAGTTTATCGTTTCGATAAACAACGTAGTTAATATGTAATTTATTTTATCACAGAATTCCTGATTAATTTTTTGTTTAAATTTTTTTTGTTAAATAGCAAAACTATTATTTTCTAGTAGCTCTAATGCGTGTTGCTGGAATATGCTATGGAATATTTAACGATTTGTTTTGGGGGTGTTTTTAAAAACAAATCTCTAAGTAAAGTTTTAAACAAATTAGTTGACAGCGATAATCAGACGGACGACATTGTTTTGTTAAT
The DNA here is from genome assembly GCA_963513945.1 of Hydrotaea diabolus. Classification (NCBI taxonomy): domain Eukaryota; kingdom Metazoa; phylum Arthropoda; class Insecta; order Diptera; family Muscidae; genus Hydrotaea; species Hydrotaea diabolus. The sequence continues at coordinate 13,272,539 of OY740716.1, read as the reverse complement.
TGACAACCCCTGAAGATGATTGACGAAGTCAATCGAAATATTGGGATAAATAAAATTTAAACAACACAGAACAACGAGTTTTAATAAATGACCTCAAGCTGAAAAATAATTTTATAAAAAAAAATTAGGAAATATAAGAAAAGCGATTTCGGAAATTGTTAAAATTATGAGTTTTCCAAAACAAATTTTTTAAATGTAAGACATTATCCAAAACAAAAAACGCTGGAAACAAGAGAGAGATAAGGAGGAAAATTTCCGTTTCATCGAGAAGTTTTTAATCCGTTCTTTCTAAAAACTCACCTTTTTTATAAAAAAGAATGAAAAACAAATTTAAAAACTCATGAAAAATAGTTTTCAAAAAGCCGGAATAATGTGCAGACACACGCTGTATGTCAACCTGAGAAATATAATTGTGGCCTGGATAAATTAAAAATAATTTATTTATAATTATGGCAACTTGTACGTCTGAAACCCCACAACAAATTTAATATGATCCAAAGTATCCCTAAAATGCTGCGCCTAAAGGACACGAAGTTATGCTGAAGCTGTATTATTTCAACATTTATTTGCTCCGATCGCCCAGACCTTTTTTTTAGCATTCGTCAAACTATGTGCAAAGAAATTATTTTTCTGTCCAAAAATAATTCAAACAAAAAGTTATGTGATAAAAAATTTCGCATATTAATTAAAACATTCGTACGTTGTATATTGCCGATGTCAAGCGACAACCAAATTCACATATTTACCAAAAGTACACGCAGAAAAAAAGTATGGTTGGGCTAACAATATTCGAAGAGCACCATACTATTGTTGGTTATATGGTTGTGGCACAACAATATTATGATCATCACAACAATAGTATGGTTCACACACAACCATACTATGATCCCCATAACAATATTATGGTCCTCACAACAATAGAATCATTCACACACAACCATAATATGATCCCCACAACCATATTATTATTCACATTCAACCATACTATGATCCCCACAACCATATTATGATCCTCATAACCATAGTTTGTTTAACGTACAACCATAGTATGATCCTCACAACCATAGTATGACTTACGCACAACCATACTATGATCGACAAAATTGTTTGTAAAGACTGGAATACGTTGTTATTCAATAATAAAGAATTTTATTAAGAAAGTTATGTAACAATAGGAGTGATTTATTTAACAGTAAAAAAATAGTTTTTTTTAAAAATATAATTTTTATTTCTATTATTGCGTAAGAATCGTAAAAATAACATTGTCAAATTAAAAAAAAATATGGTTTTTCCGGTATGATTGCCGTAATTATGTTAATGTTAACATAAAACCCATAAAAACAATACTTTTGTCGCACCAACCATATTTATATTGTTGCTACAACCGTTATTTTATTTTTAAATTTGGCAACAATACTTTTGTTACATATCAACAATATTAATATTGCCGCAATTATACAATTGTCAAAATGAAATTCAAAAATCAATACTATGGTTGCGACTTTTACTGCAAAGAACATACTATTGTTTCCGTGACCATATAGTAACCATATCTTTTCTCTGCGTGTAGTTGTAAGCCGCTTTTTGAAGTTATTTTCGTTATGAGGCGATGAAAATAGTCAAGTATTTTAAAAAAAAAATTCTAAAACGTTTTCAAAAAACATTCGGAAATACTTTTAGTTACAAACAGGCTTGACTGTAGTTCTGGTGAACGACTCTTTACCATCATAAGACGCCAAGCAACGAATGTGCTCGTCCTATTTGTAGCGGCTAGACTTGAAGGCAGGCAGTTTCACATTTAACGAGTACAGCCGACAGTAGAATTTTCCACCAAACACAATTGAAATCCTTCGCACTGCACACATACATGCAGAGAAAAAATATGGTCACGGCAATAATAATATGTCCTTTGCAATTAAAGTATGTTCGCCGCAACCATAGTATCGTTTTTTGAATTAAAATTTGACAATAGTATGATTGCCGTAATATTAATATTATTCAAATGTAACAATAGTTTTATTGACAAATATAAAAATAAAAATATGGTTGTAGCAACAATATAACTAAGGTTGGCGCGACAAAAGTGTTTTTGTTTTTTTTTTGACAATAATATGATTAAGGCAATCAGACTGTATGATAAAATAAATAAATAAATTTGCCACGTCTTTACTTCACGACTGCCAAATATGAACTGTCAAGACTAATGTTTACCAAAATCGCGGCAAAACAGAGTACACCCTTCTGGCGGACACCCTGCACTATTGTTGTACCACAGCCATATGCCCAACAATAGTATGATGCTCTTCGCATATTGTTATCCCAATCATATTTTTTTAGTGTATATAAAACAGTGCATGAATTTTATGAAGTATTTTGTTGTTTTCATTCATTAAACATCATTGCAATATCTGATAAATAGTTTAGCTTATTTACGAAATTTTTAATTGAGCGGTGATAAAATTCACATACCAATTTTTAGTTGAAATTCTTTTTTTCTGTGTGGCATCCAACAAGAACAAATGTTTTCACAGCCAAATGAACATTCAATATCCTTTTGATACTTGCCGTTCTAATGCCTAAGGAAGCCTTAATCTCACGGTATGTCACATGATGGTCTTGCTTTATCAGTACACGGAAAACGAATCGGCTGAGCGACCTTTACGAAATTTATCCTGGAGCGAACGCCAACCTCGACTGAACTCTTGGTAGCAGCGATTTACAGTGGTTAGTGATGGTGCTTTATCACCAAAAGGCGAAACAAGTTAATTAAGACACTTTTGTCTTGATAATCCACGCCAAAAGTCGTAAAAAGCCAACGCACGAAAATTTTTACAGGTTAATTTCATTTTGAGACTGCCATGAATTTGTCAGCACACTGTAAGCACTTTCCAATGGAAGTTCGTTCCAGCTTGTATCTGGCCACACTAGTAGGAACCGTAATATCAATTGTAAGCCTCGTATGTATGCCCCTCCCGCTTTAGCTCTAAGGAACGCAAGGAATCTTTAGAATAACTTTGTTGCAGGATATCGCACAGTCGGCCCTTAAGCATTTTTTGGTTGTTTGTAATATGCCTCAAGAGGTCAACGACTCTGCTCTTGAGGCATATTCTCCAGCTAGGCAGGAACATTGTCTGCTCTGTTCTCATATATTTTTTGTTTAAATAAAAAGACAAGGGCTTGTAGGCGAGTTAATCTTGCCATACATTCAAAACTATCCATCAATTCATCCGCATTAAATGATCGCATTACGGGCTCTTTGGTGAACACGTCACGGACCCATAATCTCGGTGGTGATTATCACAACATCCGTTTGCAATGTTCTGCAAAATCAATTGAAAGCGAGTACTTAAATAATAAACACAACATTTTTATGACTCGCGCAATGAAAGATGATTGTTGTTGCCTCCTCTGATTCGTTTTTGTGTAAATCAGTGATACATTTTCAACATGGCTAACACGGCCTGACTGTCTGTCCATTCAAGTAACACAAAAAGTACCACCGCGCGCAGGGGACAACGACTGACACAAACACTTGGCACCACCGAACAATGCAAATATTCTGCGTAAGAACAAAAAAAGTGCATTGCTAAGTGTTCCCGAGCGTGTTTTTGACATTTACAGCTCGTCGACCGTTGCCGCCCCTTGGCGTTGGCGAACAAAAAAAGCTGGGGGTCTGGTCTCCCACCGAAATGCTGTTGCAATATGAAATGGCAGCAATTGCTGCTGTTTAGAAATTCTAGCATTTTTTTTTTTGGTTTTTTTTTGTACAACAATTGTTGTTTTTCTGACAATTGTTCAAACTTTAGTATGATTGCCATCTATCATCATATACGGGGAGGGGCGGAGCGGTGCGGTTCGTTGATGTTGCTGTATCTGTTTCTTTTTTCTATTTTCGCACTGACGTCAGTTGTTCCAGTCAGCGCTCCCTCGATGTGACGGCAAGTGACCACTTAAGTTGTTTTTCCCTCCGCAGTTCTTCTGCTGTTATCGCATTGCATCGTCGAGATATATGGGTCATCTCGACGATGCAATGCGATAACAGCATAGGTTTTGTAGCGCTCATTTCCACCATAATAAAATAAGAGCCAACAAAAAAATATCACTTTCGTTGATGTTGTCAGACTTCCTTTATTTGCATGTGAAATTTTTGTGTTAACATTAAATTAGTGCAATTTTCATTCGGTGTCAGTGATAGATTGTTGCCGTTACCGATAAAGAGGAACGGAATATGTGTATGTGGGTGGGAAAATATGCTGATGTGGCTGACCATAATCGGGGAAAAAATTTAAAAGGGTATTTGATATACTCGTACACATAGACTCAGCCCGAAATATAAATACTTTCTTGTATTGGTCAATAAATAAAGACAACTGAAACATAGTTATATACATAAAAATGGCGCCCAACGTGAGGACTACACAGAACAAGTTGATTCGGCATCTTCTTCTTTTAGAGCAGGGTTTCGCAACCACAGTAACCCGGCAACCACAGTAACATTTAAAAAGCTAGAGTCGTTAAACCTAACTGATATATGTCATATAATTGGCCTACGGTTGATATTGAAAATGGATTGAGTTCGGGAAAAAGTTCTCCTTTTAGAGACTAAAAAGTCCTGATATTTTTTTTATATTTTTGTTATGTAATTTGGCTAATAAATCATTTGGTAAATTTTTTTGGCAGTGGTAGGTAGTGGTAGTTCTCCTTTTAGAGACTAAAAAAGTCCTGATATTTTTTTTTATTTTGTTATGTAATTTGGTTAATAATTCATTTAGTAATTTTTTTTTGGCAGTGGTAGGTAGGCATAGATTTTTTAACCTTAACTAAATAGGCGTGGTTATTCAGAGAGGTATGGTTATCCCGAAACGGTGAAATCTCCTCAAAAATCCAAATACATATATACCTATATTTAAGATTTAGACCAATTTGGGATTCGGGCCATACAAGCCCAAAAATGGGACTTCTTAAACTATGGTCATATGTGTCTTAACAAACAAACAAATTTCGTCATGACTCATAATAAAGGGTGTCCTTAGAAGAGCGCAATTTTTAAATTTTAAATAAAACACAGATATTTAAGAAAAAATCGTGAAACATTATTATATCGTAAAGTAGACAGAATGAGGTTATGTATGGAACAATATATCGTGCAGATGGCCGCCGCGGCTTTGCTGGCATGCACGCGATCTTTTAATGAAATTTTCAATGACCGTTTTGCATGAATGCAATTTCGTCTTTTAAGGCTTGAGTCGTCGTCGGCCTATTCGCGTAAACCATCGACTTCAAAAAACCCCAAAGAAAAAAATCTAATGGTGTTAAATCGCACGATCTAGACGGCCAATTCTGATCTCCAAAACGCGAAATAACACGACCGGGAAATGACTGATGCAGCAATTGAATTGTTTCTCTGGCTGTATGACATGTGGCGCCGTCTTGTTGGAACCACATGCCCTCCACATTCATTTCTTCAATTCTAGGCAAGAAAAAACTGGTTATCATTTCACGATACCAAACACCATTGACTGTTTGCGCTTGACCTGCCTCATTTTCATAAAAAAAGGTCCAATGATTCCTCCAGCCCAAACACCACACCACACAGTGACACGTTGAGGATGCATTTGCTTCTCGTGAATCACTCGAGGATTTTCCGCACCCCAAATGCGACAATTCTGCCTATTGACGAAGCCATCAAGATGAAAATGGGCCTCGTCACTGAAGATGATTTTATCGGCAAAATCAGCATTTTCATGTTGTCTCTCCAATACCCAATTAACGAACTCCCTTTCGTGTAGCGCTCCATTTTTACTAACCTCGTACCTTCTACTAACAAACAATAACAATTGTTCAAATGTCAAACAATGACACTTCGAATGTTGCCAGATTTAAAAATGGCGTTCTTCTTGGGACACCCTTTATAACAATAATTTTAAGATCCGAAGAAATTTGACGCCTTGAGCCATGGGGGTAAGGTATCTGGACACTAAAAAATACGAGGTCTGTTCAATAGAAATATTGAATAAAATTTCTCAAGCAACCTGCATTGAATATAACATTAAATTTTACAATTTGGTTAAGTTGAAGGGCTTACCCTGTGACCTGCACTGAGAAGAAAAATAACCATATATAAGGTTAACTTAGCCAGAAATAAACTTGATTTGGAGTCTACGTTATATAAGGTTAATTTGAACATTTTGTTGTAAAATAAACTTGATTTGGAGTCTACGTTATATAAGGGTAATTTGAACATTTTGTTATTGACTGGTATTTAAAAATAATAATAGTTAATTTAACTATTCTATGGTTGATTTTTTTAACCAAGAAAATTGTTAGTTTTAAAATAATTATTGTTGTTTTAACAATGCATTGTTGAGTTTTTTAACCATTAAAATTGTTATTATTAAAATAATTATTGTTGTTTTAACAATGCATTGTTTTTAACCATGAAAATTGTTAATATTAAAATTTCATAGTTAATTTATTGAAACAACATATGTTTAATTTAACAATGAAATTGTAATATTATTAACTGTGAAGATTGTTATAGGAATCATTTTTATTGTTAAGTTAACTAATTATTGGTAACCTCTTTTAACCAGAAATATAGTAACTGTTACAATTTTTAATATTAAATTAACCTACTAATTATATTTTTGTTTTGTTTACATTTATTCGGTCTTTTTTTATTATTAAGACTTGAACAGTTTTTTATGGTTCGACACCTTTTTGTTGTTTGTTTTTCAGAATTAATTATTAAAATTGGTGAAATGTGTTGGCTACGGTTGCCGGACAGACTGTAAAGCTGTTTCTTAACCCGCCAAGGATTCTTCAGAAGTCTTTGGCATTGATTACTTCGGCTTCATATCAAATGACTTATACGGGAGTCCATTTATGATTAATGAGAATTATCCTTTGCGTATAGTCTTCGAACTGTGCGAAAAGCAATCTTCATACCGCAACATCATTGTGCTATAAAACTTGTAGAGCTAGCATTTGCATTTGGTGGTGGTTTTTTAAAAGAGCGAGATAATTTGTCTTATGATCTTTGTGACAATTACAAAGGTTCAGAGCAGAGGAAGAAAGGAAAAATAGTGGGGGGATAAGACAGTCGCAATCGTTGCAACTTCGTGTAACTTTTTCCTGAACTTCGTATAACACAAAGCAGATCAAAAACTTCGATACAACGAATGATCTCTAAATTTTTGTTTATGTCGCACAATTTTCTGCCTCTCTCTTAAAGAAACCAACCTTATATAATGTAAACTCAACTATTTTGTATGAACATTTGACCTCATATAACCTAATTTTGTCTTCGTTATCAAACATGCACCATGTAAAATTTAACCCGACACATGGTTTAAAAGCATTGTATTTTCGGCTTAGTGTGGGACCCACAGACCGTTCCGTACTGTTCAGAGACTTGTGGGTATCCGGATAAAATGATGTCCAAATATGCACCCAGATTTAAGATTTTGACAAATTTTGCACTAGGATTTGCCCATAGGGGTCCAAAAATTTTTGTTTAAATAAACAAGAATCCGAAAACAACATTATTTCTACGATACGAATATATTCGATGTCGTATTCAAAGGTCGATAGAGTTCCGAAAATGAGGTACCTTGAACAATAATGTATGGTTACTCAGAAACAGTAAAAGTTCCTCACTCATCTTAGTATGAACAGAACAGCGGTTCATAGAGCCCCAAAAATGTAGTGCTTTTAAACAAGGACTCAGCACCAAATATGCAACTCGAGCTCAGTTGTCACTATGCCTTTAGTGCGCAGGCCGGCCATTCGTCAACCCAGGGGAATGTTTAAGCACGAGAAAACTTTTCGTGACCTTATGTCAGAATATAGACGCAGATAACCGCATGGTCTAAAATATATATAACCGCCTCAGCATCGAAATAGTCCCAGGTAAGTCGGTGGGCGAAATTAGAAAGGCAACAAAGCTGATGTTGCAGCTGAGTTGGGCGATCCTAGACAGACCAGTAAGTTAGCTTATTGGGCGCTTGAGACGTTGGCCTAAGATCGGGATTACATACAAGCATTTTTCTCGAATGATAAAACAAATTTACCTTCAAAATAAAGCTTGTGTCAATTTAATATCTCATTTTTTTGTGGTTCAATTAGAAAATGTTTGTCCTATCGCTTTAATCTGGTCACCTAGTTTTGAGGGAACCCCTTTTTCATGTCTACCCTAAGGCAGCTCTTTCCTTTTGCTCTTCTCTTTCTCCGAAGAGTTAATCGTTTTCTATCTTTCCTACTATAAGGCGCATTTGCTTAGGTTGAGTTCTGTATAAACAACTCAAAAGATTCAAATAAACATAGTTTCGCAAACTTTAAAAAAACATTCCCAAATGCCAGAGTGTAAGACAAGTTTCAAAATATTTTCATAAATCTGCATGAAACGAAGTAGTTTCGAAACATAAACATTCAAGTGATTTTGAAAATGTTCTCAGCATGAACACATGCTTAAACTTTCACCACTCGTTGATGGGTTTCTCTTAGCCACAGCCATAAGTATCCTAATTGTCGTTCTGAATTTAGAGATAAAGGACGAGTGCTCAATGATAATACAGTTCAAAGTTTAAGGTGTTCTTTACACTGGTAAACAAGAAAACAAATCTAAATTCGCCGTAACGAAGTAGGAGAAGGTATGTCGAAAGGTATGTCCCTGATCGGGCGCCAAAAATACTTTTGATAAACAGCGAATGGTTTGTAAACTTAGGTAAACTCGTACTAAAGTATCAATTTAAATCTCAAATAAATCTTTTAAGCAGACATCGAAGAACTCACATTAGATCAACAGTAGTTCGGATAAAATCGAAACCCCTTACTTGTAGGCCAATTTGAATATCTCCATATTTTCTTGCCCGGGTACTCAAAAATACACAGCTCGCTTACTTTACCAGTTACGGGACTTTTGTCTGAATTCTGGCGGATCCATAATATCTCAAACTGCAATAGAGAAGAAAAACCATAGGCAAATTTAGTCTGTTCAACTCAAGAACCAAGCAAATCCCCAGAGCACTCAAGATATTTATGTAGATCGTATATAAAATGTGCCCACAAAAAACTCTCAAGCACAATCGACAACGAGAGACACCTTGGTTCGTTGATAACACAGAATGAGCAGTCACTGCGCGGGCGCCAATGAAACACTCAAGTTATTGTAGCAGCTCAAGAGGAAAAAAAACACTGTAGTTCATTGTTTAGGCTTATACGAGTAAGCAGTCCGTGTTCGAGTACCAATAAAACACTCTCAACTTTTTGTACCTGTTCAAGACAAAATAAGAAATGGATCTGCCATAATGAGCAGTCCCAGCTCGGGCGCCAACGAAAAACGCTGAAGTTCATTGTACCTGCTCAAGTAAAAGTAAAACTCTGAGATGTAAACTCTGAGGTTCATGGTTCAAACACAAGGAGCAGTCCCAGCTCGGGCGCCATTGTACCTGATCAAGCAAAATCGAAAAACACCTTGGTTCATTGATAACACAGAATGAGCAGTCACTGCGCGGGCGCCAATGAAACACTCTCAAGTTCTTGTAGCAGCTCAAGAGGAAAAAAAACACTGTAGTTCATTGTTTAGGCTAATAAGCAGTCCGTATTCGAGTACCAATAAAACACTCAATTTTTTGTACCTGTTCAAGACAAAATAAAAAATGGATCGCCATAATGAGCAGTCCCAGCTCGGGCTCCAATGAAAAACGCTGAAGTTCGTTGTATCTGCTCAAGTAAAGTAAAACTCTGAGATGTAAACTCTGAGGTTCATGGTTCAAACACAAGGAGCAGTCCCAGCTCGGGCGCCATTGCACCTGATCAAGTAAAATCGAAATTCACCTGAGCTCTATGAACAACCACTGTTCAGCTGCCAAAGAAAAACTATAGATTTCACTGTAGATGCTGGCAATGAAAAGTAGCGTAGTTTATTAACCCTTTTTCTATGACACATATCTCTGCTCGGGCGCCACGTGGGCGGCATGTGTTTAAAGCACCTTTGCTAGTGTGGCTACTTAATGGTGGTGGGACCACGAGGTCGAGTTCGACATCGGTCGTTAGGATTGCAGCGGGGAGCCCGGTTGACTTTAAGCGAGCAAGAGATTATTAAGAGTGCAGTTTTTGCCATTAAAACCAGAACAAGAGAAGAAAAAGTAGAACGACAAAACGCAGCGCGTTCACAGACGAACACGAAACGTAAAACATACCGTGGCATAGGAAGAAGTTGCAACGACATGGCTTTGGAGTAAATCCGCTTAACAAAACTGGGTTGAAATGCAAGCAACAATAACAAGATTTATGCCAGGAAAAACGCCAAGGTTAAGGATGGATGGTAAGATCAAACATTCTGTTGAATGTCATATAAATTGGTCTACCGACGCGAACGAACGTCGTCATTAAAAAATTGTTTAGTAAGTTCTTTTAAACTTTTATGAGGAGTCTAAGGAAAATAACTTTGGCTTTCCTTAAAACTAATTTATAAAGTCATAGCCATAACTTTAACTCATGGATTCCAGAAACAGCTTCATTTACTGTCTGTTGATGTGGTTTAAATTGTTTATTTACACTTTGGACTTTTCGACAAAGGGTTTTGCGTTTTGAAACACAAATTCGATAGAATGGGCGAACACATGTCGAAGGAAGCTAAACTTCTCAACAGTAGAACCACAGCCCAAAACCACACTCAGGAAAATGAAGAAAATGCCCTCATCATCGAATTTTGACAACCCCCAGGACCAGGTGTGCAGAAAACCCCTAAAACCAACACCATCACTCACATCCACACCATACCACTCCTCTCATCCCATGTGGTCGAATTTTCTGAAGTGGTCACTCAACTTTGGAGTGGTGTGTACGTGAGTATGTGTGAAGTAAACATGTCCAACTTATTGCATACACCAACGAGAGGGTGTGTTTGTATTGCTTAGTGTCTATTTGCCAAGTACTCTAAAAAACACACATACACCAAACTTAAAACACTTTGTAAACAATACAATTTAATTAAGAGCTTCCATCCACTCTCATCATGGAGACATATAGGAATTGGACTGAGTAGTAGGTTTTTTTTTGGTTTGGGATAAATTGCTTCTACTTTATATATATTTATACACTGCAAGAAATTAGTCATAGAACAAGTTTTCTCCTACAGAGAGCACAAGAAAACTTTAAGAATGGATAAGCGAGTTTACTATACAAAATTAACTCAAGCAAATTTCAGGCGAGGCTGAGTAACGATTTTTTCAAACTACAGAGTCAGGAGCAAACATTTTCGCAAACGAGAGGGAGTCTGAGCTAAAGATACTCTTAAAGGAGAAAAAAATGTACTCTGAACTAAAGTCTCAGAAAAAATTCTCAATCTAATCTAAAGCCAAATGTCCCTTAGGCTAAGTAAGCACAAAATTGTTTCATTATTGGGTTGGAAGAGCCCGCGAAAAAATTGTCGCACTCTGGTGAGTCAAAGAAAAATGTTTTCTCTGGAAAAAAATAATTCCACACTGCCGTCAAAGAAAAAATTTCCGCACACTAGAGTCATCGTGTAGCTTCTGAGGACTTCAGATAGGCTAGAGTCTGAAAAAAGGTTTTGCAGCCTAAGGAAATGTTTCCCTCAGACTAGTTTCACAAGTGCGAGAAGAATGTCTTCACCACTTTTACCAATTCCTTAACGTATCAAATGTCTAAATTTTGGTTCAATCGAATTATTGCGATATGGTCGTTCAAATTGTCATACTCATTGACCGGGACATACTGTTAAATGCCAACTGCTTTAGTTTAGTTTTATAAAGAGCGGTCCAACTAAAACGCACGATGTTAATTGTACATAAAAGAAAGTTTTCACAGTATAATCTTAATACAGGGTGTCCGTCGGGAAGGTATACTACTTTGTTTGTTTATAATTTTTCATTTAATGAAATAGAATGGATCTTGTATTGATAAATGTTTTATTTAATGCCGACAATTATGTATGGAATACAATATCAGATGAATGTCTGCCTCTGTTAGCCTCACAAATGCGAGCCCTTTTGAGCATATATTTCATTACATTCCATGCTTGGGCCTATCAGCTACAGAACCTCTTTCTTCGAAATTACTCACTACACGATAAATAGCGCGTTTTATTGGCACGTTGTTTTTCCCAAAAATTCAACACAACTTTCTCATTGTCACAGTAATCGATGATTGGTTTTGATAAAATGTTTTAACGATTAAAAAACGTTGGTTTGTGGAGTCGTTTTTCATAATAAATTTGCCACGTCTCTACTTCACGGCTGTCAAATATGAAATGTCAAGACTAATGTTTACCAAAATGGCGGCAAAACAAAGTAGTATACTTTCCTGGCGGATACGCTGTAGTTGGCGGCACTGGAGTGCAACATCAACTCAGACAGAAAGAGCCTGAGAGATAGTCTCAGGAAAGGTTTTCTTCTAAGACAACTTCTTTAAAGCTAGGATATATCTGGCAAATTTTTGAGCACAAAAAATTCTCTCAGGCTAGTCTAAGAAAGTTATATGACAAAGTTTAAGCCTAAGGAAACATTTTCTATACCACATGACTCATTTAGAGAAGAGATTTTTTTAAGATCAGAGCAGAGATGGGCTAAGTAAGCAGATATCGGCTAACGGGCAGTTTTACCGCACATGCAAACGCTCACACAAAAACCAAACAAAAACGAATCTACTTTCGTCTTAGTCTGTCGCATGTTATCAAGCCTTACGCGAAACAAAATGTCTAATCTTAATTTTAACAAAGGATTTTAGTTGTTCTTGTGTGATTTCTTGATGAGAAATTTGTATAGTAAGTTCTATTACTTTACTGAGAGAGACAAGGTTTTAGATCGAGTTTGTACGCGTGTTCCGATTTATGGATTAAAGTCTAATGGACATGAGGATTGTTACGCTATGCGAACAGTAATTGAGAAATACTTTTCTGCTTCACAATTAAGAAAGTCTAAAAAAATGTGTCCCTAATATATCACCGCCATGTTCAAACACAGGCTCAAATCCGGGTAAAAACCATTTAAAAAAAGTTCTCAGCGAAGAACTTTGACTTTGCGAATGCCAGCGAGGTCCTCTAAGCCACTAGCTGATCAAAGACGGCATTCAACAAAAGGTTCCAGAATTAAAGCCTGCACAGCATACTGATTTAGAAGAAGTTGCCTTTGTTTCCTAATAGAATGTTGTGAAAATCACTTTAGTAAGAAGAATCTTTCCCTACACCGGAAAAAACCCTTAAACCCAACCCTTAAATTTCAACAAAAAAATATATGAATTTTATCACCACCCAAATAAAAATATCGTAACTAAGCTAAACTATTTATAAGATAGTGTAATGCTAATTAATGAATGGAAACCAACAACATTATGCATGCACTGTATCGTTTGTGGGTGTATGTATTTTGGTATGTATGCAGTGTGAGGGATTTTTAGCGTGTTCTTGGAAAAGCTCTACTGCCGGCAGTTCTCATTAACTGTGAAACTGCCAGCCTTTAATTGTGCCAAAAGATTAGGCACCACTTCTTCTAAATAAAAATCTTTCCGTCTGTTTTATTGATAAAACTTTACAAGTCTTTTCGTCGTCGCACTGTAACGAAAATATTTTGAATAAACGACTTACATCTTTTTCGATTATGCGATTATTGACATACAGCTTTTATCGAAATTATTTTATCGGAAATATTTCCTTATACGAGGGCGACCGCAAAACTAACCGGCCTGGCACATTTTCTGTTTTACTAGCAACTTTTTTTGTTTTTGTTTTTTAAAAGCAATCTTTTATAAGCCATCTGTCAAAATTTCCGAAATATTTAATGATTATTTTCTTTGTTACAGGTGATTGAAGTAAACAAGTTTTATAATTTTTGAAAAATGGAAAATAAAGAGTTTCGTGCGGTAATTAAACAGGTTATACGCCACAATCTATCAAAGATGAATTGGATTCTGTTCATGGTGATAATGCACCATCATACTCCACCGTAAAATCCTGGGTTCAACAATCTAAAATGGGTCGTTCAAGTACGGGAGATGAACAACGCTCTGGAAGACCGAAAACTGTTACTACTATTGAAAACATTAGAAAAATATTTAATGAAGTGACTAAAGATAGACGAATAAAGCTCAGAGAACTTGCTGATATTGTTAAAATACGCGAAAAACAAGTTTGGAGTATTTTACATGATGAAATCCACATGAAAAAGCTATCCGCAAGATGGGTGCCGCGTTTGTTGACTTTGGCCCAAAAAATCGTCCGTTGGACCAATACCGAGGAGCTTTTAGCGATTTATCAGCGTAATCCAATAGAGTTCTTGCGCCGATTCATAGCTGTTGATGAAACATGGATCCATCACTACATCCCAGAATGCAAAGAACAGTCAAAACAATGGATAGAAGCTGGTAAAAGTGGTCCCAAGACCAAGACCAAAAGTGGTCCCAAGAAGGCGAAAACTGTTAAGTCAGCAGGAAAAGTAATGGCCACAGTATTTTGGGATACAAGGGGTATAATATGTATTGATTATCTTGAGGATCGGTTGAGTGAAGAAATCAAGATAAAACGACCGCATTTAGAAAAAAAAGTTCTTTTTCATCAAGATAATGCTCCTTCACACACTGCATTTTTAATTCAACAAAAACTGGCCGAATTACGATTTGAAATTGCTCCGCATACACCATATAGTCCAGATTTAGCTCCTTCTGATTATTTCTTGTTTCCAAATTTAAAAAAAAAATTCTCGGTAGCAAAAAATTTTCGTCCAATAGCGAGGTTATTGCTGAGACTGAGGCATATTTTGAAGGTCTTAAAAATCTTATTTTTCGGATGGAATTAAAAAACTTGAAAAACGTTTGATGAAGTGCATTGAGTTGGAAGGAGATTATGTTGAAAAATAAATAATAATAATTCCAAAAAAAACGGTTCTTTTTATGTTAGGCCAGTTACTTTTGCGGTCGCCCTCGTATATTAGTAAACATGTGCATTTATTTATCAGACCATTCCTCATTGATTTTTTGTTTAAATATTTGAATTTTTTAGTTGAAATGAAATTTTTTTTCCTGTGTATATCTACGATAATTTCTATATCTAGGATATCTGTATAAATGCTCTTCGTTGCAATCCCTGTTCTTGGCAAGACTTTGCCAATGAATTCATATTTTGCTATATCATTTCAAAAGGATACGGAGAGAATTATATTTGTTTTATAGCATTCCTATGGTGTTTCACAAGATAATTAATTGTATTTGTGTCTTAAGGACAGATGTTGCTGCTGTTCGCCGGAGCTGTAGCTGAGATGCAGCTGCTGCTACTGTTGCCACAATTGTTGCTTCGTTAGTTCAAGTTATTAGTGTGTCTGTCCTTGTCGCCATCTGGCGGTGGAGCGCAACTATGAATTCTCAAGTGTTACTAGCACACACACAAAGATACAGATCCACAGACTCTAATATAGCCGTAAGGAAGAAATATCTAATAATTACACATGTTTGTATATGTCAGACAACAATACCGAGTAAATGGGGATTATTTGGAAAATCTATTTAAGGATGTGTTCATACAACTGCCGGTAGCTAGTTAAATTTGTGCATATGTGTGGTAAGCCATTTGCAGAATGGTACGATTGTCTAGTACATAGTTCAGAACATAACTACGTATATAGGTACCCACGAATATTTATATTGAGTTCAATCCTCCACAAGAATGCCTTTCCAACATACAGATATGGTGTTTCACACCATACAAACTATGCTGACAATGGCTCTTCAACGAAAAAACAAGATTCAAATTAAAAACCATTTTCCGACAGAAATAAAAGTTTATGTGTGTGCGAAAAATGCAGGCGAAAGTGAAAATTGTTCGAGTAAGTCGTTGAGTAAAATTTGTATTTGGACTCTGCATTGAGGTTTTCTTTACAAAAACATATTTGTGAAGAAAATCAGTGGATAAATGACGGAGCCCTATCAAACTATGTGCTAGTTCTTTTCGATAAAGGAAAAACTGTCCACATGATCACATATGAGCAATTTAGGTTCATAAAAAATGATAATCATGCGCCACCTGGGCCGCAAAATTCCAACTAGTGGGTGTGTTCAAAGTCATGCTGGTGTTCATGAGATCATACGCCTAAAAATCTCCTTTCCTAGCCACCTTCCAGAGAACATACGCCCCTCTCCTAGATAACCCGAAGTATTATTTTTTAGTGAGTCTGTGCTATTCTCACCAGGCCTTTAATAACCCTCTTTACAGCCCTGGATAGCTTGAATGTATCCCATATGTGTGTGTGAGTATTATGGTATGGGTATTTGGCTAGACTTAATTTTCATTTGTTAGTATGTTTTAGCATTCGAGGCAAATTTAATCAAGGTAGCAACCAACTCAAATACTTACAAACATACGCAATGTCAATATAAAGACCGATAGGCTCGGAGTCACAAACCAAAAGGTAAATTTACATTAAAGTACCAGGGAGTTCCGAAGTAGATCTTCTGTTCAGATTAAAAAAACATTAAGAAGTTTTAGAAAAGAACATTTTTTTTGTTGTATCCTGAACTGGCGCGAAGAGGCCCCCGGCGAGTATTCCTTTTGTTGTTGTTTATTTTTTCCAATAGAGAAGTCCACTAATAGTGCATCACTGATCATACAAATATTAACCAACATGCACGTAGAAAAAAAGTATGGTTAGGATAACAATATTTGTAGAGCATCATACTATTGTTGGATTTATGGTTGTGTTACAGCAATAAAATGATCCTCACAACAATAGTATGATGCTAATACAACCACACTATGATTCCCACAACCATTGTATGATTCACATTCAACCATACTACAATCTTCACAACTGTATTATGATATTTACAACAATAGTATGTTTTACATACAATTAAGTATGATCCTCACAGCCATAGTATGATCAACACACAACCATGCTATGATGACTACAACCATAGTCGGACCCCTTAACCATAATATAATCCCCAAAATTAGTTATTAGGATTGAGTTAAGTTGTTATTCAACAATGGAGATGTTTTACTAAGCAAATTATTTAAAATTACATTACAATTCGTTCATAGTCAGAATTAAGATCATGTTTCTTTTAAACATATCATTTGAAGAAACCAAAAAGCTATTCAAAAGGCAGTCGAAAAGAATTGAAGCTGCAAGCAGGGGTGACTGCAGCTGCGGTAAACGCTATTTTACATCCTGGGACACCAAGCAACGAACGTGATTAAACCATGATCCATGGCCATGTACTTAAGTGCAGGCAGATTCTAAATACACAAGAATCACCTGGCTGTAAAGTATTTCGCAGATCAAAGTAAACACAATAAAAATTTCTCGCACTGCCTTCTGCTTTCGCATAGGTTTGCTTCGCTAACAGCGCCGTCAAGAACTATGGGTCGGTTCCAATCTCCGATCTCTACCCTTGACGCGAACCGACTGTAAGGACAGTGATCAAAGATTCCGAGAGATGACGCTACTTTAAAAAGAGTATGCCGAAATTTAGTGGAAACACAAGCTGATACTTTAAGATTTTGCTAACAAGTCAGCACCATATAAGTTGCAGATTTCTGAAAATTAATTTCCGACAATACGCCCAAATACGATAACATGACTAGTACGATAACATGACACCGCACAACAATCATTTTGTTTGGCGGGTAGAGTTTCTTTTGCAAGCGCCAAAAAGGAATAGTCCTTAAGGTTATTCGGTTAAGCAAATACCATAAGATATTATACGGTACATACGGGTCATATTAATCGATTTAGGTAGATTTCACTGGTTGTCAGAACCGCCTGTTGGGACCATTTTTAGTTTCCTATAGGTTTGTTTCCTGGTTTTAACAGTTGGTTACAAATTATTTCGTTCTAATGACCAAAAAGTGTTTAAGTTCGGCAATGGACTTGGGACGCAGTCCATGACATTGGCAGAAGTGGGGGAAATGTTTGCTGCTGGTATTACAATTTTTAGTTTCCTATAGGTTTGTTTGCTGGTATTAACAGTTGGTTATAACAACAAATGATTTCGTTCTAATGGCCAAAAAGTGTTTAAGTTCGGCAATGGACTTGGGACACAGTCCATGACATTGGCAGTAGTGGGGGAAATGTGTGCCGCTGGTACATCCATGCTTGGCAGGTGATCACTATAGGGACCTACGGGACCTTAGGGTCCCTAAAGTCAAAGCCTTGCAACTGTGGCTGAGAATTTCCATGAGCATCAATCAACATCAATTCGTCATCGTTCTCAGGAAGTGAACATTTCTCGCACTTCTTTGGCAGGAATTTTGCTTAAAGACCTCGATATAAAGGCTTTCAAAGTTCAATTAGTCCAAGAACTGAAGCCTCATGACCATCCAATGAGTCTTCGCTTCGCCCTATGGACTGAAGATTGTTTGGCTGGAGATACGGAATTTAATCGAAAAATCCTGATTTAAGATGAAGCTCAATTTTATCTCGGTGGCTATGTCAATAAGCAAAATTGCCGAATAAAGGGTTCAGATAACCCATACGTGACTATTCAGAAGCCAATGCTTCCACAACGAGCCACGAGCTGTTTAGTGTGGATTTTGGGCTGGCGACATCTGCGAAAATGAGCAAGGGGTCCCCATTACAGTCAACGGTAAGTGTTAGTCAAGAGAATGACATGGACGAGATTTGGTTGCAACAAGGCGGGGCCACATGTCACACAGTCAGTGCAATCATCGATATTTCATTCACTGTTTTTAAAAATCGAATAATCAGCCGAAATTGGACGCCTCGGAGCTGCGATTAAAGCCTTTTGGATTATATTCTGTGGGAAGCGATGTTACGCAAAGCATAGAGTCAAATAAAGCCTTGAAACATGAAATCGAGGTAGCGATTGTAGAGATGCGTCCCGAATCAATCAGAAACGTACTGAAAAATTGGGTTGATTGGATGAGGTACTGCCGAGCCAGTTGTGGTAGTACTCGTAATATGAATGATTTGGTGTTTCATTTTTAAATGAAAAAGTTTAATCTTTCCAATAAAACCAGAAACTTGAAAAAACTAACAGTACTTTTTATTTGCAGCCGATGCAAGGTTAAAATGTTAAATCGCCCACCCTGTACTTGGAAACAAACATAATTAAAAGAATCTTGTATTTGGCCCATCCTGTACATATGGAGCATAACTTACTAACTTAAAGAATTCCCGCGTTTGTTTCTTCATGGAATGTTGAGGAAATTTAGTTATTCTTTGTATATCGGAGCATAACTTACTAACTTAAAGAATTCCCGCGTTTGTTTCTTCATGGAATGTTGAGGAAATTAAGTTATTCTTTGTATACCGGCAGCTTTCAATCAAAATCAAATTGAATTTAATTTTAATTTCCTTTCCTCTCATTCTTATCTGATCACCAAAGAAAAATTAGTTGGTGCACTAAGAGTTCTGTGTATCAGACTGATCGAAAGCAATTATTATGTATTTGATTGCTACCAGGGAGACTTCTAAATCCCACGATGGAAACCTACTTTCCTAGGTCGACTCGAAACAACCGATAAGTTTCGATACCGATAAACCGGTTTTCTATAGAAACCAAATTTCGCCCAGAGACATTCCCAATTGTGGCTTATCTTCTTCATACTAGTCCTTATCGTTGTATGTGAGTGTGTGAGTGCTTGGCTCTTATTTGTTTATTCGACACTTCCATTTGAGTTCATTTGTTTTATTATTTACATTTCAAATACATACATATATTATGGAAATATTATTATTACTTTTATGACTTGTGTAAATAAATACAACGACAGATTTACTATTTATCAATAGGACAATAGACACAGCAACAACATTGTGTCGATGTACGTATATGCAAATCAAAGGATACAGCAAAGGATACAATGCTCGTTGTGAGCTGACATTGTTGTTGTGAGCCCCTCTACTTGGCTGCAATGCATACTCGTATGTGAATGCATGTTTTAATCAAATATAAATGCTTCTAAGGATGCTCTTAATGCAAGCTCACATTTCAAAGAGCCAAGTGCAAGAATATATGCCAGTATCCTTTTGATGACTTCTCCCACTATGATTTGATTGTCTGTCGATGAGGCATTATCTTGTCCTAGGCTTGCTTGTCTTTCTTGTTTGTTCAGGTGAACGATATGCAATTAAGATGCAAGTGTGATGCAAATATTTGCATTATAATAAATACAAATATATGTTTTTAGAATGACAATCACACGAACGATGGAATTTTAAAAATAGTTGTTAGTGCTATGCAACTGTGCTGTATTTTAAATGGATGCTAGTAGAAAAATCACCAAGAAGTAGGCTGTCAGTTAATGTGGAATTGTAAAGATCATCCACAATATAGTAAAAACTGTGTAGTAAGCACACGTTGGGCGCCAAAAAAAAAAAAACGATGTTATACTTTAAGAACTAAAAGGGGAAATATTAACGACATTGACGCTTATGGCAGCTTAATGGTGATTCCATAAAAATTAGCCCTATAAATAGTGATGCATGTTTCCAAACCAAGTTGGGCGCCAGAAATAGTTGAGTGTCGAAAATACGGAAAAATAATTTGAAATTTATAAATTAGTAACAAGTACCTAACGATGGTGGTTTTTTTGCATTATACTTTATGTTATTGTGACAGAGACACCTCTTTTTCTCTTTTGCACGAGGCACAAAAAGAATCGTTTTGAAATAATGCAACCGACTGTATTTTCAAAGTCATTGTTGGGTAGCCCAAAACGAAGTTTTGACTAAAATAGGCCAGCCACCACCGCGCCTTTCTGTAAAAGCGGCCAGGTAACGAGAAACGCTAAAAAGATATGACAAACCATTTTTTTGTGGCCGTAGATTGAAAATATTTAATTGAACGAACTTGGAAGGTTTGAGCAGGAAAGCCATACATGCATTAACGCCCAAGCCACCATCGATTTTTTGCACGCCAAGTGTTAAATGTGTGTTATCAGCTATCTCGTGTTTTGGCCCCTCGAAAGTACTTTTCACAACGTCCAACTCTTTTGTGGAAGAAGTTAAGTTCTAACTTATGTCAGAAACCCCATTTAGACCCTGAAAACGAATATAGAGCAAGCTTTTCGTGAAAAATGGGTTGAAAGAAAGGAAGAACGACTGCGAAAAGCTTAAAGAGGTAGTTAAATACATGGACTTGTGTTCCATAATTAATGGACTGGTTGGATCTTGCTTATAAACTAACTGGCCTAATGTAAAAAGAACAGTTTTTTTGGAATTATTATTATTTATTTTTCAACATAATCTCCTTCCAACTCAATACACTTCATCAAATGTTTTTCAAGTTTTTTAATTCCATCCGAAAAATAAGATTTTTCAAGACCTTCAAAATATGCCTCAGTTTCAGCAATAACCTCGCTATTGGACGAACATTTTTTGCCACCGAGAAATTTTTTTAAATTTGGAAACAAGAAATAATCAGAAGGAGCTAAATCTGGTGGATGCGGAGCAATTTCAAATCGTAATTCGGCCAGTTTTTGTTGAGTTAAAAATGCAGTGTGTGAAGGAGCATTATCTTGATGAAAAAGAACTGTTAACTGTTCTTTTTCTAAATGCGGTCGTTTTATCTTGATTTCTTCACTCAACCGATCCAATAATGCACAATAATATTCACTATTTATAGTTTTTCCTTTCTCAAGATAATCAATAAATATTATACGCCTTGCATCCCAAAATACTGTGGCCATTACTTTTCCTGCTGACTTAACAGTTTTCGCCTTCTTGGGACCACTTTTACCAACTTCTATCCGTTGTTTTGACTGCTCTTTGCATTCTGGGATGTAGTGATGGATCCATGTTTCACCAACAGTTATGCATCGGCGCAAGAACTCTATTGGATTACGCTGATAAATTGCTAAAAGCTCCTCGGAATTGGTCCAACGGACGATTTTTTGGGGCAAAGTCAACAAACGCGGCACCCTTCTTGCGGATAGCTTTTTCATGTGGAGTTCATCATGTAAAACACTCCAAACTTGTTTTTCGTGTATTTTAACAATATCAGCAAGTTCTCTGAGCTTTATTCGTCTATCTTTAGTCACTTCATTAAATATTTTTCTAATGTTTTCAATAGTAGTAGCAGTTTTCGGTCTTCCAGAGCGTTGTTCATCTTCCGTACTTGAACGACCCATTTTAAATTGTTGAACCCAGGATTTCCCGGTGGAGTATGATGGTGCATTAAAACCATGAACAGAATTCAATTCATCTTTGATTAATTGTGGCGTATAACCTTTTATATAAAAGTGTTTAATTACCGCATGAAACTCTTTATTTTCCATTTTTCAAAAATTATAAAACTTGTTTACTTCAATCAACTGTAACAAAGAAAATAATCATTAAATATTTCGGAAATTTTGACAGATGGCTTATAAAAGATTGCTTTTAAAAAACAAAAACAAAAAAGTTGCTAGTAAAACAGAAAATGTGCCAGGCCAGTTAGTTTTGCGGTCGCCCTCGTATGCTGGTGTAAAAGAAAAAAAATTGTGTAACTTTTTTAAAACGGAAATTTGGATGAGGCCCACGCTATAGGTGCCATTAAAGTTGCATGCCATACAAGCGAAGCAACGCTCGAAATGGTGAGGTAAAAATTTGGTTGCTACAACCATATTTTCATTTCAAAATTTGGCAATAATACTATTGTTACATTTCAACAATAGCAATATTGTCGCAATCATACTGTTGTCAAAATGAAATTTAAAAAAACAATACTATGGTTGCTTTTATTGTAGACAACATATTATTGTTGCGGTGACCATAGTGTAACCATATCTTTTCTCTGCGTGCAACTACCCATCTGATCTAAACATTTTTACGCTGACAATGTCGCAGCGGCGTAGTGAAGAACATGCCCCGTAGATTTCACCAGAGAAGAAAACGGTGTGGCTGGTGCAGTTGGCCCAATTTGTATTGGGCGCAAATTTGGGACGACCATGGGGTGCTCTCCTCTCCTACTAGAGCATGTCAAGTCAGTGTATTAGTCAGTTCGCCTGTCGGGCCTTCACCCATGTCTCTTTGGCTCGTTTTCTTTACATCGACATCAAAGCAAATCCCCAGAATTCCCCGGGGATTTTGGGGAATTTTCACAGACATTTTGTATCTTTTCTTTAATTTGTGCACTTGACTGGGGGTTGCAAAAAACCAGTAAAGTAAGGAAGTGGAAAATTTGGTTGCGTTTTGAATTCTATGTATTCCTTTGACAAACGAAAATCTGGGTAAAATGCGTTCTTCTTTTATTCAACAAATAAAAATGCACATGTCTCCTACGAATTTGCCACGAATGTTCTTTAAAGGTAAGCAACGGTTAGGAAATTGTAAAAACACGCACGCAAATTTTAAAAATGAAAAATGTCCACATCAGATGCAGGCAACGGTTTAATAAGTAGTCTAATTACTCCAGCATAACCCGTATCTAAAATGCCAGCAGGCAGCGAGTGGCAAGGGCTCCTGAATCTTCTAAGGAGAACCCAAGAGCTCCCCTTTAAAATTAAATTCGTCCTCTATGCATGATGCATAGAGCGATTCCTTGGTGTAGACATTGAGGCTACAACTCACATCTGGCAGGGCTTAAACTGGAAGTAGTCAAGTGATATGAGGTCGTACCGTACAAATAAATCTGCAGCCGAGGGTGGTCAGAGTGAATCAGGTGTCATTTGTGGTTTCTAGAGCTGGAGGACATTTGGGTGAGAGCTATTATAAAGCTTGGACAAAAATAGTCTAGTTTTACCAGGTAGTCATTTTTCTGTATGAGAAATTTGGTTGGAGTCGGCTGTAATACGTGGCTTTTAACGCTATATAAAAATATGGACCTACGAGGGCGGTTCGGAAGCTTCTTAGCCTAGCACAAAAAGCGCGGTATGAACAGAAAAAAGTTAAGTGTTTTGGAAACTTCCATCTCTGCTATGAACACATGTTAAATTGTTTCGATCTGGCAACTCCTTCATATAGAAACAGGTGTTCACAAAAGACGCATCCGCGATTTTTTTACAATGGAAAAATTAGAAATGCGTGGTGTCATTAAATATTTACACAAAAAAGGTTTATCGGGACAAGAAATTCATAATGATATGGTGAATGTGTTAGGTGAAAGTGCTCCTTCATATGCAACAGTAAAAAATTGAGTTGCTGACTTTAAATGGGTCGTACAAGCATTGAAGTGGACGTCCAAAAACAGCAACAACAACAGAAATTGTAGCCAAAGTGCATGATATGGTATTAAATGATCGACGAATAAAAGTGCGTGAAATAGCTAATATCATGGGCATCTCAAATGATCGAGTCCATTTAATTTTGCATGAAGAACTACAGATGAAAACGCTTTCTGCAAGATGGGTGCCGGACTTGTTAACAGTCGACCAAAAACGCATAAGAATGAACATTTCTCAAGCTTGTTTGGATCGTTTTCAGCGAAATAAGATGGATTTTAAGCGTCGTTTCATAACTGTTGATGAGACATGGATCCACCACTATACTCCAGAGACAAAAGAACAATCCAAACAATGGACTGAAGCTGGAGGAAGTGCCTCAAAGAAGGCAAAAACAATTCAATCGGCTGGAAAGGTTATGGCAACGGTTTTTTGGGACTTCAAAGGTATTTTATTGATTGACTATCTGCAAAAGGGTAAAACAATAAATTCAGAGTACTATTGCAACCTTTTAGATCAATTAAATGTACAAATTCGAGAAAAACGTCCTGGCTTACAACACAAAAAAATAATTTTTCATCAAGACAACGCACCAGCGCACAAGAGTGTTTTAACAATGGCTAAAATCAACGAATTAAAGTACACCTTATTCTCCTGATTTAGCTCCCAGTGACTTTTACCTGTTCCCAAATCTAAAAAAAAAATCCTTGCTGGCAAGCGTTTTACCTCAAATGAAGATGCAATTACAGTTGTAAACCACTATTTTGAAGACCTTGAGGAAAACTATTTTAATCGAGGGATAGAATTGCTAGATAAGCGTTGGACTAAGTGTATTGAAGTTTCAGGAGATTATATTGAAAAATAAAAATATTTTTGAAAAACTAACTATTCTTTTTCATTGATAGGCTAAGAACTTTTCGAACCGCCCTCGTATATGGTCAGCGGACTTTAAAATTGGTTGTTCAGACTGTAAGCGTGATGGGGTTCAACTTGCAGTTTCTAGAGCGAGAGACCTTTGTGTAGGGGCTATTCGAAAACTTGGCCTGATATGGTCCTTGGGCCAAACTTAAAGAATGTAACAAGCTTCATGGAAAACGCCTAAAATTGCGATTGCAACTAATAATTGCAAGAGAGTCATACAGTGGTTCTGATCGATTGGTGTACTTAACAAACGGCTATCTCCATTCTTTTATGGCGTTACAAACACCAGCACTAAGGCATAATACCCTGTCCCAGAGAGTGGTTTTGCCTATAAATATTGTTGGTGGCCAACGAATCTCTACTCTGTGTGTAAATTTGTAAGTTTCAAGGATATCCGAAAGATACGGCTCAACATCCTTAGAGCAAAACGTTGGCAATTAGCAATGCAGGCAAATGCAAACACTTTCAACACGGCGAACTTACAGCAAAAGTGGCCCTCAAAGAGTTTAGCACAGGCAAATTAAGCCACCGTGTCTTTATAAGTTTACCGCCACACCCATGCATACAGACCGCAACAAACCCCGCCATTCACCGACTCTATCAGTTGGTTAGCCTTTTCAGCTGAAGTAGCAGCATCGTCATTCCTTTGGAGATGCGCTTAAAAGCCATCTCATTACCACATCCTAACAAGCTGTTGGCTGGTGAGAAGTTTCTGGGTTCATTTGTGTGCTACGAAAGCCTCTGCAATTCCCTAGCTTCGTATAATAAATGTCTCAATGGCAACGGGTACGACGGGAGGATGACGATGGCCTACTTGGGCCTTGACAAATAACCATTAACACTTTTGTTGTTGGCAACATATTTAAGATGGTGGAGGAATAAAATTGTCATTTGCCCCATTTTATTTTTGTTATCTAGCACTTCTACTGCCATGTTAACAACGCCGACCAAAGTTTGGAGAAAAAAAAATTTACAAAATTATATTCATTCGCAGCAAGGAAAACGACGAAAGCTTTGTTCCTTATCATTTGCCAAACATACAGACAGACAACTTAGGTATTCCTCTTCTATGTACCTTCCCTGCGGCTTGTCCAAAAGTACACGGTGGCGTTTGTTTATTTCACTGCAGCGCCCATTCAAAAAGGAGAGATCGGTCGGTCATATGTCTAGATTCTCCCTTCTCCCTGTACTTTACAGGAACCAACAGAAGCAAGCAAACAAACAAACAAAAAAGGAATAAATTGGGCGCCCATCTCTGTAGTCTACAGAGATGGGCGCCCAAACCAGGAGGCCCATATGTAAATTTGTTGTTTGTCTACTACGCTGAATAATGGCTTGTTATGCTGTCGCATAAATTAGTCGAAAGCAAATAAATACTGTGAGTCGTGGCCAAAACAAAAAGCGTGATGCAGGGACTAGCAGTAGCAGAGGGCTGGCGAAAAGTTGAAAACTTTAATCGCATCTCCATATCGCTACAAATGACAGAACGCGGAAGATGAATGTGAAAGCAACAGCGCTAATGGTGTTGCTTTTCTGTTGGCTTTTCAAGACAATGCATAAAATGCTGCAGTAATTTCAAATAGAATATTCGTGGGAAACTTACTGGTGCTTTAGTGGAGACAAAAATCCATAAAATGTTTTATTAAAACAGTGCAACATTTACCTGCAAAGAAAAAAGAAGAAATACGAAAGGTTAAACAGGTTTACAATAATCGTTTCATATTTTTTATTGTAAAGCGAGCGAATGATTGATATTAATACCCTGCGCCTCCGCACAATGGGGCGTATGATTTCTAGAATGATTTGGATATTCGAAATAATAACACTCATACGGTACGGTGTCCAATGTGAAAAATTTAATTAAACAGCTATCTCAAAAATCACATTAATTCTGACTTGTAAATAAAACAACGTGGATGCCACGGTGGAATGAAAGCCTGCCTTGGATTTTGAAAAAAAGAAATGTTTTAAAAAGTATTGGCTTCATATAATTTTTTTGTTAAGTGAACGAACGTATGATTGATATTAATACAATGCACCACGATTAATTCTGACTTGGAATTAAAACAACGTGGATGCCATTTTATATGGAATACCACGGTGGAATGAAAGCCTGCCTTGGATTTTGAAAAAAGAAATGTTTTAAAAAGTACTGGCTTCATATAATTTATTGAAAAGTGAACGAACGTATGATTGATATTAATACAATGCACCACGATTAATTTTGACTTGGAATTAAAACAACGTGGATGACATTTTATATGGAATAGCCTGCCTTGGATTTTGAAAACAGAAATGTTTTAAAAAGTACTGGCTTCATATAATTTGTTGTAAAGTGAATGAACGTATGATTGATATTAATACAATGGACCACCATTAATTCTGACTTGGAATTAAAACAACGTGGATGCCATTTTATATGGAATACCACGGTGGAATGAAAGCCTGCCTTGGATTTTGAAAAAAGAAATGTTTTAAAAAGTTTTGGCTTCATATAATTTGTTGTAAAGCGAACGAACGTATGATTGATATTAATACAATGCACCACCATTAATTCTGACTTGGAATTAAAACAACGTGGATGCCATTTTATATGGAATACCACGGTGGATTGAAAGCCTGCCTTGGATTTTGAAAAAAGAAATGTTTTAAAAAGTATTGGCTGCATATAATTTGTTGTAAAGCGAACAAACGTATGATTGATATTAATACAATGCACCACGATTAGTTCTGACTTTTATTTTATATGGAATACCACGGTGGAATGCAAGCCCGCCTTGGATTTTGAAAAAAGAAATGTTTTGAAAAGTATTGGCTTCATATAATTTGTTGTAAAGCGAACGAACGTATGATTGATATTAATACAGTGCACCACGATAGGGTTGCAACATAGACATCGATGTTTTACAAATATCGATGTTATCCAAAAACATCGACGTTTTAGTGCCGATGTTTTGCCGATATCGATGTTTTGTATAGATGTTCTTATCGATGTTTATCTGTCTGACTGTGATTGTGACCAGTCCTGTAAAATTTGTACTTTCTTGTATTTTTGTTTCTTTCAGTTTGCTCCTAAGTTAGGATAAAAGAAGAGACAAAAGATTGTAAAGAATGTGTACATTATTTTTAGTCTTCAACTTTTGGGATGAGCATCACAAACTGGTGCAAGAGAATTGGAAGGCCAAAAAGAGATCCCAGGTTATTGATCAAATGGATACTGCTCAAATGCAGACGGAATTGGCTGCATATTTGAAAAGTCCTGTGTCTAGACTGCATGAAAATCCCCTGGAGGCATGGCAACAGGGATATATTATTTATATTTATATTTTTACAAACTGTCAACTCAAAGTTTTGGAACCTTGAACAATAATCTTTTATATCATTTTGTCTTAGCAATATAACTACATAAATAAAATATCTCTAGTATTAATCAAGTTTTATATTTTTTCGCCTTTATATGACAACATCAACAAAAACCAACATTCGTAAAAACATCAAAGTTTTTTGAAAAAATAATCTGTAAAAAAAATTTATTTATTTTTTAACAGTATCAATTAAAAATAACTCCTGTATTAATAATTTTTTGAATTTTCGTATTTTTTGGCCTTAATATCATCACATAGGGTGATTTATTTGTTGATAACACATATTTTAAGAGAATATCAGCAAAAACAAAATTTCCCTAAAAACATCGATGTTTTTCACCGATGTTTTAGCGGCATCGATGCGTTTGATTTGAAACATCGATGTTTTAAAGTCGATGTCGCAGCACTACATTAGGGCTTATGGGGCGTATGTTTTATAGAAATACAGGAATTAGAGGCCGAGTACAACCATGTCGGTTGGCGAATAGCCCCTTGATGTGTATTACATATGGAAGAGCACATTTGGTGGGCGAATGTTCGTCTGACACAAGACGCTAACTTAAAATATCTTTTTTTATTTTCATGTCGTTTTTCAATTAATGTTGGCTTCTATTTATAAAGAAATTTAAGTATTGGAAAATGTTTCTTGCGAGTATTTTCCAAACGTTAAGTGTTTTTCGCAACCAATTGACATTTTCTTATAAGCAATTTTGCTTGTTGTTGCTTAGCCGAAAGTGGAATTCAGCCGAAATGTTTTTTTTTCGAATATCCCCTGTTAACGTTACCTAAGCCTGTTTAGTGAGCTCAGGGCGTTATCTACGGGCTAACTTAACAAAACTAAATAGATAGATTGATTTTCTTTGATAATGGCCGCCTCGGCGGCAACTTTCTTGTTTCATTGTGCGCTCACCTCAGTCCGAGTTTGGACTCAAGTTCCAGACTGCACCTATGCTGAAACTTTAAGTAAACCTAACCCTTAGATGGCATTAAAAAATTTAAAAACTAAAAGCAATTGGAAAAGCTATTGCTACTATCAGGCCAGCCATAGTTGTTCTGGACTAGCAATTAAACTAACTTAGACTCGAACCCTAGTTAATGCGTTGGTGATCGCCGACGATTTTGTGGATGATTACCCACATAATTCAAAGAGATCGCCGACGTTCTAATTCATTATTCCGCGGATTCGACAACATTTATGTGGTTGTGCCGCCATTGATTTTGGCTTGGCCGGCTCCAGAGGCTTAGGCCCCATAACCAAGCCATTTTCATTATTCGAGAACTTTTAAGAAGGCAACACTGCACAGCAATGCCACCAAAAGCATATTTATTTAAAAAAGTATTATTTTCGTCAAATTAAATTGTACCATGGGCTCGAGAACGTCCAGCGAAATTGTAATAATTTTTTTTTATTGTTGTGACCGGTGTGGAACAGCTGTAAAACCCATTAGGAATCAAGTGAGGAAGAAAAAGAACCCAAGCATCCCGGAGCATCTGCTATCGTGCAGGAGGAATCCCACAGCATGATATATCAACGGAAGGTTGCACTTTGTCGATGCAAATATGACATATTATCAAAGCCCCTTTAGCCATAGCTGGCTACCAAAATTGAAGGTATAAATTTTAAACATGGATCCCACACTCAAAAGCGAAAATGCCTAGCAGAAAGTATAGGCAAATTCGACCTAATGCATGTAGATTAAATTTAAATCCCTTTTTTTAAAACTCATTTCCACAAGAGGTAGGTAGCTTAACTATAAACGATTGATCTGAGTACAATTCGTTACTTTCACACCTAAACAAATCTTCAGGTGAACGCCTTCGGCCATATAATAAATTTGTAACATAAAGTGGGAAATGTTCTTAAAGCACTTGAAAGTCTAAGAGTCTGTCAGCAAGTGAAGTCCTTTGACAACCCCCACTTCAATCTCTATTTAAGTGTTCAACTTTATTGTATAAATATTTCACAAAGAAAATTTAATTCGATTTTGAATTGAAAATTGAATTTAAGAAGAAAAAAAACAGACAGATATAACACACACACAGTGAGGCGGGCGTGAAGGACGCCAACACAGATGTTTAAACGTTTCAGGGAAAGCAGCAGTCGAGAGGAAATACTCAAATGACAGTTTTGCCTCTGGGAAAATTTGACACACTCGCCTTGTTGCCGTTGTCAATAGGAAGACAAAGCTAGAAGAAGCCGAATAAAATTAAAAAGTACTTTGCATCAACTTATGTCATCGCATGCGTAAATCATAACAGGCCTAAGAGCAAAAAGAAAAAAATTAGACGAAATTGTCTGCATTTATTAAAAATACCCTACACGCCAACTGGTTGAAAAGGAGATACTGTCATATCGAATAAGACACCAGCTGTTGTCTTAGGATGTCTTCAGAATGGAATAACAAACAACGCAAATAAAAAGACATTTTGCAAACCATTTAATTGAAATTGTAAACTTTAAATTGCCAATACTTGGCAATTTAAAGAATTTAATAATTTTTATGAACTACTTAATTCATTTATGAAAATTTCATACATTTATGAAAATTTCATATTTCTAGGAAGAGTTAATCCCTGTTCAAAGAGAGTTCATAAATTTTATGTTAAAATCACCAACATTTACTTGCATTTGTTTAACTGTCCCAAAGTATATTTTATTTCATTAAAAGTTCATAAATTGTATAAGTATTTATGAAAAGTGCATAAAATCTCTGTGATTTTCATAATTTTTATGAACTATTTATTTTAATTTGGAAAATTTCATACATCTATGAAGAGTTCATAAAGTTTATGCTAAAAATTACCAACATTCATTTGCATTTGGTTAGCTGTCCCAAAATATATTTTATTTCATTCAAAGTTCATAAATTTTATAAAAATTGCATTAAAGAAAAGTTCATAAAATCTCTGTCATTCATAATTTTTATGAACTACTTAATTCATTTATGAAAATTTCATACATTTATGAAAATTTCATATTTCTAGGAAGAGTTAATCCCTGTTCAAAGAGAGTTCACAAATTTTATGTTAAAATTACCAACATTTATTTGCATTTGTTTAACTGTCCCAAAATATATTTTATTTCACTAAAAGTTCATAAATTGTATAAGTATTTATGAAAAGTGCATAAAATCTCTGTGATTTTCATAATTTTTATGAACTACTTATTTCAATTTGGAAAATTTCGTACATCTATGAAGAGTTCATAAAGTTTATGCTAAAAATTACCAACATTCATTTGCATTTGATTAGCTGTCCCAAAATATATTTTATTTCATTCAAAGTTCGTAAATTGTATAAAAATTGCATTGAAGAAAAGTTCATAAAATCTGTCATTCATAATTTTTATGAACTACTTAATTCATTTATGAAAATTTCATACATTTATGAAAATTTCATACATCTAGGAAGAGTTAATCCCTGTTCAATGAGAGTTCATAAATTTTATGTTAAAATTACCAACATTTATTTGCATTTGGTTAACTGTCCCAAAATATATTTTATTTCATTGAAAGTTCATAAATTGTATAAGTATTTATGAAAAGTACATAAAATCTCTGTGATTTTCATCATTTTTATGAACTATTTATTTCATTTTTGAAAATTTCATACATCTATGAAGAGTTCATAAAGTTTATGCTAAAAATTACCAACATTCATTTGCATTTGGTTAGCTGTCCTAAAATATATTCTATTTCATTCAAAGTTCATAAATTGTATAAAAATTTCATTAATGAAAAGTGAATTAAATCTCTGTAATTCAGAATTTTTATGAACTACTTATTTAATTTTTGAAAATTTATTATTTTATTTCATTCAATGTTCATAAATTGTATAAAAATTTCATTAAAAAAAGTGCATAAAATCTCTGTCATTCATAATTTTTATGAACTACTTATTTTATTTTTGAAAATTTCATCCATTTATGAAGAGTTCATAATTTTTATGAACTACTTACTTAGTAAAATTTGAACAAAGTTTAGCATTATTACGAACTGTTATTTGCGCTTGGTTAACTGTTCAAAAATATATTTAATTTCATTAATTGTATAAACACTTAGTTTATAAAAAAATTCTTTAATTCTAGGAACATTTCATAAATATGAAAAGTTCAAAAGTTTCATGAACTATTCAACATATGAAAAGTTAATCAATGTCAGGAACTTTTTATTTCTAAAAAGTTCATAAATTGTATAAACAATTTTATTTATGATATGATGAACTAGTCATACGCTGCTGAGTTCATGTAAATGGGCGAAATCCAAGTAGAGGGAGGAAAGGGTTGCCCCTTGAAGAGACCTGAAGTACATCTGAAAAAACACACAGTGCTAAACATATCTGCAGAATTTGAGTACAAGCCATGGCTAAATTAAGTTCGTGGCTGAAAACGTATATACGTGAAAACTTTAACGATACTATTGTGATGTTTCCCTGGAAAAATTAGACTAGCTCATTGCGAAGTAGGGCATCAATACAAGGAATAAAAAAAAACAATATTTCGCATTAACGTTCATTAGATGTAAGGGCGTTTGAGAAGAAGTCTGAGCATATGTATGCTTAAAATATTTATGAAAATTTATACCCAAAGGCAGAAGAGACAAACATATAAACATATTCCACTTGTGATGTCTGTATGCATGTGCCAAGGATATCTGCGAAAGCATTTCTTATGTGAGCAGACGTTTTGTTTAGCATCTTTGGAAAGTCTCCAAGGCAACCGTCCTACACACAAAGAAATGTAAAGTTGCTTACAATAACAGTGTCTCAACTTTAGAATTGATTAAACAAAAATGTTAAGGCCATTTGAAGCATAAGCAACACCAGTACGAGTATGTTTACAAGAGGAAACTTTATAATGTCCCTGCTGCCGGGATTTTGTGGACCCGTTTTTTCGATTCTTTTCCACAAGCTGGAGTGGAGCCAACCAATTTTGCCACCAAAGTTCCGACATGGTTACCGAAAAACATTTTATATCTCGAAAGAGCTACACAGAGTACATAGCCAACGGAAACATTCG
Organism: Hydrotaea diabolus; assembly: GCA_963513945.1. Classification (NCBI taxonomy): domain Eukaryota; kingdom Metazoa; phylum Arthropoda; class Insecta; order Diptera; family Muscidae; genus Hydrotaea; species Hydrotaea diabolus. The sequence continues at coordinate 13,239,121 of OY740716.1, read as the reverse complement.
AAAGAAATCGATCCCATTGAAGGCAACTTAAAAGAAAAAAACTCTTCAATAATTTCTAATGCAATATTAATTGCCATTTTAAATCTGGAAAGCATTCAGAACATCGTCGCTGTTTTGGCTCACAAACTGGTATACATGGAGAGGGGTTGGAGGACATAACAAAACAAAAAAATATGTAATGGCAATATTTACGATTGCTCCTGGCTGCCTTTTTCCCAAAAGGGATCCAAGAAAATCAAAATATGGAATTAAGACAAATGCTTCCGGGGTAACGAAGGCAGAGCATTGCACGTAGTGTGTAAAGTGAGTTGGTCTTTATGATTCAACAAACGTACAACTACGACAAGGAGGAACAATATCGTATTTTTACTCAGAAAGGGGTGAGTCTGGATAGGCCTAGTGTTGTAATACAATAAACATTAAACGAGTTCAACGATATCGTTTAACTTCATTTGGGCTCAATATCCACAATAATTCATATTTTAGATGCTTTTGAAATAAAAAAGATGTCCGAGATTAGAAACGTCAAAAGGGTTCACTTTACAATCCGTTGCTGGAAGTGTTTGCATAAGAATAGTTCTCGATATTGGGTCTGGTCTCCGTACCCAGTCTTACTCCTGTAGGGACGTTGGTCAAAAGAAGTCATGTCTGAAATTCAGAAAGTGCCTTTGAAATAGTGCACAGTGATAGTCATAAGCTACTTGGGATTAATCAAATATATTTGAGTTAACTACAAGGGCTGCTATATATATTTCTGACCTAGTAATGAAAATGCGAATATTTATCACCAAAAATAGTGTTATTGTTTTTCAAAGTATTCTCCAGCATGATTTATACACTTTTGCATGCGCTCAAACCAATTGTCGAAGCACTTTTTCCACTCCGATTGAGACACCTCCAAAACATGGTTTTTGAACGCTTCAACAGCATCTTCTGGCGACGAAAATCGTTGAGCACGAATTTCCTTCTTGTTGTGCGGGAATAAAAGAAGTCATTGGGTGCCAAGTCAGGGCTGTACGGCAGATGACCCATCAATTCGACGTTTTGGCAGCTCAAAAAGGCTCTGAATTGTGCCGATGTGTGAGAGTCTTCTCTTGTTCGTTTTTCAAATTTCTCCAAAGACTTCAGCCAAACAAATTGTGGTGTACCACTCAGAATTGACGGTCCTACTTAGCTCAAGCGGAACAGTCGCCACATGAGCAGTTTTGCCGAACAACTTTCGTTGGATTTGGCTCGTCGTCGCAGACCCACACGGTCGATTGCTGTTTTGTTTTGGGCTCATACGCATAGATCCATGATTCGTCACCTGTGACGGTCTTTTAAACGTCTTTTGAAGCACAGATCGTATTTTTTCAAAATTTCCAATCGACACGATCCTTTTTTTGAGCGATTGTCAAATTGCGCGGGATCCAGCGACAACAAACCTTTTGTAGGACCAGGTGTTCAAGCAATATCGAATGTATGCTGGTGGAAGAAATTCCCATATATGCCTCTATCTCACGGTATGTCACATGACGATCTTACATTATCAGTTCACGCACGGCATCAATGTGCTCTGGCACAACGGCCGTTTTTGGACGACCTTCACGCCCTTCGTCTTTGAGCGAGCGTCGGCCACAATTGAATTCATAAAACCAGTTTTTCGCAGTGCTATAGGATGGTGCTTCATCGCCATACAAATATTTAAGTTCATCGATGGACTCTTGTCGTGATAATCCATGTCGAAAGTTGTGAAAAATGATCGCACGAAAATGTTAGGTCCCTTTCTATTTGCGCTTAGAATCGTCGACTTCGCTTTTAAAAGACGAGCATATCTCTGGGAGGGGACACTTTTGGGGCATGGGATCGGTCGCATTCGATGCTCAGATGTTGTCCACATCAAAAAAAAAGTGAAAAGTTGATGAAAAGTTTTGTTCAGGAGAACCATTATAAAGATTAGGTCCCTTTCTATTTGCGCTAAGAATCGTCGACTTCACTTTCATACAACGCGAATATCTCTGTGAGGGAAGACTTTTGGGGCATGGGATCGGTCTCATTCGATGCTTAGATGTTGTCCACATCAAAAAAAGAAAAAAAAAGAGAAAAAAAAAGAGAAAAAAAGAGAGAAAAAAGAGAAAAAAAAATTGATCTTTTTACCATTAGGTCCCTTTCTCTATGCGCTGTGACATATTATAAAACGTTTTTTATAAATCAGTCGAAAGGACTTTTAGTTACAAACAGGGGTGTATGCAGTTTCGTGGGTGACACTTCACCATCATCAGACCCCACGCGACGTATGTGCTGTAACACTTAAGGGCAGGCAGTTTCGCATCTAACGAGAATTTCTGGCAGTTGTTTTCCACCGAACACAATAAAAATCCCTCGCACTGCATAAATACTGAAATACAGACACCGACACAAGCACACACTCTGATGATTTTTTTTTTTGTTGTTACCATTTATTAAATATGATTGCAATGGTTTAGCTTATTTACGCAATTTTTATTTGAGGTAATAAAATTCACATACCACTATTTTTTGTGGAACTTTAAGAGTTGGCGTTTTCTCGGTGTGCGTTTATTGAAAAGAAGTTTTGGTCAAGTTGAGTAGCTGCACGCAAAATTGTGCAAAAAAATCGTGAGACTGAAATGACAGTCGACCACACCCACTTACTTTGACGGAACTAATTTTTATGCAGGAACTTATAATCGGCTGTAGTGAGGTAATAATTGAATAATACACAACTAGAATCATTCGGTTGTGACAAGCAATATGGTATCTTATATCTCTTGCAACAATACAACCTCTCTGAAAAGCGAAAGGTTTTTCCCCTGAAAAGCGAAAGGTTTTTCCCCTGAAAAGCGAAAGGTTCTCTCCCCTTGTTGTCTGAGATTTGCGAAGGAAGCAGTCTGACAATCGTCATCAGAGAGTCGAAGAGCGAAAGCCAATCTGCAAGAATGAAAAAGGGAAATAATCAGTCAAATATATGCTTTGCCACGACTCGAATTCCGACTTGGAAGTAGATTTCCGCCGCCCTCTAACAGGTCGCTAGGATTCCGCGAATTCTTTCGTGAAATTTGTCGACTGCGTTGAATGGTTCTTAAGCTTTCCGTATACTCACTCATCCACCTTTCCTTTCTGCGGCCCAAACTCTCGGCTTAGGAACTGCATACGATACTTATTTAAGGATATCGTACGGGGCCTGCTCACGGCCTTAATGTGGTTCAAGCAACCGATTAACCCTAATCTATTATTGAGAAAGGTCAAAGCAACATTGGCGAGAAGTTACCAAGCCGAATTCTGCGAACCATTTTAAGTAGCAATGGTTTCGAAAGGTTAAACCGTTTTGTAGTTGCAACCTTTATGACATACCCTTCAAATTTAGTTTTATTTAATAAAATTTTCATTTCAGAACAATCGACAAACAACGCCGCCCTCCGCTCCAATGTATCCCTTAGCCTGAATAAAGGTATCTTTGTTTCGTAGACACAATAGACCTTCCTCCCACTCTTCAGACCGTGATTCCCCCCTATATCATGTCAAAGAAGTTGTGCATCTGTTCCTTTTCTTTAAAGTATCTCACAAGTATTAGTAGACAGCCACTGTTTGGCGAAGAGGACGGAACGTACAGATTTGCCTTTAGAACAGCTGACAGTGGAGAGGAGACGACTGTTATTCCACCCTAAATGGCATGACATTGATTGATGTATTGCTATCAATTATGTTTTACATAAGCTTTTTATTACCGTTTCTCCGTTTCCGCCTCCTTCCCTTCTCCCTTGCTGTTTGCATTATATTATGACATAGATTAATATTTATTTAAAAATATAAAGAAGTCAACACAAACGAAACAATAGAGGGGAGGTAAAAATGAAACAATTTGAAACGCATAGAATGGATACACTTGATATTGACACGGGAAGACGCATCTGAAATCCTAAACATAGACATCTATTTACTCCTTGCAATAATAAAGCAAATGAAATGCAAGGATGGCTCCCATCTCTGAATTTAAAACCGAGATTGAGTGCGAGCATCTACCAAGTTTTGAGAACTTCAACTAATTTGCGATCCAAGTTTAAGTTTAAGTTCAAAAGGCGCAGAATATACCCAACTGGCGCCCGAGCAGAGACATGCGTGAAAGCGTGCAGCACACAAAGAGGAGTCCCATTTTTTATTTAAGCATGAACGGCCACACAGACCTCTTAGCTTACAACATACAAAACAGGAGGCGGTGCACCTCTTTTAATAGAAAGTTCTAATGGCATTACTTCAGAAAAACTGGCGCTCGATCAGAGACAACAACTGCCGAGATGAAGAGGAGTTTAATTTTTTATTTAGTCATGGCAGACCTCTTAGCTTGACAACATACAAAACAGGATGCGGTGTCTCGATTTTGAAAGAAACTTAAAACTGGCGTCTGATCAGAGACAACAACTTTCGAGATGATTTAAATTTGTTTAATATCCTCTGTTCAGAACCCTAAACAGATTAAATAGGTCAATAAAGAAGGAAATCGCAGGCATTTCCTGTAATCGGAACGACTGGCGCCCGAGCAGAGACATCCGCAACCAACAAATGGTGCAAGAGCAGAAATAATGTCGATGGGATTTTAGTTTGAATTATTATTTTTTCAGAACACAAAAATCGATTCAATGGGTGCTGTGTAGGTGAGGAGAGATATTACAAAAAATTTTAAACGGTGCAAGTAGCGCCCGAGCAGAGACAACCGAATAGCAGACAAAGAGTTTGGGTTTTTTTTTTATTTTTTAAAATAAAAACTTCTAATCGCGTGCTTTCAAAACAGCTAGCGACGAATCAGAGTCAAAATTATTCTTAAGATACAAATAAATTTCAAGAGGAAAAATAATTTGTTTTAAGAAATTTGAGCAGACGTTTGCAACTGGCACTGGAGCAGACATCCACGTCCATCCATCGCTAACTGTCGCCCGATCAGAGGCATTGTTATTCTTAAGGAACATACAAATTTTGGGAGGATCTTCAGTTTTTCATGACGAACGCAAATCCGGACTGCTGGCGCCCGAGCACAGACATTATTGTACTTCAGAACGAAAAAACTAAAAAGGATTATGATTTGTTAACTGGCGGTAGGTCAAAACTTAAGACGAATGCAATATGTGTGCGATAGGATATCGGAAACTTTTGTTATATATCGAAAAATTACCACCAAATTATACAGCACACAGAGGAAATTGTTATTCATTTTGGCTTTAATGACACGACTTAGGTGTGGAACGAAATAGGTGTGGCAGGATAGAGGAGACATTTGCTATATAGGGTGCTACTGGCGCATAAGCAAAGAAATCCCAGAAACCGCATAGCACACAAAATGTTTGGTTTTTCTTTAATAAAAGAAATCCCTAAAACCGCATAGCACACAAAATGTTTGGTTTTATGTTAAGGTATAAATGTTAGGACCTATTAGCGCCCTCTAGATACTTTGATGGACACTTTTAATGACTTATACGCTAAACAAATGGCGCTCGAGCAGACACTAAGAACTCAAGAGGATTAAAAATAAATCCAACGAGCTTTAATTGAACATTGTTAAAATTGGAAGAGCCTGGTGGTGAATACTGCGTGTTGGGAGGTACGATTTCGCCATTGGATACGTTTCCAGGTACTCTTTATATAGGAGAACAAAAACTAAGACTCGTGGAGCAATTAATTTCGAAAATCATTAAATCGATTACTTGAATTGTGCTAAGTTCATTGGTTCTAATGTTCCCTGGAATTTAATTGAACCTTGTTAAAATTGGAAGATCCTGGTGGTGAATACTGCGTGTTGGGAGGTACGATTTCGCCATTGGATACGTTTCCAGGTACTCTTTATATAGGAGAAAAAAAACTGTGACTAGTGGAGCAATTAATTTCGAGTGTCATCAAATCACTTACTTCAATTGTGTTAAGTTCATTGGTTCTAATGTTCCCTGGAATTTCGCTGTGTCGGCCCCCACTAAGGGAAAACTTACTTGACCACCTCGATCAGCCATGGGCTAATCATGAGGGCAGGAATACAAATTGCAATGATTTGATCACATTCCGACAATCACAGTGTTCCTATAGATATTCCTATTCTAGGTTCTCTGTTCCGTTCTTCAAGCCATATTTTATTTGCGATCTTGTTCAAATTTAGAACAAACCAAATGTAAGGGAGATCCCAAGTCTGGTGAAACTAAACCATATCGGTAGTTTTTTATATAACCTCCATTCAAATGTCCAATAATAAACCAAGGTGAAATTCGACCATTTGACGTCCTTCCACTTTCCAAATCACATTTGTTTAAATTAAGCAAAGAGCAGGAGGTGCAAGCTACAACGACTTCTGATGTAATGGGACCATATCAGTTAATTTTTCCATATAGCTCCCAATAAAAATATCTTGCCTGAATTGAAGCCATGTCCCTCTAGAAGTCATATTAAATCAGATCATAGCTGACCCCTATGAAAAAGCGACGTGTCATCTTAACACAACTGAGGTGTATAGTATCATATAGTCGGCTCTGTCCGACTGTAGACTTATTTATTTGGCTTCATTTTATTAACCTCATCAGTACTCGCTAACTAACCTTGTTTTACCCAAAACTTAAAGCATTCTTTCCTTTTTCGCTGCTATGGCAAAGCTGCGTAGTGAAAATCCTTATAAAAACAAGATGTTGCCCCCTTGCAATTTGTTCTGGCAATTCGCTTCGATATTTTCCATCATTTGCGTATTCTAGGGGCGTTTTTCATTTCATGTTTTTCTTGGTAATGTAGCTGCTTTCGTAAAAGGTTTTGTTTGCTCTCCTTACATGTAAAAGGCGTTACTCACATTTTGAGATACTCTACTCGCGTGTCCTCATGTCTATTTATCCTGTAATATGTGGTGTCAGACATGGAAAGGATTTAATAATCAATCGAAATGTGTGCGGATGGAGGAAGTCTAGCGTTCACTAGAGTCCGATGGTTCCTAGGAGGGTATAAAAAGATGGAGATCTGAGAAACTTCTGAATCAATAGAAAACACAAGCTTGGCTTTTACAAGTCACTCAGTGGTCTTCGAGTGGCAGCACTTCATATGGTAGATTTGTAAAGATTTAGCTCTACAAATCGCCCAGGCTAAGCGGTCGGTAAAAAACGCCGCAATTTTCTATTCGTTTTCGACTGTAATTGACGATAGGGTACGGATATGTCCGAAGAAAGAAATTGTATTTTTGAACTTACAATTTTAATTATTATTACCAATTAAAAAAGAATTTTTACCGATTCTAAAGGAATCGCTTATTTTTTTTATCCCTCAAAGGCGAACTTTTGCTGTATCGTGAAATTGGTTTTACCAACTGATCACAATTATAAATCTGGTATGTTTTAAGACTCCAGATCTTTTCGTTCAAACGGAATCGAGCTTTCAACAGAGGAACGGGGAACGTGGCTAGATCATCTAAGATTTTTTTATATTTATTTGATTGCCCTTATTCTCTTCACCATAGGAATGGAGTGTATTGCCACATCTTGAAATATTGAAATATTTATTTGTAACTATACTTTCGAGATATTACAAACGGAAAGCCAAACTTCTACATCTATCTTCCAGTGGAGACTATAAACAAGTGGGGGGAAATGGCCAAAACATTCTTGCGCCAGTCTCTAGTTAATTTCAATTCTAGAAGACCATCTCTATGAAATAATTTCTTGGCGAAAATAAAAAAAAATGTTTGAGACTGGAACTTTACTGCGCTTATCCCCCCTTCATAGAATTCTCTGTCTGTCGCCCACCGCTCTGCCCTTTTGATTTTTGCTTCTTTCGAATTAAGATTTTTGATTTGTCACTTTTAATTTCTTCATCGAATATTCAGAGGGAATGAGTGTTTGAATTTATCATCATCGAATATTCATAGGGAATGTGTTTTTGAATTTTTCATCTTTTCTCTCGCCAAATACATTTTTTGTGACAGGTGAAGGTGGCGGATACACATTCGCATTTGTCGGTCAACATTAATTATAAAAATAGGAGATTTATGACGACAATCCCAAATACATTCTCGAAATAATCTGCCACAAAAAAAAAAACCAATATCGTTGCGCATTCAATACGATTATTGAGAAAAAGTCGTGCAAAGATTATAATATTTATAGAATGTATGCAGGGAGACACAAAGAAAAATGTCTATAGTGTCTCTTTTGCAGGGAAAATTTGTGAAAGTCTTAGGTTTTCGTATGGGTTAAACACGTGAAAACTGTGATGCTTCTAAAGGGTGGTTCAATTTTAAGGAACGATGTTGAATGTGAATTAGACCTAAATGTCAAGTTTTTTTCTGCATTTCATTTAACATTTCTCAATTTCAGACTAATTCAATTTAAACCATTGACTTCTTTCTTTGGGGTTATTTGAAAGAAATGGTGTACGTCGATAAGCCAGCAACAATTCAAGAGCCAAAGGAGGAGATAATTCGGCACAGTAACGGCATAGAACCTCAATTATGCCTCAGCGTCATCGAAAATGTGGACCATCGGATGGAGATGTGCCGCCGAGTTCGCGGCGGCCATTTGGCCGATATTTTGTTCCAGACATAATTGAACCATACCAATATTATCATAATAAAAATAAATGACAATAATTTCCTAAATAATTTGTGTTTTATTCAAAATCAACATCGTCCCTTAAAATTTTACCACCCTTTATGTAACTTCTGAGAAGTGGCTCTATGTGTGGTAACAAAAGGGCGCATGATGACTACCCCCACCCAGCCTTCAGATAATCTTTAGCGAAAGGAAATATTTTATATATAGACAGAAAACAGATTCGTTGTTACAACCGAATTTTGTTGCTAACCGAGTGTCGGTGGTTGCAAGTCATAGCCTTGTATTCCAAATTGAGTGGGAGCACGGAAATTTTCTGTACAGTGGACTGGCACTATCGGTTGAAGAGACAAAGAATCGGTAGCCCTTACTTATTTAAAAGAGCATTTGAACTGAACATTTTACATGTATTGGTGGTTGTTACAGATTGTTGGTCACAAGTAGTTGTTGAATTTTGTTGTCTATACCACAAACATAAGTTTACTGGACCAATTGATGGTATAATGGGGATGGTCATAAAATAAGCTTTGCCTTCGACAGTTGTTCACATGACTGGTTTTTTTGTAAGTAAATTTTCAAATGAAATCCCACCTGACTTTTCAGTTACAGAACTTAAATGATACCGAATATGACTCATAGGAACAATTTTAAATTTGAGAATGCTACTGTTCGCAATTTTTAAATATTTATCGATTTGAAGCACACAAATGGGTTACGTTTGTTAAAACGTAAAGAAAATGGCTTCGTTTGTTAAAATATTTCCCAGACACAGAGATTACATTCATTGTCACAATCGTTTTTTTTTGTCAACCGAATAATTAAGGTATCATTTACCTTGAATATGCCATCATCAGCACAAGCGAATGCTAGTTGGTGCTTTGCAACGTTCAGTTATTGTAACTGAAGCATTGGTAAAAAAAATTCGAAGAAACAGAACCTTAAAAAAAGAATTTTTGGATCTAAAAATCCACTTGCCGCACAATTAAAAAATTTTAAATTTTCTGTAGAGGCAAAAAGCTTTTTCCTTGTGTGCTTGATAAACCCTTGAGCATAGGGTCATGTCGAGGAATAAGAAGAAACAATAATGGAAGATTTTCACTAAATGAATTAGATCAAACGATTTGCTTAAAACTTTAATAATTGGAAAATTTTCGCTTTTGGTTATGATAAAAGTCTAGATATCATCACTAATATTCGGTTACAACAACAAAATGTTGACAAAACTACTGGTTGCCACAACCAAGAGTTGGGGCAACTAAACACATTTTATGACAGTGACATAGGACGGTCAAAGTGGTACACAAAGCATTTGTTTGCCAACAGTGTTCGAAGAAATAAGGATAGAGAGAAGACAAGACGCACAATTTATTCGCATTTAACGAGAACTGCCGGCAGTAGAGTTTTCCATTGAACACTTTAAAAATCCCTCGCACTACATACAAACTTAAACACATACACCCACACACACACACACACGATACAGTGCATGAGTTTTATAAATTTGTTTGTTGTTCCCGTTCATTTAATAGCATTGCAGTATCTTATAAAAAGTTTAGCCTATTTACGAAACTTTTAATTGAGTGGCGATAAAGTTCACATACCAATTATTGGGTTGTCATTTTTTCTGCACACAGAGAACAGTTTCGTTGCCACAACTGAAATTTTTTGCCAACCGAATGATTGAGGTTAAATGCACTTCGTGTATTTCATCTGTACAACCGAATGTTAGTTGGTGTTCTGTAATTTTCAGGAAGTGTTAGTAAAGTATCGGTGTAAAACAAAAGTTATCCCATCTAAATATCCATATGCCGCACTTGTTCTACGAATAAGTTTAAAATTTTCTTTAGAAAAGTGCTTACAAACTTTAAGGTCTCTTGAACATAAGGAGGGGTCGGTCGTGACAAGGAAAAAGTGGAAAAAATTGGTATAATCGATTGGCTTAAAGTTAGTCTCAGGATTTATTTTATTTTTAAAAAACACCATTGAACAACTCAATTCTGTTCATGCTTACATTTTTGTTATCAGCACCAATAATTGTTAACAGCAACACAATGTTTGCAGAATTGATGGTTGCCAAAGTCTTCAGTTAGTTGTGGCAATAAAATACTATTTTTCGGGTTTCATTGGTCTCACTGGTCCAAAAATTGTGAGTACAGTACGATGGTCATTTTTTTTTTTAGACGAACGTTCCCCACGCCACTCACACCCGCCCCTGCCGACCGAAGATGCCACGTCCCCATGACGTAGGGACAACGTACACATTATGGACCGATCCATAATGGAGTTGACAAGAAACGTCATCCATGTAAATTAGCTACAGATATTTATCAACAGCCAATCGGTACAAAAAAAAATAATAATAATCACTAGATATCTATCATCTTGTGGTATTTCTAACCGAATATCCAACTGATTTTCAACTAATTTTTTTCTCTGCACTCAGAGAACAGATATGGTTACTTTATGATCACGGCAACAATAGTATGTTCTCTGCAATAAAAGTTTTTTGAATTTCATTTTGACAATAGTATGATTGCGGCAATATTAATATTGTTGAAATGTAGCAATAGTATTGTTTCCAAATTTAAAAATGAAAATATGGTTGTAGCAACAATATAAATATGGTTGGTGCAACAAAAGTATTGTTTTCATGTAAACAATAACATTGTCAGTTTTTTTTTAATTTGACAATGTTATTTTTACGAATATTACGCAATAATAGTAAAAATAATTAAATTTTTTCAAAACAAACTACGAATAAACTGAAGTAAACTGAAATATTTTTAATAATTAATTTTTTCTACTGTTTAATAAATCACTACTATTATTACATAACTTACGTAATAAAATTCTCTATTGTTAAATAACAACTTAACCCAATCTTTACAAACAATTTTGGGGTAAGTCATAATATGGTTGTTTGGATCATACTATGGTTGTATGTGAAACATACTATGGTTATGAGGATCATAATATGGCTGTGGAGATCATTGTATGGTTGAATGTGAATAATAATATGGTTGTGGGGGTCATAGTATGGTTGTGTGTAAATAATTCTATTGTTCTAAGGACCATAATATTGTTATGGGGATCATAGTATGGTTGTGTGTGAACCATACTATTGTTGTGATGATCATAATATTGTTGTGCCACAACCATATAACCAACAATAGATAGTATGATGCTCTTCGAATATTGTTATCCCAACCAAAATTTTTTTCTGCGTGTGTGTATGCAAAATGATATACGAGGACGGTTCGGAAACTTCTATAAACAGAAAAAAGTTAGGTGTTTTGGAAACTTCCATCTCTGCTATGAACACATGTTAAATTTTGTTTCGATCTGGCAACTCCTTCATATAGAAACAGGTGTTCACAAAAGACGCATCCGCGATTTTTTTACAATGGAAAAATTAGAAATGCGTGGTGTCATTAAATATTTACATAAAAAGGTTTATCGGGGCAAGAAATTCATATTGATATGGTGAATGTGTTAGGTGAAAGTGCTCCTTCATATGCAACAGTAAAAAAATGGGTTGCTGAATTTAAACGTGGTCGTACAAGCATTGAAGATGAACCACGTAGTGGACGTCCAAAAACAGCAACAACAACAGAAATTGTAGCCAACGTGCATGATATGGTATTAAATGATCGACGAATAAAAGTGCGTAAAATAGCTAATATCATGGGCATCTCAAATGATCGAGTCCATTTAATTTTGCATGAAGAACTACAGATGAAAAAGCTTTCTGCAAGATGGGTGCCGCACTTGTTAACAGTCGACCAAAAACGCATAAGAATGAACATTTCTCAAGCTTGTTTGGATCGTTTTCAGCGAAATAAAATGGATTTAAAGCGTCGTTTCATAACTGTTGATGAGACATGGAACAATCCAAACAATGGACTGAAGCTGGAGGAAGTGCCCCAAAGAAGGCAAAAACAATTCAATCGGCTGGTAAGGTTATGGCAACGGTTTTTTGGGACTTCAAAGGTATTTTATTGATTACTCGTAACTATCTGCAAAAGGGTAAAACAATAAATTCAGAGTACAATTGCAACCTTTTAGATCAATTAAATGTACAAATTCGAGAAAAACGTCCTGGCTGACAACACAAAAAAATAATTTTTCATCAAGACAACGCACCAGCGAACAAGAGTGTTTTAACAATGGCTAAAATCAACGAATTAAAGTACGAGTTGCTTGACCACCCACCTTATTCTCCTGATTTAGCTACCAGTGACTTTTACCTGTTCCCAAATCTAAAAAAATTCCTTGCTGACAAGCGTTTTACCTCAAATGAAGATGCAATTACAGTTTAAACCACTATTTTGAAGACCTTGAGGAAAACTATTTTAATCAAGGGATAGAATTGCTAGATAAGCGTTGCACTAAGTGTATTGAAGTTTCAGGAGATTATATTGAAAAATAAAAATATTTTTGAAAAACTAACTATTCTCTTTCATTGATAGGCTAAGACCTTTCCGAACCGCCCTCGTATACCCTCTTATTTTGGAGGATGCGGGTATAAAAACGAATCTAACCAAATATCCAACTGATTTTCAACTAATTTTTTCTCTGTGTGTGCAAAATGATATATACCCTCTTATTTTGGAGGGTGTGGGTATAAAAAACGAATCTAATATCTGCGTGTAGAAAATGATTTCTCAATATAAAGAAAATCTTCTTGATTTAAGGTCGTCTAATTTACAACGACTTTCATATGTTTGTTTCATTCTGCAATGCATGCATTTTTTGGAAATCAATAGAAGAAAAAATATTTAAAACTACGTAAAAGAGGAAAAAGTAACGTTCATTTCTGATTTAACGTTACGATCGCCATGGGCATGATGCGATAGTTACGCTGAATGGAAATGTTTTCTTTGTTGAATTCTTACGATATGCGTTGCAGAGACACTGCCAAAAGGGTAGTTTGGTATGCTGAAGAATTCCGACAAATATTCTAAAATACGGGCTACGTTAGTGGTGATGCTTTGCCCAAGCCTCCACTCTTTATCATGTCCTACTCCTAAGCTTGTATGTGTGCAAGCCTGGACTCCACTCGTTCTCCACCTCGTATGCCATAAAGACACTATGAGGTGGAAATGCATCACATTTTTCAAGATCTAAAGTGAAAAAAATGGCATTTGTCGTTAACACACACATACATTTTTCCACGTTATAGGAAAGTAGTGAGAAGGCTTTTACTGGATCTACGACCAACCAAACGTCGAACCAAGTGTGACTGTGTCCGTTCGTGTCTCTCCTGGTGTTTGTGGAAACGTGTAAGAAATCATGTTTTACTTTAATGGCCATAAATTCTATTGCATGTGGCCATTCCGGTCGGTCGTCGTTTCTGCCCTTCCAAAGAATGTGTGAAAAAGGAGTAATTGTATGCCCTCACATGTGCCATGGTCGTAACCATAAACGTTTCCGGTGCTCCTGCTGCATATATTTGGGTAGTGTATGTGAGCATTACACATACACATGCATGTACGTGTGATATATATGTATTACATGTGGATTGTATTACCCTCTGCTATACGGCCATCATCCGTGATAGCCGTCGCGTTACAAGTCCAATTTTTTCTCTCGTTATTTTTACGGCTGTTTTCGAATATATTTTTTTAACAGATTCTTATTGCTTTTCTGGAATTTGTGTGAATTTGTAATGCATTTCAATTGTTTATACCTGCTATATTCTGCTTGATAACCTGTTTTTAGGTAACCGCTTTTTTTAGTTTGCTCAAAATGAGAAAAATCCATTTTCGCCGCCGTTTTTTTGTATTTTAGATTCTAGCAGTGGCACAGAAGGTAATAAGAGTTTTTCCAATTCTTATATGTCAGAAGCGATAGAAGCTGCTTTTGGCAGTTAGTAGTCAAAGTATTCAACAAGGTTTGCCATTTCATCGTGTATCGACTCTAGTAAAAAAAAATACCGTTGTAAAAGAAGAATTTCCAAGGCAAAAACCAAATATTTTTAATCGTCAGGGATTTTCGGTGCAGCATACCACAATATGATAACTGTGTTTCCATAACTGTTGTAGCAACCAATAGTAAAGCATAAATTTTATTACTGCAACCAATAAGTGGAGATTAAAGCAAAAATAATGCTATAACCAATAGTGGGTAGTTCATTAGTACGAGTATATTTTTTTTGTTTTTCAATATGAGCATAATCAAAATTTAATAAATTCGAATAATCTACACTCCTCTGTACAATTTTGTATAATTTTCTTTACATTTTCCTAGATATTACCATGCCCATATTGGGGAGTAAGCCAACTGTTTTTTGGCTCTAATATAAATTGAAAAATTGTTAAGTTAATACTTTTCTGTTAAGGAAAGCTTTGTGTGGATTATAAGGTCCAAAAACAATTCTAGAGGTTATGAACTTCGCCACATGCAGCGTTATTTCAGCTCTACTTACTGAACATGTCAATGCACCAACTAATATTTGTATGTAATGAAGGCAACCTCAATCAATCGGTTGTGTCAACGAATCTGTTATCTATGTGCAGAGAAAAGTCGTTCTACAATTACTTCAGAATATGAAAATTTATTCCAAACTACAAATATTGATAACCTTGATGGAAAATCGGTTCAAAATACTATCTTAAAAAATATGACAGAAATGACTACTTAAGAGGGCTGTTATATATATTTTTGGCACCATCTGACATTTTCATTGGAAAGTTTTGACATTTTTTAGCCTAAACGTACTCAGAACGTTTTGACATCATTGTGTTGTTTACAGTGACTTGAAAAAATCAATTTGGCAAAATAATTTAATTAACGTGAACATTTTCGTGCGTTTTTCGTGCATTTTTTACAACTTTCGGCGTGGATTATCACGACAAGAGTGCATCGACGAACTTAAAACTTTGTATGGCGATGAAGCACCATCCTATAGCACTGTGAAAAACTGGTTTAATGAATTCAATCGTGGCCGACGCTCGCTCAAAGACGAAAGTCGTGAAGGTCGTCCAAAAACGGCCGTTGTGCCAGAGAACATTGATGCCGTGCGTGAACTGAAAATGCAAGATCGTCATGTGACAAACCTTGAGATAGAGGCATTCTTGGCCACCAGCATACATTCGGTATTGCATGAACACCTGGCCGTAAAAAAGGTTAGTTCTCGTTGGATCCCGCGCAATTTGACAATCGCTCAAAAAAGGCTCGTGTCGATTGGTGGAAAGCAATTTTGGAAAAATACGATCGCGGTGTTTTAAAAGTCGTTTATAAGATCGGTGACGAATCATGGATCTATGCGTATGAGCCTGAAACAAAATAGCAATCGACCGTGTGGGTCTTCAAAGACGAGCCAAATCCAACGAAAGTTGTTCGTGGAAGAAGCACTTCGAAGCAAATAGTCGCCTGTTTCTTCGGCAAAGCTGGTCCTGTGGCGACTGTTCCGCTTGAGCAACGTAGGACGGTCAATTCTGAGTGATACAACACAATTTGTTTGCCTGAAGTCTTCGGAGAAATTCGAAAAACGAACAAGAAAAGATGAATCATTATGCACAATGACAGTGCAAGCTCTCACACATCGGCTCAAACCAACGCCTTTTTGACCGGCCAAAACGTCGAATTGATGGGTCATCCGCCGTACAGCCCAATGACTTCTTTTTCATAATTTCATAATGATTCATAATAATATACAAATTTGTTTATAATTATTATTCATAAAATTTTAAGAGTTTAAGGGGTTTTTCCTTTTTCTGCTTAGATATGACAATGTTATTCTTAAAATAGTATTATTTATGATTTAATTTTATAAACGGAGGCAAAACATTTCAAAAAACCTGTATGACATTTTTGGAAAAAACTTTCTGGTAAAACTTAAAACTATTTAAATAAAGGGTGTTTTTATTGGGGTATAGAACTTTAAGTTGGCATCACTTTTTTAACTGGCGGCCATTTTGTCAGCTGTCAAGTGATTAATATTTAGTTTGGTTTGCCATTTCATCATGAACAGGTTGACAAAAGAACAACGCTTGCAAAATGGGCCGAAAATGAGATTCATCTCGATGCTGATTTTCATCACAAAATTTTGTTCAGTGATGAGGCTCATTTTTGGTTGAATGGCTACGTCAACAAGCAAAATTGCCGCATTTGGAGTGAAGAGAATCCACATGAGACCCTTGAGACGCCATTACATCCACAAAAACTGACTGTTTGGTGTGCTCTATGGGCTGGTGGAGTCATTGGGCCATACTTCTTCCGAAATAATGCTGGAGAGTCAGTTACCGTTAATGGAGACCGGTATAGAGCCATGATAACCGACTATTTTGTTCCCGAATTGGATGGCATGAATGTTGATGAGTTGTGGTTCCAACAAGACGGCGCTACATGCCACACAGCGCACGTTACAATCGAATTATTGAAGGAAACATTCGATGTCAATTGGCCACCAAGATCGTGTGATTTGACACCATTGGATTATTTTCTTTGGGGATATGTGAAGTCGCTCGTCTACGCCAACAAACCAGAAACGTTAGGGGACTTGGAAGTCAACATTCGTGGCGTTATTGCCAACATACGGCCCCATATGCTCGAAAAAGTGGTTGAAAATTGGACCTGTAGAATTGGCTTTATTCGAGCCAGCCGCGGCGGCCACATGCCCGAAATCATATTTAAACATTAATGGCATAAAATTATCCTTCCAATAAAGCCAAATTGATGGACATTAAAACGATTTTCTTGTGTTTTATTTCAATTCGAAGTTCTATACCTCAATAAAAAAAACACCCTTTACTAAATGAGACCAGCTCAAAAATATGATTATATTCGGAATAAGAACATTTGGTATTACAATTTAGAGACAGTTTGTCTATCTTAACAACCTAAAGGTCGACATTTGCGATATGATGGAGTCGTGCGTAGAATACAATCTTGGAAAATTATATATTAATTTTAAGATTTTGTTCTGAAGTAACTGTAGCCTTTTTAAATGACATTTTGCGCTTTTTGCCCAAACAGGGGCTGCATAAAATATCACAGCGTGAAATATAAACATTTTATTTCCAATGTTTAATGCCGAGGATCTGTTAATAAATGGATATAAAGTTCTAATCAGGATGTTACATTTATTAACAATATATGAAATATGATCCTTATATCTTTGACGTTTGGGAATAAGGTCTTAAGTCAGAAATTGTAGTTTTGCGTAATGTTAAATTGAAATTTATTTAGTTGTTTGCAAATCAGGATAAAATTTGTTTGAAAAGGAACTGATCGGAAACAAGCATGGATATGATAACCTATAGTAATATTAACACATTTTTTAAAATTTGTTAGTATTTACCGTTTTTTAGATGACTTAAGTCCTTAGGATCCACAAATTTTGTATCATTTCTAAAAGTTTTGCTTTTTTGTAAGAATTAAGTCAGGAAATAAAACGTTATTTAGTTAAAAATAGGAATTGATTAACTCATTTATTCAAAAGCTTGAAAAATTATTATAATAAACAATAAAAGTAATTTAATAATAATAATGTTATAAAGTTAATAATAAAAACCAAGAAAAAAAATTTATGTTGTCTCTGCTTCCTCCTCTTCATGTACCAAATCAGGATCATCATTTACAGCGGTGTAGGAAGTAGGTAAATTTATATAAAAACTGTGGAACACAGGTGGTATCAAGGTTAAAAGAGAACACAAATCCCTTTTTTTCTCCTCAGATATCGGGACCAAAGTTTTATATTTTCTTTGGAGTGTATAATTTTTAAGATTTTTATTTTTTCCTCTCCTAAGGAAGCTTAAAATCTTGAAATCTTCGGAATCGTTCAAACTGTTTTTGTAACTCACTAAGCCGTTCTGCTTGTATTGAAGCCATTGTGCACTATGCCAAGAGAAGTGTTCATTTAAAGTATTTTTT
Organism: Hydrotaea diabolus; assembly: GCA_963513945.1. NCBI lineage: Eukaryota > Metazoa > Arthropoda > Insecta > Diptera > Muscidae > Hydrotaea > Hydrotaea diabolus. The sequence goes on along the minus strand of OY740716.1, from coordinate 13,220,687 downwards.
TCCTGCATACTAAAACTGTCTTCAACAAAGCTGCAAAATCTAAAAATTCTTCTTGCTGCATTTCGTGTACGTGGAACTTCTTTTTAAGGCCTGTTGTTCTTACCAACTGGTACCAATCATGGGGGTGATAAACTGGTGTTTTGGTTTTCTTTTTTGTTTTTCAATCATGGAATGATCCACCTCGCATTCCATGTGCGTATGTCCCGGAACAAGGAACTTGTGGTTTATGGTTAAATTGGGGAACTTAGCCTGAGCCATTAAAAACATTGCCGCCACGTGACTGTTTTTGTTTTGTCCCCCACATGTGTCTGAGTAAAATGTCACCTCAGAAACGCTACCAGGTAGCTTCTTCAAATGAGCGTATAAGTAGGACGCTATTTCGTTTCCCCCTCTAGCTGCTAGAGCTTCATGCCACATATATTGTGTTGACTCTCCTGTAGCATTATCGTGAACTGTTAAGTTAAAGGTCCACAACTGCCTTTTATAAAATGCTACCGACGATTCAACAAATGGCGTTGGCAGGCATTGCTGTAGATCAAAACTGAAGCATTTCTTTAGATCATTGTCTTGTGTCGCAAGCTTATCTGCTTTTTTGGCATCATACGCTGCTGTAGCCTGCTCTTGGTGGATTTGGAGGTCATTTTCTGCTTCTTGTTTTTTTTTTCTTGAGTGGCAGCAACTTCAACGCGCATTTGAAGGGTGTCGCACTTATAACAGGTGTCCACTTTTGGTTTTTTAAAGTCGAGTTTTAAATTGTGAAATTCCCTCTCATAGATTAAACGGCTAACAAAATGTTCTCGTCCTTCTTTGTATAAGTCGTACATAATGCGCAAATTTAAATAGGAAGGTAAAAAGTTCTTGTTATTTGTACGTCTGGTGTAATGACTTTCATAGCTTGGAAATGATGTTATGTGAGCCCGTACCTCATTAATTTCCTCCTGAGACTTTTTGTTTTTCGGAGATTTTTTTCCTCTTTGATCATCGTTAGTAATGCCGGATGTGTTAAGCATTTTATTTTTAATGGCATTTGATATAAACTTTTTTCTTTCGTCTAAAGTTCTACTGAAACAACCCTTGCACACAGAAACTCTTGTGCCATTTACTTCTAGGGAATATTCGTAGGTTAGTTCCCTAGTTTTTAAACTGCCAGCTTTTCTTTTGCGAGAAACCTCTTTTTCTTTAACATTTATGAGGTTTGCAATGAAAGTTACCCTTTTATCGTGATTCCCAAGCGACCAGTATTCGTCAAAAATCGTTTTCATAATTTCTTCTTTAAGAAAAGAATTGCATTTTTTCCTGCATTGTTTTAAATGTTGTAATTGCCTTGCCTTAATTATTTTTCCGCTGACACTTACATAACTTTTGCCGCTATGAATATTTTTAGTTCGTTCAACTCCATTTCTGCAACTCCATTTTTTTCGCTTTCACTGGCTTCTTCTTCAGGGAGTATATCCTTACCATAACGCTATCATCGGAATCGAAAATGTTTGGACTAGTTGCAACTCCATTTTTTTCGCTTTCACTGGCTTCTTCTTCTGGGAAAAAATCCTTATCCATAACGCTATCTTCGGAATCAAAAATGTTTGGCATAGCCGAAAATAGCGATGAAACTGTTGTAAACTGTTATTAAATAATGTGAACCCAATTCAGAGAAATGCAAATTCATTCGCTCAATTGAGTATTGCAATTCATATGAAGTATAAACGCTAGGTAACTAGATTAGACAGGCGATGAAATAACCGATTTCTTTTCTTTGTTGTTTCGTTTGTTGACACAAAGACTTAAGTCAACTTATGCCCTTAGAAGAATATTAAATGTTTCAAAGGTTTCGGTCACAAAGACTTAAGTCAACTTAAGACCTTAATACCAAACAAAATATGAATTTTTCTGACTTATAGCCTAAAGAGCAAATGATAACGATTGGATGCAGTTGTGCTAGAATTAAGTTATTGATACCAAACGAAACAGAAAAAAAATGTAGTTAAACCCAATCAAAAACTCAAAATGCATTTTTTTGACTTAAGACCTTATTCCCAAACGTCAAAGATATGTTAGTTTAGAGTCTAGAATTACACCTAAATATTTGACATTTTTTCCCATTTTATGTCTGCATTGTTAACACTTATGTTGTCCTGAGGGAGAAAACATTCTTTTCTTTTCCTAGAGAAATAGATCGCCTGACTTTTATCGCAGTTTGTTGCTATTTTCCACTTGGTGAAATATACAAATAATAAAATTGTAAGTTTGCTACTATCTCGGAAGATAATTTAGCGGAACATAGTATTGCTGTGTCGTCAGCAAATATGGACATAACACAATTTTCTATAGTCGGAATATCCGCCGTGTATATGTTTTACAGCACTGGCCAAAGACATGATCCCTGTGGGCAGCCGGCGTTTATATTAAACAATCTTGAGTGTTGAGATCCGATGTAAACCCTAAAATTCCTGGACCGTAAGAAGTTTTGGACAATTTTTATAGTATTTGGAGGGAAGTTTTACCGTATTAGTTTAGAAATCAAACCGTCGTGCCATACTGAATCAAATGCTTCCTTTATGTCCAATAAAACCATACCGGTGGACTCCATTTCCTCAAAATTTGACTTGACAATATTTCTTATCCTGACTAAAGATGTATGGTGTTGTGCTCTTTACGAAATCCAAACTGTTGGGTCGGCTGAATGTCATTTTCTTCTAAGAAGTTAGTAATTTTTCCCTTTATAACCTTCTCTAGCACCTTGCTAATGGAAACAAAAAGAAAAGTGTGTTTGATCCGTTTTTTTTTAATTTCTTCTTGGATTGGATGGTTTAAGATTTTAAACAATATAGCCATATAAACAAACTAAAAATAAATAAATATTTTCCAGAATAAAGAAGAAGGCTTAACTGTATTTTACAGACATTATCCAGGCATGAGCAACATTTTTGGCAACAAATGCATGTTTTATTTTTTGAGATTGGAATTTTTAGATGCTAAAACTATCAGTACTAGGTTATCGTACCCAAGCCAGTGTAGTCTAAGGCAGACTCGAATCAATAACACTTCTTGCTACCCGACTAGCCCCCATTAACAAGGGCCAAATGACATGTTTGCCCCTGTGGCATTAACAGTGGCCCATTAGTCTCAGCTAGAGCTACCTAGCTCGCTCTTATTGTGGGGGATGAGAATATAATGCATATTTTATTTTATTGGAAATTTTTGTTCGGTAGGGTCGGGGGGATGTAGGATTACACGCAACCGGGCTGTGGTCGACGCATGTTACGTGGGTGAGAAACAGGGTGCTTAAGAGATCATGTTCATTTTATTTATTGCATAAATTTATTTAATTTATATTACATTATTCCATGTTGTTACATCTGTTGTTTAATGAACTTTGTGTAAATAATTACTTTGCCACAAATTAGAATTGATTAAACTGCAATTTGCCGGTTGTTGGCATATTTTGTCCAGTGTTCGGATTGGACTGTTTCGGGTTTCGAGTGCTTTTTTCGTTTTGCCTTTTGTGTCTCTGTCGCCTTGCCGTTTGTCTGCGGTGGTTGCGTTGGTGTTTTCGTTATTATTTGGTTTTGTAATTAAAAACATAATTTCAAAAAAAAACTTTTGGAAATGTTTACGCTTTAAATTGTCGATGGTGGTCGGGCCGCACAGCCGCCCTGTACTAGCGAATGTGAATCGTATCTGAATGATATTTGCTGCAAATGCCAAGTGACTTTGATAGGACTAAAAATTAGTTTTTGGAATAGAGTTTAGTTGGTATTGTTAAGTTAAGGGAAATAGGTAAGTTAGTTGTAAACATACATTGTCTACTTTAAGGCTTTGCAAAATATTTTCCAAAAGCTGCCCTCAGCTCTGTGGCTATTTGCTCAACGAAATTTCAACATTCGAAAGTTTAATTAACTCTCTGGCCACATTCCAGCACCCCTTGTCGAGCTCAATAGGTAAACATAGAAAATATAAATAAAACACTCTAGAAATATTGAATGAGTTGTTAACTAAAAATGTCAACGTCTCACTTGAGCAATTTAATTGTTATTTCAACATTGTTGAATGAAAACACAAACCACAACATCAGCAACAGCAGCAGCACGAAGCGAAACTGTCAACAAACAGGACATTCAATCATTAATGGGAATTGAAACCCTTAGACAATACCAGCAACAACAAAAATAAACGAACAAACCTCCCAACAGCAAAATGGATACTGAAATAGCAACCGTAGTTTAAAATCGTTTTCTTTTTTCGTCATTGTTGCAATGGCAGGGGAAAACTAGGTCGAACCCTAAATTGGCAAAAAAAAAGAAACAAAATAAACAACAGCCCTACGAGAATTGGTGAATAGCTAGGAAACTAACTAACCAGACTCACAGCAGGTTATCGGCAATGGAACACACTGAGAAAGGTCGGTTGGGAAAATAAAAAAAAAAATCCTTTGGAGGAGAAAACTTGCTGTAGCAATCACCAAATATTAAAAATTTACAAATTAAGCTCGAACTACCATCAGAGGATAGTTTTGATAATTTTTATGGCAGAGATAACCAACTATTTCGATGTAATAAAGAAACAAATTGACCATATTACGAGGGCGACCGCAAAACTAACTGGCCTGGCGCATTTTCTGCTTTACTAGCAACTTTTTTTTTTTTTTTTCAAAGCAATCTTTTATAAGCCATCTGTCAAAATTTCCGAAATATTTAATGATTATTTTCTTTGTTACAGGTGATTGAAGTAAACAAGTTTTATAATTTCTGAAAAATGGCAAATAAAGAGTTTCGTGCGGTAATTAAACACTTTTATATGAAAGGTTATACGCCACAATTAATCAAAGATGAATTGGATTCTGTTAATGGTGATAATGCACCATCATACTCCACCGTGAAATCCTGGGTTCAACAATTTAAAATGGGTCGTTCAAGTACGGAAGATGAACAACGCTCTGGAAGACCGAAAACTGCTACTACTATTGAAAACATTAGAAAAATATTTAATGAAGTGACTAAAGATACGCGAATAAAGCTCAGAGAACTTGCTGATATTGTTGAAATACACGAAAAACAAGTTTGGAGTATTTTACACGATGAACTCCACATGAAAAAGCTATCCGCAAGATGGGTGCCGCGTTTGTTGACTTTGCCCCAAAAAATCGTCCGTTGGACCAATTCCGAGGAGCTTTTAGCGATTTATTAGTGTAATCCAATAGTTTTTGCGCCGATTCATAACTGTTGATGAAACATGGATCCATCACTACATTTCCGAATGCAAAGAACAGTCAAAACAATGGATAGAAGCTGGTAAAAGTGGTCCCAAGAAGGCGAAAACTGTTAAGTCAGCAGGAAAAGTAATGGCCACAGTTTTTTGGGATGCAAGGGGTATAATATTTATTGATTATCTTGAGAAAGGAAAAACTATAAATAGTGAATATGATTGTGCATTATTGGATCGGTTGAGTGAAGAAATCAAGATAAAACGACCGCATTTAGAAAAAAAAAGTTCTTTTTCATCAAGATAATGCTCCTTCACACACTGAATTTTTAACTCAACAAAAACTGGCCGAATTACGATTTGAAATTGCTCCGCATCCACCATATAGTCCAGATTTAGCTCCTTCTGATTATTTCTTGTTTCCAAATTTAAAAAAAATTTCTCGGTGGCAAAAAATGTTCGTCCAATAGCGAGGTTATTGCTGAAACTGAGGCATATTTTGAAGGTCTTGAAAAATCTTATTTTTCGAATGGAATTAAAAAACTTGAAAAACGTTTGATGAAGTGTATTGAGTTGGAAGGAGATTATGTTGAAAAATAAATAATAATTCCAAAAAAAACGGTTCTTTTTATGTTAGGCCAGTTACTTTTGCGGTCGCCCTCGTATCTGCTCACCGAAGTGTTCTCTCAATAAATCCATTGATTGATCAAATAGTCGGTTATCATCGCATGATAACGGGGTCGCCATTGACGGTTACGTTCTCACCGGCATCATTTTTAAAGAAATATGGACCGATGATTCCACCGGCCCACAAACCACAGCAAACCGTTGTTTTTTTTTCTGGATAAAGTGGCAGCTTTTGAACCTTTTCTGGTTGCTCTCTGTCCCAAATGCGGCAATTTTGCTTGTTTGCATACATTCAGCCAGAAATGGGCCTCATTGTCGAACAAAATTTGGCTCGAAAACGTCGGATGTTTTTGGAACTTTTCAAGAGCCAATAGAGCGAAGCGAAGTCGCTTCAGTTCTTGTACATGCTGTATTTTGTACGCTATCAATTTAAGATCTCGACGTAAAATGCGCCAAGTCGTTCCATACGTCAGTCCGAGTTGCTGCGCCGAATCGACTCTCCAAGGTCTTGGTGTACACTATCAGCTACGGCCGTTACATTTTCTTCACTGCGTGCTGGACGTTATCCATTCGGTCGAATATTATCTAGTAATAAATGCTGGGTCTCAAGATTTGTGATGGTGTTGCAAATAGTACGCTCAGTAGGCCGCTTATGTTGGCCGTAAGTTGAACGAAGTGCACGAAACACATTCCTCACAGAACGTAAATTTTCGTAATAAAGTTGAACGATTTGTAAACTTTGTTCAATCGTAAGTCTTTGCTTGAGAAAATGCCTAACAATACTAAACAAAAAAAAAAAAAAAAAAAAAAAAAAAAAAAAAAAAAAAAAAAAAAAAAAAAACATGACACGACTCGCACGTGATCTCTCAAAAAAAGTCTATTGAAAAAAGTATCTCTACTTGAATCACCCATTATGTTTGACTTGTCGGCACATTTCAACAAGTTCAATATCAAGACTTCGTAGAAAATTTTTGGAGTTACACTATCCGATTTATATTTTCAGGTGTTGGCAACAAAATAACAAAGTTAATATTAAATCTGATGGAGGTTTGAAAAAGAAACAATGAACAGAAATCGCAATAGCAGCTTCCCCATTACATCTTTTGAACAATGACCATCGAAATGGCTTTAGCATCACGAGATTCGTTTTTTTCTTAATTGCTTGATTTGCCCAAAGTTCAAATAGTTTGGGGGCCTTCAAAATATTGACAATAAGACTAACAATTGTTTCAAGTGTTATTTGCTAGATTGAGCCGCATAAGAGGACGGTTCGGCAAGTTCTTAGCCTATCAATAAAAGAGAATAGTTAGTTATTCCAAAAAAAATTATTTTTCAATATAATCTCCTGAAACTTCAATACACTTAGTCCAACGCTTATCTAGCAATTCTATCCCTTGATTAAAATAGTTTTCCTCAAGGTCTTCAAAATAGTGGTTTACAACTGTAATTGCATCTTCATTTGAGGTAAAACGCTTGCCAGCAAGGATTTTTTTTAGATTTGGGAACAGGTAAAAGTCGCTGGGAGCTAAATCAGGAGAATAAGGTGGGTGGTCAAGCAACTCGTACTTTAATTCGTTGATTTTAGCTATTGTTAAAACACTCTTGTGCGCTGGTGCGTTGTCTTGATGAAAAATTTTTTTTTTTGTGTTGTAAGCCAGGACGTTTTTCTCGAATTTGTACTATTGATCTAAAAGGTTGCAATAGTACTCTGAATTTATTGTTTTATCCTTTTGCAGATAGTCAATCAATAAAATACCTTTGAAGTCCCAAAAAACCGTTGCCATAACCTTACCAGCCGATTGAATTGTTTTTGCCTTCTTTGGGGCACTTCCTCCAGCTTCAGTCCATTGTTTGGATTGTTCTTTTGCCTCTGGAGTATAGTGGTGGATCCATGTCTCATCAACAGTTATAAAACGATCGTATTTCGCTGAAAACGATCCAAACAAGCTTGAGAAATGTTCATTCTTATGCGTTTTTGGTCGACTGTTAACAAGTCCGGCACCCCTCTTGCAGAAAGCTTTTTCATCTGTAGTTCTTCGTGCAAAATTAAATGGACTCGATCATTTGAGATGCCCATGATATTAGCTATTTCACGCACTTTTATTCGTCGATCATTTAATACCATAGCATGCACTTTGGCTACAATTTCTGTTGTTGTTGCTGTTTTTGGACGTCCACTACGTGGTTCATCTTCAATGCTTGTACGACCACGTTTAAATTCAGCAACCCAATTTTTTACTGTTGCATATGAAGGAGCACTTTCACCTAACACATTCACCATATCATTATGAATTCCTTGTCCCGATAAACCTTTTTTATGTAAATATTTAATGACACCACGCATTTCTAATTTTTCCATTGTAAAAAAATCGCGGATGCGTCTTTTGTGAACACCTGTTTCTATATGAAGGAGTTGCCAGATCGAAACAAAATTTAACATGTGTTCATAGCAGAGACGGAAGTTTCCAAAACACTTAATTTTTTTTCTGTTTCTACCGCGCTTTTTGTGCTAGGCTAAGAAGTTTCCGAACCGCCCTCGTACACAGGTAATGGCAAGAAACTTACGAAACTCTAGTTATACCCACAAAGTAGAGTGTCCTTTGAGTATCCCATATTAAGAGATATTTTTCTCATCGCTACGTCTGATTATAGGTTGACGTGCCGCAAGCATTCACGCACACTCAATTCTAATGATTTAAGCCCGTTAAAAATTTAAAAGCGATTGGAAGTATTCACGTAATGGTTTCGCGTACTCGTACCCATAACAAATACTCGTACCTCTTTAAAAAAAATTGATGTTGAAATTTGGCAACTTTCACTCATTTAAAAAATAGGTTTCTCCGAAAACCATATAATTTGTAAACAGTGTTGCTACCGCATTTGTGCCCATTCACCATGAATTTAGTTGTCCTTAAACTAAAGTAAACCGTAGAACCTACACTACGAATGTTCAGATTTCATCATAAACTCTGCATCTTTAGTTGATGGGATGGTTCTTTGGCCTGTGTTTGTGTGTATTAAACGAAATTTCCAAACTATTCGTCGAGAGACTTCATTAAGAAAATTCTTTGGAACCAGAAAAACAGGAAAACTTTTTCAATTTTCCGAGTCATGTTAAACATTCCATGGAACATTTTAACTATTATTATCGAAAATTACTTGTTTAATTACTTGTAGAGATTTGAAGGACTATGTGTGTAAGTGAATTTGGCTTTAATTTGCCAGCGGGCCAATTAAGGCCAGACACACAGCAGGCCCTGTTATGTGAGCGTCAAAGCTAGCCAGTTCCATTCTACGATGTTTATGCCCTGCAACTCAGAGCTGATGTTTGCAGCGTTTTAAAGGAAATAAGATAAACGACCATGAACATTATAGCAATCGGCTCAGCGACACTACTGATGTGATTTAAACATGCCCGCTTGTCTTTCTGTCCGAGGCCCTGCTGCTCGAAAAGGCACCTATTAATTTTAAGCTGGCTCAACTAAAGGTAACGAGAGGCTTATTATCAGCCCTGGTGGTATTTGATCACAGCGTTTCATGAGAACGAATATTTACAAACGTTATTTTTTGCTCCATGGTTCCCGATATCTGATAATTAAAAATTGCTCTCATTATTCATTTCTCTCGTAGTACTCGTATGTACATCCTGCTCTCACAATCTCTTTCTGTTTGGAAACTCTTTTTGCTATAAAAATGTCGATTAGGCGATTTTTATACCCAACAGTAGGTGATTATATGATCCAACTATGCTACAGGGTATTATGGCTTAATGCCAATGTTTGTAAACCCTCAAAGGAATGGAGATAGACCCCGTGTTTAGTATGATGAACGATTCAGAATCACTGTCTGATTCCATTGAGCGATGGTCATCTGTCCACCTTTTTTTTGTAATCAAAGTTTAGTTCGCAATTATGAGCCGATTTCGATGAAACTTGGTACATTCTTTGTGTTTGCGTCAGAGAAGAACCCTATTGCATATTTTGAAATCATACAAAGGTTATCAACGGCTTCAAATCATACAGCTCTAAAATTTACATATTAGATCTGATTTCGGCCAAATTTTGCTCAAAGCGCTGCGAGCAACCACCAGTACCCGTCTATGATGAAATTGCTACATATCGGCTCCAGGTATTCGAATAGATCCCACACAAAGGTCCCTCGCAATTTGAGAACCTGCAGCTCTAGGAGCCGCAAACCAAACCTGATAACACTCAAATTTTGCATTGAATAAAACTGGATCACAAAAGTCCAGATTTTTGAATAGCTCATATACAAAGGCACTTTCCGATTTCAGAATCTGCTGCTTTAGAAGCCAAATTTTACATCTGATTTTGACCAAATTTCGCTTATAGCGTTGTAAGCAACCAACGCCCATGTTTTCGCCAACGCCCTTACCCTATCCCCATTATACTGAAACCATTTTTTATGCTGTTGAAATATTAATTTGTAGGGCTTTATCCATTCCGAATAGGCCAGCAGAACTTTGCTTTGGATATGGTTGTACAGATTTGTGCCCACGTTTTACTTAATCCATTGTATGGAACATGCCTAATGCCTAGGAAAAGACTCCTAAACCATGTTATCACCTTTTCTATGCTTATCAGTTTTTGTTGTGCAGCGGGAGCAGAGTTCTTTATTTTTAGGTCGCCTAATCAACGTTTTTTAATCATTACCAATTAAATTTATTTTAGGTTCGTTCGAATTTATTTCGAAACTAGTCTCGCAATTACTTTCATTGGGACGTTCCCAATTTTTATAAGTATTTTCTAATAATTTGCAATTTTGTCGGTAGTATTTGTTTTGTTAACTCTTGGACTTTCTAGGAATATCAACCAAATTGGCGTCTCAACCAAATTGGCGTCTAGCTCAAATGAAGCATAGTGTCTTATGTGCGAGCTTTAAGTTGCATTGATGAAATTGGGCCCATCTGTCTATCATATAGACGCAGGAATTTTGACAGACGTGAGTGCATCGGTAGGATAATCCTTCTTGGATATTGGTGTAATACAAGTTGTTTTCCTGAACCCCGTTTAAAATTATATTCGGCTTCTCAGAATAAATTTGGACTCTCGGCTTTCCTTTCTGTTCAGGTAAAATTGGACCGAGCTGCGCAAGCGGGAAACTTATGCGGCATACGAACCGTGGGGTGTTTGAGCTCTGTCCCAGGACGAATGCAGTTAAGCCCATTAAAATGCGACGACTGCGCTGGATTAGAAATGTCGGTCGGATGACAGCACACGCTCCAGCCAGTAAGGCGGAGAGCTCAGAGGTTGTAAAGCAGGCGATACATGAATGTAAGTAGAGCCCACGGAGACAAATATATGTGCAAACATATATTTGATTGCATCATAACATTATTATGTGTGTATTATTGCCAAACAAGCATATGTTTGCACCCAAACAATCATATGTTTGCACCCAAACAATCATATGTTTGCATCAAACAATCACATGTTTGCATCAAACAAGCATATGTTTGCACCCAAACAATTATATATTTGCACCCAAACATTTAATTAAGCTAAAAGACAGGTGGCACTGTAGTCTAAAAGCTACAATATTTCGTATTAATGGCACGATTTTATTCAAAATCAAAAAATAAATCTATTAAATAGAGAAAAATTCGCTGATGAAATTTCGACCTGCAGCGGACTTGAAATACTTAGGAAAAACTATAAAACTTCGGAATTGAGGTAAACATTCGTGTTAAGACTAAGACACACCTTCCTATGCGTATGTGCAAACATATATTTGTTTGCTTCCAAACATTGTTAAGTTTGCAGTAATGTTGCCAAACAAGCATATGTTTGCACCCAAACATTAATATGTTTGCAGAAATGTAAGCAGGCCTTAATAAGAGTACCTACCTACTTGTTAACGTTAAAGACATTTATTCTGTTTAAAAAAATACAAAAAAACAACTACCTGAGCACATTCATTTTAGAACATCGGTATTTTTAAAAAAAATCATTGCAAGTTACGAGGGCGACCGCAAAAGTAACTGGCCTAACATAAAAAGAACCGTTTTTTTTGCAATTATTATTATTTATTTTTCAACATAATCTCCTTCCAACTCAATACACTTCATCAAACATTTTCAAGTTTTTTAATTCCATCCGAAAAATAAGATTTTTCAAGACCTTCAAAATATGCCTCAGTTTCAGCAATAACCTCGCTATTGGACGAAAATTTTTTGCCACCGAGAATTTTTTTTTAAATTTGGAAACAAGAAATAATCAGCAGGAGCTAAATCTGGACTGTATGGTAGATGCGGAGCAATTTCAAATCGTAATTCGGCCAGTTTTTGTTGAGTTAAAAATGCAGTGTGTGAAGGAGCATTATCTTGAGGAAAAAGAACTTTTTTTTTCTAAATGCGGTCGTTTTATCTTGATTTTTTCACTCAACCGATTCAATAATTCACAATAATATTCACTATTTATAGTTTTTCCTTTCTCAAGATAATCAATAAATATTATACCCCTTGCTTCCAAAATACTGTGGTCATTAATTTTCCTGCTGACTTAACAGTTTTCGCCTTCTTGGGACCACTTTTACCAGCTTCTATCCATTGTTTTGACTGTTCTTTGCATTCTGGGATGTAGTGATGGATCCATGTTTTATCAGCAGTTATGAATCGGCGCAAGAACTCTATTGGTTTACGCTGATAAATCGCAAAAAGCTCCTCGGAATTGGTCCAATGGACGATTTTTTGGGGTAAAGTCAACAAACGCGGCACCCATCTTGCAGATAGCTTTTTCGTGTGGAGTTCATCATGTAAAATACTCCAAACTTGTTTTTCGTGTATTTTAACAATATCAGCAAGTTCTCTGAGCTTTATTCGTCTATCTTTAGTCACTTCATTAAATATGTTTCTAATGTTTTTAATAGTAGTACATAGCAGTTTTCAGTCTTCCAGAGCGTTGTTCATCCTCCGTACTTGAACGACCCATTTTAAATTGTTGAACCCTGGATTTCACGGTGGAGTATGATGGTGCATTATCACCATGAACAGAATCCAATTCATCTTTGATTAATTGTGGCGTATAACCTTTCATATAAAAGTGTTTAATTACCGCACGAAACTCTTTATTTTCCATTTATCAGAAATTATAAAACTTGTTTACTTCAATCACCTGTAACAAAGAAAAGAATCATGAAATATTTCGGAAATTTTGACAGATGGCTTATAAAAGATTGCTTTTAAAAAGCAAAAAAAAAGTTGCTAGTAAAACAGAAAATGTGCCAGGCCAGTTAGTTTTGCGGTCGCCCTCGTAATTCTAACTTTAGGCTTCCAACTAATAAAAATTATGTGTTTAAAAAGTTCCAACATTTTTCAAAACAGGATTAAAGCTGTTCCACAAATAAGTACATGCTCTTTCAATATGCTAGAATATTGAGTTAAACCTAAAAAAATGTTTGTAAATACTTATAACGAAGAAATAAAAACACAAACATATTTTTTGCATTTTCCAAGCATACATATGTTTGCGTGCAAACATATTTTTTGCTCCGTGTATTTAAGACATTGAAACCTAAGAGGACAATAAATTTCCAACGCTCTTCCACATACACGCCATCGAGGCATCCGCTCAACCCACACACACCGAAACATTTGTCGAGATTTCAAAACCATAATCTTTAAATAGAATTTGGCTCAAATATTCTCCCCGGCCCCTTCAGATCGGGTCGTCTTTAACCCCATCCGTCCATGGATATGATAGTTTCTGATGTGGTTTCACGTAGAAGTCCCACACTGCAAAGATGCTGGATTTGATGTGGCTACCAGTTGTCTGCATGAAACTGTGTCGGTGTTGCTAAGTTTGTGGGAGGCAGGGACAGTGTTTTAGAAACCAAACGAAAACTAAAATCTCTTGTAAATTTCCTTGTTAATGAAGTTAACTGAAAGGAAGAACAGCAACATCCACAGCCTTGTTGTGGCCACAGCCAGAGTGCCAACGAATGTTCGGTCTGTTGTCCTATTCAAATACGTTGCTTAAGGTACAAGGCGCTTCGGAGAGACGTTCAACTCCCCTCGAGTAACTAGTCCTTGGAAGAGCAATGATAATGTTGCTAGCAGCATACACACTAGCAACAGCAGCATCTTTTGTTGGCCGCAACCATTACAAACTGGCGTCTGTCGTTGCCAATGCTTGTCGTTGGTTGCTTGGCTGTCTGGTTGGATATTAGTTGTCGGTTGCTGGTGTCTACATGAGAGTGTTGCTGATATTTGCCAGTGTTGGCTGTTCGTAGTCGAAGTCAATTCCGTCAACACTGTAAGTTGGAGTTTCTTTGGTGACGGTTTTTTACAGTCATCACCTAGTACGCTTATAGGAGATATAAGTTGGAGAGCAGGCCAAGAGTGCCGAAACGTACTAGAGTGGGACAAAAAGGAAAAGTGTGAAACAAAACTTAGAACAAAAAACATCGAAGCAAAAAGAAACATTCGAGAAAGGATGAAAAGGGCCAAGATCACATAAAGCGCATTCCACTCAAACTAGTAAGCTTTGCGAGTTATAATATTAGGCACCAAGATGATCACGCCAACTATTGCATTGTTCTGCACAATAAATAAATATTGCAAACTTTCAGAAAAAATTAACATATGCAACTCGACTCTCTAAGTAGTTTAAATATGGCAAATATTTGACAATTACAATCAATAACAAGTAAAAACGCCGTCAGGTTCGGTCAAACCGAACCTTATTTACCCTACACCATCCATACGCTACAAAAGCGCAAAAACGTGTTCCGGTTTTTGGGCCCGTGTGTCCTGTCCTTATATCAGCCGAAACTTCAAAACGACTGTTTGGATTAGAAGCAAAATTTGCTTTATTGAGTACGATATTTTGGCTTTTAATAGCCCCTTTTGATTAAGTGGTACGCTTTTTGGGCCATATGAGCCAAAAAGTCCAGTAACTATACCCCTTTTTGAGGTATTTAGTGCGTTCCAACTACTTACAGTATATATTTTAACCATTGTATGTCAACAAAAAATTAAGATTTGTTAAGCAAATACTCAAAAAAGTGTACTTTTTTACCGAGGTATAATTAGATTCTCAAAGCAAAACTTTATTTCCTTGGGCCGATTTCGCTTGTTACCAATCACGCAACTTAAGATCCTCGGTGAATTCGCTTGACCGCTATCTTGCTTTCAACAAACAAACGGACGGGCACGCATAGATCGTCGTATAATTTTATGACGATCAAGAATGTATACATAAAGGGTAGTCCAACAATAATGCACGAAGTTAATTGTGAGTCACACCTTAACTCGTTTTTTGCCAAATTAAATTTGACATCTTTGCTTTAGTGTTTGATAAATTCAACCATGGAGAGGTACACATTTGAGCAGCGCGTTAAAATTGTTGAAGCCTTGTACAAAATGAGCGTTCCAATCAAAATGTATTTCTAGCACTTCGTGATTCGACCAATTTTAATTTCAGTGGATTCGTTAACAAGCAGAATTGCAGTATTTAAGCAAATAACAATCCACGAATAATTGTTAAAAAGTCGATACTTCGATTCGACCAATTTTGATTTCAGTGGTTCATTAACAAGCAGAATTGCAGTATTTGAGCAAATAAGAATCCACGAGTAATTGTTAAAAAGCCGATACATCCACGAAGTGACTGTTTGGCGCGGTTTTTGGAATGGCGGCGTCATCGGACCGTACTTCTTTAAAAATGAGGTCGGCCAAGCTATTACCGTAAATGGTGTTCGCTATTGCGAGATGATAACGGACTTATTGTGGCCAGAAATTGAGGATATGGGCTTGGTTCTAACACGATGGTACCATTTGCCACACATCGAACGTAACAATGACTCCCCTAAGCAAGAAATAAAATGGCCGTGTATCTCACGTCGTCGCAATGTAAATTGGCCGGCACGATCATGTGATTTGACACCGTTGGACTTTATTCTTTGGGGATATTTAACTGAAAAGTGTACGGCAATAAGCCAAGAACAATTCAAGAGCTTAAGGATGTGATAATTTGGCACCGAAACAACATTGAACTTCCATTATGTCTCAGAGCCATTGAAAATGTGGACCATTGGCAAGAGGTATGCCACCAAAGCCGTGGCAAGCATATGGCCGATATTTTATTTTTATTTACAATCAACATCGTGCAACAAGTTTGACCATCCTTTACATAAATTATATCTGGTGTCAGAATCTAATTGCGTTTACCTAATGGTGTTGTACTTCTCAACTGCTTTCTGTGCTATAACTTTGATCAGCGGCAACACATAAGAGCAGGCACAAGCAGAGAAAAAATATGGTTACTATATGGTCACAGCAATAATAATATGTTCTCCGCAATAAAACTTTGTTCGTCGCAACCATAGTATTGGTTTCTGAATTTAATTTTGACAATAGTATGATTGCCGCTATATTAATATTGTTAAAAATTAGCAATAGTATTATTTTGAAATTTAAAAATGAAAATATGGCTGTAGCAACAATATAAATATGGTTGGTGCGACAAAAGTATTGTTTTTTGGGTTTTATGTTAGCAATAATATGATTACGGCAAGCATACTGTATGATTGTAATTTTTCCTCATTCGAATATGCTTTTTAGAACAATGTTATTGTTACGGATCAAATGCAATAATAGTATTTTTTATGGAAATTTAATTTTTTCAAACAAACTGCTTTGACTTTGTTTAACTGAAATATTTTTAATAAAAACGCTTACGTTTTTTTTAAACTGAATTTTTTCTGCTGTTAAAAAAATCACTCCCATTATTTAGAATTTATAGTATTTTTAAATAATTTCATAATGCAAATCTTTTTTTTGACAAAACGCAATTCTAATAAATAATTTTGGGGATCATAGTATAATTGTGTGTGATAATACTATGGTTGTTGGGATCATGACATGGTTGCGTGTGAATCATACTATGGTTGTATGTAAAACATACTATGGCTGTGAGGATCATAATATGATTTTGGAGATCATAATATGGTTGTATTTGAATCACACGATTGTTGTGAGGATCATAATATGGTTGTAGCACAACCATATACACAAGAATAGTATGATGCTCTTCGAATATTGTTATCCCAACCATACTTTTTTTCTAGGTGCATCTACGTAGATTTAACGAGAATTATTAGAAGAAAATTTACTAGAAAAAACTGCTCTGACAAGATAACTGCTTAATTATTGTTCAGTTTGGAAGATAAAAAAAGTACAACCATACTAACTCCGTAGAATTCCAATCCCCACTCCTTAGAAGTCCTGCCAGAGAATAAAAATTTGTGTTCACTTTAGTGTGAACCTTTCCAGCTACATTTCGGGAGACCAATAAGTTGTAGGTTTAATCCATCCGTTTCTTTTGTGGCTTCTCTAAATTTGCCTGGGGCCGTAATGGACAGAAGTTCCACGCACCAATAAGTATTTTTGTTTTGATCGAGAAGGGGTATGGGAGTACACTGTACGATTAGGATTTCTGCGAGGTTTCAGTTGTAGGTATATTAATTTCTAAACATGGGTTCTGCACCTCTGCTACCTGGTGGTATGTGGCGATCACTGGCAGACTCAATATTTCAATGGTATTTTCAATTCATGGTAATTTAGAAAGCAGTGTTGGAATAGACTTTGTGCCAGCGATATGTTACAAGCATAAAGCTGGGTCTAACGATATCAGTCATCATGTGGACACAGCGTAATTTAAGCACATCTCTGAAGACAGACGCCTTTTGTAGCCACCCGATACAGAAGCTACGTTTGCATATTTGCATAGGATCGCCCCTCATATTTTATTTTTGCTGTATCCGATATATCTGTCGAACATAATGAGGAAAATTTGGCAAAACTCCGCCGGGAGGCAAAGGACCTATTTACTTAATAGTTATGACTTGGACAGTTTTAATTCTGGTTCGAGACCTTTTTGTTGTTTCTTTTTTTGAATCAACTAAAAAATAGGTGAAATGTATTGGCTACGGTTGCCAGACTGGCTGTACAGCTGTTTCAAAACCCGCCAAGTTTTTTTTCAGCAGTCTTTGGCAACGATTACTTCGGCAACAAAATCAAATGGCTTATACGGGAGTCTTATTTGAATTAATGAGAATTACCCTTTGTGTATAGTCTTCGAACTGTGCGTAAAGCAATCTTCATAGCGCAATATCGTCTCCACCAATTCCGTTTGGCATGGGCTTTAGTTGAAAAACACAGATGCAAAAGCACAGAGTTTACTTAATAGTTTTTAGTGGTGCTATTTTCGTATTTATTTGAAACCGATTAAAAATTTAACTACTCAGCAAAAACATTATATGACTAATATTAGTTTTTTTAACAACTTTTTTAGTTAAAATTACCAAAAAGTGCAAGAAACTAAAACGGGAAGAAGAATTGAAAGGACTTGATATAACATGGACAGATTTGCTCAATAATCAAGACAACAACGATAATGTACGAAGGAGCGAGGATGTACTGTTTTCTACCAACTTGCCGTTCTTCTAATTCACGCATGGTCAGTCTTAGGTTCAAAATGCATTTACGATGACTACTTAAGAATCTATAAATTCACACAGTGACTTCAATTTTAGTCACGAGGCGATACAACAACAAATGATTTCTTAGGACCTGCGGACCGCGTTCGCTAGTTATATTGATAGTTTCCATCGATCTGCTTTGCTTCCGCTTCCGACACGCCAATTGACGTAAGCCTGTATCGTGTTGCTTCGTCGTTGTTACTTTTATGCACTTTAGCTATTAGGTCTGTTGATGTTATTTCTACTCTGTAATTCCATTATTTTATTCTAATTGTGCCATTAGTTCACCAGGATCCTTGAGACATTGAGGGTACAACTGAAACTTAATTATGACGCCTGACAAAGTGCCTTTAAAATATCATTGTATTTTCCATTATTGCTTTCATTTGCAACCTAAGTGCATCCATTCGTTCGTAACAAAAAAGAAAAATCTATTACAAATGCACCTCCTTTGACACCTGGGAGAAAAAAGTATTGATACCAGCACTTTGTTCTCATTAATTGAATTGAACAATTACAGCTCACTTTAGTTGTGGTCCTTCTTCGTCAAAGCTGCCGTGCAATCGAACGTGGGGTTGCATGAAACCCCATTAATTGACAGCATCTCCTTGCATGGCAAATAACACCGAGGGAAAGCAAATATTGGATTTCCTTAAAATACCATTAAGGAACAATCGGGTAACTTTACCAAGGAATGCTATTGGTGGGAAATGAATAAAGAAAAATGCCATCATATCTTAACGACTTTTGTTGTTGCAATAAGAATACCGGGTGGTGCACATAGTGAGTAGTATATTTTTCAATCATACATTACTTTGAAAGTGACGGGACAAAATGGATCGTCTTACGCTTCAACAACATTGGGAAATAATGCAATGTGTAAACAGAGCTTTTATTGATATCTAAGAAGTTTTTGGCAGAGGTTGAGCCTCTAAAGCTCCATCTGTATGAAAGTTTGTGCAAAAATTGTGTAGGACTGCAAGTGGACAACATCAGCGATCTCCACGGTCGCTGACGACTGCAGTAGACGACAGTGTGAGACTCAGTCCTGAACATCATTTCGACATTTCACGCAGTTTTCACTTAGCAGCCACACGGCCATTCACTGCATTGTGGCTTCTCAGTTGAGGCTGTAGGGCGGCTTAAAATGGACTAGGATTTTGACCGAAAAATCATATTTTCCGACGAAGCTCCTTACCACCTAGGCAGGACCACAAAATCTTGGCATGGTTCACTAAACATAAAAAAGGATTTGAACGAAGCCACCAAAACAACACTTGCGACATACACAATCAATATCGATGCGCGCCAACTGCAAAACTCTTTAGGACAATACAGCCAACAATAGTAGTGAAACACACAAAAAACAAACATGGAGACAGACAGAGATTCATGTCAAGACACCAATACTACCGCAAAAAATGACAAACGGAATCAACAAATAACTTAAATTTTCAGCCCAGGGAAGCTCACCTGGAGCAAGAGCCAAGAGAAACCCAATAGAAACAAGGATCTACTGACCAGCAAAACAACGGGAGACTTGCATTCAGAGAAAGCAAAGCAATCCACAAATGTATAGCTTCCTCCCGGAAATGAAAGGAAACAGTCCATCCAGTAGACAGCAGCAACTACGAACAGGAAACTTCCATTTAAAGACACAAAATGGTATTTTTAGAAAAAAAAACCGACCGACCCCACCGAACAATACACCCCCCTCCAATTGTCTGCTAATATCGATTTGCAGAAAGTGGCGAATTGTGGTAAAAGTGGCAAGAAGACGGATGGTAGGAAACCAAAATGAAAACAATCTAGAAAATAAACTCAACAGACAAAACGGCAAAACAAAAGAGACAACAAAAAAGAATCATAGCTACTCGTACATAGAAAAGCCAGGACCTTCACAAAACACTATCATTATCATCAATACTTCCTGTGGCTGGGTAGAAGGACACAGAGGTTCCGAGGAACGACGCCACCAGTAAAAAGAAAGTATTCAACGAACCGATTAAAAATGTAGTTGAGTGTTAAGTGGAAAACAAAAAAAAAAACAAAAACTGAAAAGTGAAGGAGAAACGACAAGAAATGTTTTTAAACTTAAAAACCAGATGAATTGATGACAATGTGGAGACCGGTGGACACAATGTGAAAAGTAATGAGAGGAAAGGGGTAAATGTCGCAACAAGGCGAAATTCTATTTGTGGCACAAGGCAAACTCCCATTTGAATAACTCCGGCGTCAGAAAGAATCTGACGCAAGGGTTTGTGGCTCATGTTGGAATACTCAGCACAAAGCTGTGGCTATCCATTTAGGGTCGGTCATCTTACAAGCCAATAGTTGTAACAATAATTGTTTGGAATACTATCTTGCAAAGCTAATGAAATGCCGCGCAATTCATAAATTGAATAGTGCCTGCTATCATTTTTAGTAGAAAGGAAAGAAATTGCCAATAGCATTGACAATGCCAATATAATTGACAATGCCAATATAAATGACAATGACAATATATTTGACAATGCCAATATAATTGACAATGCCAATGTATTGACAATGCCAACATGATTGACAATACCAATATAATTGACAATGCCATTATAAATGACAATGCCAACATCAATTATGATGTTGGCGTTGTCAATACTATTGGAATTGTCAATGCTATTGGAATTATCAATTATATTGGCATTGTCAATTATATTGCCATTGTCAATTATATTGGTATTATATTGGTATTGTCAATTATATTGGCATTAGCATTGTCAATTATATTTACATTATCAATTAAATTGGCATTGCTAATAATATTGGCATTGTCAATTACATTGGCATTGTCAATTATATTGGTATTGTCAATGATATTGGCATTGTCAATTATATTAGCATTGTTCATTATATTGGCATTGCCAATTATATTGACATTATCAAGTATATTGGCATTATCAAGTATATTGGCATTGTCAATTATATTGGCATTGTCAATTATATTGGCACTGTCATTTATATTGGCATTGTCAATTATATTGGCATTGTCAATTATATTAGCATCGTCAATTATATTGGCATTGTCTCATTGACAATACCAATATAATTGACAATGCCAATGTAATTGACAATGCCAATATTATTAGCAATGCCAATTTAATTGATAATGTAAATATAATTGACAATGCTAATACCAATATAATTGACAATACCAATATAATACCAATATAATTGACAATGGCAATATAATTGACAATGCCAATATAATTGATAATTCCAATAGCATTGACAATTCCAATAGTATTGACAACGCCAACATCATTGGCAATGGGATTATCAATATCGTTGGCAATGCGATTGTCAATATCATTTGCAATGGGATTGCTAATATTTTTGGCAATGGGTTTGTCAATACAATTGGCAATGGGATTAGCAATATCACTGGCAAGTGGATTGACAATACCATTGGCTTGCCATTGCCAAGAGAATTGGCAATGGGATTGCCAATATCATTGGCTATGGGATTGCCAATATCACTGACAATGGGATTGCCAATATTATTGGCAATGGGATTGTCAATACAATTGGCAATGGGATTGCCAATATCACAGGCAATGGGATTGCCAATACCATTGGCTTGCCATTGCCAAGAGAATTGGCAATGGGATTGCCAATATCATTGGCTATGGGATTGCCAATATCACTGACAATAGGATTGCCAATATTATTGGCAATGGGATTGTCAATACAATTGGCAAGTGGATTGGCAATATCACTGTCAAGTGGATTGCCAAATCACTGGCAAGTGGATTGCCAATATCACTGGCAATGGGATTGCCAATATCACAGGCAATGGGATTGGCAATTGGATTGCCATTATAATTGACAATGAGATTGCCAATATAATTGGCAATGGGATTGCCAATATAAATGGCGATGGGATTGTCAATATGCGTGGCGATGGGATTGTCAATATGCATGGCGATGGGATTGTCAATATAATTAACAATGGCATTACTAATATAATTGACGATGGGATTCCCAATATAATTTGAAATACGATTGCCAACAGAATTGCCGACAGCATTGGTAATGCGATTGCATGCATGGTAGCCAGAACTGCTTGCAGGAGTGACAACTAGAAACGCATTATCATCTTTTTTTGTTGGCAGACTCCTTAGGTAAATCCTACGCACACAAGATTAACTATAGCAAAATTAAGTTGTTGGGGGCGCAAAAATTCCACAAAGATGGGAAGTACATAGTTGTGAGTGTCTTTCATAATTTAATTGAAAGCTTTAACCAAATTACTGTCTGCAAAGGCATACTAATGTCGTGGTCGGTTTGCCTTGTATTAATCAAATACAATTAATTACGTAAAATGCCCCACAAGCTTGTCAAGAGAAAAAAATACACAGAAAAGGACAGGCAAGTGAAAAAAGGATGCGGCAGTGGTAAGCAGAATAGAACAAGAAAAAACCATGATAATACAATCTAAAATGTTAATAGAGCAAATGCAGTGTTGAATACATTTGCGGTGCGAATGCAGAACACAAAGAATGCAGCCGCATTTGCGGAAGCGACCAACTTTAAAATGGAAATTAATTAAAGTTAGCCCACCATAAGTTTTACCATAACAAAATGAATATTTAATAAGAACAAGAGAGGAAAACCAAAAAAAAACCTGCAACGTCAATTGAAAAATAGAGCGACAAATATTGCAGCTCTACAGATTGGAGCTGGGTGCCTATCGCTTAAGGTCGTTTTTAGAAAACTATAAATGAATATACTGGAAAGAAGCTAAACTACAGAAGAAAAAAACAGCCAAACAAAGAAATTGAAATATATAATATTGCAAGACTAGGGTATAGCAGCAATTCCAAAACATTAATTGGATATAAGACTTTAAGCTGTTAAAAAGACGTTTAAACTTTAAATCGGTTCAATGGAGAAAGGTCTAGGTGGCACATATCAAGTGTTGTAATACTAAACTGTTGATTGCGTGGAAAAATGGGGACGAAATCGTAAGATGAGACCCAGTATAAGAGTAGTATAAGAGTAGTAAACGAGTAGTATAAGAGTAGTATAAGGGTTGTATAAAAGCTGTATTCGTGTTGTTGGATGGTAAGAACAAAGAAATATTAAATCAATTTTCAGCATTTAAAGAAATTGAGCACCAAAACCCAAAGAAAACTGTATAAGAGTAGTTTATAGAATGCTTTGAGTATTACTTATACAAAAAAAGAGTTGTTAGTATCAGAGTTGGTGAATTTGACTATTTCTCTTTTAACTTAGAAATTTTGAGAGTCGGAAATATTTAAAAATTGACTAGAACTCAACAAGTTTAAGATGTTTGTCTCTGACGTCGTAACTGGCACAAATTCTTCATGACTGCTGACTCTTAATTAAAAGAATTTAATTAAAATTACTACAAAATATATTTTTTAAGAAAATATTAGAAATTTATGGCTACCTCTTTCAATACCGGAAGAATTGGCTCACATTCACTGAGCTCGGGGTATGCAGAGTAATATTTACACGCGGTACTTCAACATTAAGTCTCTCGTATAAGAGTGACAGCAGAGAATATAACTCTACCCGCTTATGACATCTCAGATATATTGCGTCAACTCGCCATGACTCATAATGAAATACCTTAACATAAATTTTCTCTGTATAAAAGTTGTACTGAGAGCCCAAGCCGAAAGAGTTCTCACAGAACAGACCATAAAACTGTTGCATATCTTGTGTAAAAGAGGAAACTTTAAAGGACAGGCCAGACAATAACTTATGGATAATTAATTACATGAAAATTTCCACGCAATCA
Organism: Hydrotaea diabolus; assembly: GCA_963513945.1. Taxonomy (NCBI): domain Eukaryota; kingdom Metazoa; phylum Arthropoda; class Insecta; order Diptera; family Muscidae; genus Hydrotaea; species Hydrotaea diabolus. The sequence continues at coordinate 13,196,554 of OY740716.1, read as the reverse complement.
GATTATAAGAAATTTTCATTTGAACACATCGTAATAAAAGCCCTAATACCAAAGTTTTAAGTTTATTTAAACTATTTTTTTTTTGTTGAAAATAAAACGTTTTACCTTAAGCAAACAAAAAAAGAAAAATTACGTCATCCTCACTTCGTAAAAGCAAAACAATGCAAAAACAAACAAGGGAGTGTTGGCCAGCCAACACCCGGCTCTTGGAGAACTTTCACTGAAACAACTGCCATGTTTTGTTGATGAAATCGATATTTGTTTTTGTTCGTCTAGAGAAGGTCAGGACCTGCGCACGAGAAAAAGGCTCTTTCCAAAAAGAGAACGCAGTACGAGGACAACTCTTATGCTCCAAATTAAACGTCAAAGTAAATGCTCTTAAAGGAGGTTTTTTTTTAAATTACTTTCCACCCCATATACAAAATTGTTGCTCCTATTTATCCTTTTTTTCCTTTTTTCTACTGACGTCGCCGCCACAAGCCGAAAAGCGGAAATTGCAACAAGTAGTTGTCGAGAAAACTACGACAACGATTTTTATCACTTTGTAAAACATTGCGTCAAAGACGACGCCGTCTGTGCCAATACAGCAACAAATTAACATGAAAGGGGAGGGTCTTTTATTGAAAATATAGCCTTTGCAGTGGGTTAGGCAGAAATAATGAATGGCTAACATAAGAAAAATTGAAAATCCAGCGTTCGGAAATAAGAAAATACCTCTTTAAAACACGAATTTGAAGAAAGTTTTCTTAATTACTAAAAAAAATACTAAAAGAGCGATTTTTATACCATTAAAGGCAGTATATTTAATTTGTCATTCCGTTTGCAACACCTCGAAATGGTGATTGGATATCGCATCCCGATCGTCGCAAAGTTCTTAGACGACGTAGCCATGTCCGCCCGTCCACGTGTCTGTTGAAATCACGTTAGAGGCCAAAGAAAATACGATAGGCTAAGACTCTAAAATTAATGTTTTTTACTCATACTCGTAAGTTGGGCAGAATCGGCTCTCAAGGGAAAACAGTTCTAATTTAAAGGACTAAAAGAATCGAAATGAGAAGACTTAATCAAATTATTTCTCAAGAAACAAGTCAATTTAGAAACTTTTTTTTTTGGAACATCAAAAAAGTACTGAGAAAGAAGCCTATACCTACCCTGATAAGAACTGATACGATACTTAGTTCACCTCCACAAAAGATAAGTGTAACTTGCTGGCTGAATTTTTTAAAAATGGAACAATTTATGCTCTGCAAATCTTAGCGACCAGTAGCAACTGAACAAGGAAACAGGTCAAACTCAAAAGGCCCCTGTAATGTGTATTACAAAAACCTTGAAGAATTGGCTTAAAATTACTGCTAGCAATTATAAATTCGTGCTTATCTACTCGTACATGCTAGAAAGAGGCAAAAGTTATACCAATAGCTAAGCCTAACAAACCAAATAACTCGCCACAGTCTTATTATCTTAGCCTCCTATCCTCTAGGAGAAAGATTTTGAAAAAAAAAAATAATGGACAGTTTACTAAATTTTATTGACGACAACAATATGTTTCCAGACCAACAATTTGAATTTCGAAAAATACATCTCATGCTATTAGAATCGAAAATTCAGTTAAATCAAAATTTGCTGTAGGCGAATCCACAGGAATGGCCATAATGAAAGTCAAAGGGGCGTTTGACTTCGTATTGCACGCTGGCCTAATCTTAAAAATAATGAATTAAAACTTTCCACGCCCTTTAATAAAAAAATAAAAAGCTTCCTTAATATCCAGCAGGTCCAGCAGCTCTGATAAAATGATTGTTCGTGCCGGCTGTCCTCAAGGCTCTTGTGTGTCACCCATTTTTTACAATATTTTTACAGAAGATTTTCCTATTTCTGTACCGGATTTTTGTACTAGTACTAGCTGATAATATATGTATCTAATCTTGAAAACTGCCTAGAAACCGTTACAAGCTACATTACATAGTGGAGAATTAATACTTATGATGCAAGCGATATACGAGGACTTTACGTGGCGCCTAAAATTCTAATATAATTGAGGACTCAAATGCAGCACTGGTATTAATTTTTTATTAACACAGATATGGAAATTAGGAATATACGATTTTTTAATTTGCGTCATATGGCAGGTAGGCGTGGTTGTGGGCGGATGTGAGCAAAAACTTTTTTTAATCTAATTTGGCAATATAAGAGATGTGTGCAAAATTTCGAAACCCTACTCGATTTCTTCGAACTTAAGCCGCCGCTTGCATGAAAAGTCTGTGCGTCATAAAGTTGCGTACACAACAGACAGCTAAGGAGTTGTCCACCTATCTATGCCAACCGCTGTGAAAACCACTCCCCCACCCAACGATATTAGTGCGCGGAAGAAACATATTCCCACTTTTTTGTCGACAGTAGCCAAAGACAAATAAGGCTGCCGGAGCGGAAACCAGCAACAGGTGCAACAAAGGCTGCCCATAACGCAACGCTGCAGGGTGTAGCAACATCAGTTGCATGGAAGAGATATCGGACGGTTAGAAGAGACGAGAAGCGCCCATAACGACAAAAGAAACTACAAAGATCCCACGAAAGCCGGTTCTATGCACCGGATCGACCCGAAGGAGGAGTACTTCGGCCAAGGGCTGCCGGGTGACAGCCATTAGCCGAAGCAACAACAAATGGAATTTCGCTAGAGCGAGGAGTTTTGAGATGTACACAGAAAAGGTGACCGAAAATGCTAACAAAATGTCAAACATCAGACTAAACTCTTGCAGAGATAGATGGAAATCTGGTGACGGTTACGGCAAGTGTACCGAGTATATGAAAAGAAAACTTTTCTAAACTGGAGATTCTATTCAAGAAGACGACCCTGCACCCAGCCTAGAAGTAGTCAAGACAACTATAGAGCTGCATAAGACTGGAGGGGATGATCTGTTTTAGAGTATGTATCACTCAGCATGCCTGATGATTGAAATCTGAGCGTACTGTATCCTGTTCATGTAAGGGAAAAGACGGCTATAACGCACACAAATGAAAAGTGCATTTTATGCTCTTTTTTCACTAGGCACTTTTGAAGTGTTTTCAAAGGTTTGGCCAAAACAAGTCAAAATGAGACGTTTTCCCATACAAATTCAAGTGATGAAAACGTGTCACTTTGACTTGTTTTTGTACAAAAGAGGAACGAAAACGTTTCGCACAGGTGATGCCACCTTAAATAACGTGTGTCATCTCCAAAATAATCGTTTTTTTATCGTTGGTTTGTCATCTCAAGGCAGACATTTTTCATCAATCGTCAAACATATTTGGTGAAATAGATATTTTATGAAGTAAAAGTGAGCGTGCTAAAAGAAAAAAACTTGATATAATTTAATTTATTTTATCCATTTGTTTATTAAAATACTGTATTTCAGTATTTTAATAGTCACCACGTTGTTCTTTGTTTGTAAACAATAATGAACTGTCAAACGAAAACCAAAACGAGAATGAAAACGATCACAAATTGTGTGAAAATTGGTTGAGACGTTTTGAAAAGTTTCGAGCGAAAACGAGAATAAATGGCCTAATGAAAATTCAGTATTATATTCGATCTAGCTCTAGTTCGTTGCATTCATCATAGGAATGTTTTTAAGTACAAATCGATGATGTCTTCGGTTCACAATCTGCAACCAACATTGACATTCTTACGGAGTATTAGAACCTGATGTTCATCATATGGATGCGTGGTATGATTCCAAACCGTTTCGTGCCTCCTATGGCTCTACGTAGATCTTAAACGACGTGCAAACAAACGACGTTTTCTATAAATGTTTTTCTTTAACTTTCAAGCTCGTTTCGATTCTTTTTCATATTGACGATATTGTCGTACATAAACCGAACTCGTTCTGTAACATATCTAAATTGCAACGCCTTTAAATCAGAAGCCTTTGATTTAGGAGCCTTTGATTTAACCATCGATTCCGAATTCATTGCAAATATCCTAAATGCAAATGTACGCTTGTTGTTGCCAGTGCAAAGTGTTAATAATTTAATATGATTAAGTGTCATAGTTGTTGTTGCTATTGTTGTATACATTTAATTACTACAGTTGCATGGGCACGTATTTGTACAAGGTACTTGACACCGCTGCCGTCTCCAACCCACCCCCTGCCACTGTTCTTTACAAGCACTTGCAGTTTCCACACTGCCCATGGCATAAATCATTGGTTTTAATTAAAATTCAAATTGTATATCGAACAGTTAATTGATGATTTGTCGTCGTGTGGACGACTCATGCTCTATAATTTGGCTTACGAAATCAAAAATTTCAAATTCAATTTAAAACAGATTTAAATGTAGCAGCATTTTTCGTTTGGCTTATGCAATAATCAATGCTGTTCCATGGATATTTAGATAGATTCCCATAATAATCCGATAGCTGTTGTGCTGAGGTGACAATTTCAAAGTGTGGAAAATTCAATTAAATTTCAATAGAAATTTAGAAGCCTTCGGTGGGCCGAATAGATAGAAATAAAAGGTGTAACAACAGGCCAAGAAATCTTGCAGCGCAACAAAAGAAAAAGAAATACATTTTGGCTTTGAAAAAAGGCTGACGATAGTTTGGTTTACAATAAACGCAACATTTCTATGCCTAAGGCAGTTGAGGTTCAAATATGAAAGAGTTCCATCGTTTAGAGGCGGTTTATCCAGCACATAAATGCAGGCGACTATTTCAGTAAGAAAAAATTCTGCAAGCTATTTAAAAGCTGCTTCATTAAATATATTTTTCAGTCGAAGCCGGCTTTAAACCGTTCATCACGATCGGTTAGTTAAAACGAATTACGGGGGTTGCTAATCATATCACGGGTCTGCAAACCGAAACCTCCATCTGAAAGTTTGACATTTTTGAGCATAACTTCACTCAGAACGTTTTGTCATTTGAGCGCGAATTGCGTGTGATGGAAGTGTGCTGAACTATCATGGCAGTAAGCCCAGGTTTAACCGCGGCTAACAACATTTTACCATTTTTCAGCGGCGGATTTTTCGCCTTTTTATTGCCGGTGACTTTAGGGGTAAACGATTTATTTTTAAGCGAAGTGAAAACTTCTCCAAAAAATGCATTCGGAGCCAGTGTTAAGCAGTAGGTTCCGGGAAGTGAATAATTGATTTAAATCGTGCACAGCGCACTGATTTGAGCGTTTCCCCTAGTTCCTTTATAGGATTTTGTGGGACTTTAGTAAGTTGAAAATTCATTTCGCTCAAAAAATTATTAACCTGTGAACATTTCCGTGCGAAGATTTATTACGATTTTCGGCATGGATTATCGAGACGAGAGTGTCTCAATCAACTTTTTTGAGTTTGGGTAATGAATCCACAATCAAAACCCACTTTAAATCGCTGATACCGAGAGAGTTCAGTCTAGGTCGCCGGTTCGCTCCAAGATGAATTTCGTAAAGATCGCCCAACTTTGCTTTTCTTGGCGAAACCTACAAAGCAAGGCCGAAATAGGATATTACTTGATATCAAGGCATTTTTGGACAATAGTATGACCAAGGATGGCAGAGCCATGCCCCCTTTAATAATCACATGGATGTGTTTCGATCCATGTCAACATCATCAGCGTCATATTTCTATTAGTGCATGAAATATTGACTTTTTTAGTTCAGGGTTGTGTGGGCGGTGTCTCGCCCCCTTAACTAATTTTACCATCGAATTGTTTTCCTTCTGTTTAAATGTTATAACAATCGGTCAATTATTTTGGCCGTAAATGTGATTTTGTTAAGGGATCTTGTAAATGAAAATTTACTCCCACGAAGACCCACACGGTCGATTGCTGTTTTGTTTCGGGCCCATACGCATAGATTCATGATTCGTCACCTGTGACGATCTTTAAAACGTCTTTTGAAGCGCCGCGATCGTATTTTTTCAAAATTTCTTTGCACCAATCGACACGAGCCTTTTTTTGAGCGATTGTCTAATTGTGCGGGATCCAATGAGAAAAAACCTTTTTACGTACAGGTGTTCATGCAATATCGAATGTATGCTGGTGGAAAAAATGCCCATATATGCCTCTATCTCACGGTATGTCACAATACGATCTTGCATTATCAGTTTTCGCACTCTGCACAACGGCCGTTTTTAGAAGACCTTCGTCTTTGAGCGAGCGTCGGCCACGATTGAATTCATTAAAACAGTTTTTCACAGTGCTATAGGATGGTACTTCATCTTCATACAAAGATTTAAGTTCATCGATGCACTCTTGTCTTGATAATCTACGTAGAAAGTTATGAAAAATGATCGCACGAAAATGTTCACGAGTTAATTCCATTTTTTTGCCAAACTAATTTTTTCAAGTCACTGTAAACAACACAAATGATGATCGTACGTCAAAACATTCTGAGTACGTTTACGCTATAAAAAAAAATGTCAAACTTTCCAATGGAAATGTCAGATGGCGCCAGGCAACACTTAGTGTTGCCTACGCCAGAAATGTATATAGCAACCCTCGTACTATAGGTTTAAGCTCTCATTGAAAAAGAGAGAAGCAGAAATCTTATGGGCACATCAAATGTTGGATAAAGACAAGGCCGCTCAATGAAAGGCATTCAAATTAATTTTAGGCTTTCTTAAACATTGAATAAATCTCCTTACCGTGTGTTTGCTGTACTGTCACATGGATTTTCAGAGTGCCACCAATAGCTATTGATTTTCTGTACAGCCATCCTGACGTATACGTATACATTTTGATTGCATCTCTTACATGTACAGAAATGAACCCGCATCTTGAATAAGACACACCTTTCTCACATCGTAGCATTAGAGCAATCCTTACATCACCTACTAAGGGGAGGCAGGCGCCGGGGGCTTAAGCGCAGAGGCTTGTCGGCACTGCAATTTCTATTTCACATTACCGCATCTTTACGGCATAAGTGAGAAATGAATTTGCCACAAAGGCGGTGCCACATCGACACATCGAATGCTGTCGGTCCACAGAAGCACTTTTAGCCGACTTTGCTACACCTGCAATCTACATCAGCGACTTAGAAAGGCAGTTATAATTAACACTGGCAGAGCAATGATTGCAGGGGTGGCAGGTTGAAAGGTAAGAACGTTAGATGTGGTAGGGATGGTGTAAAGGGTGGTGCAAAGGTCAATGGTTACACTGATTCGAGGGCGTATCCACAATCGATATAAGGAGGATTCTGGTTTGAAGTACTTAATTTTAATTTGTAAAAGAAATGTTGAGTTTGAAATCGTCTGGTTAATAATTGAGACAAAGAACATTCTATACATGAATAAGGCAGTGGCATTTTGGATCAGCAAAGTGTGCTAAGCAATTTAATCTATGCCTACCAACTACTCACTACACGGTGTCGCAGTAAAAGAGCACTCTTGCAGTTTGAAATAAACTGCAAGAGTGCACTTTGTACTTAGTAGGGACATACTTGTACTTAGTAGGGACATAAATACTGTTACAACATTGAACACACCCATTTCAATAGTAGAACTGAACATACCCCGTTAATGTCATATGGGTTTTGAAAGCTAACCTCAATAGCGTTAGTCTGTAACGGGATTTTAAAATTGTTTCAACTTTCATCATGGAGTGGTCAGATAATGAGAACCGTATCGCTGTAATAGCGCTTTTCAAGTGTGAAATGAAAAAAACGATATTTTCAAAACGCTGCGGCCACTAGAGATTAGACGCATGATCGTCTAACGATGCATAAAACTGTTTGAGGAGACTGGAGATGTAAAAGATCGCCACCGGTCGGGCCGCCCACGCTCTGTTCGAACACTGAATGTCATCAAATCCGTTAAATCAAGAATTCACAGAAATTCGCTCCGAAAACAGAAAATCATGGCCCGTTAGATGAATATCACGCAAAAGTCCATGAGTCGAATCGTTAAAAAAGACGTGGGACTTGGGGCTTTCAAACGACGTACCGGACATTTATTGACTGCAGCTTTAAAAAAAATAGGATTGCAAAATGCAAACGTCTGTTGGTGAAGCACGCTGACAACTTGCACAGAAAAATTTGGTCAGCGATGAAAACATTTTTACCGTTCAGGAAAAAATTAACAAGCAAAACGATAGAGTGTATGCGCGGTCATCTAAGGAAGCATCTGAACTGATCCCAAGGGTGGAAAAGGCTCATCGCCTAGCTTCAGTCATGGTTTGGTGGGGTGTCTCTTACTATGGGGTCACTGTACTGCATTCCTGCGAACAAGGAGTGAAAATGAAAACATCGGCCAAAGTTTACCATGAACCGTTTTGGAAGCTGTAGTGAAGCCTCTTGTTCCCTGTTCCAAAACCAGTCATGAACTTTCCAGCAAGATTCTGCGCCGGCCCATAAGGCTAAAACGTCCCAGGCCTGGCTTCGAAACAATTTGCCAGCGTTCATTTCCTCTGAAGAATGGCCCTCAGGCAGTCCAGATTTAAACCCATTGGATTACAAATTGTGGACGGTTTTAGAGGACAAGGTTTGTCACAAAACATACCCCAACATTGGATCTATAAGGACTGTTTTGGTTCGAGCTGTGGCCAATTTTTTAATGGACGAGGTTCGTGCAGCTATTGACGATTAGCCAGTGCGACTTAAAGCGTGTGTAAAAGCAAAAGGCGGACATTTCGAATAAGTAGATTATTTTTGGATACAATAAATATATTAAAAAATATTTGGTCCAAAAACATTCAGTACTTTTTATTTCACAGCATAAAACGTGTGTAACAGTATTTATGTCCCTACTACGAGGGCGACCGCAAAAATAACTGGCCTAACATAAAAAGAACCGTTTTTTTTGGAATTATTTTATTTATTTTTCAACATAATCTCCTTTCAACTCAATACACTTCATCAAACGTTTTTCAAGTTTTTTAATTCCATCCGAAAAATAAGATTTTTCAAGACCTTCAAAATATACCTCAACCTCAGTTTCAGCAATAACCTCGCTATTGGACGATAATTTTTTGCCACCGAGAATTTTTTTTAAATTTGGAAACAAGAAATAACACTGTGGAACATTTTTGGGGTTATTGTCTGGGGGGTGAGAAATTCCAAGTCAGGGTGATGGTACTAGTTCAGTATGTATATTAAAACCCTCAAAGGGTTTTGCGTTCGTATGTGCCAGTTTTTTTTAAGACCTTTTACATTTTTCCCTTATCTTGATGTTTTTTCGCTTAGTTGTAAAATGTTGGCAAAAACGTAGTTTGACATAACTCGAGAACGACTAGTTCGATTTTGCTGACATAAATTGAGAAAAATTAATAATTACATTTTCTTTAATCCATTAATATACTGTTTCTCTACCAAATCAACATTTTTGCAATTAGAAATAAATTTATGAAGAAAATTTTGCCAAAAAAAAATTTTTTTTTTAAAACATATACATAAATCTCAAACGGAAAAACGTGTAGAGTCTTATAACTTTCACGTAAAGTCACATAATCTATAAACAAAATGCGACATAGATCATAGAAATCGATTAACGCGTTCTGCTTTAATTTACAATTAAGTGAAGTTACAATTAAGTTGTGGTCGCCCTCGTAAGTACTTATACGTTCGATTCATGGCAAATGTTTTACGTGGCGAAAATATTAATGCTCGACCCGATTCGTTAAGTGTATCTTTGGACTCAGAATTACCAGCTGAATCCATTTAACAGTCTGTCTGCCCATATGTCCGACTGTCCTCTGTATGCCCGCCTGTCCCTCCAACCGTTCGTCTGCTGTTCATTTTAAGCTTGGACTTACATGATTTCAACAACAGCCCATTAAGGAACAAGGGGTTCCTCAATTCTTATACTCACTGACCGAGACCTACTGATAGGGAAGTTTTAACTTGGTTTAGAGATAAATCCCTTACTCGTAAAGCTGCTGAAAAATTGTGAGATGTTCTCGCACGGTTAAACTTTGGCTAACTGGCATGATAGTCGTTTACACTTTCGTGGCGCCACGGCGCCCACATTTAAAGATGGTTAATAAACTATGGGGCGCAACTGTCGTCCGATGGTCAGAAGTTGGTTTTGTCAAGCAGAGACGAACGCTAATCAAATTAAAGATGTTCAGCTAAGATTTAGATATAGATCCCACACAAATATATGTTTAACCGATTCTAAATGTTCGAGGTATTTAGCTCTAGAAGCCACCCATTCATGCAGTCTTAACCAGTTCAGGTCCAATCTTAACGCCAGTACAGAGGTCTGGGAAACCATCTTTAGCCCGGACCAAAAATCGGTGTGTTTTATACACCTTCGATCACACAGACGGACAGTCACGGTTTTAATAGCATTAAAAGCCAATAGACGGATATGGTAAAAATATATATATTGAGTCAAACTCGTTTCTTTCTATGCCTTTTATCCGTACCAAATGTTACTCGTATGTTTTGCAGAAATAGTTGCACAGCAAAATAATTGTTCGCTGAGCAACTTCGATTAATTCAGATACAAATTCGACTATGACAGATTTTAATTGGACATAGCCAGTAAATGTACTCACTATTGAAGATTTTTATTGGACATAGTCACTAATTGCAACTTATTCTAGTCATCTAAGGTAGTAGCATATCCCCCACAGAACACAGACTAGATATTTTTACATCAATGGAAAAAATCAAAGGATTTTCCAAAAGCTGGCCATTGGAACAACTCCTATAAGTGAGAGAAAGCGACCTAAGGGTAAAAAAATCAATATTCATTTTTTTTTCTTTTTTTTTGTGTGGACAACATCTGAGCATCGAGTGTTCCATGCCCCAAAAGTGTTCCCTCCCAGAGATATGCGCGTTTTATGAAAGTGATGGTACACCAAAGATACACGTATTTAAATCTTTAAAATGGTTCTCCTGAACAAAACTGGTTTTTACCCTTAGGTTGCTTTCTATTTTGAGCGTCACACATTTGTTGATTCTTAAATTCCTTGTCACACCTACAATAAAAACGACCTCTACAATATTATTGATAAACTTACCGCACCAAAAATTGGATTGAACAAACGCCAACGTGTTTTCAATGTTATTTTAAGACAAAGCTTACCTGCAAATAGAAAAACAAGAAGAATTGCAAATATTTATGAAAAATGTTGAAATACAAATAAAACAATCTGCATAGAAACTACTAATATTTGTTTTTTAAAATTCCTGCGGCCAAGCTCGTAACGTAATCAAGTTAAAAATAAATATAAATAATAATTTAATTAAATTACAATTCTGTATACAACGCATTTAATTTCATATATATATTCCGCCTCTCCGTCCGTCTGCAGATGTGTGCGTAGCATAATTGAGGTCACTGTGAAAAGCAAAAAACGAAACCCACTGCAAATAACAATTTCATTCTTATCATCACTTTACCCAGGCATTGGTAATGCTGGATTTCCCACCGATTTTCATAAACTCAAATATACGGATGAAACCAATACGAAAACAACAACAGCAGAGCACTAGTGATGCAAAAAGTCATGTGAGCTGCAATGACCCGACGTACAAGTGAATGCATATCGATTTTATACCCTGGCAATGAACACGCATATGTGAATAAATCTATGGCTATTCGATAGTTGAAGAGATGCAAACACCTGCCGGAGGTAGAGCAAAATAGCAGGTTCAATATTCAGTACAAGCTCATTTTTGTTCTACTTTCGAAAATCATCCCTGCATTGGACAAAGAAAAATAATTTATGGACACCCTATTATCATTTGACCACAATAAGAACAACAAGAAATGAAAATATTAAACACACCCTAAAAAATTGAGACCAATAACAGCGATAACATGCGGCTGCAAAACTCTACAATAGAAACAGTTTTGCCAGGTAGATTTCTGCTTAAAGAAGGCATCCTTAAAGCAATAAAAAAAACTTGTTTATATTTAAGAACATTGAACCTGAATTCGCTGTTGAATTGGCCCGATTTTTGAGCCCCTTAAATCGATGAGTTCGACCTCAATCACAACCAAATCTTAAAAGAAAATTTATATTTGGATTCGTAGTGAAATCGGATTTAATGTTATCCTTAACTTCTTTTCAACGTAAGGGCCCTAGTGAAATTTGCTTCTGGGCCACTTGAACGGAAACCTCCGGCAACTATGACTCTTCTTTAAAGTATTCAGTGCGTCCCCACTAACAGTTCCCACTTAAGCCTTTATTTATCCACAAAAAGTTATGATTTGTTTAGTAGCAAATACTCAAACAACAATTAGTTCCCCCTGGGTCCACTTAAAACCTAAAACTGCGGGATCCTAGGTTAATTTATGACCGCTTACGTGCTTTCAACAGGCACCCAGACGGACCGATATGGCTTAGTCGTCTTAGAATTCGATGACGATAAATTATATAAATACTTGAAAGGTTAATGTGTTAAGGTGTTGCAAACGGATCGGTGGAGAGAAAACTATAGGACAAATTAAGTTCGGCCGTGCCGCAGCTTTCATACGGTCCACTATGGAAGTTTTGTAAATGGGGCGTGGCATCAACCCCTTTCTTATCAAACTGTGTTCTTTCTATACCAATATCAAATATTCCAACTAGTAATAACGTCGATATGGGTTTCGTACACAAGAAGATACAGCCTTTCAAAGTTCAGATCTGTTTGGGCGGGGCCACGCTCTTTGGTCCAATTTTAACACAATATAGTCTATAATAATATGTTTATAACTGATTACCTGCTGTTAGAATTATATTAAAATAACATAAAAAAAAGTGTATACAAGGCGTGGCAACGCCAATTTTTGCCAATTGTCATGTGTTTCGATCCATGACAGCATTATTTGTTCTTAATATCATCGTTATATCTCTTACAGTTCATGAAATATCTCCACTTAAATTGTAGGATGGTGTGGACGTTGCCACGCCCCTTGTCTAATTTTATCAAATTATAGTCTGTAATAATTTCTCAGTTATGAGTTTCTTTCTGTTCAAATTTCAGAACAATCGGTCTAGTTGTTTGGCCATAAATGCGATGCATAAAGGGGGCGTGGCACCGCCCACTTTTCCTTCACAGTGTGTTTCGATCCATGCCAACATCATATGTTCTAAATATCATCGCCATATTTCTAACAGTTCATGGGATATTGCGTTTTCTGGATTGTTGATTTTTTAAGAGGTCGACCCAGTCCTTGTGAGGGACAAAGTTGTACCTCTAGACCCATTTGGCCCATATTCAATACCAACCATTTCAGTCCAGCAACACATGTTTCTGCTAGTTGGCTAGCTTCAAAAGTGCGGCCTAAAGTTTGGATTCCACAGACAAACAAACATCTTGGAATTTAACGACGATTCACAATATGCCACGCCCCTTGTCTAATTTTATCAAATTATAGTCTGTAATAATTTCTCAGTTATTAGTTTCTTTCTGTTCAAATTTCAGAACAATCGGTCTAGTTGTTTGGCCATAAATGCGACGTATAAGGGGGGCGTGGCACCGCCCACATTTCCTTCATATAGTTTTATATATCATCGCCATATCTCTAACAGTTCATGGGATATTGCGTTTTATGGATTGTTGATTTTTTAATTGTTCGACCCAGTCCTTTTGAGGGGAAAAAGTTGTACCTCTAGACCCATTTGGCCCATATTCAATACCAACCATTTCAGTCCATCAACACATGTTTCTGCAAAATTTTAGCCAACTAACTTCAGAAGTGCGGCCTACAGTTTGCATTCCACAGACAAACATAGCTAGATCATCTTGGAATTTTACGACGATTTAGAATATGTGACGCGCAAAATAGAAAGGCACCTAAGGTTAAAAACCAGTTTTGTTCAGGAGAGCCATTTTAAAGATTAGGTCCCTTTCTATTTGCGCTTAGAATCGTCGACTTCACTTTCATAAAACGCGCATATCTCTGGGAGGGAACACTTTAGGGGCATGGGATCGGTCTCATTTGATACTCACATGTTGTCCACATCAAAAAAAGAAAGAAAAAAATTAAAGTTGATTTGTTTTACCCTTAGGTCCCTTTCTCTATGCGCTGTGACATATATACTTTGTAGAGGTCTCCAACCAGATCATCGAGTTGTTGCAAACGGAATGACAAGCCTCTATTCTATGATAGGAAGTATAAAAAACTAAATAATCGTTGGCGATAAAAGAAATAGTCTTTCCAAAAACCATTTTCAACTAACATTTTTCTCTGAGTGTCCCTCTTCTCGTGATTTCTCGCCTTTATTGGCGATGGGAAATGAAAAAATATGGACACACAAAAACTAAATGAACTGAAATAAAAAGCCCACAACAGTGAAACACACATAGGCAGGACAAGTATTCCCCATCCCTAGTGAACACGATTTGAGTGGGCGTCGAAAACATGCTGTAATTCTCTTGTATCCAGCCAGTGAACATGGTCTTAATGTCATGTTTAACGTGCGGGTCAGGTCAATAAGACAATTCGTAAAGTGCTAATAACGACTAACGACGATGCTACACACAAGCATTGAAAATTGGACCTTAAAAAACAACAGGTAATCGGATTATGCTACCCATAGGACCATGATAGTTACATCAGCATCTGTAACATATTATTTGATGGGGACAGCAGTCCCCCTCCCTTCGTGTAGTGTGGCATGGCGGTCGACTTTTGCCGCCACCAACTAACAGGAGATGAAACTTTTTACAGACTTACACATAAAAAAAACAACATAATGAAGCCAATGTAGTTGGCAGCGAAACACCAAAAAGGCGGCATAATGAAGGTTCAGCCTGCCCTTATATGTGTGTGAGTGTGTGTGTGTGATGACCAATGAAGCGCCACGCACGAAGGACATCATCTGTGCTCCACGGCATCCAATTGATGGCAGCAAATCGAAATTAAATTGAAACCATGGATAGTTCCCAGGTCAGACAAAATGACATCCCAAATTCAATTGAGGGAATAAAATTGCAGAGATAAATAAACGGCCCGGTTCGATGGGAACCCTCAAAAGAGAAACTCTGAAAAATTATGAGGACAATATAATTGATCGGCACAATGTAAGGCATTCGAAGCTATGGAAGCTTTTGTTTATGTGAGTAGAAATCATTCGAATGTTATTTGTTAAATGAAATATTTTCAGTTTAAATTAACTGAATTCAACGGCAAATGACTCAACAAAATTGTCTGCCATCGGTTAAATGGAGATAGGCCAGAGGATGGAACTAGTATAAACCCGTTTAGCCTTGCTGTTAGCCTGGTTGTAGCCAAGCATAAACTAGTTAAGGTAAATGACAACTAGTTCGGCTAATTTAATGACCAACTGTCTAAGTCAAACCGTGTTTGCACAGTTAAACTCAGTATGTCGACAGGGTGCGGGCATTGAAGTGCTACTACTATTTTCAAAGTGTCATATCAGCCAAGCTAGCATTTTTTATCCCTTTGGAATTTGTAAGCCTTGAGCTCATTTTGCTCATTTCCGTCAAATGCTTTGCTGGGATACTTTCGGTTCTTTTCGCGTCGTGAATTTCGTTGAAGCCGAGTCTTCACTTTCTGAACTATTTCATGTGATATTTTTACCTAAGGGTAAAAAATCAATTTTCTTTTTTTTCTTTTTTTGATGTGAACAACATCTCAGCATCGAATGAGACCGATTTCATGCCCCAAAAGTGTTCCCTCCTAGAGATATGCGCGTTTTATGAAAGTGAAGTCGACGATTCTGAGCGCAAATAGAAAGGGACCTTATCTTTAAAATGGCTCTCCTAAACAAAACTTTTCATCAACTTTTCACTTTTTTTTCTTCTGATGTGGACAACATCTGAGCACCGAATGAGACCGACCCCATGCCCCAAAAGTGTTCCTTCCCAGAGATATGCGCGTTTTATGAAAGTGAAGTCGACGACTCTAAGCGCAAATAGAAAGGGACGTAATCTTAAAAATGGCTCTCCTGAACAAAACTGGTGTTTAACCTTAGGCCTCTTTCTATTTAGCGCAGCATTACCAAACACTACTATAACGATACACATACATTTGCTTCACTCTGAGATGGCTCAGCTCACGAACCATAGCTGGTGTTGATTTTCCGGCGAAATCACACCACTGCGTTTGAATTTTATTTTGTTCTATAAAACTTAGATGCAAATGCTTGTGTTAGCTTTTAAACAATATAAACAGTAATTATTAGTATGAATTTGACATAGCTGGCTTTATGGTTTTGCTAGTGTTGCCAACGTGAATTTGGTAACACTTTAATTGCCTAGCTCTATATTTTTAATCGCCGTAAAATTCTAACACGATCTAGATATGTCCGCCTGTCCTTGTATCTGTTATAAGGACGATAGCGGTCAAACAAATTAATCTAGGGTCCTAAAATTTTGCTTGATAATGGCTTCGGACCACATTGTAAATGGGCAAAAGCGGCCCGAGGGAACTTAAGGTACCTCCGAAAAAATACACTCTTTTGAGTCTTAACAAATCATAATATTTGTTAGACCAAAAATGGTTTAAATGTGTACTGTACTAAAAAAGAACATAGCTGCTGGATGTATGGCTCATGTGGCCCACAAAACGTCCAACATGGTCCAAACGGGTTTTTAATAGTCAATGCGGACACGTAGGTGTCTGAAGTTAAAACAAAATTTGCTACGTATCAAAAAAAATCATTTTGAAGTTTTGGCAAATATTAGGGACGGACCGAAGGGCCAAAAGCGCCCAAAAACAGGCGATTTTTTATGCACTTTAGTTGCGTTGTGACGGTGGATGGTACATAAGGTTCAGTCTGGGCGAACTTAACAATGTTTTTACTTGGTTTTTGGTGGTAAAGGATATTATGACTTAGTGGTGCTTAGGGTGTCTTAAAGGCATGGCGAGAGACCCAATGCTAAACATGCCGATCGACTCAGAATCACGATCTGCTTTCATTAAGCGATGTCCGTTCGTCTGTCCATCTGTCGTCGTAATCCAAGTACAGGTCGCAATTATGAACGGATTTCGATGAAACTTGGTTTATTCTTCAAGTGGAGGCCTAGGACAAACCCTATGGAATTGGTCCACATCGATCCATACTTTGATATCATAACGATTTCAGAAACCTACAGCTCTAATAACTACGTACACGCAGAAAAAAAGTATGGTTGGGGTGAAAATTTTCGAAGAGGATCGTACTATTGTTAGGTATATGGTTGAAGCACTATTATGATCCTCACAACAATAGTATGATTCACACATAGCCATACTATGATTCCCACAGCCACAGTATGATTCACACTCAACCATACTATAATCTCCACAACCATACTATGATCCTCACAACAATAGTATTATTCACACTCAACCATACTATTAAATCCACAACCATATTATGATCCTCACAACCATAGTATGTTTCTCATACAACCATAGTATGATCCTCACAACCATAGTATGATTCACACGCAACCATACTATGATCCCCACAACCATAGTATGACTCACACTCAACCATGCTATGATCCTTAAAATTATTTATTAGGATTGGGTAATGTTGTTATTCAAAAATAGAGATTTTTTTCAAGTAAGTTATTTTAAATTGCATTACAAATAGTTCATAGCGAGATTTGGCTCCATGTTTTTATTAAACATTTCATTCAAGAAACAAAAATATATATTCCAATGGTCAAAAATACTTTTAGTTGCCAGCAGGGGTGAATACTACTTCACCATCCGTAGACACCAAGTAACGAATGTGATTAAACCATGATGAATGGCTATATACTTAAATGCAGGCAGATTTAAAATAAACGAGAACCAGTCGGTAGTACAGTATTTCACTAAACAAAGTAAACACAATAAAAATCCCTCGAACTACCTTCCGATTGATGTTGTTTTTTATAATGGAGAACAACCATGCCTGTATCGCGTGTATGTGTTTTTCTTTGGTATATCAAAAAAAACATACGCACACACAAAAATATTCGCAACCATACAGTATGATCAATCATGTTATTGTTAACGTAAATTTTAAACAACAATACTTTTGTTGCTACAACCATATTTTCATTTCATAATTTGGCAATAATACTATTGTTACATTTCAACAATATTAATATTGCCGCAATCATACTGTTGTTAAAATGAAATTCAAAAAACAATACTATGGTCGCGACGAACATGTTTTTATTGTAGAGAATATATTATTGTTGCGGTGACCATATAGTAACCATATCTTTTCTCTGCGTGTATGACATTCGATTTCGACCAAATTTCGGACAGAGCATTTCAAACGGCCTACACACATCTCTAGTGAAATTTGTCCATATCGGTCCAAGTTTTCGAACAGCTCCCACTTAAAGGTCCTTGCCGATTTGAGGTCATGCAGTTGTAGCAGCTACAAATGATACATCGCATGTTAAGAGCGAGACCATTAATGAATTGTGGTAAAACTGGACCACATAGGGCCATATTTTCATATAGCACCCTATACAAAGAAGGTCCTTTCCGATTTCAGAATCTACGGCTTAAAAAGCCACATATTACACCCGATTCCAACCAAATTATGAACAGAGCATAAGGATTGACCAACTTATGTCTTTGGTGAAATTGGACCATATCAGTTCATGTTTTTGAATCGGTGCCACACAAAGGTCCCTAGCGATTTGAGGTGCTGCCACAAAATCCACGCGATCATGCCCAAATTTTGCATGGTACGTTATGTGCGACCAATAATTAATTGTGCTGAAACTGGGCCACATTGGTCGGACTACATCTGTAAGGACCTCACAGATTTAAGAATCTGCAGCTTTAGAAGCCACATTTTACATGTGATTCCAAATTTTTTATGGAGGGTTAGGAGCGACCAACACTCATGTCCTGCAACATTGGACCATTCGAACAGCTCCCACACATAGCTCCCTTCGAATTTAAGTTCCTGTTAAGTTAAGCACAAGTTTCACCCCATCACGTTCAAATTTTGTATGCTAAGTTCTGAGCGACGAATAATAGCAGTGTGGTGAAGACGGCCACGCCCGAATTAAAATAGTTTTACTAGTTTTTTTTCTGTGTAGATTTGGTTAGGAAGGGCGGTGCAAGAATGCGCCGTCGCTTCGAGAGCCATTAGATCCATTTTAATATGTTATCCTTAGTAGCAAATGATCAACACAGTTTAAAATGTGAAAGAGTTGGTTCTTTTGTATTTCTTAATTCAAGCTTCTTTTTAGATTCCTTGGCTAACTCCTAAGCTTATGCCCGAGCTCACAGACTCTAGGCTGTTCTTCATTACCTGTTGTACTTTTAACTTAATTAAGGTGCATTTCCCCCTTAAAACTAGAATTTATCGTTTAGCCCTTAATGAGTGTCTTGAATAACTGAGGCCTTCCTTTTAAGATTTCTGGCCAAAACCGCCCTTTCCCAGTATCAGTGCAATTGCTAAGCCACATTCACATCCTGCTCTGAGCCCCAAAAGGAACTGATGTAAAAAATAAATTTTTAAATTAACTAGAAAAATCATTTCTAAACCACCGTCAGTCATGCCAGTGGAGATATAAAATCTTTAATCATCGCTCACTTTCTTTTCGATATTAGTTGGAAAACCAAAGCATTGTAATCGAAAATAACTTACTACAGAAATGTATTCTGGAGACTGAAAACTTTTCAAAGTTTTCCGTTTTCTTATTTTTTATTGGGCTGGCGGCAGAGGGATTTGAAGCTCTTAATATTTAAGCGTATTTACGGACCGTAGCATATGAATAAAAATCCTAAATATGAAATGCAGTTTTCTCCATTATTTTTCTTGGGCTGCTCGTGATGAATTTATAACTAAAATTGTTTTAAAGAATTCCTACACAAGTCGTTTCATGTTCAAAGCAGCAATAAAGTTAAGTTGGTGCTGTTGTTGTCGGCGGACTTAGTTTTGAGTTGGAAAAGTTTGGCTGAAAGACAGCCATCCGTCCAACCATTCATAGTTGCTTCGGCGGAGAAGCGAGAACAACATTGCGAGCAACAACAGGGGGCAGTAGTAACAGCAAAATTGTGGTTTGAAAACAATTTAAACTAAAACCGAAAACTTTTATTTTTAAATTACTTTTGAAGAAGCAGCGAAGAAAACACTGGCATGAATAAAATTAAATTGTAGTGTACAATAACAAAAACAAAGGCGGAAAGACAAAGTTCCATTTTTATTTACGAGCGCTGTTCAATAACACTATGCAATAAAAGTTCAGTCCTTCTCTGGATGATTTCTTTGGTAAAGGAACGACTCAATTCAATCAATTTCCAAAAGAACAGGATTCTGGTCGGTCTTTAGTTTTTTTTTATAAGCCGAGAAAGTTTTCATTTTGCATGCAATGCCTTATGGAATTAGTTAAAAAATTTAGATAACCTTAATTTGATCGAATTTTCATGATGAGATGTCTGAAATAAAATCGTATGAAGATTTTTTTTTTGTAGAACATTTAAACATCCTGTCTCTTAGTTTGGCATGTCCTTGCTATAAATTCAAACTTTAACGGCAGCTTAGAGTATTTATAAGTTCCACAAAAATGTAGCCTAGTTAATTTCAGTAGGAGTCACCAAAAACGACAAATCTGTATCTATTATTTTATCGTGTCATTTTGTGCCCTTTGTATCAGAAATTTTATAAATGTGGGTAAAAATTATAGTTTTTAATTTTAAATGTTTGACTAAAGTACTACTATTTGCATTTCACTATAAGTCGTTTAAATTTAAAACAGTATATCATCCTAAAAAAAGTAATCCTTTTCGTCCTTTTCTTCTGGTGAGGAATTTACTATACTCACCTTAGTCATTTATTTCCGGAAGATATCATCCACTCCCCCCAAAAAAAGTGTTGCACAGTGTAAGTAGGCGATTTAAACGTGAAAACACACTTATTGTACTCCAAACTAAATATTTTTTTTTATTTTGTGCAACGATTCATGGACTCCTTCAAAATACAGGCCTATCCAATTCAATCTAGCGTCTAGCAAAATAAAATGGACAAATAAAGTTCGGCCGGACCGAAGCTTATACCCCCTTGATCATGGTGTACATTATAATATAAAAAAAAATTTGTACAGGGCGTGGTTTCGCCGTTTTTCTATTAGGGCGTGTTTCTTTCAGTACCAACATCTTGTATGCCACCTAATGTCATCCTATCAGCTTTAGTTCACGAGATATAGCCTTTCATATTTCAGGGTTGTATGGGCGGATTCATGCCCCTTGTCCAATTATAACAATCATTAATTTCGTTCTGTTAGCAATCCATTTGTTAATAAATGCGATTTTTTTCCTCCAGAATGTGTTTTGATTCATGCCAACATCATGTGTTCCATATCAATATTTCTAATACTTGATGAGTCTTTTGAAGTTCAGGGTTGTGTGGGCGGTGCCACGCCCACTTGTCTAATTTAACCACAACATAGTTCATAATAATTTACTAATCATGGATTTTATTCTCTTTAAATTTTATAACGCACCATTTACTACTTGGCCATAAATGCGATTTTTAAGGGGGCGTGGCACCGGTCACTTTTACTCCAGGATGAGTTTTGATCCATGCCATGCATCCTATGAATGAATTATTCATGAGATATTGTGTTGTGATGTTCAAGGTTGTTAATCAAGTGCTTGTGACGTATTCATTATTTTCTCTTCACCGATCTGGTCTCTACGAACAATCCGAACCGTTTCAGTTAAATTACAGATATTTCTGCAATATCTTTAAGGTGCTGCAAACGGAATGGCAAATTGAATATATTTTCTATACTCTTATTATACACTACACTACAGATTTCGCAGAAAAGCCAACTAAAAACACGGTTTAGAAAGCATGGGCCGGGCCGTTCCAGTCTCTAAATTTACCCAGATTTAAAAAAAAATGTCATATACGTATTTTTTGGCTTCCGCAATTTTTCCAAATTGCAAAATAATTTTATTTCGAAATGAGAGAAATGAGTGAGAAAATTGTGTATTTGATATCGTCAAGTCCATATGAATAGGAAGCCGTTTTCGGGCCCCCAAAACACTTGTTTTTTCTTCGAATCACCAGCATATGTCTTCTGTTCAAAAAAAAAAAAAATCATCAAGATCGGACCACAATTGCAATCGGAAGT
This sequence comes from Hydrotaea diabolus, assembly GCA_963513945.1. Classification (NCBI taxonomy): domain Eukaryota; kingdom Metazoa; phylum Arthropoda; class Insecta; order Diptera; family Muscidae; genus Hydrotaea; species Hydrotaea diabolus. The sequence goes on along the minus strand of OY740716.1, from coordinate 13,174,607 downwards.
TTCATCTCAAGCTGCAAGTAGACAGCAGAGATGAAAGGAAGTTAAATTCACTCAGCTAATGAGTCTAATCGATCGGTAAACTTAAAGGTGGGGGTAGCTCAAATGTTTTTTTTTTTGTAGTTGCAAACAGAGCGGTGGAGGAAAAAAATCAGTGCTACCAATGCCAACTTTGGTTCGTAAAGATCCTTAAGATCACCCTTAAAATAATCGCAGGTCAACAAACGCGGCACCCACCTGGTTTTTCTGTTCAAATGTTTATCGTCAACTTAGTCAACAATGACCGCTGAGATGTCCACGATTTCACGAGTCGGCTGCTACATCAAAAGAGGAATCAATTTGGTCGAGTTGCGGTAGGTTAAGCTGAAGTCACCCTTAGCGCACGACGCAAAATTTGAATAGAATCGAATTTGATATGTGGATTTTATAGCGGGAGGGCCTTTGCAGACGTCCCCTGGTTAATTGAAAAATACATTCTCTTCTATAGAATTAAAGACATGCAGGCATTGTTCTGAACACACCCACCACCACTTTAAATTTGTATTCCTCTCGTATAGGACTTCCACTGCTCCCACTTCTGAAGACAGAGACGCAGCTATTGTATTTGCAGTGCATATCACTAAAATCTCTCGTCGCATTCGTTTTGAATTTTCAGATCTAATTGCATTTAGTTGCTTCAAATCTAATTTAGAGTTTTTTTCGCATATCTATTTGTGTTTTGACGAACAATATTCCTTTGTCGGAGGAAGGACTAGCCAGAAAATAAAAAAAAAAAACAGGGAATGCTTTTAAAACTAAATACAATTTTGGCATCTGAATGCTTTTTGCATGTCTTTGTCTACACATTCGTAATTGTCAAAAATTGCAGCGTTTTCGGTTAGCTATGGATTGACAGCAATAGACGATAAATAAAATAAAGTCTTAAAATACGAGGCTTAGCAGGAATGTTTACTTGTATTATTGCAAAAATATCGCATGAAGGATATATTCTCTTTACTCAATTGAGTGAGTGAGGTGTGCTCGATAATTCTTATACTCGCTAACCGGGACCGACTGTTTCACGCTGACTGCGAAAGGCTTATGGACGTTTTTACATTTCTTTGAGAAAAATCTTTGGCTGATAAAGTCGCCGACATTTAGAAGATCAAAACGCGCCAAACTGTTGAACCGAGCCTGTGTTAACTGGCATGATAGTCGTGCACACTTGAATCGCACTGCAACTATCTAAAGGTGCAAAATAGCTGGGTGTAACCTCGACCGTTAAACTTTCCTGAAAGTGAAATGTGAGGAAACGAGGGATGAAGAATTTTAGGTCTTTTAAAATTGTAGAAGTATGGGGTATTTTACCAAGGATGGGGCGGGCATTCTACCAAGGATGGGGCATTCTACCAAGGATAAGGCATTCTACCAATGATGGGGCATTCTGCCAAGGATAAGGCATTCTACCAATGATGGGGCATTCTGCCAAGGATGGGGCATTCTACCGAGGATGGGTCATTCTTCCAAGGATAAGTTATTCTACCAAGGATGGGGTATTCTACCAAGAATAATGCATTCTACTAATGATGGGGCATTCTGCCAAGGATGGGGCATTCTACCGAGGATGGGGCATTCTTCCAAGGATGGGGCATTTTACCAAGAATGTTAACTGCAATTATTAGACTTATATTCACTGCTATGGTGGACTGCAGTTAAAAGAAAGACTAATCTTACCTAGATCCACAGCCTGGCAAGTGCTGGTATTACAGGGGCATTGAGAACCTCACAACAGGAGTTATCAAAATTTTGTAGCAAGGGCCCTACGTTTGGGGGAAACTAAACTGGTACGTTGAAGCGCAGCACGCACATATCGTACACGGTGCAATTTTGAGATTAGAGCCGATAGGGCGGATAGGCTTGGCGAAGAGTCAGACTATCTGTCACCGAGAAGGATACGAAGGAAAACCTTCAGAACGGAAACTTCAACAAGAGAAGATTGGGCCTCAGACGCTGTTGTATACGAGAGGGACACGAAAAAAAAAACCTTTAAAACGGAAATTTCAACAACAGAAGATTGGGCCTCAGACGCTGTTGTATACGAGAACTAAATTTCCACCTTCACGGATGGTTCGAAAATAGATAGTCAGGATATTAGAAGTTTATTGAGTATTCCTCGACCTGGAAATATATCGGCAACTACTGGACAAAGACACGTACACTACCTTCGTCGAACCTAAAGATGATTAAATCGGGTGATCTTGCATTCAAGAAAGGACAATGGAATTGTTAACAATGCTGTGCCTAAAAGTTGCCTTAATGAAAAGGATGAGTCAGTGAAACACTTGCTATGCGCATATACGAGTCGTCAAGAATACCGACTTGCCAGTCTAGGCATATATTCTTCAAAGACCTGGCCGATCTTTTTATTGCGTATCTCAAATCACTTTTAAAAATTCTACAAATGTCAGGATGGTTTCAAATTCCGCAGTGGGTTTAAAGGTCTTTAAGTAAAATCGCTATTTTTTTCTTTAAGTTAACCTAAGCTATGCAATGACATTTTTTTTGTGATAGGGAGAAAACTCATAACGAAGATTTTAAGTCGCTGGTATTTTTAGCACCAATCAAGCCAAAATGGATTTAAAATCTTGCCAGTACTTGCTCGGGTTATAATGTTTCTCTATTTCATGACAGACAAAGTGAAGTGGACTCACCAAGTACGGCCAACGGCTCATGCACGAATTTTATTTGATTTTTAATGACTGAATTTTAAATGACCCACCATTAGTACATTGAATGAGTTCAAACAAAATTAATATTAATTAAAATCTCCAGGCGAAGATACGACTGTATTTTACATTCTGTATATCCAAAATTTTCCTCAGCGCTCTGAAATATAATCCTGGGGCAACAAGTTTCCGCTTGCATTTTGCTGTCAGTGGAGCTTCGCTTGGTCCGAGGTGGAGAACTGTAGAAACCCTAGTTGCCTTCAATGAAAGACTAATGAGGTTTAATTTGAAATTTTTTTTATAAAATATGGAGTAAGGCAGTCTTACAAAAGTTCAGATAGATGTAGTTATTGTCTTGAAGATCAGAAGTGGAATATATTTATTTGCCGCCACAAACGTATGCTTTTATAAACGAATAGTTTATACAACGCCGCTGTATAATTGCTTAAATGTCTGCTATCATTTGGGTTTTTTTCATGGCGTAGAAAAATTTTAAATGGCCACAAAATTCATTTTTGGGCTATTCTAAAATTTTTCCTGTTCTGCAACGAATTAATCGATTTGTACGAAATTTGGGTAAAATAAGAATTAAAGAGAATACTACGATCTGTGTTGTAGTCAAATCTTAATTAATACAGTTTTCTTTTAATCATTTTTATTTAATTACATTTATAGAAATAATTTTTTTTTTAATGTTTTTTATGACTTGAACAGTTTTTATTCTGGTTCAAGACCTTTTTGTTGTTGTTTTTTCAGAATCATTTTTTTAAAAAAGCAAATGTTCTCGTCTGTCAATATGGTAGGAGTTGTTCCAGTGTGTCGTCTGTGTACTCACTAATTGACTTAATAATTCGCATATGCAATATCAAGCACTGGTTCGAAATATAGATCGTTTAATAAGTAGAGACCTTGGCGGCAGCACACATATATGTGACAGCGCATAGAGAAAGGGACCTAAGGGTAAACAAATCAATTTTCATTATGTGGTCAACATCTGAGCATCGAATGAGACCGATCCCATGCCCCAAAAGTGTTCCCTCCCAGAGATATGCGCGTTTTATGAAAGTGAAGTCGACGATTCTAAACGCAAATAGAAAGGGCCCTAGTCTTTAAAATGGCTCTCCTGAAGAAAACTGGTTTTCAACCTTAGGTCCCTTTCTTTTTGCGCATCACATATGCTACGGATGAGCCGTCCTACACCAATGGCGAAACGTGCGTTTACCAGACGGTGTTGTGTTTGCTTTAACTTCCCTGACTTACTTGTTCTTTCCCATACGACAAAGAACAACAAACCAGACCTAATAAGCTTGCCGAGTTATTCACTCGTTTTAAAAATAAAAATTGTTAAAGATATGGACAAAACACAGGCGTAGCAGATTTAAAAAAGTAGTAAAACATTCTATTTTTTTGTTAAATTAAGATTTGACTACATAATATCGATAGTAGTTTTCTTTTTCATATCACTGAAATTACGTACGAATAAATCAATTCACTACAGAACAGCAAGATTTTTAGTAAAGCTCAAAATTGAATTCATTGGGTATTTTTAAGTTTTTAAAAATGTCTCTTACGGAGTATTTACGAAAAGACACTAACGTACAAAAGGCTACATAAAATACAAAACTGATCGCAACAGTAATCTGATCAATTGTTTACAGCGCCATCTAGTTGTCAAGATATCCATGGTAGGTTCATTATAAACTGTTTTCGTCCTTTAGAGCCTGCATTGAAACAGTGGGTTTCGCACAGGGAGTGTTAGAAATATAGTGGACTTGTGTCCACTATATTTCACCAGTTTGAGAAAATTTCTCTGTTTGTGATTAAATTGACAAAAAAAAATTGCAATGGACCCACTATGGGTCGGCGAGTAGATATATCGTGTGCCAAATTTTCAAGAAAAGACACCGGCACAAGTCATTTTAACCTAAGGGCATGTTGAGTACAATAAAGTCAAAAAAAAATTCGACTGATTGCACATCAAATTTAGTTTTTGAGAACGCCTAGTCCCTCCTCTGACAATTCTCTACAAATTCTGTTCTTATCAGTGTTCAGTAGTTTCAGATATACCGCAAGACCTTGGAACTAGGAATGTGTTTTTTTTAATTTTATTCTCTCTAATGTGCAATTTTCTTCAATTATTAAAGCGCGTATTGACGAAGAATGTTGCTCACTTAATTATATTTGCATTGATTAACAGTGGGTGTGTGTGTGTTTGAGTTTTCATTTTCCTAGGGGGTAAATATATGCGTACAATGCCGCATGATGTCAGCATTTTAAATCTTCTACGAAGAAGGTTTATTGCACCGTCCCCACCCCTAAAACACCACCCCGTGTTTGCCAATGTTGTATTCCTGGCCAAACGGGAAATGCTACAAATGTCTATCGCCTGTTTTTAGCCACCTTAATTTGACTTATATTTTGTCGCTCTCTGCCTCTACCTCTTTATAAAAGTCCATCTAATCCTTGGCACACAGGAAAAATCTACAAGATATTTATGGGTGTTTTTTATTCCACTGTAAGTAGGGAAGAGTGATTACAGAAACTCCGCAGCCACCACCACCACTGACAATCACTCCACCCACCGCATATCCTGGCAGAGACTTTCTGTGTGTGGGCCAATGCGTGTGTTTTCCAATGTCCTGTTGACAACTTACACTTTGGGGAATTTGTAAATAATTTGCTATTAATTAACATACTTTCCCCTTCCTTATCCATTTTTAAGTTAAATGAGTATTGACTAACCCACAGGGGGCGAGTGCGAGGGTGAGGTGGGTGAAGGAAGATGTTCTCCGAAAACATTACCATCAAATTGTTATTACCTCATTTATCAGTGGGAGCAGGCAGGCAGGCAGGCTGGCTGACTGACTGACTGCCGGGCAGCAGTGTCTAAGGATTTACTTCATTTCAAATAAATAAAGTGCAAACAAATGCCGAAGAAGGACACATAATATCCCTTACTCGAAGTGAATTATAAACAACCCCAAGGGGGCGAGTAGTTTCTCCAGTGTGTCCGAAGAATTTCGGCTTTTTAACGAAGGTGTGTGTCGTTCTTTCTTACTGTGCACTATTTGAATACATTTTACGATAACAGTTGGCCCGCCAATGCCTATAATGATGACGGTGATGTTTAAAAGACTTATGCGCTTTTATGTTTATTCGGGCTAATTACAATTTGTCGCAAGATTTACGAGCTGGACAAACAAAACTGCAGTACGTTCGATCCAATCGCCGTTTTACTGTTTATTGGGAGAAATAACAAACTAGCAAAAACTCATTACATTTTGCATTTCCAGGTAATGACTTCACATTACGCTCTGCATTATTTAAAAACAAAAAATAAGTACTGGCTCAGAATACACCCAAAAGTTACTTGCCAGTATGTGTTCGGTGTTCAGTTCTCTCTCATTTTACTCTCTGTCACGCTGGCCACATCGTAAATTTAAAATTATCTTTAAGAGGGCTGCTAAGAGTAAATCAACAAAAAACTATCATCTGGTATGGCCGGCGGTAACGCAGAGGCTAGTGTCTGCGGGTACTAACCGAAGTGTTCCATGTTAAAATTTCCGCAGGAGTGTATTTTTTTTTATTTATTTCAAGTTTCGTTGACTTGAACAGTTTTAATTCTGGTTCGAAATCTTTTTGTTGTTTCTTTTTCAGAATCAAATAAAAAAATTGGTGAAATGTATTGGCTACGGTTGCCAGGCAGACTGTGCAGCTATTTCCAAACCCATCAAGGTTTTTCTTCAGCAGTCTTGGGCAACGATTACTTCGGCTACAATTCAAATGATTTATACGGGAGTCTCATTATGGTTAATGAGAATTACCTTTTGCGTAAAGTTTTCGAACTGTGCGAAGAGCAATCTTCATAGCGCCATATCATTTCCACCAATTCCGTTTCGTATGAGTGTGTGTGTTGTACATGTAGTCATACATGCGTCGCACATTAGGGCGTAGCAATCCTTATTAAATATGATTTTGTTTTGTTTACATTTATTCGGTCTTTAATCATTATTATGACTTGAACAGTTTTGATCCTGTTTCGAGACCTCTTTGTTGTTTCTTTTTCAGAATCAACTAATAAATTGGTAAAATGTAACTGGTAATGTAATAAAAAGAAATGACAATAATTTCCTAATTTGTTTTATTCAAAATCAACATCGACCCTTAAAATTTAAAATTTAATTTAAATTTAAAAATTTTAAAATTTAAAGTTATTTTCCAGACTGAAAAATTTTGTTTAACTTTTGATAAATTCAAAAATATCTTTAATTTTTTTTCCTATTAAGCAGAATTTGTACAGCCCTGACTTGGCACCCAATGGCTTTTTTTTATTCCCCACTTCAAGAGAAAAATGCGTGATCAACGATTTTCGTCGCCAGAAGATGCTGTGAAGCGTTCAAAAACCATGTTTTGGAGGTGTTTCAATCAGAGTAAAAAAAAAAAGTCCTTCGACAATGGGTTTAAGCGCATGCAAAAGTGGATAAATCATGCTGGAGAATACTTTGAAAAACAGTCAAACCACTTTTGATGATAAACATTCGCATTTTCAGTATTAGGCCAGAAATATATACCCTTGGGCTGCGACAAACATCGATGTTTTCCAAAAACATCGATTACTTTTAATATCGATGTTTTAGTGCCGATGTTTTACCGACATCGATGTATTGTATCGAAGTATTTCTGTCTGACAGTGATTGTGGCCAGTGCTGTAAAATTTGTATAAGTATGGTGCAACCAAAATGTTGACGCCATACTAAAGATAATAAAGCACACTGAATAATTAAAAAGAAACAACTAGTAAAAATAAATGTATGAAATACATTTCGCAAAATGTATTAAATCTAAGTTTTTCAATTTTAAAACCTAAAAAAGTGAAAATCGGCACAATTACAACAACACTTGCAAATATGTAAAAAGGAAATAAAAACAAAAAGAAATAGCTGTCGGGCCTAAAATGCTGAAAATACAAAAAGAAGCCAACTTCAGGCTAATTTCTAAAATATACCCAATAGCCCAATTTGAAATGTTAATAGCGCAAAATAATCCTTATGTCCTAGGCTACACTTGCCCTTCTTACAGAACTCAAAAATATTTACTAGATCAAAAGTTAAAGAATTTTGGCCGATGGAAATCATCCACTGTGGGCCGGTCGGAGACATAGGAATAAAAGTAATAAGACGCTGATAGACGCTGATTGCTAGATATGATGACCGGTTAATCCAGATTTTAACGGGGTACAGGGAAGACTTTTTGTTTAGCCAAAATTACCTTATTGACGCAAACACAATTCGCAAGTGTTCAACCAAGCATCGCCTGCATCTGCAAAAAATGAATGTCTGGGGCAGTTCATTGCAATTGATGAGAAAGACACTTTAGCCGTCATTGGAACTCTGTAAAGAGCGATGTTATCCCATTTGCTGTGCTTAGAATCGACAACGTTTGTCTTGACAGTCTATGATTTGCTTGTTTCGGGCTAAGTCAAGTTCGCAGTTTTTGCAAACAAGCAATCCGTTTTGGTCTAGCTCAAAGACTTTTCTTCAGTAAAAAGACTCTTTATTTTTAAAGAATGACTATTTGCATAGGCCTCTCTTTTAGGCCTTCTTAAGATGCTATTCCCTTTTATGTGTTGTATAGGAGACCCTTTATGGAAGTCCTTTTTTATATGGCTTCTGTGGAGGACTTATTCTACACGCCTTTTGTTAGAAGACCTTTTTTTATTCTTTTATAGGTCATCTGTAAAAGGACTATTGTTTAAAGCCTTCTATTGAAGACTTTTTTTAATTGGCCTTTTGTAAAAGGACTTTTTTAAGTTCATCGATAGAAGGACTTTTTCATAGGGTTTTTATAAAAGCTTTTTTTTATAGGCAAACCATAGAAGTCTTCTTTCAGTGAGTTTCTTTTATTTAAAGGCCTTCTATAAAAAGAAATTTTATTTATAGGTCTTCTGTAGATGGACTTCTTATTTAGGTCTGTTTTATAGGCCTTCCGGTGAACTTCACTTAAAGGATCTCCTCTTAAAAAGATCATCTGTAGAAGAACATTTTCTATAAATCGTATGCAGACTGTTGACAGCACAGATTGTAGATTTCTTTTACACAGTGTTCTGCTTGTGAAGCCATCAACAATCTAGAGACTTTTTATGCATTTTTTGTATTGCGTACCACTGTAAGGCAAAGGACAGGGTTCAGGGACAGACGGACACAACGAAGGACAGCCCGAATTGATGTACAACATATCGACGGCTGCTGCTTGAACTCATTAATTTTCAGTTAATTAAATGTTAATTAGTGTTATTGAGCCGCCCATGCCGTTTTTATGTCCTTAATTTATTTATATTAATAATCTCGCATGGCAAACAACGAAGTGTAACTTAAAAAAAACCCATAAAAATATGAAACAAACAGAAAACTCCAATGTGTGATGCATCTGTGGTAGCACAATAAAATGTCTTAAGTAGACTTAAGTGTGAAACAGTTTTTAGATGGATAGACACACTTTCTGTTACCATCATCAACATTCCACTGTACTGATGCTTAAATGGTAAGATATAAGAGCAGTCAAACTAACGATAGTCAACTCATTCTTTGGCTTTCTTCAAAGCTACTATCGGATAATTTGTTAAAGATAAAATGAATAATAATACAAAATCCATCTTTTAGAAGTAAAACAGTAAACAATAAATAAAGACGTTTCATAACTTAAAATGTAATTTAAGAAGTAAAGTATAGATAAGAAGTTGAAAAAGCTTAAGTCGGGAGGGCCGACTATGAGATACCCTGTATCACTCTGTCGTTTAGAAGAATCTGTGCCTCTTTTAAGTGTAACTTTGGGCTAAATATGTGACATTGAAAGCGGAACATAGTAGGTTTGGGAAATATATAATAACAAAGTTCCATCTGGTTCAACTTCACTGCACGCAGAGAAAAAACATGGTTACTACATGGTCACGGCAATAATAGTATGTTCTCCGCAATAAAAGTATGTTCGTCGCAACCATAGCATTGTTTACTGAATTTATTTTTGACAATAGTATAATTGCTGCAATATTAATATTGTTGAAATGTAACAATAGTAGTATTGCCAAATTTAATAATGAAAATATGGTTATAGCAACAATATAAATATGGTTGGTGCGACAAAAGTATTGTGTTTTGCGTTTTATGTTAACCGTAATATGATTACGGTAATAATACTGTATGATTGTAATTTTTCTTTATTTTAATATGCTTTTAAGAACAAATGTTATTGCTACGGATCTAATGCAATAATAGTACTTTTTTATCGAAATTAAATTTTTTTAAACAAGCTGCTTTGGCTTTGTTTTAGGGAAATATTTTTTTATAAAAACGCTTACGTTTATTTAAACTTATTTTTTTCTGTTGTAAGTGAATAGTTGACCTTTAGTGTTTTTAAAAAAATATTTTTTCGGCTTGAGGTCATTTGTTTAAACTCGTTGTTCTATGTGTTGTGTAATTTTTATTTATCCCAATATTTCGATTGACTTTGTCAAACATCTTCAGGGGTTGTCAATTAACAAAACAATGTCGTCCGTCTGATTATCGCTGTCAACATTTTTTCTGCTGTGAGATAAATCACTCCCTATTATTATGAATTAAATGTATTTTTGAATAATTTTTATAATTCAAAATTATTGTTGACAACTTAACCAAATTCTAATAAATAATATTGGTGTACTATAGTTGTAGGGATTATAAGATGGTTGCGTGTGAATCATAGTATGGCTGTGAGGATCATACTATGGTTGTGGGGATCATACTATGGTTGTGAGGATCATACTATGGTTGTATATGAAACATACTATGGTTGTGAGGATCATACTATGGTTGTGAGGGCCATACTATGGTTGTATATGAAACATACTATGGTTGTGAGGATCATACTATGGGTGTGGAGATCATAGTATGATTGAGTGTGAATCATACTATGGTTGTGGGAATCATAGTATGGTTATGTGTGAATCATACTATTGTTGTGAGGATCATAGTATGGTTGTATTTGAATCATACTATTGTTGTGAGGATCATAATATTGTTGTACCACAACCATATACCCAACAATAGTATTATCCTCTTCGAATATTGTCACCACAAACATAATTTTTTCTGCGTGTTGTGACAACGAATCTGCTCTCTCTGTGTGTATATGTACACTATGGCGGTGGATACTATTAATATAGAGATTAACGAAGTCAGTTAATATTTCATGTCTCCAATTTCACACATATGATGTTTTAATGTATTAGCACAAACAGATATATTCGTATATACACCGACATTTGTGGTCGTTCAATTATTTTATGTTATTAATAAGAGCTCCGATTCGATCGATTCTTTCGATAGTGTCGGCCAGTGTGTGTAGCACATTGTTTCGTTAAATACACACGATAAATAACTTATAATTGCACAGTGTTTGAAAACAAATGCTCGTATGTGATTTATGTGTGCGATGGGGAATTAATGTAAATAACTTGAATATATGTAACGGGTGGCCCGAATAAGACCAGCTGATGTGAAACACAAATAACCTTTTTATTTTTTAACATAATTTATTTTTTTCTTTTTGCAGATTATAACTGAACTCTTGGAAATTTAAAATGAATACGTACAGTCCACAACAACGCATTAAAAGTATCGATTTTTATTATTCTTCTCAACAATCAATTGTTCTGACGCAGCGTAATTATCGCCGTTTTTTTTAAAGTAAGATCACCGCCCACATCTTCCATGATTACAAGTTTATTTCGCCGTTTTGAAGAACTGGGTTCAGTTGCCGACCGTCCAGGAAGAGGTGCTCATCGAAATATTCGTACTGAAGAGAACGTGGAAGCTGTGCAGCAGCTTGGCGCTAAAAAGAGCCAATGCCTGTATCGAGCAAAATGGTGGTCATTTGTCTGACGTCATATTTCACACATAGTCACTTTAAATATCCATAAAATGTATTTAACGTATAAAAATAAATCATTTAAAAAACCGTTATTACAAGAGTTACACTTGATTAACATCACTAGGTCTCATTTGGGCCACCCTGTATATGGAAAATAAAATAAAAAGCTCCTATATATATGTTGCAAATTTAATTGAAGTATGTGCGCCCACAAGTATGCAGTGGTATTGACCAAACCAATCCTGTATCAATAAGTGGCAAACATGCAAGGCCATAACTTGAAGCACTTCCGTCCCCTCCAAAGGCTTTGATGGTTGGCATTTGCCCAATACAACCACTGACTTTGTGGTATTTATTGAAAACTGGTCGGATTTCCGGTAATGAATTCGAAATTCGATTGCAATGGAGTCGAAAGGGCCACAACCAACGTTGTAATGTCATACAATGATATATCTGTGAGGCGGCAGAAGTCAAAGTGTGCTATTAAATATTCGGATTGCATTGCCACATTATGTATTTTGATTACTTTCTGTTAGCTGATGTTTAATGACAGGAGAAATTATGGATTATTACGGAGGGGGTAGACTGAACACTTTATTTAGTTTTTTGGTCATTTGCGAGAAACGTATCTACTTCGTTGATATCTTACACTCGGGTCATAAGGTTAACTTTTTGATGAAGTGGCAACCGCTGAAATTAAGCCATATTTTAATATGTGACGCGTAAAATAGAAAGGGGTCTAAGGGTAAAAACCAGTTTTGTTCAGGAGAGCCATTTTAAAGATTTAAATACCCGTATCTTTGGTGCACCCAAAGGGTAAAAAATCAATTTTCAGTTTTTTTTGATGCGGACAACATCTGAGCATCGATTGAGACCGACCCCATGCCCCAAAAGTGTTCCCTCCCAGAGATATGGGCGTTTTATGAAAGTGATGGTACACCAAAGATACACGTATTTAAATCTTTAAAATGGCTCTCCTGAACAAAACTGGTTTTTACCGTTAGGTCCCTTTCTATTTTGTGCGTCACGTGTACAGATTCGCCCCAAATTCGGCGGGAAAACTTTTTCGGAAAAGAATTGATCGTTGACGATCAATCTCTTGTTATTCGCGTCTAACGCTCTTGTAATACATGTAGAAAACAGTATGGTTGGGATAACAATATTCGAAGACCATCATGCTATTGTTGGGAAAATGTTTGTGGTACAACAATATTATAATCCTCACAACAAAAGTATGATTCAAGTACAACCATACTATGATCCTCACAACCGTACTATGATCCTCACAACCATAGTCTGATTTATACGCAACCAACCTAAGTATGGTCCACAAAATTATTTATTAGAATTGGGTTAAATTGTCAACAATAGATTTGAATTATAAAAAATAGTTTAAAAATACATTAAATTCAAAATAATACGAGTGATTTATTTAGTAAAAATCTGTTTAAAAAACGTAAGCGTTTTTATTAAAAATATTTCAGTTAAACAAAGCCAAAGCAGTTTGAAAAATTTAAATTTCCCTATAAAAAGTACTATTGTTGCATTAGATCCGTTAAAATAACATTGTTCTAATAAGCATATTCAAACGATAAAAAAAATACAACCATACCGTGTAATTGCCGTAAACATATTATTGTTAACAGAAAACCCAAAAAACAGTACTTATGTTGCACCAACCATATTTACATTGTTGCTACAACCATAGTTTCACTTTTCAATTTGGCAATAATACTAGTATTACATTTTAACAATACTAATATTGCGGCAATCATACTATTGTCAAAATTAAATTCAGAAATCAATACTATGGTTGCGACGAACATACTTTTATTGCGAAGAACATATTATTATTGCCGTAACCATATTTTTCTCTGCGTGTAAGTTGTGGCTTTGAGAGCTGCAGGTTCTGAAATCGAAACGATCTTTGTATGAAAGCAATGCAAAAATGGCGACCTATATAGTCCAGTATCACCATGAGGTGGTCGCTCAAGAAAGACAGATGTTTTCATGGGTCAGGACAAGTGCTTGGAGGCCACTTGAAAACATTAACCGATTACGAGGGCGGTTCGGAAAGTTCTTAGCCCATCAATAAAAGAGAATAGTTAGTTTTTCAAAATATTTTTATTTTTCAATATAATCTCCTGAAACTTCAATACACTTAGTCCAACGCTTATCTAGCAATTATATTCCTTGATTAAAATAGTTTTCCTCAAGGTCTTCAAAATAGTGGTTTACAACTGTAATTGCATCTTCATTTGAGGTAAAACGCTTGCCAGCAAGGAATTTTTTTAGATTTGGGAACAGGTAAAAGTCACTGGGAGCTAAATCAGGAGAATAAGGTGGGTGGTCAAGCAACTCGTACTTTATTTCGTTGATTTTAGCCATTGTTAAAACACTCTTGTGCGCTGGTGCGTTGTCTTGATGAAAAGGTATTTTTTTGTGTTGTAAGCCAGGACGTTTTTCTCGAATTTGTATATTTAATTGATCTAAAAGGTTGCAACAGTACTCTGAATTTATTGTTTTACCCTTTTGCAGATATTCAATCAATAAAATACCTTTGAAGTCCCAAAAAACCGTTGCCATAACCTTACCAGCCGATTGAATTGTTTTTGCCTTCTTTGGGGCACTTCCTCCAGCTTCAGTCCATTGTTTGGATTGTTCTTTTGCCTCTGGAGTATAGTGGTGGATCCATGTCTCATCAACAGTTATAAAACGATCGTATTTCGCTGAAAACGATCCAAACAAGCTTGAGAAATGTTCATTCTTATGCGTTTTTGGTCGACTGGTAACAAGTCCGGCACCCATCTTGCAGAAAGCTTTTTCATCTGTAGTTCTTCATGCAAAATTAAATGGACTCGATCATTTGAGATGCCCATGATATTAGCTATTTCACGCACTTTTATTCGTCGATCATTTAATACCATATCATGCACTTTGGCTACAATTTCTGTTGTTGTTGCTGTTTTTGGACGTCCACTTCAATGCTTGTACGACCCATTTAAATTCAGCAACTCAATTTTTTACTGTTGCATATGAAGGAGCACTTTCACCTAACACATTCACCATATCATTCACGATCCCCCGACAGCCGGTTCTATGCACCGGATCGACCCGAAGGAGAAATTCTTCGGCCAAGGGCTGTCACACCGGCACTTTGTGCCGCTACAACAACAACAACCATATCATTATGAATTTCTTGTCCCGATAAACCTTTTTTGTGTAAATATTTAATGACACCAAGCATTTCTAATTTTTCCATTGTAAAAAAATCGCGGATACGTCTTTTGTGAACACCTGTTTCTATATGAAGGAGTTGCCAGAAACAAAATTAAACATGTGTTCATAGCAGAGATGGAAGTTTCCAAAACACTGAACTTTTTTCTGTTTATACCGCGCTTTTTGTGCTAGGCTAAGAAGTTTCTGAACCGCCCTCGTAGTACCGCATTAAATAGGGGTCGGCCTTGGCCGAAACCACAACATGGTACAGAGTTTCATCCAGATTGTTTTATAATTTCATTGCAGAAATAGATGGAAACACGGACGGAAGTGTCTAAATCGAGTCAGTCAAAGATAAATACGTCAACCGAACAGCGATAGAACGGAACCCATATGTACGACTGTGTATGTGAAACTGCTAAAGAAGTAACAAATGCTGCCCATAACGCAGCGCTGCTGGGCGTAACAATGAGACCAGCATGGAAATGATACCGATAGCGAATTGGCGAGTGCGAAGAAAATGCATAGTATTGGAGTATAAATGAAGCCTGAAAAATCTATCAAAAAGAAAAACGTCAGCTTGAGGACCACCACTAAGGTCTGACCTCGTGTAAAAGTCGAACCAGAGAAATAGTGTGAGAACAGAAAACTCCCTCAGCTCTCATACCAAAAATTTTAAATTCACAATGCGGTGTGATGAGAAACAAATAAAAACTACGTTAAGTTGGAGCAGTTCGAACGTTATATATCCTCCACCGTCCCTACGCTAGTGTAGCGCAAGACAATTGCCCGTTTTTGGGCTCTTTCTGTCCGTGCTTCTGTCCCTTATCTCAGCCAAAATTACTCTATAGCTGAATTGTTAGCAAAATTTGATTTAATTTAAGTACCCATATTTTCATATCGACCATAAAAGTCCAGCAACAATGCCCTTTTCTGAGATATTTTGTGTATGCCAACTAGCAGTATAGTAGTATTTTTGTTAAGCAGGTACACGAAAAACAATTACTTTAAATAAAGGTACCTTTAGTACCTTTAGGAGAAACTTTGTTCACCCTGGGCCGATTTTGCCCATGTACAAACAATCCTCAACAGCAAAACTCAAAAGGCTGAATTCCAAGTATTATCGCATCCTCCTTCACTTGGTACCTCCTGCGGATTCTAGATCTTTCCTGGCTGCGCTTTGTGCGGCAGTTAAATCAGCAACACTATCTCGAAATACCAGGAACCTAAAAGTATGCTTTTAAATCTTTAGGCAATAGCATACTTTTAGGATATTTATATATAATATGTAAATAACAGAAAATTCTGATATGTATTGCTTTTTGCTGCATATGGTAAAGTTTAATAAAATTATTGAACAGTACTTGGGCACCATCTTTGAAGTATGCAACCAATTTCAGACCCAGCAACATCCCGAAAGTATGCAATCCCCAAGTCCCCAAAGTATGCAGTTATAACAAGAGAAGCACATGCAAAACAAATACTGGCACATAGAACCATCTCTGCAAGCGTCGATATAATTCAATCAACCAGAAGCTTACCGGAGACAAAACCCATTGCCATTCTCTAGTCTAATGGAGAAGAAGAATCGTAATTAGCTTTCCATTGGCTATAAGAAATTATGAGACTTTGACATACTTTCACTACTCCCATGGTGGTGGTAGTTATTACTCCAACATATATGCGGCGTGTCTGCTCAACGCCAAAATTCCGAATACAAAAACTAAATAATGGGGAATGGCGGACGGACTGACTCACTGGGCGGATAGACAAACAAGGGCTATGCTGTGGCGCAGTGACGTACAGAGAAATAAAAGCATTTTAACGCCATACCACGACGAAAAGGAAAATTTAATAAACGCGCGACTGAATAGGTCTTTTAAGCACTTTCTATTGCCTTTTCTGCATTTGTGTTTACTTCTGGTGCTCTGAAATGTTATAAGTAGACATGAAATGAATCGTAGAGGGTTGCCTTTAAAGTACGGTAGAAATTATGACAGGTCTTCAGATGGGTACACATTTTTTCAAATTGTCACTCCCCTCTACCATTATGAAATCAATCATCAGTCACATTAAGCCGGATTGTATAAATGTTGTGTACTGATACATGTTCTTCTATCGAAAATTCAAGTACGAAACTGCCCAGCTAGGTTTTCCTGAAGTGTCTTTTAATAATTCACTGAGAAAGTTGCATTGATTGACATTTAACGTGAATTTAATAATCTCACAATTAATCTCACCTAAGGGTAAAAAAATCAATTTTCATTTTTTGGCCAACATCTGAGCATCGAATGAGACCGATCCCATGCCCCAAAAGTGTTCCCTCCCAGAGATATGCGCGTTTTATGAAAGTGACGTCGACGATTCTAAGCGCAAATAGAAAGGGACCTAATCTTTAAAATGGCTCTCCTGAACATCTGCTAAAAAATAATTTACACATAGACAGGCAATGGTCTTCAATAAAAAATGAATTTAAAACGTTTCATCAAACGAAAAGAAAAAACTGCACAGGTAGTATCAGCAAAAAATGCAACATAAAAATTAGGCTTTGGCACTGTTCTAGAGCTGGGTCGTCTTGAAGAGAGGGATTTGTGATTTGTATATGACGGCATCATAGCAGTTGTCGGCACAAAGGGACCAACCAATAAAGTGACTCCAGAGCAGCGGTTAGCACAAAGAAAACAACCCCTGGAAATCGAATAAAGTTTAAATGAATAATAAAAGTAAAAGAGAGCAGTCTCTCAAGTAAATAATTTGGCTCTAGAGCAACGGTTGGCACGAAGAGAACAGTATATGTGACAGCGCATAGAGAAAGGGACCTAAGGGTAAACAAATCAATTTTCATTTTTTTCTTTTCTTGATGTGGACAACATCTGAGCATCGAATGAGACCGATCCCATGCCCCAAAAGTGTTCCCTCCCAGAGATATGCGCGTTTTATGAAAGTGAAGTCGACGATTCTAAGCGCAAATAAAAAGAGACCTAATCTTTAAAATGGCTCTCCTGGACAAAACTGGGTTTGACCCTTAGGTCCCTTTTTTATTTTGCGCGTCACATATGACTACTGCCTTGGCCAACGAAATTAGCATCATTGTGCTGCTCGATGACAGTGGTTGACATAAAGAGAGTAGTAGAGGGTAAATGTCACATAGCAGTGGTCGGCACAAAGAAAAGTAAATAAATTCGCTTCAGAGAAGAGGTTGGCACGGAGAGAGCCGCCAAAGAAATTGAAAGCTTTGGCACTGTTATCTAAGGTGTACTCGTATTTGGAATAAAGAATAAAGTGCGAGTTTGGGGATCACTACGCCACAGCAGTGATCGGTATAAAGAGTAAAGCCTATGGCTTAAATAAAATAATTTTAGAGCAGTGGTCGGCCCTAAGAGAGTAGCTAACAAAGTTAATAACCAAATCTGTATACGAAATGGAAAAACGCTGTGAAGTTTGTGAACTAATGCACCATGGCAGTGGTCGTCACGAAGAGATCATTTCGTCTCAGGAATAAGACATTTACAAACAAGTTTAGCAATTAGCAAGACCACGTTTAGTGTTTACAAGGCACAAACTATATATACCTAGTAGGGTCATAAACACTCGTACAACATTGAACACACCCATTTCAATAGCAGACTTGAAGATACCCCGTTAATGGCATATGGGTTTTGAAAGCTTACCCCAATAGCGTTAGTCTGTAACGGGATTTTAAAATTGTTTCAACTTTCATCATGGAGTGGTCATCATGGAGAACCGTATCGCTGTAAAGTGCTTTTCAAGTGTGAAATGAAAACTGCGATATTTTCAAAACGCTCCTGCCACTAGGGGTTAGCTGCATGTTCTACCGATGCATAAAACTGTTTGAGGAGACTGGAGATGTAAAAGTCCGCCACCGGTCGGGCCGTCCACGCTCTGTTCGAACACCGCATGTCATCAAAGCCGTTAAATCAAGAAATAACAGAAATCCGCTCCGAAAATAGAAAATCAGGGCCCATGAGATGAATATCACGCAAAAGTCCATGAGTCGAATCATTAAAAAAAGACTTGGGGGCTATCAAACGACGTACCGGACATTTATTGACTGCAGATCCAACAAAAATAGAATTAAGAAATGCAAACGTCTTTTGGTGAAGCACACTGATAACTTGCACAGAAAAATTTTGTTCACCGATGAAAACATTTTTACCGTTCAGGAAAAATTTAACAAGCAAAATGATAGAGTGTATGCGCGGTCATCTAAGGAAGCATCTGAACTGATCCCAAGAGTGGAAAAGGGTCATCACCCAGCTTCAGTCGTGGTTTGGTGGGGTGTCTCTTACGATGGGGTCACTGACCTGCGTTTCTGGGAACAAGGAGTCAAAACATCTGACAAAGTTTAACAAGAAACCGTTTTGAAAGCTGTTGTGAAGCCTCTTAACAATTCCCTGTTCCGAAACCAGCTATGGACTTTCCAGCAAGATTCTGCGCCGGGCCCATAAGGCTAAAACGTCCCAGACATGGCTTCGAAACAATTTGCCAGCGTTCATTTCCTCTGAAGAATGGCCATCAGGCGGTCCAGATTTTAACCCATTGGATTAGAAATTGTGGACGGTTTTCGAGGACAAGGTTTGTCAAAAAAAATACTCCAATGGACGAGGTTCGTACAGCTATTGACGATTGGCCAGTGCGACAGAAGGCGTGTGTAAAGGCAAAAGCGGACATTTCGAATAAGTAGATTCTTTTTGGATACAATATAGTACAACAATAAATATAATAAAAAAATATTTGGTCCAAAGCATTCAGTACTTTTTATTTTACAGCATAAAACGTGTGTAACAGTATTTATGTCCCTACTAAGTAGTTTGGTTCTAACGAAATATTCCACGACTTATTGTGCCGGACTCGTACCTACAAACAAGGACATTTCCATACTGCTACTTATACATGCATAGATTTCACATACACATGCCAGGGGGAGCAGGTCCTTCTTGTGTGTTTTCCATTAAATGTTTTACAATAACAGCAACAAAAGTTCGACGTTTTACGTCATTTCAATGCGCGCTGCTTTTTCCTATATTCCAGTTGTTGTTGTTATATTTTTCGCTTAATTTAATAGCACAGCAGTTGGTTCGGTGCCAACGTGCGTGGGCACCGGAAGGCCTGGAGCCTGTATTAATGTACTTCTAAAGGCTGGCAAACGGCAAGCTTAATTACATTTTGTTTACCTATTCATTAGAGTAAATCGATTATAGAAAATAGGCAAGACCGGCAAAGAAATATGGCTTCCGGCATGTCTGTAAAACAGTTCAGAGAAATATTTTCCACATTAAAGGCCACGAAATCATACACCAGGTACAGAAAACATTAGGATAAATAGCGCCATATCACAAAAAACACACATTTATTTTCTCCTGAAGCTATTGAGAAATATGCCTAATCAATTAAAAAATTGTTTACAAGTAATTAAAACTTTGCATACTCTTAATCGTAGGATAGGGGCTTTATTTGCGTTGTCATTCAGTTTTTAACATTTCGAAATACAAGTCTAAGATGGTCTAGCCATGTACTTCGTCGTACTACTGAAGCTAGGATGCTCTGAAACAGTTGGCATTGAAAATGGACCAGGTCGGTCAAGAGGTAAACATTTGCTACACACAAATATTAAGTCAACCCGTAAAAAATTCAATATTATTGAAAAAATTATGGGTTTGTTTTTACGAACCCAAAATTAAAAGTTGGCGTTGTAGCGCATGTTAGCTATGCTCCGGCCGATCTATATCCATTTAAGATTTTTCTCTCACAACAATTTTGTTGTGGAAACCAAAATAGAATTTATAATAACCGCCATTTTAAAACAAATATTCAAAAACTTCAAGCTAATACAGAAATTTGCTAAAACATAGGTTATACTTCCGACTAAAGCTTAGGCACCAGTTGGGAGCAGTGGTGAGATCTACTAAGGAAAAATATAGTCCAGAGCAATGCTTGGCACGAATGGAGCTTACAAGAGAGATAATATACGTATATGTGACGCGCAAAATAGAAAGGGACCTAAGGGTAAAAACCAGTTTTGTTCAGGAGTCATTTAAAAAAGATTCAAATACGTGTAGAATCGTCGACTTTACTTTCATAAAACGCGCATATCACTGGGAGGGAACACTTTTGGGGCATGGCATCGGTCTCATTCGATGCTCAGATGTTGTCCACATCAAAAAAAGTGAAAAAAAAATTGTTTACCCTTAGGTCCCTTTCTCTATGCGCTATGCACATATGGATATGATTAACCAAATTTGTATTCGAAATGACGAACATTGCCTGTAAACTACAGTTGGCACAAAGAGTACAGTCGTTAGAGTAATTAAATTGTTATTGATAAACAAAATTACATTAGGAATACCTTGTAGAGCCATAAATACTGTTACATAGGTTTTATGCTGTAAAATCAAAAGTACTGAATGTTTTTGGACCAAATATTTTTTAATATATTTATTGATGTATATTGTATACAAAAAGAATCTACTTATTAACCGGCTTTTGCCTTTACACACGCCTTAAGTCGCACTGGCCAATCGTCAATAGCTGCACGAACCTCGTCTATTGGAAAATTGGCCACAGCTCGAACCAAAGCAGTCTTAAGAGATCCAATGTTGGGCTATCTTTTGTGACAAACCTTGTCCTCTTAAACCGTCCACAATTTGTAATCCAATGGGTTTAAATCTGGACTGCCTTAGGCCATTTTTCAGAGGAAATGAACGTTGGCAAATTGTTTCGAAGCCAGGCCTGGGACGTTTTAGCCTTGTGGACCGGCGCAGAATCCTGCTGGAAAATCCGTGACTAGTTTGGGAACAGGGAATTGTTAAGAGGCTTTACAACAGCTTCCAAAACGGTTTCTTGGTAAACTTTGGCCGATGTTTTGACTCCTTGTTCGCAGAAATGCAGGACAGTGACCCCATCGTAAGAGACACCCCACCCTTGGATAAGTTCAGATGCTTCCTTAGATGACCGCGCATACACTCAATCATTTTGCTTGTTTAATTTTTCCTGAACGGTAAAATTTTTTTCATCGGTGAACAAAATTTTTCTGTGCAAGTTATCAGCGTGTTTTACCAAAGGACGTTTGCATTTTTCAATCCTATTTTTTTTAAAGCTGCAGTCAATAAATGTCCGGTACGTCGTTTGAAAGCCCAAATCCCAAGTCTTTTTTAATGATTCGACTCATAGACTTCTAATCCCAGTGAAAAACGCTATTACAGCGATACGGTTCTCATTATCTGACCACTCCATGATGAAAGTTGAAACAATTTTAAAATCCCGTTACAGACTAACGCCATTGGGGTAAGCTTTCAAAACCCATATCACATTAACGGGGTATGTTCAGTTCCACTATTGAAATGGGTGTGTTCAATGTTGTAACAGTGTTTATGACCCTACTAGGTACATATAGTCTGAAAGCTCTAGCTGACAAAGAAGTTAAGGATTTCTCATCATCAACATTTACGATTTAAAAAAAAACGCAGCTCAATATTATCAGTTGGACATTCGGACATTCGGATTCAATTTTAGGCTCTTGATGCGGTAGTCGAGTGCACTATCTGTCACACCACGGTGAGCCATACATACAAAAACGTGCATCAGCACTTTGAATCAAGAACATGAGTGCAACGTACATAAAATGTATTTGTTGCAATTTGTTACTTTATTATTTTTCAAAAAAAATTGGCTATAGCCGAATTTTTTGGCCAATTATGAGCAGCTTTTCCTGTTCATAACAAATTTATATTTTTTTTACTTTATTGAACAAATTTATTACCGAAAATTGATACAGAGTAGAAATGTAATTTCTATGCTGAGTTGAGCTGGCAAAAACACTTCTGTTCTTCCCATTTCTTTTCGGTTGCTAGTAATTCCCATTTAAAGACCCATTTGTTTATGTCCCCAGCGTGGGGGTCATGTTAGAGATTGCCTGCTCACTTACAGTTTGGAAACCATGTCGACCATTTCATTATTGATTTTGATTGCAGTCTCTTTTTGCACAAATTTAACGCATGATTTGTTTCGCATGTAATTGGGCGTAAAATGTTGTCTGCTCATCGAATATTACGAATTGTGAAAAGTTGTTTGCCTCCTAAAAGTATGCAAATGTTCCAGTTCGAGCATAAAAACCTAAAAGAGACAGTTGTGGAAATGGTATACATTCAGTTGCAAAGGAATAAGGAGTCAAGGGCAAGTGGAAATTGGCTGGAACTTTGTAAATTGAAATTGTCTTTAAAAAAATGTTCGTGTGGAGGAAAAGTTACGTTAAAGCCGCTGGGAAAAACTATTCTCGAATTAACAAGCTAAAATTCTGAGTGAATACAAAATGGTCATTGAAGGTATACAAGTTTGAAGAAACACAACGTCTTCTTAATTCAGCCCCCTAAAATATGGCAAAGATTGCAGCCCTCAAAGTATGCAATGGAATATTTTCAAAAATGAATAAAAAGTCACGTTAAAGCCACTGGGGAAATCTATTATCGAATCAGCAAGCTCAAATTCGGGGTAATACAAAATGGGTATTGAAGATATAAAAGTTGGACTGGTTCCGCACAGTTCGACAAGTAAGGCCGATGACATGGCATGCACGGTATGCACCCCTCAAAATATCCAATGGAATATTTATGAAGAAGAAATTCTATGAAGAAAACAAAAATAAATGCAAAAAGTAAATTTCAATATTTTTTGTGTTCTTAGGCAGTCTACATAAATAAAGTCAGATTGGACAAAACCAGTCAGACTAGACGGTTCAAGTCTGACTAGGCGTAGAAATTGCAAGTCCGACGGACACAGTCAGAACAATCAATTCAGACTAAACGAATCAAGTCAAACTGGGCGGGGTAAGTACGGAACAAACACAGACTATGAAACAGTCTACATATGAAAAAAGACAGAGAGTATGGGCAAAGTCAGACTGGATGGAACAATAAACAAGAGACACAAATCAAAATGTATGAAGCAAATTAGGATGTAACAATTCAAGATAGACGGGCCAAGTCAAACTAGATGGGACACGTGAGGCAGGACGGAACAATTAAGAATGAAGGGAAAACCCATTTCTGACTGGACGAAACAAGTCAGGCAGGACCGACGAAGTCAGCCAGGGCGGCCAAAGTCAGGCAGGGCGGACAAAGTCAGCTAGGGCGGACAAAGTCAGCCAGGGCGGACAAAGTCAGCCAGGGCGGACAAAGTCAGCCAGGGCGGACAAAGTCAGCCAGGGCGGACAAAGTCAGCCAGGGCGGACAAAGTCAGCCAGGGCGGACAAAGTCAGCCAGGGCGGACAAAGTCAGCCAGGGCGGACAAAGTCAGCCAGGGCGGACAAAGTCAGCCAGGGCGGACAAAGTCAGCCAGGGCGGACAAAGTCAGCCAGGGCGGACAAAGTCAGCCAGGGCGGACAAAGTCAGCCAGGGCGGACAAAGTCAGCCAGGGCGGACAAAGTCAGCCAGGGCGGACAAAGTCAGCCAGGGCGGACAAAGTCAGCCAGGGCGGACAAAGTCAGCCAGGGCGGACAAAGTCAGCCAGGGCGGACAAAGTCAGTACAGGACCAACAAAGTCAGTCAGGACGAACAAAGTCAGTCAGGACGAACATAGTCAGCCAGGATGGGCAGTCAGGGGGCACTTTGTTCGTCCTGTAAATGACGTAGTCAGGCAGGGCGGACAAAGTCTGCCAGGACGGACAAAGTCAAGCAGGACGGAACAAGTCAGTCAGGTCGAACAAAGTCAGTCAGGACGTACAAAATCAGTCAGGACGAACAAAGTCAGCCAGGATGGGCAAAGTCAGGGGGGGACTTGTTCGTCATGTACAAGACAAAGTCAGGCAGGGCGGACAAAGTCTGTCAGGACGGACAAAACCAGCCAGGACGGACAAAGTAAGCCAGGACGGACAGTCAGGCAGGACGGACAAAGTCAGGCAGGACGGACAAAGTCAGGCAGGACGAATAAAGTCAGCCAGGACCGACAAAGTCAATCAGGATGGCCAAAGTCAGTACACACGAACAAAGTCAGTCAGGACAAAGTCAGCCAGGATGGGGAAAGTTAGGGACGATTTTTCCCTCCTGGACAAGACGAAGTAAGGCAGGGCGGACAAATTCAGCCAGGATCGACGGTCAGACAGGACGGAAAAAGTCAGGCAGGACGAACAAAGTCAGTCATGACGTACAAAGTCAGTCATGGCGTACAAAGTCAGTCAGGACGAACAAAGTCAGCAAGGGTGGGCAAAGCCAGGGGGAGACTTTGTTCGTCCCGTACAAGACAAAGTCATGCAGGACAAAGTCAGGCAGGGAAGACAAAGTCTGCCAGGCTATGTCGGTCAGGGCGGACATAGCCGGACAGGGCGGACAGTCAGTGAAGATGTACAAAGTTAACCAGGATGGTCAAAGTCAGTCAGGACGAACCAAATCAGCCAGAATGGACAAAGCCAGGGAGGACTTTGTCCGTGTTAGACAAGACAAAGTCAGGCAGTCAGGCAGGGCGGACAAAGTCTACCAGGATGGACAATGTCAGCCAGGACGGACAAAGTCAATCAAGACGGACAAATCAGCCAGGATGGACAAAGTCAGTACGGACAATGTCAGTCAGGACAGACAAAGTCAGCAAGGATGGGCAAAGTTTGGGACGACTTTGTCCCTCCTGGACAAGACAAAGTAAGGCAGGGTGGACAAATTCAAGACAGACAAAGTCAGCCAGGATGGGCAGTCATGGAGACCTTTGTCCATCCGGTCTGGACGATATATGGAATCTGTCAAATTTGACTTTGTCAAACTGAACGAACTAAGTCGAATTAGCCCACTTCACGCAGAATTTGCACAACAACCACACCCGTTATGTGCAAAATTACCATAGAGCAACAACAGAAAACTTAACGCAACTAATGGCAAATTAATTGATAAGGCATGACCATTTCCTTGCTGATTTCTTGCTTGAGCAGAAAAAAGAAAAACCGGGAAAAAAAACAATTTTATTAAACTTTCAACAAAGCGAGTATGGCCTGAACATAAACAAAAATCTAAAAACAACAGCAATCAAATTAAAAGGAAAACAAAATCAAACTTTTTCTCATTTTTTCTGGGGGGCTGCGATGTTCTTTTTATTCGTGTTCTTTGGTTGCTCCGATCACTATTGGATTTGTAAATAAAGAAAAGTTAACTGGGAAAATTTTACGAAACGTGTATTTGCCAACAGAAGAAGATGAAAAGAAAAGCAACACAAATCTTACGGAACCGAAGACGAGCAAATGTAGTTGATAATGTTGTTGTTGCCATCGCTGTTCTTCTTCATCGACTGTCTGCTCGACTTGTCTGTCTGCACTTTAGGTTTTATTTTGTTTGCTGGCCCGGGGGCAATAATTCTTGGCTTTGACTTCAGACGCACTGAATCGAGTGGGTGGGCGGGAGTAAGAATGAGATGGCGGAAAATGAAACAAAACTAGTTTTCTGTCGTTGTTGTTGGGGCTGCTGACATTCTGTAGCATACATTAAGGAGTCATGCCGTAGAAAAGACAAATACGAAGCCAAGAAGTTCAACATGACTCCGAAGGGGGAGAACAATCTCTGAAGAAGTAACATAGAAAACTTTTTAAGCAATTTTTACTTAATTATGAAACTTGTTAAATATTAATGAGCTCACAACTTGAAGGTAAGAGCAATAAACTTCGAAGATTCAAACGATGTTGTCGGCAGGTCTTTTAGACCACCCGCCACCCTCCTCTTTCCCCTGCATTCTTGTGAATTGTGATTCAGTCACAATTCGTTTTTCGCATTTTACTATATTGGACTTAAAAAACGGAAGTGGAAGATTGTTAAGAATAATTAGCAGCGCTTAACAAGTGGCGCAGTGATGTTCTTTAGTGGACACTTATCAAAGAAGTGGCAATTGTCTTTTTAAATATAAGTGCATACTTTTAGGAGGCGAGGTAAATTCAAAGGTATGGCCAGAACTACCTACGGACAATGTTGTCTAGGTATAGAGAGGAAATAATTATGAAAGTAACTCAAGGGACACTGGTCATGAATTCGACAGCTGGGGATTATACATATGTACTCGGGTAAAAGATTATCTAACGGGCAAATCATCAATTACACAAGTGAATTAAAGGTTATGATTAACAACGTAATATTTTCTAAAGTTTTAAGCCCTCTTATTAAGTTAGACACAGATTTTATCAGGTCGCTTTAATATGATCCCGCTGATCATTGATTCCGCATATGAAGTCAGTGAAATACAGTGTGGTCCTGAAATAGTGATTCACATAATTCATTTTATTTGCCGTATCCCTAAAAAGTTGACATAATCTTTATGAAATCTTTAAAGTACGAGGGCGGTTCGGAAACTTCTTAGCCTAGCACAAAAAGCGCGGTATAAAGAGAAAAAAGTTAAGTGTTTTGGAAACTTCCATCTCTGCTATGAACACATGTTACATTTTCGATCTGGCAACTCCTTCATATAGAAGCAGGTGTTCACAAAAGACGCATCCGCGATTTTTTTACAATGGAAAAATTAGAAATGCGTGGTGTCATTAAATATTTACATAAAAAAGGTTTATCGGGACTAGAAATTCATAATGATATGGTGAATGTGTTAGGTGAAAGTGTTCCTTCATATGCAACAGTAAAAAATTGGGTTGCTGAATTTAAACGTGGTCGTACAAGCATTGAAGATGAACCACGTAGTGGACGTCCAAAAACAGCAACAACAACAGAAATTGTAGCCAAAGTGCATGATATGGTATTAAATGATCGACAAATAAAAGTGCGTGAAATAGCTAATATCATGGGCATCTCAAATGATCGAGTCCATTTAATTTTGCATGAAGAACTACAGATGAAAAAGCTTTCTGCAAGATGGGTGCCGCACTTGTTAACAGTCGACCAAAAACGCATAAGAATGAACATTTCTCAAGCTTGTTGGATCGTTTTCAGCGAAATACGATCGTTTCATAACTGTTGATGAGACATGGATTCACCACTATACTCCAGAGACAAAAGAACAATCCAAACAATGACTGAAGCTGGAGGAAGGCAAAAACAATTCAATCGGCTGGTAAGGTTATGGCAACGGTTTTTTGGGACTTCAAAAGTATTTTATTGATTGACTATCTGCAAAAGGGTAAAACAATAAATTCAGAGTACTATTGAAACCTTTTAGATCAATTAAATGTACAAATTCGAGAAAAACGTCCTGGCTTACAACACAAAAAAATAATTTTTCATCAAGACAACGCACCAGCGCACAAGAGTGTTTTAACAATGGCTAAAATCATCGAATTAAAGTACGAGTTGCTTGACCACCCACCTTATTCTCCTGATTTAGCTCCCAGTGACTTTTACCTGTTCCCAAATCTAAAAAAAAATCCTTGCTGGCAAGCGTTTTACCTCAGTTGTAAACCACTATTTTGAAGACCTTGAGGAAAACTATTTTAATCAAGGGATAGAATTGCGAGATAAGCGTTGGACTAAGTGTCTTGAAGTTTCAGGAGATTATATTGAAAAATAAAAATATTTTTGAAACACCTATCCTATCAATGAAAGAGAATAGTTACTCTTTCATTGATAGGCTAAGAACTTTCCGAACCGCCCTCGTATCTATCGTATAACTTTTTTAAGATAATAAGAGTGTTATATTTTAAAATCGAAGGAAATGCGCTTAAAACACCTCTAAGGCGATAATTTTAAGCCCAAAACTTTTTTTAATTACTTAAAGTATTTAAAATACACGAATGAAACCCCGTTTTTTAATCTATGGAAAAATAAGTAAGGCAGTGTCATCCGACTTATATTCAAACCTTACTGATAAATGGATTTTGAAATATTTCGTCTTTAAGGTAATCAGCAATATATTATAATATTCATTTACACCTCCAATGCCGTACCGATTTTACTTACAAGGGATCGAGAGGTAATAGAGTGGGCGTGGCATTCACTTTTTTCTGGTTCGCATACGGGGCGAAATAAACTTATGGTGGGCAACAAAATTCAAGCAAAACTTAGCTATTAGTGACAAAATTGTGAGTTTCAATCCACGCTCGGATAGTCTCATTGGTGTGGGAAGTAAAAAAGGGGCGTAGCTAAGGCTCAAGTTTTTGTAAGCTAGTCTAGCTTATAATCCAATTTATTATTACTAAGTTTCAGCAGAATCACAATGATGGTAATTAAATTATGATGCCAAAATCAAAAGTAAGGAATGGTGGATATGCGTGGCAGCTATCAGAATGGGCGTGTCAGCCACTTTTTTCTTACGGGCAAACAAAACAGTTCTGAATGTATTTTCAAGTTCCCAATGTGAGTTCAAATTTGCACTGGGACAGGGTAATTTATGTGTGAGGTCAAAAAATTTACCTCATAATTTTATTCTGGATACTCAATTGTAACAGCATTATAAATATTACACGAATATCAAAAAGCGGACGGACGGGTGCATTTGCATAGACGTATCAGAATGGGGCGTGTGAACCCGTTTCAATATTACTATTATTAGACGGTTTTCACAAATGAATCTAATTTCACGCACTGTATGGCAAGTTATGTGGGTTATTCTCTGCACTAAAATCGTGCAATTTGTGGGGAAGGTACCAGAAGGGCCGTGGCCAGGAGATTTTTGTCACCAAGTTTACCTTAGTACCTCATTCTTCAAATAGTTTTAACGATATTACAAGAAGACCGAAAGTGGGCGTAATAATACATTTACGTAGGGTGTACCAGAAGGGGTGTGGCAAAATGGACCGAATAGGCAGTTATAGAAAAACATTATAACAGGCACAATTTAAAAAAAAAACTCTTAGTTATTCCTTTTTCTGAGACATTATCAATCAGCTTTAATAAATAAATAAATAAATAAGGTCATTCATTGTTAAGAGTTGTATGTGTGGTGCCACGCCCTGTTGGCCGCTAATGGGCAAATGTACCGGCAAATATTTCAGACCGAACTTAATAAAATGCAATAGTTTCGTTGATAGCAACGATTTATAAGAGAGTTAGTGTAGAGGTTAAAGGACATTATTTTTTGCATGTCTTAGAGATTTATCTCTCACTCGTAATGTCGCTGGAATCTACAAGGTGGAAACCCCGTTTCTGATAAATTAAAGATGTTGTTACCCGCATTTGAGACTTGGGCTCACTTGTTGTAGCCACACACACACACTGTAACTATCACACCACGACGGCTGGTTCGAAACATGATCAGTAAAGCTATAAGTAACTTGTTTTGTTAATCTCCCTAAAAGTATACTCTTTTTCAAACACCTTAAGGTATGCAACAAAATATTTAAAACGTTTATTGTTAAATTAAACTTGTATTTAATTTAAAAATAAATTAAGTACCTTAAATTACGGTGAAGACGGGCAATGTCGTTATGGCAGGAATGGATATGGTTTTTAGCAAAACCTAGAAACTGGCGCCAAAATCTTCAGAGGTTAAACCACGAAATCCATTCAGTTTAAGACAAACACCGATTTGTGCACAGTACAAATGGACTTAAAAAACTTCTGGTTAAGATGGCGTTGATACTCACTCACATTAATCGTAACTCTTTGAACCACTCTTTAAAATTTAGTTTACAAAAAGGTCCTTCCTAGTCAAACAGTTTGGATCGCATTCAAATGTCTTCCTAATTCTTTTCGGTATTTGCTGAGGAAAATATTTATAAAATCCTTTAGCATCTTCTTAAACTCTCAAGTAAACACAAGGACTTAATCGCACACACACTCACACACCCTCAAACATTATTAGTACTTTGAAGCAGAAAACTTTTGATCCGTTTGCGCTCCATCACACAAGTAAATCTGTGTTTATGTATGTGTGAGCCTTTATGTGGTTTAGCACTTGTCTTCTTAAATGTTTTCGGCTTTATTATCTGTGAATTGTTTGGGGAACTTAAGTGAATGTATATGCGCATAAAAGCCATGTATGCGAGAAGGAGTCTGTATACATTCATGTGGCTGGGTATATCAGTGTTTGACTGCATAGTTTTAGTAAAATTAACAAATAGTTCGCATATTTGTCTGTGTTCCTGCAAAAAAGGATCACAATACTATAAGAAAGTACAAACTTTTGGCTTGGAGAATAGTTTCAACATGTTCGTAGTGTTTCACTCCAAAGTTTTCCCATAGAATTTCTTTGGCCCCGAATGTGTAGGGAGATTTGTCGCTGGAGCCTTTTCGTTTGTGGGTGCGTTTGTCGGTATGTTGGCATTACAGTGTGTTAACCACACTGAAATCTTGTATTGTGGCGGATTTAATAGTTCCACTTTTTCTGTGGGCAGGAAAATTTCTCAAGTAGTTTGTTTCGGGTGTTTTAAAGTGAGCGAAAAAGGTTTGTGTGTGGTAAGAACTTAAAAGAAGAAATAATACTTTAAGAGCCTATATTTTAATTTTTTAAAGCATATTTTTAGGCGGTTATGCGGCGATTTCGTTACTGATCTGCGTCAATTAATAAATTTAATTTTAAACACTCTCAGGCATTGTCTGGTCAACTCACAGATTATATTCTTCTAAATATAATTAGGATTTATACTGACTGATTCTTTAAGGGATAATTTTAGAAATAAATTAAGTTATGGAAATAAATGAATTAATTTCAAATACTTCTCATTTGGCGTTTTAAGACATCCGAATATGACTGACAGAGTCTGTCTATCCTTCTACGCGGATGCTGTTCGAAAAGTATGAAAGCTAAGTTTCTTTCTTTCTTCACGACGACAAATTTGACCTTTTCTGACCACAAAGTCTGCCTTTTCTCACGACGAAATCTGCCTATGTTGACGGGAAAGTTTGCCTAAGCCGACGACAAAGTCAGCTGATTTAGACGACTATGTCTTTCGAAATTACGAGTCAGCCTCTTCTACTAGAATTAAATGTGTTGTTTCAGGCTCGTAGGCTTTCCTATTTAAAGAAAAAGTAAGTCTGCCGTTATAGAAGGCGTAACCGTTTTCCTTTTCTATCCTTTGCACAAAGCCTGTCTGTCATCCTGGGCCTATGCAGAAACCGGTCTTTTGGAGCCTCTATATTCCTGACGGCAAAGTAAGACTGTTTTTCTAGGCGATAATGTCTGGTTGTCATTCCTCTGTTTTTTTTCAGATATTCAAATTTTTCCCGGCTACAACAGGCAAAACTTGCCTTTCTTTCCTCTGTTTTTTTTTTCAGATATACAATTTTTTCCGGCTACAACAGGCAAAACTTGTCTTTTTAGACCACAAAATCGGTATGTGCTTCCAGGTGAACAAAGAATGTGTGCCCTGCAAAGTATTAAGGCCATGAGGATAAATTTTGTCGGTCCTTTCAGTAAACCTGTATGTTTCGGCAGTTAGATAAAGTCTGTATGTTCTTTAGGCTAGCACAATAACTAGCCATCTTTACAGACTAAACCATATTCATAATCTTTGTATGTTCCGGCCATTAAAGACTGTACGTTATTCTAGCCGACTGTCCTTTAGAGAAATCAGTGAGGAAGAGCATTTTCATGTCCGACGACAAGATCGGTCATTCCTTGCTTTCAATGTTCGCCTGTCTTTACAGCATGCAAAAAATGTTCTTCCTTTATAACAGATTAAGTTTAAGTGCCTTTAAGGACGGACCAAGTCTACCTTATTTTCCAGACAAGCGTTGTCTATTTGTCCAAAATGTCATAATCTGGTAAAGTCGGCTCGTTTATTTTGACTGACAAAGTATGTCTCTTCTTTTAAAAGTGCTAAGACTCTCATTATTTCCGGAGGTATATAGTCTGCTCTTTTAGATGCAATAAAAATCTGCCGTTTAGTCGAACGAAATCTGACCTTCCAGACGTACAAAGTCTGGCTGTAATAACGGACGGACTGTCCATTCCTTCAGATGGGCAAAAAATGTGAAGTCTCTCAGACCGACAAAGTCAGTCTGTCCTTTTGGACGGACAGTCTATTTTCCCATTCCTCCAGATATTCAATATCGGCCGTTTCTTTCAGACCGACAAGGTCTGTCTGTCATTTTAGACCGACAAGGTCTGGCGTTCCTTTCTGACCGACAACGGGTAAAGTCTATCGGGCAAAGTCTATCTGTCTAACTGGACGGACAAAGTCCATTTAGACGGAAAAAGTCTATCTAGACTGTGATAGTCTATCTGTCTGTCCATCTAGACGGAAAAAGTCTGTCTGTCCATCTAGAAGGTCAAAGTCTATATGTCGCTCTAGACGGAAAAAGTCTGTCTGTCCATCTAGACGGATAAAGTCTCTCTGTCCATCTAGGCGAACAAGTTCTGTCTGTCGACCTAGAAGGTCAATGGCTGCCTGCCCATTTAGAGCGACAAATTCTCTCCGTCGATCTATGCCAACAAAAACTGTATGTCCTTTCAAACGTTTTAATACTTTGTGTTCTCTGAGACGGATAAAGTCCGTTTGTCTATTTAGACAAACAAAGCCTTTTTGTCCTTACAAAGTATGTCTGTCCTTTTATAGGATCTCGTTTGTCCTTCTACTGTATGTCTGCCGGTGTAGACGTTTAATATTTCTCTGTCCTTCCAAGCGTTCAAAGTCTGTCTGTCTGTTCTGTTTGACTAGAAAAGTCTGCAGGTATACCCTATGTAAAGTATACCGATCGACTCAGAATCACTATCTGATTCTATTGAGCGATGTCCGTCCATCCGTTTCTCCGTCGGTCCATCTGTATGCGTAATCCAAGTACAGGTCGCAATGCTGAACTGATTTCGAGGAAACTTGGCTCATGCTTTAAAAGCGGGACCAAGGACAAACCCTATGGAAATTCCACATCGATCCACATTTTGATATCATACATGGGATTTTCTTGATTTCAGAACCTACAGCTCTAGAAGCCACAGATTTCATTCGATTTCGACTAAATTTCTCACGTAGCATAACGAATGACCAATATCCATATCTGGTGAAATTTGACCACACAAAGGCCTTTCCAGTTTTGAAATTTTGCAGCTTTAGAAGCCACACATTACACCCAATCATGCACTGAATTTGTACGTTATGAGCTACCATTAATTGACTGTGGTGAAGATGGACCACATATGTCTATATTTTCGAATAGGTCACACAAAGGTCCCTCCTGATTTCTGAACCTACTGGTCGTTAAAGCACATATTACACCCGATTCCGACCAAATTTATCATAGAGCGTTACAAGCGACCAACACCCATGTCTTGTAACATTAGACCATATTGGTCGTTGTTTCGAGGTCCCTCCCGATTTGAGGTTCGGCAGCTATAAAAGCCACAAATTATACCCGAATTGTGTAAAGGACGCCATGAGCGTCAAATAATTAACTCTAACGACCTTGATGAAGCTCCAAACGGAGGTGTTTAATCCTCTATATAGAAGATTGGTGTAGGGTATAATCGGCCATGCCCGGCTTGAATTTGTTTTACCTGGTAGTTTGTACAACCATCCACAGCATTCACCGAAGGGTCATTTTATGCAAAGACAAGAAAAATGGCAAAGAATGAATTGCGAAGGGTCATTTTTTTGAAAAAACAAGAAAAATGACAAAGAATGCATTATGTTGCAATTGTGAATATTTCACTGAAACTGAATTTTAATTAAGAACAAAAACTGCTGCATACCTAAGGACATTTCGAGTCAGGAACACAGCTAGTCTACTTTTACCAACGAACGTCAGCAGATATACTTCAAATTGAAATCAAGAAAATAGCATACTTTCAGAGATTAAAAGCTAACGCAGTTGCCACAGACAAAAGGACATTCTAATTTTCTATACAAACATGTAATGAAAGCAAATGGCACCCGTCCGTCTGTCCCATGGCCCGACATGATATTTTGCCATTCCCATCCAGCCCATCTCTTCGCTTCAAAACAATACCTGTCATTTTCTTTAGAAAATTATCCATCATTGTTTTTGGTTATCACCTCGCATAATGAATGCGTATTATTTTCCGCCGACGCCGCCGCCTGCACTGCGTTTTTGTGCAGCTTAAAATATTTTATATTTCCATTTGGCATTCGTCGCGGCAAACAAAACCACCGAAGAGATGAAAGGCTTTCAGAAAATTCCACTAATGCCTCCTTTTTATATAGAAAATGAAACCCTATTCAACGAAAAAAAAAGTACAAAAGGACATCACACACAAATGTATGTGGTGGAGGAGAGGAGAAGTGAAGAACCACAGCGAGGATTGTGTAACAAGACTTCATAATTTTGATTGACAAATGTCTATCAGACCTTATGAAAGCGCTGACGGAACGGGGGGCGGAGAAGCTCAGCGATGACGGCATTAGCCCTTTTCAAAATACTAGTAATGCATAGAAGGAATGACTCACTCGTGGCATGTTCCAGTGCCTCAGAGGGTTTCAGAACAATGAAAGCCACACAAGAAATTGTCTTTCATTCTTTAGGAAAATTGGAAGTATTATTCAAAATAATCGTGGCATATTATAATTATCATAATAATGATGATGGCATTGTAGAAGAAAAATGTCACTTCAATTGAAATACTTTCGCGTAGCTCTTCGGCTTCCTTTGCTGCACTCTCTGCTGCCTGTGGCGGCCCGTCCTATAAGGATTGTGTAGTTGGTTGGGTCATTTGTTGAATGCTTAAACATGACGTCATGTTTGGTGGAACAGTTTTTATTCTTATTTATGCCAAATTCTTTTTTTTCGGCTTACTTAGGGTGTGTTATTATCTTTTTGGCTCATAGTTTAAATTACGCAGGCTCTATTACAAAATGTTTGTTATTAATTAAGGGAATACGGCCATATTAAAATTTCCGCAGGGAATAGGTATATCGAATGGCTAGCCACGGCTTGCTGGTGTTGTGCTTTAGCAATCTATGCAAATCGTGAAGCCTCACGTTGGGCGCCACGACGCGCTTCAGCATTCGATATAAATCGTAGAGCCACTCGATGGGCGCCACGACACGCTTTAGCATTCGATATAAATCATAAAGCCACACGTTGGGCGCCATTTTATCATCTTCACAAGGATGCATTTCGAAAGAAAAACACATTAAACAGACGGACACATACTTTACATACATTTCGGGCATCTGTACAGATACTTTATACATTATGGCAAAGACTGCGTTTGTCTGGACAAACTGACAATACGCCTCTTTCTACCCGATAAACATTTTGTGAGGGAAAATAATGTAGTTTACCCGATTTCGTTTTTTAAGCGTTAGAAATCGACAGAAGTGGGTACCAACATGTTGGGCGCCACTTCATTTTGTTCGTAAGGTTGCATTAGAAAACTAGTAAGAAAGCTAAAGTCTATGTGGCCGACTTTATTATACCCTGCGCTTCTAAATATACATAAAAGCCATCTGAATATAGGTTTTAAGGCCCCTTGGACCGACTATAAACATATCCAGATGTTTAAACTAATGTCATATTTAAATTTATAAGGACATTTTTTAAAAACCGGTTTTTGAGAGCCTATCTAAATCTGAAATGATTTTCTCCAATGTGAACAGCGTCCGTCCTTGGCTCAGGGAACTAAATTGTGCTAATTTTAAGCAAGATTGGATGTAAGATGTGGCTTCGAAAGCTAGAACATACGAGGGCGGTTTCGAAAGTTCTTAGCCTATCAATGAAAGAAAATAGTTAGTTTTTCAAAAATATTTTTATTTTTCAATATAGTCTCCTGAAACTTCAATACACTTAGTCCAACGCTTATCTAGCAATTCTATCCCTTGATTAAAATAGTTTTCCTCAAGGTCTTTAAAATAGTGGTTTACAACTGTAATAGCATATTCATTTGAGGTAAAACGCTTGCCAGCAAGGATTTTTTTTAGATTTGGGAACAGGTAAAAATCATTGGGAGCTAAATCAGGAGAATAAGGTGGGTAGTCAAGCAACTCTTACTTTAATTCGTTGATTTTAGCCATTGTTAAAACACTCTTGTGCGCTGGTGCGTTGTCTTGATGAAAAATTATTTTTTTGTGTTGAAAGCCAGGACGTTTTTCTCGAATTTGTACATTTAATTGATCTAAAAGGTTGCAATAGTACTCTGAATTTATTGTTTTACCCTTTTGCAGATAGTCAATCAATAAAATACCTTTGAAGTCCCAAAAAACCGTTGCCATAACCTTACCAGCCGATTGAATTGTTTTTGCCTTCTTTGGGGCACTTCCTCCAGCTTCAGTCCATTGTTTGGATTGTTCTTTTGTCTCTGGAGTATAGCGGTGGATCCATGTCTCATCAACAGTTATGAAACGACGCTTTAAATCCATTTTATTTCGCTGAAAACGATCCAAACAAGCTTGAGAAATGTTCATTCTTATGCGTTTTTGGTCGACTGTTAACAAGTGCGGCACCCATCTTGCAGAAAG
Organism: Hydrotaea diabolus; assembly: GCA_963513945.1. Classification (NCBI taxonomy): domain Eukaryota; kingdom Metazoa; phylum Arthropoda; class Insecta; order Diptera; family Muscidae; genus Hydrotaea; species Hydrotaea diabolus. The sequence goes on along the minus strand of OY740716.1, from coordinate 13,137,506 downwards.
CTTTTTCATCTGTAGTTCTTCGTGCAAAATTAAATGGACTCGATCATTTGAGATGCCCATGATATTAGCTATTTCACGCACTTTTATTCGTCGATCATTTAATACCATATCATGCACTTTGGCTACAATTTCTGTTGTTGTTGCTGTTTTTGGACGTCCACTACGTGGTTCATCTTCAATGCTTGTACGACCACGTTTAAATTCAGCAACCCAATTTTTTACTGTTGCATATGAAGGAGCACTTTCACCTAACACATTCACCATATTATTATGAATTTCTTGTCCCGATAAATCTTTTTTATGTAAATATTTAATGACACCACGCATTTCTAATTTTTCCATTGTAAAAAAATCGCGAATGCGTCTTTTGTGAACACCTGTTTCTAGATGAAGGAGTTGCCAGATCGAAACAAAATTTTACATGTGTTTATAGCAGAGATGGAAGTTTCCAAAACACTTAACTTTTTTTCCGAACCGCCCTCGTACAAATCGGTTGAGCATATGTGTGGTGTGGGAGCTATATCTGAATCTGAACCGAATTTCTACAATTTGACTAAGGTCCTTTCTTGGTCAAAAAAACATACTCCGGCTAAATTTCATCAAGATTGGCTCCTAGGGCTAGAAACATAAAACCCGATGAACATATGTGCTTTGGAGCTATATCTAAATCTGAACCGGTTTATTTCAACTTCAATAGCGCCCGCTCTTAATTCAAAATTCGTACTTCTGTCAAACTTCATAATGAGCGGACAACAATTGTGACCGGTACACAGTGGTTGCGCCCATACGACAAAAATAAAAAAAATGATGGTAATATATTGACCTTGTAGCTCAATAAATAGTCGCTAATGTTATCAAATTTCTCTACTCTAATTTTGTTTTGATCATTTCTAACGGTACTTCGTAAATAAACGCAACATATGTACGTACTTTCATAGAAGCGGTTAGTTGGCTGAAAAAAACACAAAAACTAAGTGAAGTTTCATCTGTGAAAATATAATTTATAAAGTGACAAAACAAAAATACCAAAAATGGAAATTAAAATAGATGGTATTAGCACTATTTTTAAGTAATAACATGTATATGTGCTTTGTTGTGGTTCTCTAAAAGTACACGTTTTAAATAAATGCCTTTTTTCAGGGTGTTTTTTTGTCTAACTTAAATGTACTTTGAGTTTTAGTAACTTTACCCGCGGAAGTCCGTGACGGGATTTGTTTATAAATGTTGACACATGTGTATAATCCACTATAAAGTTCAATTCAGGTGCAGGAATTTGCAGGTTTTTAAAAAATGTTCAATAAACCAAATCAAGCTCTTTGTTTTAAAATGTATTTTTCTTCACCTGATGCGGGCGTGAGTGTTGTAGCATTGGTTGTTGTAAGTCGTATCAATAAACAAACATAGTTTTTTTTGTTTTTGTTAAATATATTGTCTGTTATTCCTTTATTTACCTTATTTCTTAAATTTGTTATCGTAGGAACGTCTCACCAATGCATATTTTCACGCATATACGTTTTTGAAATTTGGTGTTCTAAAAATGGGTCAAATGCTACGAAATCTAAGGAAGTGTTCGACGAAGTAGTCAAAGCCATTGATTTTGAAGGCGGCGAAAATACATTCTGTGATCTACTGAAATGTATACAATATTTATGTAAAAAAAATGGGAGAAATGTGGAAAAAAAATCATCGCATAAAGTCAGAAGTTTTAGTAAATCATTCTGATTGGTTCGCTACCAAAGAAGTTGTTCCTTTACGTCTCAAAACCATATCTTTGCCACAATTTGAAGAACAAGGGCCAAAGACTAATAAACGTGGTCGCCCTACTGCTGATTTTTCAAATTCCTCAATTAGAACTAAGCAACGTAGAATAGCAAGGGTGGCAGAGATTGACAAGTCGGCATCTGATGCCTTACGTGGAGATTATTTAGAATCAAAACAACAATTTCCGGAAGTAAATGTTGTTGAAGTTTTGTCATTAATAATTGATACAAATTTAACAAAACAGCAGTACTTAAAAATCAGACATTTTATAAATAGTAAGCTTTCATCTAATATGTTGCCCAGTTATGAAAAGATTTTAAGGGAGAAGAAAAAAAGTTATCCTGATGCAGCATCCATTACCGTGAGTGAATCAAAAGCTGAAGTGGAGCTACAAAGTTTACTTGACAATACAGCTTCACGAATATTAGATCTACAAAGTGATGTATTAAACGCCGAATTTGATGTAAACAACCTTGTTTTGATAGGAAAATGGGGATTCGATGGTAGTTCTGGATACAGTGAATATAAGCAACGTGTTATTAATAATGCTCTACAAGATAACACATTATTTGTAACATCTTATGTACCGCTTCGACTAGTTACAAAATCTTCGACACCACAAAACGTTAAAATAGTATGGAAAAATACTCGCCCATCGTCCACCCGGTACTGCAGACCAATACGATTCGAATTTAAAAAAGAAACGTCCCAAGTTTGCATCGAAGAGAAAAATTATTTCAAGCAGAAAATTGATATGATAAAGTGCACAGAATATTTTACATCTGAGCTGAAAATAAACATCGAACACAAATTGCAACTTACTATGGTTGACGGTAAAGTATGCAATGCACTAAGTCAAACGTCATCTGCTAAATGCTATATATGCAAAGCGAAACCAAAAGAGATGAACGATATAGATATATGTCTGCAAAAAGTAGTCCACCAAGAAAATTATGAGTTTGGTTTATCTCCTTTGCATTCATATATTAGATTTTTTGAATATTTCGTCCATGTTTCGTATAGACTGGGTCTAAAAAAATGGCAAATTAGGTCGAAAGATGAAAAAGAAAAATTCGTGGAAAGAAAAAAGGAAATTCAAAACAAGTTTCGATCGGTAATGGGTTTGATAGTAGACAAGCCAAAAGCAGGAGGTAGTGGTACCTCAAATGATGGTAACACCGCAAGGCGATTTTTTAATAATCCTGCTTTGGCTGCTCAGATAACTGGTGTTGACGAGGAGCTCATACTTCGATGTGCAACATTACTACAGGCTGTGTCATCAGGATATAAAATAAACTCCGATAAATTTAAACAATTCGCACTTGACACTGCTAAAGGACTGGTAGAAAAATATCCTTGGTTTTATTTGCCCCCTTCAGTACACAAGATCCTTGTACATGCTTCCGAAGTAATCGAAAACGGGTTAGTACCAATTGGAGAGCTTTCAGAGGAAGCTGCGGAAGCTAAAAACAAGGACATTAAAAGGTATAGGCTCCAACATACCAGAAAAACTTCTCGAATTGCAACAAATACAGATTTACTACATATGTTACTGTTGAGCTCGGATCCATTAATTACAGGTCAACGGAAATTGCCATGCAAAAAGAAAAGTGGATTATTAAAATCGACAATTGAATTGTTGCAAGAATAGCAAATTTAAGATTAAATCATAACATTAACCAAATCCGACCCTGCCAGAATGATGAAGCAGGGGCCCGTACGACAAACAAATTCTGTACAACTACAGAATTATAATAAGTTGTAGTTTTAAGATTCGTATAGGCTCAATAAGAGCATATTCAATAATAAATAAATAAAGTATAAAAAAAAATTTTAATAATTTCCTTTCAAATTAATGAAGTGGGCGGTAGATAAGAGCGGCCACTCCCATTTTTTTCAGAATGTCGTGCTGGTATCGTCCGGAATATACTGTGAAAATTTCAGGACGATATCTCCCTTCTTACTATTTTTGTCGCTGTCACCCATACAAGTGCAACCACTGTGCGGTAGTTTGATTAAAAGCTTAAGATGGACGGACAGACAGACATCATTAAATGGAAACTGCTGGTGATTATAAGTCGATCGGTGTACTTAAAAGTGGATCTAGCTCTTTGGTGGTTGCAAGCATTTAACATTAAACTTACATAGTATACCCTATTATACAAAAAAAAAAAAAAAAAAAAAAAAAAAGTATACCCTGTGTAGGGTATTAAACAATACTCAATCAAGTATACTTTATAATCTCAGGACAGACATTTTCCGTTTTAATAGACAAGTAAAAATGTAGTTTAGTTCGGTCAGGGCTAAACTTTTTACCCTACACCGAGAACTGAATGGTTTTTAATGGGACCCTCCTTGGGTCCATGAAATCTTCAAAATAAGCCCATATTTAGAATCGTAATGAAATCGTCTTTAATTTTGGTACCCACGAGCTTTTAGTCACCGGTGGTTTCTTTTTTTTTTTAACGATAAGGACCGTTTTTGGGCCACCTTCGGTTCGTGATAAGCGATACTTATCTCAGCCAAATAATTACAGGCAGATACACTTTATTCGGCCGGACAAATACTCTTCGTGTGTCCGAACCGACCGACAATTGGATAAATAGGACAAACCAGTTTCTTCGCTCTCCTGGGCAGAGGGGCAGTTTGTTCGCCTGGACAGATTTAAACGTTTCTCTGGACAGAAGCTTTTTTGTATGGACAAGCCCTAAGTTTGTCTGAAGTCAGACACGTCGACCAAACATTCCATTGTCTGAGCAGACATATCGTGCGACAAGCACTTCAAGCGGCCAGAAGTGGGTACCAACATATTGGTCGCCTTTTCATTTTGTTCGTAAGGTTGCATTAGAAAACTAGGAAGAAAGGTCAAGTCTATGTGGTCGACTTTATTATATCCTGCGCTTGCCGGTTCTATGTACCGGATTGACCCGAAACTCTTCGGCCAGGGGCAGTCACCTCAACAATATATGTTTTTTGTTCGTCCATCGGCCAGACAATTTTGCGTTTGGATATTCACATACGGATGCAATGTCTCAACGGACAAATACTTTATCCGTCTGGACGTACCATTTTATCTGTCTGACTACACTGGGTGTCTTTTGTTTGAACACAAAGTATTCGACAGTCCTTGGTCTTTGACGAAAGATCCATATCTGGGCAGACGCCGATTTTGTTCGTCTAGAGAGAAAAACTCGGTCAGCTGGATTAGAAAAAAAATGTCCGTGTGGATAGACCACCATTTTTCTGATTAGATAACCACTGTACAACCATTAAGAAGGAGAAATATTTTGTTCGTCTAGACCGACAAACACTAGGCATGTTTTTTTTGACAATCGAAAAAAAATCCGCATAAACACCCGCCGTGGCAATAATTCAAATTGTTATCAAAAATCATCAACTCTTTTATTAACTGAAAATATGTTGGCTTTACCTATCAAAAATCGTTTGTCTTGATTCAAAGCCAAAAGCTATTGAAGAAAAATAAATAAGCTGCTGGCGTCAATGGAATTCAGCGGACTTAAGCAAATCCGTATGTTAAATAACTTTTTATATTCAAATTTAAAATTTTTAAACAAACGATTCTTGGCGCGTACATTGAACTTTTAAAAAACGTTAAACAGTTTTTGATAGCGGTTTGAAATTTAGGCTTTAGCGGATAAGTAAAACACTTGTTAAGTAAAACACTTTTTCTATTCGTCTGGATGGCTAAGATTGTGTTCGTCAACACAGATAACGTCTTCGAACAAGAAAAGCTTTTAATTCTGCCGGGTATAGATCAGATTAGACAAACTCACCGTTTAAATATTCAATAAATTATTTTGAGTTTTGCAATTCGCACAAAATGCTTACCTGCAAATAGAAGAAACAAAAAACGATTTGTATTAAAATACTGAGGCACAAATATTATAATCAAAAAATATACAGCAAAAAGTTCAGGTACATTTGTAAAACTATAATGATCCTATTAGGTGGGCAATCTCGTGATCTGATGTGAGTTCCGACCGAAGAAATACTGTAACTTTTTGTCAGTTGTTATCTCAGAATCTGATATTATAAATGGACACAAGATGGTCAAACCCTCGGGTGCATTTTGATGTTTTTGGTCATCGCCAGTGAGAAACCCACAACTTTTATCTAAAAAAAAAGAGCCCATTGTAGCCTACTCGACTTTGGGTTGGTGATTTTCACCTCAGATACTGGACTTTCGCTTTATTATCGACAATGCTCCGTAGTAAGCTCTACGTACAATAACGGGGTTTAAAAAACACGACAGGATGATTGAAGCTCACAGTTTGTCGTGATCTAAAACTCCCGATCGGCTCTGTGAAATAAAGCCCCAAGAAATAAGGCCCCAAACTGAAAATGAAATAAAGCCTCAAAAATGGGGCCTTATTTCGTTATGAAACTAAGCCCCAATTCCTACAATGAAATTAAACCCTAAAAAAGATGAAAAGGATACAAAGAAACAACACCCCATTTAATTTTTTTTATAACGAAGTAAGGCCGCATTTTTGAAAAGAAATATAGTTTTATAGTTTCTTAATTGAAAAATTATTCAAATATTAAACAAACACCTGCATTGTATCTAAAACAATTTGTCGGCAATATGGACATTTACGAGGGCGACCGCTAAACTAACTGGCCTGGCACATTTTCTGTTTTACTAGCAACTTTTTTTGTCTTGCTTTTTAAAAGCAATCTTTTATAAGCCATCTGTCAAAATTTCCGAAATATTTCATGATTCTTTTCTTTGTTACAGGTGATTGAAGTAAACCAGTTTTAAAATTTTTGAAAAATGGAAAATAAAGAGTTTCGTGCGGTAATTAAACACTTTTATATGAAAGGCTATACGCCACAATTAATCAAAGATGAATTGGATTCTGTTCATGGTGATAATGCACCATCATACTCCACCGTGAAATCCTGGGTTCAACAATTTAAAATGGATCGTTCAAGTACGGAAGATGAACAACGCTCTGGAAGACCGAAAACTGCTACTCCTATTGAAAACATTAGAAAAATATTCAATGAAGTGACTAAAGATAGACGAATAAAGCTCAGAGGACTTGCTGATATTGTTAAAATACACGAAAAACAAGTTTGGAGTATTTTACATGATGAACTCCACATGAAAAAGCTATCCGCAAGATGGGTGCCGCGTTTGTTGACTTTGCCCCAAAAAATCGTCCGTTAGACCAATTCCGAGGAGCTTTTAGCAATTTATCAGCGTAATCCAATAGAGTTCTTGCGCCGATTCATAACTGTTGATGAAACATGGATCCATCACTACATCCCAGAATGCAAAGAACAGTCAAAACAATGAATAGAAGTTGGTAAAAGTGGTCCCAAGAAGGCGAAAACTGTTAAGTCTCGGTGGCAAAAACTTTTCGTCCAATAGCAAGGTTATTGCTGAAACTGAGGCATATTTTGAAGGTCTTGAAAAATCTTATTTTTCGGATGGAATTAAAAAACTTGAAAAACGTTTGATCAAGTGTATTGAGTTGGAAGGAGATTATGTTGAAAAATAAATAATAATAATTCCAAAAAACGGTTCTTTTTATGTTAGGCCAGTTACTTTTGCGGAAGCCCTCGTATAATGCTCTAAACCCTTAAAAATCGCATCTTCATGTAATTTTAAACTGCATTCGTCGCAAACTTTGAGATGTTTGCAAGGCAGAAAAACAATATTAGCTATTCTGTCTGTGCAAGCAATGCAGTCACGCCCATTGGAGTCTTCAACTTGTTTTAGTTCCTCCCATTCGTTATCAGAAGATTGTTCTTAATCATCAAATATGCTTAGTAGGACATAAATACTGTTACACACGTTTAGTGATGTAAAATAAAAAGTACTAAATGTTTTTGGACCAAATATTTTTTAATATATTTATTGATGTATGTTGTATCCAAAAAGAATCTACTTATTCGAAACATCCGCCTTTTGCCTTTACACACGCCTTAAGTCGCACTGGCCAATCGTCAATAGCTGCACGAACCTCGTCCATTAGAAAATTGGTCACAGCTCGAACCAAAGCAGTCCTAAGAGATCCAATTTTGGGGTATCTTTTGTGACAAACCTTGTCCTCTAAAACCGTCCACAATTTGTGATCCAATGGGTTTAAATCTGGACTGCCTAAGGGCCATTCTTTAGAGGAAATGAACGCTGGCAAATTGTTTCGAAGCCAGGCCGGGGACGTTTTAGCCTTGTGGACCGGCGCAGAATCCTGCTGAAAAGTCCATGGCTGGTTTTGGAACAGGGAATTGTTAAGAGGCTTCACAACAGCTTCCAAAACGGTATCTTGGTATACTTTGGCCGATGTTTTGACTCCTTGTTCAAAGAAATGCAGGCCAGTGACCCCATCGTAAGAGACACCCCACCAAACCATGACTGAAGCTGGGTAATGACCCTTTACCACCCTTGGGATCAGTTCAGATGTTTCCTTAGATGACCGCGCATACACTCTATCAATTTGCTTGTTAAATTGTTCCTGAACGGTAAAATTTTTTGCATCGGTGAACAAAATTTTTCTGTGCAAGTTATCAGCGTGCTTCACCAAAAGACGTTTGCATTTTTCAAACCTATTTTTTTTTAAGCTGCAGTCAGTAAATGTCCGGTACTTCGTTTGAAAGCCCCAAGTCCCAAGTTTTTATTAATGATTCGATTCATGGACTTTTGCGTGATTTTCAACTCACGGGCCATGATTTTTTGTTTTGGAGCGGATTTCTGTGAATTCTTGATTTAACGGCTTTGATCAAAGGCGGTGTTCGAACAGAGCGTGGGCGGCCCGACCAGTGGCGGTCTTTTACATCTCCAGTCCCCTCAAACAGTTTTATGCATCGGTAGACGAACATGCGGCTAATCCCTGGTGGCAGGAGCGTTTTGAAAATGACGCTTTTTTTCATTTCACACTTGAAGATACGGTTCTAATTATCTGACCAATCCATGATGAAAGTTGAAACAATTTTAAACTCCCGTTACAGACTAACGTTATTGAGGTTAGCTTTCAAAACCCATATGACATTAACGGGGTATGTTCAGTTCTACTATTGAAATGGGTGTGTTCAATGTATTAACAGTGTTTATAACCCTACTAGGCATAATAAAAAAACTTGGGTTTTTTAATGACCCAACTTTCATCCATTCAAAAGCAATGGATCTGATAACTTTTCATGTTTTTGAATTTTCTAAGTGAACTTTTTAAGCTTTTGTTGTATATAAAATAAACTATAAAACAAGTTAGGCAGCTTCATTCGGTTGACCCAGCTTTCATATACCTTTAGCCATATATGAATTGTTAAATTTGTCGCCGTTCTATCCTTCATTGTCCGATTCTATTGTAATCTTGTTAAATGTCATATTTGTGGTAGGGTACTGGAATGGGGCGTGTGTGCTTCATGTGAGTACCAAAAGTGGGCGGAGTGGTGCATTGTATGTGGAGTACTAGAATGGGACGTTAATAGGATATTACGATGTTCACAATTTAAGCGAATTTTATGCACTAGTTGACAAGTTATGTGGGTTCTAATCTTCAATGAAACAGGATATTTTGTGTGAGTTCACATATCTGTCACCAAGTTAACCTTATACCCTCCTTCTTAAGTATTGATTTTAGTGAGATCGAGCTAATGGTATTGAAGATATTACAAGAATATCAAAAATGGACAAAAGGCTACATTTGTGTGGAAGGTAAAGAATGTGGGCGTTATGGCCCATTTTCAATTCCAAAGGCAGTTTTGGAAAAATATTGTAACGTGCAAAATTCATAAACCATTGGAAGCTCCTCTCGAGAGTTTTCGTGCGAACTTGTCGCATAGACAGACATGGCTTAAATGACTTTAAGTCATGAAACGGATTTGGTCAATACATATGTATGATCTAAAATGCTTTTTACGATCCCAACAAACCAGTCCCTAAGCGTAATATAACTAAATTGGAGAATACACTTACTACTAACAAATTTCTACAACTTTTCTTAAACATACATCATTTGAACCCATAGATTTCGTAACAAAGAAAAATAAACACAAAGTCGTCAACTATACGCTGCTTGCTTCACACAAGAAACAAAAAAACCCAAAGTCGCTGCGACGTATATGATGTGCCGTTATTTGTACACGTGCATTTTGTTTTCTTTGTTAAAGTTCTGAGTTGTTTTGTTCATGTTGAATTGTAAAGTTGGAGTAACAAAAAAGTGAAAATTAAAGAGAAGTAAAAAAGTGAATAAATTAAAGAGAAGTAAAAAAGTGAAGAAATAAAGTTTGTAAAAGTAAAATAAAATATATAGAACTATAAAAAAATGTCTTACAAAGCTGACATTTCCAAGCCTGTTTAAAGCTTATATTTCTAAGCTTGTTCAAAGCTTACATTTGTAAGCTTGTTCAAAGCTTACATTTCTAAGCTTATTGTATATTATAGACTAGCAAGCTTATAACAGGGTTCAATTTTGTTTATTATATAATTGTTACCAAGCGTATTACTATAGTTTTCACTAACGTTTTCTAAGCTTAAGGCTTATGATAGTAAGTTTGTTACAAGTTATTTCTAAATGGTTTTGGTTTGTTGGGATGTGTTACACTTTGTTTCCATACCAAAGAAGGGTGAGGGTATAAAAATAAGTTTTTTTCGTTTCTTTTAAAATGACATTTTATGTCCGTCACTGTAGATTTCTAGGGATATTTCGCTAGTGTTAAGCAGGCCATGAAGAGGAAGAAATTATGTTTATTTAATTAAGCCTTATTTAACGATCTAAGCAATCAATGTGAGAAAGCTTCACCTTAGCCTGGTGTTATGAAGAGGAAAGAATCCGCAATCGTGTCCTTAAGGCAAACATGAACCTTTAATAGGCGTGTTATATTGATACTCGCTTTTTTAGCAAGTGGTCGCTAAAGCGACAGCTTTAAACCTTTACGTGAAATTTCTGAAATATCTTTGTCCTACTGACTAGAAACTGATTGGCTTAATGCATCATAAACCGTTTGGTTTGAAAATTTGTTGTTTGTAGAAAAAAAGTTTTCCCAGAAATACTATAAGCGAGTTATAACTAATGTCGCTTTAACTCGCTAAAGTATATTCTTGACAAATATTCTCTTATAAAGTTTTGATTAATTAAAACAAAAGCGTTTTAACGCAAACTATATATAGTTTTTTTTTATTCTTGTACAATTAGATAAAGATATCGCATTAGCGACATTTTAAGCGAGTTGCCAATAGAACATGGCGAATGTCACAAACACTGGTATAACCGGTCGTTAGTGCCATCTACATCTCAGTGTAGAAGCGTTGATGTGATCGATTCTCGTTGAAGGTGAATCATTAAATTTTCGAGATTGCCTTAATGCATCATAAACCGTTTAGTTTGAAATAGAACATGGCCAATGTCACAAACACTGGTATAACCGGTAGTTGGTGCCATCTACATCTCAGTGTAAAAGCGTTTATGTGATATTTAAGTAAAGTTCCCAATTTGTGGCTTTAGAGGATTTAAAGGAAATTAGGCAAGCAATTAAGGGTCATTTACGATGTAACATTTCATTTAGTTTGGGTCACATTTTAGCATTTTTTATAACCCTTCAAAACTTCTCCTGACTGTTCTCCATTCCGCATTGGAGTACGTAAATTAAAGTTGAAGGACAAAGCGAGTACTTTAATTGTGTACATCTTACAAATACACGGTCTGGATCCACCACACCGTGGTCACCTTAAGCGAAAGAGTAATGGATGAAAAACGAGTGACTAAACGTTGCACAAGGGGTTTGAGGTAAATTCAAATGTATAATTTTAGAGGCTTTCATTTCTGTCATAAGCCATAAGCACATAATAGACAATTCCTAGGAGAGAATAAGGCAAAGGTGTGGCTTGCACAGAGGATACGAGTAGTAATGATAGTTTGTGTTAAATGGAAACAAAGAGTATCGGACAAAAACGTTCCACACCAGTGGTCATTGTAAAATGCCAAGTGACAAGATAAAACAGACAAAAAGGGAAAACAGAGGACAAGTGAGTAGTAAATTTCCTTAGAAAAAAGGTGCATAGAAAACTGGGTCAAGTATAGAGCACGGACACAATAGTTTAAAAAATGTACATCTGTTTTTGTTGATTTTGTACCATTCGGCTGTTTTACTGTACTGGAAAGAAATTTGAATAGCAAAACATTGTTTACAGTTTCGGACTTCTAATATGTTGTGAATTTCGTGCCTAAAGTAAATTCGATATAAAGTCCATGTTCCCCTGATCGTCGCAGAAATCTGGGCCAAGTCCATCTGTCTTTCTGTAAAGTGCCCAAATAATAAATATTGGTGGCACAAATATTTAAACCCAAATATGGGCTAAATTAAAAGACAAATCGTTATACAATTTTAATGGTATGCTATTCTTGATTCGAAAATTGTCATATTTTATATAAGGTCATGCGTAGACAATAGAATGTGGCATTAAGAAATTTTAAAGGCTGACACACCTACTGTTTGCCTTTAAAATTTCTTAATGCCACATTCTTTTGTCTACGCATGACCTTCGACTATGTACCACAGACCACAATCCAGAATAGAGAAAATGTGGCCCTGCCTAACTAAATTTGGCCACTTTTTCGGTACTCATGGCTTCCGAGTGTATTCATATACAGGGTTTTACAATAGGGACATGAAAATATTCTATCTTTATTTCACCCTCCAACATTTTAAATGATCTTTCAGTGTCAAAACGTTAGTCTAAGTCAACATTTTCATCACTTACGAGCTACGTTTGAAAATCATTAAAAATGACACACAAAATTCTGAGCCGGTGGTCGCACCTTAAGATCGCTACGGCAATTTTCGGCCGTAATAATCGTCCCGCCCGACAGGCAGTGCTTGCTATAGCGGATAAATTTGGATCCAAATTTTCACTTTTGCATGTTCCGGCGCCAAAGAGACGCCATACCGCACTTGATCATTTGAAGCGGCGAAACTTCTCCGATTGGGCTCTGGCATAGTTTCTCGAAAATCCAGCGATGAAGCTCATTTCAGGCTGAATGGTTTTGTCAATAAACAAAGTAAAAAAAAAACACAACTGCATCCGCAAAATATGTATATGTGACAGCGCGTAGAGAAAGGGACCTCCTAAGGGTTAAAAAAAATCAATTTTCATTTTTTTTTTTTTCTTTTTTTGATGTCGACAACATCTGAGCATCGAATGAGACCGATCGCATGCCCCAAAAGTGTTCTCTCCCAGATATATGCGCGTTTTATGAAAGTGAAGTCGACGATTCTAAGCTCAAATAGAAAGGGACCTAATCTTTAAAATGGCTCTCCTGAACAAAACTTTTCATCAACTTTTCACTTTTTTTTTATGTGGACAACATCTGAGCATCGAATGAGACCGATCCCATGCCCCAAAAGTGTTCCCTCCCAGAGATATGCGCGTTTTATGAAAGTGAAGTCGACGATTCTAAGCGCAAATAAAGAGGGACCTAATCTTTAAAATGGCTCTCCTCAACACTGGTTTTCAACCTTAGGTCCCTTTCTGCTTTGCGCGTCACATAATACTGATTGGGTCGTATTATTTTGTCGATGAAAACAATCGTCATGTATCCGTCAATTGAGAGCGCTATCGTGCCATGTTAGAAAATTAGTTTTGGCCAGAATTGGATAAGCTTGACATCACCGATATGTGGTTTTAACAAGACGGTGCCACTAGCAACATAGCACGCGTTACAATCGACTGAAAGACAAATTCGGTAAACGTGTTATCTCGAGAAATGGTCCGGTCGAATAACCACCTCGTTTATGCGATTTATCGCCATTGGATATCTTTTTATGGGGCCACTTTAAGTCATTGGGGTATGGCAACAAACCAACACCTTTAGACGAGCTTAGAGACAACATCCACGCAAACTTGAGTCCAAAGAAGAGATCGCTGTACATGGGCTCGTGGTGGTCACATGACCGAAATCAAATTTTATTCTTAAAATGTAACATTTGCACTACACCTGGAATAAATTTGAACTCTATATCTTAAATATTCTGTATTTTATTAATATATAAAATTGTAATGTCCTTAATGGAAAACCCTGTACATCAATATGCCAGCTGAATCTGCATCATTGTTCGCCTCCCACCAGTCTTATTTTAATACAATCATAGAGCTCTACCAGCTTTAAAATTAATTAAGTGTTCTTTTAACCAAATCTGAGGTAGAAAATCTCATTACAAAATATTATTGAAATAGTTAAATATTGAATTTAAATCCGACTGCATTTAAACACTCGAATACGAGTGTTTCATGTTTCGATTTCAACAAGAGGAAGTGTCATCATCATCAAAAAGCACTTAAACCGAAATGAATTCTCCAACACTTATGGTTCCGCCGTATGCGATACGAAATAGTTGGCGGGGAAAAATACATGTCAGACACTTTATATAGACAAATTTGTAATTCGACACTACCATACACATGCATGCAGCTAACAAAACAGCAGCGGAAGCCGATGGCAAAGGGATCCGAGATTGGCCTTTGCCTGTAGTCGATAGTCATGTCAGTCTCCTTTCAAACAGGTTATCCCATAACGTTACTACCAAGTGGCCAGATATGTTATGTTGTTGGTTATAGGTCCATGTTTAACAGTTTCATTAAATCGGGGCCCTATGAACCATTGACGCATGTGTCACGGCCTCCAATTGCGCCAAGTTGCAAATTTCTTACGGAAATTTGATTGCGTTTGAGGACCCACATTTGTGTATTGTTGAAAGCGCCGGTGCGGACAAAATCTACTGTATATTTAGATAAGTGAGGAATTCTACTGCTGCTGAGTAGTCATAAGTCTATGTTCGAAAGGAACTATTATTCATCGCCCTAGAGGCCTTTGATCCATAGGCGATGACCTCAAATTTAGTTGAATCTTAAAGTTACACTCATATTAGTGACAAAATTTTGTTGTTGAATACGCACATGTCCATAGTTAAAGGTATCCATAAGTGTCGTTCCAAGCCCCAAATAGCTACACATTTCGTATTGTGATGAAACTTCACATGTTCCTGAAAATCAGGTGGTGGTTTAAGGGTTCTAAAATCCACTGACTTGGCGTCCAATAAAGCCTTATCGTATATATGTCATATTGCACTTCTTTCCGAAATGTAATTGATTTTTATTATACATATGTGCATTGATGAAGAGAGCCCAATTTTGTTCTGCATATGGCCCGTTCCAAGTCATAAATTTGCTTAAGATCTTAAAGTTAACCAGACAAAAAAATTAAAGCCGGCCGTGGCCGACTATGAGATACCCTTAACCACTCTGCTATCTAGAGGTTTAAGCATCTCTGTCTGGTGCTTGATTGCGACCTTGAAGCAATATATTAGAGTTCATTATATGTGGCTCATAACGTACCAACAAAATTTGAGCGCGATGGGGTAAAATATGTGGCTTCTGTAGCTGCAGGACCACAAATCGACCACAACCTTAGAAAACATGGACTGATATGGCTCAATGTTACAGGATATGGGTGTTGGTAGCTCGTACAACTTTATACGAAATTTGGCAGGAATCGGATGTAAAATGTGGCTTCTAAAGCTGCAGATTATACAGTCTGAAAGGACCTTTGAGTGGGGGCTATAGGAAAGTATAGACCGATGTGGTCCAGTATCAGCACAGTTAAGTAATGGTAACTCATAACGTACCATGCAAAATTTGAGTGTGACCGGGTGTAATTTGTGACTTTTAGAACTCAAATCGGAAGGGACCTTTGCTCTGAAAGGACCTTTGAGTGGGGGCTATAGGAAAGTATAGACCGATGTGGTCCAGTATCACCACAGTTAAGTAATGGTAACTCATAGCGTACCATGCAAAATTTGAGTGTGACCGGGTGTAATTTGTGATTTCTAGAACTCAAATCGGAAGGGACCTTTGCGTGAAACCCATTCGAAAAAAAATAGACCGATATGGTTCAGTTTCACTTGTTATGCTCTGTGCGAAATATATGAATCAAGTGTAATTTGTAGCTTTTAGAGCTGTAGGTTCTGAAAACGGGAAAAAACCTATGTTTAATATTTCAGATGGACTGATGTGGATCAATTTCAATAGGTCGTCTTTGGCCTAACTAGATGAAAGTACCAAGTTTTATCAAAACGGTTTATAGTTGCGACCTGTTCTTTAATTACAACTAAAGATGGACGAAAAAAAACGGGCATTGCTCATATGTGACAGCGCATAGAGAAAGGGACCTAAGGGTAAAAAAATCAATTTTCATTTTTTTTTCTTTTTTTGATGTGAGCATCGAATGAGACCGATCCCATGCCCCAAAAGTATTCCCTCCCAGAGATATGCTCGTTTTATGAAAGTGAAGTCGACGATTCTAAGGGCAAATAGAAAGGGACCTAATCTTTAAAAGTGGCTCTCCTGAACAAAACTTTTCATCAACTTTTCACTTTTTTTGATGTGGACAACATCTGAGCATCAAATGAGACCGATCCCATGACCCAAAAGTGTTCCCTCCCAGAGACTTTTGGGTCATCAACTTTTATTTTTTTTTCATGTGGACAACATCTGAGCTTCGAATGAGACCGATCCCATGCCCCAAAAGTGTACCCTCCCAGAGATATGCGCGTTTTATGAAAGTGATGTTACACCAAAGATACACGTATTTAAATCTTTAAAATGGTTCTGCTGAACAAAACTGGTTTTTACCCTTAGGTCCCTTTCTCTATGCTCTGTCACATATAGTGATTGTGAGCCGACATAGGATATATTTCCATTCCATTAAGGTGTTGCAAACATCAGCACCAAGTCTTAATACCCTGCTTCACAGTGTAGGGTATAAATACGTACATGGTTAGATATTTAAAAACATTTTACTGGATACCCATACGTTCTGATCGGTTTACTAAGCATAACCACAGTGTAGGGTATAAGTAGGTACATACGTAGGATACGTTCTTGAAATTAAGGTGACGGTTTTTGGCACTTAGGGGCCATTGACCACGTTTAATGGGACATTAAATGCGAATATGCATACGACCCCCTAAATTACCTTATTTAAGAGTAAAAAAATTGGCGCTGAATTATGTTAGTCCCTCCCTTTTGTCCAATTTTGGCATTTTTTAATAGCAACCGATCTAAAACTGCAAGGCATAAATATGGTACAATAGAGAATTATCTTGAGCTCACGACATCAGAGTGGTTAAAAATGCTGAATGTTTAAAAGTAGAAAATGATTCTCCTGCCTCGTGTTGGGCGCCAGTTTTGTCAAAAGTTTGTAATAACCACCAATGCAGTGTAAATTCTGTGACTGTTAACCGCTCCAGGCTGTGATAAACAATCGGGCCGTCGTTATTTTGAAGGCCTTCTTTATATCAGACTTATCTGCATTATAAAGTATATACATATTTAAAAAAAGAGGAAAAATCTATAATTTGCCTTTGTTTTCGCTTCGTTTGGTAACAAAATATCACCTGTTATATGCAGGTACGACGCCGATGAAGACTGTACAATTTCGAGTGGAGTAATTTCTGTGATTGTACGTACATACACAGAGGAGCAGCAGGAGAAGGGGGACAAATAACTAACAATTCAATGCAATTTATGTAGTGTCGTTGCCGGGAAAACAGAACAGAACAGAACAGCACCGAACAAAACGAAAAGAAATACAATTGATATGAAAAGCAATAATAGCAGGAGCAAGAAACAGTGAGCAAATAAAAAATATAAAATATTTGCATTATTGCATGTGACATGAACATGTTTTTTATTTAACTTTTTTTTGCTCGTATAGTTTTAATTAGAAAGATAAAGTTTGCAGTACATATTTACATATAGAATGAAAATGAAATGAAAATTAAGCCAATGTTATTGAAAGAGAAAGTCGAAAGTATAGAAAAGAGCAACGAGAAAATTCTGTGTACGATTTCAGTGAATTGCCCCAATTCATAAAAATGTCTTGGCTTGTAAGTCCAAGACAAATAAAAACTAACACCATTGATTTAATTTACTTGTCTTTGATTTAAGTTAACTTGTTCATAGAAAATGGTTTTCAGCGTTGGGCGCTATTTGATAGGATTTTAATTCACTAGGATTTTAATGACCTTACGCATCTAGGAGGTTACCAGAAAATATACTTAGTAGGGACATAAATACTATTAAACCATTGAACACACCCATTTCAATAGTAGAACTGAGCATACCCCTTTAATATCATATGGGGTTTGAAAGCTAACCTTAATAGCGTTAGTCTGTAACGGGAGTTTAAAATTGTTTCAACTTTCATCATGGAGTGGTCAGATAACGAAAACCGTGTCGCTGTAATAGCGCTTTTCAAGTGGGAAATGAAAAAAAGCGATAGTTTCAAAACGCTCCGGCCACAAGGGATTAGCCGCTTGTTCGTCTAACGATGCATACAACTTTTTGAAGAGACTGGAGATGTAAAAGATCGCCACCGGCCGGGCCGCCCACGCTTTGTTCAAACACCGCATGTCAACAAAGCCGTTAAATCAAGAATTCACAGAAATCCGCTCCGAAAACAGAATGGCCCGTAAGATGAATATCAAGCAAAAGTCCATGAGTCGAATCATTAAAAAAGACTTGGGACTTGGGGCTTTCAAACGACGTACAGGACATTTATTGACTGCAGCTTTAAAAAAAAAATAGGATTGAAAAATGCAAACGTCTTTTGGTGAAGCACGCTAATAGCTTGCACAGAAAAATTTGGTTCACCGATGCAAAAATGTCTACCCTTCGAAAAAATTTAACTAGCAAAACGATAGAGTGTACGCGCGGTCATCTAAGGAAGCATCTGAACTGATCCCAAGGGTGGAAAAGGGTCATCGCCCAGCTTCAGTCATGGTTTGGTGGGGTGTCTCTTACGATGGGGTCACTGGCCTGCATTTCTGTGAACAAGGAGTCAAAACATCGGCCAAAGTTTACCAAGAAACCGTTTTGGAAGCTGTTGTGAAGCCTCTTAACAATTCCATGTTCCAAAACCAGCCATGGACTTTCCAGCAGGATTCTGCGCCGGCCCATAAGGCTAAAACGTCCCAGGCCTGGCTTCGAAACAATTTGCTAGCGTTCATTTCCTCTGAAGAATGGCCCTCAGGCAGTCAAGATTTGCACCCATTGGATTACAAATTGTGGATGGTTTTAGAGGACAAGGTTTGTCAAAAAAGTAACCCCAACATTGGATCTTTTAAGACTGCTTTGGTTCGAGCTGTGGCAAATTTCCAATGGACGAGGTTCGTGCAACTATTGACGATTGGCCAGTGCGACTTAAGGCGTTTGTAAAATCAAAAGGCGGACATTTCGAATAAGTAGATTCTTTTTGGATACAATATGTGACGCACAAAATAAAAAGGGACGTAAGGTTAAAAACCAGTTTTGTTCAGGAGAGCCATTTTAAAGATTAGGTCCCTTTCTATATGCGCTTAGAATCGTCGACTTCACTTTCATAAAACGCGCATATCTCTGGGAGGGAACACTTTTGGGGCATGGGATCGGTCTCATTCGATGCTCAGATGTTGTCCACATCAAAAAAAGAAAAAAAATGAACATTTATTTTTTTTTACCCTTGGGTTCCTTTCTCTATGCGCTGTCACATATACATCAATAAATATATTAAAAAATATTTGGTCCAAAAACATTCAGTACTATTTATTTTACAGCAAAAAATGTGTGTAACAGTATTTATTTCCCTACTAAGTACAGGCAAGCCTTTTACTTTGTTTTCGTCAGCCTATTGACTGGTTGAATAACCAGTAATTACAAAGATTAATTTTTTCAATATTTTATTAAAGCAATTGAATTCATGTAACTGACTCGGCTGGATTCAAAGCAGCGTAGCTTATCCAACAAAGTGTTGGCAACAGTTTCTGGTTCCATTTCTTCAACTGGCGTGCTTTAAATATTCCTTAAGGGATCGGTCCTTTATGGTACTCCCCAAAAAAACAAGGCTAATGGCGACAAATCGCCATTTCGAGGTGACCAACTGGCATCGCCGAGACGGCATGAAATGCGATTACCGTACTTGGCGCGCAAACGATTAATTTTGGGGCTATATGGCAAACCACTATTCTAAATTCAAAAATCATCCAAGCCAATGTCTTGAATACTCGTGCCCTCCAGTAGTACGTATAGTGTGTAATGAAGTTAAAACCTCTGGTACAATTGAGTTATATTATTTAAAAGGCTTACTTCATAGTCAGACTGAACACCATGTTTCTATTAATATTCCAGCCACCCGAACGAGAAATGTTGGCAGCAAAGTTGTATACCAAACAACACAATTAAAATCGAAAACATACAACACTCATAATTATAACGCCCGAGCTTTTATACGCGCTGAAACGTGGCTAAGACTAAGCGAATGAAGCGATGTTGGAAGATTTCAATAGAATCTTGGTATAACCCACAGGAGCCACGCCACAAAAACGGGATTTAAAATATGTCACAAATTTGAAAAAAAAAAAGGAAAGGAATAATAAATTATTAAGACCTAATCCGTTCGCACGATAACTCTCGAAAGAAGCTACCAATCGATTTTAAATTGTAGCACGTATTGTAGTCGTAATATTGAGAATGGAGAATATTGTCACACCATAAGTTCAGAGTTAAAAGGTTAACTTGCGGACAAATAACTGTATTCCTAGCCACGCCCCTTTTTATACCTCCCAAACAAATTACCCTGTTTCGGTGTAGATTAGAACCCACATGACATGGCTACTAGTAGATGAAATTTGCTTATTTTCATATCGGTTTTATACATTCGAACTAAAAGAGTGGATGCAACGCCTTTATTTTGGTTCATCCAGTGCAAAAGACTACTCCGCCCACGTTTGGTATTTGTATAACTTTATAAACTACTTTATTTAATAATTTAAATTCATATTCATGCGATTCTGCTGAAAACTGGTAGAGATGGAAGGTGTAAGTAGATGGATTAATCGAGCCTCCGCCACGCCTCTTCTTATACCAGCCACAGAAATGACCCTGTTTAAGTGCAGATTAGAACCCACATAACCTGTCACCTAGTGCGTGAAACTAGATTAAATTAAAACCGTCGCAATATTTTAAAATCAGTAAAATAAAGTGATTGACACGCCCCGTTCTGGTAGTCCATGCAATCGCACCATTCCGCCCACTTTTGGTATTATTGTAATAGCTTATGCATGTTATTCATACGATCTAGCTGAAAATCAATCAGTTCTAAGGTTAACTTCTTGCCAAAAAAAATTGTATTTCTAGCCACGCCCCTTATTGTACTTACCACAAAAAATGCCCTATTTTAATGCAGATTAGAAACCCTGAGCTTTGAATTCACTTAAGTTGCGAACTAAATATTTTTTTATAATGGCGTACAAAACTAGTGGCTACCACGACCCATTGTGGTATCGCTTGGTGCATGACCGCTCCCCATTCTAGCATAGTTTACGAGATTTCTATAAAATCAGTATGCTTCAGGCAATTCAAGACGGAACGTAGGAAAATATTAAATCCATACATGCATGGGTGAGGGTACTCGTATCTTTTAGTCGGACTAACCGCACGCAGAAAAAAAGTATGGTTGGGTTAACAATATTCGAAGAGCATCATACTATTGTTGGGTATATGGTTGTGGCGCAACAATATTATGCTCATCACAACAATAGTATGGTGCACACACAACCATACTCTGATCCCTACAACAATAGTATGGTCCTCACAACAATATAATTATTCACACACAACCATACAATGATCCCCACAGTCATATTATTATTCTCACTCAACCATACTATGATCCCACAACCATATTATTATCCTCACAGCCATAGAATGTTTCACATACAACCATAGTATGATCCTCACAACCATAGTTTGACTTACAAGTAAACATACTATGATCCCCAAAATATTGGAATTGGATTGGGTTAAGTTGTTATTTAACAATAGAGATTTGTATTAAGTAAATTATTTAAAAATGCATTAACTCTTATTAACAGGAGTATGTAATTTATTTAACAGTAGAAAATAATTATTTATTTAAAATATTTTAGTTATACTAATTCAAAGTAGTTTATTTTGAAAAAAAAATAATTTTCATATAAAAAGTACTATTATTGCGTAAGATTCGTAACAATAACATTGTTAAATTCAGAAAAATTAATCAAACCGACATAAATAAATTTTGTCGGTATGATTGCCGTAATCATTTGATTGTTAACATAAAACTCAAAAAAAACAAAAGTTTTGTCGCACCAACCATATTTATATTGGTGCTACAACCATATTTTCATTTTAAAATTTTGGCAACAATACTATTGTTATATTTCAACAATATTAATATTACCGCAATCATACTATTGTCAAAATGAAATTCAAAAAACAATACTATGGTTGCGACGACCATACTTTTATTGCAGAGAACATACTATTGTTGCCGTGACCATTTGTAACCATATCTTTTCTCTGCGTGCGACTAAAGCTTTTTTTAATGAGAACATTTTGTAAATTTGAGATGGTTTTTTTTTTACTACAAATTGCAAACAGCAAAGTTATTGCAAAAAGTAATGCGGTCTACAAGCGAGTGAAGATATACTACGTGCTATCACAACAAAAATTTACTCCATTTTAATTAAATTTTACTAAAATTTGGTACCTTTTTGTTTTGAATGCAGAGATGTTGTACTGTTGGCACCGAAGAAAAAATCGCAACGTTAAACGTTTCATTCAAGAGAATTCAAATGAGTCGATTCGCCATCACTAATAGCAATTTAAGGTTTTGTGGACAATTATTAATATAAATCACGTGCGGTCAGTGAGTCAATATCAATGGGACGCCGTCACAAAAATCTAGCAATTTGCCGTGCATTATATTGGTCCTTACTCCTTTCAAAAAAAAAAAAAAAAAAAAAAAAAAAAAAAAAAAAAAAAAAAAAAAAAAAAAAAAAAAAAAAAAAAAAAAAAAAAAAAAAAAAAAACGACAAGCTCTATAGAGCCATACACAAAATAAAGCATACTTTACGGCATACTTTTCTGAAATCACTATGTGGCATATTTTCGGGCATACACCATAAATCTCATGTCACGGGGTTTTCAAACCAGCATTTAATTTAATAACACTTCATGCATTCACACCAAATTGAATGCAATAGAAACACAGACATGCTCCCCTCCTCCTCCTCCCTACGGTGGCGTTAAAACTGCACTCAAACAAACTTAAAATCGCTTAAAAAATTACTTGCAACAAATTCGCGTGCAGCCATGGTATCAGACGAACAGCAGGAGAGTGTGTTATTTTTCACACTTTGACACCCAAAGTTTCCAGTTTAAGCGCGCAAACGACCAAAAATAAACTAGCTCGCGATCAGCGAAAACTTTTCGCCATAGACACAATAACAACAACACCAGCAAAGTGAAAAAGGAAAGTTTGTCAATTATATTTCCAACATTCCCACGGTGTTCCCCGTTGTCGTCCCATCCCTTTTTTCCGCTGGTAGATGAGGTGAGGGCAAAACAAAGGTTGGCGCCGCAAAAGTTGCAAGTTTAAGTGTGCATTAGTTGGCATAAGTTGGAATTAACTTTTATCTGAAGGTTGTGGAATACTGTGTCGTTTCACTCCACCGTATATATGTGTATTGGGGTAACCCAGTCATGGGTCTGATTTGTTATGACAACTTCATGTCACGAATGGGTGGGAAAATTTAGTTGCCACCCTTCAACCTCAAGGATTGGAAATGTGATATAGCGGACAAGTGATTCTTCAAAGTATCGTTATCACTTGAAACAAAAACTATACTAAAGCAATTCGGATATAACGGGTCATTTTTTTAAAGGTGTCGAACTTAAAAATGTAGCAAAATAATGAGATTTATTAATTTCCAACTGAAATTTGTCATTATTAGAATGATCATTTTATAACATTTGTTAGGATCCGGCTCGAAGGACCAAAATGTTAGAAAGTGTTGCAAAAGGCGAAAATGACTGAGTCGTTCAAAGTCAGTTTTGATACTCAATTTATTCATACAATTACATTAACTTATATACTAATTCCAATTCCAAATTTGCACCCTTTACTAAAAGGGCTCAATATCTTAACATAAGAAAAAACGAGAAGAATTGATGACGGTGGCGGCCTACTAAACAGCATGTGTGTTAGAGATAAGGACTATTAGTTTAGACATGCCATGGACATGAGCGATAAACCAATATAAACAAAGTAATTATCATAGGCATAATAGGTATAAGCAAAATATGACAGTGGCCTAAAGTAGGGACGCTCATGCGGGAAAACCTTAAATTAATGGGAAATAATTATATATACGAGTAAGTAGGTAGAGAGAAGTGCTTTGTTCATTCTTGAACAACATTAGAGCGATATCTCAACCGTCAGGGGTTATAAGAAAAATTTTGGCCGAATTGGAGTTTCTCTTTTTCCCGACTTTTTCATTTCCCGAGAAACCGGGAAATTTTTTGGAATTTCCTAGGATTCCCTGGAATTTCCGCATAACAAATACATTTTTAAGGGCGGAAATTTCCGGAAATCCCGGATATTTTTCACTCCCGGTTTATTAAGAAATTCAGCTGGGATACCCGGGAAATTCATTAATTTCTATTACCACAGTCATGCCACTACTGAAGTGGAATTCGAAGTGGGTGGTGGCAGCACCTAAATCGCGAGGTTCCTTCGCATGAGGGCTAAATGCAAACATGGCCTACTAAGAAAGAATTAGCTTAATTTTTACAGAATTCCATTAAGGGAGAAGGATAACTTCTCTCAAATCAGTGTGCTGATCACCATTCAATTGTTATACTCACTGACCGGGACCTACTGTTTGACGCCTGTTTCGAATGGCTAATGCCTTTTTTAGAGAAGTCTTTACGTGGCCTACAGATAAATTAGATTTTATCCGGGTTGAACATGGGCTAACTGACATGATAGTCGTGAAGACTTCCAGCACACCGCGGCGACCCAGGAAGAATTTCACTAGGGTTGACGCTTGAACGCTTATAACGTTATTTGAGAAATTTGATCAGATTCTGATTTCAGAACCTAAAGCTTTAAAAGACACATGTTCAGTCTTTTAAAGCTTCAGGTTCTGAAATCAGAATGAAATTTTGAAATATATCAACATACGGTCCTATACGGACCCATTTTAATAGGTTTCATACTTGGCTCAGGGTTCGTCCCAGCAAAGTTTCGCCGAGATCGGTGAACCGATTGACGGAAAAACGTGGTTGGATCGGGAATCACTTTGAGATTCTGAGTTGATCGGTATAATAAAGATGGGGTACATTCCCGTTCCTTATGGTCCTACTGTCCAGACGGTTCAGACTGGCGCGTAGAAGGCACTACTTTCTCAGAGGTTGCCTTTTTGTCGCGTCGCTTCAGTCTGAACGCTTCTTTTGGGTGTTACAAACATCAGCACTGTGGAATTATACCCTGGGGTGTTGATACCAATTGAAACATTTAAGTAGCTTTTGATGGCTTCGGCATAACTAAACAAGATAATTTTAAATCAACCACTAAACCTTTAGCTAGAGCAGAAAATATATAAAACGCAAAATAAATCCCACTTTGCCAGCGGATAGGAAACATTTTTCATTACGATTTCATATGGCACCTCTGAGTAATGGTCGGCGGCGTGTTGCGTTCGATAGCGAAACTTTAGATTGTGTTAAATGTTATTTCTATCGAACAATTGAAATTTTCAAATTTCATCCAACGAAACTTACAATATATTTCTCTAGTTTTTCCATTTGTTATTGTTGTTAGCAGTTACGCTCTGTTTAATGAACACTAAGTGTTAAAATACATAGATTTCTTGTACAATAATATTTTTTTTTTAATTTTCAACACCTCGAATTTTGCAGTTTCTGCTTTGTCCGTCCGCCCGTCCGTCCATTCGTTTTTCGCCAAAGCTATGATGATGAAAAACTTATAATTATTTTTCAATTTCATTTAGTGGAAGAGCTGTTTTTTGGGCAACTCTAACCGCTCCAACCGAGCACACACTGGCTATGAAAGCCATCGTAAATGAATCAATAGACAGACGGACGTCTTGATGGTTCCTAACAAAAGTTTAGCGTGCTTCGTGTCTGTCTTTTTAGTGGGCAAGTATATCAGGCGGAGGGGGAGGGGGCCCCAATCAAGCTTTTATAGTTTTTCCTTAGTTACGAGTATTTCTTTTCGTTTTGGCGGTTTTTCCTCTTCACAAAGTGTGCGGTTTAGCACGATAATACGAAGAAGAAAAAAACACATTAATTGTAATAAATTATTTTGTAAAAACAAAAATGTTTTTTAGGAAAAGAGCAAAGAAAAAACTTTGAAATCCATAATTAAAATTACATCATAATTTTGAATTACCAGTAATAAAAAAAAACGCTATTATTGGTCGATCAATAAGCTCTTTTTGGTAGGAAAAAAATATAAACAATAATGTTAACAAGATAGCGCGAAGCCTTATGGAAAATTGATGCCCTAAAGAAAAAACTTCCAAGAGCTTAAAGATTTTTTTATCAAAAACAATGTGCATTTTAAGGTCTTGACAAGTAAAAAAATGTTAAGTGTGGCTGTGCCGAACTTTGGATACCCTCCACCAGATTCCCAAATAAAACCAAATTTGGTGCGGAAGTGTGTTCTATATAGAAATCTTTATGTGCAAAATGTCATCTCGATAGGTCAAGTTTTTAGTGAGTTATTGTCATATTTTTTCTCAAAGCCCATGAGACCGTTTGTGTGGGAGGTACCAGTAGGACTTT
This sequence comes from Hydrotaea diabolus, assembly GCA_963513945.1. NCBI lineage: Eukaryota > Metazoa > Arthropoda > Insecta > Diptera > Muscidae > Hydrotaea > Hydrotaea diabolus. The sequence continues at coordinate 13,111,051 of OY740716.1, read as the reverse complement.
TCCGATCTCAACAGAATTTGGCGCAGAGGTGTGTTCTATACAAAAATCTTTATGTAGAAAATTTCATCTCGAAGGGTCAAGTGAGTGGTGAGTTATTGTCATATTATTTTTCAAGGCCCATGAGACCGTTTGTGTGGGAGGTACCAGTGGGGCCTTTTCCGATCTTAGCCAAATTTAGCGCAAAAGTCTGTTCTATATATTAATCTTTATGCCGAAAATTTCATTTCGATAGGTCAAGCTTGTGGTGAGTTATGGTCATATTATTTCTCAAAGCCCATGAGACCGTTTGTGTGGGAGGTACCAGTAGGACTTTTCCGATCTCAACAGAATTTGGCGCAGAGGTGTGTTCTATACAAAAATCTTTATGTAGAAAATTTCGTCTCGATGGGTCAAGTTTGTAGTGAGTTATTGTCATATTATTTTTCAAGGCCCACAAGGCCGCTTGTATGGGAGGTACCAGTAGGACTTTTCCAATCTCAACCGAATTCAGCGTAAAAGTCTGTTGTATATAGAAATCTTTATGCCGAAAATTTCGTATCGATGGGTCAAGTGTGTGGTGAGTTATTGTCATATTATTTTTCAAGGCCCATAAGGCCGCTTGTATGGGAGGTACAAGAAATGGTGTCCCAATCTACACCATTTTTACATAGATGATTGCGCCTATATAGAAATTATTATTTGCAAAATTTCAGTGAGTTTGCTCAAGAAACTGGACGGTGTCGGTTGAGGGTCTCCAACACCAACTTCCCGTAGAGCTATATAGCCCATTTTCAATACCAACCATGCAAGGTTAACTACACATGTTTGTGCCAAATTTCTCCCTAGCTGTTTTCATGCAGGCTCTATCTTGTTTTCTACAGACGGACAGCCGGATGTGGCTAGATCGTCTTAGAATTTTACGAGGATCAAGAATATGTATACTTTGTTGGGTCTCCGATGGTCATTTCAAGGTGTTACAGACAGAATGACAAAACTAATATACCCTCCATTGTATGGTGGAGGGTATAAAAAGATAGGCCTCTAAACGAGTGCATAGTCCAAGAGCACAGTGAAAATTAACTTAATTTTTACAGATCAATTACACATTTTGTAAAATCATTAAAAAAAAAAGTCCTCCGAGGCATTTATACACGGAGAAAAAAAATGTTAAAAATATGTTCGCATGCAAACATTTATATGTTTCACAAATTGATGTTTGTATTTCAGCATAATAGGTATACACAAACATATAATATGTTTGGGACTACATTCGATCATAAAAAACATTTTTAACACAGAATAATTTGTATTAGTTGCTAGTTATCGTTCAAATCATAAGGCGTGATGGAAGCAGAACGAATTTAGAAAGAAAGAAAAACAATATTGGTGAGTTTAAGTGGAAGTGTTTAAGTACATTAAATAGATTTGATTTAATTCAATTAATAGATATGCAGATTTATGGATTATTAAAAAATATGTTTTAAATAAGAAGAGTCCTTGTAGACATTCCACCATCCCAACGCTACTAAAGCGCAAAAAACAGTCCTATTTTTTAGGTCCGTCTCTTATATCAGCCAAAACTTCGAAATTAATCTTTAGTTGGATTGGTAGCTTTAATGTGCTTTAACTTGAGTACCCATATTGACTATTACACGCCAGTTCTAGAACTTTTTTTGGGCCACATGAGCCCAACCGTCTAAAGTATATGCTATTTTTTAAGGTACAATGTGCGTCCCTACTAACTGTGCCCATTTTTATTGTCCCTTCACAAAAAATATGATTTGTAAAGAAAGTAAATGAGTTAACCCGGGTTCTACCCTGGGTAAAAACATCTTACAATTGTTCATCGGCTAGTTTCTACCTCGCAAATGCCGGCGAATTTACAAGTTAGAGATTTATATTCAAGCCACGTAAAAACTTCTCTATAAAAATGCATGCGGAGCTGGCGTTGAACAGAAGGTTCCGGTCATTGAATATAAGAACTGAATCGTGTACAACGTGCACAGAATACAGCACAGCTTAGCTTTGAAAGAAGTTCCCCCTTGCTCCTTTTAAGGGTATATTGTGGGACTTAAGTAAAGAAAACAATAGGAAAGTACGTTAAAGGTAAACTGTTTTTCCTGGGCCGATTCGCCATAAGCCATCATCAATCGAAATTTTAGGATCCTAGGTTGATTCGTTTGACTGCTTTCGTGCTTTCAACAGAAACACCGAAGATCGCCTTAGAATTTATGTACTTTATAGGTCATCAATATTTCGTGGTGTTGCAGACTAAATGTCAAATTAAATATACCAAACATTAATGTATGATATATATGTTTGCACGCAATCATATGATGGTTTGGTAGCATTACTGCAAACATATTAATGCTTAGGTGCAAACAAATGTATGTTTCCACACAAGCATATGAAGGTTTTGGAACATTGCTGCAAACATATTAATGTTTGCTGAGACCCAAACATATAAGTATATATGTTTGGAACATGCTCCCAACATTTATATGTTTGGAACATGCTCCACACATGTATATGTTCCCTGCAAAATATTTTTTGATGCAAACATATTTTAAACTTAATTTTTTCCGTATGTATAAAAGTTATTCGTGCACACCAACTATCGCACAACGGCGATAGTGATTCTAGGTCTATCAATTAAAAAATATGATAAAGGAGTTCAAGAATGCGCGAATAGGTAACTTCTTAACCAATTTAGGTCCGGCAAACAACAATGATCATAACCTCTACAGAGCTACAAAGAAACATATCAATAAAGGACCCGAGCGGTGTATGGTGCAGATCAGATAAAGCCAAATCATCAGCATTCAAAAATTATTTGGAGGAAACATTTAAACCCTTTTCGTTTTGTCATATGCAGGATGAAAATGATACCATGGACGTCGTAGATGTACCATGCCAAATGTGCTTACCAATAAAACCGTTCAGAATACTGAAAGTTTTAAATGAAGTTAAGAAACTAAATTCCAAAAAGTCTCCTGGATTAGACCTCATTGATTCACCGAAAAAGGGATTCGTATTTCTAACGGTTTTATTTAATTCGGCTTTGAGGTTGTCACATTTTCCTACCCCATGGAAATGTGCAAAAATTATAATGGTTTTAAAACCAAATAAACCCGAAAACGCAATCACCTCCTATAGGCCCATCAGTTTATTGCCTGTTTTATCAAAGCTGTTTGAGAGACTTTTCCAAAAAAGGCTGCTTCCTATACTGGAAACTCTAGACATTTTGCCTGATCACCAGTTCGCAGTATTGATCACAATACTGCTCTTCAGTTTTTCTAGACGTCAAACAATCTTTCGACAAGGTGTGGCACCACGGTTTGTTATTTAAATTAAAATTAAATTTACCAACTCCATTCTATCTTCTCCTTAAATCATATCTAAGCGACCGAACATAAATAATGAGGACTCGGAAATCGGTAATATTAAATCTGGGGTCCCGCAAGGCAGTGTGCAGGGTCCAGTATTATATACGTACTATATATACTTCAGATATGCCCACAAACAATGATGTTACGATCGCAACCTACGCAGATGATACAGCCATTTTAGCCACAAATACATCGCCTGCTGAAGCATCTAATACAGTACAACGACAAATCGACCTCATTGAAGCTTGGTGTAAGAAGTGGAACATAAAAATAAACGCCGAAAAATCCGTTCATGTCACCTATGCCTTAAGGAAAGAAGATTGTCCACCTGTGTCTTTGGATGGATTCACAATTCCACCCGCAAACTACGCTAAGTGTCTTAATATCGACAGACGTCTTAATTGGAGACATCATATTAAGCAAAAACGGGAACAGTTAAAACTAAAAACCAGAAAAATGTATTGGCTTCTTGGTCCCAAATCCCAACTTAGTTTGGAGAACAAATTTTCAATTTACAAAACAATATTAAAACCAGTGTGTGCTTATGGAATTCAGTAGTGGGGAACAGCTAGAACTTCTAATATTGAGATTATTCAGAGATATCAATCTAAGACTCGTAGATATATCAGTAATGACCCATGGTTCGTCAATAATAATAATATACATAGAGATCTAGGTGTACCTAATGTCAAAAGTGAAATTACAAGGCTCAGTACTACAGAGACTAAGAGACTAAGTTATCCAAATATACTGGCCATAACTCTACTTGATGATAGCAATGCAATTAGGAGACTGAGAAGACATCATGTGCTTGACCTTCCTTTTGTAAAATAACAATCATGTAAATATTGTAAAATAATCATGTAAATATTGTAATATAAATATAATATTGTTATATATACGAGGGCGGTTCGGAAACTTCTTAGCCTAGCACAAAAAGCGCGGTATAAACAGAAAAAAGTTAAGTGTTTTGGAAACTTCCATCTCTGCTATGAACACATGTTAAATTTTGTTTCGATCTGGCAACTCCTTCATATAGAAACAGGTGTTCACAAAAGACGCATCCGCGATTTTTTTACAATGGAAAAATTAGAAATGCGTGGTGTCATTAAATATTTACATAAAAAAGGTTTGTCGGGACAAGAAATTCATAATGATATGGTGAATGTGTTAGGTGAAAGTGCTCCTTCATATGCAACAGTAAAAAATTGGGTTGCTGAATTTAAACGTGGTCGTACAAGCATTGAAGATGAACCACGTAGTGGACGTCCAAAAACAGCAACAACAACAGAAATTGTAGCCAAAGTGCATGATATGGTATTAAATGATCGACGAATAAAAGTGCGTGAAATAGCTAATATCATGGGCATCTCAAATGATCGAGTCCATTTAATTTTGCATGAAGAACTACAGATGAAAAAACTTTCTGCAAGATGGGTGCCGCACTTGTTAACAGTCGACCAAAAACGCATAAGAATGAACATTTCTCAAGCTTTTTTGGATCGTTTTCAGCGAAATAAAATGGCTTTTAAGCGTCGTTTCATAACTGTTGATGAGACATGGATCCACCACTATACTCCAGAGACAAAAGAACAATCCAAACAATGGACTGAAGCTGGAGGAAGTGCCCCAAAGAAGGCAAAAACAATTCAATCGGCTGGTAAGGTTATGGCAACGGTTTTTTGGGACTTCAAAGGTATTTTTTTGATTGACTATCTGCAAAAGGGTAAAACAATAAATTCAGAGTACTAATGCAACCTTTTAGATCAATTAAATGTACAAATTCGAGAAAAACGTCCTGGCTTACAACACAAAAAAATAATTTTTCATCAAGACAACGCACCAGCGCACAAGAGTGTTTTAACAATGGCAAAAATCAACGAATTAAAGTACGAGTTGCTTGACCACCCACCTTATTCTCGTGATTTAGCTCCCAGTGACTTTTACCTGTTCCCAAATCTAAAAAAATCCTTGCTGGCAAGCGTTTTACCTCAAATGAAGATGCAATTACAGTTGTAAACCACTATTTTGAAGACCTTAAGGAAAACTATTTTAATCAAGGGATAGAATTGCTAGATAAGCGTTGGACTAAGTGTATTGAAGTTTCAGGAGATTATATTGAAAAATAAAAATATTTTTGAAAAACTAACTATTCTCTTTTATTGATAGGCTAAGAACTTTCCGAACCGCCCTCGTACTTTATAAGATCAATGGAGCTTATGAGTACTGTGATTTCGTTTAGTTAATACAAAATTTGCTTAATGTTTATATGTAAATAGATTGCATATAAAGTTGATATAAAAAAAATTAACTACCATTGCCGCCTTTAAATGACTGTTGGGGAAAATTAAGAAGACTGAATGAATCATGAATTATACTCTAATCCATGATACACAGGAAAAAGACAACCCTTGAATTTCAACCAAAAAATATTATGTGAATTGTATCACTCAACTAAAAATTTCGTAAATAAGCTAAACTATTTATCAATTTTTGCAGTGATAATAAGTGAATGGCATTAACAACAAAATTCATAAAATTTATGGACTGTATCGAGTACGGTTTTTCAACGCTTCGACAGCTGCTTCGGGTGCCTAATGAGGGCTGTAAGGTGGATGGCCCATCTATTCGACATCTTCAGTGCTCAATTAGCCCATTGTTTCTACTGATGTTTGAGAGCTCGAATTGTCGTTCTTGTTTATCCTCATATCTCCGATTACTGCTGGCAGACAGTACAGTTTCGTGTACCAGAATTGACTGTCCTACGTTACGCTAAAGCCGCTGTGGCCGCATGACCGATTGTACCGAAAAACACGCGATCATTTGCTTCGATGTGCTTTTTCCACGAACAAATTTCGTTGGATTTGGCTCGCCTTGAAAGACCCACACGGTCGATTGCTGTTTTATTTTGGGCTCATATGTATACATTCATGATTCGTCAACGCGGTTGTATTTTTTCGACATTTTCTTGCTCCAATCGACATGAGCCTTTTTTTCGACAAATTATGTGAGATACAATCTTTTTAACGGCCAAATGAACATGCAATATCTGGTCATACTAATGTCCAAAGATGCCTTATTTAAACGATATGTCACTGGTCGGTCTTGTTTCATCAGTTCACGCACTATGTCAATGGTTTCCGGCGAAATGAACGAAGTTAGACGACCTTTACTACTTTTAGATTCATGATTCGTCACCGCGGTTGTATTTTTTCAACATTTCTTTGCTCCAATCGACATGAGTTTTTTTCGACAAATTATGTGGGATCCAACGAGAATAAATCTTTTTAACGGTCAAATGAACATGCAATTTGTGGTCATACTAATGCCCAAGGATGCCTCAATCTCACGGTATGCCACATGACGGTCTTGCTTAATCAGTTCACACACGGCATCGATGATTTCTGGCAAAGTGACCGAAGTTAGACGTCCTTCACAAAACTCGTCCTGGATCGAAAGGCGTCCGAGTCTGAACTCTTGGTACCAGCGATTAACAGCGGATTTTGATCGCCAAAAGTCGAAACAAGTTGTCTCGATAACCCACGCCGAAAATCGTAAAAAAATCATGGCACACAAATGTTCACGGGATAATTCCATTTTTTGACTGAGATGAATTTTTCAACACACTGTAAACCAAACAATTCGCCCTCAAATGACAAAATGTTCGGAGTGAATTTGTGCTAAAAATTTGTAAAACTTTCCAATGAAAGTTCCAGTTTGCATCTGGCAACACTAGTATTGCCAAGACCCAAAAATATAAATAGCAACCCTCGTATGGCAGGGTGCTTAATAATCACACAACTAACCCGGGAAGAAACATTTGCCGACATTTTACATTAAGAGTTTTCCTGGCGACATTACACATTCGTGGTTAATCTACAAAAGCAATGTAAAAACTTATCTAAACAAAAAGAAGTCTAGATCCTAGTCAGTGACAGTGTCATGAAATCGAGCATTGCTTCTAGATTGGAAGTTAACGGAACGATGAGGATATTAAATCGAATTTTAGCTGAAGCCTGGGCATTTTTAACATGCATTGGCGATCAATGTTTAGTTCCATAACTTTAGTTAACGTTGAAACAAAAACAAAATTAAAAAAAGGAAAACGCTTAAAGTATTTAATTAAACTGGTCCATTCAACCACAACAATCATGTTTTTATAACGAAAAACTCAGTATCATAACTAAAAACGTGTGCAAATCAAATATTTATTTTGGCAAATAACTTGCTGTGAATAAATAAAATGTGATGACAAATATGTTGGCGAAATCAAAATTGAAAATAACACACACACACACAATACCCAGCGAAAAAAGAAAATCCAGCAGCCTCAGAAATGTATGGAAAGCAAATAATACTGCCCATAACGCAACGTACCAGGGGGTAACAACAACAGCTACATAAAGAAGACAATGAAAGGCAAGTAAAGAAAAGTGTTTATTCACACGAAAGAACAAGGAAGTGGTCGAGCGCTAATGCGATCGCGACATAAAGCGTGATTTATTTAGAGATTTTTTTCTTCTTACAGATAAGACTGGTGTTTGAAGTTGTCACACTATTTTTATTCCCAATCGTTTGGCAATGCGTCATGAAAATGCTCACACCACAACCAAGTCTCCAAATTAAGTCAGCGTTTTGTGAAAATATTCTTTCTGCACTCGCATAACCTTCCGAGCTTATTATTTCCATTACCATCAGCAAATTTAAGACTCTGTATACTTTTTGAAAGTACCACTTCTAGCCCGTAATGAAGAGAAAGTAGCTCAGAGTGTGACTGATGAATGAACGATCGATTTGACGCCGCACAGTGGGGTATTGTTCCCCCAAAATGGAGATTAATTAAAGGACGCTTTCTGGCGATGTAATCTTTATTTATATTTACTATTTCTGAGATTATTAGCCTATTCCAGTTGATGTTATCAAAATCTGCCTTAAAATGGCTTAGATATGGCCGAAACATCGGAAAAGATATGCCAAAAATATAATTGTTTAACGTATATTGGGCTATAACTTCCGATGTATGCATTCCACGTGGCACCTTCAAATACTAGAATTATAGCCCTCAACAATCTGCATCTTTTGCACTTAATTTAATCAAAATCGCAATGCAAATGACCTAACAAGCGGCAATATTACGTCGAAAAAAAACACATTTACGGCATATATCGGTCTATAACTCCCGATATGTATATCCCTCGTGGAGCCTTCAGAGATCAATTTGATAGCCCTGAGTGAGATCTGTCTATTGCAGTTAATTTCATTAAATTCGGTAATCAACTGGCGACAAAACGGATTATAGTATTTCAAAAATATATATTAACATCCGATATTGTGCTATAACTTCCGATGTGTATATACCACGCGGAACCTTGAAATATCAATATGATAGCCCTCAAAGCGGTCCATCTTTTATCGGTAATTGCACTAAAATCGGCCGAGAAATGAGTAAAATAATTAAAAAACGACAGCTGAAAAAATCTTATTAATATACGAGGGCGGTTCTTAGCCTAGCACAAAAAGCGCGGCATAAACAGAAAAAAGTTAAGTGTTTTGGAAACTTCCATCTCTGCTATGAACACATTTTAAATTTTGTTTCGATCTGGCAACTCCTTCATATAGAAACAGGTGTTCACAAAAGACGCATCCGCGATTTTTTTACAATGGAAAAATTAGAAATGCGTGGTGTCATTAAATATTTACATAAAAAAGGTTTATCGGGACAATAAATTCATAATGATATGGTGAATGTGTTAGGTGAAAGTGCTGCTTCATATGCAACAGTAAAAAATTGGGTTGCTGAATTTAAACGTGGTCGTACAAGCATCGAAGATGAACCACGTAGTGGACGCCCAAAAACAGCAACAACAACAGAAATTGTAGCCAAAGTGCATGATATGGTATTAAATGATCGACGAATAAAAGTGCGTGAAATAGCTAATATCATGGGCATCTCAAATGATCGAGTCCATTTAATTTTGCATGAAGAACTACAGATGAAAAAGCTTTCCGCAAGATGGGTGCCGCACTTGTTAACAGTCCACCAAAAACGCATAAGAATGAACATTTCTCAAGCTTGTTTGGATCGTTTTCAGCGAAATAAAATGGATTTTAAGCGTCGTTTCATAACTGTTGATGAGACATGGATCCACCGCTATACTCCAGAGACAAAAGAACAATCCAAACAATGGACTGAAGCTGGAGGAAGTGCCCCAAAGAAGGCAAAAACAATTCAATCGGCTGGTAAGGTTATGGCAACGGTTTTGTGGGACTTCAAAGGTATTTTATTGAATGACTATCTGCAAAAGGGTAAAACAATAAATTCAGAGTACTATTGCAACCTTTTAGATCAATTAAATGTACAAATTCGAGAAAAACGTCCTAGCTTACAACACAAAAAAAAATTTTTTCATCAAGACAACGCACCAGCGCACAAGAGTGTTTTAACAATGGCTAAAATCAACGAATTAAAGTTCGAGTTGCTTGATCACCCACCTTATTCTCCTGATTTAGCTCCCAGTGACTTTTACCTGTTCCCAAATCTAAAAAAATTCCTTGCTGGCAAGCGTTTTACCTCAAATGAAGATGCTAATTACATCTGTAAACCACTATTTTGAAGACCTTGAGGAAAACTATTTTAATCAAGGGATAGAATTGCTAGATAAGCGTTGGACTAAGTGTATTGAAGTTTCAGGAGATTATATTGAAAAATAAAAATATTTTTGAAAAACTAACTATTCTCTTTCATTGATAGGCTAAGAACTTTCCGAACCGCCCTCGAATATTAATATAACTCTGTGAATGCAAACCCCTCAGATTCCAAAATAATGCCTAAGCCGTGATATATAATAAGGGCGTGATATATAATAAGGGCGTGATATATAATAAGGTCGATATGCAAATGCTTTTTTTGTTCAAAATTACCTGAAGTTGAAGGATCCATAATAATATTTGGCTTTTGAATGGCAAAAATGGAAAAACTTGCACTTGAAAATACAAAAAATTCACTTTTTGTAAAAACGCGGAAAAATCGAAAGAAAATTACGCACTTTGAGACAACACAAAAATTGAATTAAGCCACATATGTTATCGATTCTTTTGCCTAATGATGGAGAATTTTGTCTACAATAATCGAGTATAAAACTTTAATCGGATATCTAAATTTTCATTTTTCAAGTAATCTCCATTTTGGTGGTCAAATACCCCAACGTGCGCCGTGTGCAGCATCTTGACCTCTGGTTACAACTTGAGCAAGGATCTTGATTAAAATCTAGCAAGCTCCAATTCATCCTAAAACCAAAGACGTCAAACTTGAGTGTACGCTTTAATTCCAATCACTGCGTTAAGGAAAATTATTCAGATAATAAAGAAGCGCTGTAAAAATTACTTTTGATTCCATAACTCCAAAAATCTTGTTTGCTGGGCAGGTTCAACACCAATTTCACAGTTGCCTTTGTCTATTTACGATTGATACGAGTTATTTTGTAAAAAAAATAGAGTAGGTGGGCTACGATGAAATTTATCACGACTTTCTTTGCATTTTCCCCCCCAGGTAACGTTGACAACAATTGTCAGTCAATTGGAAGCAATATAGTATCAGCGGAATATGAATAAAAACCCTCTATATTTATTATTTTTTAATAAATTCCATATGTATGAATGCATACACACACATATTACATTTATTATCCAAAGGATATGAAGCAAATTCCGTTGAATTGTTATGCAATAATATGAGAACGTGCAGGAATAGCGTAAATTTCAATTAAAGTCTATTCTAAGCTAGGAGGCTAATGTACAGAAGCAAATAAAGCGTGACATTATGAGTGGAATCAAAAAACACATATAATACGTGTTTCCTGCAAAAAATGGGGATCTGCTATCAAATAAGTGAACCGTTACCGGTGTTGTGTAACTTAAACTGTGAGAACTTTTCACATGGAGAAAGAACGAAAGACAAAATTTCATTGTTGGTCGGTATTTGAACAAAAACTGTTCCTTCAAAGCGAGAAACAGCAAATGTGATTCAGTCCATGGCACAATAATACAGGTATTGTCGACAATCAGCTGGTTTTATGCTTTTTTCATGGTGTTGCTAAAAAAAAAACTTTCAAGTTTTCTTTGACAAAATTGAATTGAAATTTGACTTTAAAAAATTCTCTGATCATTTTAACCAGCAACTTTGACAACTTCGTTGTATACTACAAAAACAACAGACAATTTCTTGTACTTATTTTAGCTTAGATGCTACTACCTGCATTATTGGGTCATGATGCAGTCTGATATTAAAATAATGCTTATTTACAATCCCAAAGAACTTATGGCCATAAGCCATTATCAATCAAAATTTGAGGATGCTATATTAACCCGTTTGGCCGCTACAGTGCTTTCAACAGATACACAGGAGAACTATTTAGATAGTCTTAGATTTTACGTCTCTATAGGATCTCTGATCAATATTGACAAATGTCTAATAAAATTTGAAACTGGGAGTTCCATCTGAAATTTAGACAATTTCAATAGAAATTTAGACTTTTCATTTTGAATGGAGAAATCCGTTTTGAAATAAGCAAGATTCCAATTAAAAGTTAGCCTTTCAACTCTAAATTAAACAAATTTGAATTGAAATTAAACATTTCGTTATTAAACTAAAAAGTTTGGTCTTCAATTGAGAATTTTCATTTCAAATTGGGTAAATTTCAGTTGAAATATAGATTTTTACATTAAAATGGGAAAATTTCAAGTAAAAACGTCGTATAGTTCGGCCAGGCCGAACCATATATACCCTCCAACAACGGTCCCTTCTCTATTGAAGCGCAAAAAAATGGTACACTTTTGAAACCTTTCGGCACAAGCGTCCCTTCCTTATCTCAGCCAAAACCTCAAAATTTCTCTATATTGGATTGGCAGCAAAACTTGCTTTAATTTGAGTTCCCAAATGTCCATATTGACTATTACTCGCCCGGTTTGACCATGCGGTACGTTTTTTGAAATAAAAAGTGTCATATGACCTTTTTGAGCTATTAAGTGCGTCCCAAATAACAGTACCCATTGTCTGGCCGCAAAAAATTATGATTTGTTAAGCAAATACTTAAAAAAGTGAACTTTTTGCCGAGGTACCTTTAGTCCCTTAAAGGGAAACTTTTTCCCCCTGGACCGATTTCGCCTAATTTACAAGACATCATCATGCAAAATTTCAGGATCCTAGCTCGAGGATTGGTGGAGGGCTTAGTGAGAATTTCTTTTTAAAATCGAGAAACTTCCAATTAAAATTGAGTTTTCATTTTTTTAATGAAAAATTTCAACTGTAATAGAGAATATCTATTTTTAAATTTAAACTTCAGTTGGAGTTAACAAACTCTTCTGAAAATCAAAAAATTCCAAATAGAGAATTTTCAATTCCAAACGAAAAATCCCCAATTGAAATTTAGAAATTTCATTTTAAATTCAGAAAATTTTCCATTACAAATTGACAAATTTCTAATCGATATTAAAATATCCACTTTTGGTTGTGAAATTTTCAATTCAACTTGAAATTAGGAATTTTCATTTTAAATGAAAATTCTTAATTTCAAGAAGAAGTCCTTTTTAAAATTGAGGATTTCCCTTTTTGGATTGAGAAATTTTCAATTAATTTCGATTAAAAGATCGCAATTAAAATTGAGCATCTAAATATCAAATTGAAAAAATTTGAATTGAAATTGAAATATTGGCATTTTCAGTAAAGAAAGTTCGGAAGACGAATAATATTCAAATAGTTTGGAGAAATCTAATCGAAGTTGAGAAATTCCACATCTAAATGAGAGAATTCACTTCGAAATGAGAGAATTCCAACTGAGATAGAAATTTTCCAATCGGTATTGAGAATTTAAACATAAAATTGAGAATATTCTAATTTAAACTGCGAATTGTTATTATTCCAATTCGAATTAATTGGCTCTATTATAAATTGAGAATTTTCTTTTTAAGTTAAAACAAAATGCCAATAGAAATTAAATATCTCAATTTCGAACTATAAAAATCTGAATTAAAATCGATAATTCATTTTAAAATTGATAAATTCCATTTAAAATTAGAAAAATTTACATATTGAGACAAATTTACTTGAAATTGAGAAATTCCATTTCACGTTAAAAAGATTTCAATTAAAGTTTAAAATTTCTTTTTCATATTCAGAAGAATCCAATAAAAATTGTGAATTGCATTTCAAATTGAGAACATTCCAATTGAAATTGAAAACTTCCGTCGAAATTAAAAATTTAAAATTTTAATTTCAAAATGATAAAATTCTAATTAAATTTGAGAATTTAAGTTTGAAATTCAAATTAAGAATTTTCGTTTTAAATTGAGTTAATTGAAATTCAAATTGAAATTGAGAATTACATTTTAAACTGACAAAATTCCAATTGAATTGAGAAATTCCATTTCAAAATGATAAATTTCCAATTGAAACTAAGAAATTCCCTTAAAATTTTAAAACTGAGACGTCAAATTGAGAAAACCTCAATTGAACCCAATCTCTTCCATTTCAAATTGTAAAAATTTTAAACATCAATTGGAAATTTCTCATTTTGAAATGATGTGCTCACTTTTAAATAGAAACTATCTATTTCAACATCCTAAAAAAATATAACCGATTGGAATTTTTTAAATTTAAAAAGGAAATTTTCAATTTCCAATAGAAATTCTGAATTATCCTTGAAATTTTTTTATTGGCAAATAAAATTATTTTTATTAAATGAAAAATCTCATTTACAAAGTTCAAAATTTTCAACTTGAAATTTTTTTTTACTAAATGGAAACGTTTTTCAGTTAAATTTTTTTCAATTTAAAATCAAATAATGTTCTAGTTTAAATAGAAATTTCTTAATTGGAAATAGTGTAGTCCTGTAGCAAAAAAAAACAAAATCAGATCCTTTAACATAGCGGTTTGCCGGATTTGGAAACCAAACTTTTTCCAATCTGCAGAAGATTTTGCTAACAACTTAGATTAGAAAACTAACGATAGGACTAGAAAACGATTAAGAATTTAATTTATATGGGGCACTCTCACTAAAGAAAGCAAGGGGGTGAAGAACTTAACAAAAACCATAAGAAACCCCCAATAATATTAAACCATTTCAAAAAAAACTGCAAATTTTTGCTTCTCTTTTAAAATGCGTATTAAATTTTACACCGTCAAGTGGGTGTTTGTGAATAAGTTTTAAACGGACATGAATTCGTATTTCAAAGAATTATCCCAATAATAGTATAAGCATTTTACAAAGATATTCGAAAAAGTGATTGGCATGGGAACCAACAAAAAAAAAACAGATTATATATGCGGCGTGAAAAGACGGAATGTATGCCGATGCATTGTAATGTTGGAAAATATGCATTTCATTTGGAGAGAAAGAAAAAATGGATCATTTTATTGTAGCAGAGCCTGAATGAATCTCAACGACTTTATGGAATCCAGCAGTCAAGTCGACTGCCTTCCAGTGTTTGGAAACGGCAAAAATGCCATCAGTGGACCAACAAGAAATGTAAATGCGAACACAGTGCACGCAGAGAAAAAACATGCTTACTACATGGTCACGGAAATAATATGTTCTCCGCAATAAAAGTATGTTCGTCGCAACCATAGCATTATCAACTGAATTTAGTTTTGACAATAATATAATTGCTGCAATATTAATATTGTTGAAATGTAACAATAGTATTATTTTCAAATTTAGAAATGAAAATATGGTTATAGCAACAATATAAATATGTTGGTGCGGCAAAAGTATTGTGTTTTGCGTTTTATGTTAACAATAATATTATAACGGCAATCATACTGTATGATTGTAATATTTCTTCATTTAAATATGCTTTAAAGAGCAAATGTTATTGGTACGGATCTAATGCAAAAGTAGTACTTTTTTTATCGAAATTAAATTTTTTTAAACATGCTGCTTTGGCTTTGTTTACCTGAAATGTTTTTAATAAAAACGCTTACGTTTATTTAAACTTATTTTTTCTACTGTGAAATAAATCACTTCTATTATTTTGAATTTAATGTGCTTTTGAATAATTTTCATAATTCAAATCTATTGTTGACAACTTAACCCAATTACAATAAATAATATTCGGGATCATAGTATAATTATGTGTGATCATACTATGGTTGTAGGGATCTTTACATGGTTGTATATGAAACATACTATGGTTGTGAGGATCATACTATGGTTGTACATGAAACATACTATGGTTGTGAGGATCATACTATGGTTGTATATGAAACATACTATGGTTGTGAGAATCATACTATGGTTGTGGCGATAATAGTATGGTTGAGTTTGAATTATACTATGGTTTTGGGGATCATAGTATGGTTATGTGTGAATCATACTATTGTTGTGAGGATCATAGTATGGTTGTATTTGAATCATACTATTGTTGTGAGTATCATAATATTGTTGTACCACAACCATATAACCAACAATAGTATTATCCTCTTCGAATATTGTCACTACAATCATATTTTTTCCGCGTGTGTATTACTCAGCAGCACTTGCCACTGAAGGATACAGTATGGGCATTTTCATTTCCAGAGATGACGATAAGGATAGGTTGCATCAGATGTAGTTGAGGCGTTGACATTGGCAAAACGCCAAGCTTAGGCAAAGTTTAGCAAAAGTCTTAGGGTCCTAAACCATATATTTTTTTTATAAAAAAAAAACTTTCTTTAATGCAAGATTGTTTGCGGCGTGTTTTGGGTCTCCCCACTTGTGATAGCTAGGGGCTTTTTCTAGATTATTTTCCCTGGAAAAGTCAATTAATATACTCGCCTATTACTTGCATACTGTAATCCTGCAATACGATTGTAGACCTATCCCAACAAAAATAATGCAAACAGCGAAGTAGGGAATTTTACAACAATAAAGGGACAATACAACTGTTGAAAGATGTTTTTAAACGTTTTGAAATCTAGCCGAAAATTGTGAACTAGAAACAATAATATTTTGTTTGAAAAGGGAATATTCAAAACGAAATGTTGCTCGCAACATTTCATAAAATTTCGATATGATAAGTCAAATTGCCCTAGACTTTGCGTAATGTTTAATGCGATTTCCTTCCCTCAACCAAATTTTGTTTATGATATTTTAAGTTTTATTTCAAACGTAATTCAGTTTTAATTGACTTTGACTGCCGACGGTAGCGTATTTGCTCGCTTCACAATAGCTACAATCGAATCGAAAGTTAAAAACAGAATGCGATTACTGCTGATGCTGTCGTTAACATTGCAAATGTTGGCATGTAATATGCATGATGGTACATGCATATATACACAGATTTTTTGCATACCGATACAAGCTTCATGGTCCGCTAGCCATGATGGAACGGACAGTACAACGATTTGTAAAGGCAAATATGGAATACAAGGATAAGGATGTTAAGAGGTGGTGTTTCTGGCGGTTTCAGTTTTAAATCAAATGATATTGTGACAGTGATAGATTTTTCTCGCTCGAAACCTACATCTCAAATCTCTCTCGAAATCGATTGCAACTACTCTATAGCCCACCAGCCCACGGAACAAAAATATGGTTGGATTGACAATATTCGAAGAACATCATACTATTATTGGGTATATGGTTGTGGCAACAATATAGAAACTTCCTACAATATGCATAGAATGGTTCTAGTAACCATCATATTATAAGTATATTAACCAGCACAGCCATATTACGATCCCAAAACCACACAATGATTCTCACAACCAAAGAATACCTCTAATATTTACTAACATATGCATGTATAC
Organism: Hydrotaea diabolus; assembly: GCA_963513945.1. NCBI lineage: Eukaryota > Metazoa > Arthropoda > Insecta > Diptera > Muscidae > Hydrotaea > Hydrotaea diabolus. Next base: position 13,093,903 of record OY740716.1, on the reverse strand, counting down.
TAGGGTAGGCCGATTTGATAGGACAAAAACTTGTCGATATTGTGCGTCGATTTTTCGATAGCTTTAGTTTCTCAACGACATATACCAAACATTATTTGAAAACGCCTAAATTTTAATTTATCGATTGCTAAATCCACCCACTCTACAAGCATTTTTTTCAATTACACACCTTTTGACACCGACAAACGAAATGACACAACTTGTTTTTCTCTGAGGTAAAGATAGTGTACAATATTGGTGTTAGCACACTTCACTGTGGAACTACAGCCGAGATAACACTAATGTTGGAGAACTATTCCTTCCTTCCTTTTCTTCTAAGGCTCCTCTTATACGCGTACAATAAAAATAACAATATTTTTATTTTGTTGCAATAGCCATATTTTTTTTCCAAATTTGGTAAAAAGACTATTGATACATTTCAACACTAATAATATCGCTGCAATCATACTTTTGTCAAAATGAATTTCAAAAAACAATACTATGGTTGCGACAAACATACTTTTAACGCGAAGAATATATTATTGTTGCCGTGACCATATAGCATCCATATTTTTAAGAAGAATTTTGCACAAAGATTTCGAATTTTTTGCTTACAGATTTATTTTAATCAGCAATTAGCGGTACTATCATGTGATACGTTAGTAGTTTAGAACCTAGAACAGCCCTAAAATTTTCAAAAAATGAACGAAGAGAAGACAATGCATCCTCACAGAGTGAATGTTTGGTGCGGATATTAAGCGGGGGCCATCGTTGGACCATTCTGATATAAAAAGGTTTCTGGGAACATAATCTCGGTTTACAGTGAGCGCTGAAAAATATGAGAAACTCGCGTTTAAGGACTAAGAAACGAGTTTTTTGCACCAAGCGGCTTATTTCGGGCGTAAAAATTACACCCGAAAGATGAGGAACCTTTTAACATTCCCAGTTGGTACTGCATCCTTAAAAGGCTGTTGTAGGAAAAACGTTACATTACGTATTATTTTTAATCTATATTTTTGTAAATGAAGGGTGGTCCAACCTTAGGGCAAGATGTTAATTGTGAGTCACATCTTAACGTCATGTTTTTTGCCCAACTTAATTTGACATTTCTTTGCTTCAGTGTTTGGCAAATTCAACCCAGGAAAGGTACACAACTGAGCAGCGCGATAAGACTGGTAAAGCATCTCGTGCATTTCGCGATTTTTTTGGTCGGCGTAATCGACCAAATGTATCCACAATTGAGAGAATTGTGTGCAAGTTTTAGCAAAATGCGTATGTAGGATATTGGAGAGCACCTGACCATGCTAGCCCAGTTCCTTTTGTGGAAAACATCAATGTTATTCTGTGGCTCGACTCGTGCTTGGTGTTCGCTATCGCGAGATAATTAGCGACTTCTTGTGGCCAGAAATTGATGCTAAGGACCTGGACGATAAGTAGTTCTAACAGGAAGATGGCACATGCCACGCAGCCAACGAATGCCATTTTTTCGCGAAAAATTGTGTTATTTCTCGCCGTGGAGATTTTAATTGGCCTCTTCGATCAGGTGATTTGACACACTTCTTTCTTTAGAGATATTTAATGGAAAAAATGTACAATTGTACAAAAATGTACAATAAGCCAAGAACAATTCAAGAGCTAAAGGAGGAGATAATTCGACACATTAACGACATTAAACCTCCATTATGTCTCAGAGTTATTGAAAATATGGACCATCGGATAGAGGTATGCCACCGAAGCTGTGCGAGCATTTGGCCAATATTTTGTTTCACACATAATCGCCATAGATAGCAAATATTAATCCTCTAAAAACTTTTTGTTTTATTTACAATTATCATCGTGCGTTTTAGTTTGAACACCCTTTTGGTATTTGGTACAAACAAAATGTTACATTGAGTGCAATAACTCTTAAAATGTATGAGATACAGTTCGACAATGTCTGGCAATTGTGTGAAGAAAACTTCAAAAGTAAGGTTTACAACAGTAGTTCTCATTCGTTTGGGGAGAGCCTGGCCTTATAGAGTTCGGTTTTACTTTCAACAATTGCAGCAAGGCTTTCTGAAGAGGGTTGTCACGGACCCGAAATCATGATAAAAGTAGTGGACAGCCACGAAAATCAATGTCACTTCGCCATTTTGTTAAAAACTTGCCTTCTATTTAAATATAGAAGCAAGAGGTCTTGAGCCGGTTTAATCCCTGTTCAATGTCTAAAAATAAAATTACACTTTGGTATTTTTTTAAATCCTGAAAAAAGTAAAAATCTGCAAATACGAAAATTGTTATTTGTTTAATGATCACATACACATATGTGACGCGCAAAATAGAAAGGGACCTAAGGTTAAAAACCAGTTTTGTTCAGGAGAGCCATTTTAAAGATTTATATACTCGTACGTGTATCTTTGGTGTACCATCACTTTCATAAAACGCGCATATCTCTGGGAGGGAACACTTTTGGGGCATGGGATCGGTCTCATTCGATGCTCCGATGTTGTCCACATTAAAAAAAAGGTGAAAATTGATTTTTTTTTTTACCCTTATGTCCTTTCGCTATGCACTGTCAAATATACAAAAATCACTTTTCATTAAATTCGCAAAAAAGGAAAGTAAAATGTGTCCTAATTTCTGAAATATAACCCGATTTTTATGTCAATAGCTGAAAATAGTACTTGGCAAAAACTGTCCTTTTTTACATAACTTTAAAATGTAGTCAACATTTTAAAGTCAACATTTTAAAGTTGTGTAAAAAAGGACAGGAAAGTAAAAGACTTTTGGTCGATGGAAATTGATTCTGGACCTCTGTGGGGCAAATGATCCCTTAGGACTCCTTAGAGGACTCAGACCCTTAAGGCGAATATAGAGAAATCCATTCATAAGATAGAGCCAGAATGCGCCAGCAAGGTTTGGATTCTTGAGCGAGCGAGCATATGTAAATTATTATTTGTTTATTTAAAAAAAAGAAACTTAGAATTGGACCGCCCTGTACATAAACAACGAAACTGTTTACAAGCGAATTAAACCACACATTTCTTCATTTGGAAAATGCGCAAATCATTTGCATCCACATTGCCTTACAGCTGTTGAAAGTTAACACTGCCATTGTCAAGTGTTGGACGCCGTGCTGTGATGTTTAGTGTGCGCGAGTATCACACACAATGAAAAAAAAAGAATTGTCATTGATTCGGGAAAAGATCCTCTATTATTCCTTAAGGGGATGTTTAGGGAAGTACAGAATTTCAACACTAATAATATTGCTGCAATCATACTTTTGTCAAAATGAATTTCAAAAAACAATACTATGGTAGCGACAAACATACCTTTAACGCAAAGAATATATCATTGTTGCCGTGACCATATAGTACAGTAGGTCCCAGTAAGTGAAAAAAAAAGAATTGTCATTGATTCGGGAAAAGATCCTCTATTATTCCTTAAGGGGATGTTTAGGGAAGTACACAAGAACTGAATTAATAAAAATAAAACTTTGTTAAGTAATGTTGCGGCTTATAAATGTGAGATCTTCCTTCTCTTTTCCCACACTAATCCCTAAACTTTCCCCTTCTTGCCATTATACCAACACACATTTCTTGTTCACGCTGCTCGCTAAGTATACCCTAGTTTTATGCATGCGATAAATTCTAAAGTTTCAGCCTTAACTGCAATGGAAATTTTACTTCGAATGCAGATGAATAAAAGGGCCAATCACAAGTAGGCAAACCCAGCCGCCTTTTCCCCTCCGGCCAATGCTTCAGCTATTTTATAGGCTACACACTTCACTGCTTGCATGGCATGGTATCGAAATCCAAAGGGGATCACAAAATTGTATGCTGGGTCAATGTGAAATAGAGCTTTATGTAGACTTTGTTACATTTATAAACGATGGCGGAAGGGAATACATGTAATCCGATTTAAGTTTACGTTTTTAGGTCGATTCTGGTTTCATGGTGTATGTAAAATAAATTTCAAAAAATAATCATTGCTTAAAAAAATGTAGGCCGCGGGTTTATTGAGGACTCTCTTAAAGGTTAATTTATATTATATTAATCAAAACATATTTGCTCAGCATTCCCTTAAGAAATCGAAGGGGAATGTCTCCCAAGTCCTCATTGTTAAACAATAATCGGAACCTTGACAAAGCTGTTAAAATTTCTCCATGACTTATGAGTTTTTATCCTGTTTTTCATAAAACTAATTCGGCTGAGACGTAACATACTGTCAGTAGAAAAAAGGACTTACAATTACTCGTACATTTAAATTAATTCATTCGGCAACGCATTCAAAGTACGCATTCAATGTTGAATTCGTGTTGCAAAACCCCAACTGGGCGATTATGAATTTTCGTTCTTTGCTTAAACCAGACATTCGTTTATAACAAGCGAAAAAATTAAGTTTGGCCGTGGCGAAGCTTATTATCTATCCCCTCCATCATGGATTACGGAGGCACTGGCCTTTTTGCTATCAAAATGTCCTTCATTCCATACCAACATCATGTTTGCCAGCTAGGTTTTTGTTCACGAGATATAACGGGTGATCTATTTTGAGGTATCTTTTTCAATAGCCTTTTTTCCACTGATTTCGCGTGAGTTGTGTTCAACTTTATTTTTTTTCAGTATTTTATGCCATTTCATCATGGAAAGACTTACACCGAAACAGCGTCTCAATATTGTGCAACTATACTCATAATGGAAATGAGCGTTCGGTGAGAAACTGTTTTCGACCACAATTTCGTCCAGTGATAACCCAGTAAACTAAATTTGCCGACAATGTCTGATATCAGACAATTCTGAATAAAATCTGAACTCTATCGAGAATTCTTAACGTAATCGTTCAAATTCGGTTCGATTTAACTGAGGATTTTTTATTTATTATGTTAAGAAATATCTGAACGAATTCGGCCCGAATTCTATTAGACTTGCCTGTGGGATTTTTTTTAATTTTTTGTTTAGACTTATCTTATCGAACTCGCAACGAATTCTGAACAATTTATCTGAGGTAGTCTATTCGTTTAAAATTTTTGTTATTTGCTTCATATTTTACAGTTGTTCTTTTTGTGTTCAGACATGTCTTAACTAATTCTGAAGGAATTCTTAACTGTTTGTCTGAGGTATTTTTTGTATTTCAAATTTAAATTCTGAACGTTTGGTTAGCTTAGCTGTGCGAGGGATTTTTATTGTGTTCGGAGGAAAACTCTACTGTCGGTAGTTCTCGTTAAATGCAAAACTGGTTGCCCTTAAGTGTATAGCCACTAAACCACTAAACATAGTTACAGCACAATTATTGCATGCGTAACTGCAGACACCCCTGCTTGTAACTTAAAGTCTTTCCGAATGCTTTTTGAAAATGTTTTACAACTTTTTTTGTACAACAAAAATATTTTCTTTTTTTGATTATTTACATTCAGAATTTACCATAACATAAGCTCAGAATTCGTTTAGAATTCGGTTCGTAATGTCGGTAAAAACATCAGAGTTTAATAAGACTTAATGCCAGAATTCTGACCGAAGTCGTGCAGATACGACAAATCGAAATTTCCTTTAGAAATGTCTGCAAAAACATCAGAATTCCCTCAGAGAAGTAGTTCAGAATTCCTGTCAACCCTCTCATATGTTTTTCGTTACGAACTCGCTCAGAATTCTGATCCGAAATCGGAACATTTTGCCGATTGTCGTACAGAATTCTGACCGAATTCTGAAGGTTTGGTTTGCTGGGAAGGCACATTACTGGCTCAACGACAACTTCAATAAACATAATCCGCATTTTGGCTGAAGAGCAACCATAAGAGGTTCAAGAGGTGCCATTATACCCAGAGAAAACTACGGTCTGGTGCGGTTTATGGACTGATGGAATAATCGGTCCATATATTTTCAAAAATAATGATGGACGGAATGTAACCGTGAATAAAGCTTGCTGTCGTGCCTAGATATCGGACTTTTTGCTTCCTAAAATTGAAGCCCGTAATCTTGACGACATTTGGATTTAACAGGACGGCTCCACTTGCCATACAGCTGCTCAAGCAATGGATCTATTAAGAGGTCATTACGAAGAGCAGCCAATTTCACGTTTTGGACCGGTGAGCTGGCCGCCTAGATCGTGTAATATCACAGCTTTAGACTTTTTTCTTTGGGGCTACGCAAAGTCCAAATTCTATACTGACAAACCAGCTACGATTCAGGTTTTGGAAGCCAGCATTAAGCGTGTCATTGAAGCTATACCGGTCGAAATACTCAAACAAGTCATCCAAAATTGGACCCCCAGAAGGGACACCCTGAGGCGTAGTAGCGGCCAACATTTAAAGGAAATTATATTAAAAAAACAAATGGCGTAAAATGTAATTTCTCAAACAAACCAGCTACGATTCATGTTTTGGAAGCCAACTTTAAGCGTGTCATTAAAGCTAAACCGGTCGAAATACTCAAACAAGTCATCCCAAATTGGAGCCCCAGAATGGACACCCTGAGGCGTAGTAGCGGCCAACATTTAAAGGAAATTATATTAAAAGAAAATAAATGGCGTAAAATGTCCTTTCGAAAGAACCACAAATATTCCACATTTTATTTGATTTTTTGAATATTTTTTGTTTTGAAAAAATACCTTTAGATAGTTCAGGGTAGTACGGGCGGAGCCATGCCCCCTTTTTCAATTTTACCACAAAAAAAATGAAAATAATATCCTAGTCATTGATTTTATTCTGCTAAAATTTTATAGCTTTTATTTACTTTGGCTGTATATGCGATATTTTAAAGAGGGCGTGGCACCGCCCACTTTTTCTCCAAGATGTGTTTCGCTCCACGCCAACATCGACAGATTCAAATATAATCGACATATCTTTAATAGTTTATGGATATTGTGTTTTAAAGTTCAGGATTGTTGATTTTTGCAAAGATTAACGCAGTCCTTGTGCGGGGAAAATTTGTACCTCTTAACCGATATGGACGAATTTCATAAAAACCGCATGAACACAATCTCTGAAAAATTTTAGAAGCCTATTTCTATCTTCTTCTTTTGGGGTTACTAGCTTAGATTGCTAGTTAGTTTGAGAATAATGCGACAATACAGTTTCTCTTTGTATAGATCAAAGATTATTCAAACAACAAGAGTTTTTATTGGCGAATTCGTCCAAAAGCAGCCAATAAAAAACAATGAATGATATTAAATCGTTAGTTAATTGCATTGCATTTTAAACAACCATTGCATTTTAAACATCTTTAAAATGTTTTCGAACTCTTTGTTTGAGTTGATTTTAATATTCATTTATTCCATTTCGTACTCTAGAACCCCATATGAATTCGTCAATAAGACATCTTCTTCTTCGACTCTTTTCTTAGCATAGATAATAAAAACAATATGTTTTTATGTAGCAAGATGAATCATGTTTCCGTAGCGGCTAAAAACGTGGTAATGTCTGTCCGTTGTAACCGTCCTGTCCATAGTGTGTGGACTGTCCATAGCTATGTAGAGCTGCTTGCCAGGTTCAGGAAACTAGCAACTTAGGCCAGGTGTATGCCAAGGCATCTGGAACTATGCTAAGTGGGCTAGGTAAGGCTTCTATACAGGTGCATGTGTTTCGCTCAGTTAAAATATGGCTAGTGTAGTTACCTCATAGCCATATTTTAACTGAGCTAATTCCACTTTGGTTTGTCGGGGTAGCTTCTCCTCCTCCTGGGCTAACTTTAGAGGAGGTTCTCCAAGCATTCAACGTGAAGTTGTTGACGGTTTCTGCGATTGTGTCAGAGTGAATGTCGGCAAGACCTGCCTGGTAGGCACCTCGCTCCAGAGGTTTCCGCTTTTAACGCTCGACCCCCCTCTCTAGATCATGAAGGTCGTTTCTGACGTGTCGGTCGAGGGAGCGTTGTCTCGATAATCCCTTCTTTAACACCCCAGCACCAACATGCAAAATCTTCGTCCCCTCATGAAGGTGATGCTTCGCGCGGACATACGAAAACGCCCTTTCTGTAGCAGTTCTCTTGGAGTCATTCTGGTATCAGGTGGGTCAGGTAAGATTAAGACTAGGTAGCTCTTACTCGTTTTTTAGCGACTTGAAGCCAACTCGCCATCTGCGAGACTTACTTTCATAAAAATACTGATTTGGAAACCTCAAATGAACACAGCTATTGTTTGTTTTCCGCGCATAGACAGATGGACCTGTTAAATCAAGAATATTTAGGAAATTCTCTGCAAAATAAATCATTCAAATTTGTTTTTTCCCTAAGTTTCTTGCATGACTTTAAAGTTTATATGATGCTGTGTGAAATCGAAAGGGTGATATTTAAAGAAAATCCTAAATAAATAAGAACTTAATGGGATATCCAAACAATAGTTCAAGGTGTTGCAAACGACATGGCAAAGTAAATACTCGTCACTACAACATTTAATGAAGGATATAAAAAAACTCTTTTATAAAATTTTTTCTATTTAAATGTGGAACCAAAATATGGTTCAAGTGTTCAGAACAATATTTTGTAAAGTCAGCAAACAAATTACAAAGCTAAGACCACCTTTATTTATATAAAGACAGTTTACAAAAACCCTAAATTCAAAACCTTTAAATTTTCAAGTGAATGAACTCTACGAATAAAAAGAAGAAGAAAGAAGCCCGCCAGTTGTCAGCCATCTTCTTATAACTATTAAAAGTGTTCGTGCAGTTATCGAATTGCACGCAAATCGACAGGATTCCAGCCATTTCCGTACAGGCATAAAAGTCACATACTGGGATGCACAGGAAAGTGAAGAAAGGTGGCTTCAGGAAGAAAAAAAAATGGTGCAAAAGCGAAACTTGAGGGGGGAGAAAGGAAACAAACGTAACTGAAAAGTATTTAGTTCGCCTTATATCAGAACAGACAGAAGGACTGGCTCAGGCGGACTGTTCTGATAGTGTCTAGTTCGCAATGTCTGTCCGTCAGTCCGCCCGTCGTTTCCATTCAAGTTTCAACACATGTGAAAACGATATATTGCACAAAATGATTAAGGGAAACCTACAACGTTGCTAACCTCCAGTCACTCCTTACCCGACTGGCAGTTACACCTCCCCATTCTCGTGCCCTTCTCAATCTCGTCATTTCGCCCCAAGTTCAACAGATAAAACTTTCCACACATGTGGTTTTGAGTGGCAACATGACTAGCCAAATAGACACGAGAAGAAAAAACTTCAGCAATATCGACTGCATTTCATTACAAACCAAAAAGAGAAAAAAGGATTGGTTGCAAATTTATTCAATGCAACAGTAGCACAAGGAACGCTCGGTTTGCGGCGAGTGCGAAGAACTTTTTTATTTCCTTTCTCAGTTTGTGGAAAATCAAATTGGTGGAAATGCAATCTGTAGCTGAGCATCTTTTGTACACGGCGGAGCTATTGTAAACTTGTTACCGCAACCACCTAAACATGACGGTTTGATAATTCCACAAGGAAATCAAATGAACATTAATGTACTCCAGATGAAAGGGGCCCATAAATTATTCAATCAAAGTCTGCAACCATTTAAAGAAGCCAATATTGAATGTGTTTCTATACATTTTTAAAATATCTTGCTTAAAAATATGAAAAAAATAAATTTGAAAGTTAAAGTAAGAATAGTCGGCCAAGAATGTGGTCCAAGGCAATAAAGAAACTACTAGCTGATTCTTTAACATTTTTGACCGACTAGAATTACACAGTGCCAAGAGGACTGAGGATGGAAAGAAGATTGGCAAAACTAGCTGAGTGACCTAGTTAGATTGCAATATGAGAAACAAAAGAGAGACTTATTTGAAAACATAGTTTATCTTTAATTAGATCAAAGAGAGTCAAACAGCAAGAGGTTGTTTAGGCCAATTCTTCAAAAGCGGGCAATACAAATCCTTGAAATATAATTAAACAATTTGTTGTTACACTTTTGCATTGTTAAATTACACATTGTTTATTATACGTAACTACTTTAACTATCAATTTGAGTTCAGTTTTGATTCACTTATTCCATCTCGGGCAGAGGAGACCTCTTCTCGTTTGACTTTTGTCTAATGTACATAACAAAAAAAAACATATGTGACGCGCAAAATAGAAAGGGACCTAAGTTTAAAAACCAGTTTTGTTCAGGAGAGCCATTTTAAAGATTAGGTCCCTTTCTATTTGCGCTTAGAATCGTCGACTTCACTTTCATAAAACGCGCATATTTCTGGGAGGGAACACTTTTGGGGCATGGGATCGTTCTCATTCGATGCTCAGATGTTGTCCACATCAATAAAAAAAGTAAAATTTGATTTTTTTTTTACCCCTAGGTCCCTTTCTCTATGCGCTGTTACATATTAACTAAAATATTTCCACTTTGTTTATCGAAAAAATTACCGATTTGAAGCGATAAACAAATTTACATATTTACAAATAAAATTGTATGGCCTTTATCGAAAAACAAAATCGTATTAGGCGATGTAAAACTTTAGATATTTACAACAAAAAAAGTTAAAGGTAATTTTTTTGAAAATATTTTCGTTATGAGGCAATTACAAAACAATTTATAAAACTCGCAAATTTTTCTCAAAAGGTTGGTCGGAAAGTCGTCATAAGACCCCAATCAACAAATGTGTTGTTACTATGCTTAGCGGCTCTACACTTAAGAGCTGACAGTTTTGCATTTACTGAGAACTGCCGGCAGCATAGTTTTCCACCAAACACCATAAAAATCCCTCGCACCGACACACACACGATACAGTGCATGAATTTCATGAATTTTGTAGTTGTTTCCATTTATTGCAATATTTGATAAAAAGGTGAGATTATTTACGAAATTTTTAATCGAGTAGTGATAAAATTCACATACTAATATTTTTGTTAAAGTGTAAGGGTTGTCTTTTTTTCTGTGTACAAATGCTTTTTTAAAAACCTGCAGTGAACACAGCTTATGTGAGTAATCCACAACATAGATACAGCGCCCCAAACGGAGACTAGCGGTGGAATTTGTTTAAATGTACATGCGCCCTGGACACAAACCTAAAGCCAAATATACATAAGATAAAGAGAAAATACAGTAGGCTCTCGATAATTTGACACTCGTTAATTTGAAGTATTTTCCCGGAACCTTGCCAAATCGACTCGACAAAAAAAAACAATGTGATTTGGTCCCCTTAGTAATTTCAAGTTGTATTTATGATAATTTTCTAGCCAACATTTTATAATATGAAGTCGTTCTTTCCTGCCCTCTATATTTTGAAGCCGGTCTCAATTATTTGGCTTTAATATAAGGGTATGGGAAGAATTGTGATTTGAAGGCTTTGCAAATTTTACAGAACAAGATTGTACATAATTTGCCAGGAAGTATCCTATGCTATCACTATATGTGACGCGCAGTTTTGTTCAGGAGAGCCATTTTAAAGATTAGGTCCCTTTCTATTTGCGCTTAGAATCGTCGACTTCACTTTCATAAAACGCGCATATCTCTGGGAGGGAACACTTTTGAGGCATGGGATCGGTCTCATTCGATGCTCAGATGTTGTCCACATCAAAAAAAAAAGAAAAAAATGAAAATTGATTTTTTACTCTTAGGTCCCTTTCTCTATGCGCTGTCACATATAGAGATATAATATAGCAAGAAATATTTTAAAGTATTTTTAAAGTGATACACAATATCGAACATCACCAGAGTGCAACACAATTTGAATACTAGAAATAACTCTAATTTGTCGGTCGCGAGATGCCGGTTAGAGATGACTAAAGAAGGGATAGAGCATATTGGAAGCGTTCCATACACGTTAGTAAGAAATACTCATTCTATTTCAATGTTGAAATGTAATCTGAAAGAGTACTTATCTCAACATTTTGAAATGCTTCTGGTGAATTTTTTAAATAAACATTTCGTTTTGTATATCAGTTTATTATATTAAATATTTTTTCTTGTTTAATACATGTACGAGTATATAGTCACAAAAAGGTATAAATAGATAACTGAATTGTTGTTGACGACTATCCCTAAAAAATGCCCTGGAGGCGCTAAGGCAAATATTTTCTATTTTAGTTAAATAAAGTTCTATAAAAACAAAATCGATGGAGTTTACATCAATGAAGAAAATGAAGAGGAAAACAAGGAAGAATAAACGACAAGTCTGGTCCTATTAAGCGAGGCAAAGACAGCTCTTACTGTACTATGATTTCTTCTAAGCTCTCGAATATCAATCGATTGAAGTCGCTCACTCAAAAAAAAAATTGAGAAGACTCGCAAGAGGTACAAAAGAAATTGCATGGTTAAGCAACATCCAAGGCTGGACTGGTTATCATGACGAACTGAATGCTGCTTAAGCAGAGAACTTTTAAATCTAATCCTAAACAAATATGAATTTGTGTAATGTAATGTCAATGTTTGTTTGCTTATATCCGAATAACGGTTGGGCATATAAAAGAAGATTTGAATTTTTCCCTTTCTGCTTGAACTTTTACTATTTTGAAACTCTCGATAATTTTTACTGATTCGTTAAATTTCAAATTAACGAGAGGAGACTGTAACAGTTTTTGCAATAATCGATGCACGTCCAGGTCTATTAAAAATTGTATAGATTATCAGTAGGATTTGCCGCCATTGTCCGGTAGATGGGGATACACGTTCTTCTAGTATATCAATATTTATGTAATCTGATGGGCGAGAAAGAACATTTACTTCTGACATCTAGATTTTGCAGATGCAGTCGCATTTTTGCCAAGGATAGTAGGATGTCTAAAAGAAGAAATTTGCTTACGCTAGGTCGCTAACACAAAACTTGACACAAAAAACACAGTTATTTCGTTTAGAGAAAACTATAGACATTTTGCTTTAAAGCCAGTTCGTTTCATATAACTAAAATTTGTGGAAAAAAAGGTTATTCAAGAATAACCTTTAGCAAGTTTAGACTAGATCGTTTTTTACTCGTTTATAGTATTATAGGCTGTTTCCACTACGGTCGCGTCCACGTCCGCGTCCAAAAATCAATTAACGCGCGTTAAAGCCTATACAAAAAACATAGGCAGTTATGTATGGGAAAAAGTCTCGTTCATATTGGACGCGTTTTTCGATAAGTCGCGTTTACTATAAATTCGATTATTTTTGCAATCGAAACCCACCCATACCTAGTAATGAGTAATGGCAACACCGCAAATTGCACATCCCTATTAAAACAGCTGTTTATCAGCATAAACATAAAACGCTGCTGCTACTGCACATTTCCATTAGGCGCAATACCACTTGATCCTCATTTTCCACTGCGGTTAGCAAAATAATATCATTAAACTCCATGATAATGTCACAACACAAAAATATTAAAATTTTTCTCATCGCAAAAAAAAAATAAACAAAGAAACACAAACAGCTGTTTGAACGCAAACGTGGACGCAAAACACAATGGAAACACCATTAAAAATGTTCGATAAATCGTGGACGCGACCGTAGTGGAAACAGCCTATTAGTTTCAAGATTTTTTTTTTCTACAAATTAAATACTTTCAAATCAAACAGTTTATAATGCATAAAGCCAATCAACTCAGGCACACATACAAAGCAATTTCTGGTACAGTTTTGAAGTTATCTCCTCAGCGACCACTTACTCGTTTATTAAACGAGTACTAATGTCTTTGGTACATGTCAATCACATCGTCCCAATGAAGCGTCGAGTTTTTACTACCGGCTGATTTCATCTAAAACACGAGCATATCGTATTTTATCAATCTAAACATTAGTTTCCGGCCAAGCTTGAAAATGTTACCCGTATATTTCGTATGCCAGCAAACGGGTCATAATTCGAATAGTTTTCTGCTAGTTCCGGAGAGCATCTCAAAGTCCTTGCGACAGCAATGCGGACTTCTATCGAAGAAGAATATCTGTAAGTTCGGTCTCAAGGGATATACGCCTAGCCTAGTTAAATTTGCTGTAAACCTGACCGACGTCTGTGTTGTTCTTGTCACAGAGAGGGATATCCCGCTTACACGTTCACCCGATATTCGCCTACGAAATTCGAACTTTTTACTGCGCAGATGATGTTGGACATATTTTTTCTTAGAGAACGTCTTTATTGATGTTGGACTGCCTTTAACGACGAAGATTTTAGAGGCAGCACTAAAGCCTTGTGCGCCAGATATACCTAATAAAGCGTAGTCTTGTTCCATAGAATATCCACGCTTAAACCAATATACAGACGCCGGCTGGTCTAAAACAACAAAAAGGTTTTAGTTTGCTTTGCCTTTGCTTAAATTGAGCAAGAGGTTAAAATGCCACCAAATAAAACTTTAAAAACCCAAGCATAGTCCGTGTTGATCTTGTCTTAGGGGAATACATCGGTAAGCTCGACTCAAAGTCAACTCAGAACGATGGCCATTATTTCGTGTAGCCGGTCTTGCACTTCTTCCAGAGGAGAAATGTCCTTTGGCGGCCAACGAAAACATTGTTAAAATTTTCCTTAATAGGAAATTTTAAGCCCAGATGTCATTATGTCTCTGAGCTATGAAACAAGGACTATATAAGGCTATCCAGAAAGGCTAATCTATACGACATAGCCTAAGAAATGAGAAACGTACATTACTTTTGAGCTACACTCCAACAAAAACTATAGATATTACTGAGGTTCACAATCCGTTTTTTGCTGCCGGTCGACAATTTTGCTGAATATCAACAAATCCTACAGAGGGTTTCAACGCTCGAACTTAAAAGAATTATTTCTATGCCATTTTAAATGGCAATTGAAGCTGGCATACTTTGTTGTCTTCGCTACCAAAGCTTCTCCAAAGTTTCTCGGAAAATCTATCCTTAACTTAAAACTAGTTGACTTACCTGTACATCAAAATTTGGAGGCTGTTGCTGCAATAGATTGCCGGGAGATTCCATTTGATTGGGTCCTTGTTGACCTTGATGATTCATCATGGGGCTCTGCAACAAAGACGAAAAATAATAGCAAACATTTTTATACTAAACCAAGAGATTAGTCTCACCTGAGCCATGGGCATGCCGCCCACACCATTCATGACTGGTGGTTGCAGTTGATTCATTTGTTGCATCTGATGATGCGGAAATGACGAGTTCATTTGCTGGCCGGGAGCACCGGGACCACCACCCGAATTGCCCGACGAATTACCGGAATGATCCATGCCGGCAGCACCCAACATATGATTGAAGGCATGCGGAGGGAATGCTGGATGTTGTGAGGGATCGAGCAGTGTAGGGGGTCGTGGCAGGGTCTCTTCGGCTGGTGATGGTTGACGCGAACCGGGTGTGCGGCTGTAATAGAAAACCGAACAAAATGTTAAAATGGATTTGCAGAAATGTTAATCATAGTTTGAAAACTATTGTCGATAAGTGTCTTGGATAGAAATAATAAATGGAAAATATGGGGAATTATTGTGTATTTATCACAGACACCAACCAACATATTCAACATTTGTAGGGAATTTTCTGGTTGGGAATTTTATAGCAGGGAAATAAGTTTAGCAAAGACTCCAACCTAAGTTAACAGAGTATTTCTATGACAAGCAGTACTTTTCAAACTCATTAACTTCGAGATATTTTTTGATATAATTTTAAAAAATCCCAAATAATTGCCTTTTCTAAGGATTTTTTTTTTAATTTTTCATGGCGACTATTTTATGGTGGACGTGATTCATGTTAAGCAATAGTAAAAACTGGACAATTCGTCACTGTTTCGAAGAACAAATTTTAAAACCATTTCTTTCATCAGGGAGCACTAAAATTAACACAACAAGTAGAGGCAGAGGACAGGCGTTGGGAAAAGTGTCTTTCATCTTAAGAATTCTCAAAATTGTTCAGAACGTGAGTTTCTCGGACTTTTGCTGTAACACATTGGACAGGGATGAACCGGCTCGAGACCTCTTGCATCTATGTTTATTTTAATAACAGACAAGTTTTTTACAAAATAGCAACGTGACATTGATTATCGTGGCAGCCAACTGCTTTTATTGCGATTTCGGGTCCATTACGACCTTCATAAGAAAGCTGTGGCTGCAATTGTTGAAAGGAAAACCGAACTTTTTAAGACCAGAGACTAAAAGTCCGGAACACCTCGGATAAGGCCAGTTCATACCTTATAAAAACTTCGAAGGTCTGTCACACGGGAGCAGTTTTTATTTAGACAAACATTGATCCTGGATACGAGAAAACACCTAAGCTAGTGGAAGAAGAAATGAAAATCTTTGCCGTTTCTTTGGCGAAAATCGAAAATTATGTAAAACATTTCTAGGCAGGTGGACAAAATATAGCAACAAGTTAAAGTTATGGTCAATTCAAGAACTTGTAAAACCAGATTTAAGAACTTAAATAACGATGACGCGTCGAAAACTGTCAAACAAGAGTTGGAACAAAGGCTATAGCCGACATGGAATAACCGTCTAAACTTGAGAACTGAAAACACCGTACCATTGTTTTTTCAATTAAAGAAATTTAAATTTTATAACCATATATGTGACGCGCAAAATAGAAAGGGACCTAAGGGAAAAAACCGTGTATCTTTGGTGTACCATCACTTTCATAAAACGCGCATATCTCTGGGAGGGAACACTTTTGGGGCATGGGATCGGTCTCATTCGATGCTCAGAATGTTGTCCACATTAAAAAAAAAAATTTAGAATTGATTTTTTACCCTTAGGTCCCTTTCTCTATGCGCTGTCACATATACAGGCTGGTCCTAAACAAAAAAACAAAAATCATAAACAAGAAAAAAAAAATACACCGTTAAGGTCGGCTAGGCTGAATCTTATATGACCTTCACCGCTAATCGAATTGGTCCCTTTTTTAGGGCCCAAGACTCCTTGGATATATTATTTCAAGCCCAGTCATAGAAGGAAAAAATAAATCTATATAAGATTCGTAGTGATATCGGTCTGGTCCATGCGTCCGACCCTACTTTAAGCCAATATTGATTTCAACAAAAAAGTGGCACACCCTGCTTTATAAAAACATATGTTTTTTTTGTTTCGTATGCTACATTTTATATTTTATAACAAGAAGAGGTTTCATCGACGAATTCGTATTGGAAACATTTAAACGAGATGAGAAAAGTGAAACTATAAATCAACTCTTAAATTCATAAACGCCCCTTGAGTTTACGAATTAAAGACTTTTTTTTAACGAATTTCGGTTCGACGAGGGTCAATAAGAAAAATTTCGAATTAAAGGGGTTTTCAATGGATTTAACGGAACGGACGTTTAGGTTGATTGTTGCGTTTTACTTGACTGCGTAAAGATGTTTGCATAATAAATTTGCTCTTTAAGCTGACCACAAAAAATCGGACCCGAAAAAGAGTGAACGACAAATGTAGCTACCAATTTTTATTATGAAATATTGGTTGACCTCTGCTTTCCATTATGAGCAGATTATGAACAACCAAATTTGGTTTAAAGAAGGTTAAACCGGCTTTGTATTGCAGAAAAAACACGAATTATAGAGGGGACCAAAAGAATTTTTACGAACTAAAGCGATTTTTCAAGGGATCAACAATACCTACTAAGTATGTAGTAGGGACTGGTAGGGACATAAATACTCGTACTGTTACACACGTTTTATGCTGTAAAATAAAAAGTACTGAATGTTTTTAGAACAAATATTTTTTAATATATTTATTGATGTATCCAAAAACAATCTACTTATTCGAAATGTCCGCCTTTTGTCTTTACACACGCCTTAAGCCGCACTGGCCAATCGTCAATAGCTGCACGAACCTCGTCCATTGGAAAATAGGACACAGCTCGAACCAAAGCAGATCCAATGTTGGGATATCTTTTGTGACAAACCTTGTCCTCTAAAACCCTCCACAACTTGTAATCCAATGGGTTCAAATCTGGACTGCCTGAGGGCCATTCTTCAGAGGAAATGAAGGCAGGCAAATTGTTTCGAAGCCAGGCTTGGGACGTTTTAGCCTTATGGGCCGGCGCAGAATCCAGCTGGAAAGTCCATGGCTGGTTTTGGAACAGGGAATTGTTAAGAGCCTTCCAAAACGGTTTCTTGGTAAACTTTGGCCGATGTTTTCACTCCTTGTTCGCAGAAATGCAGGACAGTGACCCCATCGTAAGAGACACCCCACCAAACCACGACTGAAGCTGGGTGACGACCCTTTTCCACCCTTGCGATCAGTTCAGATGCTTCCTTAGATGACCGCGAATACACTCTATCATTTTGCTTGTTAAATTTTTCCTGGACGGAAAAAATTTTTTCATCGGTGAACAAAAGTTGTCAGTGCAAGTTATCAGCGAGCTTCACCAAATGACATTTGCATTTTTCAATCCTACTTTTTTTTAAAGCTGCAGTCAATAAATGTCCGGTACACGTCGTTAGAAAGCCCCAAGTCTCAAGCCTTTTTTAATGATTCGACTCATGGACTTTTGCGTGATATTCATCTCACGGGCCATGATTTTCTGTTTTCGGAGCGGATTTCTGTGAATTCTTGATGACATGCGGTGTTCGAACAGAGCGTGGGCGGCCCGACCGGTGGCGGTCTTTTACATCTCCAGTCTCCTCAAACAGTTTTATGCATCGGTAGACGAACATGCGGCTAATCCCTAGTGGTCGGAGCGTTTTGAAAATATCGCTTTTTTTCATTTCACACTTGAAAAGCGCTATTACAGCGATATGGTTCTCATTATCTGACCACTCCATGATAAAAGTTGAAACAATTTTTAAATCCCGTTACAGACTAACGCTATTGAGGTTAGCTTTCAAAACCCATATGACATTAACGGGGTAAAAATTAATTATTTAATGCCTTTCGACTTTAATAAAATGGAGTATGTACTTAATTGGTCATACCGTTTGTTACACCTCGAAATATGGATTCGAGACCCTATAATGTATACATATTATTGTTAGTTGAAAAATTCGACGAGTTTTACCATGTTCGTCCGTTCATCTGTGAAATAAAAGTACCTTCGAATTTGTTTAACATTTCTAAATTATTTGTGGGGTAAAGAATCACAAGACACATCCAATGGATGGTTTTGGGCCTAATGACTCTAGCAGCCCATAAAATAGTCCAAATGGTCCTTACAGACATTCACTTAAAAATATGGACACAAGGTGGCTCAACTATAATCAAATTTTGTTTTTATTCGAAATGTTAATATTTTTTTCAGATCTACTTAAAATTCGCGCTCGAACGTGTGCATCTTAGAGGCCTAAAAGAGGATGCAATAGTTCAGATCAATTGTAAATATAAACACATCAATTGTAATATGGAAACCTGGGTACTTAAATGAATGTAAGTTTCACCACAAATGCCCATTTCCCTATTTTTTTTTGTTTTAACTGAGATTTTGGTTAAGACTAATGCAACATTGGGACTTAAATGAAGGGCCGTTGTAAACAAAAAAGCAACCGGTTGTAAATGTCGACGACATATGCATATATTTGAATTCAAATCCAAATATGAAATTGTTAAGAGTTTATTGAGACTAGTATCGGTCTCATGCGTCCCTGGGCCCCTAAAACGGCCGTCACAATATAAATAAGATAACTCTTATTTTTCCCTTTTGAATAGCGAATCCATGGTAGATGTTGTGTAAGATTCGATCTTCATAATAAAATATGTATGACATAGTCCATTTCCTTATATTATAAATCAAAGAAAAATAGTGAATTTTAAATTTTCACTTAGTTTTGTCGTATAATAACACGTTGATCTATTTTACTTATACAATTTTGGTCGGCTGCAAGGGATTTCGGTAGGTTTTTTTTTGGTAAGTTCTGTTCGGAAACAATTTATCGTAATGGCAACACTGTTAGCCGATGAACCCTGTTGTTATTTAATTATCTTTGGTGCATACAAAGAGCAACACTGTTGCCATTTTACTTTTAATTTTGTACAATGTTGCCAGATAACCTAAAAAAACGCGGCTAATATCTATTATGTGTTCGGAGCCGGCGTTAAATTGTAGGCACCAATCAGTGAGTATAGAAATTATATCGTACACGACGCACTGAGAAAAGTGTCCGATTTTATTTTTATGAAATGTTAAGGGATACGAGTCCTAATCAGACATAAACAAGCAATTTGTCAAGCTGTAGTCCTCTTCGGCCATTTCAAGCATTTTTTGGCAAAATTCCATTTAATTAGGCAAATCCACAGGTTTTAACATGCTTGTAATTTGGATTTTTTAAGAAAACAAGTTTAAGTCATCATGAATTATCCATTGTTATGAAAGCCTACTTACTGCAATTTGCGCTAAGTTTCGAGTCGAAACGCTTGGATTTGCCAGAATGGAAGACGGTGTCTTGAATCCGAACAAAGGGATCTTAATGGTACGTCTAGGTGGGGGAGTTCCGCCAAACTCCCGCCCAAATTCCCTTTGGACGGAAGTGCAGTACTGCCAAGCATGGTACCGCTGTACTATCCTAATACTTTTTTCGGTATCCCAAGAATTAATTTGTATAAATCTAAATACTAACCTACCCTTCCTAATGCTGTGAGCTAAGAATAACTCAATTGAAACAAATAAAAACAGCCACAGTCGCTGAAACAAGATCATCTATTATAAAATCACTTTAAACCTCATAAATCTAATGGGACATTTTCTACAATTAAGCCACTTAACAAGTCACACGTTAAACAAGCAAAAGCAACAGACAGCAAGTGAAGTCAAAACAAAAGACTTAAGCGCCAAACTCGAGGTGTTACACAAACACAAAAGAAGCGGGCGCTTGCACATGAGCGGTCACAGTCAAACTGAGAGAGAGAGAAAGGAACATATCGATAGACGTACGAATGATTAGGCGGTGCACAGTGGTACGAAATCAAGACAATACGCTCATTTGATTTTAGTTAAATTGGCACCAGCGTGCATTTGAGGTCCCTGGTTCCGAATTAACCCTCTGCTGCGCTACTCCTTCTTAAGGCGGGCATCAGTTATATTGCAAAAGCTCCCAAAGTTAATTGTTATTTGTTGTGAAACGCAATTCTGCTTGTAGACGATCGATCACTCTTCATTTTGTTGGTTGTCGTGTGGCTGTTGCACGCAGAGTTTTTAAGTTACATCACATTGAATTGAAAGAAGACAATACAAAGTGAAATACGTGTATATTATTTTAACGACAACACAATTTTCGATATTTTATTCTAATAATTTATCCTCGTCAGATTGAATCGAAAAATTATTCGTTAAGTAGATAAGTGTGTTTTCTATGAAATAGTTTAAGTGGTTTTTGCTGGTGAGAAGTTTCAACATAAAAGAATTAAATTTTCTCGTGACCGTTTAGAGGTGGAGTTATTATATACAGTGTTTCGGGCTTGTGTTTTCCGATTTTAACCTCATTTTTCACCCTAAACCAGCCATGTCGAGCCGAAAGACGTATTATAATCTATCGAAGATGTGCGAAGATGAAGTCAACTAGTTAATGGGCTCGATATACAGCACTGAGGACACTGGCGATGAATCAAATAATGAAGATTTTGATACCGATGATGATATTGCTGATTCCGATTTTATGTGCACGGAAGACGGGTTGATGATCGCTTAGTGTCTATTAGAATCAAGTGAACTCTCGATTGTAATTGACGTGAGCATTAATATCAATAACAATAAATAATTAATAACAATCGCAATCAAGACAGAGAAAACGTTAACGTGAGCCCAATCAAATAATGGAATTGCAAATAGAAGACGACCGGGAAAAACATATTTTAACTTCTGGGGAGTTCAGGGGTGCGGGTAATCAAATGAAAAACGACTGCCAAGAATTTAAAAGCATCCTTTAGAAGAAAAAAAATTCGCAGGTGCACGTCAACGAAGTTGTTTTCCGCGGCTCGACACAGCAACCAATTAAATTGAACGCGCTCAAGACACCATATGTGAAGCGCAAAATAGAAAGGGACCTAAGGTTAAAAACCAGTTTTGTTTACGCTTAGAATCGTCGACTTCACTTTTATAAAACGCTCTGGAAGGGAACACTTTTGGGGCATGGGATCGGTCTCATTCGATGCTCAGATGTTGTCCACATCAAAAAAAAAAGAAGAAAAAAATTAAAATTGATTTTTTTTTTTGCCCTTAGGTCCCTTTTTCTATGCGCTGTCACATATAACGTAGACTCTAAATCAAAACTCCAAAATAAAACTATGTTTTATTCGAAAAGTTACCGAATTATTGATCTGCCCTCGTATATTAGCTGAAGATTTGCTTACCCTTTATTTTTAACTAATAATTTCAAATAAAAATCCAATTTTTACTATAAAATCATTGATTGATTGGCAGACATACAACATTTTTAGTGCATACTTTTAGGGATATGTAAAAAAAGTATACAAGATTTTTCGCACGCGCAAAATAGAAAGGGACCTAGGTTAAAAACCAGTTTTGTTCAGGAGAACCATTTTAAAGATTAGGTCCCTTTCTATTTGCGCTTAGAATCGTCGACTTCACTTTCATAAAACGCGCATATCTCTGGGAGGGAACACTTTTGGGGCATGGGATCGGTCTCATTCGACGCTCAGATGTTGTCCACATTAAAAAAAAAATGAAAGTTGATTTTTTTTTGCCTTAGGTCCTTTTCTCTATGCGCTGCCACATATGTGTTCTTCGTTTTCTTCCTGACCGACGAATGTAGTTTGCCAAATCAATTAACTAAATTTTCCACCAACTCGCAAAAGGTACGTAAGTTTATGGGCATTTTATTTTTTATGTCTATATTTCGTTACCCCAACGTACGATCAAATTGCTCCAAGAACGCTTTGCCGGCAGTGGCGAACACAATGACTCAGAAAAGATTTGAAGAGATACGACATTTCGTCCACTTCCATGACGATTCGTGAGTAAAAGGGGCAGGCCAAGAAGGCTAAGACAAATTGTATAAAGAACGACCACTGATCGACCATTTCAATAATCGTTTCCAGCAAGTACCGATGCTACAGCGCCTCTGTGTTGATGAAATCCGACTCGACAATACATGTCAGCGAAACATCATCAAATGGGGCACAAAGCTTTTCGTGCTATGCGATTCTACTGGATTTTCGTTTACGTTCGAGGTTTATTCTGGAGTCGGCGACAACATTACGCCTGCTAATGCACCAGATTTGGGGGCTTCGTCCAATGTTGTCATCCGTTTGTCAGCCAAAGTACCAAATCACATTATTCACATGATGTACTTTGACAATTTCTACACGTCGTTGGGCTTGCTGGCGTACCACAGAAGCCGTGGGATCTACAGTTTGGGGACTGTGCGGCCAAATCGCGTTCCAAATATGAAATTATCGAGCGACAAAGAACTGTCGAAGATGAAAGTTGAACGCGGATATGCTGTGGAGTATGTTGGCAATGCGTTTGGCATCGACATATGTAATGTTCTATGACAAAATAATAGGCCGGTTCGCTTGCTGTCCACATATGTGACGCGCAAAGGGTAAAAACCAGTGACCTAAGGGTAAAAACCAGTTTTGTTCAGTAGAGCCATTTTAAAGATTTAAATATGTGTATCTTTGGTGTAACATCACTTTCATAAAACGCGCATATCTCTGGGAGGGTACACTTTTGGGGCATGGGATCGGTCTCATTCGATGCTCAGATGTTGTCGTCATCAAAAAAAAGTAACAAATTGGTTTTTTTACCCTTAGGTCCCTTTCTCTATGCGCATATGTCGGTGTACTGCCGTTTTTCTCTCGCACCAAGCTTTAAATCAGTCATCACAAAAATCATCACGCTGGGACCGAAAGAACAAAAAAAAACGTGGATTTCGACTGTCCATATATAATCAGGGAGTACAATCATCACATGGTCCGCGTGGACCTAATGGATGGTTTGCTTGGCAGGGATCATCAACCGCATCTTTTATCACCTGCTGATTTTTTTAAAAATTGGTCTCTTATCTCGATAAGACTTTTACATAAAGCAGATTCGCTAGCATGAGTGTGGGAAGTTCTTTATTCCAGAGGCAATCGTTATAAACTCATTTATGGCTTACCACAAAAAGTTTGGAAGTGAAGCTACCGGCCATTTAGTTTTGAACTTTTAAAAGAATAGATTTTAAAATAGAAGTACTTGTGTTGGCCTCTACTCTGCTCTGATTTGTAAATCCTCAATGCAGTCAGCCTCTTGAAGGACTTTGTTTAACCCCCTTGTAACTTTTAAGAAACTGCAGAAAAGCATTGAGTTCATCTTTCATTATCAACGTTGATGTATTTACTTTTAGAAGGGAATGACATAAAGGGTGGTCCAACTAAAACGCACGATGTTTTATTTTTTATTATAAAATAAGGATCTATGACAATTATATGTAAAACAAATTATCGGCCAAATGCTCGTCACACCTTCGGTGGCATACCTCTTTTCGATGGCGCATATTTTCAATTACTCTGAGACAAACTGTTCAATGTGGGTAATGTGCCAAATTATCTCATCCTTTAGCTCTTGATTTGTTCCTGGCATATCGCATACAAGTTTTTGTTTTAAAAATCCCCAAAAAAGAAGTACAACGGTGTCAAATCAAGCTCGCTACGACGTGAGATAACGCGGCCTTTGAATTTCTCGCGCAAAAGAGCGCGTCCAGGTCTATATCGTCCAGGTCTATATCGTCCAGGTCTATATTGTCCAGGTCTATATCGTCCAGGTCCATATCCTCAATTTCTGGCCACAATAAGTCCATTATGACCCCCCGATAGGGAACACCATTCACGGTAACTGCCTTGCCGACCTCACTTTCGAAAAAGTGCGGCCCGATTATAGAACCATAGCAAAAGGAACCTGGCGAGCATGCACAGATGTTTTCACATTTCCTGCAAACCCGGTTTGCAGAAATTTGCTCACAATTCTTTCGATTGTGGATACATTTGGTCGATTTCATTGACCAAAAGAAAATCACGAAGTGCACGAATGCATTTTGATTTAAAAGCCTATTTCTGTAAAAGGCGTCAACAATCATAACGCGCTTTTCAAATGCCGAAACAAAGAAATGTCAAATTAAGAGTGATTTTTGCAAAGCTGAACTGTTAAACTCCTACTTTCTGGACTCGGTAGAGCAACTGAGAAATCAAATTGAACGTTTTCCGTCGGGCACATGTAATTCTTTGAGAACTTTGGAACGCTGTAATAATAGATTTCGTCTTCAACATACTACGAATGAAGAAATACTGAATATAGTAGCACAATTACAACCAGCAATATTCAATATTCTGTACCATTTTTGGTACAGAATATTGATGAGCTCCTGATATAGTTTAATATACCTTACCCAGTTTTATTTGCTTTTTTCTTTCTTAATATAATATAATCTGTTATATGTATTACCAATACTTTTTCACATTTCAAATTAAATTTTAAGTTCAAAAAAAATGTGTGCCAACTTGCCTCTAAAATGCCTTACGGCGCTGAGGCCTTTGTAATTATATGAATTAAAATATTATAACTATTTAAAATAAATAAATTTAAAAAAAAAACAGTTGGGCAAAAAACTCGACTCACTATTAACATCGTGCATTAGGGTTGGACCACCCTCTATAAGCTTCTGAATGAAATGCGTCCAATACAATTTATAACAATTTAATTGACAACTTTGCACTTTCCTTTTAATCGAGTCTCAATTTGTAAAGTAAGGAGGGCGGATCGAAAACGTAGATATTCTTGATAGTTTAAAAATTATTGTTATGTCAATATTGAGCTTATTTTGCGTGTTTTCTCGATTTCTTACCACTGTGGCCGAAGGGGTAACCACCTACTGCACAACGAACGGCAGACGAACACATTTGGCAATAGCAAGCAAACAAAGGTAGTTGTGGCAGTGGCCACCTAGTCATTCAGTCAGTCATTCATTCAGGCATTATTAACAGCACTTGGTGGTTTGTTTAAGCCATTGTTTTGTCAGTTTACTTTTTTCTCTCTGTTTGCTTGGCAAATTGTGTTTATTTTTTAATTTGAATTTCATTTCTGAAAACCTAATGACTGGCGTATGTATGGGGAGTAGCAAGTAATATTTTAATTATATGCACATATACTCGTACGTATAAAAACGTGCAATTAATAATGAAAACAACCACGACGATTACTAAACCATCACCTATTACAGAAGACAACCACGAAGAGTTAAGCAGAGCTAGACGACAGCAAGAAAACCTAAGCGACCACTGAGACCCAGACCCAGTAAATCACTATCCATTGACAATTGGCGCTTCAAATAGTAAAACTCAATTGCAAGACGGCCAAAGCGCAACACCATGAATGAAATAAAAATAAAAATGAAAGAAAAACTTATGTGAAATAGTGACGTCTAAGCGCCATTCCGTTCCTCAATGACTGCCAAGCAAGAGAATAACAACAAAAGTGCCATATAAACATTTTCATTGCTGTTGTCACATTTAAAATGCATTTTTAAATCACTTTTATTGTCGATGTCGTTCATCGTTGCCATTGCCGTCATTCATTGGCGGTGAGAGCTCGCTCGTAAATTATAATGTGTGCTTTTTGTTCACACAGTTAATTTTTTTTCTTCTTTCACGATGTGCTGCTGTTGTTGGAGGTCATTAACACAAACCGCAGTAGTCCAGCAAAAAAATATTAAATTTTTGAAGCGAACGCGATGTGGGGTAGCGGGGCAAAACCCAGAGTTAAGAGTGCGAACTTTTTTAACGATTCAAATTGTAAACAAAAAAAAATTATCACTTTTAATCGATAGCTGGCAGTTGGTTTCATATCACATTGACAAATTAAATTATAAATTTTAATTTAATGTTAATTGCTGAATTAAAGTGGTTAAAAAGCCATAACTGGCCGTTTAATCAACAGCTAAATCTCTGGTCTATTTCGAAGAGGTAAAACTGAAAAAGGGAAACAAATGACCACAATTCAAATCGAATTTAAACTCTTTTTACGAGGCATGCGAGGAGAAGCACTTTCTCTACAAATGCCCAGGTTTCGCGAGATCGAGATTACAGTTTTCGGCCGGTGTAATAAAGGGTATGCCATGGAGGAGAACCAAAAGTTTCGTAGACGATACTTAACAAATTATCGAACAAAGGGCGCACAACAAGTCGACAATCCAACCAAATTCTTTCAAGAATATGAAAATTAAAACTATTGACCCAAGATTTAAAAATGCAGCCATCTGCGCGGTGTTCTTAAAAAATTGCATAAGCAGCAGAAATTTTCAGCTGCAAAAGTTTTTGAATGCTTTGGAAGTCGTAGCAGTTGTAATCAAAAAAATCAACAACAAAAATGGCAAACAACAAAAGCTTCCGAATAAAATAATTAATGACATGTGGTATGACTTTTGATAAATATTTTATTCAAAAATTTGCACCAAGTGATATTTTTTTTATGAGCGAAGAGATTTTTATTGCGTTGACTTTGTTCACTCGAAAACTTAACTGCCGGCAGTTCTCGTTAAATATCCATAGCTGCCAGCTGATCAGCCGTAAAAATTTAGGATCCTCGGGTTGATTCGTTTGAATGCTATCGTGCTGCCAACAGACCCGCGGACGGAGGGACATGACTAGATCGTCTTAGAATTTTACGACGATCAATAATTTGTATACATTATAGGGTCTCGGAGCAATATTTTGTGGCGCTGCAAACAAATTTTACGACGATCAATAATTTATATACTTAATAGGGTCTCGGAGCAATATTTTGTGACGCTGCAAGCGGAATTTGAAATCACATAAACTCTTCGGTGGTGGGTATAAAAAGACCATAAAGTAGTTCATGCCATCGAGCCGAAAATGTTAATAAAAGATACGAAAGGCCAACTATCCACACTAAACATTAACTTATGGAGATATGACGATGATGTAAGCATGGATCGCAAACACATACTAAAGAAAAAGTGGATGGTGCCACGCCCTTTTAAAAAAAATCATTGATAACTAAATTAACCGTTAAACAATTTTAACAGAATAAAATCAATGATTATCATATTATTGCAGATTATATTGTGTTATACTTGGCCAAAAGGACGTGGCTCCGCCCATACAACCCTGAACTTGGAAAGGCTCTATTTCATGAACTAATGCCGATATGATGTTGGTGTGAAAAGATACACATTGTGATAGAAAAGATGACGGTGGACAACATTTTAAATTGGACCGTTATATAGGGTGATCCATCTAAAGGTATTTTTTTCAAAAAATACTATAATTCAAATCAAGTGTGGAATCTTTATTGATCATACGAAAGGACATTTTATGCCATTTATTTTCTGAATATAATTTCCTTCAAATGTTGGCAACTGCATGTAGTAATAGGAGTAATTTATTGAACAGTAAAAAAATTATTTATTAAAAATATTTCAGTTATACTAATTCGTAGTTTGTTTGGAAAAAATTTAATTATTTTTACTATTATTACGTAAGATCCGTAAAAAAAACATTGTCAAACTAAAAAAAGTACAATTTTGCCGGTGTGAATGCCGTAATCATGTTATTGTTAACATAAAAGCCATGAAAACAATACTTTTGTTCCACCAACCATATTTATATTGTTGCTACAACCATATTTTCATTTCTAAATTTGGCAACAATACTATTCTTACATTTCAACAATATTAGTATTTCCGCAATCATACTATTGTCAAATTGAAATTCAAAAAACAATACTATGGTTGCGACTACCATACTTTTATTGCAGAGAACATACTATTGTTGCCGTGACCATATAGGAGCCATAACTTTTCTCTGCGTGTGTATTATGGATATGAGCGTTAGGTGAGAATCGGGAAGATCCGCGGTTTTCGACCAAAAATTTGTTCAGTTATGAGGCCCATTTCTGGCTCTACGGCAAAGTCAATGAACAAAATTGCCGCATTTAGGCTGAAAAGCAACAAGAAGAGGTTCAAGAGGTGCCATTAAACCCAGAGAAAACCACGGTTTGGTGCGGTTTATAAGCTGGTTGAATCATCGGTGCATATTGATAATGGCCAAAAATGATGATGGCCGGAACGTAACCGTGAATGGTGCTCGCTAAAGCGCCATGATATTGATCTTTATGCTACCTGAAAATGAGGCCCGTAACCTTGACGACACTTGGTTTCAAGCGGACGGTGCCACTTGCCATAACAATGCATCCATGAGAGGTCATTTCTAAAAGCAGCTAATTACAAGTTTTGGACAGTTGGCCGCCTGAATCGAGTGATATCACAACTTTACACATTTTTCTTTAGAGTTACGAAAAGTCCAAAGTCTATGCTGACAAACCAGCTACGATTCAGGTTTTGGAAGCCAACATTACGCGTGCCCTTAAAGCTATACCGGTCGAAATGCTCGAACGAGTCATCCAAAATTGGACCCTCAGAATTGAAACCCTGAGGCGTAGTTGCGGTTAATATTTGAAGGAAATTATGTTCAAAAAAATATGACATAAAATGTCCTTTCAAATTACCAATTCCACACTTGATTTGAATTTTTATATTTTTTTTGTTCTAAAAAAATACCTCTAGATGGACTTCGGCACATCCGATTTTAATTTATCTACTTGTTTTCAAGCCACATTCATGCCATTATGTATGAAATATAACATCATCCAAAAGACAGTCTCGCCTTCGCTGGTCTTTAAAAGTTAACCTCATCTAAGTGATTGGTTTGCCAGCTAAGGCCTAAGGACTTAAGGCTGCCCCAGAGAATATAATCGAGGTGTATCGAGTCAACATTGAGCTATGAGGTACCCGTATCGTTGTTGAGACCAAAACTCGAATCAATTGACATTGTCGAACACTGACCACAGAAATTGGTGAGCCATTGTTCGAGGACCTTTGACGGTTACAGTGCTTCGTTTGTCATATCAAAAGAAGGAATGTGCGAAGATTCTGCTATGCCATCAACCTCACCAGTCAATCTTTATGGATGCAATTAACGTTGGTTAAGCTACTGCGCATTGCCCTTTTTAAGAGCTTAAAAGCTCATTAAGGACAATTTTGCTTGCTGATAACGTCGCCAGATAATGATTTTTTATATGAATTTCACGCCCATATTTACAGGGCCTTATTGGCGAACTTGTGGCATTATCTGTGGTCGTTTATACGGATTTAGGTCAAAGTCCATATGCAAAATCAGACGGAGATATGCAATTGAGCTGGCGCAAATTTTCACGATTATGATTTATAGTCATAAGCTGTTTGGGATAGCAAATGGGCGATATTGGCCCAGGGGAAAAAAGTTTCCCGCTAAAGATACCTCGGAAATAGTATACTTTTATTAGTATGTTCTAAACAGTTCATAAATTCTTGTAGAAGAACAATGATTTAGATCTGAACTGTAACTCAAGACACACTGATACCTCAAAGCAGGGTATAGCTGCTGGACGTTTCGGGTCATGTAGGTCAAAAAACGACCCATATGGTCAAAACGAGCAATCAATATAGAACTCAAAGTTATTTCATTTTTTTTTTAAACTTCCTCCACTGTATTGCCCGAATTATTTGCTATTGTCGTTTATTATAACCACTACTACAGAGATGGAGGTTATGCTGCGCGGCGTCATAACCAGTTTGCGGCCAACTTTTTAAGCTATTTTCAGTCGATGTTGTCGTAGTCGTTGCCGCATTTCTTTGTATGACTGGCAATGTCGTGCGGTAATAATAATAGTGAGAGAAAAAACTGAAATTCATGGCCAAACAAATCATTAATACTCGTATCATTCAGACGCTGGCTCAATTCGCCAGTGCTCGCCGCGGCGTCATCAGATCCAGTATCGGCAGTATCAGCATCGTCTCATCGGCAGCATCAGCAGCATATTGTCGCCGCAGAACGTCGACAGAGCTACGCTAGCATACGTTGTCGACGGAGACTCTGTGTAATCGCATCGCAAGAAATGTAATATGGGAATTACGAAAATATAGGCATGCTCACGTATATGTGAATGAAAAAGCATCAGTGGTGATATTCACAAGTGTGTACGAGGGTAAATCTGTGAATTCGAGATAATTACGAGGGCGGTTCGGAAACTTCTTAGCCTAGCACAAAAAGCGCGGTATAAACAGAAAAAAGTTAAGTGTTTTGGAAACTTCCATCTGCTATGAACACATGTTAAATTTTGTTTCGATCTGGCAACTCCTTCATATAGAAACAGGTGTTCATAAAAGACGCATCCGCGATTTTTTTACAATGGAAAAATTAGAAATGCGTGGTGTCATTAAATATTTACATAAAAAAGGTTTATCGGGACAAGAAATTTATAATGATATGGTGAATGTGTTAGGTGAAAGTGCTCCTTCATATGCAACAGTAAAAAATTGGGTTGCTGAATTTAAACGTGGTCGTACAAGCATTGAAGATGAACCACGTAGTGGACGTCCAAAAACAGCAACAACAACAGAAATGGTAGCCAAAGTGCATGATATGGTATTAAATGATCGACGAATAAAAGTGCGTGAAATAGCTAATATCATGGGCATCTCAAATGATCGAGTCCATTTAATTTAGCATGAAGAACTACAGGTGAAAAAGCTTTCTGCAAGATGGGTGCCGCACTTGTTAACAGTCGACCAAAAACGCATAAGAATGAACATTTCTCAAGCTTGTTTGGATCGTTTTCAGCGAAATAAAATGGATTTTAAGCGTCGTTTCATAACTGTTGATGAGACATGGATCCACCACTATACTCCAGAGACAAAAGAACAATCCAAACAATGGAATGAAGGTGGAGGAAGTGCCGCAAAGAAGGCAAAACAATTCAATCGGCTGGTAAGGTTATGGCAACGGTTTTTTGGGACTTCAAAGGTATTTTATTGATTGACTATCTGCAAAAGGGTAAAACAATAACTTCAGAGTACTATTGCAACCTTTTAGATCAATTAAATGTACAAATTCGACAAAAACGTCCTGGCTTAGGCTTACAACACAAAAAAATAATTTTTCATCAAGACAACGCACCAGAGTGTTTTAACAATGGCTAAAATCAACGAATTAAAGTACGAGTTGCTTGGCCACTCACCTTATTCTCCTGATTAAGCTCCCAGTGACTTTTACCTGTTCCCAAATCTAAAAAAAAAAATCCTTGCTGGCAAGCGTTTTACCTCAAATGAAGATGCAATTACAGTTGTAAACCACTATTTTGAAGACCTTGAGGAAAACTATTTTAATCAAGGGATAGAATTGCTAGATAAGCGTTGGACTAAGTGTATTGAAGTTTCAGGAGATTATATTGAAAAAAAAAATATTTTTGAAAAACTAACTATTCTATTTCATTGATAGGCTAAGAACTTTCCGAACCGCCCTCGTATTTGTATTTTTGGACAAACTAAAGGATTCAAGCGAACAAGGCATCATTCCACAGGAGCTTTTAAATGATACTTATCCATTGGCATTAGAGAAGTTTTATCCATAGGGAAAAGTACCACTGACATTTTGATATAGCTTCCCTGTTTAAGGTACCTTAAATAAATGACACTTGTTTCTGCTCAACATATCATAATCATTTGTGGTTGAACAGTGACCTAAATGGGGACTGTTAGTTAAGGCGCACTTAGTTCCTCAAAACTAGGCATGTTTTGGTTCTTGTGGTCCAAAAAACGCCCCCTGTGGTTCTTAGAAAGTTTTACTAATAAAGGACACATGTAAGGCTAGTTTGAAATGGCAGAACCAGCCCGACCGTTCAACAAATTTTAAGAGTGATTTAGGTGGCACACTTTCTATTTCAGCCAGGTCAATAAAGTAGCTACAGCCTAGGTAGGCAAGTCTACATTCTTGAAGTCCTATTAATGAAGACCCATCACAAATTTTTATTTCACTGTCATGCGCTGGACTGTAGCATTTGTGGCTGCCATGCTGTCCACATATAAATTTTCATAATTGGCGGAGGTATGCTTAGTAGGGTGGAGTGAAAACATGCTTTTTTTATAATTTGAAAAAGTTAACCTCGGAAAGAGATGTAGTCTGGGGTCCTAAAGAGGGGAAAAATAAAGAAAAAAATTTAAAAAAAATTTTAGGGGTCGCGCCACTCCCTAGAAATTTGGAAATTATCGCTATTTTGGCGTTGATTTTAGAAAAATCCTAAAAATTAACGACTTAACTTATTCGAAATTTAAAAGTTTGAGCTTGTTCAGTGCCCAAACAAAAGTATTTGAGGCAAATATGAGGATAATCGACTAATATTTGTAGCTTTGGTGGCGATTTCATTGTTCAGTCAATTTTCTGAAGAAGGGACGATTTGACTTATTTTACTTTTTGAAATTTTTGAACAATGAGAAAAATTTTTTTAAATTTTTTCATGCCCTTATTTCATTGTTTACGCTATTGCAAACATTTATTGACATAAAACTTTTTAGGATTTTTCTAAAATCAACGCCAAAATAGCGATAATTTCCAAATTTCTAGGGAGTGGCGCGACCCCTAAAAATTTTTTTAAATTTTTTTCTTTATTTTTCCCCTCATTAGGACCCCAGACTACATCTCTTTCCGAGGTTAACTTTTTTTTTGAATTTCACTCCACCCTAATGCTTAGCTCCAGAATCTTGCCTGCGGCTATATTGATTGCAAAGATCTCGGAAAAATGCAGGTCTATCAGACACCTGCATTTTTCCGGTAGTCGTCGAGATATTTTTAAGTTCAGGGAGTCCGATTAAACCCCTGATCCCGCACCTGCTTCCATTTTCAAAACATAAGTGAAGATTGAGATTTCATTTTGCGATATTACATCGTCCTTCTTCTATGTCAGATTGCCTGACTCTACATCAATGGTTCCCTCTTGTCTCTAAAGTAGGGCGACCCTTGCTTTATATCTCTATACGTGACAACGCATAGAGAAAGGGACCTACGGGAAAAAAATCAATTTTCATTTTTTTCTTTTTTTGATGTGGCATCGAATGAGACCGATCCCATGCCCCAAAAGTGTTCCCTCCCAGAGATATGCGCGTTTTATGAAAGTGATGTCGACGATTCTAAGCGCAAATAGAAAGGGATCTAATCTTTAAAATGTCTCTCCTGAATTAAACTTTTCATCAACTTTTCACTTTTTTTTTGAAGTGGACAACATCTGAGCATCGAATGAGACCGATCCCATGCCCCAAAAGTGTTTCCTCCCAGAGATATGCGCGTTTTACGAAAGTGAAGTCGACGATTCTAAGGGACCGATAGAAAGGGACCTAATCTTTAAAATGGCTCTCCTGAACAAAACTGGTTTTTAACCTTAGGTCCCTTTCTATTTTGCGCGTCACATATGTAAATGTCTATGGGTTTAATGTCCAGTAAGGTTTCCAGCCTGTCCGTGGTGTAATTCTCAATGCCTCAGTTATGCCTACCTACACCTGGCAGTCTTTGGATCTTGTTAAGGTTATTGAGGTTTGTCTTCCTTTTAACTGCAGTCCACCATTGGTCTAATGATTGCAGTGAACATCCCGTATATCATCACTGGTTGAATACCCCATTTTCTGCCGAAGTCACAAAGAGTCTTCTTTTCTCGCTCCTCCATATTTCGATTCCATGAATTTTTGGACTATATGATTACTCCCCTGTATTTAGCTTTTTTCCGTTAAGTGTTAGGATATCAAAGTTCGGGATCTTGTATTTCCTTGTGTACAGAACTCCTTCTGTCTCAATCGCCCATCGTGAGAGTTTATCGTTGGCAGAAATTGCGTCGGACCAGCAGCACCGTACCAGTGGGCATAAGTTGTAAGTAGAGTGGCATCTCTGTTGAGTTCGTGAAGGATTTCGTTTATCTCTTTCCACTCTTTTCCGTACTGCTCCTTACATATGATCACCTCAAAGTTAACCAAATCTAATTACAATTCGATATATGCATGCATTTTTAAAATCTTCCTAAAATTCGGGCTCGAGTAAACCGAGCGGGCCAAAGCTCGAGTGACCCGTGCGATCAAGAGGTAAATACATATGAAAATGTCAAGGCGAATATAAATAGGCTTCAGTTTGGGGCCGTACTTAAACCCAAAAAGTAAAGGGTTTTACGTACCGACTCAATTGTTTTTACCGTGGATCAAAGGTACCCAAAAATAAGCTTCTGGACAAAACAAACGACTACTGAGACTATAAAGATAATAATTTGTATTTCAGTCATAACAATAGCGAATATAGGGTGGAGCGACGGAACTGTAAGATTCGGATCGCCTGAAGGGATGAGATGCAATTTTGTCAACAAATGTCTAACAATTTTGTTTGCTGACAGTGAGAATATTTTAATCACATAATATTTGAATATTTAACTATTGCTTATCTTTTTGTTAATGGATTGCCCAGAATACGTAGAAGAGGATTACAAGGTATTATTTTGTGCTCAACTTATCAAACATCCATCGTCTAAGAGAGACAGCTCTAAGATGTAAGCCACCATTTCTTTTCTGTGCATTTGCCCCTTACACTTCATAAGATGGCTTGAAAGAGAAATGTCTGCTGCGACGACTTTTAAGCTGAAACTTGATTGAAACTTTTGGCAGACGTTTAATCTAGTGGCACCTTTTTTGCAGATTTGGCGTACATTTTTTTATGTAATTGTGTTTTGATTTCCGTTTGTGGCAAACCTACGGAGTGTCAGGTTGGACAATGAATATCGTGGCCGTACATTTAAGGATCTCCAAAGTAGAAAAATTGTCGTTTAATATGCACTCCATTTTGTTTTTATTCTTTTTGGTAGGTTAAGTTATTAAATTGTCCTCCATGTCCTTGTCGTCTGTCGCACTTTTCTTTGGGCATATATTTTACTTGATTGTTAACGTCATATCGCATATTAACCTAATAAGCGCAATGGAAATTGTAGTAGCATGACTTTTGAGACGCGTAATTACCCAGCAAACTAAACGTTCAGAACTCGGTCAGAATTCTGTACGACAATCGGCAAAATGTTCCGATTTCGGATCAGATTCTTACCGAGTTCGTAACGAAAAACATATGAGAGGGAGGGTTGACACGAATTATGAACTACCGACTCTGAAAAAAAATTCTCAGACAAGTCGAACAGAATTCGTAACGATTTTGGCAAGAACTCTCGCTAGAGTTTAGATATTGTTCAGAATTGTCTGATATCACCCATTGTCGGCAAATTTGGTTTACCATGGCATCCACGATAATTTCATTTCTGAGGATTAAAAACCAGATTTTGTGAAATGAACCCTCTATTTTCTCAAATTTTACATGTGTAATTATTGGACCTTGGCACAACATTTCTGTTCTCAGAATGAAAAATGTCAAATCATTATTTGAATTGGTTTAGCAATAAAATTTTAAAATTGTTTCAAGACATGTCCAGTTGGTAGTCTAGTTCGGACCTAAGTTAGTTGCTCGTCGCTTAGATTTGGACGTCCTAACAAGTTTCCAATAATTTAAGCAAATAAATCTGATGACCTTAAACACACTCCTAAGTCGCCTGGGGTTATTTATTTGCACTGTGTGTGTGAAGAGCACGACACTCTACAAAGTAAGTATTAATTTTGTATAAAGAGTTTACGGCGAACGCTATCGTTTACATCGGAAATGTTCCCAAAAGACCGACCGGAGTCATACTGTCCATACGAGGGCGGTTCGGAAACTTCTTAGCCTAGCACAAAAAGGGCGGTATAAACAGAAAAAACTTAAGTGTTTTGGAAACTTCCATCTCTGCTATGAACACATGTTAAATGATCTGGCAACTCCTTCATTTAGAAGCAGGTGTTCACAAAAGACGCATCCGCGTTTTTTTTACAATAGAAATATTAGAAATGCGTAGTGTCATTAAATATTTACATAAAAAAGGTTTATCGGGACAAGAAATTCATAATGATATGGTGAATGTGTTAGGTGAAAGTGCTCCTTCATATGCAACAGTAAAAAATTGGGTTGCTGAATTTAAACGTGATCGTACAAGCATTGAAGATGAACCACGTAGTGGATGTCCAAAAACAGCAACAACAACAGAAATTGTAGCCAAAGTGCATGATATGGTATTAAATGATCGTCGAATAAAAGTGCGTGAAATAGCTAATATCATGGGCATCTCAAATGATCGAGTCCATTTAATTTTGCATGAAGAACTACAGATGAAAAAGCTTTCTGCAAGATGGGTGCCGGACTTGTTAACAGTCGACCCAAAACGCATAAGAATGAACATTTCTCAAACTTGTTTGGATCGTTTTCAGCGAAATAAAATGGATTTTAAGCGTCGTTTCATAACTGTTGATGAGACATGGATCCACCACTATACTCCAGAGACAAAATAATAATTCAAACAATGGACTGAAGCTGGAGGAAGTGCCCCAAGGAAGGCAAAAAAAAATCAATCGGCTGGTAAGGTTATGGCAACGGTTTTTTGGGACTTCAAAGGTATTTTATTGATTGACTATCTGCAAAAGGGTAAAACAATAAATTCAGAGTACTATTGCAACCTTTTAGATCAATTAAATGTACAAATTCGAGAAAAACGTCCTGGCTTACAACTCAAAAAAAAAAATTTTCATCAAGACAACGCACCAGCGCACAAGAGTGTTTTAACAATGGCTAAAATCAACGAATTAAAGTACGAATTAAAGTTCTCCTGACTTCCCAGTGACTTTTTCTTGTTCCCAAATCTAAAAAAAATCCTTGCTGGCAAGCGTTTTACCTCAAATGAAGATGCAATTACAGTTGTAAACCACTATTTTGAAGACCTTGAGGAAAACTATTTTAATCAAGGGATAGAATTGCTAGATAATCGTTGGACTAAGTGTATTGAAGTTTCAGGAGATTATATTGAAAAATAAAAATATTTTTGAAAATCTAACTATTCTCTTTCATTGATAGGCTAAGAACTTTCTGAACCACCCTCGTAGCTGACACAGTTTCTTTAAATATTTTGACCACTTGCGAATCGTTGACACACTTTTCGTCCGAAAATTCATCGAAGCTTGCGAGCTGCCTCAGCATAACTTTACAAATTTTTGTAATAAGCGCTTCATTTTTAATAATCGGAATATGCATATGTGACAGCGCATAGAGAAAGGGACCTAAGGGTAAAAAAAAATCAATTTTAATTTTTTTTTTTTTTTGATGTGGACAACATCTGAGCATCGAATGAGACCGATCCCATGTCCCAAAAGTGTTCCCTCCCAGAGATATGCGCGTTTTTTGAAAGTGAAGTCGACGATTCTAAGCGCAAATAGAAAGGGGATCTAATCTTTAAAATGGCTCTCCTGAACAAAACTGGTCCCTTTTCTATTTTGCGCGTCACATATGTGAATGCTGGGCGTCGCGTGGTGTGAAGAAAGTGTACACGACTATCATGCCAGTTAACTCAAGTTTCACCCATCAACAATTGTTTAGCTGCGAGTTTTCCACCTCATAAATGCCGGCGACTTTACGAGGAAGAGATGTATCTCTAACCTTAGGTCCCTTTCTATTTTGCGCGTCACATATGTGAATGCTGGGCGTCGCGTGGTGTGAAGAAAGTGTACACGACTATCATGCCAGTTAACTCAAGTTTAACCCATCAACAATTGTTTAGCTGCGAGTTTTTCCACCTCATAAATGCCGGCGACTTTACGAGGAAGAGATGTATCTCTAACCTTAGGTCCCTTTCTATTTTGCGCGTCACATATGTGAATGCTGGGCGTCGCGTGGTGTGAAGAAAGTGTACACGACTATCATGCCAGTTAACTCAAGTTTAACCCTTCAACAATTTTTTAGCTGCGAGTTTTTCACCTCATAAATGCCGGCGACTTTACGAGGAAGAGATGTATCTCTAAGCCATGTAAAAACTTCTCTATACAAAAAAATGCATTAGTCCTTCAGCGAGTTTTCCACATCGTAGATGCGAGTAAGGGATTTATCTCTAAGCCATGTAAAAACTTCTCTATAAAATGCCTTAGTCGTTCGGAGTTGGCGTACAACAGTAAGTGAGTATAAGAATTGAATCGTGCTCACTGATTTGAGAGAAAATGTCCTTGTTCCTTAATGGGATATTGTGGAACTTAAGGAAGTTGACGACAGCTGGCAAATTTTAGAGTTGCTACCTGCACAAGCAAAAAAGGTAGTGCACTTTTACTGCGAAACCCTTTAGTTTGCTTACCAATTTCCATCGCTGCTTTAAACATTTCATGCCTTTATTGCAGGTTTGCAGCAAAAAATTAGTGATGACTTCATTTGGGCAAAAGTTAAAAACTTTTTCAAATCTCATCTCTTGTAAAAATAGACATTGAACACTGCATGTAAGCCTCTAGAAATCATACATTTCGCGGTCAATTAATTTCTAAAATTCCAAAAATGTAAATAGTACGTGGCACGAAACAGCTCTTGGGCCATTGCCCTTACAGACAACATGAATGAGGAACAAA
The DNA here is from genome assembly GCA_963513945.1 of Hydrotaea diabolus. Taxonomy (NCBI): domain Eukaryota; kingdom Metazoa; phylum Arthropoda; class Insecta; order Diptera; family Muscidae; genus Hydrotaea; species Hydrotaea diabolus. The sequence continues at coordinate 13,054,811 of OY740716.1, read as the reverse complement.
TTCTGTCTGTAAGACGCCGAAGAGCAGTAGGCCTAACCACAACGATAGGATTAACACTGGATAACCAAGTGTAAGGAGCGAAAACTCAGACCTCGAAAATGGGATCTTTTATATGTGACGCGCAAAATAGAAAGGGACCTAAGGGTAAAAACCAGTTTTGTTCAGGAGAGCCATATTAAAGATTTAAATACGTGTATCTTTGGTGTAGAATCGTCGACTTCACTTTCATAAAACGCGCAAACCTCTGGGAGGGAACACTTTTGGGGCATGGGATCGGTCTCATTCGATGCTCAGATGTTGTCCACATGAAAAAAAAATGTAAATTGATTTTGTTTTACCCTTAGGTCCCTTTCTCTATGCGCTGTCACATATTCAGAGCAACATTGATTATTTTCATACTACTCACATTCTGCGGAATGCATTAGCCCCATTTTTTCCTGCATTCGGTTGAGAAACTCTTCAAAGATTTCGAAGCTCCCACCTAGATTTGAGATTAGTAATCCATTTTTGACTTTGTAGAGAATTTATTGTCACGCCCAAAGATTCCAATGCTTTCTGCCTTTCTGTTCCATCGAATATCACAATGACGTTGTAGGATGAATTAATCATAAGAGCGGCAGACAGTTATCAATTTAATTTTTGGAAAGGAGGACGTTTGTGCCATTTGCAAAGAGCAAATGACACAATCGAAGGACACATTTAAAAAATTAAAAGTAACAGTAGTTGAAAAAAAAATCATATAACCAACAATTCAATACGATTTCGTTTAATAAAGGTTCAAGTCCTCACATGTATTGAGCGCCTTTGGATGACAAAAAATCGGGGGGAAACTATAATAATAGCGATGTTTTATTATAAGCTACGTTTACTTAGACTGGATAGCACAAACGCAACAATTTAGTAAAAACCGCATAATTTAGTTCCATTTTAGTTTTGATACTTTAGCTGTTCTTCAAATTCTATTGCTTTATGAAAATTTTGGCAAAAACTTGCATTTTCTAAAAAAAAAAACATTTAATTTTTCTCAGCGCGATATCTCGGAAAACTATTAGTTTTGTTTTTGCTGTGTTCGGCACAATTGTGAAGGGTGTCCAAAGAAGAGCGCAATTTTTAAATTTTAAATAAAACACAGATATTTAAGAAAAAATCGTGAAACTTTATTATATCGTAAAGTAGACAGAATGAGGTTATGTATGGAACAATATATCGTGCAGATGGCGCCGCGGCTTTGCTGGCATGCACGCGATCTTTTAATGAAATTTTCAATGACCGTTTTGCATGAATGCTGCGGTATTTCATTAATGCAGCGTCCAATTTCGTCTTTTAAGGCTTGAGTCGTCGTCGGCTTATTCGCGTAAACCATCGACTTCAAAAAACCCCAAAAAAAAAAATCTAATGGTGTTAAATCGCACGATCTAGACGGCCAATTCTGATCTCCAAAGCGCGAAATAACACGACCGGGAAATGACTGATGCAGCAATTGAATTGTTTCTCTGGCTGTATGACATGTGGCGCCGTCTTGTTGGAACCACATGCCCTCCACATTCATTTCTTCAATTCTCGGCAAGAAAAAACTGGTTATCATTTCACGATACCAAACACCATTGACTGTTTGCGCTTGACCTGCCTCATTTTCATAAAAAAAAGGTCCAATGATTCCTCCAGCCCAAAAACCACACCACACAGTGACACGTTGAGGATGCATTTGCTTCTCGTGAATCACTCGAGGATTTTCCGCACCCCAAATGCGACAATGCTGCCTATTTACGAAGCCATCAAGATGAAAATGGGCCTCGTCACTGAAGATGATTTTATCGGCAAAATCAGCATTTTCATGTTGTCTCTCCAATACCCAATTAACGAACTCCCTTCGCTGTCCATGGTCAGCTGGCTTAAGTTCCTAAGTCAATTGAATTTGTATGCATGAAGATGCAAATCTTTCGTCAAAATTCGCTGCAAAGTGGATTTGGAGACACCAATTTGCTGAGCTCGGTGTCGAATTGAGGTGGATGGAGTTTGAGCGACATCATCACGTACAGCTGCGACATTTTCGGTCGATCGACCTGGTCGATGGCGCGTTGTTGTCTTTACATCACTAACAGACCCAGTTTCGGCAAATTTATCCATTAATCTCTTTACAGTTGACTCTTTTGGAGCATTATTGTGACCCCAAATTGATCGCAATTTGCGAACTGTAGCCGCAAAACTTTCACCATTTTGGTAAAACAATTTCACAATGAGAATGCGTTGTTCATTCGTGTAGCGCTCCATTTTTTACTAACCTCGTACCTTCTACTAACAAACAATAACAATTGTTCGAATGTCAAACAATGACACTTCGAATGTTGCCAGATTTAAAAATTGCGTTCTTCTTGGGACGCAAAATGGTGTAAAACAAACCAAAAAAACACTGCAACACAATAATTATTTAGAACCAAAGAAGGTAGACTAATGCTAACAGCTGATTTTCAATTTTTTTCGCGTAAGTAGTACAAATTAATTTAAATTTTTAAATTTGACAATGGCAATTGTTTAAGTCTATAAAGTAAAAATTATGTACTCTTATCAACTATTTACAACTATCATCACAAATATGTATTTTTGGCATTCTCTTTCAAGTGACTGACAATAAAGCGAACATTTTTTTTGTTGGGCTGGTGACTTTTCCTTGTTTATTCTACAATGTTCAGAACGATATGATACTGGAAAATGATCTTTTAACCTTTACACATTTGTATTAATTACCAGGGACATTTAAAGCTTGCAGCAATGCCATCAACAAAAAAAATTTGATAGATCATAGAATGCTGCTCATAGGTAGGTATCCTCATCGTATGTCTTATCTTAACCCTTTCCGTGGATTTGTCGAATATATTCGACATTGCATGTACCAATTACTTAAAGGCATTTAATTTACAGCTAGTTATTGTTTGTTTTATTTTGTTTGTTTTATTCTTTGCATAGAGACTACAATTATTCATAATTGTGATCGTATTAAACGAGCTGTCAAGAATTAGATACGGAGTAATTGAAAACAACAAAATTCAGCAGCAAAGCAAATATATTCCGATTGATCAAGCGATAGTGAAAAAAATTGTGAGTAATTATACAGGTGCAAATAAACGTTGTGCGAAAGAATAATTATGGAGTCATAGAGCAGGCTACTCTTGGTGACCTTTTTTCGGGTGTCGAATATATTCGACATTTACCTTAAAAGGTTTTTTTGTAGTGCTATACAGTGTAAAATTAAGTTTTTGTTCGCAAATTATATCAATTTTCCCTTGATTTGCATAGATAATAACAGGATTATTGGCTGATGAAATATTGGCCATTCTAGAAGCTGATTCAGATTTGGACGAGCTTATTCGAAGTGGCGAAAGTACAAACCATAGATATTGTGCCTGGCGACCACGAAGCTGTCTCTACGGGAAATATTGACGATGTCAACTATCATATCGAGCATATCAATACCTGCACTGACCATCAAGCCGGCCCAAGCAGTGGAATAGCATCGGATACTTCACACACAGGGACACATAAAAAAACATAAGCTGGCGAACAGTTCAACAATTCACAGCTCGAGAAGGCATAGCCTATAAACCAGCATCAGAAACAGCAGAATTATTTGAAGTTGGGACACCGTTCTCATATTTCAATAAATATTTAACGGATGAGTTCTTCAGGAAAACCGCACACTACCAAATATGTATGCGCAAGGTAATGGAAAACAGTCATTCAAATTATGTACGGTGGACAAAGTCCAATTTTGTTGGAATCGGCATAGAAGATAAAACTAAGCGTTGGGACAGCAAATGAGTTTGTAGTCATTGATAGGCCTCAAGTTGTTCGAATGTATAACGAAAGCATGGGCGGTGTGGATTTGTTGGATCAAATGCATAAATATTCGCTGTCAAGTGGACACTGCGAGCTATAATGCATTTTGTCGATTTGACATTAACTGCGGCATGGATGGAGTACCGTCGGGACTGTATCGCAATGAAAATGCCGAAAAATAAAATCCTAGATTCCATGAACTTGTGGATTCAGGTTGCTCAAGCTTTGCTTGCCTCTCAACCAGAAGATGTGTCACAGTCGTATACGTCGCGACAAAGAGGAAGACCATCAAAAGCAAGTTTCAGAGGGGACCAATCAGCACCATCTACATCCGCGAACGCGAACATCAGCAACATCTCAGATAGCGACGACTCGATGTCGCCACCACACCAAAAAAGAAAGAGAACTTTTCAAAAAATACCACCACAAGAGGTTCGTCACGACCAGAAGTTCCACATGCCAATCTTTTTGCCAGCTAAGAGCGCCGGTCGGTGCAAGGCGGAGGGTTGCAATAAAAGTTCCTTTATTATTTCCAAGAAGTGCAACGTTTTTCTCTGCATAAAGCGTAATTTAAATTGTTTTGAAAACTTTCATAAAAAAGTAATTAGTTTAAAAAATTAATTTTGCTCTTGGTTAATTTTTTGTATTTTTTTCCTAAACAAAATGAATAAAGGAAAAAACCGATTCTTCTTTCATTATTTTTCATAAGAGTAAAGCACATTAGAAGGTCCACTAAAACCCATTGGAGATCAATGACAAATATATTCGACATCCCCTAAACATCCGCTAAAACCCATTGGAGGTCTATGTCGAATATATTCGACATCCACTAGGGGCCGTAAGGGGCGCCTCAGATGAAAAATACTATTTTTCCTGGCTTCAGCGCCATCATATTACCTTGAATACAAATTTTAAGATTTTTAGCGCGACATAAAATATTTTTGACACTGAGAGGGTTAAAGACACAAGCATCCTTGTCAAACGAACAAGAATGGCAGATATAATCAAATCAAATTAAGTAAACTTGTTCTCAGAGAAACGACATTTCGGTTCTTAAAGGGGTGAAAAGTAAAAACACCGACATTAACCGATATTTCGGTTTCTGCCTTTTGCCAAAGATATATTCCCAATCAGAAGTAAAGTAATTGCCTTTATTACTAGGCTCTACACCAAAAAATAATGTTTGTACTAGTTACGAAACATTCTTTTAACATTTTTTTCTTTGTTCAATCCTTTTATTATTGACGAATTTTTTCGTACATTTCATGTTTTTTGGGAAAATGTTTTTACAAATCTACGAACCGGCTTCTTAAAATATTTCTTCTTTAATATTTAGTAGTTTTTCCTTCATTTTTTTGATGAAAAGTTTCTTGTTTTGCATGAAAAGTCGTCGTCAACTCTTGATTTGTATGAAATGTCTTCAGAAGAAAATTATTCATTTCATTGAGAAGAAAATAATTCGTTTTAAAGAGCGTAATTGTGTGCTTGTACATGAGAAAAGGGTAATTCTCATTAATTTGAATGAGACTTCTACATAAGTCATTTAATATGAGTACAAAGCAAACGTTGCAACAGACCGCTCAAAAAGAAACATATACAATACATTTCTCCATTATAAATAAGAACTGCTCAAGGCATAATAATTATAAAAAAACCGAATAAATGCAAACGAAAAAGCTTACATACCAAATTATGAACAATTTTATAATTTCTATGAACGAATTTCATGTTTATTGTGAAATATTGCACAAAAATTATGAAAAAGTGTCCGGAAAAAGATGAAACAATTTCATGAAAACTAAGTAACATTCCATATAAATTGTAAAACTATTCGTACTTTATAAAACTCGTGAAGCACATACTCAGAAATATGAAAAAATTCATAAACAATAAGAAACTATTTCATTAAGTTCTTAAAAATTCAATAAAATATCTTGCGGCGAATTTAGTCCTGTTTTCTATTTAAAAATAAACTAGCAAACTATCGTAATAATTTAAACCCCTTGAAAGGGCTCTTACTTTTACCAGATTTTAAAAATAACCTGATTTTTTTTAAGAGATTCGGATAAGAATTGACGATGTTTAAGTTAAATAATTGAAAAAAGTCAGAAAACTGTAATTTTCACGATATCTCGAAAACTGTACGTAATGGACCAAAACAGACTCAAGATCAGTTGGTTGCGTCCAAAAGAGTATAGTTTGACAACTAGCTCTAGATATACCGATATCGTTAAATCGCATCAACTGCTGATATGAGTCGATCGGTATCATTAAAGGTGGGTCTAGCTCAAATAATACACGAAGAGAAAAGATGTGGTTGCTACATGGTCACCGCAACAATAAAATGTTCTCTACAATAAAAGCATGTTCGTCGCAACTATAGTATTGTTTTTTGAATTTCATTTTGACAACAATATGATTGCGGCAATATTAATATTGTTGAAATGTAACAATAGTATTATTGCCAAATTTAGAAATGAAAATATGGTTGTAGCAACAAAAGTATTGTTGTTTAAAATTTACGTTAACAATTATATGATTACGGCAATCATACCGCATGGTTGCGAATATGAACATAACAAAACAGGTTTTATACATCATACATGTATAAGTATGTGTGTGCGTATGTTTTTTTTTTGATATACAAAAACAAAACAAATACACACGATACAATATATATTTTTGTTTCTTGAATGAAATGTTCAATAAAAACATGGCCTCAAATCTGGCTATGAACTAATAGTAATGCATTTGAAATAACTTACTTGATAAAAATAACTATTTTTAAAACCGACATTACCCAACCCTAATAAATAATTTTGGGGATCATAGTATGGTTGAGTGTGAGTCATACTTGATGTGGGGATCATAGTATGGTTGCGTGTGAATCATACTTTTGTTGTGAGGATCATAGTATGATTGTGTAGATCCTAGTATGGTTGAGTGTGCATCATACTATGGTTGTGGGGATCATAGTATGGTTATGTGTGAATTATACTATTGTTGTGAGGATCATAATATTGTTGTGTCACAACCATATACCCAACAATAGTATGATCCTCTTTGAATATTGTTACCCCAACCATACTTTTTTTCTGCGTGTAGTTACGTATTACGTACGAAAAATCTGACTGCAAAAAACCGTCTGAACCGACTCGTCGGGCTTTAGCTATTTTTGAGAAACCAATTAACGAGTTTGGCTATAAAAACCCGAATGTCGGCTTTCGGTTTCCGTTTTTGACACTACTTGTATGCTTATCCCGCTACGTCCATTTCAGCAGATCCGTAATCAAGTGAAGCAGTTTATTGTGCGCACTACTAAAAGCTGGTGCTCATGTCCCATTTTGGCGAGCAATTGTCTATGTATTGCGTTTTCTACACAGACGCAATACGGACCCCAAACTGGTTATCCATGACGTACATGGTTGCATTTTCCGGTCTCAGTCAAAAGAAAAGCGAATTGTTAAGAGTAAGAGTTGAATGGGAAGAAATGAAAAACCAACAGCATCAACAACAACATTAGCGATAACAACAAGAAGGCAAAGGAAAGGAAACCAAAGTATGCTGTAACAACAACAAGATATTGGCCAGCCAAGAAAAACACAAAAACAAACGTGCAAACGGGCAGACATAATCATTACAGCCAACGAGCAAACAAACAGTAGAACAAGAAAAGTTTTCCGTCCTGCCTAGAACACACTTCACTCGTACAACAATACGAGTACCAAGCCAAAACTCTACTGCTGCTCTTATGGATGTGGTTAAAGAAGTAAACACCGGCATGAAATGAAACTCTGCCCGAGGTTGCTACATAAGCTGCCGTTGGATGAAGAGGAGAATCGGAGAAAGATTATGACGATGATTAGGGAAATGTAACTATACCAATAAATGTAGAGAAAAGTAGTAAACATGTAAACATGCACAGACTGAACTAACTACAGCTGGCTATGTAACCTTATATATGTACGTTTACATTAGCTGTGTTATTTTCCGGTTTCTAAAATAAAATTCGTATGGAAGTTACTTGGTTAGCAAGCGAGTTGGCCACAAGTCGCTTAACAAACGAGTACTAAAGTAATTGGCATACTTATTTCTTTAAGAAATAATCAAACTTGACACACCCTGCTTTAATAAAGCCATATGTTTTTGTTATACATCCAAAAAAAACATCAAACAAGAAGAGATCTCATCGGCAAATTAGTTTTGAGTATATCTGCAAGAGATGGTATAAGTGAAACTTAAAAATGACTTAAACTGGTAGTTCAAAAAAAAAGGTAAAGCAAATTATAGATTTAATGTATTTATTTGACAATTTTTAGTTTTTTATTCTCTGCCTTTGCCGAGTTCGCCGATAAAACCTCTTGCTGTTCAATTCTTTTAGGTGTAAACAAAGAGAAACATTTTTGCCACGTTACTATCAATTTGGTTCAAAGTTGCCAGATTAACATTTTGCAAAACTAACTAGGTAACTAAGCTAGTTACCTAAAAAGAACACGGCTATTGTCTGCGGCGCACAGTGGGGGAGATCGACAAAACTCCATTTATTGATCAAATTATATTCGGCTCCTGAGTGTTTCTTTGTGTTTTGTGAATATAATATATGAGCTATACACTAGAAAAATAAAAGTAAAAGCAAAGTCCGGGTCGAATCCTAACATCAAAGCAAACACAAATCGGTTCGAACAACAAATATTAGGTTAAAAAACTAGGCTCTATGATAAAGCTAATAAAATTATGACACACACAAATGAATTGCTTGTTTCAATGAAGATCTATAAAATTACGAGTATTAGTTGCCACAATCGCCAGTTGTGACAAGTATAATTGCTTGTATTAAAAATAATTTGTGGATCGCACAATACAGTTCAGCGCTTTAACATTGTGATTGGCTGTTTTTTTTTGTATTGACAAAGAAAGAATTCCACCGTCTCATTTTATAGCCTCCACCGAAGGGTGGGATGGTATACTTAACGTGTCATTCCATTTGCAACACCAGGAAATAAAGATCGAAAACCATATAAAGTATATACTCGTATATTACACTAGCCAACAGTCGTTTTGTTATTTGGTGCAAGCATACTTTTTCCCATTGATTTTGACCTACTAAACACGAAAATGAGTTTTAAAAATTTTTCTGTCGATTGGTTTTCGAGATACAAATTTTTGAACTTTTTTTTTAAATTTTTGGAGGTACACTTACAATTTTGAGCATATCTTTCGTCTTCTTTGACCTATTTGATCCTACTACTACTCAAATTAAAGAAAATTGAGCCGTCTACAACTCATTCTCAAAAAATTTTCAAATCGGGTAAGTAGTTTTGATGTTGGCGGGCGGCTTAAAAAGGTTAAAAAACGGCGTTTTTTTAGTAAAAATGTGGCAGAAAAAACCATATAAAAATTCATATAAAATATTAAACACGATGCTAACAGCAATTTTGGTTTTTTTACGTATAGCTGGCATTTTTACAAAGAAAATAAGCCCTTACTTAACAAAATCTGACAACAAATGGCGGACTTATAATTTTTTTGGTAAAACAAATAACAGAGAAAATTTTGTTATTTGTGACCTAGTGTTATTGATCGCCATCAAATGTTATTTCCGGCCGTCCGTGTGTCTGATGAAATCACAATAGAGGTCAAACGAATCAACCTAGCAACCTGCAATTTTGCATGATGATGCCTTATGGTCATAAGGAGACTGTAAAAGGGCGAAATCGGCTCAGGTGGGTAAAATTTTCCCTTTAAGGAACTAAAAGTACCTTGGAAAAATGTACACTAACTTGAGTATTTGCTTAACAAGTGAACGGACAATGGTTAAAATGGTGGACGGACAATGGTTAAAATGGGAACTGTTAGTTAGGAAGCACTAAATCCATAAGAAAAGAGCAAAGTTACTGGAATTTAGGCTAATGTGGCCCACAAAACGTCCCGCCTGGTTAAAATGGACGATTTATAGTAAATATGGACATATGGGGGTATTCAAATTAAAGCAAATTTTGCTACGAATCCAAATAAGTAAGTAATTTTCATGTTTTGGCTGAGACAAGGGTGGGGCACATGGACCGAAAGAGCCCCAAAAGCGGACTATTTTTCCGCTTTAGTAGTGTGTGGACTGTGGAAGGCATAGATGTCCGACTAGCCTATACTAAAGTTGTTTTTACTTGTTTTGTGCTGTGAAATTTGCCGATTTACCGTATTTAAAATCGTGCTTAGTAGTAAAAGGAAAGGGTGTTTTTTTAAGAACTTAAAATAATAATACAACACAGAAATTTAAAAAAAAAATTAGTCTGGCAGATAATTTTTTTAATATGATTTCCACCACTGCGGTTACGGGTTACATGATCCATTTGAGTACTTTTTCCAATGTATCTGCCCGTATATCATCAATGGCGTTTAAACATCGGCTTACACTGCTTCAAGAGCTGGTTTGTCGGCACAGACCAATGACTTAACACAAAAGTAATCCAGAGACGTTAAATCGCACGAACACTCTGACTGGAGTTAAGGCAAGGTCCGACTTAATTTGTGTCTTCTAGAGAGGGAGTTACATATTTTGTCGCCGCTTTATAAAACATGTAGCGATATGGTGTAATTTTACCAGAAATAGTTAAAGGTTTCTCATAACGCACCATGCGATATTAGCACTATCTAATTTAATTTGTGGCTTCTAGAGCGGCAGGACCTCCAGTCGGAAAGCATCTTTATTTGGGGATTATTCGGAAACATGGACCGAAATGTGAGCTGGTTACTTTTAACGCACTGTGTGAAATTTGATCAAAGTCGGATGCAGGTTGAAAATCGTGGAAAGCCTTTGTGTGGCATTACATCATGGACTGATATGGGCAAATTTCAATAGGGTCGTCCTTGGCCCTTCATAATTGCGACCTGTACTTTTATTAGGTACAATCATAGATGAACAGACGGACAGACATAGTGCATTATAACCGACCGGTATACTTCATTTGGGTTCGAACTCCATTCCTTTAATTTGTTACAAACATCTGCACTAAATCATATTACACCGTAGCACAGTGTGGAACACTGTCTACTTGTCACATTTCAGAAGAAGATAATTCTAAATTTTTGTCGACGATATCATTTTAAACCTTTTCTAATAAGAATGGACAGACATACTGTGTTGCACCCTATGCCTTTCAATATTTTTTGTTTTTGTTATTATTTTTTAAATTTAATATTTGGCTACAAGAACTAAATTATTTGTTGTAATAACTGATTTTTGGTACCAACGAACAAATATAAACAAACTTTAATTGTCACTTTACGCAAAACTTCGTTATACGAGTACTATGACGAGTAGATAGTTGTTCGTACCCTAATATTATCGTATCTATATTCTTAAGGAAAGTCGAACATCAGGAAAATGAAACATAAACAAAGAGGTAAAAAGCTTGGCCGAAACCGCCATCGAAAATTAAAACTCTATGGCATCTGATATAATGGCTCGGAGGAAGAACCTCAAGTGTCAATTATTGTTCACAAAACGATTGGCAAAATGTCCCACCTTAGATTTTGACAAAGCGACCTATGTATACAATAACCAAGTTTTTTTAGACTCTTCCGAGCATTCGATAGAGTTTTAGTCGATTGCTGCGATTTCTGTTGCTGTTGTGTTGCCTGTCGTCATCGTCAGCTAGTTTTCATTGTTACTTTCGTTGTATGTAAAACAGTCGAAGCCGGGTTGGTGAAACGACACAGCGCAGTGGCAGACAGCAGCAGACATCACACCACGAAGAACTGGGGCTGGGACTGGGAAAGACACGAGATAGAGAAAACCTTGAAAAAACCAGTTTGACGCTTGTAATGTCAATGCCATTGCAAGCGAGTCGTAGTTGTTGCTAGTAATTGTTGTCGGTGGTTGTTGCTGTTGGTTGTTGTTACACTGTGGCGGCTGGTGGTGTATGCAACATAATGACGAGCACAACATAACATTATGGATATGCATGTGTGTGCGTGCAGAATAATTGTCAACAGCAGCAATAAACAAACCGCAGCAACAATTGCCAAACCATGTTGCAACAACGGAGTCAACATTAAGCCAATAATAAAGAACATGTGGGGGGGAAGGTTGGAAGGAGGAAATTTTTATTTATGCTCCTAACCATTGCCACTTTTTGTGAAACCGTTCGAGAGGGGATAAATAAGGGAAGACTTTAGACGGACATTACGGCAAAGCCTTAACTACTGTATTCGGTGTGTCCTCCTTTCGGTTTGCTTTCTTTTCTATTTGTCAAATAGTAAATTTTAAAAGTCTGGGAAAATGATAATGACGAGTTGTTTTAAGTATTTAGCATTTGATAAGCAATGTGGACATAGACAGTAGCAGCATTCCAAAGAATCCGAAAAACATGCCTGGACCTAATGGACGCAAAGAATTTCTGACATATAGAGGTCACTACACACTTTTCAAAGTATGCCTAAAAGTAGTTCTATTTAAGAAGGGAAAGCCTTGGCTCTTTTTCTACGTAATAAATCATCACAATGGACACTCTACGGGTCACCGGTACCAGTATTTCTAACCGAATGGTCGCTTAAATACCTGCAGTTGCTGACATGTAGATAAACTGTTGTTCTACGGACTTTCCTTTCGACAGCAGTCCTTGTTGCAGGACATCACAGCGCTTTCTCCAAATACTATAGACATTAACTTTAGTTTTTTCAGGAAGGGCCTACTAATGGACCTCAACGCAGATGACAGTTTTGTAAGAAGGCCGTACAAAACTATGGACAGATATAGTTCTATTTTTTGAGAATTGGTTAAGGGTTCATTATAACGACGACCAAGGCGAAAATTTAAGCTAGATCGGAATCAACAAGTTGCGTCGAGAGTGATGTGGAAACGTCCTTAGGGGTTATATCAAAACACAGTGATATGGTCCAATTTGATAAAGCTTATTCACTGGTAAAACCATTTATATGATCGCACCCAATATGTATCTTCTGGAGCGGCAGATCTACAAATCGGGTACAATCTTCGTAAAAGGACTGTACAAAAAGGTAACCCATAGACCAGAGCTTTGCCTGGGTTGGAGCATATGACCAATATTAGCAGTACAGGCGGCAGGACACAAAAAGATTTTTTTGTAAAGGAGTTATTCTATACTATTGACCAACATAGAGAAAATTCTTGGATGGAGAAATTGGGCCACTCAGTATATCACTTTCGGTATAATAACCTTCCTTTAAGGATATACCTTAACGATTTCCAGACACTACTGATATTTGTATTGTAAAATTGTTAGAAAAAATACTTACTTGAATCCTTTATCGTCATCAATGCCGTTGACGACGCCATTTGTATTTGTTACTTGATCGTCCTTCTTTAAACCGTTTGTGTCGAAAGGTGAATTGGCTTTTTCTTTATCATCGTGAGACTGAAAAAAGAAAAAAATTATATATTTCAATTTCACAAAGAGGTCAAGCTTTACTGAACATATTAAAATATTTTCTTCAAATAATACTATTTTTCGAAATTGCAATTCAAGTTTTTTTCAACTGTTCCACTTTAGAAGCTGTCAAAGTTTACCAATGGCACTCACATGACAAATTATTGTGTAAAGTTTGCCATTTCATTAGCAATCGTTTAAAGCCTGTCGCTCGTTTGGAAATTAATAGATTTGGCTCGTTGTAATGGCTTCAGAGCTCAGGATATTTGTTGCACAGTGTAAAAATTTGTGCATGAATGCACATTTTTCGATCTAAAGTCACGAACCAGACAGACATTGGTGCAAAGTGTAGAAAGTATAGAAGAAGACCCTGAATTGTCGATCCGCCAAAGAGTCAAACTTAGTTTGCGATTGGATTTAGCTTTATAACTGCCTGAGATTGTGTGCACGCAAAAAATGAAGCCACTTTTCGCAACAGGGATCGAAAATGTAACCAAAAAAACTTCTCGGATTAACGGGAAACATTGGCCTTAGATCCAACTTGTAACCGAATCGTATATACCATCCACAGCAGCCATGTGGTCAAAATGGGCGGCCATGAGTCAATATGGGTTCTCAAATCTTGCTATGTATTCAAAAATAGATTTATTTGAAAATATGGGCTAAGAGTAGGGTCGTCCGCAGAGGCTGAAGGAGGGAGGGTATATAACGTAACAACGGTTATACTTGTTTAAGCTGGAAATGTTGGCCGCAGTTCTAAAATATTCAACTTATCATCACATTATTTCTTTCGAAATGACCATTGTCGTCTATAGAAAGCAGTGTTGATAAGTTTCTGTAATCAGAGATTTGTCAGTGGTGGTTTGAACAAGACGTTTAAAGTTCTGAAGGAAAAAAAATGACGATTGGATTTTCTCGCCGCCTTTTCATAGCGAGTTGACAGGCCCACAACTCTGGAGGGTCTCGAGGACTAACATTAATATTGGTATCGCAGCGCATACTGGAAGTAGTCACCAAAACTGGACCGACCAATCGAAGCACTACCAGCGAAACCTAGGCGGCCATCGACTGTTAATAATGGCATAAATGTATCATCATATGATATTTTACGCCGTTGTTGTTTAATTGAAAATTATCTTTCTGTCGCTCTCAGCTGGTCAATCTATTGTAAGGATGCATACACACGCAGAAAAAAGTATAGTTGCGGCGACAATATTCGCAGAGGATAATACTATTGTTGGCTGTATGGTTGTGGTACAACAAAATTATGATCCTTACAATATAAGTATGATTCAAATGCAACCATCACAACCATACTATAACCCTTAAAACAGAAGTATGATTTACACATAACCACACTATAATCTCCACATCCATATTATGATCCTCCCAATCATAGTATGTTTCACATACAACCACAGTATGATCATCACAACCATAGTATGATTCACACGTAACCATGTTATGATCCCTACAACCATAGTATGATCACAAATATAAGCATACTATGATCCCCAATATTATTTATTAGAATTGGGTTAAGTTGTCAATAATAGATTTGAATTATGAAAATTATTTAAAAATACATTTAATTCAAAACTATAGAATTGATTTATTTAACAGTAGAAAAAATCAGTTTAAAAAAACATAAGCGTTTTGTTTAAAATATTTCAGTTAAACAAAGCAAAAGCAGTTTGTTTGAAAATTTTTAATTTCCATATAAAAAGTACTATCGTACAATTGCATTAGATCCGTAACAATAACATTGTTCTAAAAAGCATTTTTAAATGAAGAAAAATTAGAATCATACAGTATGATTGCCGTAATCATATTATTGTTAACATAAAACCCAAATTATAGTACTTTTGTCGCACCAACCATATTAATATTGTTACTACAACCATATTTTCATTATTTAATTTGGCAACAATACTATTGTTGCATTTCAACAAAATTAATATTGCGGCAATCATACTATTGTTAAAATTAAATTCAGTAAACAATGCTATGGTTGCGACGAACATACTTTTATTGCGGAGAACATATTATTATTGCCGTGACCATATAGTAACAATGTTTTTTCTCTGCGTGCAGATACTTTCTCCTTTCAAGTTATCCTGAAACCTTCCAATAACTGGAGCATGCATCCATGACTAAGAAAGTCGTTACGCAGAAAACACATTTGTTGCCACAACCGAATGCTTTGCCAACCGAATGTTGGTTGTTGCACTTACTATCGCTGAATTCCATGGCTACAAGCGAATGTTGATTGTGTACACGGCAATTTTCAATAGAGTGAACTTACATTATAAGTTGAAACAGGAAAGTATTGGTAACCCCAACTAATAAAGATGATTATTAGAACTGAATATGGACATGTATTGGTTGTTGTTACAGATTATTGGTTTTCAGTACTTTTTTATACGATGGTAAAATATTGTGTATTCAGTTCATCATAAGTTTCCACACAATTGGCAATAGGTTTTCGGCCAAAATTCAAAAAATATTTCTTATTTCAAAAACTTTTAAATCCAATTTGGAAACAAATTATCTAGATTCAAACATAACACTCTGCGACAAATGGGAAGGGTCAGTGATCGGTTTGGAATGAAACCACCGGGGAAAGTTATATTGGTAAAAAAAAAGTCATACGTGTTCCAGCGTTTCGCTGGGTCTCATCTAGGAATCGAGATATATCTTTTGTTTGACATAACTCGAGAACCACTCGTCCGATTTAGCTGAAACAAATTTAGAAAAATTAAGAATTACAATTCCTCTAATCTGTTCTTAAACCGTTTTCCTACTTAAGCAACAGTTTCGCAATTATAAATAAATGTATGAAAAAAAAAAATTATTTTTGCCTAAAAATTAAAATTTTTTTTTTTTTTAATTCATAAAAAATCCAAAACGGTAAAAAGTGTCAAGTCCTATTACTTTCACGTAAAGTCACATAAGAAAACGAAAATAAATGTATTTAAAAAAAAAAATAAAAAAAAAATTCTTCATGCGCTTATTTTTAACTTGGAAACTATTACTTGTAAAGGAAAATAATATATGAACAGATTAAGGGAATTGTAATTCTTGGTTTTTTAAAATTTATTTCAGCTAAATCGGACGAGTGGTTCTCAAGTTATGTCAAACAAAAGAGCCAAAAACGTGACAAATTCCCCTATACGATACTTACTAACTTCAAATCGATATATCTCGATTCCTAGATGAGACCCAACGAAACGCTGGGACACGTATGACCTTTTTTTGACCGATATAACTTTCCCCGGTGGTTTCATCCCAAACCGATTGTGGCTGTCGCACAGTGTAATAAAATGACGATTATTCGTTTTTTTACTAAAAGGGGCTTTTTCTTAAAATCAGATGTTGTTTGACTAAAACCGGTTAATTCTTACAGGGGTTGTATTCTGATGTTGGGATTAGTAATACTTAAAATATGCACACAGAGCAAAAATCATTTGGAAATCGGTCCGAGCTACAAATATTAGGTTTGAAAAACAGACTTTCTATTGCAATCACCAACATTCCAAGGTAGTGATGGTTACATGGTTCTCATAACTAAAACATGGTTGCTACAATAGTATTACGGTACTCACAGCTAAAAACTCGGTTATGGCATCCGAATTTAATTTAACTGTTGGTTGCCGCAACTGGTGGTTATGGCAACCAACCAATTCCAAAGTTCATGATAGTTCGGACCAATAATTGGTTGTGACAACAATAAGTTTTTGTAGCAACGAAATCCTGTTTATTTATTTATCCGTTATTCCAATATCAGAAAATAATAATATATAAAAACATTTATCGGTTATAATTTCTACCAAATCTATTTTTAAAACAAAAACACATTTAATCACCATAACAGGTTAGGTTTACCAATACTTTGCCTTCTCAACCGATATGTTCGTTGCCACTACTGAAAATTGCGTGAACCAAATCAACATTCAGTTACAGCAATGGAATACATTGATAGTACGTACAACCACCAACATTCGGTTGGCAAAAAACTCGGTTCTGGCAACAAATTTGTTCTCTTATATGTTGCCATCACCAATTATTGGTACCAAGCGACATGTATTTTATAACTAATAGTTTGCCATATTCGCCGATTGTGGAAACCAATAGTTTTACTGAACTCGGTTGGTATAACCGATTTTTTTGATGTGGGTACCGTGGGTATCGTAGCTTCCACCTTATGGTATGTCGAGCCATGTCACCATCCATATCAAGGATAGTTGGTGATTGAAACAGATAGTGTGTTTATCCAAACAACAAAAATTGTAGTTAGGTCCGATTTCCAACTGATTTTTTTAGTGAGTGCAAAAGAACAGATTTGTTTTTACAACCGATTTTTTGCCAACCGAATGCTGGTGGTTCCACGTACTATCTATGTATTCCACATATACAACCGAATGTTGATTGGGAAGACAGCAATGTTCAGTAAAGAGTACAGACACTTTTGGTCGAAGAAAACAATTATTGGTAGTCCTAACAGACTAAGATGATTCTTGGAACTGGATTTGTACACGTATTGGTTGTTATTATGATTTTTGGTATCCATGGCGAAAATTCTGATCAAGTAGGAGTAATGTCGCTGAATTTCAGTTAAGCCTGTTCCTATATTCTTGAAAAAAATTTCTATACCCTCCGCCATACAATGGAGTATATTAGTTTTGTCATTCTGTCTGTAACACCTTGAAATAATCATCGGAGACCCAACAAAGTATATATTCTTAATCCTCGTAAAATTCTAAGACGATCTAGCCATGTTGTCCGGCTGTCCGTCTGTCCGTCTGTTCAAAACAAGATAGAGCCTGCATGAAAACAGCTAGGAAGCTGAAATTTGGCACAAACATTTGTAGTTAACCTAGCATTGTTGGTATTGAAAATGGGCTTTATAGCTCTACGGGAAGTTGGTGTCGGAGACCCTCAACCGACACTACCTCATAAAAATTAGTTTTTTATTTGGATATATCCGTCCAGTTTCTTGAGTAAAATCACTGAAATTTTGCAAATAATAATAATCTCTATATAGGCGCAATCATCTATGTACAGAGGGTTTAGATTGGGCCACCATTTCTTGTACCTCCCATACAAACGGCCTTATGGGCCTTGAGAAATAATATGACTATAACTCACCACACAATTGACCTATCGAAATGAAATTTTACACATCAAGATTTCTATATAGAACACACTTCCTCACCAAATTTGGAGTCTGGTGGAGGGTATCCAAAGTTCGGCACAGCCAAACTTAACATTTTTTACTTGTTTTTAGTTATATTTATTTTTCATTTCAGTAGTTCCTTCATTTATATGGCAGTGTCGTTTGGAAGTATTGACCATCTAACCCAAGAAACGTAAACTGTCTGACTATTTGTTTTTGTTTTTATACATTTTATTGGGGATTTCGAAATATGTTTTCGTCGTAAACAAAATTTTTGTTGTGACTCACATCGATAAAATAGTATAGGTTTTATATGTTGATGTTGGAATATCTAAAAATATGTTACAACAGCCAACTAAACCGAGTTTGGTCATAGAAGTTATCTGCTGTCGTCACCAATTATTGGCACCAAAGTAACATGTTGTACATCACAATTGGGTGGTTGACATAACCACCAGGTGTCGCAGCCAATAGTTAAACTGAATTTGGTTTGTATAACAGCGTTATTGGCTGTAAAAACCATCATATGGTTGTAGCATCAATCACATGTCATCTCGAACCATGATACTATCGATACGGTGGAATGTTGGTTTTTGTAAGAGAAATTAGGTTTATCTAACCGAATTTTTGTAGTTCGGGCCGATTTCCAACTGATTTTCTCTCTGTGCATGAGTAAAATAAACAATGGGTTACCAACAACATCCAATATTGCGCCTTTTTTTACTATCGCAATGTTCCACAACCTATTTGATCCTACCTTTTTTTTTGAATCACGTAGGTGAGAACGCTAAATGGAAGACACAATATACTAGATATGGTGGTTTTCAAAAATTTTCCTGCTGCCGAACTGACGACGCTTAAAAGCCGAGCGAAATTGTTGGCCGAGGAAATTGATTAGTTTCCCTTCTCCGTACACAAATATTAAGCAATCATTGGGTCTGCAACATTTCCGTCGGTAGATGTTGCACACAAATCTTTGCAACGTTTGCGCTAATGACCCCAAAGACAATTGCTGTCATAGGGGTGGATGCCAACAACAACAGAAAAAGTAGGGTAAAAAATATTAATCCTTTATGGCATCGGCTTATTGTTGTGGCAGTGACAACGATGGATGGATGATAAATTAAAAGTTTATACTGGCGCATCCATAGCCCATTCATACACGTCGAGTGAGAGCGAGGCAAGAGGAAATTAAACATCAACGAAATTGTGCATATAAACTGTGAAAAGCCATTTAATATTTTATAAAATTGCATGCAATACAAATACATCTCGTACAACAAATGACGGATGCTGCACTCCACTCACAGTCCAGTCCACCCAGTCAATGAATGGTCGTTTGCCGTGTCGTAGCTGGTGTCTGTACGGCAATTGATTGCAACAAGGGCTACGGCAACAAATACAAAGTTCCCCTTACCAATTATGTTGGACAATGACGTTTATAAATAAAACGGCAGTGAAATCGGTCTGACACAATGAATAGATAAACTGAAATTCACGTTTTTTTTTGAATTCTTGCAAAGATATTACGGAATATTTAGACCATGCATATATATATGTATAAGTATGTACTTGAGAAATATAAATTTATACTGCCTCTTAATGTCCACAGTCTAGCCGGTTTTTATACCCTCCATCGTTTCGTTTGCAACACCTTAAAATATTAATCGGAGGTCCTAAAAAGTATAAATAATATAATATTGATCATCGTAAAATGCTAAGACGAACTAGCCACGTCTGGATGTCCGTCAAAAAAGGGTATAGATACTGCACCTTTTCGGTCATGTGGCCCATAAAAGGGCCCGCATGGTCCAAACGGCCGATCACGGCCAAAACGGCCGATGCTTTAATATGTGTAATGTATCTTCTGTGTACGGTACAGTTGTCTAAGGTTCATTTTGTGAACATTCACTGTGTTCATTATGTCTCGTATTTGTACTGTACAGTTTGTGCCGCAGGGGTAAGGAGGTGAAATTAATTTTTATTCATAAATCTATGCAGAATTCATTTCCTCGAGGGGCCACTTTTTTCCTTTAAATCGTAAAAGAATGAGTTGCATGCTCCACCAAAGAGTAGATGGTATAAAAAATTTGTCATTTCGTTTGCAACACCACGAAGTATTGACCGGAGACCCTATAAATTACATATATTATTGATCGTCGTAAAATATTAAGACGATCTAGCCATGTCCCTCCGTCTGTCCGTGTGTCTGTTGAAAGCACGATAGCGTTCAAACGAATCAACCTAGGACACTAAAATTGTGCTTGATGATGGTTTATGGTCATAAACTGTAAACGAGCGAAAGCGGTCCAGCGGGTAAAAACTTCCCCTGGTCTACTCTTTAGACTGTCTACCTTGAAGGCTGTCTACTCTGTAGGCTGTCTACTCTGTAGACTATCTACTCTGTAGACTGTCTACTCTGTAGACTGTCTACTCTGTAGACTGTCTACTCTGTAGAATGTCTACTCTGTAGACTGTCTACTCTGTAGACTGTCTACTCTGTAGACTGTCTACTCTGTAGACTGTCTACTCTGTAGAATGTCTACTCTGTAGACTGACTACTCTGTAGACTGTCTACTCTGTAGACTGTTTACTCTGTAGACTAGTATTTGTATTTGCTCTACTCTGTAGACTGTCTACTCTGTAGGCTGTCTACTCTGTACACTGTCTACTCTGTACGCTGTCTACTTTGTAGGCTGTCTACTCTGTAGGCTGTCTACTCTGTAGGCTGTCTACTATGTAGGCTGTCTACTCTGTAGGATGTCTACTCTGTAGGATGTCTACTCTGTAGGCTGTCTACTCTGTAGGCTGTCTACTCTGTAGGATGTCTACTCTGTAGGATGTCTACTCTGTAGGATGTCTACTCTGTAGGCTGTCTACTCTGTAGGCCGTCTATTCTGTAGGCTGTCTACTCTGTACACTGTCTACTCTGTACACTGTCTACTCTGTACAGTGTCTACTCTGTACGCTGTCTACTCTGTAGACTACATAGACTTTCTACTCTGTAGACTGTCTACTCTGCAGTCTTTCTACTCTGCAGTCTTTCTACATTGTAGACTGTCTATTCTGTAGGCTGTCTACTCTGTAGGCTGTCTACTCTTTAGGCTGTCTACTCTGTAGGCGGTCTACTCTCTACGCTTTCTACTCTGTAGGCTGTCTACTCTGTAGGCTGTCTACTCTGTAGGCTGTCTACTCTATAGGCTGTCTACTCTGTAGGCTGTCTTCTCTGTAGGCTGTCTACTCTGCAGGCTGTTTACTCTGTAGGCTGTCTACTCTGTAGGCTGTCTACACTGTAGGCTGTCTACTCTGTACACTGTCTACTCTGTACGCTGTCTACTCTGAAGGCTGTCTACTCTGTAGGCTGTCTACTCTGCACGCTGTCTACTCTGTAGACTACATAGACTTTCTACTCTGTAGACTGTCTGCTCTGCAGTCTTTCTACTCTGCAGTCATTCTACTCTGTAGACTGTCTACTCTGTAGGCTGTCTACCCTGTAGGCTGTCTACTCTGTAGGCTGTCTACTCTGTAGGCTGTCTATTATGTAGGCTGTCTACTCTGTAGGCTGTCTACTCTGTAGGCTGTCTACTCCGTAGGCTGTCTACTCTGTAGGCTGTCTACTCTGTAGGCTGTCTACTCTGTAGGCTGTCTACTCTGTAGGCTGTCTACTCTGTAGGCTGTCTACTCTGTAGGGTGTCTACTCTGTAGGGTGTCTACTCTGTAGGCTGTCTACTCTGTAGGCTGTCTACTCTGTAGGCTGTCTACTCTGTAGGCTGTCTACTCTGTAGGCTGTCTACTTTGTAGGCTGTCTACTCTGTAGGCTGTCTACTCCGTAGGCTGTCTACTCTGTAGGCTGTCTACTCTATAGACAGCATATGATTTTTATTTTTCTATAGATTCCATTCAGGTATGAAAAGATACTTTTCGTTAATCAGCGAGCTTTGTGTATACGACATACATATATTTATTATGCTCACAGATGGGAGTCCACCGTTTAAAGGCGACTCTTAACGGAAAATGAATTTTATGATAAAGCTTTTACAGGGCTAAGAGATAAGTATAAATGGACGATATTTCGAAAAATACCTCAACGTAAAAAGAGTGTAACCGGACTTAAACCGTGTGATACTAGTGTGATAGCGACGCTCTTTGCTATAATACTACGGAAGCCATTACAAAATATTACTTGACTGTATAACATTGCACCATGATATTATACAAATCCCCTTTTATTCAGGATATGGCAAATTGTATCTAAACAAATTATTAACAGGGACGCTTGATTGCTCTACACTTGTGTCTGCAAGTCTGGTGAACTTCTCGGAAAACATACGAGTCCCATTCAATATAAATTTTTAGCATCAGGTATAGCATTATTACATTTTGCTTAATGTAGTTTTTTCTTACCTTATCGTTGTCGTCGAATTTCAGACCCCTTAGACGTGGTTCCAAACCGGACAAAGGACTTTCTTTATTCGTTGGTGATCCACCCAAAACATATTCGACCATTTTAACACCCAAACCACTTGTGGAATCACGAGGACTGCAAGAAGCAAAACACATAAAGGAAACGTTAAAAAATGGTGTTTTTTGTAAAGGTTTCGCAAAAGTTTGCAAAAACTGTTGGTCTAGTTCACAATATTCTTGCGATACGTACCTCAATATACCAGCATTTCCACTCGCTGTCGTATCGGGCGCTTGTGGAAATGTACGTGGCCTCGGCAATATGGTTTCAGTCTGTGTTGACCATGGTGAATCTTTCCAAACATGTGGATCACCAATGTGTAATGGATTCAATGGGCCACCGGTAACACCAGCCGATGAGGCCCCCTTGCCATCGGATTTCTCCCATAGTTTTTTGGCAGTGGAAGTTGTGATCTGCAATAAAAAGAAAAATAAAAACACATGAAGCATAAATACAAATAATTCAAATCCAATGAAAAACAAGAGGTGGTTCAACAAGTCAATATAGAAAAATATCTTAAATGAAATTGTTTGATTTCTGCTCCCCACAATGTTCACTTGTATATGGAGGCTTATAAAAGTGGGCAATAACTGAGTTACTTGACACTTGTTTCTGTTTGCTTCCAGTTTAACTTTAATAGCTCACAACGCTGTCTCATTTCCGGCGCTAAGGTGGTAAAAATAATGAACTCAGTATGATAAGGTAAAACTCTGTAGCAGGACTTGTGAAGTGATTTACATTCAATGTCTGCGGGCGTCATGCTGCTGACTACCGAAAACTTAAAGAGTCATCCACCCACCTTCCCTTGCTATGAATCGAACACAGTTCAACTGCAGGTTGCAGTTCCTTTTTTTGTTTTTGCTTGTCCAATCATTGCTATTTTGCTCACTGAAATGGAATGGTGCTGATGATGCAGCTGTTCGAAAGACGGAAGGGTGGGCTATTTGAGTTGAGTTTTCCCTTCCATGTGCCTGACCTAATTGCCAATAAACTATGGGTATGGCTGCAACGGAAACAAACATGTGAAAACGTGTTTAGGTATCTAGACCTGAATCTCGGATGGGTAGCAACAGCAGCCATGACATGTTGCAATCAAAAAGGAAGTCAAAAATTATGAAAGGGAAGCCAGATAGCTATAAATGGAATGTTGAAATATTACCAGCAGGAACAACGCATAGTCCACCGTTTACACCCTAATGAAATCAGTGCACTACATGCAAAGAAACTGGTGGCGTCCTTACGATTCTCCTTTAAGGATGGAGATAAGAAACGAAAACATTTTGCTCAACGCATGAAAGCCCCGAAAATTAAGACCCCAAAATTAAGACTTTTTTCTATAGAATTTCCAATAATCGCCATAGTTTGGTCTAGTGGAAGTAGTGCAGGTCCAAAGGTCAATACGTAGAGAAAGTGCAGACTAGTATAGATGAGCAACCAGCAAGTATAGATGAGCACTAATTTCCATGTTGTGCTCGTTTTTTAATCAAAGACAGCGAGAAAGTTTCTAAAATGCCCACTAAAATTTAAAAAAGGATTAAAATTCCAAGTCTACTCGTATGTGCTGAAAGCAGTGAAGTTTGATAAATGGAGATAGTGTAAATCATCACCGATCATTAACCGACTATTGGTGAAGTCGATATTGCCAACGATTTTCGAAAACGACAAAGGAAGTTTGTAAAGCCACTGATAAAGACTATTGACAACGATAAACGATACCGCCACCGATAATCGATATTGCCACCGATAGTCGTAGTCGTCCCCAATAATCAAAAACGCCGCGTATAGTCGATAACGACACCGATAGTCGATAACAACACCGATAGTCGATAACGTCACCGATAGTCGATAACGTCACCGATAGTCGATAACGTCACCGATAGTCGATAACGTCACCGATAGTTGTTGTTGTAGCGGCAACTGTGTGTCGAGGTGACATCCATTGGCCGAAGAATTGCTCTTCGGGTCAATCCGGTCCGTAGAACCGGCAGTCATGGGATAGTCGGTACCGCTACCGATAGTCGATAAGGTCACCGATAGTCGATAAGGTCACCGATAGTCGATAACGTCACCGATAGTCGAAAACGTCAGAAATAGTACATAGCGCCACCAACATTCGGCAACGTCTATATCTATAAGTAGATACTCGTATTCGATTACGTTACCAATGGTACTTAATTCCAACGATAGTCGATTACGCCATTGAATGTCCACAACGTCACCGATGGTTTATAGCAAAGACGATAAATTTTACAAGATGGACGATGTTCTTGTTCTTTGCAAAAATGTATTAAAACACATTTCGGTATCGCACAAATTCTCGGTTTATTTTTACACATTCGTTTGCACAAAATCATAAAAACGCTAGAATGTCAAGATAAAAACACAAAAAACACAGAAACACTAAATTCGCACAGATTAAATACAAAAACAACATTCCCAAAATTATTTTTACTCATCTCTGTTTTGCGATTTCTCGATAAAGCTCATATCTCTCATCTTGTACAATTGATCGCCTTAGGTTTATAGTGACACCGATGGTCTATGTCACCGATGGTCGATATTGCAAAGATTTTCGATAACGTCACAGAAAGTCAATAAATCCATCGATAGCCGTTACCAATAGTCGTTTATTTCACAGATAGATGATAACGCCATTTATAGTCCACAAAGTTACCTATAGTTTATACCGCCACTGATGGTCTATAGCTTCACCTATGGTCAATAATGCACAGATAGTCAATAACTCCACCAATAGTCGATTACGTCACCAATGGTTAGTTAATTCCACTGATAAAGCTACCGGTAGACGATAACGCCATCGATAGATAATAAAGCCAAGGAACGTCAATAACGTCGCCAATAGTATATTCACCGTTAGTTCATAACGTCGCCGATATTCTATAACTTCGCCGATATTCTATAACGTCACCGAGACTGAACAATGCCACTGATGGTAGGTAATGCCACCGGTAGTTGAGAACACTGCCTATAGTCTACAAAGTCACCTATTTTAATGACCGTCATCAAAAGTATATGCACGCAGAGAAAAACATGGTTACTACATGGTCACGGCAATAATAATATGTTCTCCGCAATAAAAGTATGTTCGTCGCAACCATAGCATTGTTAACTGAATTTAGTATTGACAATAGTATAATTGCCACAATATTAATATTGTTAAAATGTAACAATAGTATTATTGCCAAATTTAAAAATGAAAATATGGTTATAGCAACAATATAAATATGGTTGGTGCGACAAAAGTATTGTGTTTTGCGTTTTATGTTAACAATTATATGATTACGGCAATCATACGGTATGATTGTAATTTTTTGTTCATTTATAATGCTTTTTAGAACAAATGTTATTGGTGCGGATCTAATGGAATAATAGTACTTTTTTTATCGAAATTAAAAATTCTTAAAGAAGCTGCTTTGGCTTTGTTTTAATGAAATATTTTTAACAAAAACGCTTACGTTTATTTAAACTTATTTTTTTACTTCGAAATAAATCACTCCTATTATTTTGAATTTAATGTATTTTTGAATAATTTTCATAATTCAAATCTATTGTTGACAACTTAAACAAATTCTAATAAATTATATTGGGGATCATAGTATGATTGTGTGTGATCATGCTATGGTTGTTGGGATCATAACATTGTTGCGTGTGAATCATACTATTGTGAGGATCATAGTATGGTTGTATTTGTATCATAATATTGTTGTGAGTAACAAAATATTGTTGTACCACAACCATATACCCAAGAATAGTATTATCCACTTTGAATATTGTCACCACAACCATACTTTTTGTCTGCGTGTGTATAACGCCACCGAAAGTTTATATCGCCACCGATGAAATAGTTGTCATCGTTAGTTAAGACTGTCTGCGATGGTAGTAGTACTACCAGCGAAGTGCTTTAATCCTGAATTACACGGATTTTTACGTCCTGATATCATCATCCTTTAGTGTCTATTGTAAAGCATTCTTTCGAAAGCCTCTTCCATACGCCTTCAGCTTCCTTAGTGGCCTTTAGCAATCAACTGTATATAATCCCCTACACTCGATTACCAGTTGCTTATAGAAGGCAAACGGATCGGTACGATTGGGTTAACATACGTTTTTTCCGGGCTTTGGTATTCGGATAAGGGTTTGTTATTTCAGTTTCTAGGAATACAAAAGCTTATTTGAAGTGGATATTGAAGGAGCTTTTATTGCAATATTTACAGCTTCGTTGGTGATACTAAAATCGTTTCTCTTTCAAGCTCTACTACTCTTAGGGTGCAATACAGCAGCTTGTAGTGCCACTACGGGCATTAATGGACTATGTTTGTCAAGCAATTGACATCCACTTCAACCTGCCGTACTACTCTGTTTTTTTCAACTTATAATTTTTCACCAGATCTTCCTGGGAGTGGCCAACATTTTGGACTTTCAGCTGTTTTCGTTACGTTTTTTATCAATTCTTCTATGAGGCATAAACAAATCAGAGAGTCTTCCGTGCCTCCGCTCGTTGTAAGTTATTTTAATTTAATGTTACAAATAAAACTTAGTTTAAACACTTTAAACTTAATTTATTTATTTTAATTTTTTTAACTATGGGAAATTTAAAAAAGTTGACGCTGTGGTTATTTTAAGAATTTTTCTCTCGGAAAACCTTTTGCAAAAATTGTAGTGCACGTGTACGTGTTGTTGTCCTCCTCGACGAATGGAAGTCAAGGACCTTTTCACCCAACATTTTTGCTCATTCAGCAGCGAAAGTATGTGTGCGCCGGAAAAGGCAAATACTAAAAAGACGAAATCATGTACTGTGCGGTCATGTTAACCACTTGTAAAATTACTACCAGCACCGGGAGTATGCCGAAGATGCCTTCAGTCGTAGGACCAACAACAAAACCAATGTAATGAACTATTTGGCGCATAAACACACAGCGCCCCTACAATCTGGTGAGGTAATATATGGGTTCATATACAGGTGCCCATGTTAAGTGTCAAGCCTTAAAACACGAGCAAAGATGAGGGGTGAAATTGACAAATGTTTAATTTACATGCACACAGGACGACTTCCAGTTGGATTTCAGTAAAGCACATGGCCGCCCATGTGTACTTACTTTACACATTGGCGGACAAATGGAATATGAACGCATGCCCCAACTACTTGTTCCAAGCATGTGATACGGTATGGACTGTTTGAAGGACTGCCATGAGGGCTTGTGAAAATTAACGTGTTAAATACGCATTTTCTTTGGGTTTCGTTGAAAAACTAAATTGCCCTATTATTTTTATTTGAGAAGCACGAAGTACATGAAGTCCGTCGCTATACAAGGACGTGTATATGGTGTTCTAAGATGCACAAGTCAAATATAAAGGGTTTTCCATTACACACGGCTGAAGCTTAACATTCAACAAAGGAATAGAGTTGTGTGCTAGACACGAAGGAAGTTGTAATGGTGAATATAAGTTTATTCAAGACGAATATTTGGAATGTATTGTCATCCCAAATGGCCTCCGCGACTTGTATGGCCAGCGCCGATACGAGAGGTACGCGTTTGTAAATCTCTATGGCATATGTTTGAGCACTTTTGTTCTTTAGTTGGTTAACAAATTTTCTACCTTCTTTATTTTGCATGCGTTTTTAAATTATGAACGTAGGACTTGGGAATAGGGAACTCAAAATTAGGGTTCAATAAATGACAACTGTTTGTGCTCAACGAGGAGTTGAGAGACCCATCGTATATGAACCGTTTTACACCGTTACAGTGGTTGCTTATTTAAACCATAATTTCGGCTGTTAATACATCGCAGAGAACAAAGTATATTTGTTTAAAGAAAAATAATATTTCATTGACTTATAAAAAAATGTTATTGAGTCTACGAAAATATTTTATTGAGTCTATGAAAATAATTCATTGAGACAAAGAAAATATTTCACTGGAAATAGGAAAATATTTCACTGAGTATATGAAAAAATTTCATTGAGTCTATAGAAAAATTCATTAAGAAAGAAAATATTTCATTAAAAACATTTCATTGAGACAATGAAAATATTTCATTGAGACAATGAAAATATTTCATTGAGACAATGAAAATATTTCATTGAGACAATGAAAATACTTCATTGAGACAATGAAAATATTTCATTGAGACAATGAAAATATTTCATTGAGACAATGAAGATATTTCATTGAGACAATGAAAATATTTCATTGAGACAATGAAAATATTTCATTGAGACAATGAAAATATTTCATTGAGACAATGAAAATATTTCATTGAGACAATGAAAATAATTCATTGACAGTGAAAATATTTCTTTGAGACAGCGAAATGATAAAAGACAGAATAAATGTAAATAAAACGAAAAAACATATTTAATTAGGATTGGTACGTCCTAATGTGCAACGCATGTATGAATACATGTACGCACAAAAAACGCGCACACTTTGTGCTTTTGCATCTGTGGTTTTCAACGAAATGATATTACGCTATGAAGATTTCTCTAAGCACAGTTCGAAAACTATAAACAAAGGATAATTCTCGGTAATTCAAATGAGACTCCCTTTTAAGTCATTTCTAGCAACTAAAAATTTTAGTTGATTCAGAAAAAGAAACAACAAAAGGTAAAAACAAGTCGTCATGACAGTAAAAATATTTCATTGGGACAATGAAAACATTTCATTGAGACAATGAAAACATTTCATTGAGACAATGAAAACATTTCATTGAGACAATGAAAATATTTCATTGAGACAGTGAAAATATTTCATTGAGACAATGAAAATATTTCATTGAGACAATGAAAATATTTCATTGAGACAATGAAAATATTTCATTGAAACAATGAAAATATTTCATTGATAAAATTAATGTACGGAGTTTTGCAAAATGTACGTAAGATTTCTATTTCTTGCTATGTGTGCTTATGTAGCATTGCGCTTGAAAGAGCAAAGTAAAAACTGACTGTAGGTTTAAAAACAACTATCGCTAAACTGTCAACATCACACAAATGTGATATTCAAATTCGGTGACAACTTTCGATCTTGTGTGAATATTTTCATTGCACTAAAAAAAAGAATTTTGTGGCAATCTTTATTTTTCTGAGAGTCCTAGGAAATACTCCTTTCTGCCAGTAATAACTTTTGTTCACTGTGATATATATATCACAGACTGAAAGCGACATGAAGAGACTGGCAGAGACAGATTAAGTAGAAGTAGAATAAGAAGGATGGCAGAAGTAGACCTAGGGAAGTAGAATGAAACGACACCTAGTTCGTGTGCTGCTAATTCGCCAGTTGTTGAAATTTTGCCGTTAATGGTATCCGTTTGCATTCCTCCACATATAGTTTTCCATAAATTTCTGCCCAGCTACTGATAATTTCCAAACACGAAACCAGCCATGTTTGCTTGTTGTGGCCATAATTATTATCATAACCGCTCAACTATCACCACCACTGGCATAACATTATCATCGTATGGGTGAGATATTTGTTTTTCAGCTTTCCACCTTGCCACAAACAGGAATAAAGAAACTCATTGACCGTAAATTGTTGCTGCCGCATGCATGGCTGATACTGACTGTAGTGTGTAATGAAATTATTTGTGTGATAACGCAACGATGACAGAGTGACAGTTTTGGTTCTTTGCATTAAGTTTGTGATACTTTCAGCCAGCCAACAGAATATGTATGCCAGACAGTTCAGAATCCTGTTTCTACTGCCTGTTATCATGCTTTGTTGGCATTTCTTGAGCATCGTTTCAATTTCCCATTTCTGATTGAAGCTGTTATCGGCATCCAAAAGTTTAAGATAGTGACATGCAATAAAAGCCAAACATACAGACCTGAGCAGATGCCTCATGTCACAAACTTCAGAATGATTGCCGAAGGAACTGGGTAAAATTAATGTTGGTTGCTGTCAGTAGTTTTCAAAATATTTTGATTTCAGACGGTTGACCTTAATATTACAGGGTGGCTGATGAAAGCCGCTACCAAAAAGAAATTTTAATAACTGTTTTTCTATTAAATGAATCTAGCAAATTTTTTTTTTATTTTGCAGAGTGATTTTTAGATTTAATTTAGTGTCCCAGTTACCCATTACTGGGACACTAAACCAGAGTTTGGATTGTCCGCCAAATGAGAATATCTTTCAACTCTGTGTGGTTTCCTCACATAGCTCTGCCTGCAATGACAGAATTGCGACGAAAATTTCCCAATAAGCTGATATCCACACACTCCATTCTCCCTTGGCCCCCAGTCCGCCTGACTTTAATGCACTTGACTTTTTCTTGTGGGGTTATTGCATACAGGAGAACCAACAATTTTGAATGAACTAAAGCAGCGGTCGGCAAAGAGCGCCCATGGGCGGCTCTCTCACACCTACATGCGCTCACATATAGAACGTAAACAAACAAATTCATTCAGTCTCGCTTGAGCGTTCGTTTGATGGGGTGGTGTTATCGCAAAATATTTGGCGTTACACTGAACGAAAGGTTTGATTTAGATTGTAGCATATAATCTGTATTGTTTCTTGACGAAAATATTACCGATACATTTCTATCAGTGCATTGAGAGAGAGAGAGCAGAAGCTCACCCATACAAGTACAAAGTAAGGCGGTATGAGTGTGCCGATCCCTGAACTAAAGCAATCCATTCGAGAAACTGTTAATGCTATTCCTGTCTCAACTCTCCAAGCAGTAATGAACAACTGGTAAGGTGCCGCACATGCATTAACGAGCAGGAGGGGAAATTAAATTCCATCAATCATTTCTAATACTAATTAAGCTATATTTAATAAAATGAGCTTTAACATGAATCAAAGAAAATGAATTTCATACACTGAAAAAAAAAGTTATTTGAGCCTCTTAATGTAGCAATATTCATTAGTCACCCTGTATTTGGCAGATAAATTTCGTTGGCGAAATTTATTGGGTACTAGTACTTATATTTTTTTCTTTCTAATAACTTAGCATATTGCAAGAGGCGATCTCGATGAAGTGTATAAAAGAATTCGTCAATTGTCGCGTCCAACACCTATGTTGAGACATTTGATACAAAGTAAAAAAAGTTCACGAGTATAAGATCTGATACATTAAAATATGTTATATCAAGCAATTTTAATCATCCAATGATGAAACTCAATTATTGATTGTTTTGTTGAATTTCTGCTTTATAAATCACTTAGAATTCTTGACAGATTGTGTCTTAATAGTGTTTCCAACAAAGTAATCTACAGAAAAATATCGTGTTTTTTTGGCAAATCTTAAAACTTTAAAAAAAATACATGTTAACAACGACGGCCGTCTTAGAATTATCCGACCTAGCAATGAAAACAAAAAGAAATAATTTTTTTAGTCTAAACTCCATATTATTTGCATTTGTTTTTTGAATATAATTTCCTTCAAATGTTGGCCGCAACTACGCCTCAGGGTTTCCATTCTGAGGGTCCAATTTTGGATGACTCGTTCGAGCATTTCGACCGGTATGGCTTTAATGACACGCTGGTTTGTCAGCATAGACCTTGGACTTTAGGTAAGCCCAAAGAAAAATGTCTAAAGGTATGATATTACTCGATCTAGGCGGCCAACTCACCTGTCCAAAACGTGAAATTAGCTGCTTTTCGAAATAGCCTCACAATAGATCCATTGTTTGAGCAGCTGTACTCGTATGACAAGTGGCACCGTCCTGTTGAAACCAAGTGTCGTCAAGATTACGGGCTTCAATTTCAGGTAGCATAAAGATCGATATCATGGCGCTATAGCGAGCACCATTCACGGTTACGTTCCGGTCATCATCATTTTTGAAAAAATATGCACCGATGATTCCATCAGCTTATAAACCGCACCGAAACCGTGGTTTTCTCTGGGTATAATGGCACCTCTTGAACCTATTCTGGTTGCTCTTGAGCCCAAGTGCGGCAATTCCATAAAACAGTTGCCAACATTTGAAGGAAAGTATTTTCAATAAATAAATGCCATAAAATGTCCTTTCAAATTACCAATAAAGATTCCACGCTTGATTAGAATTTTTATACTTAGTAGGGACATAAATACTGTTACACACTTTTTATGCTGTAATATAAAAAGTACTGAATGTTTTTGGACCAAATATTTTTTAATATATTTATTGGTGTATATTGTATCCAAAAAAAATCTACTTATTCGAAATGTCCGCCATTTGCCTTTACACAAGCCTTAAGTCGCACTGGCCAATCGTCAATAGCTGCACGAACCACGTCCATTTGGAAAATTGGCCACAGCTCGAACCAAAGCAGTCTTAAGAGATCCAATGTTGGGGTATCTTTTGTGACAAACCTTGTCCTCTAAAACCGTTCACAATTTGTAATCCAATGGGTTCAAATCTGGACTGCCTGAGGGCCATTCTTCAGAGGAAATGAACGCTGACAAATTGTTTCGAAGCCAGGCCTGGGACGTTTTAGCCTAATGAACCAGCGCAGAATCCTGCTGGAAAGTCCATGGCTGGTTTTGGAACAGGGAATTGTTAAGAGGCTTCACAACAGCTTCCAAAACGGTTTCTTGGTAAACTTTGGCCAATGTTTTGGCTCCTTGTTCGCAGAAATACAGGTCAGTGACCCCATCGTAAGAGACACCCCACCAAACTAGACTGCAGCTGGGTGATGACCCTTTTCCACCCTTGGGATCAGTTCAGTTGCTTCCTTAGATGACCGCGCATAAACTCTATCATTTTGCTTGTTAAATATTTCCTGAACGGTTAAAATGTTTTCATCGGTGAGCAAAATTTTTCTGTGCTAGTTATCAGCGTGCTTCACCACAAGACGTTTGCATTTTTCAATCCTATTTTTTTTAAAGCTGCAGTCAATAAATGTCCGGTACGTCGTTTGAAAGCCCCAAGCCCCAAGTCTTTTTTACTGATTCGACTCATGGGCTTTTGCGTGATAATCATCTCACGGGCCATGATTCTCTGTTTTCGGAGCGGATTTCTGTGAATTCTTGATTTAACGGCTTTGATGACATGCGTTGTTCGAACAGAGCGTGGGCGGCCCTGTGGCGGCTTATTTCTAGTGGCCGGAGCATTTTGAAAATATCGCTTTTTTCATTTCACACTTGAAATGCGCTATTACAGCGATACGGTTCTCATTATCTGACATGATGAAAGTTGAGACAATTTTAAAATCCCGTTACAGACTAACGCTTTTGAGGTTAGCTTTCAAAATCCATATAACATTAACGGGGTATGTTCAGTTCTACTATTGAAATTGGTGTGTTCAATGTCGTAACAGTATTTATGTATTTTTTTTGTTCTGAACAAAATACCTCAAGATGGATAACCCTATACAAAATGCAAACGGTTTTCAACAGCAGAGGCAGAACCATTCCAAATGTTTATAAAAGAAAATATAAAAAAACTACTTGTGGTCAGTATTGTAAAAAGTGACCTGATAGTAATGAAAGTTTTTTTTACAATTATTATGCAGCGGTATGCAAGTTAACAATGCCTTTAAGTTATCAAAATATTCAGTAAGGTTTGCAATTTTATCATGAACCCACCGTCTTACGCCGGCATAACGTGCCCTATCGAAAGACTGGCATCGTTAGGTCGTGGACGTCATCGTGGTTTTAGTGCGCAGGCAATTTGTTGCGCTGTGGACAAATTTGAACATCAGTAACCCTTTCGAACCCTAAAATGGTCCTACTTTCGTATAAAACAAGCTGGAAGCCGTACGATAAAAAAGGACAATGTCGTGAGTTTACGCACGAGGCCCATTTTTGATGCAGTATCTATGGCAAAAATAAAAAAAAAATTTTGAGCTGAATTTAGTCCAATTTGTGACCCAGCGGCAAAATTTCCCATTTTGGGAGTGTGACCAAGCTTCCCAGATTGGTCGTTTGGTATGGTTATTTTTTTGGCATGAGAGCATCATCGGACTTTAATTCTTTAGAAATGAAGTAGGGGACCAAATTACAGCCTTACCAGACAAACTTAAAGTCCTTGTTTTTTCCATATAAAAAAAACCAATTAAGTTGTCAACCATATGTCGATGTATATCTGGGAATCTAATTGTTTGCATCAGTCTGAATAGGCCTTTATCATCAATATTGAACGCAGAGAAAAGATATGGTTACTATATGGTCGCGGCAACAATAGTATGTTCTCTGCAGTAAAAGTATGGTCGTCGCAACCATAGTATTGTTTTTTGAATTTCATTTTGACAATAGTATAATTGCGGCAATATTAATATTGTTGAAATGTAACAAATGTATTGTTGACAAATTTAAAAATAAAAATATGGTTGTAGCAACAATATAAATATGGTTGGTGGGACAAAATTATTGTTTTCATGGGTTTTATGTTAACAATATCATAATTGCGACAATCGGCAAAACCTTAATTTTTTTTTAATTTGACAATGTTATTTTTGCGATTCTTACGCAATAATAGTAATAAAAATTATATTTAAAAAAAAAACTACAGATTAGTATAACTAAAATATTTTTAATAAATGATTTTTTTTACTGTTTAATAAATCACTCCTATTGTTACATAACTTACTTAAAAAAAATCTTAATTGTTCAATAACAACGTATTCCAGTCTTTACAAACAATTTTTTCATAGTATGGTTGTGCGTAAGTCATACTATGGTATTGAGGATCATACTATGGTTGTACGTTAAACAAACTATGGTTATGAGGATCATAATATGGTTGTGGGGATTATAGTATGGTTGAATGTAAATAATAATATGGTTGTGGGGATCATAGTATGGTTGTGTGTGAATGATTATTTTGTTGTGAGGACATAATATTGTTATGGGGATCATAGTATGGTTGTGTGTGTACCATACTATTGTTGTGATGATCATAATATTGTTGTGCCACAACCATATAACCAACAATGGTTGTTGTGCTCTTCGAATATTGTTACGCCAACCATACTATTTTCTGCGTGTGGAGAACGACGACAACATATATTGGGTTAGGTCAACGATCTTGAAGACCAACATATCAATTGATATTTATGGAGTTATTAAAATTGGAGCGATCGCGTTAAGCACGGCCGTCAATGCCGAGGCGGTCATTTCAATAATACGAGGGCATATTAATGATTCCCTGAATTTTTGAACACTTTCTTTTTTTTGCAAAAAAAACGATTTTTCTGCATAATATCCTTTTAGCTCAATACACTAGTCCAACGATTCTCCGGTTTTTGTATCCCTTCAAAAAAAAATAGGATTTTTCGAGGTCCATCAAATAGGCATTTGTTTGATCAATAATTCGTTGAAGCTGAATCTCTTTTCACCGAGTCATTTCTTTAGGTTTGGAAATAGGAAATAGTCACTGGGGGGCTAAATCCGAAGAATATGGCGGATGAGGTACCAATTCGTAACTCAGGTCATGCAATTTTGCCTTTGAGACTGGACACGTGTGCACCAGTGCATTATCTTGATGAAAAATAACTTTTTTCTTAGCCATATAGGGTCGTTTTTTTTAAATCCTCGTTAAATCGGTGCAATAAGTTGTCATAATATTCGCGTTGTTTTTCGCTTTTGAAGGTAATCAATGTGCATTATTCCGCGTGCATCCCAAAAATCTGTTGCCATATTGGCCGACAAAATCACCTTGGCCTTCTTCGGAGCCGGTTCACCCGGAGAAACCCATTGTTCAGACTGTTGCTTGGCCTCCGGAGTGTTGTAATGGATCCATGTTTCATCCACAGTTACAAAACGCCGCAAAACTAATTCGAATTGCGGTCAAACAACTCCAAACAATCCTTCGAAGTTGTCACACGGTTACGTTTATGGTCAATTGAGACCAATCGCGCGGCAGCCATCTTGCAGACAGTTCTCTTAAACCCAAGTGATCATGTAAAATCGAAACAACACGACCAAATGAAATGCGTATGGCATCAACAATCTCACGCACTTTTACTCTTCGATCGGCCAGCACCAGCGTGGACTTTTTCGGTTGTATTGACCTCAATTGGCCGTCCAGAGCGTTCAGCGTCATTTGTACTTGTGCGACCACAACGAAAGTCAGTAAACCATTTTTTTACCATTGAAATCGGTGGTGCAGAGTTCTTTTAGTATCTATCAAGCTTTTCCTTGGTTTAATTGACGGTTTTGTTCGGCAATAATAATGTTTGACGAGCACTCGAAATGCACCTTTTTCCACTTTTAACAAAATCCATAAGGTTGTATGTTTTGAACAGCTGTTAAAGACAAACTAAATGACGGAACTCTCTCAAAATTTGACAATATTTTTTTAACAGATGGTAGTGCAGTAGTGCATTTCATAGAACTACGAGGAAAGTTGGAAAAGTCGCGGAATTATTGATAAACCCTCGTATATTCAATGCACGTCAACAACGTTGCTTCAAAATAAATATATAATCAATTTAAAATCTCCCATCGTTGTTTTTAATTTAAATTTATTTTTCTATCGTTCTTATCTGGTCACGTTGTAAGATGAACAGCAATTTGTGAAATGTCTTTAAGGTCTACTAAAATGGGACATTCGGTGTTATTTCAAAACGACAAAGAGAAAACATTGTTATCCTCAAACTTAAAATTCCCAAATTTTGTTGTTTCATTCTGATGTTAATAAGTTCAGGGACCGCCTTCGTATAAACGAAACTACGCATATGACGTGAGAACAGCAACCAAACCAGGTCAAGATTAAAACACCATTTAAGAGCAGCACACACACAATTCTGTCGGTCTGTCTGCCAATTCATCGGTCTAAGCGTGCCTCAGTTTGGCGACTGTTTGTCTCGTCCGTCTGTCCAACAAATCGACCGATTTGTTTAGATTTCTGCTGTCCATGTTTAACTTGCAGCAATTATGGTAAAAAAAAATATTGACTGGATATTTACAGCAAAAAAACACAGCAAATAATGTCTAAAAAAAAACTACTATCGACAACTAAAAAAACACTCAAAAGTAAGATCAACAGCACCATTTTAAATATACGAGTACCATAAGCTAAGTAAATTAATAAAACCTGACTAAGAAGACTTTATTTTCACTGACAGACAAGCAATAAGGGAAAGTCTTGACATGAAAGTTGGTTAAAAGTATGCTTAAATAAAAATTATATTTGACAAATTTTTGTTCTTATAAGTTTTAATAGTTCAAAGGCCACTATTCACATAATTTCTTTTATTTTTATTTCTTTGTTCTTTGTTGTAGTTCACATTTGCTTCCAAAGCAGCTGACAGTAGGCCGGCAGAAAAAGAAAGAGACATAGATAGATGGCGGTTTAGAGAGGCCCGTAAAGGTGTGATTCAAAGTTCGAGATCATCATTACCAAGTGACCTGAAGAATCAGTCATCATAGAAGAAGCCCGAAAAGTTTTGTCAGGCATTCTATGGCTTGTACATTTGGCCTGTTTCATTAAAAATGGATTGAAATGTTAAGTATCAACCATTCGGTCGTTTAGTTATTGTGTACACAAGTACTTGTGGCTCAATGGCTTTTGAGTTTTTATCGAATGGCACGTAAAGACGACGCACCACATGAAGTTACTATCAAATTGAAACCTAATTCGGTACGAACAACTTGTGCGGTTTAACTGTGGGAATAACGTTCTTGTGGCGTGTTTTAATATTGATAAACGTTGAGCTAATTAGAGCTACGTACGAGGGCCACCGCAAAACTAACTGGCCTGGCACATTTTCTGTTTTACTAGCAACTTTTTTTTGTTTTTTAAAAGCAATCTTTTATAAGCCATCTGTCAAAATTTCCGAAATATTTAATTATTATTTTCTTTGTTACAGGTGATTGAGTAAACAAGTTTTATAATTTTTGAAAAATGGAAAATAAAGAGTTTCGTGCGGTAATTAAACACTTTTATATGAAAGGTTATACGCCACACTTAATCAAAGATGAATTGGATTCTGTTCATGGTGATAATGCACCATCATACTATACCGTGAAATCCTGGGTTCAACAATTTAAAATGGGTCGTTCAAGTACGAAAGATGAACAACGCTCTGGAAGGCCGAAAACTGCTACTACTATTGAAAACATTAGAAAAATATTTAATGAAGTGACTAAAGATAGACGAATAAAGCTCAGAGAACTTGCTGATATTGTTAAAATACACGAAAAACAAGTTTGGAGTATTTTACATGATGAACTCCACATGAAAAAGCTATCCGCAAGAACGCTGCCGCGTTTGTTGACTTTGCCCCAAAAAATCGTCCGATGGACCAATTCCGAGGAGCTTTTAGCGATTTATCAGCTTAATCCAATAGAGTTCTTGCGCCGATTCATAACTGTTGATGAAACATGTATCCATCACTACATCCCAGAATGCAAAGAACAGTCAACAATGGATAGAAGCTGCTAAAAGTGGTCCCAAGAAGGCGAAAACTGTTAAGTCAGCAGGAAAAGTAATGGCCACAGTATTTTGGAATGCAAGGGGTATAATATTTATTGATTATCTTGAGAAAGGAAAAACTATAAATAGTGAATATTATTGTGCATTATTGGATCGGTTGAGTGAAGAAATCAAGATAAAACGACCGCATTTAGAAAAAGAACAGTTCTTTTTCATCAAGATAATGCTTTTTATACACTGCATTTTTAACTCAACAAAAACTGGCCGAATTACGATTTGAAATTGCTCCGCATCCACCATATAGTCCAGATTTAGCTCCTTCTGATTATTTCTTGTTTCCAAATTTAAAAAAATTTTCGTCCAATAGCGAGGTTATTGCTGAAACTGAGGCATATTTTGAAGGTCTTAAAAAATCTTATTTTTCGGATGGAATTAAAAAACTTGAAAAACGTTTGATGAAGTGTATTGAGTTGGAAGGAGATTATGTTGAAAAATATATAATAATAATTCCAAAAAAACGGTTCTTTTTATGTTAGGCCAGTTACCTTTGCGGTCGCTCTCGTATATATCGAACAGTAAATTATATAATGTAGCGAAGGTCAACAGAATCGACAATTTTATTATACACCTCATTAGAAATCACATTTAAAGAAGCTTTGAATGCAAGGAAAACGATTTAATATTGGCTCCGTATAACGTCAATGAAGAACACATTTCTAGTACACTACAAAATGGATACATTCCACCAGAGACCTTCTTATATATTGATCAAAATGTCTATATACATATATTTTACCATATATGTAGGAGAGCCAATAATAAAACTATAACTTGCAGACAAATAACCGTGAACAACCAAAGGTTTGACAGGAACGTTTATGCGGAAGATAGAAAAACACTTCCGAATTTAAATATTAAAAAGTATTGGTGGCTCACTGAAAAACCCTTTCATACTTTTTTTACCCTCCTTGACTGTTGTTTTTGACCTATTCATATATTAAAATTAAGGTTTTTTGAAAAATTTCCTTGCATACAATTATATTTATATATGTATTTTCGGTATACAATTAGAATATGAAATTGTAAATTTAAAATTAAGAGTATACTAAATTTACTTTAGAACCCGATAATGGGGCTGTGTATTACGATTTATTTATTATACTATTGGTTTATTTATAGTCTAAACAGTAATTTGTTCAAATAAACGTTAAAAAAACAAAAAACGTATGCCTTTAAAATTTTTCGAAATGACAATGACGATAAATGGCCAATGAGAGATTGAAGTTTATTGACAAAATTTTAAGCACAAGGCCCGAAGAATGCCATAATTACCTTGGCAATGGTGTTCCAATACAATTGACGCACTATCTATTTATTGCAAAAGTATCAAAAAAGACCCTTTCAATCGTTGCCACTTCTGGCCCGCGAGAAAGATTATTTTCGCATGCAGGACTTATAGCTACTCGAATTCGGATACAAATTTCTATAAAAATGTTATATATGATTATCTTTTTTTAAATCAATTAATGAGGACATGTGTTTGACTGCTTAAAAAATAAACTTTGTTTTTAAACCTTGAATATAAGCAATTTGCAAACTACCACACGCAGAGAAAAAATATTGTTACTATATGGTCACGGCAACAATAGTATGTTCTCTGCAATAAAAGTATTATCGTCGCAACCATAGAATTGTTTTTTTGAATTTTATTTTGACAATAGTATGTTTGCCGCAATATTAATATTGTTGAAATGTAACAAAAGTATTGTTGCCAAATTTAAAAATAAAAATATGGTTGTAGCAACAATATAAATATGGTTGGTGCGACAAAAGTAAGATTTTTTTTATTTTATGTTAACAGTAATATGATTATGGCAATCATACCAGCAAAATCGTTTTTTTTTTTTTAATTTGTCAATGTAATTGTGACGAGTCTTACGCAATAATAGTATATTTTATATGTAAATTATTTTTTTTCATAACAACCAACTTTGGATTAGTAAGAGTATAACTGATATATTTTTAATAAGTAAATTTTTTCTACTGTTAAATAAGTCACTTCTATTATTAAGAGTTTAATGTATTTTTACATAATTTACTTAATAATAAATGTCTATTGTTGAATAGTAACTAAACCCAATCCTTACGAAGAATTTAAAGGATAGTGTGATTGTGTGTGAGTCATACTATGGTTGTATGTTAAACAAACTATAATTATGAGAATCATAATATGGTTGTAGGGATCATTTTATGGTTGAGTGTGAATAATATGGTTATGGGGACCATAGTGTGGTTGAGTGTGAATAATAATATGGTTGTGGGGACATTAATATTATTGTGGGGATCATAGTATGGTTGTGTGTGAACCATACTATAGTTGTGATGATCATAATATTGTTGAGCCACAACCATATACCCAACAATAGTATAATCCTCTTGGAATATTGTCACCCCCACCATACTTTTTTCTGCGTGCAGATGTTTATTAGCTTAAAATCACTCCTAGAAAAGTTTTTTGTACACAAAAATCTTGTTTTGTATTCAAAAAATTGCATTTTCATTTTCCTAAAGAAAACTTCGAATCTTCAACGTTAATCGACTTTCCTATACTTAAAGGTCTAAAAGTCGACATTTGATTGAAATAGTCAATAAATCAAATTTAAGTATACTTATATATCCCTATTCTCTACCTTTCCAGTTTACATGTTAATCAATTAAAACATAAAGCGTTCTTTCAAGTTTTAAAATGATTACATTTTCGACACATTCGAACCAACGCAATACGAAGTGTCGTCGCTTGTCCTTGACTGTGTTCTTCAAAAACAAAACAGTTTTTTCTTTTCTCTGCGTGTACGAGTTGCAAACACAACAACGCTGGGCGCTAAAGCTTTCGTATGTAGCAGTATTTGTAAGTGCCTTGGTATTGGTGTGCGTGCGTTTCGTACGTGTTTATTAGCCGGCCGGCCGGCCATTTGGCCATATGGCCGGTCGCTGAGCTATTTTCCAACAATCAACCGCACCCCAACCGTTCAGCACCCCCCCCCCCCAGTACGTGTACGTCCCACCGTCAATGACCGGCCATCGCATTTGCTGTGGCTCACTCGTTTGTGGTTGGCCCAGTAATTCTATTTTACGCTACGCACGTTTTCTCTGCGGCTTTTGCTGTGTTGTTGTTCTTGTACTTTGAAACATATTTGATTTCAAGTTTGTTTATGCGTGTGTAATTTTTTCAAAAGTGGACCCATCAACTTTCGGCCGTCTCGTCGTGAGTGTCGTTTTTAGGCCCCTTTTTCGTCAGCTTTTTTTCTGCTCTGTTGAGTTTTCATCAATATTCGGTTTAGTCACCCGTTAAAATACAAATAAATCCCATTCGTCGTCATTGTGTGGACTTTACTTTTCTCTGTCTGCTTTACTTTACAATTTCAGCTTTGCCGATATTGTCTCGAACAAAACAATTAAAGTGAATACTTTTTTTAAACGTTTCATTTTTTTTTCATTTTAAAAAATGGCCTTTTATGGTTACCGTGTTGACGTTGCTGTTTATGCCTAAAATTTTGGCACATTGGCTTTCAAAAATAAAAATGGAGAGCGCGTGAGTTTTTTGTTTGAATTCTTATTGTTTGCAGTGAAAGTATGTCGAAATTGTGCTTGACATTGTTCGTGCTTCAGAGTGGTCATCATTGACATTTTGAGAACAATCCGGCCAATACATGACTCAGTTAAATAAGCTATTAATTGATAACCATGGCTTTCGATTCATTAAAAAAAAATATTTTTTGATAGATTTTTAAATTTTGAATGCAACTAAACTTGCACAAGCGTTATCGCGACAACAAAATTGGACTTACGGAGACTTAAAGTTTTGGAATAAGTTTTAAAAGGTTTTTCAAAATGATAAAAAATTTGCATTTATTTGAATTAAGTATTTTTTATTTCAGTACAGTTCTAAGTACTTGAATACTGTGATTATTGTCTAATATTTGTTTTGGAAATAAAAAGTTTCAGTTGAAGTTTCCAGATGCCAGTGTTTCCAGATGCCAACTGGAACTTTCATTGGAAACTTTAATTTTTTAGAGAGGGCGTGGCTAGGAATAAGATTATTTTTCACCAAGTTAGGCTTATAACCCTGTTCAAAAGTATTGAATTTGAGTTAGATCGTATGGAAAGGATTAAAGATATATCCAAACCACCAAAAGTAGGTGTAATGGTTCATTTGTGTAGGCATTACCATAAGAGGTGTGTCAATATGTCAGTCCCATACACGCAGAGAAAATATATGGTTACTATATGGTCACCGCAACACTAATATGTTCTCTACAATAAAAGCATGTTCGTCGCAACCATAGTAATTTTAATGTTATTTCAATTCAATTTGACAAAAGTATTATTGCGGCAATAAAAATAATGTTGAAATGTAACAATAGTATTATTGCCAAATTTAAAAATGAAAATACCGTTGTAGCAACCATATAAACAGGGTTGGTGCAACAAAAGTATTCTTGTTTAAAATTCACGTTAACAATAATATGATTACGGCAATCATACCGTATGGTTGCGACTATGAATATAACAAAACAGGTTTTATCGAGCATACTCGTACATTTATGTATGTGCGTATGTTTTTTTTTTTGATACATACTCGTACATACGACACAGTGCATGGTTGTTGTCCATTGTTAAAAACAACAACAATCGGATGGTAGTTCGAGAGATTTTTATTGTGTTTACTTTGTTCGGTGAAATACTCTACCACCGACTGGTTCTCGTTTATTTAAAATCTGCCTGCACCTAAGTACGAGGGGAGTTTGGAAAGTTCTTAGCCTATCAACGAAAGAGAATAGTTAGTTTTTCATTTTAATTTTTCAATATAATCTCCTGAAACTTCAATACACTTAGTCCAACGCTTATCTAGCAATTCTATCCCTTGATTAAAATAGTTTTCCTCAAGGTCTTCAAAATAGTGGTTTACAACTGTAATTGCATCTTCATTTGCGGTAAAA
Organism: Hydrotaea diabolus; assembly: GCA_963513945.1. Classification (NCBI taxonomy): domain Eukaryota; kingdom Metazoa; phylum Arthropoda; class Insecta; order Diptera; family Muscidae; genus Hydrotaea; species Hydrotaea diabolus. The sequence continues at coordinate 13,010,617 of OY740716.1, read as the reverse complement.
CGCTTGCCAGCAAGGATTTTTTTTAGATTTGGGAACAGGTAAAAGTCACTGGGAGCTAAATCAGGAGAATAAGGTGGGTGGTCAAGCAACTCGTACTTTAATTCGTTGATTTTAGCCATTGTTAAAACACTCTGGTGCGCTGGTGCGTTGTCTTGATGAAAAATTATTTTTTTGTGTTGTAAGCCAGGACGTTTTTCTCGAATTTGTACATTTAATTGATCTGAAAGGTTGCAATAGTACTCTGAATTTATTGTTTTACCCTTTTGCAGATAGTCAATCAATAAAATACCATTGAAGTCCCAAAAACCGTTGCCATAACCTTACCAGCCGATTGAATTGTTTTTGCCTTCTTTGGGGCACTTCCTCCAGCTTCAGTCCATTGTTTGGATTGTTCTTTTGTCTCTGGAGTATAGTGGTGGATCCATGTCTCATTAACAGTTATGAAACGACGCTTAAAATCCATTTTATTTCGCTGAAAACGATCCAAACAAGCTTGAGAAATGTTCATTCTTATGCGTTTTTGGTCGACTGTTAACAAGTCCGGCACCCATCTTGCAGAAAGCTTTTTCACCTGTAGTTCTTCATGCTAAATTAAATGGACTCGATCATTTGAGATGCCCATGATATTAGCTATTTCACGCACTTTTATTCGTCGATCATTTAATACCATATCATGCACTTTGGTTACCATTTCTGTTGTTGTTGCTGTTTTTGGACGTCCACTACGTGGTTCATCTTCAATGCTTGTACGACCACGTTTAAATTCAGCAACCCAATTTTTTACTGTTGCATATGAAGGAGCACTTTCACCTAACAAATTCACCATATCTTTATGAATTTCTTGTCCCGATAAACCTTTTTTATGTAAATATTTAATGACACCACGCATTTCTAATTTTTTCCATTGTAAAAAAATCGCGTATGCGTCTTATGTGAACACCTGTTTCTATATGAAGGAGTTGCCTGATCGAAACAAACATGTGTTCATAGCAGAGATGGAAGTTTCCAAAACACTTAACTTTTTTCTGTTTATACCGCGCTTTTTGTGCTAGACTAAGAAGTTTCCGAACCGCCCTCGTATATAGCCATTGTTCAAGGTTTAATCACATTCGTTACTTGGGGTCTACGGATGGTGAAGTAGCATTCACCCCTGCTGGCAACTAAAAGTATTTTAGACTGCCGTTGGAATATATATTATTGTTTCTTGAATGAAATGTTCAATAAAAACATGGCCTCAAATCTGGCTATGAACTAGGTGTAATGATATTTAAAATAACTTACTTGATAAAAAATCTCTATTTTTGAATAACAACATTACCCAATCCTAACAAATAATTTTGGGGATCATGGTATGGTTGAGTGAATCATACTATGGCTGTGAGGGTCATACTATGGTTGTATGAGAAACATACCATGGTTGTGAGGATCATAATATGGTTGTGGAGATAATATTATGGTTAAGAGTGAATCAAACTATTGTTGTGAGGATCATAGTATGGTTGTAGGGATCAAAGTATGGTTGAGTGTGAATCATACTATGGTTGTGAAGATCATAGTATGGTCCTCACTATTGTTGTGAGGATCATAATATTGTTGTGCCTCAACCATATACCCAACAATAGTATGATCCCCTCGAATATTATCCCCCTAACCATACTTTTTTTCTGCGTGGGACATATGGTCAAAACATAGGTAGGGTCCAAAATGCTTTCTTCGATGTTTTACACTTTTGTCCTTTTCAAATGATATACTCAGTAGGGTGAAGATATAAAAAATGGTGTTCTTTCAAGTTTCGAAATGGCATTTTTTATTAATTCGTACCAACTCAATAAGGGGCGTCGTTCGTCCTTGATTTAATAATATATATTTTTTATTATGACTTCAACAGTTTTTTATTCTGGTTCGAGAACTATTGTTGTTTCTCTTTCAGAATCAACTAAAAAATTGTTAAAATATATTTGCAATGGTTGCCAGGCAGACTGTACAGCTGTTTCTAAACCCGCCAAGGTTTTTCTTCAGCAGTCTTTGGCAACGGTTACTTCGGCTACAAATGAAATCACTTAAACGGGAGTCTCATTTGCTTTACTGAGAATTACCCTTTGCGTATAATCTTCGAACCTCGAACATTCTTTAATAATTTTTTTTAGTTTTTTATAACTATTTATTTATCCGTGGAATTATTTATTAATTTATCCATTCGTGGAATTATTTATTTGATTGTTTTACTCTTTCTCAAACCGAATATTTAAAAGGAGTTCCAGATTAGTCCTTATACACATTGGCTCACTTGTAGTCAAACTTTAAGGAACAATTGACACACATCTTTCTAGCCATTGTCTTAATTATTTACAATTGGTCGGAATGAAATCCCAAACAAAGCATGTCGAGCTCCCAGACAACGACGACAACAGAAAAACGTAAACAAACAAAGAAGAAAGGAAAAGGAGCAAATTACGTTATTACGTGGCATAAATCTATTTTGCCACAAAACAAGAACAAAAGTCAACAGAATTGAAAAGACTGTGGCCAAATGAACAAAATGACATTATCCTAATGAATCGAGTTGTTGACTTCCAAACCCCTTTCCATGCCTCATCGGAGCAACCCCATCCACGGCAGCACAGCACCGTTTCATGACTTGGTGCCCACGAAGCGCTTCCAAGTGGAAGAAGAAAAGAAGCAAATGAGGAAAACTAACAGCAGCAGAGCAGCAGTTTTGTTGCCTCATATTGATTTTCATGTTCTTTTTCCGTGTGTTCGGGCGATGAACAGAAGAATACAGACATACAAACAAACATACATACACGGTGCCGAAGGGGACTCTTAAGGACTGTGGAAGAAAAGTAAAATGTTTAAGGCAAAGAGTACAAAGACCTCTCCACCAGCCAGAGCATACCACCGCACTCAAGGGCCATTGAAAGACTTATGCGAGCACATAATAGTGGAGGTCCGTCCTTCCACCCCCCGCACAGCACCAACCCATGCTCTGCGCACCTGCCGACGTTCAAATTCTCAGACATCGAGGTAGTTCCCGTAGTTAAAAAAAAAAAATAAAAAAAAAATAAAACGAAAACAAGAAAAGTACATTACGAGTGGGTACTCAACTCACTGCTTTGGCAGTATAATCGTGTGAAGGGGCTTTGCAAAAGAATCCATAAAAGGCAACAAATACACGCGACAAAAACACCAACAAGGTAAAAAGAACAAAAATAAAACAAAGGGAAAAGAAGCAACGAACTATCGTCAAGTAGCCTTCCCGACTACAGTAAATACTAGCCAAGTTTCGGAGATTGATGCTGGCCAAGAAGGTTCACAGCCACCGCCGATAAGCCGGACGCAAAATCACAAAAAAAGTGTAAGGAGTCCCAAGTCGGGCGAGACCAACTTAATGATATACACACGCAGAAAAAAAAACATGGTTACTACATGGTCACGGCAATAATAATATGTTCTCCGCAATAAAAGTATGTTCGTCACAACCATAGCGTTGATAACTGAATTTAATTTTGACAATAGTGTAATTGCTGCAATATTAATATTGTTGAAATATAACAATAGTATAATTGCCAAATTCAAAAATGAAAGTATGGTTATAACGGCAATATAAATATTGTTGGTGCGACAAAAGTATTGTGTTTTGCGTTTTATGTTAACAATAATATGATTACGGCAATCATACTGTATGATTGTAATTTTTCTTCATTTAAATATGCTTTTAAGAACAAATGTTATTGGTACGGATTTAATGCAATAATAGTACTTTTTTATAGAAATTAAATTTTTTTAAACAAGCTGCCTTGGCTTTGTTTAACTGAAATATTTTTAATAAAAACGTTTACGTTTATTTAAACTTATTTTTTCTACTGTAAAATAAATCACTCCTATTATTTTGAATTTAATGTATTTTTTAATAATTTTCATAATTCAAATCTATTGTCGACAACTTAAACCAATTCTAATAAATTTTATTGGGGATCAAAGTACAATTGTGTGTGATCAAACTATGGTTGTAGGGATCATAACATGGTTGCGTGTGTATCATATTATGGTTGTGAGGATCATACTATGGTTGTATGTGAAACATACTATGGTTGTGAGGATTATACTATGGTTGTAGAGATCATAGTATGGTTGAGTGTGAATCATACTATGGTTGTGGGAATCATAAAATGGTTATGTGTGAATCATATTATTGTTGTGAGGATCATAGTATGGTTGTATTTGAATCATACTATTGTTTGAATCATAGATATTGTTGTACCACAACCATATACCCAACAATAGTACTATCCTCTTCGAATATTGTCGCCACAACCATACTTTTTTTCTGCGTGCACAACGGACTCTACGCAAAAAATGTTAATTTTTACGAGGAATTTTATATGGTATGACCTATAATTCCAAAGTGATATGCCGGAATTATTAATAACCAAAAACAACTGGCGTAGATATATCGTTCGTCAAGTGTAAGGCTAATTAGAAACTGATTAAAACGTTGTTAAGGCCGTCACCAGGCCGAACCTTATATAAAAAGCACCAAAAATGGTAAAAATTTAATTTTACTGAAATCAAGACATTTACCACACTCAGGGTCGTTAGGTCCAAAATCATGATGCACATTGCTATAGGGTCTATAGCAAAATCGTAATTGATCCAGACTATTTTTAGCGCTGATTGTTCTTTGGGCTAGCAATGAAATTTACCTATTTTACTGGTTTGTCGTTTACACTACGAAGTTGGATGTGAATTTTGATCTCTTCTATATTCAACAATGAATAATGGGCTATACGAAAACATTAACCAATCCAGTTTCTTTGTGACAAAAATGATTCTACAGAAAATTCTACACAAAAAAACACATAAAAAAATTAAATTTTGGGCGTAGCCGACTATGAAGTACCCGACACCACTCTGCTATTCAGAGCATTAAGTGCCTCTAAATGTGACGCGCGAAATAGAAAGGGACCTAAGGTTAAAAACCAGTTTTTTCAGGAGAGCCATTTTAAAGATTAGGTCCCTTTCTATTTGCGCTTAGAATCGTCGACTTCACTTTCATAAAACGCGCGTATCTCTGGGAGGGAACACTTTTGGGGCATGGGATCGGTCTCATGCGATGCTCAGATGTTGTCCACATCAAAGAAAAAAAAGTGAACAGTTGATGAAAAGTTTTGTTCAGCATAGCCATTTTAAAGATTAAGTCCCTTTCTATTTGCGCTTAGAGTCGTCGACATCACTTTCATAAAACGCGCATATCTCTGGGAGGGAACACTTTTGGGGCATGGGATCGGTCTTATTCGATGCTCAGAAGTTGTCCACATCAAAAAAAAAAAAATTGAAAATTGATTTGTTTACCCTTAGGTCCCTTTCTCTATGCGCTGTCACATATAGAAAACTGGTATCTAAGAGTTAAATCTTTGTCGACAACGTGCCATGCTAAATTTGAGCGTGATCGGTTACATTTTGTGACTTCTGAAGCTGCAGGACCTCAAATCGGAAGGGACGTTTGTGGGCGGGGGCTATTCGCAATTAAATTTTACCAGAGGTGGGTGTTGGTCACTCCTGATGCTCTGTGCCAAATTTTATCGATATCGAATGTAATCTAACTTTAAGAGTTCTAGGTTCCTTTAAACGCGATTGGTTTAAATTTCAAACCCCTAAAATTAGAAGGAGCAATTGGAAAACATTAACCGGTATTGTCGAACTTTACAGAAATTGGGTGTTGTTCACTTACAATGCTCTGCGCGAAATTCGGTCGAAATAGGATGTAATATGTGGCTGTAGGAAATTGCGAATGGCCTTTGTAGCCCCCATACAAAGGTCCTTCGCTGTTTCTGAACGAAAGTATGAACATACATACTTCATTATTAACGTAGTTAAATAGTGGTCGCTTATAACGTAACATGCTAATTTTGAGCGTGATTGAATTTTGCTTTTAGCCACACGCAGTGGTCTGTTCGAAATTTGTTTGAAATTATTTCATGTAAAAATGATACTGACTTTCAGTCAAGGATTCGAGCGCGAATATGATTTTGCCAAAGCCAAAAGAATATACGAGTATGATTTAAAAGAAACCACTCAACTAAAAAAATAAACAAAATTTCACCTAAAAAGTCATTTAAAAAAAACTAATATCAGTTAAAGAATGTATTCACTGAGTTGGTGACATTTTCAATTTAAGTATAAAAATCGGAACCAACTAAAACTTTTGAATAAATAATTTATCGGAATGAAGTATCATTTATGATAAATTTGTTATTTAATTCATCTAATAAGGTGCTATGTATGCAAATATATATAGGCATAAGTGAAAGGGGGAAGGTTGTGATTTTTTTTTAATTCACTTCGCCTGAATTTTTTTTTTGCGTTGACTATGTTCGGTGAAAATCTCTACTGCTTACAACTCTCGCTGCCAAAGAGTAGCTGCTGATCATAACTTCAGACTACCCGTCAATATCATTTTTGAAGTTGTAATAGATTTGTAAAGAAAATCCGGTGAGTTAGGATTTAAATATTATATGCGAATGAGACATGCGTACATAGTTTCGTTTCCAACGCTGATTGTATGAATTGCTTTATTTTCCCACTTTTGAATATTTTCTGCGTAATATCTATGAAATGTTGCATTGATCTTTCCACAGTGATATACACGTAGAAAAAAAGTATGGTTGGGATAACAATATTCGAAGGGCATCATACTATTGTTGGGTATATGGTTGTGGTACAATATTATGACCCTCACAACAATAGTATGATTCAAATACAACCATACTATGATCTCACAACCATACTATGATACTCACAAAAATATTATGATTCACACATAACCATACTATGATCCCCACAACCATAGTAAGATTCACACTCAACCATACTTTGATCTCCACAAGCATATTATGATCCTAACAATCATAGTATGAGTCATATACAACCATAGTATGAAGCTCACAACAATAGTATGATATAATAGAATTGGGTTAAGTTGGCAACAATAGATTTGAATTTGAAAATTATTAAAAAAAAAATGCCGCAAAAAAATCAGCAAAAGAAAATCATAAAAAAGAAAGCGTTTTTTATAAAAAATGTTTCAGTTAAACAATGCCAAAGCAGTTTGAGAGATTTTAATTTTCAAATGAAAAATACTATTATTGCATTAGATCCGTAACAATAATATTGTTTTAAAAAGCATATTCAAATGAAGAAAAATTACAGTCAAACAGTATGATTGCCTCACTCATGTTATTGTTAACATCAAACCCAAAAAACAATACTTTAATCGCACCAACCATATTTATATTGTTACTACAACCATATTTTCCCTTTTAAATTTGGCAATAATACTATTGTTACATTTCAACAATATTAATATTGTGACAATCATACAATTTTCAAAATTTAATTTAGAAAACAACACTATGTTAACGACGAACATACTTTGATTGCATATTATTATTGCCGTGACCATATAGTAACCTCATTTTTTCTCTGCGTGTATGTTCATTAGATATTTGCGACGTTTCTTATATTTTAAAAAAGTTTCATATGCATTTATTTGCGTATAAAATAATGAATATTTTATGTTGTGCAACGATCGACTTTTTGTCTTGATTTCGAACAAGATGTCACTGTCAAAAAAGCATGATTCAAAAAGAAACCAATAGATGGAGTATGCGGTTAATGCTTACAACCGAACGACCATAATAAGAATTATTGCTAGCCAGACATCGATTTTCATCAAAAAAAAAAGTCAGTTAAAGAACGTACACAGTCTCTAAATATAGGGTTATTCATCTAGAGGTATTTTTTCAGAACAAAAAAAATATAAAAATTCAAATCAAGTGTGGAATCTTTATTGGTAATTTGAAAGGACATTTTATGGCATTTATTTTTTTAATATAATTTCCTTTAAGTGTTGGCAACTGTATTAGGTACATGAGCGTCAGTGATGAGGCCCATTTCTGGCTCAACGGCAAAGTCAATAAACAAAATTGCCGCATTTGGGCTGAAGAGCAACAAGAAGAGGTTCAAGAGATGCCATTAAACCCAGAGAAAACCACGGTTTGGTGCGGTCTTTAAGCTGGTGGAATCATCAATGCATATTTTTTCAGAAATGATGATGGCGGGAACTTAACCGTGAATGGTGCTCGCTATAGCGCCATGATATCGTTCTTTATGCTACCTGAAATTGAAGCCCGTAATCTTGACGACACTTGGGACGCTGCCACTTGCCATACAGCTGCTCAAACAATGGATCTATTGAGAGGTCATTTCGAAAAGCAGCTAATTTTACGTTTTGGAAAGGTCAGTTGGCCGCCTAGATCGAGTGATATCACACCTTTAGACATTTTTTTTGAGGGTTACGTAAAGTCCACAGTCTATGCTGAAACACCAGCTGCGATTCAGGTTTTGGAAGCCAACATTACGCGTCTCATTAAAGCCATACTGGTCGAAATGCTCGAACGAGTCATCCAGAATTGGACCCTCAGAATGGAAACCCTGAGGCGTAGTTGCGACCATTATTAATTATATTCAAAAAATTAATGCCATAAAATGTCCTTTCAAAGTACCAATAAAGATTCCACATTTGATTTTAATTTTTATATTTCTTTTCTATAAAAATACCTCTTGATGGATCACCCAATATATATAGAGAGGTGGAAGCCTTTTAGTCTCTGTGTAGAGAGACAATCAGTCTATTACAAAGAGGGTATCGGTACCTAAAGGACGTAAGATCCTGTAAGTAAGCAAGTCCCTCTCCACCACTACTCAAATTTAATTGATCGCATTTGAGTTCAAAGCAACCCTAAACAAATTACATACATAAATATTTATAAATTGTTGTAATAAACCCCGCATAACAGAGTTTTTACATTGTAAATGTGGTATAATGACATTTATCATGATTGCAAAATTTCCAGCATTTTGGGGGGTTTTGGTGCCATTTGCTCATTGATGGTCGACTCGTTTTGTACATGGCACAGCAAATTATTTGTTCATCATGGCTGGTCGCTGGGTCATCAACGTTATCGTTGTAATGACCACCATCCTATCCCATGGAATAGAGACCGGCAGCAAGGTTTTGTTCGTGTCTGTTTTGCCATTTTACTTTCGCTACGAACTGTCGTACAAAAAATAACAGAGCAAGCCAATGCAAAAGAGTTTAAATTAAAATATATACTTTCCGGTTTCAATTATTGGAATATTTCCATGTACGATTTCATTCTTGGTGCCACCATCTTCGGCTCACCAATAGTTGCCGTCATCATCGCAATTGTATGCCACAGAAAAATGTACATTTTAATGCAATAAACCGGCAAATAGACAGACAAAACTTACGTACATGGTGGAAACGTTATGGGTTTTCTCGTTATATTTGACGAAAAGTGTTGTTTGTGGTGCACAGAAAACCGATTTTCCGCATGATTAGCCCCTTCTCAATGGTTAAATTATGAGAGAAAAAATATCGCAACACAGCCATGGGTTGAACAAACGCAAATTATGTTGCTTGCTCTTGTCGTTTAAGGGAGGGTGGGATGGAGAAGGGTTGCCGTTCATGCCGGAACTAAATTTGACACAAACAAATTAGAAATAAATAACGATGCTCAATTACGGAAACAATCGTACAACAAAACAAAGGTGACCATGCAATGGACCTGAAGTTATTCACAAGATGTGGAAAGAAAGCTAAAGGATTATACTTTGAATAAGTGCTTTTTATAGATCAATTAAACTTCCGATGGGAATTAAAATAAATGGTAGTTAATGGTGCAGTACACAGAAAGAACGAAAACCCCTAAATTTCAATCAATTAAAAATTTCGTAAATACGCTAAACTGTTTGTCAGAGATTTTAACGATAACGAAATTTAATGAAACAATATTTAATGAACGACAACAAATTTTGTTAAATGCATACACTGTATCACGTGTGTGTATGTATTTAATTATGTATGGACATCTAGGGATTTTAAGTGCGTAAGTTGTATAACTCTACCGCCGGTAGTTTTCGTTACGAGGGCGGTTCGGAAACTTCTTAGCCTAGCACAAAAAGCGCGATATAAACAGAAAAAAATTAAGTGTTTTGGAAACTTCCATCTCTGCTATGAACACATGTTAAATTTTGTTTCGATCTGGCAACTCCTTCATATAGAAGCAGGTGTTCACAAAAGACGCATCCGCGATTTTTTTACAATGGAAAAATTAGAAATGCGTGGTGTCATTAAATATTTACATAAAAAAGGTTTATCCGGACAAGAAATTCATAATGATATGGTGAATGTGTTAGGTGAAAGTGCTCCTTCATATGCAACAGTAAAAAATTGGGTTGCTGAATTTAAACGTGATCGTACAAGCATTGAAGATGAACCACGTAGTGGATGTCCAAAAACAACAGCAACAACAGAAATTCTAGCCAAAGTGCATGATATGGTATTAAATGTTCGACGAATAAAAGTGCGTGAAATAGCTAATATCATGGGCATCTCAAATGATCGAGTCCATTTAATTTTGCATAAAGGACTACAGATGAAAAAGCTTTCTGCAAGATGGGTGCCGGACTTGTTAACAGTCGACCAAAAACGCATAAGAATGAACATTTCTCAAGCTTGTTTGGATCGTTTTCAGCGAAATAAAATGGATTTTAAGCGTCGTTTCGTAAATGTTGATGAGACATGGATCCACCACTATACTCCAGACACAAAAGAACAATCCAAACAATGGACTGAAGCTGGAGGAAGTGCCCCAAAGAAGGCAAAAACAATTCAATCGGCTGGTAAGGTTATGGCAACGGTTTTTTGGGACTTCAAAGGTATTTTATAGATTGACTATCTGCAAAAGGGTAAAACAATAAATTCAGAGTACTGTTGCAACCTTTTAGATCAATTAAATGTACAAATTCGAGAAAAACGTCCTGGCTTACAACACAAAAAAATAATTTTTCATCAAGACAACGCACCAGCGCACAAGAGTGTTTTAACAATGGCTAAAATCAACGAATTAAAGTACGAGTTGCTTGACCACCCACCTTATTCTCCTGATTTAGCTCCCAGTGACTTTTACCTGTTCCCAAATCTAAAAAAAAATTCTTGCTGGCAAGCGTTTTACCTCAAATGAAGATGCAATTACAGTTGTAAACCACTATTTTGAAGACCTTGAGGAAAACTATTTTAATCAAGGGATAGAATTGCTAGATAAGCGTTGGACTAAGTGTATTGAAGTTTCAGGAGATTATATTGAAAAATAAAAATATAAAAGAACGAAAGACGATGATATTTGGAACACATTATATTGGCATTGATCGAAACACATCCCGGAGGAAAAGAGGACGGTGCCACGCGCCCTTAGAAAATTCGCGTTTATGTAATGGACTTATTTCTAAAATGGACTGATCCATATAGAAATTTAACAGAATGAAATCAACAAAAGGCATATCATTATAGACTATATTGTGTTAAAATCGGAAAAAGGGAGTAGACCCGCCCATACTACCCTGAACGTTGAACTAATCGACCGTAGTTGATATGGAAAGAAACTCACCCCCATAGAAAAGAGGCCGGTGCTACGCTCCCTTGATATTTTTTTTATTAGACCGTAATCTATAATGGTACTCGTATAAAAGCTTCGGTCCGGCCAAACTTAATTTGGGCACTTGTTTTAACCTAATTTTTTGTTTTAAATATTTTTTTTTAATTTTCCTCCACTAGAATTCGAACCTTCGACTTTCTGGTAGCTATTTTAATATGCAAACCTAAGTGTACACTTATGTTAAACGGCATATATTTTTAAAGAAAGAAATTATTTCATTGTTGCAGTGAAATATTTTAATTGACTCAATGAACATATTTCACTGTATCAATGACAAATTTTGACATTTTTAGCCCAAACGTACTCAGAACGTTTTGACGTACGACCATCATTTTAATATAAAATTATTTTACTGTATCTATGAAATTATTTCGTCGTTTTAAGGCTATTTTTCTCTGGTACTAATGAATTTGTCTTACGTATCAATTATTGTATCAACAAAAAAATCATTGTGTCAATGAATTAATTTCATTGGAGTTTTACATTTTTTAGTATAAACATACTCCAAACGTTTTGACGTACGACCATCATTTGTGTTGTTTTCAGTGACTTGAAAAAATCAAGTTGGCAAAAAAAAACTGGAATTAATTCTTGAACATTTTCGTGTGATCATTTTTTACAACATTCGACGTGAATTATCACAAGAGTGCATCGATGAACTTAAATCTTTAAATGGCGATGAAGCACCATCCTATAGCACTGAGAAAAACTGGTTTAATGAATTCAATTGTGTCCAAACGCTCGCTCAAAGACGAAGGTCGTGAAGATCGTCCAAAAACGGCCGTTATGCCGGAGAACATTGATGACGTGCGTGAACTAATAATGCAAGATCGTCATGTGACATACCGTGAGATAGAGGCATCTTTGGGCATTTCTTCCACTAGCATACATTCGATATTGCATGAACACATGGCCTTAAAAATGGTTTGTTCTCGTTGTATCCGGCACAATTTGACAATCGCTCGAAAAGAGGCTCGTATAGATTGGTGCAAAGAAATTTTGAAAAAATACGAAGGCGGTGCTTCAAAAGACGTTTATAAGATCGTCACAGGTGAAGAATCATGGATCAATGAGTATGAGCCCAAAACAAACAGCAATCGACCGTGTGGGTCTTCGAAGACGAGCCAAATCCAACGAAAGTTGTTCGCGGAGGAAGCACTTCGAAGCAAAAGGTCGCCTGTTTCTTCGGCAAAACTGTTTATGTGGCGACTGTTCCGCTTGAGCAACGTAGGACGGTCCATTCTGAGCGGTACACCACAATTTGTTTGCCTGAAGTCTTCGGAGAAATTCGAAAAACGAACAAGAGAAGACGAATCATTGTGCACCATGACAATGCGAGCACTCACACATCGGCTCAAACCAGCGCCTTTATGACCGGCGAATTAATGGGTCATCCGCCGTACAGCCCTGACTTGGCCCCCAATGACTTCTTTTTATACCAGCACATCAACAATTTTTGTCGCCAGAAAGTGCTGTTGAAGCGCTCAAAAGCCATGTTTTGGAGGTGCCTCAATCGTAGTGGAAAAACTGCTTCGACAATTGGTTTGATTGAGCACATGCAAAAGTGTATAAATCATGCTGGAGAATATTTTGAAAAACAATAAAACCATTTTTGATGATATATATTCGCATTTTTATTATTAAGCCAGAAATATATATAGCAGCCCTAGTATTATTGTCTTATTTATTTCATTGAAACTTCTTCATTACATCAATGCAGTTAATAAAATGCATTCATGGAATTGTTTGATTAAAATTATTTTTTCCTATTAAACCAATGGAAATAAATCAAAGTATCATCGATACAATTTCACTTAATAAATAAAAGAATATTATTGAATTAATGAAACAATTCCATAAAATCAATGAATAAATTTCATTGTTTTGATGAAAGAATTTAACTGTCTCAATTAAACTATTGCACCAAAATAATTTTTTGTAATCATGAGAGCATAACAAATATCAAACAATTTACCATATCCTGGGTTGTTAACACCATCTCATCCCCATTACGACCATCGAACATAAACTCATGGAGAAATTTCATCATGTGGAATAAATCTAAAACTGTTGTATGCTGCGACTGGATTCGGCAACGGGCGATTTAATATTATTTATGGAGAATAAAATTACAGAACACACCACGTATGATGCGAAGACATATAAACTGATGACACACCGACAAGAGTTGTAGTTGTCTAACGCGGATTGTCATAGGACTTATGGCGGATTTATCACAATTCACTTAAACACTTGTCAAATGTTTGAATATTATTTTTTCAATTGGTGGCGAATGAAGCACGTGAACTATGACGCATGAAATATTTTTTTAATTTTGTTGAACCGTAATTAATTTCTTCTTAAACAACGGGGATAGTGGTTGTAAGGAATAACGATTCTGCCGGTGATTTTTCTTTAATACTTGTTTTTTATTCGTGAATTTTTCACACGCAGTTGTCAAAAGCTTGTTTATCGATAAATGGATTAAGTGAAGAGATCCTTTTCTATTTCAAAATATTAGAAAATATAAATTTTTTTTTTAATTTTAAACATAATTTATAGATTTTTTGATATATTTTTTTTTATAATTTTAAACATAGAATTTTTTTAGATTATTTTTTTTTTTAAATTAAATTTGTAGTTTATGTTTAGCTCGTTTGTTTTTTTCGGTCAGTTGCTTTTACACATTAAACAGGGATTAACCGGCTCAAGACCTCTTGTATCTATATTTAAATTTTAAATTTATATAAATTTTTGTTTCAAAATCTTAACTTTTGCATAGTTCTCGGAGTTATGCTAAGCGATTATGGTTACTTTTTTAATTTGTATTTACATTTAAACTTTTAATAAATGTTTAATTTAATTTATATCTTTTATTGCAGAAGGTTATTGTATTATATATTGATATGCTTTTTTTATTTATTAATTTACACAATTATGCACTGCACCGTTTTGATTATATTACACTTTATTTAATTATGAAGGCTTTATTTCGAAATTTAGAAAAACACTGCAGCTATAAATGAGAACTTGTACAACATTACGTTTAAAAGAAAAGAATATATTTCCATTTATTATTATTATATCCTTGCAATAGTTTTGAATTTTTTTGTGTCGGGATCTGACAAAGATAAATGGCGGTTCATTGAAACCGTGCAGTCATTCCAGCTTGGAACTGAATGATTTAATAAGTCATGGACAATAAGTTGAGGCGCACTTGAATCTAAAAAAAATTATATTTGCTAGACGTTTCGCCACCTGTGGTACAAAAAAATGTTCTGTATGGTCACAACGAGCGATCAATAGTAATTTTAATTAAATTAAAGCAAATTCCGTCCGAATCCAAACATGGATATATTCTTAAGATTTGAACCAAGGGGCCCAAAAAACGAGCCACTGCAATAGCGAAATGTGGTGGACGTTTTAATTATTTAAATTTTAAATAAAAAACAAAAAAAGAATCTTTATATTTAAATAAAGATTAATAATCTGGTAATTATTTAGCGAAATATATTGACATTTTTGTTTCAAGTAAAAAGGTTCAAGTTTGTTCTTTGTCAAAAATAAAAAGCAGACAAAATATTCTATGCAAGTGTATTTTTAAAGAAAAAATTAAAAATATTTTTTATTAAAAAAAATATAAAAACATATTTGTTATAACAATAAGAACAAAAAACTATTTTTTTTTATTGAAAATTAAAAACTATGTGTCTAAATGTTTCTAAAAAAGATATCCAAAGGATATCGAATTTATGCAATATTTTCATAATAAAAATTGTCTCCTTTTTGGGTTGTTTTTAACAAAGAAATAACACTTTCCTTTTTTTGAATCAAACATGTCAATATGTCTATTTTAATACAATATTTTTAAAAAAATATTTTCATTTAAATTTTTGCTAATAATCCTCGATGTTACACAAACCAACCCTTTTTTTAATTTACGAAAAGTGTATCAATGAAATGTAAGTGTATCTCTTTAACACTTTTTAAAATAATGAAAATATTTCAGGTAAATAACTCGGATCTATTATAATAACTACGAGTATGACATGACATTTAAAAGAAGACAACAAAATAGAAAACAACAAAATAGAAACAGTTTAAGGCGAATCCGTGTTGTTAGAGTTCTCACAATTATAATATATTTCAATGAGTTGTTCGCTGGGCTAACTGTTGAATTTAATGTCATGGCAATAAGTGGGTTCGTGTTTCTTGGCGGCAAGAATCAGCTGTTAGTTGTCTCACATAAATTGCACCAAATCGATAGCTACATTAAATTGGACAGTAGCTCACAAAAGTATTCGTCATTAAAAAGAGCAATATACCTAACTTAGGCTAAGTTTTTCA
The DNA here is from genome assembly GCA_963513945.1 of Hydrotaea diabolus. NCBI lineage: Eukaryota > Metazoa > Arthropoda > Insecta > Diptera > Muscidae > Hydrotaea > Hydrotaea diabolus. The sequence goes on along the minus strand of OY740716.1, from coordinate 12,994,691 downwards.
ATTTCTTAATCTTAGTTAACGACTTGATTTGTTTAACAAAGAAATATTTTTGTATTTCACAAAATTAGTTTGTTAATTTTTACGTAGATTTTATTTTTTTATTAAAGATGAAGTGAAGAAGATAGAAGTTTATAATACTCTAAACTTTAAACTCAGTTTAAACTTTTTTTTATTTAATTAAATCTAATTTTTGTACTGAAACCTTCAACTGTTTTTTTTTTAATTTCAGTATATTCAAAATAAAATGAAGCAGCCCTACAAACGAAATCTATGTTAAAAGTCAACTTAGTCTAACGACATATTTTAATTGAACCCCAGAATAAAGGTCGTTTTCCATTTGCCTTAAATCTGTTACATGCTGAAAGGGCATTACGAGTTATTCACACGAAAGCTTCGGAAATAGGAAGAAGCAAGTGGTGAGAATTTGGCCTGACCAAGGGAAGTGGTAGTCAACAGGAGCAGACAACAAAAAGATTGTACAAATGTTTTTTTTCCATTAGTGTACATTTAATGTAGCACTTTGGTTAATAATGGAGGACAACCATGTGGCCTTAACGCATGTACGACACAAATTGTTTGGGAGCCTCTACCACATGTGTCAGGCATTTAAAAATAAATGAATGAGTCTTTATTTCCTTAAAAAGTTTAGATATTTAAACGAATACATGAAAAAACGGTGTTGCGTTCGGTCGAGTCGAAAGTATTATTTTATTAAATTGGAGTAATCTGGGGTCTATGAGTCTGATACCCAACCGCAGCCAAACTATGAGAATAAATCCAAATTTCGATTCGAACACAGAAGAAGACAAATTTTGTTCAATTAAAAAAATCAAACAAATAAATAATTAGGAATCATGTGATAAAAAAATTTGGCTTACAACCTAAAATATTCGTAAGTTGTTTATCGAACATATTTCCGATTTCAAGCGATAAAAAAAATTCACATATTAACAAAAAAATAAGCTGTAAGCCGTTCATTGACAATATTTTTATTATGAGGCATGAAAAACTTCACATATTTACAAAAAAAAACAGTCGGAAAACTTAGTTACAAGCATGGATAACTGCAGTTTTGGTGAGCTCCACTTTAACATCATAAGGCCTTAAGCAACGAATGTGCGCTTACTTTGTTTTGCGGCTATACTCTTAAAAGCTGGCAGTTTGACATTTAACGAGAATTGCCGGCAACAAAGTTTTTCATCAAACACAATAAAAATCGCTAGTAATGAATACATACTAAAACACATACACCCACACACAGACGATACAGTCCATGATTTTTATGAAATTTTTTGTTGTTATTTTTATTCAATAAATTGATTGCAATATGTAATAAAAAAAGATAAGCTTAATTAACGAAAAATTGTATTTCAGTGGTGATTAAATTCAAGACCCAATTGTTGAAATTTGAATTTTAAGTGTAGTAAAATTTGCTTAACGTTAGGTAACCATATATGATATGTATTTACAATTGGTCGCATGTCTTAGCCATAATGTATTTTTTTGGGCCTTAAAGGTCTAATGTTCAAAATTCATTCCCAGTTTGCGTGTGTTAAATGCTTCTTCTAAAACGATATCAGTTAAGGCATGGCTCGTCGAATAATAAAAATATTTTGAGTAAGTACCCAAACGAGATATTTTTAATTTCTTAAAGGGAAACATTTCTCTTTTTGCGCCGATTTCGCCGATAAAATTTATTATACACCGTCGACTATAGGGTTGAAGGGTATAAACAATTTTAAAGGTTATTTTTTTATTTTGAGGCACTCAGTTGTCGAGTAGAGCGGTCAGTCTTTAAAATGGGACGGATATTTGTTTGACGACTATGGCAAAAAGCGTCTTATTTAACCACTTTTGGGAGGTATTGCCTCCAGGTGTTGGTTTATTAACGAATAAAGGTGATGAGGCTAAATGGTAATGCTTGGGCATAGTAGCAAAATCTTTTTCAAATCTTGCAAGTGTGAGCAAATGCAACAACGAAATAGTCGGTAGAGAGCCTAGAATTGCCTTTTTACATACTCATGAGAGCGAATGGCGTTTATTTCTTATTTGCAGAAACAGATTTGGGTTCCACTCCATTGATATTGATCTATATTTAAAGATAATTTATGGGTAATTTTTATTCATATCGTTTTTTGTGAAATAGTTTATTTCTTTTTTGAAAAATTTGTTATAAATGAAAAAAAAATACGTTTTTTATTAATTTTATTCTTTTTGGAAAAAATTTTAATTTTTATTTTAAAATTTCTTAATAACGTTAATAACCTAGCCTTATAGATGAAATATATTTAAAAAAAATTAAATTACGAACGAGTAAACTTTATTCTTTCTTTTAATTCGTAGATACTTTTGAGCAATGTTTCAAAAACAAATTTGATTAAAAAATATTCTCAATTGTAGTTGTTTCGATTAAATATTTTATATTGAATTTTTGACTTTGTTGAATTTGTTTTTTTTTGTATTATGATTGAAAACCATTTTAATCATGCGAATTTGAAACTATCTAAGATTACAAAGCTAACTGACAATTATGTTTTAGTTAAAGTAATATTGATTGATCAAACAAAATTTCGCTCTAATTCCACTACATAACTTTTAATTATTTTTTTTTTATTTAACGTATTTTTTATAGCCATTTTCTTTAAACACTAAATTATTTTTATTTATTATAATAACTGCTCAACTTTGTTAAATAACTTCATTCATCCATTTATGCATTTCACTTTCAATTTATGTATTCACGGAATTTTTAACACTGAAAATTTCATTTTTCAAACACTGGGTATTTCTTTCACGGGTATTCGTTGAAATAATTTAATTCCTTTTCTTTGCATTTCTTGTACTAATTTTCGCCGCCTTAAAAATTCGTCAAACAAAAAAAATAAAACAAACCGTCGCTTTCGTTGGGTCTTTAACACAATCGATGGTTGACAACTGAGCGGAAAGTATGGCAAAACAAAACTCTCAGCTCAGAAAACAAAACAAAAAATACTGTAAATAACGAGCGAGAATTTTACTGACTAAACACAACAACAACATCAACAAAGTATAAATTAGGTAGCAAGCAAAGCAACGAAGAGAAAAAAACACAACAAATTCGTATATAGACCTAAGTTTGATAGTAAAAACAATAGCATAACTTTTCTCACATACAGGGTTGTCAAAGTACTCGCAAGAAATTTTGCCACAGAGATGGAAGAGAAGGATTTGAGGAAATGTCAAAACTTTATCAACAGCCAAATTTATAGAAAAAAATAAGTAAAATCGACACATAGTTCGGCCAGGTCAAAGCTTAAGAGTACTTATAGACCAGTAAATGGCACAAAGAGTGGACACAAAGTGTGACTATATTTGTGGGCGAACATTTATTGAACGCCAAAATCTTAATACCTGAAATGACGTTGTTTTAGCTTAATTGGTCTCAGCATAATGACAAAGGTATGCCGGGAAATTCTTGTTTATATGAGTTCCTATTAATAACATTACTTCGTTAAGTGAGGCAAAAAAATAAAACCAGTTTTTGAAAAATAGTTACAATATTTCCGTTCCATTGTCAAATAAATCTTCCAAAACGAAAATTTGGTAATGCAAATCTTAATATGTAACAGCGCATATAGAAAGGGACCTAAGGATAAAAAAAATAAATTTTCACTTTTTTTTGATGTGGACAACATCTGAGCATCGAATGAGACTGATGTCATGCCCCAAAAGTGTTCCCTCCCAGAGATATGCGCGTTTTATGAAAGTGATGGTACACCAAAGATACACGTATTTAAATCTTTAAAATGACTCTCCTGAACAAAACTGGTTATTACCCTTAGGTACCTTTCTATTTTGCGCGTCACATATATAAAAATTTAGTGTTTTGTGTATGAGCGCCTAAAACCCGAGAACCCTAGGTTTCTATAAGTCGAGTTTCGACTAATCGATTTTTGGGTATAAAAAAGTCAAAGTCGGTAAGTCGATTATTTGTTTTTAAAAAAGCCTTATAGTCGACCTTTTCGACATTTTAAAGTAACTTTTAATATTTTTAACTGTTATCCAAACAATGCGTACTGATTAAATTATTTTTAGTGGCAACGTATGCCGAGTTTTAAAAATGTTTTAGACACATTCAGAGCAATTGTTCAAGTCGGAATGTAACAAGTTTCCAAAAAATTTAAATATTATTATATTTTTTTAATCAATTGATGCAGACATGTGGTTCCATGTATAAGTATATTATTTGAATGCTTTAAAAATAAACTTTGTTTTAAAAGTTTTTAAAAACTTAAATATGAATAATGTTGAAATATCTGACTTATTTTTTATTCCCAAAAATATTGGATTTTCTTTTCCCTAAAAAAATGTCGAAAAGTCGAATTTATTCGACTTTTGTATGCCAACAAGTCTAAAAGTCGACTTTGATTAACACCAAACTTGGGCAATATGTTAGCTTTTGTCCGTCGAAAGGTTTCTCCTTAGTTTAGTCGCGACAGTTGGCGCTACATTCTATATTTTATAATTGTTTGTATATTCGAGGCTATGGTGGGCTTTTCGGCTAGAACGACAAAATTTGATGTACGTAGATAACTGAATACGGAATAGATCAATAGGAAATTGAGATTTCGATTTTTCAAAATGTTAGCAATGAAAGGGTTGCAAAAGAGGGTCTTTAAATTTTAAAATGTGTAGCTAAGAGCCAAGCGGCCGAGGCAAATTAACTTTTTTATATCACGGGACAGAACCTTACAAAGCCTGCGTTTAAATGGCAATAGGTTTTCAGACAGTGTTAATTGGATGGTTATTATGCAAGTGTCAATCGTCACTTTTTATTATTGAAATTTATACCATAAATAAAATAATATATGTATTTTCAACATTGTAAATGTGTTAAGTTTGGTGTATTTTTTCATTTTTGCATTTCAGGTGACAATATACGCATACGACGTCTGTTTTTCCCGTTTTAAGTGTTGTTCTAAATTGTAATAGGAACGAAGAAGAGAGGAGTTTTTATGAGTTTTGAGGTTGCCTTAAGACATATTCAGTATTTAGGGGAAAAGTAATGTAACTCGGATTAAAATAGACGATTAAACCTTCCTTGCATTTGCAATGTTCGCAATTGCTTGAATGAAAACTTTGTAAAATCAACTAAAAAATCAGAAAAAGTAGGAAATTAATATTATTTGTATGGGAATGCATACAGAAATTATTATAAATCACAGTATAATGCTTCATGTGCATGTAAGATGTATTAAATCGTGAGTTGGAACAAAGACGGTAATGTAATTACTTTAAATAACTATAACCCTAGTTAGTCAATTCTCTTTAAGGAACAGACAAAATGTTTGCTTATTTCATTGGTCATGAGATTGATTCGTAAACACTGTTTAATCATTCTTGCTGATAAACCTTTTGGGAATGCTGCTACATTAGCAGCAGACGGGCTCTCGCAGCTTCAACTTCCATTGACTTGGTAAACAACCGAAGAATCGACAAATTATTAGTGAATTTAAAGGAATTCAAATAAAATTTTGAGACACAAACCAGGTTTGACGGCACCCGATTTTCGCAATAATCAAGACATGTTTAAAGACGTGAGATGTGATGATTCTAGGCGACTTTCTGTTCCAAAACATGCTGGAACAGCCACCGGGACCAGCATGCACCCACAATGACTATTATGGATCCATAAATAAATGAGTGAAATTATGTTTTCTGCGAAAGTAAATTAAGTTTGCGAAATTTTAAAAAATTAGCGAACGAAAATACAGCACTTTCAACATGAATATGGAAAAAAAATGATTTTAATTGATTTATAGAAAATCAATACAGAATAAAAATTTTGTGTAAAAACTATGCATGTTTTTTATCATTTTGATCCTAAAATTACATTTGGCGATTACAGACAACAGGCAACTTGTGACAAGTCAAAACAAAAAATCTGACAACCCTGCCTGCGAGAACAGAGATAAAATGTTGAGAGAAGCTTAAGGTGGTGGAAGAACACCACAACAAACTACAGCTTAATTTAAGCTATCACAGTAAATGGTTGTAAAAAAGAGAGCACAGCAAATAAAAACACAACAAAAGTGCGACAAACTTTAGTGAAAAGACAGCACCTGACAACCCTCTCCGTCCCCAAGCACACACACAGACAAAATCAGACCAATAACAACGGCAATATCAATTAGAAGATATGAGTTTAGGCCCAGAAACGACGACAAACGAGCTGCAGACGTACAGCAAACGGAACATGCAAAGAGCATAAACGTGCTCTGCTTGTTTTTACTCAGTATTGTTTTTACTCATACATCCAAACACATTTGTATTACGTATGTATATATTTACACACGAGCATGCTTCACATGCATACAACGCGGCCGTCACACATCACGACGAATGAGTTATATTCCCTCGACGAGGAGTAGGCCTAAGCGTATGATTTATTTACTACAAATGCGTTTGTCGTCCGTCTCTGTGCATATTTAAGTATGAGTGAGTGAGTCGTAGGCTACGCTACGCTGAGAAAGTCGACGAGGAGAATCGCAAACACGTGTGTGTGCCTCAGCAACAACTGCATGTGAGTGTGTTCGGAGTTCACGTTGTCTTTCGAAAGAGTTGAGTTGAGTTCACGAAGTACGACACTTGGTGTCGCGAGTATGTACATACGTACCCATATGTAGCATATGTATGTATTTTTCACATGTGGTTCTTGGCCATTGAGTCGGAGAGCCGTCTTTTTAAGTCTCTTCTCTCATCAGCAATCGATGAATATCTTCTTCGTACCGTGAAAATCTACTTTGCGTACTTCAGTTCAATTTGAACAATTAAACTTGGACAAAGAAGACAAGATAAAGAGCAACAACAAAACCATCGATAAAGAACAGCTGTCGCTGCTGTTTTCTTGATATTGCCGTCGCACGACTAACGTTTGTTAATCAAATGCATTTTTGCAAATGCAACATTAACAACGCACAGTGAGAAAACTGAATTGCATACAGTTTGAGGTAGATGACAGAAAGTGTGACATGTCACATGTTATAAGTCGCCGAACCAAAACGTTGTCGCTTTAATCAAGTTGAAGAAATATTACATTGTAGTAGGGAAAGCTAAATCAAGGACACAAAATCAGTAAGATCGCCAAAATTGTGATAACGGTATATAAAAATGGGTTACATAGGGTTATTTTTTAACTCGAGAGCATAAAATTGAAAAAATTTGCCAATTCATTTTTCACGCGTTCAAAGGCAGACAGCGGAGCCGACACGAAAGCGGCGCAAAAAAATAATTGGCGGCGTCGGCAAAGAACTGAGTTAATAAAAATCCCCTCTGTCGGCTGGACGTTTTGTTTGTCGAGAAACTTCGACTGCGGCTAAAAAAATCAACGTAAATTAAAATATTTTTTTAATATTAATTTGCATACGGCTGTTCTTAAATATAAGGTGATGCAATTGTAATGCCGATCATTGATAGCAATTATTTACGATTTCTTAGTGTACTCGTAACATACAACAAAGGGATGATCCATACGTTTTTAACAGGCCATCTACGGAGCCGTTTCTTGTGCCTTATCTGATATCAGCCGTGTGGGTGGTTCGACAATGCTGCTGTGGGAAAACAGTTTGGACCAAGACGCGACAACATCAATTCGTCGAGGTGTAAAGTAATTGAAGTTTTCCTCCAGCATAGTAACGTTTTGACACTGCAAGATTTCTTTCTCTCTGGCTTCGTGTACAGTGCACTACTACCCTGATTTGCGTCGTTAATTGGGACCTACAAAACGGGACGCAAATCGAATAATTTTTCCAACATGCTTAAATGGGGGTATTTTTAATGTGTTTCAGAAAAACATTTTTAAAAAGTAGAACATTTTTACCATAAATAAATGCATGCTATATTTATGGAATTAACACATTTTTGTAACTCTAAAGCCATTGTCCATAAGTAGCTGTCTATGTTTTTGAAAAAAAATATCTATTTTTCGTTTCAATGAAATTTGCTTTAGCTTTTGACTCATTTTATTACTTTTTTATGGAGCAGAAATTTCTCTTAGCACCCAAAATTCTTGTAACAGATACTTACGGACTTAAAGGACGTAATTTGAGGCCATTACACTTTTTAGGCGATGCAAATCGAATCAACGCAAATCGTAGTGCGAGTATTCGTGACTTAATTACGTAGGCTGACTCCACAACTAATGTTAGTATGGCCCAGCTTAAGTGTCACTAACTGTTTCGACGCAAAAAGAGTCTTTGGGACCAAGGATGGACACTATAAAAATTGAAGAAAATCTGTTTAGATTTAGAGTTAGCTTCCACAAATACGTATAGCCGATTTTCTGTTCTTAGGGGTGTAGAAGCCACATATTTCATCCAATCTTAAAGAAATTAGGCACTGCTCATTTCAAGTGAGGAGTAACCAGCTCGGATAAAAATGGGTCATATCGTTATACGTTTTGATATCGCCCATGTAAAAAGGTGCTTCCTGATTTAAAATACAACCTTCTAGAACTCGCCTACCCGTATCAACTCCTTTCGCTTTTGATGAATTTTGTATAGTATATAACTATGGACGAAGAACGAATTTTGGCCATAGAGGCCCATTTTTTATATAGTCTCCAATCAAATGATTGGAAGGCCAAACAACGGCTTCCACTATACATTGACCTATAGATATTAAATAACAATACAGCAAAATGTGAAATTATTAATGACATTTAGCTACATTTTGGTGAAGAACAACCCTATTTAAATTTTTTTGGTAGCAATGAATTTTTCTCATAATTTCAAATTTGGCATTATAAAAATTTGGGTAAATTTAGAGCCCGTTTAAAGGTTTCGAAAACTTGTTTTCAATTGGATTTTCTGCACATCCAGAAGTACAGCTATAAAATAGTCGACCATGGCCGACTTTAGCTTTTCTTACTATTTTTTTGAAAATAAATAACCAACTTCTTTTCGTCGCAATTGGTTAAAATGCATTCTCAGAGTCTACTAATGGGATCAATCACTTCTGAAAGGTAAAATATTTTTAATTCTTAGGCAAAAGGCTTAAGCGCCAATGTCGGTTAACGCCGGCTTTTAAAAAAACCAAATTGTCGGTTCTCTGGAAACCCCGGTTTTTTAGACACTCCAATAAAAAGTAGAGGACTGAGCCCGAGACGATTCTAGAGCTTATGAACAAAATCGTAGGCGTTATAAATGAAAATGTTGATAAATGCATCGTGTGATGTCAGAGGTGGTTAGGTAGGCACCGGATAGGTCACAGACTGTAAAACATGATAAAATTTAAAAAATAAATTCGATAATTAGAAATCTTATAGAATCACCTAATACACCCGGTGTTGGCAATACCTATCCCGGATTAGAAATTTGCTTGCCAATAATCGGCTTGCAATGTTAACACCAATGCAAGCCGATGGAGTTTTCTCTTAATTTTATTTTAAAAGACCTACTGTCGCATACCTCACTACTAACCAGACAATTCATTCTCCCATTCTCAAACATAAGAAAACTTACTACTAATTTTACTTTCCATTTATAATTTATTAATAGACCCAAACACAATTTGTAGTTGTCTCCCGAGTTTATTTTTAAAATAAACAGAAATACACGGTGTAGACAAAGTAGATTACAAAGAAACGTGCATGTAGGAAATAGTGGGTTGGCCGAGTTCGACGTTAACTGATAACAAGTGCCAAATAATTGGACAGTGGTCAAGCACATGGGGATGTAGCTCAGATGGTAGAGCGCTCGCTTAGCATGTGAGAGGTACGGGGATCGATGCCCCGCATCTCCAAAAACAATTTTGTTTTATTGCGTATTTTATTTTGTTAAAATTTTACATATTAATTAACTTTGGTTAACGCGTAAAAAATTGGCGCTTGTGCTCTTTAACCATTCTTGACGAAATAATCCGAATAAGGCGTTTTGATACCTTTTTATACATATTATATTACAATTAATGTAGAACAGTTGAATATAGAATTATTTAAATGATGAAAATATTATGTTAATAACGCCTAATTTCCATATAATTTACGTTAATCTAAACATTATTAGCAGTATTACAAAGCAATAACAACGAAAACTAGCTCATTAATAGCACGCTTCTACACAAGCTGGGGGTTAGCGCATGATGCCAGATATTGGAAAATCGCCGAATAGAAAATATTAGGAATATACATATTTTAACACAAGTGGATAGTTTGTAAGTTCGGCCGGGCCAAAGCTTTTATACCCCCCACCATGGGTTGCCCTATAGGCTGTAAACTAACGGTTTACCCTAGAGGCTTTATCAGGAATCCCACAGTATTACGATTCCGGAAATTTTTTTCTGGTGTCAGGGGATTTAAAAAAACCTACAAAGCCGATTTTGTTTAAAAAAATTTAGTGGTAAAACATATTGCAACTCTTTGGAATTGGACTTTGACAGGCCAACAATAATGAATAGTATTAGGATTTAAAGGCGTAAATACGAAAAGATTTTGTTGAAATGGGGAATGGAAAAAATCAATTAAAGATATGTTTCCAAAGTACAAAAAAAAATGTTGACGAAGTTAAAAATAAATCTAAACCCAAACTATCCCAAGTACGAGGGCGACCGCAAAACTAACTGGCCTGGCATATTTTCTGTTTTACTAGCAACTTTTTTTTGTTTTGGTTTTTAAAAAGCAATCTTTTATAAGCCATCTGTCAAAATTTCCGAAATATTTAATGATTATTTTCTTTGTTCCAGGTGATTGAAGTAAACAAGTTTTATAAATTTTGAAAAATGAAAAATAAAGAGTTTCGTGCGGTAATTAAACACTTTTATATGAAAGGTTATACGCCACAATTAATCAAAGATGAATTGGATTCTGTTCATGGTGATAATGCACCATCATACTCCACCGTGAAATCCTGGGTTCAACAATTTAAAATGGGCCGTTCGAGTACGGAAGATGAACAACGCTCTGGAATACCGAAAACTGCTACTACTATTGAATACATTAGAAAATATTTAATGAAGTGACTAAAGATAGACGAATAAAGCTCAGAGAACTTGCTGATATTGTTAAAATGCACGAAAAACAAGTTTGGAGTATTTTACATGATGAACTCCACATGAAAACGCTATCCGCAAGATATGTGCCGCGTTTGTTGACTTTGCCCTAAAAAATCGTCCGTTGGCGAAATTTCGAGGAGCTTTTAGCGATTTATCAGCGTAATCCAATAGAGTTCTTGCGCCGATTCATAACTGTTGATGAAACATGGATCCATCACTACATCCCAGAATGCAAAGAACTGTCTCAACAATGGATAGAAGCTGCTAAAAGTGGTCCCAAGAAGGCGAAAACTGTTAAGTCAGCAGGAAAAGTAATGGCCACAGTATTTTGGGATGCAAGGGGTATAATACTTATTGATTATCTTGAGAAAGGACAAAACTATAAATTGTGAATATTATTGTGCTTTATTGGATCGGTTGAGTGAAGAAATCAAGATAAAACGACCGCATTTAGAAAAAAAAGTTCTTTTTCATCAAGATAATGCTCCTTCACACACTGCATTTTTAACTCAACAAAAACTGGCCGAATTACGATTTGAAATTGCTCCGCATCCACCATATAGTCCAGATTTAGCTCCTTCTGATTATTTCTTGTTTCCAAATTTAAAAAAATGTCTCGGTGGCAAAAAATTTTTGTCCAATAGCGAGGTTATTGCTGACACTGAGGCATATTTTGAAGGTCTTAAAAAATCTTATTTTTCGGATGGAATTAAAAAACTTGAAAAACGTTTGATGAAGTGTATTGAGTTGGAAGGAGATTATGTTGAAAAATAAATAATAATAATTCAAAAAAAAAGGTTCTTTTTATGTTAGGCCAGTTACTTTTGCGGTCGCCCTCCTATTTCTCAATTACCAAAATATATGCGATAATATACATAGTAGGGACATAAATACTGTTACAACATTACCCATTTCTATGGTAGAACTGAACATATCCCGTTAATGTCATAAGGGTTTTGAAAGCTAACCTCAATAGCGTTAGTCTGTAACGGGTTTTTAAAATTGTTTCAACATTCATCATGGAGTGGTCAGATAATGAAAACCGTATCGCTCTAATAGCGCTTTTCAAGTGTGAAATTTTCAAAACGCTCCGGCCACTAGGGATAAGCCGCATGTTCGTCTACCGATGCAAAAAAATGTTTGAGGAGACTGGAGATAAAAAGACCGCCACCGGTCGGGCCGCCCACGCTCTGTTCGAACACCGCCTTTCATCAAAGCCGTTAAATCAAGAATTCACAGAAATCCGCTCCGAAAACAGAAAATCATGGCCCGTGAGACGAATATCACGCAAAACTCCATGAGTCGAATCATTAAAAAAAACTTGGGACTACTTGGGGCTTTCAAACGACTTACCGGACATTTATTGACTGCAGCTTTAAAAAAAAAGGAATGAAAAATGCAAACGTCTGTTGGTGAAGCACGCTGATAACTTGCACAGAAAAATTTTGTTCACCCATGAAAAAAATTTTACCGTTCAGGAAAAATTTAACAAGCAAAATGATAGAATGTATGCGCGGTCATTTAAGGAAGCATCTGAACTGATCGCAAGGGTGGAAAAGGGTCATCACCCAGCTTCAGTCGTGGTTTGGTGGGGTGTCTCTTACGATGGGGTCGTCACTGACCTGCATTTCTGCGAACAAGGAGTCAAAGCCAAGGTTTACCAAGAAACCATTTTGGAAGCTGTTGTGAAGCCTCTTAACAATTCCCTGTTCCAAAACCAGCCATGGACTTTCCAGCGGGATTCTGCGCCGGCCCATTGGGCTCTAAAACGTCCCAGACCTGGCTTCGAAACAATTTGCCAGCGTTCAATTTCGCTGAAGAAAGACCCTCAGGCAGTCCAGATTTGAACCCATTAGATTACAAATTGTATACGGTTTTAGAGGACAAGGTTTGTCACAAAATATACCCCAACATTGGATCTCTTAAGACTGCTTTGGTTCGAGCTGTGGCCAATTTTCCAATGGACGAGGTTCGTGCAGCTATGGACGATTGGCCAGTGCGACGTAAGGCGTGTGTAAAGGCAAAAGGCGGACATTTCGAATAAGTAGATTCTTTTTGGATACAATATATGTACGAGTACATCAATAAATATATTAAAATCTATATGGTCCAAAAACATTCAGTACTTTTTATTTTATAGCATTAAACGTGTGTAACAGTATTTATGTCCCTACTAAATATAATAATTTTAACCATCTTAAAATGGGTTAGGATAAAATCAATTCTTCGTTTCATAGGTACGGGAAATATGGTTCGCCACAAAAAAAAACAAATTTTTTGTTACCCATAAAAAGTTGTAAGGATGGTAGTGGAGTTGATCAGACAGTTGTACCTAAACTACACGAATCGCACAACTGCAGTTTTTCTTTAGATAAAAACATAATCGAGATTTTTGTTATCGAGGCATAATGTAAAACACCACTAACATATGTGACGCACAAAATTGAAAGGGACCTAAGGGTAAAAACCAGTTTTGTTCAGGAGAGCCATTTTAATGATTTAAATACGTGTATCTTTGGTGTAGAATCGTCGACTTTACTTTCATAAAACGCGCATATCTCTGGGAGGGAACACTTTTGGGGCATGGGATCGGTCTCATTCGATGCTCAGATGTTGTCCACATCAAAAAAATTAAAATTGATTTTTTTACCCTTAGATCCCTCTCTCTATGTCACATATTCCAAAGGAAACAAAATTCAGCGGTTTTTCCCCAGACATTGTTTTTTAATATGGCAATGCTGCTTTGTTAAAATAATTTAACAATTACCGTAATTAAAAAAATAAACACTTAATTTACAAATTTCATAGAATTAGAAAAAAAACACAGATATTAAAAAGCTACAAAGGGAAAAAAATTTAATCCAGATTAGCCACTAATGTGTGTAAATGTAAATACGTTATAGACGAATGCTAAAATAGGGTGGCAAGTATGAAGATAGGGAGGGAGATGGGCGAAGCATAGAGAACAAAAAGAAAGACAAACTATGCTCCCCTGCAAAGTTCTTTCTTTTATTCAGAAAACAACAAAGCGCAAGAATCGGGCAAAAACGCGAGTGATCCAGAGAAAAAGCGAAAAGGAAAACAACAAAAGAAGAAAAACAGCGTATCTGTGTGAATCTGTATAAATAATTTTTAGTCAAAGCAAAAAAGTGAAAAACAATAAAAAGAAACGAACACGACAACGAAGAAGAAGGGCAAACACATGAGTGTACACAACAACAAACTCGGGAAGATAATGAACTGGGGACTAGGGCACTAAAAAAAGCGTCATACTAACAAAACGCACCAGTCAAGCCAGTCAAGCGCACCAGCCACACATTGACTCATTTTTTTCATTCTTTTTTTGTAAATGTGAGCGAATTGAAAAATAAAACAAAAGCAACGATGGAGCAACGGCAAAACTCATATAAAATAAAAACAGGAAGAACGAAAACGTGCACAAGAGATAAGAACATGCTAAAGGAGTGCAGACGATACAAAGGGTATCTCGCCTCTGCCTCCGTGTGACAGCAATGCGCAACCGAACACATGGTCGCACGTATTTTACGTATTACCACAATGGGGTGGTGGTGGAATCAAAATATAAAAAGTTGCGAGAAAAGCTGCTACTTTATAGTGAAAGAGCTGATGATACATTTGACAATGGCGATGAACGAATGATGTGGGGTGGAAAAAGCGATTCCCGGTTCCGGAGAAAAGTGTTTTTTTTCCAAAAATTTTGGACGCGTCCCTTAAGGCCGCCTTACACGACGGGATATCTTGGAATTGATCTGTCTGTCTGTCAAAGTCGCCTTCGGTATAAAATCAAAACTAAAGAGTTGTCTCAAAATTTTTTTTATATAAAATTGCAAAATACAACTTTGGAGTTGTATACATTTTCCGAAGATTTTTATTTATTCGTTAATCAAAGTTTAGTTATTTACGCAAAAAAATATTTTTTAAATTTTACAATACGCGTCGCATGGTGCAAACTTTATAAAGTTAGCAAAATCGCAAATATTTCTATGGGTGTATGCAACTCTTATTTTTTCAAGTCTGCAATAAAAATAGCACAACGATTACGGAGAGCAAATTGTACAAAATCTAATAGTTGAGTGTACCAATTTATAAACAAAGATGCAATTTAGCGTAAATTGCGCATGTAACAAAAGTGGGTTTAGCGAAAGCAAATATTGGAATAAGTACACATTTTTCCGATTCGAAATCGAATATTCCAAATTTGGTTTTTGCGAAATAATCATGTGGTATACTAGACATAGTGGCCAACAATTTTTTTTTTTACAGTTGATATATATTTTGTATAGATTCTCTGTTATAGCGTCTAAAATATTTAATAACGCACTGCACGGAATAAGCTGTTATCCACTGTAGTCCGAAGATTCCAAATTGGTTTTTTCAAATGCGAAAGCGAATATTTCAAAATTTGTTTTTGCTTATGCGAAAGCAAATATAAACTATTTTGCATATAATTCGCATATGGGTAAATCCTGTGTTGCGGACGTTAAGTCCGTAAGCTTTTGTTGCTAATATTAATCCCGTTACCGTTCTAAATGCAAAATGTTTATAAAACCTTCAGCAACATCGCTTATTTTAGAGTACATTGAAATGGCATTTAGATTTGTACTTAACTTTTTTTAAGGAAAACAATATCCAACAAAAAATGGTATTATGGCAAACCTCTTTGGTAACGCCAATATATTGTATATAAGAACCAATCTAACTTATAACCTAATCCATGGAATTCGCATAAATTGTCTATGTACGCGCGTAAAAGAGTTGTGGACACTCTGGTACCTCCCGTGCAAATGCACCATTGTGCCCACTTTTACCATTCGCATATTTTTAATACTGTTCATGGAATTCTAAGAAAAAATAGTAAATAAATCGATTATAAAGTACACTAGCTGCCGAAAAATTAAAGCCGCAACCACGCCCATTTTTGTACCCCCCACACAAATGACTCAACCTGACTTCAACGTAGATTGTAACCCACATAACTTTTGCATGAATTTCGCTAGTCTTTTATTAAATATAATTTTCCTCTTTGTATACGCAGACAAAAAAGATTGTCCTTGAATTGCCCGCTTCAGGCAATGGGAGTGAAAGTGAAAGGTTTTGGGCGTAGATGTTAGATTCACTTAACGACAGAAAATTTTAAATCTAGCTACGCCCCTTAAAGGTTGAGGATATATGATCAGCCGATCAGCACTAGACCAGCTGACTATCCTCAATACATGGCAGTTGCATGAAAATGATGTTGGTCAAGTTCTCATTTCAACCGCCCTGTACCTCCAGATATCGTGCCCCACTCCCTAATTCACAGTTTAATTTAAAAAAAAACCTTGTTTTTCGTTGTAGATGTTACAGAAGGTTGTGGCCATCTTTTCATAAATTATTTTGTTATCTTTTGAATGCAATTAAATAGATTTTAAGATTCTAAAGATCGAACAGATATATAATTATTTTTACTGTTTTTACAAAAAAACATATCTTTTAGAATAACAAATAAAAATACGAGGTATGGGATCACCGAAAAAGCTCGTGCTTTTATATATTTTAAAGGTTAAACATATATCCCATTACATTAATAACAAAACATTTGTAGTTTCGACAGCTTTAAAAATCTGTCCTTGGTATAGCTTTTACGGGTGTACCCCATATGCGAATGCGAATATTCGTTACAACCCTTGTGTAAATAGTACGATTGTACCACGGTTCCCATCACTGATTTCTATTACATCAGGTATCTTTTTGTTTTTGTTTGTATCTCTCTTTTCCCTCTCTCTCTCTATCTCTCTCTTTATTATTATTTTTGTCGCGCACGCCAATAAAATAAAAAGACAAAGCATAAACAATAGAACATCGCACAAAAAATGCCGGCTGTAGAACGGATTTTGTTGTTATTTTCTTTCGTCGCAGCAGCCGTCTCGGTAGCTGGCATGGCTGGCTGGATCAGGGCTGCCATTGTTGACGATTTTGTCATTTTGACGATTTTGAAACAACAAATTGACCAAATGTCGATTGACGACAAAACGACGGTTTAAAAAAACTCATAAATTATGTGAAATAAAGAGGAAGTCATACAGTGTGCCCAATTATATATGTATTCGTACAACAGCTAGTTATAACTTTATTGATAAAGCTTAAATAGAGAATAAAATTAAAGAAATAATAATGCAGAGTCACTTAATCTTATTAAAGTAACAAAATAAGAATACATTTTAATAATTTAAATAAAAGTTATTAATTAAACACTAAAAAAACTCAAATATTTAACTCCAATAAAGTCTTCGTGCATGTAAAAAAGTAGCTATCTTAAAGTCATAGGTTGCTATACATATTTTATTTTTAATATTTTGTTGGGTAATCCCTTTTTTAATGATTCCACAAGTTTGGTTGTCCAGCTTGACTGAATTTTCGTCCATTCCACCTTGAAAAACTTTTTAACCGAAGTTTTGAGCTAATATGACGAGTACTGATCCCTATTCAATCAAAATCTACATATTTTTAAGGGGTTTCAGATCAGGGCTCCCTCAGTGGTGTTTTTAGAAAATGTGCATCCACCAAGTACATCTTAGGGTTATGGGCCGTTTGCTTTGGGTCATTATCTTGCTGAAAATAAAAATTGTCCGACGACCCCATTTTTTCAGCACATGGCTGCAAAGTTCGTCTTAATTTATTTATTATACACGATAAACCATAATCCTTTCAATTATATCTAAAAGTCTAAAGCCACTAAGCCCATACCAATACTTCACCGCCACCATGTGCTAGTTTTCTTAATAGCAGTTAGAGATTGTAGGCTTGTCCCGGCTTTTTCAACACTCTAATTCTGCCTTCGGAAATGAAAAAAATTGTATTTGGAGATATAACGTTTCTCCAGAACTCGAGATGCATTTTCGTATACAAGGGATTACAAATAGATTTCTTCGTGTTGTTCAAGATCTTGTTATTGTTCTGCTCTTCTTGGTTCGATTTAAGCAGTCGGAGCTAATAATCTACGCGCTAACTTATATTTGTGGCGTCCAATCCACGCAGTATATTAAAACGGCTAGGGGATATCAGTTGAGCTATTTCCTAGTAGCACTTTTTATCTTTAACATAAAAATTTTAGAGGAGCTTGCGCACTTGCCCACCGATAAATATTTTTTAAAAATTTGTTACTTTTTCTTTAACAAATAGTACGATATTTTGCCCTTGCCTTATTAAAAATAGGTGAACTATTTCTTTTTTGCATTTTCAAGTAACCGCTATGTACAACAAAAAGCACATTAGCGAAAAACGTAAACGTAAGCTGTACGAAGACTTCATTGAAAGCAAATAAACTAATTGTGTGCATTATTTAGTTAATAACTTTTAATTTCCGTAACGTGTTAGTTCGAGTTGTTACGTCCGAAAGAATGTTTTACAAAGATAACCGAAATAAAACATTTAAAAAAATTGCCTACAGGACACTGATTTTCTTAAATAATGTTTTTATTACGAAGACATTATAAGTACACTGTATGTACATTTACAAATTTTTACCATGACAACCCATAGAATTCGATAAGTTCGTACTTAAAAATATAAAGGGCCTTTTCGGCAATGCAGCACTGCGCTGCACTGATCAACACTAGTACTTGTTGATGCTTTTTTGCTGCTTTAAGGCCCATTTAGTCTCGACGGTTGACGGTTGACGGTAGACGGTAGACAATCAGCTATTTCAGTTGGGGGTTGCATTTTGCATGTGTTAGAGGGAGATAACTACAGTTTGACGGTTGACGACGGTAGACTTCTGCAGGTTGCAGAATCTACCGTCAACCGTCAACCGTCGAGACTAAATGGGCCTTTACGATAATGATTACATTGCGAAAGGAATATTTTTTTAACTTGTTAAATTTTAAAAATAATTTTATTTTTCGCTTCTTGAGAAAATATTATTATTTGATACCCTTAAGGCCCATTTAGTCTCGACGGTTGACGGTGGACGGTTGACGGTAGGCAATCTGCTATTTCAGTTGAGGGTTGCATTTTGCATGTGTTAGAGGGAGATAACTACAGTTTGACGGTTGACGACGGTAGACTTCTGCAGGTTGCAGAATCTACCGTCAACCGTCAACCGTCGAGACTAAATGGGCCTTTATGCCTATGTACACTGAAAGCCGTTTTTGACCCCAAACCACATATGGTCCAAATTGTCCACCATTGTTTGTTTGGCCATCGTAATATGCCATACGCAATTTGATCAGAATTCAAATTAAAGTGGGTTCTTTTCTCCTTCATTGCATCATACAATGAAGGAGATGCTAAATTGATGCATTTAAGAACACATGGCAACTGTAGCATTGCCAGACGATGCATTTTCGACGCATACACGCTGCGCAGCATAGGCAGCGCAGTACTGCATTTCCGCAAGAGCGCAAGTACTTTAAGGATTTTGCAATAATTTATTAAGGCAAACATTTTTTGGCAGAGATTGGCAATGCAGCCAAATAAAGGAAAATAGAAAAAATTGATTTTCAGGTTTCTCCATAAAAATGTTGATTTTGCAGTTATTTTCTCTTTTATTTGGATCATTTTAGAGAGCATTGATAAGTCGTCTTTCACCGAGGATGAAACATGTCTAACTAGTGGAGTTGTGTTATAGGTATAAATTCTTCGCTTACAACATTCTCCATTTGAAAAAACAACAAGATCTTTGATTGTAAAGCTTGCGAGAGTATTTACTCGTTACTTGTGTGTGACGATTTATATTTTCAAAATAACGATTTTAACGATTTTTTTTACAATTACGATTTTTTATTGGTTTTGGGTGGCAGCCCTGAGCTGGCTACTACTAGATTCCCAACTTAATCTCTCTATATCTGTCTCTGTGTGTTTGCTCTACCATGTTTATTTTCTCATCATTAGTAAGTTTACTCTCTTGTTTTTCACATACTTTGACACTGGCAATTGAAAATATTTGACCAGACTTTTTCTTCTTCGAGCGTAAACTAAAGAAAGGCAACGTCGGATATTCGGGGGATAAGGAGAACATCATTTTTGGTGCTATGTTGACAAACTTCACAATGCTTTCAGCGTTCTTGTTGTAGTTCTTGTTTGATCCTTAAGACAATCCCGTATTCCTGTTATCATTTAAATTCGGTAAATGGGTTAAATGAAAATCATTTCAGACACTTTCGTATGCAAATACATACTTACATACAGTGGATAAAAGCCAAACTCGTACATCAAGTAAATTTTTTTCTTTTCGTAAATATCTGCTGACTATGAAATGGTACATAAATGTTTCCCCCCTTTGGTTGGTAGCTTCCTCACTACTTTAATGAAGCCCCGCTTATAAATATTGATTTAATGTGTATTGGTAAATTTGAGTTAGATTAAACAAAAAGAGTCGAAAATAACAGCAAAAGCCAAACTCGTACACACAGACTTTCTTCAAATAATATTTTTTTAATCCTAGCAAACTTTGTTTTAAATGTCAGATTTGTTGTCATTTCACTTCGAAATCGGTGACAAACAGTCGTGGCAAAGATTTTCAATAAAATTTGTCGCCATGAGCCGCAAAAATGGGCAAACAAGTGTTGAATGCAGAAAACTTGCAATAAAGCTTTCCGCGGAGGGGAAATCCATTCGATATATTTCCAAAATATTGGACAGAAGTCCGTCGACAATTCAATATATTCTAAAACGCTATAAAAGTTCAAATCAAATAGAAAATAAGGTCAAAACTGCACATAACAAAATATTTTCTGCAGCTGAAGAGCGATATATTGTCAGATCTTCGAAAGAAAACCCGTTTCTCAGTGCCCCTAAACTGACAGTTTTCGTAGAAAACTTAATTGGACACTAAGTCAGCCCACAAACAATCAGAAATGTTCTCCACATTGATAACGGACAAAAACAAGAAAGTGAGGTTAGATTTCGCAAAAGCCCACAAAGACAAGGATTTTTCGTTTTGGAAGGATGTGCTTTTCACGGACGAAAGCAAATTCAATATTTTGCAAGCAAATTCAAACAAAGAGCTTCTGTCCAAGCACGTTCAACCAACTGTGAAACATGGTGGGGGTCCGTGATGGTTTGGGGGTCCTTTTCCGCAGCTGGACCCGGATCTTTACATTTCATCGAAGGAATAATGGATCAGAAAGCATATTTCGAAATTTTGAAAGCCAATTTGCCAATATCGTAGGAAAAGTTGCGTCTTACCAATAACTACCAATTTTACCAGGACAACGATCCTAAGCACAAAGCTCACAGTGTATGGTCATGGTTGTTATACAACTTCCCACATGTAATGGAAACACCTCCCCAGAGCCCGGATTTGAATCCTATCCAGAATCTTTGGAATTATCTGGATAATAAAGTAAGGCAACATCACATTTCCTCCAAATCTGAGTTGAAGCGCATTCTTTTAGAGGAATGGGAACAGATTGAACCTAGCTTTTGCCAAAAGCTAGTGGAAAGTATCCTTAGAATATTGGAGTTGGTAATACAAGCTAAAGGTTTGCATACAAAATACTAAATAGTATTAAATAGTATTAATATATATGAAATTACTAACTGTTCGAGTTTGGCTTTTACATGCATTTTTTACTTAAACCGTTGTTTTAACTTACTGAAGCTAAATATTTTAATTTTTATTGTTAATAAAGACTTAAATAAGCTAAACATTTCCCAAAAAGACTTTAAATAAATAATTGATAGAATACCACAGATATTGATATACTTTTAAAATTTCTTGGTGTATGAGTTTCGCTTTTACCTACTGTACATGCATTTGTATATAGAAAGGACCGGAAAAAGTTTTATATTTTGTTTTGAACTGAAATATTTTTCATTGAAGTTCAAAGAAATTTAGCTAATTAATATTTATTTATATAAACAAAAAATATGTTAATCCATTGTGCTGAAAGCTCCAAAAAAAACTTGGAACAAAACATTTATTTTTGAAGTTGAAATATTAAAAACTGTTTTTGTCAAAATATTTTTCAAAATATATGTAAGTACTTAGTCCCTCCCTACTATGTATGTCCCTACTAAGTACTTATATATACATACCTTCCTTAAAATTTAAAAAACAAATATATTTTTCCCATCAATGTCTGATTCGTAAAACAATTTGTTTTTCTGCCAAAATAAAAGGTTTTTCTTAAAGCCTAGTATTAACCTGAATCGAAATTTTCGCTCCTAAAGGAAATACATGTAGCAGGCAAACGAAATTTACCATTGGTAAATTTCATTCAGCTATTTCCGTCCGCTGGTACGAAAAGGTGGTGGAATTTGTCTCTGTTTCAGGGATGTTTATAAGAGATAAGAGTAGTGTAGACTTTTTTTTCTATCTGCAAACGAAACTTATTCTTCTGATAAATGTTCGGACAAGGAATTTTAGACATTTGCAGCAAAACAAAAATAACAAATTTTGTAAATTAATTTTTGAGGGTATTAAAATGAATATAATATAATATTTTATTTGAAAATAAATAACGGATTCTTCTTCTACACGGTTCTACACACAAGTTTTCCTTGTAGAGATAAATGCAAAACTCCTAAGCGAAAATAACGTTTTAGGTGAATACTAGGCTTTACGGAAGAAAAGGTTTAATAAATTGAGAAGAAAACATTTTTCTAGAATTTATCAATACGAAGGTTGCTATATATATTTCTGGCCTAGGCAACACTAAGTGTTGCTTGGCGCCATCTGACATTTCCATTGGAAAGTTTGACATTTCGTAGCATAAACGTACTCAGAACGTTTTGACATACGACCATCATTTGTGTTGTTTACAGTGACTTGAAAAAATCAATTTGGCGAAAAAAATGGAATTAACTCGTGAACATCACAACAAGAGTGCATAGATGGACTTATATCTTTATATGGCGATGAAGCACCATGCTATAGCACTGTGAAAAACTGGAACTGAATTCAATCATGGCCGACGCTCGCTCAAAGACGAAAGTCGTCCAAAAACGGCCGTTGTGCCAGAGAACATTGATGCCGTGCGGGAACTGATAATGCAAGATCGTCATGTGACATACCGTGAGATAGCGGCATCCTTGGGCATTTTTTCCACCAGCATACATTTGATATTGCATGAACTCCCGGCCGTAAAATAGGGGTGTTCTCGTTGGATTCCGCACAATTTTAGAATTGCTCAAATTACCAATCGCTCGTGTCGATGATGCAAAGAAATTTTGAATAAATACGATCGAGGTGCTTCAAAAGACGTCTATAAGATCGTCACAGGTGACGAATCATGCATCTATGCGTATAAGCCCGAAAAAAACAGCAATCGACCTTGTAGGTCTTCGAAGACGAGCCAAATGCAACAGCACTTCGAAGCAAATGGTCGCCGTTTCTTCGGCGTTACAGGTCATGAGGCGACTGTTCCGCTTGAGCAACCTGGACGGTCAATTCTGTTTGCCTAAAATCTTCGGAGAAATTCGAAAGACAAACAAGAGAAGACGAATCATTGTGCACCATGACAATGCGAGCTCTCTCACATCGGCTCAAACCAACACGTTTTTGACCGGCCAAAACGTCAAATTGATGGGTCACTTGGCAACCAATGACTGCTTTTTATTCCCACAAATCAAAGAAAAAAGGCGTTGTAAACGATTTTCGTCGCCAGAAGATGCTGTTGAAGCGTTCAAAAACCATGTGCTTCGACAATTGGTTTGAGCGCATGCAAAAGTGTATAAATCATGTTGGAGAATACTTTGAAAAACAAAAAAAAAACATTTTTGATGATTCGCATTTTCATTATAAGGCCTGAAATATATATAGTAGCTCTCGTATAAATTATAATTTCCTTTCCGAGGATATGATATTTCGAACGATTCCGTTGTAAACAACTTTTCTTATCAGTTGTTTTTATAAATTATTTTTGCAATTTAATTATTTCTTTGACGCACTCGTTTTAGGTCATCAGAGCGAAATAATTTGTTGTCCTTGCCATTTGTTGGTTGCATCGAACAGAAATATACAAAATTATTAGTTACCTCAAAATGCAGTTCGGGCAACCAATAACTAGTGAAATTTATTCGGTTTTTACGACCAAATAGTAAGTTGGCTGCACCATAAAATCGGCACAGCAATCTTTGGATGGTAAGTCCAACCGAATTTTGATTATGATAAATAAAAAATGAAAATGATGAGTAAAAAAGCCGAATTAGAATGTTTTCTCGTCTAGCAGAAATTTTGTAGTTTGGATCAATTTCCAACTGACATTTTTTCTGTATCTGCGATAGTCGTGCATATTAACCTTTACTCACAGCGGTCCCTAGATCTAAGACTTTTAGTACCAATAAAAAGAGCAGACCCATTTTGAGGTCATGTATCTTATGACAGACCCATATGTCCTGAAGTGGTAAGTAGTGGGCTCACTTTTCAACTTTATGGTAATAAATCTGACGCACAACTTGATTGAAAACCTCCCCTTCGAAATAATAAGAAGCGAAGTTAAACGGGCAATATCACATATTCACATAAGAAACGTGGCGCGCACAGCTTGATTGAAACCTTCAAAATAATAAGAGGCTTAACCAAAATTGCCAATATCACAAAATAAGTTTTAGCAAAGTAATTATGCAACAGGACGGACCAAATCTTACTTGGAGTATAAATAATACCCATTATAGCCCAATGTGCATTTGGCATTCATTACATGTTCGGGAACATTTCCATCCATAGACATAGACTATGCATGCCCAGGTACTAAACACGACACGACGTTCACATGCGAATCGTGTGCAACACTATAGTTTAGCATGCAACTGAGAGGACGGCGTTGCAGCCCAAGATATTTTCGTTCTCGTAGTTGTCGCATTCAATTCTTTTGCGCGGAGATGTTTTAAACCCCTTGCATCGTTCGGTTTGGTTGGAGGGTATGAATGCCCCATATTATCTCAATAACCGCTACCGCGACCGGTCTATTGCGTTGCCTCGACAAGACCGTCTGGATGATGATGGAATGAATGTGAAAATGAAAACCAAACCAAAACCTAACAAAAAAAAATTGATGTGGCTGTGTATTCTTGTCTTTCCTTCCATTTCCCTTTATGTTTTGCTGTTTTAGT
This sequence comes from Hydrotaea diabolus, assembly GCA_963513945.1. Taxonomy (NCBI): domain Eukaryota; kingdom Metazoa; phylum Arthropoda; class Insecta; order Diptera; family Muscidae; genus Hydrotaea; species Hydrotaea diabolus. The sequence continues at coordinate 12,969,605 of OY740716.1, read as the reverse complement.
TGCCCACCTTGCCATTATGGACATGTAGAGCCGTTGGTAAAATGATGAGGTCGATAGCAATGGGTAGTTCGTTGCGGCGTCTGCTGCTCGTTGCACTGACAATGCCACCTCGTCCCTTTTCAACGAGTAAAAGAATCTGTGTCTACTTCGTCTGCATATCAGTTTCGCAGTTGCTTTCTTGTGTTTCTTCTAATTAGAAAATATACTAGGCCAGTCTTTTTCTCACATATTCTCATGTTGGTTAATGAAACGATTTTCTTTTATCCTTTTATAGCTGTTACACATTCGGTGTCCATTATTTCTATATGGGTTTGTGGAAGCCCATTTTGGGAAGGACGAGTGTTAAAGAAAACTAGTTAAAGTCCTCCAATTGAGATAACGCATACAAGACATGTAGTAGGAAGCCCTAAATGGTGTACGCTCAGAAAGATCTATTTCAAGGCATCGCAAAAAGTCACGTTCCTCAGTTGGGCAAAGGATAAACGCAACGCGTCTAAACTGCTAGATAATGTAAATCAAATCTATAGATACACTAGAATTTATGTCGTATACTGCCCACTGATTTGAGAGATGTTTCCCAAATAGATATGTATAAAAAACTAACACCCAAAAAAGATCCAGATTATTACCTCGGTTTCAGCGATAGAAATTGCGTTACTTTCGTTCGAAGAATTGTGTGAATAGTCCGAAATAAAACGATTTTAAAAATGGTAGGCGCTGTTATGGATTACGTTTGTCATTATCATATAAGTGTGGGGTTGAACCGAACCTTTTATGGGGACATTTTTTTAAACCCCTTGAGCCTCGTGTGTACCAGCCTAAGTTTAGAATAACTAAAGCAAAAATGTTGCCTTCATATGGATTCCCAGGTCATGAAAATTTATAACAAAAAACTGACTTTTTTCTGTCAAATGGTACTGTCAAAATAATGCGAAAAGAATTTGCAACTAATAGTTGTTGCTATAAGTAATCTCTATGGACGAACAAAAACCATTCTCTAACAGTGTCAGCTGCTTTGCTGTCGTGTTATGTTTTTTGTTGGACTTGCCCATTTTCTTCATCGAGATTTATCTACAGTTCCAAATAGTTTAAAAGCTCTTCTTTTTTCCTATTCAAACCAAAACACTGTTTTCACCTCCTCCCATTTACCCTAACCTTGGATTGCTTTTTAAACCTGAATAAAAAGCTGTCTTAAATGCGAGAATACAAATTGTGCCGTCTTATTTCAAAAACGCAAAGAATTGAAGACGCACAACATCCCGGTGGGTTTTTAGTTCAGGTTCGACCCCAGGTAAAAACATCTAACAATTTGTCAGCGACTGGTTTCCACCTCGTAAATGCCGGCAAGTTTACGAGTAAGAGATTTACAAACTAAGCCATGGAAAAACTTCTGTATAAAAGGCATTAGCCGTTCGGAGACGGCGTTAAACGGTAGGTCCCGGTTAGTGAATATAAAAATTGAATCGAGCACTGCTCACTGATTTCAGAGCAGCTTTTCCATGTATCTTACTGGGATGTTGTGGGCCTTAAGGAAGTGACTTCCCAGTACGCAAACATTCGGCGAATGGGTCCCAGTCAAAAGCAGGTGAATAGCTTTTCATAGCATTTTGTTTATCGTGTTTTTTACATTGTAATGATAAAGCTAAAATTAGAAAGTGGCTGGTAGAAATGTTCCGCTTGAGTGAGTAAAGGATCGACCAAATACCATCTGTTGTGTAACTGCCGGACCCTCCAGAAGAGGCGCCGAAGATTTATGAGTAAAACGTTGAGGATAAAAGACAGAAAGTATAGATTTTTATGTCATAATTTATTTTGTTTGCACGGCTATGAGTGCTTTGAATCTAATCCATATTCTTTCAGTTTAACGCAATTCTTTATGTTTTTATGACTGAAACCGTGTTTTAAATAAATCGTTAGATGTTGAATTTTAATTGATTGCACTTCATATGCAAATAATCTAGACAAGTGTAAAAATAAAAGTTGGGATTTTTAGTGGCAAACCAGAAAAACTTTTATTTGTTTATGTCGTTTTTTGACTGGGCTGATTGGTCAGTCTTCCTTCATGAATTAAATAAAACTAATTTATTTCATGTTTTCCCAACGTTTCGTTAGCTTTTTTCTAACTTCTTCAGGGGTTTATTTGAAAATCCTGTCGACAAAAACTTTTTTGTTAGTATCTTTTTATTTCATTTTCGGAATTTGATTTCATGAATAATGTGTGAAAAGTTGAGATGAGTCTGTTCATAATTTATGAGGTAACGCCGATGTCGCCGAGTCGCGTGTGTATTCACCTGTGGAAAGCAATTATTTAGCGAAAGAACTTTGATTTCTAGATTTTGGATCCTCCAGGGTCACCGCAGTTCTATTGTAACCGAGACGCTTGCGAAAAATTGATACCATTGCCATATTTTTAAATATTTCTTAATGAACATTTTCAAGAATATTCTTTGAAGGTTTTACTTTACGAAACTTAAAAGGTAGATTGCCAGTAGTATATGTGACAGCGCATAGAGAAAGGGAACTAAGGGTAAAAAAATCAATTTTCATTTTTTTTCTATTTTTGATGTGGACAACATCTGAGCATCGAATGAGACCGATCCCATGCCCCAAAAGCGTTCTCTCCCAGAGGTATGCGGGCTTTATGAAAGTGAAGTCGACGATTTTAAGCGCAAATAGAAAGGGACCTTATCTTTAAAATGGCTCTCCTGAACAAAACTGGTTTTTGACCTTAGGTCCCTTTCTATTTTGCGCGTCACATATGCAGATTGTCAGAAGTTGTACTACGATTATTGAGAAGTCGATAGCTTATCCTTGACATTAAAAATTTCAGCTTTTAACTGTCAATTAGTTTTTTCAAGAGCAAAAAACACTTTGTGTAACAAATGAGTTAACTGTGTTCTATTCAGTCTAAGCGGTTGACCTAAAACACCACTCTATTATGTCCATGTCACTTATTTCTTCAGAGTGCGTCAAAACGCTATCGATACAGTTCAGATATACCGGACCAGGGATGCAAACCGTTTCAGAATTTGAGTTTGTTCGGTTAGTCGTTCAGAGCTGGTCTGAACCGAACGGTTCGGTTATAAAAATGGTTTAAAGGTACTCCTGAACCGTCGTTCTAATTCGATTTAATGGTATGAAGATAATAGGAACAAAATTTATATTTTTTAATTAATTAATTTTATTTTTATTAATAACCATAAATGTAATTTAAATTAAAGCATAAGAAGCTTTGAATGCATCGATTTTTTGAACCGGGTTTTTTTTTAATATTTTTCGGTTGCTGGTTCGACTTTATTTTAACAGTGGTTTGTTTTGCGCTCTGGTTCACAGTCGAAAAAAAAATGAAATGATTTGGTCCAAAACCGGTTCTGGTTTGCATCCCTATACTGGACTGATTGTTTCGCTCGACAATTGCAATTAGTTTCCAAAATCTGGCCACCAGCCAATTCATAAATCTAATTAAAGTACACTGATTTTCGAATTGCCGATAACATTATCGGGTAGTATAAATTATTATCAATCAAGTCCAAGGTGTTAATAATTATAATCAATAACATAGCAGAAGGACATTAAAGAAATCAAAATAATGACGGAAGTCATAAAAACCACGATAAAACCCATATTCTGTTTTAAACAAAATGTAGGAGGGAGCTACATAATGGCAGTAATACAAAGCCTCATAAATAGAAATATATAAAAGTAGTCGCAACCATGGCCCATGGACTTATTGACAACCTGCGCTATTTGTAATATTCAAACAATGGATGACCATAAATGCCATCATAGATATCTACTTGAATGTCTGCTTAGGTCCTTACTAAATTATATTGACTTTGCTTAGCACTAAATAAATATTCATCGAAAGATAAAGAAGAATAGAATTAAGTATTAAAAAACTTCAACTTACCGCTGCTGCATTCCTCGAAGCGGCAGCTGCTGCGGCAGCTTGGTTATTCATAAATTGATTCTGAGGCATCATGCCTAAAGCGGCAGCCGCATGTGGCTGTCCTCCTAAGTACACCAATTCTCCGGGACCCGGTTGTCCGGGTGCTGGAGGTTTTGGTACACCATTCATGCCCACACCGGGATGCACACCAGGATGATCGTACATATTACCGGTCGCTGCTGCCTGCATGGCGGGTGGCAATTGCATGTGTGGCATACCGGCCGCTATGGCGGCGGCAGCTGCTGCCGCTGCGGCTGGATTATTCATTGCATGATTGAGTAGATTTGAGTTGAACTGATGCGATTGCATTTGTGATGGATGTGGTGGACCATGCTGCTGATGCTGAGGATGTGGCGGCTGTTGATGAGCCGGATGTGGCGGTTGCTGTTGCTGCTGTTGTTGCTGATGGTGTTGGGCGGCGGCTGCAGCCACTTGTGACATCATCTGATTGTGCTTGGCTACAGCAGCAGCCTGCTGCATGGCAGCCATGCCGGCTGCAGCAGCTGCAGCTGCGGAATTGCCCATTTGATTTGGACCGCCCATTGAGGGATGTAACCCGCCATTGGTGCCCATACTGCCTATGCCGGCACCCATGCCAATGGGGCCAATGGCGCCGGGACCACTGCCAGGTGGTGCACCGGGAGCAGCATTGGCTGGATTCATCGGAGGATTGTACTTCCATTTGTCGGGATTCTGAAATGAACAAGAATAAATAGAAAAAAATTAGAATTAGAATGTTTAGATATCGACACAAATTACATTTCAATAAAATTGAAAAATTATTAAGCATGACATGAGAAAGAAAAGACAAAAAATAAACAAATTTCAAGGCATGCTTAGTCTTTAAAGAAAGGGGTTGATATTTTAATAAAATAACAGCAATTCTCAGTCTATCTGCAACCTTCACAAAGGGAACTGTACCATAAATATATGGCTCTTAAACCTTAAAGTTTTATTTTTCAAGCGAATTGTCCTTCCGCCATGTCGACAATTCATTAATTTATTCAAGAACAAGCGGATGGAAACTGTTTTTTTTTCGCAGGAAGCTCTTAAATAAGTAGACAAAAAAGTTGACAGTGGAAAGTCATGGAGATGGAGATTTGACGATATTTAGCTTCAACAACAGCAAACGGGAAAATAACTCCACAACATTTTAAAGCAATTTGTCCGCCAAGATCGCAAGATCAAACGTCCTTGGACTATTTCTGAAGCCTTTTAAACAATAGTAACGATTGAAATATTAAAGGACAACATTCAGTGTGAAATTGCCGAGAAAGTGTCACTATTATGCCGAAAAGTAATCGTAAATGTCACAAACCCTCACTACTTATAAAGGGTGGTCCAAAACAATGTTTCTATTAAAAATTAAAAAAAAAAACAATAACTATTTCTTCCGAATATTGACCACGTTTAATTTGCAACCTGGCTTAAGGTTTGTCCAGAACGAATATTCTTAATTAAAATTACTTTAGGCGGAATATTGGCCATATTTGATTGACAACTTGGCTGAAAATGCCGCTAACGCATCATCTTCACACCATTATATTTGCAAAATATTTAAAGTTTTTAGGAAAAAAAGGGTTTAAGTAGATTTATAATGGATCACCAATAAAACATGAGCACACATTTCAATATTAATGGAAAACAATTGCAATCCTTTAGTTGATTCGGCTGCCTTCGCAGTAGCGCATCTTGTCAATAAAATCAAACTTAAACTTGGTGTCGGTTTTTGGCTTTATCTCACGATTACTTTGCTCGATATTCGCCTTAAGAGCCTGAAAAAATAAATCGCAAAATATCGGATCTTCACGACACCCTACAAAAAAAAAAACAGGACAAAGCGTATCAAATCACTACTCCGAGAAGGCCAATACAAATCGCCGAAACGGATTTTAATACCATACTAGAACTAGGAGCGCTAATATCGAATTTGTCGTGAACTGTGTGGCATGGAGCGCCATCCTACCCAACGTAAAGATTGTCCTAGTCCCTGTTCTCATAAGCTGTGTTCTTTGCAGGTAACTCAACTGGCATTTGAATAAATAATAATAATTATTTTTTCAAAAAAAAAAAACAAACTTGACACACCCTGCTTAATAAAAACATGTTTTTTGTTATGCATTCCAAAAGAAAACCAAACAAAAAGAGATCTCAGCGCTAAATTCGTATTGGGTACATCTTTGGGAGTCAATTGATTGATTTATCGTATATTATTAATTATTTATAACAATTTATAGTTTTTTATTGCCGACTTGTTGTTAATTCGCTGATGAAATATTGCTGCCATGTTACTCACAATTTGGATCAGTATTGCCAGATTGTCATATTGCAAACCAAACTAAAGTACATAGGTAACTAAGCTAGTTACCTCAAAAGAATACGGCTAATATTCGCGAAAGGTTTATCACGTCTCAGTTTTTTTTGTTTACATAGCCTTCGAGATAAAGATTGACTAAATATTTCAAGCAAAATCGTTGTCTATTTAATGCTGATCATAGGCCCAAACTGAGAAGCGATAATACGGATTTGCGTGCCTTCAATTGCTCAGTCACTGCGAAATATGTGAGTTGTTCTGCAAAATTCGCGTCAAGAGTGATACGCCAAACGCTGAGATGAATAGTCGATGTTCCTGGACTGAGTCGCACACTCTGGTCAACGATAGCCACATACTGGTCGCTGCGCACTGTATGGCGACGAAAACTGCGAGTGTTGCAAATTTGTAGTCGTACGGTGGTTCAGATTTTTTTTCGTTAGCCAAAAATCCAATGAAAAAATAACAATAAACCGCACATTTTCACTCTAAATATTAAAAAATTCAAAAGTTCAACTCTGAAATTGAATTCCTCAATGACTACTGAACCTATTTTATTGAAATTGAAACTGGAGTAAAGCTTAATATGTCATCTGACGAAAAAAATTACTAAAAACTCTATAGATTCAACATTTACAGTTTTAGCCAGTAAAAAAACGATTCTGAATCACTGAGCGGCTTTCAAAGGTTATGAAGACAGTTGATGAAGAGTCACGATGTCCCTTGTTTGTCAGGTGACATCGTTGATTAGGCCAGGCGATCCTCCTTACCTGCTGCATCGAACGTAGAGCTATAAATTGTCTCTGCTAAAGAAAGGATCTCCTAGGACCAGCGGTTATTGCATTGTTATCGTTAATCAGGCCAGGCGATCCTCATTCTCTGGCGTGTCGAACTGAGAGTTATCAATTGGCTCTGCCAAAGAATAGGTCTCCTACGACCAGCGGTTTCTGCCTTGTAGTAGGCAAATATCACGGGGCACAGAGTCCAAACGGCGGGATGTAAACGATATACAGCTTCATCTCGACATTCCCGGACTTGACAGCTACCCCCATTCATTACAAGTATAAGTGTGTATAGGTATAAAGTCAAGCTCAGACAAGATAGGTCTGGGCACAGTTTTGTGTATCAGGAAAGGAAGTTCCCCCACCTTAACTTCTCGTGTTTGTAATCCCCTAGTGAATTTATTTTATACAATCCTTTTTTGCACAATGCAGTGCATGTTATGGTTCCAACTACTTACATCTACTCGTATTCATGTCCATCTGCCCGTCTATATATGCCCATTCATCTTACATTATAAATGCACCAAAAAAGTTGTAGAAGCTCAAGAAAACTACCATACTAAAATCCGTGGTGCTAACCCATCCGTCCAATATAAATGTTACATGTCTCACTATACGAATAGTGTTGGAAATGTGATGAAGAACAAGCCCATAATACCAAAAAAAAAACTGTCGTCATATGACGAACATTCTGGTCCTTCTTATTTGTTTTCTTTTCTGTTAGTTTGTTCCTTCTTTCTGCATTTCAATGCTGTTTTATAGTTTTTTTTTTTCTAGATTGTTCTAAAGCGAAACAGGTGTAAAATAATGTTGAAAAATAGATGACTACGACGGAATAACTGATAACAAAATATATAGAACGATGGGCTGCCAGCAATTGTATCAAATTGAAACGAAGATGCCATTAGCTGTTAATTTTGGAGAAGGATATTCGAAAAAAAAATAATATAAAATATAAGAAATTAACAATTTGGACATAGCATTTTTGTATGTTTTGTTGTTCTTATGCGGAAACTAGCTATCTATGGCCGCTTGCCGATAGAAAAACCTTTGAAAGTTTTTTTCCTAACCACAAAAGTGCTTTCCGGGACACATTAAGGCAATTAAAAACATGCCACAGGCAGCCCTTGACATAATCCTGCTCGTGGATTTCGCACGATGGATGGTGAAAAGAGGGTCTTTCAGACTCAGAGAGGCAGGGTCTAACGTTGCTCAGAACGATAGGTAATTAGTGCAGAGCGATATCTCCATCTAAAGTGTCGGACACCAGTGATAGGTAGGTAGTCCTAACCAGTCGTTTCCATTAAAGGATTTTCAAATACGCAAGTGACATGGACTGAATGATAATAATACTGATTTACAGGCCGAGATACTATTAAAAGAAAAGTCAGCACAATATCTTCAAGAAATGAAACTGCCAAAAAAGAAAGACTTTAAATATAAGTATAATGTGGATTGTCAGGCCACTTTGAAGGGTTTACAATCAGCCTGGACACAGCAATGTTGAACGAAACGAGCTGCCAGGTAAGGCGTCTTAGGATACTGCAGATGTTGACAAGTCTGCTGAAGCCCCTAGCTGTGCGACAACGGGCTGTTAGAAATATGGATTAATACCAAGGTTAACACTGGCAGATGTATGGTTGTTAGGGCTCTGTGGCATAAACCAGACAAAACTACTGCTTAATGTTCTGACTGACGGGCGTAGTTACCTAGGGATGTACTTTCTTGAAGATCTGATAGAGATCCTCCTACAAGATGGTAGATCAGGAGAGTTTTATAAACGGGTTGTCAAGGCTCAAGGTCAGTTTTCTACATAGCTTATGGCGTAATTTTTCATCATGTGCAAGGAACAATCACCATAGACCGAGTGGATGTACCGCGTGTTAACTTATCAAGGGTAAACACCGGTACAAACCATTATTGCCTAATCTAAGGTATCAAATTTAAAATAAGGCTCTTCCTAAATGGCTCTATTGGATTATTCTACGAGATTTATTTTTTACAGTTTGGCCTTTTCAAATTTTAAACTTGAATCGCCTGAAAAAAAGTACTGATAATTTTTTCAAACTTCTGGTTTTATTAGAAAGGTTGAACTTTGTCATTTAATAATGGAACACAATATCATTCATTTCTTGTCGAATTTTTTTAATGGCAACTTTGATATCTTGTTTTCATAGTCTCCGGATGCTTTGGGTTTTGGTGCATTCTTAGGGGCGCAGGCTGCATAGGAAAGATGATAGGAAGGATGACATATGTTTTGATGATGATGTCGAGACTATTAATGACTGTTTTGCTAGTAGTTTGACATCTGAAGTTCAAACTTATGTTGATTATGGGCCTTTTGATGATGATGGCTTCAGGTTTACTTTTTCTTGTGTCAGTATTGATGATGTTTTAGAGGCTGTGGGGAAGGCAAGATCTAAGTCTGTCGGTATCGATAAAGTCTATATTGAGTTTTTGGGGATTATATTTCCCTACATATCTGATCTAATTTTACATCTTTTTAATTTTATTTTGACTATCTCTGTATAGCCCACAGCTTAGAAGACAGCACGAGTGGTACCAAAACCAAAGTCAACAATTATTTCTGACCCCGACGACCTATGGCCCATCATATCGATTCTACCTGTTTTATCAAAAACTTTTGAATATATTTTAAAGAACCAGATATTGCTCTAAATCTTGGATTCGCATTATGCTTTTTTACTAAAACCATGCGATTCAGTGAGGTGAATTAGTGTCCTTAGATTTGTCCAAAGCATTTAATTCAATTTGCCATGGTACTTTGATTGAAAAACTTCGAAATCAATTTAATTTTTCGAGCTCGACTTGTAGACTTGTATAGTGCTACCTTAGTCAGAGATCTCAGTTTGTGGATATACTTTTAAATGACATTGAATCAAGTGTTCTTGCCCTGATGTCTGGTGTACCGAAAGGTTCGGTTTTAGAACCTCTTAATATAAACGACTTTTCAGCTTGTCTGGCGTCGTACATGTGCAGCATATTTCTATATGCAGATGATGTTTTACTTCTTTTCAGTAGTGGTCGGGAAAGCTGCATGCTTTACAAGAAAGAATTAACTTCTGTCTAAGTCAGACTTTACGATGGACTTCTCGTAATTCTTTGTTGTTGTCACATGGACATATTTGTGGGGCAAGTCAGAGTTGAATTTGTTGATCGTTATAAACGTTTAGGTCTTATAATTAATAGCAAACTTATTTTTGGATATCATATTGAATCTGTCCATTGTAGAATTTATGGTATTTTGCGCAGGTTGCATTCGACTAACATTTATTTACAGCCAAGGGTTAAATGTAGGCATGTCCATGCATTTTTAATGTCACAAATTTTGTATGGACTAGAGGTGGTGTCGTGTACAGTCGAATATAATTTGCTTAAACAAAGGCGTTTCTGTTATTATTGATGATAATTTATTTTCGTATTTATTAAATGTAAAAATACGTGTATTTGTAATTCGAAATTTTTTATAGTTTTTTTTTATAATTTTAGTCAAATTAATTTGAAACTTAATTTAATTTTTCATGTTATGGATATTTCTTCCGGTTTTCGGCGACGACCTCAAGTAATATAAATACATTTATTTGATTAATGTTCCTTTTAGTTTTTAAGTTTTACTATTTGGGAATTTATTATTGTATTACTATATGAATAAATAAACAAATAAATTTTCGAACCCCAATTATGAAGAAAAATACCGGACCAACAAAAGGCTAAAAATCATTTCCGGCCCAATGTGTGACTCTTCTACAACAACCAGAGTAATCTTACAAGTAAGTTATTTATTAAGACCCAGTTTATTAAGAAGTCGGAGGATTGGTAATTTAAATAAGTTCGTGTATGATATCTACTCTCCCAGGAAAAAAAATAAAGATACAAAAGAGATGTAAGTGAATCGGATATGCCATATTGCTATCTCAATAACAGGATGCGGATGCAATTTCAAATGATGAATGCATAAGTTTAAAGAAATGTCCAAAACATACAACCAATGAAGCAGGGGTTTTCTAATACGAAAAATCGGTATAATACCCTTTTTTATATTTCTCACATACCGAGTACCATCGCTTTCATGCTATTTTGATCCAAACGCCATTTTTAACTTTTTTGAGTTAGCAATGTATTCGAAAAGTTTTCGACCTGGTCTTATGGATCTGAGATTTGTTTTTTCCTATCTCGTTTGGTCTTGGAGATACCGTAATGCATTTTTGATCCAATCGATTTTTTGTATTTGGTGTGCTATTTTTGTAATCCAATAGGTTCAAATCTGGATTGTCTGAGGACCATTCTTTAGAGGAAACGAACGCTGGCGCAGAATCCTGGCGGAAAGTCCATGGGTGGTTTTGGGACAGGAAATTGTTAAGAGGCTTCACAACAGCTTCCAAAACGGTTTCTTGGTAAACTTTGACTCCTCTGACTTTTGACTCGTTGTTCGCAGAAATGCAGGTCAGTGATCCCATCGTAAGAGACACCCCACCAAACCATGACTGAAGCTGGGTGATGACCTTTTTCCACCTTTGGGATCAGTTCAGATGCTTTCTTAGATGACCGCGCATACACTCTATCATTTTGCTTGTTAAATTTTTCCTGAACGGTAAAAATTTTTTCATCGGTGAACAAAATTTTTATGTGCAAGTTATCAGCGTGCTTCACCAAAAGACGTTTGCATTTTTCAATCCTATTTTTTTAAAGCTGCAGTCAATAAATGTCTGGTACGTTTGAAAGCCCTAAGTCTTTTTTAATGATTCGACTCATGGACTTTTGCGTGATATTCATCTCACGGGCCATGATTTTCTGTTTCCGAAGCAGATTTCTGTGATTTCTTGATTTAACGACTTTGATGACATGTGGTGTTCGAACAGAGCGTGGGCGACCCGACCGGTGGCGGTCTTTTACATCTCCAGTCTCCTCAAACATTTTTATGCATCGGTAGACGAACATGCGGCTAATCCCTAGTGACCGGAGCGTTTTGAAAGTATCATTTTTTTCATTTCACACTTGAAAAGCGCTATTACAGCGATACGGTTCTCATTATCTGACCACTTCATGATGAAAGTTGAAACAATTTCAAAATCCCGTTACAGACTAACGCTTTTGAGGTTAGCTTTCAAAACCCATATGACATTAACGGGGTATGTTCAGTTCTACTATTGAAATGGGTGTGTTCAATGTTGAACAGTATTTATGACCCTACTAAGTATTTCCATAACAATTCCCGTTAAAACACAAATTTATATAAAAAATTGTATTGAGACCACACAGTTACGAGTATATCATGGACCATTAACCAATGTGTTAACAAATGCAGGGGCCTAGTTCACGCATACGCTAACGAACAAAGTACTATCGTAATTCGTTTGCTATGAAAAAAGTAAGCAAATCTATCTAAATAAATTGTTAATGATGCTGCTTCCAATTGGGGGATTTCACGGGAAATCCCGGGACCGGATTACATTTTAGTAATTTACGTTTCCCGCGTTCCGGGGTATTTTTTAAAATCCTACAAAGCCAATTTATTAAAAAACTAATAGTGAAAAAACATACGATTAAGGAAATTTAATATTAGGAATTATAACTGTTTGGAATTTGACTTTTAATGGTCATCGGTGGATGTTTCTCGAGTTTTTCACTTTTCTCAAAACAAAACATGCAATAGAAATATTCAAATAAAATAAAGTTGCGCTTATGCCATTTTTGCGTTTGAATATTCGGTTTTGGGATATAAATAAATGTAGAATTTGTTTACGTTAGTTAAATTCGATTGTTTCCCTATGAGAATATGGCAAAAGAAAGTGTTTTAAAGAAATTTTATTATATTTTATTTTTTTTTTCGTCTCGTTTCAGATTTTGTGGAAATGTCAATACAGTTTTTTTCCATTGGCGAACATGGGGCGTTGAATTAACCTCAAATGTTGCTCTAATTCTTTGCTTTTTATCTAAGACAACTCATTGGAGCTTGTGCCGCAGATGAGCTGTAAATTTTAGTGCTTCTGTGATCCATATCCATGGTTATTTTGTTCCACATAGTACAAACGGTCAAAACAAAAGGTTGGATATGGTGCAAAAATGCAATTGCCGATTTTTACAAGATCCACTATATATTTTCTTTGCTTTTTGAAATCTCGGGAAGTATTACAATAAAAAAAAGCAAGGGAAGCTAGCAAAATTAAGGATTTTTTATCAGACAAAAATTAATTTCCCACTTAAATTGCGTTTTTATGTAATAGCAGAATTGCATCAAAAAAGCATAAGAGCGACGATATGTATACAACTTCAGCAAAAACGTCGTTCAGTTCGGCCAAGCCGAACCATATATGTTCTCCAACTTCAAATGTAAATGTAAACAAATTTAACATTTTTCTCCATCGTCCCTACAACAAATGGTTCACAAAACATGGTTCTTTTTTGGTCCTTTCGGCCCATGCGTTCGTCCCTAAGCTCAGGCTAAACTACAAACTTCTCTACAAAAAGATTGGTAGCCAAAATTGCTTCAATTTTAGTACCCATATGTCCATATTGACTATTAATTGTCCCTTGTAACTATGCGGCACGTTTTTTGGGTCACGTGCGCCAAAAAGTGAGTTCCAACAATCAGTACTCATTTTAACTTTTATTTGTCAACAAAAAATTGTGATTTGTAAAGCAAATACTCAAAAAAAGTGTACTTTTTACAGAGGTATCCAAAGTCCCTTAGTCCAATTTACAATCCCAAACAGCGTATGACCATATGCCATTATCATGCAAATTTTCAGGATCCTAAGTTGATAAGTCGTTTCAACAGATACACACACGGACGGACATGGCTAGATCATATAGCATTTTACGACAATCAATAATATAAACACTTTATAGGGTCTCCGATAAATATTTCGTAGTCTGGCAAACCGAATGACAAATTAGTTCCACTTCCACGGGTGAGGGTATAAAATACGCAGCGTAAGAAAAGAAAACATAAGTGTGCTTGAGCCTTAACAAGCAACACAGGAATTTCGATTAAAACACTTGTTCCGTTTCCTTTTATACTTCTGTTTAATATAATACATTTCGATAAATATGAATCGATTACTAAAGATAATAACGGAAGGCGTGGAAGTAAAAAATTAAGGAATTGCATACAAGTTATTGTCCGCTAAAAATAACATAATATTTAAAGGCAACGGAGAGGACATGTAGATTTTTAAAGACATGGCCGAATTCCTTCTCTAAACAGGAATTCGATTTAAGAATATATTCCAAACGGTTCGATCGCTGTTTATAGGGGCCACAAAAAGAAGAAAATGAGCTTGAAAATGTATACAAATAGGAATTAATAACTACTTACATCAATGGTGTGTTCATCGCCACAGGCCCAACGCGCTTGTTTCTGAGCAAATTGAGCGGCATATTCAGCAGCAGCGGCATCATGGACATTGCCCGTTGCCGAGCCCATGCCTGGAGCCATGCCTCCAGGCGAGGGACGTTGGAACACGTAGCCGACAGCTGCGGCCGCAGCAACATCATCATTATTGCGCGGTATGGATTGATCGATGCCGCGCATATTTCTATCATCATTATTGCCCAACAACTTCATATGTGTTAGTTGCTGCTGTTGTTGGTGTTGTTGCTGTTGATGATACTGCTGCTGTTGTTGCTGCTGTTGTTGTTGCTGCTGGAAATGATGTTGCTGCTCCTGCTGCTGCTGCTGTTGCTGTATGTAGGCCTGAGAGTGCTGGGTTTGTGTTAGCGTATTAGACAACGGCGACGACGAAGACGTCAGCGGCGACGATGATGTTAGAAGGAAATTTTGAAATGAATGCCGCTGCTGATGCTGCAGGTTGCTGCTGTTGGTGGCCGCCGTTGTGGCTGCTGTTGTGGTATACGTTGCCCCAGCTCCCGCAGCTGCCGCTGACGATGATGTCGCCGACGATGACGCTGGCTGCTGATAGTATGACGGCGGCGTGTTATAGTGGGCAGATGACACAGTGGGCTCAATGGGGGCAAAGGATATTGAGGGCGTCGATAGCAGCTCTATTTTGAGGCCGTTTTATTTTACCGTTGGGGAGTATGAACAAAAAATTTAGAGTCCTTTTTCGAAAGGATTAAACTGAGCGCAACAACACAATTGTGGTGTTTCGTCTGCAACTGTCAGCTGTTAGTTGTTGCTGCTGATCTTGGACTGTGCTACAATACAATCGTTGCGTTGAGCGATACTATCTGGATCTATTCGAAGCACACACTTTGTGTCTCGAGCCTAGTGTTGAAATTGAAGGGTTTCAGAGCTTTTTTACTTTACACAATTTACACGAAACAGTTTAGGTTTGTCCGCCCGTGTGGTTGTCTTACTTTCGGCGAACGACTGGGGGGTTCGTATGTGGGAGAATGTTTACTTTTTACAATGCCGGCGACGGGTAAAGAATACGCATAGACGATTTTAGAGAAACACGAAGGCGGCGCGACGTTCACAGTTTATGTTTTGGTTATTTTGCTTTTCTTTTCTTGTCGGGTTTTGCGTTGTTGTTGTTTATATTAATTATGTTATGTTTAGTTGTTGTAGTTGTATTTTACACTGACAATTATTATTTGAAAATTTTGGTTCTTTTTACACAAACAAATTAGTTACACAATGACGAGGTGAACACAAAGACGACGGCCACAGCGACGGCGACGGTGACGAGGACAATCAATGATGACGACGACAAAGTGACTTGACGGCAGACTGTCTGACAAGTATGCAATAATCAATCTCGACCACAACGATGAGGGGACGATGACGAGGACGAGGACGACGACAACACCACGTTTATTATGACGACAAAAAATTAATTGCGTTCGTTCACCACACCGGCGCACATTAAATGGCCAACAATTTTGCTCTGCTGCAGCTTGTTTTCGAATCTCTTTGTGATTCTATTTGCTTCTTCGTTATCTTTTTTGTTTGACTTATTTTTGCCTGCTTGTTATGAAGTGTGGTTAGAACATGTAGAAACCGTTATAATTTTGGCACTCGTCAAAACTTTCTTCCTTTTACAGGTGCCTGGTATTTCTCTTACCCTTTTTCAATCGCTGTCGCAGTGTGGCTGACGCTCAGACTTTGAAAGACACGCACGTACACGCTGAATGGAGTGAGTGCAGGCAGGATAGGTTGTTTCAACGTTTTATTGTTATGAATGAAGCACGATTTTAAACGTTTAGAACAAATTATTTTTTCTCATGTTTTGCTTTACAAAATATTATGGGTCGTTGTTGTCGTGTGTATGTTTAATGATTTTATAGTAAGAACTAAGAGATTTTTCTATACACAAATTTTTACACTGCAAAGAGAAAGAAAAGACAAAAATAAATTGGTATAAACTTGAAAAATTAGTTAAATAGTAATACAATATATTCTTTCAAAACAGTTTTTTTTACAAGTTTTTACTCGCTCCACCGAAGGATGGAAACATTGATTGAGGCTCTAGTATAAAGTGAAGGGTGTCTCAGTAAGAATGCACTTTTCATTTTAAAATAAAAACACGTACGTATGTATTTTTAGAGATATGTACATAGCTGTAATTTTTAAATTGGATTGTAAAGAAGATATGTTCCGATTATTTATGGAATAAAATATCTGTCGAATGGCTTGAACGGATCTGACAGGCTATTATGACTAATTTTTAAGCCCGAATGTAGTCTCCGTAGTGGTGTTTAAGGTGAATTGTATTTTTTCCGGCAATTGTTTGAGAAAAACTTGAAAAGTGAGATTTACAACACTAGTTCTCATACGTTTGGTGAGAACCTGATCATAAGGAATTCCACTTTTCTTTCAACAATTGCTCCCAAGCTTTCTTATAATGGTTTTCACGCATCTGAAATCGCGATAAAAGAAATAAGTGGGCATCCACAAAAATATATGTCACTTTACTATTTAAAAAAAAAAAATCTTCTATTAAAATGAAGATGCAATTTATATTAAACCGTTTAATATAGATTAAATTAGTATTCACTATTCATTGACATACAAAAGTCACGGTGCCCTTTTTAGTTCAATATTTTTAATTTGGATAATACAGGGTGTCCGTCGGAAAGGTATACTACTTTGTTTTTTTTATAATTTTCGATTAAATGAAATATAAGATAAATGTCCGCCTCTGTTAGCCTCACAAATACGAGCCCTTTTGAACACATTTTTCATTACATTCTCACACATTTCATTAATTTCATCACGAATATTTTGTTTGAGTGGCTGAAGCGTTTCTGGTTTGTTTGCATAAACCTCGCTTTTCAGATAACCCCACAAAAGGAAGACCGGAGCAGTCAAATCAGACGACCGTGGAGGTCAATCAACATCACCATTTCTTGAAATAACTTGTTATGTAAAGAGGTCTGGCAGTAATTCCATTGTTAGCCTGGATGTATTGGATGTGGCGCCGTCTTGTTGATATCACATGTTTATCAAGCCCAAAGCATGCAGTTCTGGCGTTAAAAAGTTTTCAATCATGTCACAATATCGCTCCCCATTGACAGTTACCGTCACGCCGTTTTCATTTTCATAGAAGTAAGCTCCATTGATTCCTCCTAACCAAATTGCACATCAGACTGTCACTTTTAATGGAAGCAAAGGTGTCTGATGAATAATTTGAGAGTTTTCCATTGCGCAGAACAGACTATTCTGTTTATTTACATATCCATTCAAATGAAAATGTGCCTCGTCACTCATTATGATTCTTTCATGAAAATCGGGGTTCTCATGGGCGAGCTGTAACATTCTATTGGCATATGTACGGCGGCCTAAATGGTCTTGTGGAAGAAGCTCTTGCGTCAACTAAATCTTAAATGAAGCCACATGCAAATCCTTGTGCAAAGTTGTGGCCAAAGTTGTTCTTTGAAGACCAAGCTCGAATTAAGTTGATGAACTATTTTGAATACTTTCTTGAGCAGCAGTAATGTTTTCAGCCGATCTTGCAGTACGTTGTAGTTCATACTTGGGCCTATCAGCAACAGATCCACTTTCTTCGACATAATTTACTACACGATAAATAGTTCGTCTTGTTGGCACGTTTCAAGTAACTTTTCATCGTCACAGTAATCTATGATTGATTTTGAAAAAATGGTTTAACAATTAAAACACGTCGGTTTACCGAATACTTTTCCATACTTTGCCACGTCTCTACTTCACGACTGCCAAATATGAACTGCCATGACTAATGTTTACTAAAATGACGGCAAAACAAAGTTGTATACCTTCCCGGCGGACACCCTGTACATAATAGTCCTTAGTAATTTCTTGTTTATAGATTTAGTAAATATCTATATACATAATTTTGTTTTGTAAAAATTTGTCCCAATACATTAAAACTAAACTAAGCCGCTTAATACCTCATCGATGTTCTAACAGATTATGAATTATATAATAAGGAATGGTTGTTCTAAAGATTACTTTACTAAATTTACCACAGTTTGGCATTTATGTATTTGACAGAAATACAAAAAATATATTTTTTTTGAGGGGACATAACAGCACACCGTTATTTGTTTTTGTTAATTAACACACAGCAATTTTTGCATTTCAGTCAATAGTCATAACTTTGGAACGGTAAGACATCTGGGCTACGCTTAGGTAATTTTGGAAAGGTAAGAGGTAGGACCGTCTTTTAAAAAAATACGACCACTGGTTCAGAATTTAGCAATTTTACCCTAGTACCCTCCGATAACCGACCCGAAAAAATGTTCAAAGCGCTGCCATTTCGCCCCCTTGCATTTTCGGACATGGTCGTAGATGGACATATTATCAAGAAATGAGCCAAGGAATACGCTGATGAAATTTGTTTAGTCCTGAATGAATCACCCTCTAAGTGTCCAAAAACGATCAATTTTTGACGCTTTAGTAGCGTAAGGACAGAGTGGAGGGTATATACGGTTTAGCCTGGTCGAACATAACGACGTTTTTACCTATTTCTGCTTAGTTTGTTTTACACCCTTTTTCTCCCGGTATATAGCTGTAGTTGTGCCGAAGACTGGAAAACAAAATTCCAAGTGGTTTAAGCGATGTAACAGCTGGAACAAAATAAATCAGTGTCTAGCCAAAATATTCATGAGGCCATAAAATCCAAAAAGCAGCTAAGCTAACAAAGCCCAAATGGGGTTAAATTTATTTCGATACGAACTAAGAAAATCCGCACAAGAGAATCCGTTTGCTATTTATGTGTTGCACTGTTGTCAAACTATTTTTGGAAGAGCAGTAGCACTGTATTTAAAGACATGATTAAAACTTGAACTTTCTGGACTAGCCCGTCGCCTCCGAAAAAATGTTCTTTTAAATATTTTAATCATTAAAATTATTATTCTAGTTTTTTCATCAATATGTACTAATATACTAATGCACAGGTAAAAAGAACTTGTCCTTTTTTTAACCAAATTATAATTAATTGGTTATCATAATAAAAGAAGAATGTCCTTTTTTGGCACAAATGTCCTCGTTTACTGTGGCTGTATCTCACCGATGACGCGTTGGATCTCAGATTTGAGCTCAGCAATTGCTTCCAGTTAATTCGCAATGAAGTTGCACGGCGTTAGATCGCATAATCGTGGCGATCAGCTGACATCAGAATTTCTTGAGATAATTCGTTCTGGAAATGGTTTCAAAAAATGGATCGCGGTTTGGCAGGTGGCGCCGTCTTGCTAAACCACATTCCGCCTAGTTGAGGCCACAAGAACTTCGTTATTATGTTTTTAGGAAGAATGCTGTGCGCAGGCACTGCAATTCGGCATCATCTTTAAAAAAGTAATGCCCAATCACACCGTCTGACCAAAATCCGCATCTGACAGTTGTGATTGTATTTGTTTCACATAGTCTTCATAAGGATTTTCTGATCCCCAAACTCGACAATCCTATATAAAAAAAATCACGTCAACACGCTGTTGAAATGCTGTGAAAAAGAAGTATTGCGTTCAACGTCGTTAAAATTAAAAAAAATACTGGCAGGCATTTTTTCAGAACAACAAAAATATAAAATTTCAAATCAAGTGTGGAATCTTTATTAGTAATTTGAAAGGGCATTTTATGGCATTTATTTTTTGAATATAATTTCCTTCAAATGTTGGCAGCTGTATTATGGAAATGAGCGTCCGGTGAGAAACGGGAAGATCCGCTGTTTTCGACGGCAAAGTCAAAAAACAAAATTGCCGCATTTGGGCTCAAGAGCAACAAGAAGAGGTCCAAGAGATTGCACTAAACCCAGAGAGCCAACATTACGCGAGTATGGCTTTAATGACACGCGAAATGTTGGCTTCCAAAACTGAATCGTAGCTAGTTTGACAGCATAGACTTTGGACTTTACGTAACCCCAAAGAAAAATGTCTTAATGCGTGACATCACTCAATCTAGGCGTTCAATGTTTGAGAAAGTTTTAAAAATTGGACCCTCAGAATGGAAACCCTGAGGCGTAATTGCAGTCACCATTTGAAGGAAATTATATTCAAAAAATAAATGTCATAAAATGTCCTTTCAAATTACAAATAAGATGCCACGCTTGATTTGAATTTTTATATATTTTTTTTTCTGAAAAAATACCTCCGATGGAGATAGAGGTTTGTTTAATTTTCTTTCTCTGTTTTTCTAAAATCCCTTGAAATTTCACAAAAAGGATTTCTAACACCAATTAATAAAAATGGAAAAACTTTGCAAATTATATAGTTCAACTCTGAAAGTAATTAATTTCCAACTTAAATTGCATTTCTCTTCAATAGCAGAAAGTTGTCTTTGGATCAACATGGAATGACGGCGACAAAGTATAAACAAAGAAAGCATAAACATGTGGAATTCAAGAAATGAAAAAAATGGAGAACTTATTGAATAAGCCTTTATTGTTTTTTACTCTCCAATAAATTCTCAGTGTAAAAATGCAAACAAAATAGCCGAGTGAATAAAAATTCCATAAAATCATCAAACAAAATTAAATAACAATAGCTCATTACAGCAACTTCGTAAATGTTGCTAAAAGTTTAACAAAAGCAGGCTAAAAACAAAAATACATATTTGCTGCGATACTCTTTGTTTACAAAGAAAAGAAAATAAAGAGTACATAATTATACATTGGAAAGCAGGAGAAAAAGAATAAAATATCATACAACAAATTGAAGTGACATAAATCAGAATCAAGCAAATCAAAAGCACAAAAAATACTATAAAAGTATAAACAATAAAAGCATGGTTAAATAATGAAGGTAGTGATATGCAGTCAGCTGATTTACATTTTTTTCTAGTATCTAGAAATTTTGACGTTCGAATTTGACAAAGGCAATTTTTGAAGTTTTTAAATCTAAATTTGTATATCAAACATTCGCAAATTTTTTGGCATTTTCTTTCAAGTGACTTTGGCAGTACAGCGAACTGTTTATTTGTTGTTGGGCCAGTGAATATACCTCGTTTATTGTACCATGCAAATAAGGATAGCTAAAAACAAATGAAAATGCGATGAGCAAAGAAAATATGAGAGGCATCAGACTTAAATACAAAGAAAGAATAATGAAACGAACCAATGTAACACGGTGAAGTCGCCAATAAGAACAAAACGATAATGACACAAGGAAAAACGAAATCACACTCGTATGTAGACAAAAAATGACAGAACATGAGAATAAAAGAAAAGAAAAAAACACACAGAACAATCATGTGTATATGACGGCTGACTGGCGGCGAATGGCGCAATATAGAATGGAAGGAAGAAGGAGAGAGTGAGAGATTAAACACAGCGACTTTAGGTGTATTTTAGATGGGTAGGTGTAAAATCGCCACGGACTCGACGACTCACGAATTTGCCCACCCCATAAGAAAACCGTGTAAAGTCGCCTGTCGGACGGTTTTTGTTGTTTTATCGGTAAACCTGACTGTTCCAGAGAGTAAATAAGAGAAGGATGATAAAGAACAAAATTGCACAGAAAACAAGAGTAAAAATGCACAGCTAAGAACGTGTGAGTAGCACAGATTTCACTAACAGCCATCCGGTGTCAAATTTAGTAAAAAAAAGCGGGAATATTCTATGCATACAATTACGGACAATATCAGTGTCACTAATAATAGTGCTTTTTTATTCAGCCTTAGTAACAAACACTGGATGGTCAAAAAGCAACTTGTTACTAGTTTTTAACATGAAAATTAATTTTTAGGAAAAGTACTTTTAAGTCCCTAAAAAAGTACCAAATGACACCTTCTAGAAAAGAAGTAAATTTGTTTAAGAGCTATTCGTTTAACTCTGATCGATGCGGACTTCCTGTACAAAGGCACATCCGTCTGTACATGGCATAGAAATTATTCTCTTACTTGTAAAGTCGGCGGCATTTACTAGGTGGAACCCCTCTGAGTTGAACCTGGGTTTACCTGTATGACAGTCGTTCAATCAGCCCACGGTGGCACATTTATGCCTTACCACACAAATAATTAAATTCGCAGTTGAATGAAGAGCTCGGAAAATGATTTTTATCAACATCCTTTATTTAGACTGATATTTAATTAGACTGATATTCTGTACCGAAGCATAAAGACTATGCAGTAAGATTTCAATACATTTTGTCAGTCATGCCAACTAAAAGCCAAATATATCAGTCTTGCTATACTGTTGTTTTATGTGGTTTAAAGGGTGGTAAAAACATAATATAGATATCTAGTTTTTGATAAGCTCAACAGCTGCAGAAGTTGTGAAGAGTATTTTTATGATGTCACACAACTTATTGTTGCCAAGGCCGACGGTGTGCCTGCAGATGCACAGCAATATATCGAATTTAAGGACTGTAGAAACAATTTAGTTAGATAAAGTTAACTAAATTGTTTCTACAACTAATAAGTAATGCCGATTGATACTGATTGTTGAAACTAAATTCCTATGTAGAAATTAATTAGTGGGGCCAGCCACCAGTCGTGGCCAAACTTTTTTAGCTATGGCCAGGCCTTATCAGGGAGATAGGACTTTTAGTCTCTTCTGAGGTGGGTTAAAAACCTTTATATCTCCAGTTGTTACCGGTTAATGCGTCAAACAATATGAGTGAATAAATATAAAGATACGAAGATACTTTTCTGACATTTAACAATAAATATCTTTGATGTTCAAATAACGAACTCGGCTATATGGGAACTTGGCACATTTTGAGTTTTTGACTTTTTATACAAAAAGCAGATAAAAAAAAGGTCAGACATATTAGATTGCCTTAAATAAATGTTAGATATGTCCCCCTGTAGAAATAATGTTTGGAGTTTTAGAGTGGTTTCTAAAATATGCAACTTTTTCTTTTTATTTTTAAAAGATTTTCATTACATATTTTTAAAGTTTTTTTTTATTTTATCCTCGATTTCAAGGAACCGTTAAAAAAATGGTGAATTTGAGCTCTAGGATTGGATTAATTTTGACTGCCCCCACATTCTTAATCTTAATGTTAAAAAAAATACAGAAAGAAAAGTATTGGAATAGAACTTTTCAATAGTAACATGAAATTGTAAATTAAAAACAGGCAAATTATTTCCAAGTTCAAAAAATTTTTTCATACAAAAATCGAACAGGACACATATGTACTCGTATACCAAAAATTAAAACTAGAAGAAATTTCATCTGCGAATTTGTATTGGGTGGATTTTTAGAGTGGTTTTTAAAATATGCCGGTTTAAAACATCATCAAAAATTTAAAGCGCAACTTTTTTCTTTTTATTTTTAAAAGATTTTCATTACATATATTTAAAGTTTTTTTTATTTTATTCTCGATTTCAAGGAACCGTTGAAAAAAATGGTGAATTTGAGCTCT
This sequence comes from Hydrotaea diabolus, assembly GCA_963513945.1. NCBI lineage: Eukaryota > Metazoa > Arthropoda > Insecta > Diptera > Muscidae > Hydrotaea > Hydrotaea diabolus. The sequence continues at coordinate 12,945,799 of OY740716.1, read as the reverse complement.
AGGATTGGATTAATTTTGACAGCCACCACATTTTTATTCTTAATGTTTAAAAAAATACAGAAAGAAAAGTATTGGAATAGAACTTTTCAATAGTAACATGAAATTGTAAATTAATAACAGGCAAATTATTCCAAGTTCATAAAAATCTTTTCATACAAAAATCGAACAGGACACATACGTACTCGTATACCAAAAATTAAAACTAGAAGAAGTTTCATCTGCGAATTTGTATTGGGTGAATCTGCACGAGCTGGGATAAGTAAAACTATAAATCAACAACTGATAGTTGAAAAAATTCATTCGTGCCATATTGCAAACTAACTAGGTGACTAAGATAGTTACATCAAAAGAAAAAATCTAATATTTTGTTTGGTCATTAATTTGACCAAAATTATGTAATCCAAAATGGTATCGAAATTAAATTTCTCTTTAGTTGATGTTCACGAATGCAGCAATATAAAATATTCAAGAATCGCTATAAAAAATATTCATCTTCATTTTGGAGCTGTACGTTTGCAATTTTTTAATAAACATGCTTATTATTCACAAAAAATTCTTGGCGCATTTATAAACCATTTTTAATCGATTATTGTTTTTCGCATAAACAAACTTAGTACCAGGCGATTTTAAGGTCTCAGCTTTGAGTTTTTGTTTCCGTGATGTTTTCATTTATTTAATAAACCCTGGAGAAATACAATCTGCTTCCTAAAGAAAAATGGTTGTTGTTGTAGGGGCACTGTGTGCCGGGGTCACAGCCCTTGGCCGAAGTATTGCTCTTCGGGTCAATCCGGTCAATAGAACCGGCTGTCGTGGGATTGTAATCTGATGTGTCGGAACGGAAAAGTTTTCCATGTTGAAAAGATGTCCTATTATGATAAGTATACGATGGCAATGAGCAATAATAAAGCCGTTTTCAATATTACCTAGTAAATACCAAGGCCATAGAAATAGAAGAGTTTATGGGTTATCCCAACTTTTCTGCCCCTGATTGGTGGCTACAGTAATGCTATAAACGACACAACATTTAATAATAGCAGCGTTGCAAGCTTTTTATCAAGTCAAAATTAAGATTTTCATCCCAAAATACAAATTTTTTTAAAATTATTTTATATTTATTTTCTTTCTCTTGAGTAAATTAATTGGTGTAAGTAGACCGTTTGTTCTTGCCGTTACGCTTTCACGGGACTAAGCTCTAAAATGCATGCTTTTGTCACATTCTTAACGAACGGGCAAATTTTAGAGGTCCACCTTAGTTTAGACAGCCTGCTATTATAATGCCCATCCCTGTAGTCACTATTGAAAAACATGGCGTCAAAAGAGAGAGTAATAAACTGAGCATAATGACAGGAGTGAATTTTCGATAAAGTATATAAAATCGGCGGCATACCATAGAAGAGAAAATAAAGGACAAGAACGGCGAATCAAAAAGGAAACAAGAAAAAGTGAATTCCATTTCCAATCAGAATATTAAACGAAAATAAAATCTTCGAGACTCCTGGCTTTTTTTATACAAATTCTCTGGAAGAATGAAGTATATAACTACATTTACATTAAAAAACAAATTCGTAATTACACATATAAAAACAATTTATTAACATTTAAATATCATTGATTTTTACCGTTTTCCATAGAACTTTGGTTGGATGACAACAACAAAACAAATTGAAGGTTAATTTTTTCCAGTTTCAACAGTCTTTTCGCAGACTTTCGTTGACGATAAATTTAATTTTAGAAAACTTTTAAGCGCATTTTTTGGACAAGTAGTGCTTTAGAACACACTTAAATAGGGGGTAATAATTGCTTTATAAACACAAATTATGTTCACCAATTGGACAAAACAAAAGATATCGGCTTTTTTTCTTTAAACAAATTTTGCACAAAAATTCGTCGTTTATTTTTTACACTAAACGCTCACACACAAACAAAACCGAAAGAAAAATAATTAAATTATATGACAAAAAAGAATTTTATTGTTGTTATGTTGTTTCTATTTTGTTGTTTTCTTTTCGCGATTATGGGACTTTTTTCATGGCGTGGTATTGGATTGACTATGATGTATGTTGACGGTGGTGGTGGCTCAATATTATAGAAATGTACCCATGAAATGAAAACTTTTTTTACACAATTGCTTGCTTTAAACGCGATTTATTCTGGGGTAATCGGATGTTTGCATAAAATTTTCATGGATAATTCAGAACCTCTTTTATTTTTTGGGCTTGCCACAATTTTGATGATCGGTTGGTTGTTGTGGTATTCTTAATTATTTAGATTTTTTGTACAATTATTTACACAAAGAGAATTGAAATATTCGTTTTATCGGTTTGAAGAAATATTTCTTCGTCGCGAGAACACACACAAAATGCTTCTGTTTTCAGTTGCGCCGCCGTTGCCTGCCACAGCCACATCGAAATTTGCGGTTCTTGTTTTCTGTTCCAATATGACTCTTTTTCGTAGCTCTCTTTAGTCTCTATTTCTCTCTCAACCGTGTGTATTTTACAGTGTACCCCGGCAGTGGAATTGTCATTGCGTCTATGCTTTGCCCTTTTGGTGTTGTATGCACGCCAGGGATGCAACTGTTGATATGATTGTACTTTTTGGGTACAGTTCTAGGTCTAATAGTACTATGTACAATTATTATGCCGGGGCTCATTTAGTACAATTTAGCAATATCTCCTTTTTCAAAAGTAAGATATGTTGTGCAAATTGGTTGGTAATAAAGTTGTCATTTCTAGCTGGTCCGTTCGATGGAATGAAATTTAACATAGAACTAGTTTTAGTGTTGATATTGGGCCTAATGAGGAGCTAAACTGAAGTAGGTGTCCGAAATAAACCAGATCAGAAAAAACGTAACGCAAACGCTCGCCTTAATTCCGGCAGAAAATGTTGTTTATAGAAAAGGAATGTTCATATAAAATGTGATACCTTTTTAAAACCTAATTCAGTTTCAGTTAGCCTCTACCGAATGGCGACCAACACTTTATCTAATTTAGTGTATAGAATTCCCGGTTTGATAAAAAATTTGAAATATTTATTTTTTATATACCAATCCTCTTTTTTTTGTGTCTATATAAAGTGAAAAAGGAGCCTATTGAATTGAATTGAGTTGATTATATATGAATCTTTTGATATATAGCTCGAAAGTGATTGACAGATTTTATACAAAAATGAATTGATCAACAATGGTTAAATAGTTTGGTTCTATATAACTTTAAGTTATTTATTTGCAAAAAAACATAGTACCGGTTAATGTTTGTTTAAAAAATAAAGTTATTATCATACATCACTCTGGAGTATCTAAAAGATTCTCAATAAAATCGTGGGTTGTCACAAAAGTTCTTTCCAAAGTTTAACCGGAGTATGGTAGGCATGTCGACAATTTCACCGAAATGTCAACCAAGGCGCAAAAAATAAAAGTTCTTGATAACACTTTTTTATTCATATTCTCGTAGGGAAAAAATTCAAATTAAACTAATGTAAACAAATTTAACATTTATTCATAACCAATATCTGATTGTTTGAATGCAAAATCTCGGAAGCGCAATTTTTCTTATATATGTAGATATTTCTAGTGTACCTTTTTTTTATGTAATGTCTTAATGAGAGATATTATGCATTGACTTTTGTTCTCTAAAATCATTTTGAGGGTACAAAGAATCAGAATGAAGTACACAAGAAACTGCGACTGCAAAAACCTGTACATATTTTCCTTGCAGTATCGTATTTCGATGTTCCGTGCGACATTGAAAAACATTTCATATTAATGCGTCGAAATCAAATATCTAGTATAAATAGATTTTCTTTACAATTGTGATTGAACAAACTTTGTTCAAAAATAAAAACATTTGTGACCTTTGTACTTAAAATACGTTTGTCCCGTGCGCCACGTTAGTGGATAATTGAAAATTCGACAGTTATTTTTCACATTAATAATTATTTATCGCATCGAGAAAAGCATTTTAGCCCCTTCGCATTATTAACCAAATTAGTTTCATACATTTTAAAGTCATTTAATTAATGCTCATCTGTCGGTCCATGCAGCTGGTACGAACGAAAACTTTCGAAAACAGTTACCAATCGTTTAAAGCTAAACTTATTTTCTATTAAAACTGGCCTTATGCCAGAACCCTTCTGGTACCTCCCACACAAATGTACTACATCCTCATTAAAATATCCTTGTAATATCTTTAATACCTTTGACGTGATCTGACTGAAAATCAATTCTTAAGCATAGAGCTTTATGTGACAGCGCATAGAGAAAGAGACCTAAGGGTAAAAAAAAAAATCAATTTTCACCTTTTTTTTTGATGTGGACAACATCTGAGCATCGAATGATCCCATGCCCCAAAAGTATTCCCTCCCAGAGATATGCGCTTTTTATGAAAGTGATGGTACACCAAAGATACACGTATTTAAATCTTTAAAATGGCTCTCCTGAACAAAACTGGTTTTTACCCTTTCTATTTCGCGCGTCACATATGGCAAACTTGGTGACAAAAAATTGGACTCCTATCCAAACTCCATCTGGATTTAGAGCAGAATAGAACCCACACAACTTGTCACCTAATGAAATGTTACATGTGTACCTCTTTGCCATCACTGCTAGATGGAAGTGGTGCAAAACAACTCATCTCTCTTTCTCTTTTGAGTTATTGAAAATTATTTGGTTTTACACTTGTACTTTTGTTGTGTACAACTTGTGCTCAACGCCGCATTGCTCAGTTGCGAGTGCCGAGTTGTCGTTTCTTCGATTCCCACCGTTCGACCGTATGATTGCTTTAACGAAAGTCAAACAATGACCGGAGAAATACAAGAAAAAATGAAAACAAAAAACGGAGGACAGAACGTGGAGTCTAACATCAGCAAAATGGTGGAGCAACATTGTGTTCTGCGCAGAAATTTTATTTGAACGACATTCTTGTAGTTTCATTATTATTTCTATGTGTTCGCTAGGAGATGGTGAGCCTAAAAAATAAAATACGCGCACCTTATCCGAGTGTTACCACCTGACATCATGGAGCGAATGTTACCTAATCGGTGCGGTGCTCTTAATTTCCATAGCAGAAGGAATCGTAAGTGATGCGAAAAGCATATGAAAATATGTACAGGTAAGTTTAAGGAAGAGCGTGTATGTATGAAGATGTTCTCGTCATTTTGAAATTTATGGTTTTTGCTGCTTTTCTCATTGTGCTTTGTTTTTATTAAAGAGATAAAGGGAGCCGCTTAAGATTCGTTGCGCTCTTTTTGATGTTGCACTCTTTTAAAACATTGAGCGGCTAAACAACCAGCCTTCGATAGCTCAGTTGGTAGAGCGGTGGACTGTAGATTGTGAAACGAACTAATTAGTAGAAATCCATAGGTCGCTGGTTCAAATCCGGCTCGAAGGATTTACTTTTTATTTTGTTTACTGTTTATTGGGAGACGAATTTAAGTGGCCCAAATAAGACTGAGGGATAAAAACATTGATAATTTTTTTGTTTATTATTTTTTTTTTCTCTTTTGCAGGTTATACTCGTATAGTATTTTATCGAGATACTTGTATATGATGGCTACAAATGTACGATGTACAGCATCGCGTCAAAATTGTTGATTTTTTTTATTCAACTGGCAAGTCAATTTTTCAACTCAGCGAAACTATCGTCGTCATTTTAATGCACCTTTTGGAGGAAAGGGGATCAGTGTCAGAATCCCAGCGAATTACATCAGTGTCAAGTACACGCCTCCAGATGTACTGTTTAGTGCGATGTTATCGTTGATAATGTAAACGTCCATATTTTTTTGTAAATAGGGAGGGTCTACCAGAATCAGTAACAGGACTATGATAAAAAAAATTCGGTTCGCAAGTTGAGAATAATCCTAACACATGGTTCAAGCAAGATGGAGCCAAGTAAGTCAAAAGTTCCATAATTGATTTTTATAGTGACAAAATTTAGCTGCACAGTATAACTGTTTATATTTTTTTCTTTTTAAAAGCAATTAGGCAATTCACAAGATGTCCTTACTAAGTACAAAATCACTAATAGTTTACTTAGTACATGTTGTCATGATATAAATAATGATGATGTTATTCTAAGATACAAAAAACATCTATTTCAAATTTCCCAACGAAGAATATAAAAATAAAATAATAGAAACCAGATATTTCATCTGATATAGATTGCTACACAACAAAAACCGATAATCATAGAAAGATAATATGGTTTAGGAGTATTTTACTAGCATAGTCCATTTCATGGATAATGGAAAATGTGAATACAAATCTATACAGCCATATCCTAAGCAAAGTGCTGATGCCCTTTTCACAATGTATAATGCCCTTAAAATTAATATGTTAACAGGTTTTTAATATTTCATCAGTTTTTTTTCTGTATGGAAAAGTTCTAAAACCATTCCAGTTTGCAAAACTAATAAACCTCATAATGATCCACTTTCATACCGACCAATAAGTTTACTCTCATCACTAAGCAAAATTTTAGAGAGAGTAGTCTAGGAACGACTAATCGCATATATAGAAGCAAATAACATATTGCCCTATCAACAATTTGGGTTCAGAAGGGAGCACAATACTTGTCAACCTCTAGTGAAGATCAAAAAATTGGTTCACGACAATTTCAAAAAATCAATGTCAACTGGTATGGTCTTACCAGACATAAAGGCGGCTTTTGACAGTGTATGGCACAACGGGTTGGTTTTCAAATTAAAGAAGTTCGGATTCCCTTTAGAAATCATAAAAACCATTCAGAGTTTTCTACACGAGAGGACATTCAGTGTATATCTGGGAAATACAAATTCCAGACAAATGAGCATTCCAAGCGGCTGTCCACAAGGATCTTGCCTATCACCAATCCTTTACAATATTTTCACTGCTGACATTCCGGTGCTTAACAATTGTGTAACGTCGATATTCGCTGATGATACTTCGATAATAAGTTCAGATCTATATGCTGGAAATATTATAAGCAATCTTCAAGTATCACTGTCGAAATTGCATGCTTATTTCTGCAAATGGAATATACTGGTTAACCCTCAAAAGACGAAGGCTATATATTTTACTAGAAAACGGAAGTCCTGTTACCTGCCTCAATCGCCCTTATGTTTCACCAACCACAACGTAGACTGGAAAACAAATGTGAAATATCTAGGCGTTATTCTGGATAAGAAACTAAATTTTGGCGATCATGTTTCGTATATTGTTAATAAAGTAAATATAACCACTAAAATAATGTATCCATTAATCAACAGAAGATCCACTATGAACAAGGAAAATAAGAAATTGGTATTAAAAGCAACATTTTTGCCTTTAATTTTTTATTGTGCACCGCTATGGATGTCTTCGGCTTACTGCCATATCTACAAATTACAAGTTTCACAGAATAAACTTCTAAAAATGATATTCAACCTTCCGCGACATTACTCTACTCAAAGACTGCACGCTCTATCTGGATTCCAGCTCGTTAAAGAAAAATTACAAAAATGGCGATACAATTCGATCGAAGATGTATATCTTCGCGTTATGCTCACATCAATGAATTGATTTCATCTTAACTTTACTTAAGTAAATGCATTTTCTCTAGTCAATTATTTAGTTTTAAAAAAGGTTTTGCTTGTATTTTTTCCTTTCCATTTAAAACATAATGTAAATTCATAACTTATAATGTTAAAAATCCTCAAAAATTATCACTAAGTAGAAAAGGAAAAATTTTCCTAAACTCTTTATACATTGTAATCAAATCTATACAGCGAAATGACATACATACAAATAAATGAAATAAAATATTTCATTTTTATTTATATTTTTTTTATTTTATACTGAATTTTTGTAGTAGTTTATGATGTTCTATTTAACATTTTGATGAATATTGTAATTTAGCTTTAATAGGCCCCAATAGGCGTCGAATTACATGTCAATAAAGAAATGAAATAAAAACTCACTTCGGGTCTTGTAAAAAAATTGGTTTCAGGATAACAACACGAAGGTAATACCAAGCCTGCAAATATTCTGATCTAAATCCTACAGAATATTTTAAGAAAATTTCGATTTGAACGCTTACAAAAAAATTTTAAATTCTTAATGAAATTTGCGGAGAAACTAGAATTCTGTGCACTTAAACGGTATTGGCAGCAACGTACCTCATATGTCTCATTTAATAGCCCTATTTTAAAGGCCAAAGCTTAAGTTTAATAAAAAAAAATCACATTGAAAACTATTTTTTAGGCCGGGTACAACGACGCACGCGTAGTTTTTGGTATGCTTTGCAGTGCACGTGGTGATGTGTCAGAAGAAGTTTGCGATTCATTGCTTAAATAAAAAATATTCTAAGAAAAACATTTATACTCGTAATGCCGATGAAGTAACACTTTTCTTTTATTTAATACCAGTATTAAGTTTAAAGGAGAAAATATTTCATTGTTAAGTTATATTAAGATCAGCTAACTGTCATGATAGCAGTCAACATGACGTAATAATCAAAGAATAAACTTCTCGTTTTCGTTGTCTTTCGTAGCAAAAAAGAAATTGCATTTCAGTCAAATGGTCATGACATTGGAACGGTAGAGCTATCTTTTAAGATAAAAAGAAACAAAAAAAATCCGACCAACTGGTTCAGAACTTAGCAATTTTATCCTAGTAACCTCCGACCACCAATCCGAAAATTTCCCAACCGCTGCCATTTCGCTCTCTTGCATTTTCGGCCATGGTCGTAGATGGTCCTATTTTCATGAAATGAGCAAAGGAATACGCTAATGAAATTTGTCCAGTCGTGAGTGAATGTTATTATCTTAACACACTTATTAGTTTCAACAAGACATGTCAGACAGCCAACGCAACCATTAATATTTTACCCTCTTTTTTTGAAAATCGAACAATCAGCCGAAATTGTGATGTCAATTGGCCGTCTCGGAACCCTTTGGATTACTTGTGGGAATCCAGTCAGGAAAAAAGTTTTGCAAAACATCCAAAGACAATTGAAGCGTTGAAACATGAAATCGAAGTTGCCATTGGGTTAAGCGGATGAGGTACTGTCGAAGTTATATAAATAATATTGTGTTCTATTATTAAATGACAAAGTTCAACCTTTCCAATAATACTAGAAAATTATCAGTACTATTTTTACAGCCGATTCAAATTTAAAATATTAAATCGCACACCCTGTTTTTCGCGGGTAAAAGATAGTCCGATATGATCTAATTTCACAAAATATAAGTTAAATTTGGCTCGATAGGACCTCAAATGAAAATGGCCTTTGTACCGCGGCAATATTTGAAATGTATGGATGGATTGGTTATTAGTCGCTTATAGCGCAGTATGCGAAATTTAAGGAAGATCAGATGTAATACGAGGGCGACCGCAAAACTAACTGGCCTGGCACATTTTCTGTTTTACTAGCAATTTTTTTTTGTTTTTTAAAAGCAATCTTTTATAAGCCATTTTTCAAAATTTCCGAAATATTAAATGTTACAGGTGATTAAAGTAAACAAGTGTTATAATTTTTGAAAAATGGAAAATAAAGAGTTTTTTGCGGTAATAAAACACTTATATGAAAGGTTATACGCCACAATTAATCAAAGATGAATTGGATTCTGTTCATGGTGATAATGCACCATCATACTCCACCGTGAAATCCTGGGTTCAACAATTTAAAATGGGTCCTTCAAGTACGGAAGATGAACAACGCTCTGGAAGACCAAAAACTGCCACTACTATTGAAAACATTAGAAAAATATTTAATGAAGTGACTAAAGATAGACGAATAAAGCTCAGAGAACTTGCTGATATTGTTAAAATACACGAAAAACAAGTTTGGAGTATTTTACATGATGAACTCCACATGAAAAAGCTTTCCGCAAGATATGTGCCGCGTTTGTTGACTATGCCCCAAAAAATCGTCCGTTGGACCAATTCCGAGGAGTTTTTTTTAGCGATTTATCAGCGTAATCCAATAGAGTTTTTGCGCCGATTCATAACTGTTGATGAAACATGGATACATCACTACATCCCAGAATGCAAAGAACAGTCAAAGCAATGGATAGGAGCTGGTAAAAGTGGTTCCAAGTAGGCGAAAACTGTTAAGTCAGCAGGAAAAGTAATGGCCACAGTATTTTGGGATGCAAGAAGTATAATATTTACTGATTATTTTGAGAAAGGAAAAACTAAAAATAGTGAATATTATTGTGCATTATTGGATCGGTTGAGTGAAGAAATCAAGATAAAACGACCGCAGTTAGAAAAAAAAAGTTCTTTTTCATCAAGATAATGCTCCTTCACACACTGCATTTTTAACTTAACAAAAACTGGCCGAATTACGATTTGAAATTGCTCCGCATCCACCATATAGTTCAGATTTAGCTCCTTCTGATTATTTCTTGTTTCCAAATTTAAAAAAAAATTCTCGGTGGAAAAAAATTTTCGTCCAACAGCGAAACTGAGGAATATCTTGAAGGTCTTGAAAAATCTTATTGTTCGGATGGAATTAAAAAACTTGAAAAACGTTTGATGAAGAGTATTGAGTTGGAAGGAGATTATGTTGAAAAATAAATAATAATAATTCCAAAAAAACGGTTCTTTTTATGTTAGGCCAGTTACTTTTGCGGACGCCCTCGTATATTTATTTTTTTAAAAGATTTTGGTTCTAAAATCAAGATACCTTTGAATTATATAAAACATGGACCAACTTCTATAGGGCTTGTCTTTGACCGAAACCTAAACAATGTACCCAGTTTCGTCAAAATCAGTTTAAATTTACGAGCTGTACTTTCTCGATGTACTTTCAATGAAATCGGATAGTGATTATAAATTGATCATGAACAAACATTGTGTCTATCTCCTGTGCTTTTAGGAGTTGCAAAAATCAGAACTTAGTCTTAAATAACACCATGCACCAAAGAGTGGTGTAGGAACAAGCTAGTGCTTATTTGAAGTAGTTATGAAATCTCAGAGATATTTCATGTTACATATATGTATATAACCGAATTTTCCTTACTTGGGGGCTAAACCCGAGCATCGAGTTCTGCCAAAAGTAAAGCGAAATAACATTGGATTGCAGAATAATTTTCTTTGTTTTTTGTTTGTTAACCAGATGTCGTCCAGCCCCCAAAATAAGCTAGTTCCTAAAACGAATTTCATGTTTGACTTCGTGAGCAAATTTAATTGTTATATAATACCCACATTTCCATGTGTATAGGAAATGTGTTTGGGGACTATATCAATAAATGGTTTAAAATTATTAATGGTTCATCGTCTATACTATACAAACATTGATGGGAGTCGGAAATAATATGGGTGTGGGTCTGATATGGCCCGATTTCATCTGAGCTAAGTACTGTTCAATCGTGCCTTACTAAAATGTATACAATTTCATCAAGATATGATGCAATATATGCGTGAAGATCTAAAACTGGGTATACATATTAATCTGAACCAGTTTTCTTCGATTTGTCCTTTTCCAAAACCTGTAGTTTAATTACAAGCTTATGATGAACACCAGACGTTATAGTTACGCTATCTGGATGAAAATATCTATTTAGCTCCTTACTAGTAATCATGTTTCATGTCACTACCTAGCCAAGTTCAACAGTGTACCTTTCTTTCCTTTGAAAATGTTGTATAAGAGCATTTTTATAGTGGCGGATGAGTTGAATTCAAGTAGTTTGAAAGACTATAAAAGGTATTTCATATCTAAAACAAATACCTTTTTATCAAAATCTTGTATCATTAGTTGTGATTGTGATGGTTGAAAAAGCTTAAGACAGTAATATTTAAGAGCCCATTTTAGACACTATAAAAACCCGTTTCCAATTATTTAATTTTAACCAAAGATAAGAGTTTTATAAAAAAAAAGAATACACATTTTAAATCTGACATTACAAGACTTTCGGGAGAGAGCATTTCCACTAATTCAAAATAAAGTTTTTCGACACTTTCACTGAAAATGCTCAACCGATCGCTTCACTGATCAAAATGTAACTAACCAGAGATTTATTTGTTTTTCTCCATAATTCAAGTAACTGTTAAATGTGCATAAGTAAACAATCGTCAAAACACATTTGTAAGATGTGACATAAGGAATTGGCCAACTATCTTAAAATGGACATGGCGAAGTGACTATATGAATACCTTTTTATGTTTATGTAGCTGTCAATACCCTGCAAGCAATTCGGTAGTCGACTACGAAAATAACGCTCTTCTAGTTAACTTTAATGACCTAACTATAAGCTAACTACAATTTGGTATATTTTGTTTTTTTTTTCTGGTTAAAGGGAATTTAACTGTTAATTGTTTGTTTATTTTGTTATGCTATTTGCAATTTTGTTTTACATATTTGTCATTTTTGTGCGGATTGTATAGTGCAAAGTTGTGCTCAGTCTCGTGCGTGCAGTTAAATGTGTTTAAAGTGTGCAATTTAATTAAAATAATTAAAATAAAAACTTAGATATTAAAAAAACTGCCCTTAAATGTTGTGACTGCATTTAAGTTTAAATTATTTCATCCAAATACATCACAATGAAAAGTGTAAGGCATTTAAGAAGGCTTTTTAAAAAGGAAAAAGTAGTATATTCAAATAGACGTGCATAGATGTGCACTTACATAATTTAGTTGAATCAAAAGCCAACTGCTCTTCTGCTGATGTGCTGTGTTCAAATGAAAGTATTGAAAATATTAATATTAGCAAAACTTTCGAAGAACAATATTCAACAAAAAAACACTAAAAGCAAAAATCGGTGATTGGCATTTTAAAAATTGTATATTTTAGTAGAGTAAAATTTAGATGTATCTTTAAGTGCAAATTCTTTTGTTGGAAACCACAACTTATTGAGAAATAGTCAGATTTAAGTGCGTTAAATGTTAGTTATGTTGCCGGCAGGGTAAGAACAAGAGGACAAATTAAGTTCGACAATGCCTAGGGCTGATGGCAGTATGCGCGCTCAAAGCGGAGCGGAGCCGAACTTATTTCATGCTTATATGAAATTTGGGGATGGCAGAGTGAACGCTGAATCTGCACTGTTTTTGCTGTGCGTTTTGTGTTTTTTTTATATTTTTATTTTTGAATGTTATTTTGTAGTTGATATTTGTTAGTCAAAATTTTGGTTAATCAATAATGTCATTAATTAATTAATCTATAATGGAAATTTCTGATTAATTTGAACTATGAATAATCAGTTAATTATAAATATGATTGATCAAATTTAAATAATTTTGTTCAATATTCGAAAAAAATTTCAAACAGAGAGAATTATTTCAACAGTATCAAAACGTCAAGAACCGTTGACATACAATCAAATATCAGCACCAATCAGCACGAAAAAATGCTTCAAAATAGTTTTGTTACATTCAATCAGCTTTCAGCTCGGCTCGGCGCGCACTCTGCCATCCCGACGCCGATTTGTACTAATTTTTATGGGCACAGTTTTTAGAATTTCAATCAGCTTTCAGCTCCGCTTTGAGCGCGCACTCTGCAATCACCCTAAGCTTATATATCCTCCATTATGAATTACAATCTTGGTCAAATATGACAATTTTGTCAGGAAGTCGTGGCACCGGCCTTTTTCCGCCAGGGTGTTTTCTTGTCTTGCCTAGCTGTAATAGGCCAACCTGTAGTTTGCTTGAAGAAGATGTTTGAGATGAAGATATTCTACACCATTTTAAACTTCAAGACAATGGAGATATCCGGCGCCAATAAATAACTAATATTTTAGCATTTTATTGTCTAATGCAAATATTAGCAAAAATACAGTTTCCGGAAAAATAATAAATAAGGCGCTTTGGTTCAGGGACCCTCGGGGCCTTGAAAATTATGTTCTTAATTAAAACGCTTAATCTAGGGACTGGGACTTTAAAGCCTTCCGCTATTGACCACTGTCACCGAAATTAAGGTAAAAAAAGCAAAATACTTGTCATACTTGGTCTTAAATTTAAGCTTAAATGCATAGCTTAAACACTACAATACAAACGATTTATAGTATAGTCCATTTGTCTATACTATCAGCTATTTACCCAAAAATATTGAGAATCCAATCTACGAGTATAAAAATATTTTTAGAGCACATAATTTAAAATATGAAAAAAATTGGAGGTGACCTGTATTCGACGAGTTACAGGATCCCAGATTTTGGGTAAACAAATGTATCTCGCACTGGGCGTATTTTACATTTTCTAAGTCGGAGTTTTTGGGGAAAATGTGTCAAACTCAAAACATCTCCGATTTGGAGGTAAGTATTTTGTTATTAAGAAATGAAGCCAGTACTTGAAGCTTTATTTAAGACCAAATTTGACGTTACAACCCATTAAACATCGGACTTATTTGACCCAAAAGGTACATCATTCGACATACCTTTGATTTTGTATCTAATAGGAAAACTTAGATGACGTTAGAAAAGTTAGTGAATTCCTTCTAAATCGGGTATAAAAATAGTCTATATATTAACCCATTGCGAGTCGGTGCCGTTTTGCGTTTTTGATTCGAGTTTTAGTGAAAAAATGGGTCATAAAAAACAAAATGTTGCTTTACATATTAAATTGTAGCTAATAATGGACCAACGATAATGAACAGTGTTTATTGTGAGTCACGCCTTAACGTCAACCATGGAAAGGCATACAATTGAGCATCGCGTAAATATTATTGACGCCTTTTACAATGATTAAAATTAAAATGTAGGATATGTTCGTTCTGCGGATAACAGTGATGTCGTTCGTGATAGTGTATTGGAAGAGCCGTGATCGCTATCGCAAGATGATAACAGACTTCTTGTAGCCAGAAATTGAGGATATGGAACTGGACGATATGTGGTTCCAACAGGATGGTGCCACTTCCCACACAGCCAGCGAAACAATGGCACCTTTGGGCGAGAATTTCAATGGCCATGTTATCTCACGTCGTGGCAATGTTAACTGGCCGCCACGATCATGGGGTTTGCCACCGTTGGACTTCTTTCTTTGGGTATATTTACAAGAAAAAGTGTACGTCAATAATTCAAGTGCTAAAGAATGAGATAGTTCGGCACATTAACGACATTGAACCTCCATTATGTCTCAGAGTCATTGAAAATATGGACTATTGGATAGATGTACGCCACCGAAGAAGTGACGAACATTTGGCCGATTTTTGTCATAAATCCTTCTATCATAAAAAATATTAAGATAATTCTGTGAAAACTTTTTGTTTTATTTACATTTGCATCGTGCATTTTAAGTGGACCACCCTTTACTCCATGGACCATTTTTGCGCCCTTTTTTAAACCAATTTTGTCATTTTGAGAATTACAATGGCGCCGCAGGCAATGTATTATTTTTTGGGGGATAGCAATATAAATTAAAATAAATAAAATTACGGGTATTAATTAAAATTTTTATTTCGGTGAATACAATCGAGCCGCAGGCGGAACATTATTCTAAAAAAATGCGATATTTTTATATTGTTTTACTTTTTGGAGATTTAATGTGAATGGTTGCAAAGCAACAGCGACGTAGGCACAAAAAAAAATTTGCCCGACAAGCGATTGTATTCCCCGAAATAAAAATTTTATTAAACACTCGAACCTTTTTTTAAATTTGTTTATATCATCAGTTGACTCTTTTTAAAGAAAAGGGGGTGGGGGCATTTTCTATCTTTAAATAATTTTTGAGCTTTCTTATGACAACCATATTTTCCAATTAATACAACTACTATATTATTTATTTATTGTAAAGCATTAAGGCCTGAACTCGAAAAAATGGGTCGTAATTGGTTCCGATTGCAAAGTTTTATCAATGGCAGAATTTTGTAGTCGATGCAAAGGTTTTACTGAAACTAGATTTTAACCGGAGGTCGAAATGCAGTTGAGCCTTGATTTTCGACCAATATTGCTCGGAAGAGTGCAATCCATCATAACACTTAACTACCACATTTCCATTTCTTTGTGCCTGCAGACACAGTCATGACTAGACTCCCAATCTCAAAAGAGGACAATAAATACAAATGCCGGTGAATTTTAAAAACAACTCTGCACTCTTTGCCGTGGGAAGTTTTTGTCGTTGTTGCAAGAAATGCACTTTAGACGTCAAACAATATATGCGGAAGAAAGAGACAACTACTTTCTTGCAGTTCGATACTTTTTGTATTAGACATATAATTGCATTTCAATTTTCCATAAACTAAAGCCTGGATATTTATGAATTTTTCCGTGTCTCAACTGTCTCAGCAAAAAATGTACGAATTTATTTATTTGGTTTAGTGGGGTATTCCTCCATTAAAAATGTTTTTACAGTCTCACCATCGCTGTTGTTGTTACATGTTTGTAAATCATGCTCG
Source organism: Hydrotaea diabolus (assembly GCA_963513945.1). Lineage (NCBI taxonomy): Eukaryota > Metazoa > Arthropoda > Insecta > Diptera > Muscidae > Hydrotaea > Hydrotaea diabolus. The sequence continues at coordinate 12,929,519 of OY740716.1, read as the reverse complement.
ATTTTGGTTTGTTTTGTTGTTGCCATTCTCATTTACACAAGACACTTCTCACTAACACACACAAACACCAAACACTGTGTGCTTTACCGCACTTTAAGTAAAGTAAACTAAAGAAGCAGAAGGAGAAAAACGAGGGTTCAATGAGATTATAGAATTATAAAATACTTTTTTTCTTCAACCGCAGTTTGGATTTAACTAAATTCTAATTTTATTTGAGCATGATGTACTTATTTTGGATTTATTTCGTCAAATATTCCGAAGCACATAACCATAACACACCTTTTTTAATGCTTACACACTGGATGCTAATTAGAATTATTTCTTACAAGAAATTTACACAAGTTTTGTTTTGCTGGTCTCTCATTTCAAAGAACTGCTGATTTGCCTTTAGTTTCGCCCGTACATTTTTGTAAACATTTGTATTTTTTGGATTTGATTTTAAAATACACTCACGAAAACATCAAGTCTATTGAAAACGGAATAATCTGCGGCTCAAATATAATTTTTTGCACGCAATTCAATTCTTAATTTTTTCTTTTTACAAGAGACTTCTCGGCAAATACAATCAGTTTCAGCACGTTTTACAACAACTCTGTGTATGATTTTGTGGTAAAGCGTTTTAGCATACCTGTCTTAATAACTTCATCATTCAGTGCTGCCAGAACAGACGATTTCACGGCAGTTGACGTTTTTATGCCGAAGTAAAAAAAACTTTAAGGCCCGATCACACTGTAGCTTAAAATAAAAACGATTCTGGTTGTTTTTCTCACATAGGCATACACTGACTCAAAGTCTCCGTACAGGTACTTAATTTTTGATAAATTTGATATATTTACTTAAATATTAAAGATAGATGAAAAACAAATAATTACAATTAAATCATCTATAGATGTCTAATACTGTTTTTAACACCAAAAAGTCTTCGTAACGGACCTTATAGCTTTAATTTAGATTTCTATTGGTAATAAAAGTAGGTGTATGTGTTTTCTTAAAAAGAACAATTAATAAAAGTTAAAATAATTAAAATAAGCAAATTTCAATCGACACTAAAAAAATTTTAATTAACCTAAATAAAGATGGAAAACCCTTGTCTGAAATATCCAAAATCGTTAAAAGACCTCGCCAGGTAGAAACAATTGCAAATAAGTCAAGATCATTCCAGCCAAGGAAGATTGACAATCGTTTGGAAAAGAGAATTGCCGAAGTGTAAATGCAAATCCTAAACTTGTACGTGTGTAATTGCTGGCAATCTTTAATCTACTGATGGAATAACTGTCGACCCACAAACCGTCAGAAATTGCCTTAAACAAAATGGATGCAATGGTCAAGTGAGCCGCAAGAAGCCATATGTTTGAAAAGCTAATATTCAAAAGAGGGTGGAGTACGCTTTCAAGCACTTTGATAAGGATTTTTCTTTTTGGGATCAAGTAATTTTTAGCGATGAAAGTCAATTTGATATATTTGGATCAGATGGACGCAGAATGGTATGGTGAAAGCCGAATACTGAAATGGATCCGAAGAATTTGACCCCAACCGTAAAACATGGAAATGTGATGGTTTGGGGTTGTAGGGCCCATCAGGGGTGGGTGAAAATATATGGTCAAAATGTTATATTTAAACATATTAATGGAAAATTTAAAAGAAAAAAAAAATGCTCAGAATTTTAGTTTATATGGAGTTTGAAACATTTTAAGCCAATTTCAGTGTCATTTTTTTAACTGGCCCGATTTCCATAAAATAATCATTGATGAAGAAAATTAAAAATATATACGAAGGATTATGCATTTTTGAGTGTTACAATGAACTAGTGGTACATATTATTTATTTTGTTTTATTATGATTACAGATTTCACGGAACACAAATTGCAGTGGGGCTAACTTTAATCCCATTTTGGATTTTTTTTTTTTGGAAAAAAATGTCAAATAACAAGTTGCAAAATATCGTCTATGTGTGACATTACTACCTTGATGGTTTATTTTTCTAATATATTTCACACGCAAAAAACGTGAATGTATTATTTAGGTTCATAAGAGCTTAAGTAAAAGAGTTAGTTTGCAATGTAGCACATGAACCCGATACGAATTTGGCGATAAGACCTTTTATCGGCAAACAGGAAGAGGTGTCTCCCACGACAGTCGGTTCTATAGACCGGATTAACTAGAAGCAGCATTTCTTTGGCAGAAGGGTTGTTGACCTGCCACACAGTTGCCTCTACCACAACAACAAGGTCTAATCGGCGAATTCGTATTGGGTTTACCGACACGAGATGAGATAATAACTATAAATCAACTCAAACTGATAGTTTTATAAAAAAAAACTCGTACAGTTAATTTATTTGCAACATTTCCTTTGTTGTTCTTTTAACAATAGTTCTTAAATTCGGCCAACCTAACCAAAATGCCCGGCAAGTATATAAAATTTTAACGAAAATGTTTTGTTTCTTTATTTACTTTATTTAATCGATGTATGTAATATGAAGCCACCAAGGCAAATAAAATATGTTACAATGTATAATATCCTGAGTTATCAATTCAGTACAGTTTACAAAAAAAATGCTTAAAATTAGAACAAATCCATAAAACCCCAAACGTAAATCTACAATGGCATACCCATAAAAAACCTCAGCTTAACATGAAAGGGAAGAAAATGTTTTGTTTCTTTATTTACTTTATTTAATCGATGTATGTAATATGAAGCCACCAAGGCAAATAAAATATGTTACAATGTATAATATCCTGAGTTATCAATTCAGTACAGTTTACAAAAAAAATGCTTAAAATTAGAACAAATCCATAAAACCCCAAACGTAAATCTACAATGGCATACCCATAAAAAACCTCAGCTTAACATGAAAGGGAAGAAACAATTCGGATGCATAGATCGTACGCAGAGAAGACCAAATTTTACGAAACGAAGCATCAAAATGATATACTTATATAAATGAAAGCACAGCATCAAGTACCACCCCTAAACACTTGTGTGATCAATGAATTTAATCACATTACTTCCGTTGTTGCTGTTGAATTTGTTTATATTTTCTTTGTAGCAAACTTATATCTTTGATTGAAATAATTGTATTATTAAAAGTACGTTATGTCAGAGTTGAATTGATTCATCTTGTGATTCAGGTACGTTGAACATAAATACAACCAAAGACGATTTATTGTACATGATGGACGATTTAAGCTTTTCGAAAAATCGAAAAAACAGTGCGAGTAAAAACATTTTGGAAACACTGTTTTTTGAGTTTATAGTGTTTGCGAATTTAGTGTTTTTTGTGCTTCAATGTTGACTTCCTGGCTATCTAGTGATTGTGTACAAACAAATGTGGAAAAATAAACCCCGAGAAACTTTGCGTTACTGAGTGCTGTTTTTCTACCATCTTTTACAATTTATCGTTTTTGAGTACAACCAGCGTTGCCGTGGTGCGACTAAAGTGGCAATTTGACCCTTTTTGGAAGCCATGCGACTTTTACTGCCCCTTTTTCATAAATCCCCTTTTTTGCTACTTTCCACAACTCGAAACGTGTGTATTGCTTTGAAAGATACGCGTATTTTTATTTCTGAGGTAAAGGGTTTCTCCAGGGAAAAAAGTTCTATAATTTATTTGATTATAACCTGGCGCTAACGCTAGGCATTATGGTTACTCGTAGTAGTGTGTCAGAGCAGCTATATGTGTATTGCACACAGCGTGCGAAGACAACCTCCAAACAGTCCCGCCGCTCAGCTCTGAATGCACTACTTACATCCAATCCTTAGTGTGCTTTAGGGTAAAAATGCCAACAAATCAGAACATTTGTAAAATGTATCAAGTAAGCAACCTTGATACATTTTACAAATGTTAAATTTAAATTTTACCACAAACCAAACGAATCCATACGCAATAATTTTGTTATTTTAGGAACCCGGCTCATAACTTTAAGGAGCTCAAAAGCCTAGTTTCAGGTCGCTCATCTGCACATCCAGTAGAGCAGGGTATTATATAGTTTGCCATGCCCGACTTTTGATGTTTGGATTTTTAATATCCTTCATGAAAGAGAATATTAAATTTGTCATTCCGTTTGCAACCCACGAAATATTGATTGGAGACCCTATAAAGTATTAATAATCTTGATTGTCGTTAAATTCTAACACGATCTAGCCATGTCCGTCCGCGTGTCTGTTGAAGGCATTATATCGTTCGAACGTGTCAACCTAGTATTCAGAAATTTTGCATGATGTAGGCTTAAGGTCACTAGCTAGTTGGGATTGTAAATGGGCGAAATCGACCCAGGGAAAAAAGTTTTTACCTCGATAAAAAGTACTCGTTTTTGCTTAACAAATCAGAATTTTTTGTGAATAGACAATGGGAATTGTTAGTTCGGACGCATTGAATACTTCAAAAAAGAGTAAAGCTGCTGAAATGTTAGGCTCAGGTGGCCCAAAAAAACATTCCGAATGGTCAAAAATGGGCGTTTAATAGTCCATATGGGCATATGGGTACTACAATTAAAGCAAATTTTGCTACTTGTTTGCGCTTTATTTTCGTATAGTGGAGGATACATGAGGATCGGAAAATGAATTGTTTTTTAGTCTGAATGTATATTTTACCTCTGATTTCATGGAACTTAGTTTTTATTGTGATGTTTATTACTTTTGTTATTAATTTTAAGTGTATTGTTTTAATAAAATGAACTTACAAAATGTTTGCGACTTTTTTAAAAAAAAAACCTTTTTGTGTCACTTTTTTAAAAATAATCCCATTTTTATGCGACTTTTTGAAATTTCAACGGTAACCCTGAGTACAACCAACATTTTATTTGTTACACGGCAAACGTTACGCACTTTGATTAGGTAGAGCCGTTAAATAATCTATTGAATCGCAAATACGATAAAATCGAACAGTAAAATCGAAATCGATTAACCAATCACTAGTTTTTGTTGCCCCAAGTTTTACTTTCAGAAAATAAATATTAATTTCGTTAGCAAACATAAAATAACCAATATTCTAGTATGTTTATTGTGGCAGTAACCGGTGGAATAGCTTCTGGCAAAAGTACCGTTAGCAAAGTATTCGAGAGTAATGGAATTCCAGTTATTGATGCTGACAAAATAGCCAGACAGAGTATGTTTCAAGTTAATTAAAGTTAATCGCTTACTAATGACCTACTTTTAATAACCTAGTTGTCGAGCCTGGCACACCTTGTTGGAAAAAGATTAAGGAAACATTTGGAGATGCGGTGCTTCTTCCATCGAGAGAAATTAATAGAGAGGCGCTGGGCAAGGCCATATTTAATGATAAGGAATTGCGAGGAAAGCTTAACAAAATTACGCATCCTGTGATACATCGGACTATCTTCAAAGAAGTATTTAAACATTTCATGAGTGGGAGGGCTTGGATCGTCCTTGATTTGCCTCTACTCTTTGAAACTGGTATTTTGATGGATTTCATACATAAAATTGTTTGCGTTACCTGTGACCCCGACACACAATTGAAACGATTAATTGCAAGAAATGAATTGTCCGAAGAAGATGCTAAGAAACGCATAGAATCGCAGATGCCTTTGGATCAAAAGTGTGAAAAGTCACATTTTGTTATAGACAATAGTGGCAGCATAGATGACGCTGAGATGGCTGCACTGCGTATATGCAATATGATGAAGGAGAGCAATCAACATTGGCGGAACCGTCTGAGTCTACTCGGATGTATATGTGCTATCCTCTTTGCTTTGTACTATCTTAATAAGATTTTAAACATTTTTCCAAGTCTTAACAATGTAAAAAGCTAAATTGTAAAAAAAATGATTTATACCTCCTTGATTGCAATAGAAATAAACCAAAGATAATTCCATAGAATAGCGGAAACATTTGTAAAGCTTTTAGCAGTTAAGCAACTGTTCAATAGCTTACCTATTCCATGAAATAAATAGTAAACAAAATTTTCCATTGTTAATAAATTATATTTTCCACAATTACCACATACTTATTTTAGAAATAAGATCAATACTAAGGTCTTGTACTACTTGTCCTTTTCTGAAGGTAGTTCTTTATCCATTTCTTCCTTTTTCTTTTGCTGAATCTTCTCTTCGACAGCTTCTAGACGTTTATTCATTACGCCCAATGATTCCAAAAGGCCTTTTTGAATATCACCGTACCGTTTCATGGCTAGTATTAGACTTTCCTCTATTAACTCTGCTTGTTGAGCGAATTCCTTGTTATCATCACCGATTTGTTTCAGCTTATCCACACACTCACCGGGAATATTACGAAAGTATTCTGCTCCCAATGTTGGTTCTAGCTCTTTGATGCGATCCAGTTGTTGGAATTGTGTGTGCAGGTCATTCGCAACGGCATTAAGGTAGACTTCTTTAGCTCGTACTTGCTGATTTTCTTCAAGGAAATGTGGATCCAAATACGTTTCCAATTCCTCACTTCGATCAACAATCGTTTTGATTTGCTCGCGCCCAGAAACCGCCTCGTTTAATATGTTGTTGGCAGACACCAATGAATCGACAACATTATCGGTCACTTTAGATGAGTCACCCGCTTCGGGAACAGGACCCAATATGCGAGTTAGTGTGTCAATGCGTTTTTCCAATATATCCAGTGCTTCCATCTTGCAATGTGTAGTAGAAATATTTATATTTGTAAAAATTATGTGTGTAACGAAAATGATGTCAACAAAAAACTCCTCTACTCATGAAAAAAATACTTAATATATGGCATCCCAAATTTCGCAACTATGTTAAACAACACAGTTGTATCAGTTTGTTTGACATCGCTGTCAACCTGATTTTGAAGCTGGTTCGTCACATAACGCCGCCGATGAGTTATTACTAAACGTAGATGCCGCCGATTGTAGCGGGTGAAATTTATACGATAAACGGCAAGATTTTAGAGCATCATATATATATATATATATATATATATATATATATATATATATATATATATATATATATATATATATATATATATATATATATATATATATATATATATATATATATATATATATATATATATATATATATATATATATATACATGTACGTATTTCATTATTTTCGTAATTAGAGCATTTTGATCGTAACGGCAGTACTTGAGGCTTGCGCGTGCTTATATTAATTTTTGTCATTTCAGACTTGCGGACCCATTACTTCACTTTTAACAGTAATGTTGATATGCTCATGAAGAATCCATTTATTTCTACCATATACATATATGTACATATATTTTACAATTTATATTTATATATTTGTTTTTACAAACAAACATTTGTAATATTTAAAATTGACATTTACCAGTACTAATATTTTAAATATTATTACACCGATTGTCACTTCGTTCGCACGAAGCCCAATTCTGATGAAGACAAACACTTAACTATAATGGTTAGTTTTTTTCTTCAATATTTATATCTTAATACAATTTTTCTTTTCTCAATTTCAACTGTGTTTTCTTAGTAGCAATTTGTATTTTCTTAATTTCGTTTCTCAATTTCAGTTTGCGTTTCTTATTTCAATTTGTGTTTTCTTGCTCAAACGGGTTACATTTTGCAGTCTTGACCCTAATATTTCCCTTTGAACATTAGGCTTAATTTTTATCCCATTCGTCCATGAGTCCGACCCTAATATTAGCCAACATTGTTTAAATAAATCATATATCCATTTGAAGCAAAATTTGTTTTAATTTCAGTACGGATATCTTCATATTGACTTTATATCAGTACCCATACTGTGAGCCTGGTGCTTAAGGAAAACTTTTACAATTCCAAACAGTTTATTAACATAAGCCATCATTATGATATGGCATAGTTTCAGGATTTTAGGTTAATTCATTTGCTTGCTAAAGTGCTTTCAGCACACACGGACGGACATAGCAACAGTGTCTTAGAATTTCACAACGATCAGTAATGGTGTTTTTTTAGTTATGCATCTATTGACTTTTATAAGGCTGGATAAAAAAACCAGAAGTCCCACACCGAAAAATTCTCTAGTTAAGCAAAAAGCATGTATGGTAGCACGGCGGGAATCTTAAAGAAGAACTCTTAATATACTTTATAATCAATTATCATGAAGTATATGACATAACGCACAAGCTCCAAGTACCATGTACGTATATAAACTCCCGTTATTTTCGGCATTGGAGCATTTTTATTTCTGAGTTTTGTATTATACGCAACACAAAATTAAATCTTGAACTTGTACGAAATAAATAGTCCTCCATTCATTATTTTTTATTCGCGTGGCCTAATATTTAGCCTAGCAAACCAATCTAAAAGTATGCTGCTGAAGAAATCATCTTTGCCTTATACATTTTACAATTAAAATAACTAAACATAGTTATGCTTATTTTTAATAAAGCAATCAAAAACATTTTATTCAAATTTTATTTTGACTACCTCTGTATATCCTACAGCTTGGAAGACAGCACGAGTAGTACCAATACCGAAATCAACAAGTATTTCTGGCCCCGACGACTTAAGGCCCATATCGATTCTACCTGTTTTATCAAAAGTTTTTGAATATATTTTAAAGAACCAGATATTGCTCTGTTCTAGGGGTAAAATCTTTGATTCGCAGTATGCTTTTCGTGAAGGGCATAGCACTACATCCTTACTTTTGCACCTTACAGACACCATACGTAATAATTTGAATCACAATGAATTAAGTGTCTTAGTGTCTTTAGATTTGTCGAAAGCATTTAATTCAATTTGCCATGGAACTTTGATTGAAAAACTTCGAAATCATTTTAATTTTTCGAGCTCGGCTTGTAGACTTGTAATGACCTACCTAAGTCACAGATCTCAGTTTGTGGATATGGATGGTATTGAATCTAGTGTTCTTGCTCTGATGTCTGGTGTACCGCAAGGTTCGGTTTTAGGGCCTCTTCTATTTATAATGTATATAAACGACTTTTCTGCGTGTCTGGAGTCATACATGTGCAGCATATTTCTATATGCAGATGATGTTTTACTTCTATTCAGTGGTGGTCGGGATAGTTGTCATGCTTTAGAAGGAAAAATTAACTTCTGTCTAAATCAGACTTTACGATGGACTTCTCGTAATTCTTTGTTGATTAATCCCTTAAAAACGAAAGCAATTATGTTTAGTACTCTTGGTTTTGACATGGACATATTTGTGGGGCAAGTCAGAGTTGATTTTGTTGATCGTCATAAATGTTTAGGTCTTATAATTGATAGCAAACTTAATTTTGGACATCATATTGACTCTGTCCATTGTAGAATTTATGGTATTTTGCGCAGGTTGTATTCGACTAATATTTATTTGCCGCCATGGGTTAAATGTAGGCTTGCCCATGCACTTTTAATGCCACAAATTTTGTATGGACTAGAGGTAGTGTCGGGTACAGTCGAATATAATTTGCTTAAACTAAGGCGTATTATGAACACTGTTACTCGGTTTGTATATAATGTTCATAGGCGTGAACATGTATCTGCGTTTGTTAGAAGATTTTTAGGAGTGTCATTTACTGAATACGTTAATCATAGGATTTTATTTCAGTTCTATAAGGTTATTAAAAGTGGTGTGCCTGTTCCACTGTGCAGTTCGTTCTATTTTTCGCACTCTAGTAGGAATACTCAAATCGTTATACCTAGAATTTTTAATTCTATATTTGAAAAGTCTTTTGTTGTTCGGGTAGCCAGGTGCTGGAATCAATTGCCTATTGAACTGCGAGTTTTTTCTCACTCTAATAATGCATTTCGTCTTAAACTCTTTGATTACTTTATATCAGTTACGCCTTAATAATTATATTCATAATTTTATTTCCATGGATATAAAACATGTTTGCCAACAACTTGACTAAGGTTCGTTTGTACAAATCTGGACTATATTTCTATTTTTGTTGTTGTTCTACTTAATGTAAATATGGCTGGGGAGCCAATCGCGTTAAATTACAATTGTATTTAATTATACATTTTTATTATTAAAGTTTATTCTAGTTTTTAAGTTTTTCTATTTGGGAATGTTTTTCTAAGTAATACGGTTTTTTTGGCCCTGTGGGCTTTTGTATTACTATATGAATTAATAAAATAAAAAAAAAAATCTTTTATTTCATATTCATAAATATTTGTATTTTAAGTAAAAAAAGCTTCAAACAGTCTCACCATAAGTGCAATAATAATAACGAATATTAACAAAAGAGAACGCCCTTGCATAAAAGAACTCAAATCAAATATAAATTGTGAAAATGAATTTCGATTCATATTTTTCTTTTTTTTTTCTTTGAAAAGTGAATGCAAGGAAGTATCTTTGATGTGAATGTTCTAGAGGTAGTCGCATAGAGGCCACGATTGTAGCAGCAGTGGCGTTTATTCCTGTCGCGTCGGTCTAAACTCTCCTTAAAGTCGAAAGCCATATTCAAAATGTTTAATTTGATAGGAAGGAGACATTGTAGATGTCGCTTGCAACTAAAAAACTAGTTTGTGTTTCAAAGCGACTGTTGTTGAAGTGCAACCCTGCAATTTATAGGGTACTGAATACTTTACAACTCTAGTCGAAGTTCATTCGCAGTTTGTATGGCGGTGTCGGTGTCTCGCGATTTATTTGCACATTATTTTTCCGGTACGATAGATTAACAAAAATTATATTTATTCCAAATTCAGAAATATATTGCTGGGTATCTGTTATAGTTGTTTGGTTGTATTGAATAATTGTTTTGAAAATCGAAGATTCGTCCAACTAGCTGTGCTCGCTTGGTTGCGTCGCATCTGGGACTATTGTTTTGGCGGGACAGCTATTGTTGCTTTGCTTGTTGGCTGGCGGTGGTGTGTATTGTATTGTTTGTTGCGGACGACATTTTTCATTTTTGCTTGTACAAAGGAATTTCGTAATAAACAAAAGGTTGAAAATGGTAGATCGCAGTGATAATGGCAAGTATAAGATAAATTTGTATATTTTATTTGTCGATCTTATTAACGCGTGTATGTGTTTTTAATATTAGCTGAATCTTTCGATGATGCAGTTGAGGAGCGTGTAATCAATGAGGAATACAAAATCTGGAAGAAGAACACGCCTTTCCTGTATGATTTGGTTATGACTCACGCCCTGGAGTGGCCATCGCTGACTGCCCAATGGCTACCGGACGTTACCAAACAGGAGGGCAAGGATTATTCGGTGCATCGTTTAATTTTGGGCACTCATACTTCTGACGAACAAAACCATTTGTTAATAGCGAGTGTCCAACTGCCAAGCGAAGATGCCCAATTTGATGGTTCTCACTATGACAATGAAAAGGGAGAATTTGGCGGCTTTGGTTCTGTGTGTGGTAAAATTGAAATAGAAATTAAAATCAATCATGAAGGGGAAGTCAATAGGGCGCGTTATATGCCGCAGAATGCTTGTGTTATTGCGACCAAAACGCCCTCAAGTGATGTTTTAGTATTTGACTATACCAAGCATCCTAGTAAACCGGAACCATCAGGCGAATGTCAGCCCGATTTGCGATTGAGAGGCCATCAGAAAGAGGGCTATGGCTTGTCATGGAATCCGAACTTAAATGGCTACTTACTTTCTGCATCGGATGACCACACCATATGTTTGTGGGACATCAATGCTACACCCAAGGAACACCGTGTGATCGATGCTAAAAATATATTTACCGGTCATACAGCGGTTGTGGAAGATGTTGCTTGGCATCTGCTCCATGAATCACTGTTTGGTTCGGTAGCCGATGATCAAAAACTAATGATTTGGGATACTCGGAACAACAACACATCGAAACCTTCGCATACTGTGGATGCCCATACAGCGGAAGTTAATTGTCTTAGTTTCAATCCATACTCTGAATTCATATTGGCTACTGGGTCGGCTGATAAAACTGTGGCTTTGTGGGATTTACGTAATCTCAAGTTAAAACTACATTCCTTCGAATCGCATAAAGACGAAATCTTCCAAGTTCAATGGTCTCCCCATAATGAAACAATTTTAGCTTCATCGGGCACCGATCGACGGCTACACGTTTGGGACCTATCAAAAATTGGCGAAGAGCAAAGTGCTGAAGACGCCGAAGACGGTCCCCCAGAGTTGCTTTTTATTCATGGAGGCCATACCGCAAAGATATCGGACTTCTCGTGGAATCCCAATGAGCCCTGGATTATCTGCTCTGTTTCTGAAGATAATATAATGCAGGTCTGGCAGATGGCTGAGAATGTTTACAATGACGAAGAACCTGAAATACCGGCATCCGAATTGGAAGGTGGTGCTGTCTAAATATTAACTACAGCGCGGATGTAGCACAATTTTGAAAATTTACCTCATCCGTCGACAGCAGGGTAACAGTTAAATTAGGTTAGAAACTCCGTAACAGTGAGAGTATTTTTTTTCTATGGTAACCCAATCTATGCAGTAGCATTTTAAACGAAATAAATTATTTTCAACTTTCATGTTTTTTTGTAATAAAATGTTAGATTTTAAATTTCAGTAATCCAAAAATAGCTGAAGAAATATAAACAGGAATTTTTCTCAATACAAAAACACGTTTATTTATAGTAAAACGATTATGTCCACTATTTTTTGTCTAGTCCAAGTAGTATGAACATTTCTTGTTAAATGCTTCAATGGTTATATCCAAGGATCGGGCACTTTTTGAGCTTCTTTTACACTGTATTACACCCGTTACGATATCACCCTCTCTGACCGCTTTTGGCTCTTCCAAAAAAAATACGACTTGCTTCCAATGAGTGGGCTTATCAGTGGGCGATGTGCCGAACATAACTGGTTCCGGCATATCAAAATAGTTGTCAAAGTATCCAACAAACGAAGACAGGGAGCCATTTTTGCAACACTTTAGTTCAAAGTTATACTTAAAATTAGAATAATTTAAATCTACGGTCATTAAATTGAAATCAGCTATACAATTTGAATCAGTTAATATAAAATCAGCATCTACTACGTCTATCAGAGGTTCATGCATAACTTCTTTTCGCATTGTGGACATATCTAGACCATAGACGTTATTCCAAAATGTTACATGTTGATTGAAAAGTAAATCATTGCCATATCCCAATATACTCATTGTACAACGATTTGGCAGTAGTGTGCCGTTCTCTTTCAAGTGACGATCTCTGGCGTATATAACACTGTCCAACATGCCTTCGAAGAGAAGGAAATATCCCATCCATTCCGAAATGATTATATCAAATTTTTCGATCGGTAAATTCGTGTCCTCCAAGCGTCCCTTAACCAGAGTGACATTATCGATGTTATTTTTTCTGAAAAAAGATTAATTGAGAATATATCATCTGGTTTTAAAAAATTAAAAATAGTACAGGTGAAAAACAATCCAGACATAAGTTTCTTATTTGTACACCACTATTTTAGCCCTGATTACGGTTACAGTCGAAATACGATATTATATTTATAATTTCGTTGAAAAATCGACAAAAGATACACTAGTCTTATTTCGACAACCGTGGACAGGGTGAGTATTTCTTATTACTTAATTCGCCAGGCAAGTTTACCGATCATGGCCGAACAAAAAACACATTGTTGAGGTGACTGCCCCTGGCTGAAAAGTGTTTGTTTCGGGTCAATCCAGTACATAGAACCGGCAGTCGCGGGATTGGAGTATCCAGCTACCGTGTGAATGTATTGCTAGGGGAGCATCCCCCGGAGATTTTACCTGAGGATAAGATACTACCTCGGCAGACGCGCGTGGTTCTGGCGCAGCTGAGATCTGGTTGGTGCAGCCAGATGCTAACGTTCCGCACATCTGCCATGCCTGCCATCAGGGACCACATGATGTGCTGCAACTCTTAAATTATCCGGTCAAGCCCACTCAGCTGACCCCCAGGTCTCTGTGGACGCATCCAGTTCAAATGGATATCCTCCCCCATAGACGAACAAGACTAAAATAAATATATTGTTGGCTATTCCACGACAGTCGGTTTTATGTAGTGGATTGACCCAAAGTATCAATTCTTTGGTCAAGGGTGTAGTCCCGGCACAATGTATCGCGACCAAATGCAGAATTAATCTTCGAAACATATTAAACGTTTTTCCATTACAATGTCACATAAGGATTGTACATTTTAAAAGGTAAAACAAAAAACAAATATGTCAAGAAGTTTTGTGGTCGCAAAATAAACGCGTTACACTTAATTATCTTTTTTTAAAATTTTTAAAACAAACTCGTAAGCAATTTTCAGTGCAAAAAGTTCTGAGTCCAATTCCAAGTTCGGTACCTTACATAAAAAAAAAATATTCAAAAAGTTGTCTTAGATGATTGGAAACGCAGAATAGTTATTACATATGTTAGCATATGCAAATAAGACATAACATATTTAGAATCGCGCAAGTTTTAATTTTTTATCTAACTTACTTAACAATGTCCATAGCGTTGTAGATGATGTCGGAATTATCGATACCTATTACTTTTTCAGCTCCTGCCTGAGAGGCGAATATCGATAGAACAGAGGTGCCGCATCCAACATCAAGAACATACTTTCCTTTGACAAAATCTTTATTTTTTAATAAAGCATCGCGATAACTGGTTGTTCTTACTGTATCCTGTAATTGACAATGGGAAAAAATATTTTTGATTCACATCTTTAAAAATAAATAATTTCAGGAAACTGAAAATTACCGAGAGCATTTCGTGATGTATACCAAAATGGGCATAACTGTCAAAATAACTTTCATCAGCTTTAATGGAAACCGTGGATACGCAATTCTGCATAGGTTTGTCTTTCTTGTCATCATCCTTTGCTAGAAGACGTTTGAAGCCTTGTCGCATTGAAGACATATCTTTAGAGGCCTGCTCTAGTTGGGCTTGTTGTAGTTTAACTTGATCTTGTAACGTTTGCACTAACAGTTTCAAGTCCGACTCTTCAAAGGACGTAGAGTTGACTCTCTCGGCTTGTAGCAAATCGTCATAATCTGTAAACCAGAGTCAGACATAAGTCGGTTAATTCTTGAATAAATGTATGTGCACGTTTACTTACCATAGCTCAACCAAGGTTCGTAGGATTTGGCTTTTAAATATTTCTCGTCATTCCAAAATGGAGCGGTGGCGCCAATTAACTTGTCCGCTGTTACATTTTCAAGTCGTATGCAATTAATCAATTTTATAAAAGAATACTGGTCCATTTGAAAATTTGCCTTCATTAAGTTGAAGTTAACGTTGTGCGCCGTTTTGATGTGATCCAAAGACAATTCAATAGATGCCAAGACTTCAGTGCAAAACAGACAAGTTGTAGGCTCTCCTTCCTGACCCATTGATTCATCTTCAGAATCGTCATCTGTGTAGTCCGAGTCGTTTTGATTATCACCATCTGGTTCCAAGGCGGGAATGTCTAAAAGTAAGACGGTGAACATATTTATTAAATTAAGTAGTTCGAAGAAATACCTTCGTGTTCCATTTTTAAAAGCTATTTGTCTTTAAAACTCCCAATTCAATTTTGCACGTGCTGCCTACTGGCTGGTAAAATGACAACAAATATGTACAGTGTCTCAAAAAAGTTTGAGCCCATTCAACATTTGTGAGAATATGTGTATTAATTCGAACATTTTAGTGCAGTTTTTTTGGTTCAGTTTTTATCATTAATGTCTGCATCAAAAAATATTGTTTTAATTAATAAATCACAAACGATAAGAAAAATAAACCAAGAAACTTCATCAATACAGTTTCATGTGTTAGATAATCTAACGAATTTTCTGTGCCCTACTATAACGCCGCAGTTTGAAGACAGGGTTGATCAGGAATTCGAGATAAATTAAGAAAAATGGGAAATATAAACAGAAATAATCCTTTACGTGCAGCAAAAAATCGTACCTATCGCGAAATCGGCAGTATACGTAGATCAGGGGTCATATTCGAGTGTGCGAAATATTATAAATCGTTATGTGAATACTGGAAAACTAAAGCGTGATAGCAGGTCCTGGAAACAAAAATAGATACACCACGTCAAGAGCGGATTTTAGTGGCCGCAGTGTTTCTAAAACCCAGGATTTCGGCTGTAAAATTATGTCATGATAAGCAGCAACGATATTGTGAAAGCGTTAATCCCCACGGTTCGGAATACTTTGAATACGATATGATGTACATGAATAAGAAAAAATGGTTGGAGTTCGCCAGACTACAAATTATAATAAGCCGTAATCATTTTGGAGCAGTGTTATATTCAGTGATAAATCGAACTAAAATCTTTTGTTTACGGAAGTCGCTCAAAACATTGGCTAAAACCGAACAACGAGCTACCCGGATTTAACATAATTAAATAAGTTAATACGACGGCGGTAATGCCATTGTATGGGATTGTAAAGCGGCATCTGGAGTGATGCAAAAATAGACAATACCTGAATATTTTAAAAGAAAAATTGCCTCCAAGTGTTGAAACGTTGGGATTGCATCTGAAAACATTTATGTTTCAAAGAGATAACGACCTAAAACACTCATCCAGGAAGAGCTAACTTACCATTCCAACCAATTAAAAACACCTCCACAGTTGCGGATATGAACTCAAATGAACATATTTGGCACCTACGAAAGAGAAACTACGGAGTCACCTCATAACATCAAAGAACTCGCTTAACAAGGCCATACGCACGGAATGGTCAAATATAGCACCAGACGATACATCGAACTAGAGGCTGTTATTCAGTCCATCCAAATTTTAGGTGTTGATTTACATTTACAAGCTGGTTTTTTAAACTGCCTAAACTTTGTTTTAAAAGTAATGCATTTTTTAAATAATCCCATCGCTTTGCCTAAAACTTAAATGAAATTCAAATATCTTTTGTTAAAAATATGTAATAAATTGATCCTTAGTATAAATGATGGCTTTATTTTTAAGTAGAACAAAAGATATAAACAAATCAACATTGAAAATCTCGCGCTGCCAAAACTTTTTGGAGTCACTGTACGACTGTATGTTTACGAAATGCCTGTACAAAATTTCAATTTCTTATGGTATTACAAACATTTGCAACAAACAATTACCGAAAGATAAATATGCTTACGTTCTGTCGTCTTATATTTTATATTCCTTTAAATAATTGTGCATATTACTTAGTACACTTGAAATTAAAATACTGATTGTTGCTACTATTTAATGTCAGGCGAGAAAAAATAAGTAGTAAATATATATTTGTTTGTGTCGCCCTGTTTCGGGTTTCATCGCTCAGCTGTTTTTTGTTATTATGTCAAACTTGCATAACCTCATTCAGAAAAAGTGAAAAGTTGGAAAATGATTTCTGTAAGAAAAATTATATATTTTATCAACAAAAAGTCAATATTAATAAGATTAAAATCTTCTACAGATAGTGCGAAAGTTACTGGCTTCACGTACACCTGCAACAGGACTGCGCTGTATGGCGACAGACGTATCCACCATTCAGTCAAATGCAACAGAAGCACCATCAAGTTCGGTTTTATTGGAAGAAAAAGATAAACTTTTTAGCACATTGGAGATTGAACTTAGGGGTATTGACCCGGCAGTACTAAAAAGTTATTCATGGTTTGCATCTACCGCTGCGAAGCATTTGGGTATCGAGGCGGGAAGCTGGTAAGTGGAAATTTTGTGTTGGCAGTTTCCTTGTGTTTTATTTCCTTAGCCTGCTAGATTTATGAAGCTCAGAGGGTTATTATAAAAAATTACAAGTAAAATTGTTGTTAATTTTGAACAGGCCAAATCTTACCATAAAGGGATACTTTTCGATCTTTTCAAACTTTTCCAAAGCAGCTTATCGTCGCTCATATGCTGTTTTGTTCCAAACTTAAATTTTTCGACCTCTTTGTTCGGAATTGTGTGTAAAATGACTTTATGTCGGGAGACACCTTTATTAGGAGTTATATAAAAAAGACAAACATATGCGTGGGTTATAAATGGCCGGGACCTGAAATCGAAATTACCCTCGACGACGCTTAGGACGGCATGCTGTTTAAAGTGACCACAAATAATCATACAAGGTCCCGAATCAGAGCTCCATTATTTCTTTATTAATAGTATTACATTACAGCGACATCCCAATTAACGCCATTCTGGTAAAACGTTATGTTTACAAACTGTTTTTTTGAATTTAACTAACGCATACAAAAAGCAACATTTCATATTCGATCATGCTCAATTTTATTATAATGTCTTATATGTGGTGTATAATCGACAGTGGTAAAATTGTGATTTATCGTTTCATGTAGCCCCCATACGAACGTCTCTCCTTATGTGACGCCCCTCAAAAATGTAGCAGAGTGGACGACTTTTAACCCTACCAAAGCTTGGGCATATTTGTTCATCTGTTAAGATAGTATTATTTATTTCAATATTGACTGCTTTAACCGACAGTCGGTTATAACGACTGAATTTCGTTGGTCACTTGAATATCGCAAAATATGAGCTAGATCGGCTCGAACTATATCTTCTAGGGCTATTAAACCAAAAAATTGTTTGATAATAAACAATTTCAATAGGGTTCGTCTTTGGCCCATACCTACACAACTTGGAAAGTCTCGTCTAGATAAGTTCATTTTGCGATATGTACCTTTATTACAACGATTGATGGATAGATCGAATCAAATAGTGATTAAGTCGATCGGTTCAATAAGTATGGGGTCTATCTTCTTTTGTTTAAGGCGCTGTGACCAGCTCAAAGTATAAGTACAAGCTATAGTATCACTTCAACAGTGTCGTATCGGGTATAACAATCGAAATATCAAGAGAAGTGAATAATATATGGCCATGCTCTCTATTCTGTTAGTCACTGCAGAACGATGAGATTTTGAAATAATTTTTCATCGACTTAAGCAAAACCATGGCACAATAATAGAGGTAACGTCAACAATCATTTGATTTTATACTTTTTTATTGTGTTTAAAAGCCAAACTGTCAAACAAACTTGAAATGACATTTGCGATTAACATTTTTTTGAACATTTTAACCAGCAACATTGACATCTTCGTTGTTGATGTACTTGTTCTAGTTGATGCCACTACCTGTATTATTGTGCCATGATTAAACCCGACAACTTTTTAAACATATTGTAAAATGTGGGCACTTTTTTAAAATATGAAAATATAAATAAATTTTCTCTCAAGCAGTTGTAACTAAAAGGTTTGCAGAGCCCCTAAAGAATCAAACAACAAAAAATTATGATAGGCGAATTTACATTAGGTTCATTTGCACAAAATAGGGATATGTCAATATTTTAATCGAAAAGTTAGTTCATTAATATTTTACACAAAAAAAATATTTGATTTAATATTTTTCATTGATTATTTTATTACAATTCACAGCTTTTTGTTTGATTTTGACAACAAACCCCATCTAATGCACATTGGCTTGAATTTGGCACATGAACCGTATTCGATTTTTTTCGACAGAGCCCATGACGTGTTCAAATAATAAGTGGCAAGATTGAAAATGATCAAAGATCAGAACAATGTGGCATAAAAAGTAAGCAACATACATAGATAGTTTTTAGCGATAATTGTCAAATATGGGGAGCTGAAGCTCGAATGCTGTTCCGACCCCTCCCAAGTCGACTTGTTTTACTATGTGATATATTTCCAATGGCATCTTTATCCACAATGTGCAATGCGTCAGTACCAAAATAAAAGGTTGGGCGAAAATCCAGCTGTCGATTTTTACAAAATAAAACTATAACTCGAGAAGCGCTTTACCGATAAGCACCAAAATTGAACGTAGGTTACCTCTGTCTGTCGGAAGGATTCTCTAAAGCTTCGTTTCGATAGATTGCGCAGTATTCTAAATGTTTACGTTTAATTTATTTATGATGCCAATTGGATCAAATTGTCAAAATAATCTTCTTAATTATATCTATGTATGTAGATAATTTTGATAGATGGCACATCATTCTAGATGTATACATTTTTTATTTATGGTACCAATTGTATCAGATTGCCAAAATAAACTTCTTAAATGAGGCGTTTAAGTAAAAGTGGTCCAACCTTTTTTCAAGATAATTAATTTTAAAATTTCATGCCAAAATTTTTCCTTTTTGAAGTTTAATTTCCTGTTTGTTGTCCTGAGAGTTGGTCGAAGGAAAAAAGTTTTCAGTTTTCATTTCCACTGCAATAAATGCCTTTTTCTTCCGTGCCCCTTTAAAAGTCGATAGGCAGTCCTCAGGCGTAAACGTGATGGAGTGATTTTTTTTTGTTTTTCTCAATCATACCGAAATCTAAGTAGGTGTAACCAGAGACCTGGAACTTAGGATCGATATGATTCACAACAAAGTCAGAAGAACCTACAGTGTAACAACAAAAACTGTACATCTTGATATGACGATTTTTGCCACCGCACTGATCACTGTACATTAATAGTTTACTTGTTATGACTATGTTTTTAGTGTAGTGCATTAGGGAAGATGCGATTTTCTGTGAGCCTTTTGAAGCGATGTTTTCGTTCCATAGGTACATGAAGGCGTGGTCTGTCGTAAGGCTGTGGATGCCAAGACAAATAGTCCACAATTGCCGCTTGTAATAGCAGATTCCGGTTGTAAGTACTGTCGTGGAAATCGTTTTAATAAGGTCAAAATAAATCTTGGTTTTATCATTATCACTGTTTTAGCCCTTCTTCGCATCAAGTTTCATTCCATTTCTCGCAGCCACTGCTTTTCTGTGGTGCAAGTCTCTTTTGATATGAAAACAATAATGGTACAACCCACATAAAAATCAGTTGAGGCTTTTTAAATTTAGAATTTTGATTTTTTTATTAAGGCAAAGAAATATAATTTTTCACAAAAACGTCGTTAAATAGTGCTGGGAAAATTTTTTTTCAGAAAAATTGTCAAGAGGAGAATGTTCGGGAAATCGCAATTTTGTGGGTTGAACCACTTCTACTTTACGCGTCTCAAATAAATGCAGCGGGCTTAAAAAATTCTAACCAAAAAACTACAAATCCTAATATCCTTTTTTTGCGTTTTCTATATTCACGCCTAACTGGCTGAACCAGCATTTGGCAAAGAGATATAACAGAATGTAAGGAAGTGTATGCTCAACGATTATTTTGACAGTGGACGAGGAGGCGTGGCTATTGAGGGCTTTCGAGGTAGAGAAACTAAAATTGGTAATGATTTTATTGTTCTGATTAGTACTGATCGCGCAATAGATTAATATAAAATCATATAAAATCGCTTAGACGTTTCGGGTGTGCTAGACGACTGTTTGTCAACATAATCTCCTTTAAGCTTAATAACTTAGTTCGACCAATTGCATAGTTCTCCAATGTATCCCTTCCAAAAAATAGTATTTCTCATCGTTGGAGCTGAATCTCTTTTCACCTAGCCATTTCTTTAGGTTTGAAAATAGAAAAAAGTCATTGGGGGCTCAATCCGGAGAATATGTCGGATGAGGTATCAATTTGTAACCCAATCCATGCAATTTTGCCATTGAGTCTGAACACGTGTGCACCCGTGCATTATCTTGAGGAAATGGTAATTGCGTCATGCATCTTGCAGACAGCTTTTTGAAACCCAACTGATCCTGTAAAATCGATGCCATATGAAATGCGTATGGCACGAACTTTTACTCTTCGATCAGCCAACACTATTTTTGTTTTTATTGATCTGCCCTCGAATATGTGACATGCATCTGGTCTATTGTATCGTTTGTTTGTTGCTGTTGGAATCCAAAATAGCAAACGGCTTTTGCTACTCGGTTTGCATTTCCACACCGCAAGTATACCTATGTTGTTCTTCTTGGGAACATTTGAATTTAAACAAAGCACGTTATCGCCTTCGTTGAAGCTGAACAATGTGCTGATGACAGGACGCGAATGATTTTTTTAACTCCAGTGTCACAAATGTCTTCTTTAAGCGCACTGTTCTGATTAAAGTAAGCGCCATATCCAAAGTTGTGAAAAATTGGTCAGCATAAATTGTGCAGCCTGCATCCAAATATCTTTCCGCAAGTTTAAGTACAACATTCTGCCCTTGACCTCTCGCTGCTTGTCAGGCAATTTTCAAGAGTAAATGATTGCTTTGACAGGATAAAATGATTTCAAGTCGCACAACCACCATATATTTATACCATAATTGGGGTTGGATATACTCCCCATGGACCATCATGGATTAATGTCAGTTTGAGAATGAAAAATATATTCAGGGACCTTCTCACTTATTGGACGGCAAAAAACTATCTAATACATATAAAAGAACGGTGTCAGTTCATAATCTCTGCATTGAAATACTTTGTGTATTTTTTTTTTAAAAGACATAACTAAAAATAAAACGCGACTTGTTTTTTGTTCAAAATTCTATTAAAAATCACTTGGGGAACCTTATTATACCTAGTGAACAATGATGTGATTCTTTACTAACCGACCAGTACACAGTGGACGCCGGCTCCTACAAGATGTTTTCCATGTTAAATAGTGTCGGATGTCCTACCCGATTTTAAACTTTGACAGCTGTTTAAATTTCGGAAGCTCAGAGAGGGCCTTCGAATAAAAACATATTTTTAAGTATATGTATTTGCAAGTCATAATTTTTTGTGGACGAACAATGGATAAGATAGATGCTATTATTTGGACGCACCTCATAACTCAAAAGTGGGCATAGTTGCTAAGTCGGTTCACGTGATCCAAAAAATGACACGAATGATTAAAACGTCAATATAAAGCAAATTATGCTACAAATCCAAATACATATTTATTTTAAAGTTTTGGCTCATTAAGGGATCGATCTGAAGGACCGAAGCGGCCCAAAATAAAAGTCGCCCAAAACGGATCACTTATATTAACGGCGAAGGGTATATTAGGGTCGTTCTGGTCGAACTTAATGACTTTTTTACTTGTTTAATTATAATTTGATTTGAAAGATTTAGTTCTTTAATACTGAAACTATTTTAATTGACTTCCGTAATATAATGCAGGCCATGCAGGCCAAAAAACTATAAAATACTTAGTACATTACATATGGGTATTACCAGCAGAAGGTCCACTGAGACGAAAAAATCAAAAAAGCCAAAGTAAAAATCGGTTTCGATATTTAAAAAATAAAATACTGTTCAATAATAAAAGTCTTACTGCTTATTCTTGAAATAGTAATAAATAAGTAAATTGTGATGTTTTTTATTAACATTTATTTTTAATTATTTTTTTACATACAAAGAGCTTTACATTATATACCTCTAACAATATCAGATAACTACAAAATTTTTTAAATGTTTTTATAATGTGTAATAAAAAATAAAAACTTAAAACAATCTTGCTGAAATTTTTGTCCAGTTCGCGAAAGTAACAAGTGCCTTTTAAAAACGAACGATTCAGCATTCAAAAATTACATCAATTTTTTTGGCCCTGTCGCGATCTAATGTTTATCTTAAGTATTTTAAGAAAGTTGAAGTCAAATATAGTGCTACTGAAAATCAATTAATAAATAAGAGCTTAAAAAATTTTTATGTTTTCATACTTTTATGTTTAATTAAAAGAGCACGAGTGTCCCGTTCGTGATCCTGGATATACCCATATGTTGTACTAATTCCGAGTAATCGACTTAACCTAATTCATACATTTAACCTAATAATAACACAAACGAGGTGAGATCGTATATATTGACTTTTGAAACTAGTTTATTAGCTTCCCGGCCACACTATGATATAATGGCACGCTTGTAAAATCACAGTCAAATTTTATTCTTATCGAACTTAGCATATTAAGCCATTGTAGGGAAATTTACATATAAAATTCTGTCACTTTAAATTTAGTGCATATCTGTTAACGGTCCTCAAAAAAAGTTACTGTAAAATAACATTTTAATTGTTTTCCCTTTTAGTTGGTCTCCACGTAAAGCTCACAAGGAACGTATGACGTTATTGAAGTCTGTACATATTTACAAAAAACATCGTGTTCAGTATGAAATTCGTACCTACTTCCGGTATATGAACTTTCACAAATTGACTGGATCAACATTGGACACATTTTTGGAATATATAGAGCGAAACTTGCCAGAAGGTGTAGCATTAAATGCCACTAAAACCGAAATACAAGAATTGCCGGAGCACTTAAGAGAACCACCCAGTGAAAGATAAGCAGTTGGCTAAGTTCATTTTTAAGATTCTATAGCATGTATGTATTTCAAAAATTAAATATATATAATTTTGATGTTTATGAAAACTTTATTGTCAGTTATTGTGGATGATATTGTGATATTGGTGTAAAGTAAAATAGGACGCAATATCTAAGACAGCAATGTTTTTGAGAATGCCCTTGATATCATAGTCTTTTTTTACTCGCACGCGAAAAAATCCGAAAATTTCAAACTTAAATTTGATAATTAAAATTAAAAAGTTTGATGTTGTTGTAGCGGCAAACCGTCTCATGTTGGTCAATTTTTTATCAGTCGCCAAAAGAAAGATTTTTTTAATGTCTATAATCAAGATGTTATAAGCTACTAATATTGCCCGTTGATAGAGAGCCATAAATTTTATTATAGCAACGGATAATGATCGTTATAATAATCGATAGCAGTATATATGACAACAGCGATTAAAAAAACACTTTTTGGGTAAAAAAACTGGGTGTTTAAAGAGGTGACGTTTAGTTCAAAAGGTATGTCCTAATCCTAGCCTTATTATTTATGTTGGTGTTGTCTTAAATAAGCTTGAGGACATATTGCTGTACTTTTTAATATTTGGATTGATAGATGTGAAGTAATGCTGGTAGTGGTAGGAGTTCAGCATGCCCAATAAAAAGCACTGCAGTATTCGATTCTAGAAGTAAATATAAAAATTAGTTTGTAGTAGCCGTTTAAGCTTAGCTTGGATAAAGTAATCTAGACTAAATACTAAAATGGCTACAGAAAATTAATTTTAATACTTTTCTATTTTTTTTTGAAGGCTTGTACTTCTGCACTATTCCTTAAAAGTTGTAACTGCGGATTTTGTGTCTAAGCATAGTATGATTTTTCATCAAATCTATTTGATGTTGTTAAGAGCGTAGTAAATAAATGCCGATTGTGCTATGAAGATGGAAACATTTTGGTTTGAAATAATATTTGTTGTGAAGCTATCACATCTTTGTTGCAATGGCAAATCGGACTCATCTAATAAGTTTGTTATTGGAGTTGACTAGAGAGCACCCAGGGCAGTTCTGATAGAGGTGTAGTATACCGTATCGATTTTTACAGGGATGCAAACCGTTCCGAAACTGATCACATTAACGGAACAATATCATTATTTTTGTTAGAGTTTCTGGTTTGTTGTGATCATTTGTTGTTTTTTTTGAAAGAGTAAATTACTCTACAATCTAATAAGATCAGGTTATTGTTGTTGTTTGTCAAAGAGGGAACCGAACATTAAACTAAACCACTGTTAGAAAGAAAAAAATGTCGAACCGAAACAAATATCGCAAAAAATGCTACAGAAAAAATGGTTACATGGAAAGCTTATTATACCTTCACGATACTATTGTATAGTTTGTGCTGATATTTTTTTTGTAAGAAAAAGTGATGGACCCCTTACAAATTATATTTTAGACATGTTCGTCTATTCGCCTGTGCACCTCTTCTTGTAATCAAAATGTTGCAAATATGAACCGATTTTAAAGAAACTAAGAATATTATATTTTTTGGGTTATTCAAATTTGTAGAAATCGCTTCAAAATGTGATACAGACCCCATAAAAATATACCTCACGAATTGGGGTCTATCTGACAGCAATTTCCATCAAAATTTAAAAAAATTATAATTGTGGCGTCATTTTTACACAGGACGAAAATTGCTGAAAATAGACCAGATCGAAATGTCATCAGATTTCAATGGATAGGAAAAATATTATTGAAATCGACGAGAAAACGACAGACCAATGCAAGCTTATGTACCAAGTCTCGCCTGGTTATTAAAAAAACTAAAAATTTATTTTTCGATGTAGTTTACCATAAAAAACAGTGTTATTTTTCATTTTTTTTGGTTTTAATAAAAATAAATGACATCAAAATATTTTTGTTCCGTGTTTCATATTTTCGCCCCCATACAATGGTCTTTTCCGATTTTAGAATCTGCTGCTTTTACATCCGATTTTTACCAAATTTCGCAGTGAGTGCTACGAGCGACCAAAGTCCATGTCCTGTAACATTGGACCATATTAATCCATTTTTTTAAATAGCACCCACACAAATTTCCCTTCCGATTTGAGGTCCAGAAGCTTAAAAAGACAAAAATTATAACCAATCTTGCTCAAATATTGTATGGTACGTTATGAGCGACAGATAATTAACTCTAACGTATTAAGTCTGATCTTTCTCATGCTCCAGACAAAGGCTCTTAATCCTCTGAATAGCAGAGTGATCGAAAAATTAAAGATTATAATGATTTCAAATCATGAGTGGTCATAAGTGGTCACTAAGGCGATAACTTTAAAACTTTAAAAAAACTGAAGAAATTTCTGTGTATGTTGAACAACACTATGCATCATAAACCGTTTGACATGAAAGCTAGAAATTTTTAGAAAAAAAAATTATTTAAAAAAATCCTATAAGCAAGTAATAACCGAGTTCATTCTTAATATTTTCACTTAACTTAATATTTTCAAAACAAACTGTTTATGACGCAAATTGTAAAAGTTTTCTTCATATTTTATTTTTGGTCAATGGTGAGAAAAACACGCCTATTGATGATTACTTCAACCGACTTAAACGGATGGTTCAACGACAATTTACACATTTTTATAATTTTAAATTGCATTTTTTGTTTTTAATAAAAATAAATTATATCAAAAAATAAAAAAAAAATCACGAAACAACAAATAAATTCCTATACATCTCTGAACCTGGGTTACTTGTGCCATAGTCTGTACCCGACTCTCGTAACGAAAAAACACTCTTTTTCAATTGACTTCTTAGTAGTGTTCCAAATCTTTTCCTTTATCTCGCTCTCTTCCTTTCTCTGTCATATCGTATATCAATGCGACAAAATCGCCGTATTAAATAACAGCTCGCAACACTTAGACTGACTACGCATCCTTAACCTAGAGTATCCAATGAAGTATTGAACCAGAGTGTTTTTGTATAAATACATTCATATATGCGGGAAAAGGGTTATATACTTATACTTCAGACAAAAAGTCGACTTTATGACTTTTCGACTTTTAAAAAAAATCTAAAGTCGACTTTAAGACTTTTTAGTAGAAATAAATAGGCTTTTGTCCGTAAGAAAATGAAAATGCAATATTTTAAAATAAAAAACAATCTTTCTTTGTATAAAAAAATTTTATTTGAAAACGTATGATTGATTATAAAGTAATAAACATCAGGAATTTCAAATAGTTTTTATAGGTACATTAGTAATATTCAAGTTTAATAAACTTTTTAAACAAAGCAGCCTATTAAAATACATGGAACCACATGTCCGCATCAATTGAACTCAAAAAGATAATCAAATTTAAATTTTATGGAGAAATTTGGCTTGAATTTGAGTAGCTATAAGTCCTACATGCGAAAATAATTTCTCACATGGGACAGAAGTGGCAACGTAGAAAATGTTTTTTTCGCTACTTTTGCAATAAATTTCGATGGTTTTCCATACAAATATTGGATTATTTTTGTTTTGCGGCAAACATCGATCCCTTCAGATAGTGCTTCAATTGTATTGGAACACCATTGCTATTATTAAGGACTTGTACTTACACTCTTATTAAGAAACTTCCGTATGTCAACCTCTTCGGTGGTTTTGGAACCCACAATCTCTTCGGCCAAATCAACATCGGGTAAATGGGTATCAATAGTTATACGAGAATTTCTGATTTCGGTGTTTATAAGTTCGCGTTAAAAAGTATTAAAAGTTAACTGCTGAATATAATTTAAGTGTTAGTAAACTTACAGACTTGATTAATTGCTCTGCATGGATCAAGAACATTTTATAAGCGCTTAATAAATTTAAATTTTTTGGATGACAACAAGAATATTCAATATATTTAAAATTAAAACTTAGAATAAAAAAGTCGACTTTTAGACTTTTTAAAAACCAAAAGTCGACTTATATACCAAAAATTCGATTAAACAATTAGTTGAAAATTGACTCATAAAACCCTATGGGAGAATATGTCCAATATAAATGTTGCTACTAAAGTACTGCATTTCAAGCAAAATGATGTAGGTAACAAGCCTCTGTTCTGTAAAATTGTCAGTTGGCTTTAATCAGCACCAGCGATAACTCCATACTTATTTTCAATACATTTAATCTTTCACTGGCCGATATAAAATCAACATGTTTTTCCATAGATTACGACGCCCTAACAAAAAGGTAAACGCTAGTAAATACTGAATTCAGTACACGATTAGCTGTCTATAGCGAATTATCGATAGCGCAAACGTTGATAATCTTAATTGTATTGAAAAAAAACCAAAGGAATAATTAATAGTCATGAAGTACGGTTTATATATAATTTCGCTATTCATTACCATCTTTGTGGGTTTAACTCCAATTAATGCTTTAATGGAGGATAGCATATTGGAATTTCTAGAGGAATTGAGAGTGCGTATGTGTCATCCCATACCAAAGTTTGGGTTACCACCATTGGATCCGTTTCGAATTACACATGTGGCCAAAAGCGTTGACAATACATATCTTGTGGAGTGAGTTTTAAAAACTGGCGGCCTGTTTCAAATTCATACTAAGAAAAAATTGTTACCTTGTAGTTTCACAGGCTCTTTGACAAATTTTACTCTAACGGGTTTGTCTGATTTTGAGGTGCAGAATTTGAAAATAACCACTATTCCCACCCGCAGATCAAGCATCGAAATAGTCATGCCTAAGACTGTTTTGAATTCACTATATACAGCCAAGGGTTCTGTATTACGAATTGTGAATTTAAATGGTGACGG
This sequence comes from Hydrotaea diabolus, assembly GCA_963513945.1. NCBI lineage: Eukaryota > Metazoa > Arthropoda > Insecta > Diptera > Muscidae > Hydrotaea > Hydrotaea diabolus. The sequence goes on along the minus strand of OY740716.1, from coordinate 12,900,742 downwards.
TTTAGCTGAGTAAGTTCGAAGTGTCAAACACATTTACCTTTTAAGCCTGGTACTAAGATCGCATGTTCGTGTAAAAATTTTATTATGCATAAAAACATCTAAAGCCCATTTAGAATAAATTTTTAAAAACAATATCAAAATTAAAAAAAGGCTGATAATACTTCAATAACTTACGACTAATCTTTTTCGCGAAAATAAACTTAGTACTAGACTAAAAAGATAAATCATATAATGAAAACTTTTCCATGAAACTTTTTTGTGAATTATTATTGGGTTAATCTTAATGTTTTCAATTGCAACACTTTAAGAGGCCGCCTTGGAGACGCTAGAATTGCTATGTCATGGATCTTTAAAACCGGTCTTAGCTTTGGTATACGCAGCTTGAGAATTGAAGTAAGTAACTTTCCTTTATATTATTCTCTCATTACTCTAGTATAATCACCAATTTTGGAATTTCTAAATTATAGTTAAACATTGGTGAACTCTGGGTAAACATTGAAGATATTATTGAAGAGCCCAGAGTCAATGAATTCTTACACGCCTTAATAAATGAAATGGGCATTGAATTATTAAACGACGTTTGGGTGGAAGCACAAGATAAGGGCATCGTTCAATATATAGAAAATGTGAGCAGATCTTATAGTGAAATTGAACTTAATTTAATAAAAAAGTGTTTAATTTTCCTTTTGATTACAGCTTGTAAACAGATACGTTGGTGTATATTCTCTCAGTGATATACTAAAAATTATTGGCAGTATTGTAGGTGGCGGAGGTGGTGACGGCCCATTCGATGGCGTTCCTCCTGACTGCAAGGAACCAAAAGAGATGGCATAAGACTGTGAAATGTAAAAGTGTACATACGTAAACAACCATATATACAGGGTTTCCCATTAAGGACATAACAATTTTATTTATTAATAAAACAGAATATTTTAAATATAGAGTTCAAATTCATTCCAGGTGTAGTGCAAATGTTACATTTTAAGAATGAAATTCGATTTCGGTCATTAGACCATTACAAGCCCGTGTACAGCGATCTAGTCTTTGGACTCAATTTCCCACCACTCTTGTACACATTTCGACCGGAACGTTGCCAACTTCGAGTTGAATGTTGTCTCTGAGCTCGTCTGAAGTTGTTGGTTTGTTGGCATAGACCAATGGCCCCATAAAAAGAAGCCCAATGGCCTTAAATCGCATGAACGAGGTGGTTATTCGACCGGACCATTTCGTGATAACACGTTCACCAAATTTGCCTTTCAGTAAACCGATTGTAACGCGTGCTGTATGGCTAGTGGCACCGTCTTCTTAAAATCAAATATCGGCGATGTCTAGCTCATCCAATATGCCAGTGCCCAATCGGAGCAATTTCGTCGTTTTAATTGACCAAGTGGCTTTAGTTTTTGATTCATTTTGATCTTATAAGGATGAAGGCCAAGATTTTTTTTATCAAAATACGCCATAGTGTGGTATGAGAGATGCCGAATTCCTGAGAACGACGTGGAATCGACTTATTTGGCTGCGATATTTTCGTCGCTTCGAGCGGTACGGTTAAAATTTGGATAAAAATTTATTCTCTATAGCACGCACAGCCTGTCGGGTTGGACGATTATTACGGCCGAAAATTGGAGTAAGCGCTCTTAAAGTTGCGACCACCGACTTGGAATTTCGGTAATTTTTAATGATTTTCAAACGTTGCTCGTAAGTGAACTTTATCACGATAAAAATGTAGACTTCGACTAACGTTTTGATACTGAAAGGTCATTTAAAATGTTTAGGGTGAGTTGACATAAAGATACGAAATTGTTAGAACTAATATGTTTTTCACGATGATAATTTATTTGTGTTAAAGTTCTTTATTGCTTAATCCGTTAGTAATGTAAGGAACAAAACGAAATTTGCATTTGTCGATTTATCAATAAGTTTAATAATTACTGATAGAGGCGGTCATAAAATAAACAACTTAGGTAGGTTAGAGATAAAGTTCTTTTGTATTTTCTATGTTAGATAACAACATTGTCGGTAGCATAATAAATCGGTTAGATTGAATCGTATACACCTTTTACCATTATGATGTATAAAATAGGGGCGTAACGAAAATGGGTTTAGCGAAATATATACTGTCGGCGTCAAAATGAAGTAAACACAAAGTATTATTTAAAACAAATATTAATTTCGTTTAGATAAATAATGATATATGAAAAATGATACTGCATATTCAAGTATTTAATTCATAAGTATTTAAATAAGAAATACATTTGAAAAAACATTACATTTTTATATCTTTTTTTGTGAAATTATAGTGTTTTTTTGGTTGAATTTTGATATAAAGGCTTCTTTCGTTCTAAAGGAATATCCAAGTAGAGATACTTTTTTCAATAGCATTTTTTTGACAGATCACGTGTGAGTCGTGTCATGCTGTCATCTTATTTTTGTTTAGTATTGTTTGGCATTTCATCACGGAAAGACTAACGCCTAAAAAACGTTTACAAATCGTTCAACTTTATTACGAAAATTCACGTTCTGCGAGGAATGCGTGCACTTCGTTTAACTTATGGTGAACATAATCGGCATAATTTCTGGCTCAATGGGTATGCAAAATTGCCGCATTTGGGACGTAGAGCAACCAGAAGAGGTTCAAGAGCTGCGGTTTGGTTTGTGGGCCGGTGGAATCATCGGTTCATATTTCTTCAAAAATGATGCCGGTCAGAACGTAACCGTCAATAGCGACCGTTATCGTGCCATGATAACCGTCTATTTGATACCTGAAATTGAAGCTCGTGATCTCGGCAACATTTGGTTTCAACAAGACGGCGCCACTTCCCACTCATCGCATCAATCAATGGGTTTATTGGGAGAACACTTCGGTGAGCAGATAATTTCACGTTTTGGGCCGGTCGTGTGATATTAAACCGTTAGACTTTCCGAAGTCTATGCTGACAAATCAGCTACGATTCAGGTTTTGGAAGCCAACGTTGCGCGTGTTATTAACGCCATACCTGTCGAAATGCTCGATCGAGTCATCGAAAATTAGATTCGACGGATGGACCATCTGAGACGTAGCCGCGGCCAACATTTGATAGACATAACCTCCAAAACATAAATGCCAAAGAATGTTCTTTCAAATGATAATAAACATTCCCCATGCAATTTGAATTTTCTGAAAAAAGTAGAAAACCTCAAAATAATCACCCTATACTTGTATATTTTGTGTAGCGATCTTCTTATGGCCCGAGCACTTGCGGTTTTGCCTGAAGTATATGCCATCTATTCTGCTACTTTTACAGCACTATAAACCGGATTTGCTTCTAATTCTCGTAACAGCAGTACAACGTCAGTAAGACGATTTGGTGCTCTGCTCCAGCTAAATTCTCTACTGTGTGATGTTTGGCATACTTATTTTAATCTTATTAATATAAACAATGATTTCTTCCCAAAATTCCACCTATTCTACTCAAAAATTTGCACTTTTAATGCAAATCAAATATGGTTTTATGGTGTAGACTTTTAAACCAGCTGCAAAGGAATATTAATGTTCTGACAACTGTTTGGTCAAGGAATTTTTTAAATTATCAAAAAAATAAATAAACAAATGTTGTTGTTTTGAAGGTAATTAAATATGATAAAATAATTTTTTTTGAAACTGAAAAACGTGGAGAGATAAATGCAAAACTCCGAAGCGAAAATTTCGTTTTAGGTGAATACTAGGTTTAAGTTTTGAAATTATAGCCTAAGCGACCACTAACTGTTTTATTAAGCGAGTACCAATAGAACACGCCTACTATTGCGTAAGATTCGTAACAAAAATTTGTAAAAATTACAGCCATACGCAACCCTACAACAATACTTTTGTCGCACCAACCATACTAATTTATATACTCGTATATCGTTGCTACAACCACATTTCTATTTTTTAATTTGGCAATATTACTATTGTTACATTTGAACAATATAAGTATTGCCACAATTATACTATTGTTTAAATGTAATACGACGAACATTCTATTATTGCAGAGAACATATTATTGTTGCCATTACCATAAAATAATCAAATCTGTTCATCTGAGTGTTGCGGCATTCGCAGAAGGTGCCTCAGCCAAATGAATTCAACATTGTGCACGAATCCATCTCATAACTAATGAAGTAGGGAACATTTTGACTATTTCGTCAAAAGAATTAACCAACTGCGGGGTGGGTTCCTGCGCCTGCGCCTTTGTCCCAACTTACAATGGAATGCACGTACAAGGGACGATTTGGCGCTTAAATTAAAAGCACAACTCTTCTTTTGATATCAACAATGCATGCCCGATCTCTAGCTAAGGTTTAAGTATTTCTCTGCGATTTCTATTTTTTTTCTTTGTAATGTTCCGACTGTTTTTAGTCGTTTGCCTAAAAGTTTCCAAACGTCATAAATATTCATTTTAGAAATTTGTTTGTTTGATTCAATTCGCACAGTAGGCTGTGTGTGAACTGGAAACTTTTTGAAGTTTTGGGGTATAATAAATAGCCCATGAACTTTTTTTTTTTATTTAAAACAATAAAACAATTTAAGTTTTTCGTGTATTTGTTAATGTTTTATTTCGCGTTTTAAACAGCAGATCAAACACAAATGCATTCACCACACAATTCACCACTCTGCTTTTCAGAGAATTATGGACCCCTGTCTGGAGCTGGATAAAGGTCGGACTCAATATGTTAGATTAATTTATTTGCAGCTGATAACGAACAATACACAGTTTGAGCTGGAGTAAAATATAGAAAATACATATATAAATATATATGTATAGCTTCTTAAGATGCAGGTCCTTTAATCGGGAGGTACAGCTGAAGAACCTCAAATCGGGAGGGACCTTTGTGTAGGACCTATTCGAAAACATGCACCGATATGTTCGAATTTCATTCATTGTTGGTCACTGGTAACGCTTTTTGCGAAATAATGTGTAAATCAGGTGTAATATGTAGTTTTTACAACTGTAGGTTGTGAATTCGGGAAGCACTTTTGTATTGGGGTTATATCTATGTTCTGAAATCGGGAAAAATCTATGTATGCTTTTAAACTATAGACCAATGTGATAGAAAGCACCAAGTTTCGTCGAAATCGGTTCATAACTGCGACTTGTATTTTGTTTACAATGATAGATAGACAGATGAACCAACGGACATCCCTAAATGGAATCAGATAGTAATTCTGAGTCGATCGGTACACTTAACATTAGGTATACTTATATGTCCATTCCTTTAGGTGTTGCAAACATCAGCTCTAAGTCATAATATCCTTTACCGCAGTGTTGTCTAGGGTATACAAAGAAGGTAGTGCCACCTATCGGGAACAAACTTAGGAGAAACCTTCCGACAGACAGCTAACATATTGCCCAAGTTTGGCGCTAATCGATCTAACGGTTCTTGAGTAATAGGCGCTCGTACACCGAACATTACTTTTTTATATATTGAGATACAGGATGTCCGCCGGGAAGGTATAATACTTTGTTTAGCCGCCAATTTGGTAAACATTAGTCTTGACAGTTCATATTTGGCATATTTGTCGTGAATTAGAGACGTGGCAAATTTATTATGAAAAAATATTCGATAAATCGTAAAACATTTTATAAAAATCAATCATCGATAACTGTGACGATGAGAAAGTTCCGTGAAATTTTTGGGAGAAACAACGTGCCAACAAAACGCACTACCTATCGTGTACTGAATGATTTCGAAGAAAGTGGGTCTGCAGCCGATAGGACCAAGCATGAACCACAACGTAGTGCCAGATCGGCTGAAAACATTACTGCAGCTAAAGAATGTGTTCAAAACAATCCATCAACCTCAATTCGACGCCGTTCTGAATGTAATGAAAAATGTGCTCAAAAGGGCTCGCATTTGTGAGGCTAACAAAGGCGGACATTTAAATAATATTGTATTCCATACATAATTGCCGACATTAAATAAAACATTTATCAATATAAGATCCATTCTCTTTCATTTAATCCAAAATTATAAACAAACAAAGTAGTTTACCTTGCCGACGGACACCCTGTAAAAATATTTGTTGCGATAGCGAATATTGAAATATTTATTTTTGCGAAAGTTGAAATATACGAGTACATACATTTTTCCAAACGACAATTAATTATTCTTAGCTTTTTATACCCTTATTCTGTAGTACAGGAGTATTAAGAGTTTATTATGAAATTAGACCGATGTACTCAGAGAAATTTAAACTTAGACATGTCCGTCTGCCCACCTATTTTTCTAATCAAAGTGGACCGATCTCGATGAAATATTAGTGTATCTACCGATTTTTGGCTTACCAGCATAAGGTTATAAAATTTCAAAAGATGTCACTGCAGATTGGTTTGTATTGCTGTTTTGCAAGCTGGAAAAACATTATTGAAAGTCAACGAGATCGATCGATGTTTTGATAGGGCTTCCATGCAAATGAATTCCGTGTTGGGGCCCAGGCAATAATTTCGTATGTCAATGCCTAAAATATTTATTTATTTATTTAGATATTTATATATTACTTAGATAGAATTTATAAAATACATATTTTCAGAGGCGCGGGGTTACAAAGACCATATGCGCCCGTCGTAGCAGTGTCTAAAATAAATTTTCCATTTTCCCGAGTATTTCAAATAGTTTTATCTTTCTTTTTTTGCACAGATGTCGCTATCCCCAAGAGAATGTAAAATATGGAGTTTTACCCCTTTATTTATAACCGGGTGTATTAACAACTAAAAAAATTTCAACTTGGTCGCATCGAGTTTCAAAAAGTTTTGATTTAGCCTCGATAATAAGATTAGATAATTATCCAGTGTTAGATTAAGCCATCAAGGCTCAGATTTCCACAAATTCTTATCGAGTGCTAACCAAACACACAACTAGTCCCTTTCTAATGAAACCGTATAGGGGCTCGTCAGTTGGAAAGCGGTAGAAACATTTTTTTTGTTTTATTTATGTATATAAATACAAAGATTGTTATTAGCTTTGAAAATATCAAATATTTTTCTGTAGGATTAATTTAAGTTAACCAAACGGTAAAGAGAAATAAGTAAAGAGTCGTTAAGTTCGAACTAATATGTCGCCAGTTGGGAAATATATTATATACAGGATGGCACAAATGAGACCTAGTGGTGTTAAACACGTATAACTCTTGTAATAACTGTTTTAAAATGATTTATTTTTATTTGTTAAATACATTTTATAGAAATTTAACGTGACTATGTGTGAAATATGACATCAGACAAATGACCACCCTTTTTTTCCGATACAGGCATTGGCTCTTTTTAGCGCCAAGCTGCTGCACAGCTTCTCACGTTCTCTTCAGTACGAACTGAACTTGTAATCATGGAAGATGTGGGCGCTGATCTTACGTTAAAAAAACGGCAATAATTTCGCTGCGTCAGAAAAATTGATCGTTGAGAAGAATAATAAAAATCGATAATTTTAATGCTTTGTTGTGGACCGTACGTATTCATTTTAAATTTCCAAGAGTTCAGTTATAATCTGCAAAAAGAAAAAATAAATTATGTTAAAAAACAAAAAAGTTATTTGTGTTTCACATCATCTGGCCTTATTTGGGCCACAATCTGAAATTTTGACCAAAATTTTAAATTTTAATTTCAGTCATAAAATGTTTCAAATTTGGTAGCAATTTTACGAAAGTCAACTTTAACAACACGCGAGTTTGGTGTGAGTATTCTCGTAAAGAATTTGATTGTGACGATTTTGATATGTGACGAAAAGAAAACAGCTATTAACGTCCTTCTTACTGAACCCTAATTAAATTAACATCAATCTAATTTTATAACGCCGATTAAACCTCTTGTTTATTGACGCATTTTGCCCCAAACATATGTCTTTTATTTTGATATGCCCAAAGGCTGCCATATTAACTCCGAAAAACCGGGGACACAGAACATTTTGGGAGTTATAAAAAAAACGAGCGGAATCTGGTCACATTGGGAGTTTTGCACTTATCTGAACACGGAAAAATTACCATGTGTGACAGCGCATAGAGAAAGGGACCTAAGGGTAAAAAAACAATTCTAACTTTTTTTCTTTTTTGATGTGGACAACATCTGAGCATCGAATGAGACCGTTCCCATGCCCCAAAAGTGTTCCCTTCCAGAGATATGCGCGTTTTATGAAAGTGAAGTCTACGATTCTAAGCGCAAATAGAAAGGGACCTTATCTTTAAAATGGCTCTCCTGAACAAAACTTTTCATCAACTTTTCACTTTTTTTTTTGATGTGAACAACATCTGAGCATCCCATGTCCCTGTTCCCTCCCAGAGATATGCGCGTTTTATGAAAGTGAAGTCGACGATTCTAAGCGCAAATTGAAAGGGACCTAATCTTTAAAATGACCCTCCTGAACAAAACTGGTTTTTAACCTTAGGTCCCTTTCTATTTTGGGCGTCACATGTAGAGATAAGTGATAGCTGCCGTCATTTATTTTGCAGTAAATAAATTTAATCATATTGATTTAAATTCTCTTTAACAAATTCTGTTTTTTTGGCATTTGTCAAAAATTACGCAAAGGTTGGTACTAAGTTCGTTTACGACAACATTTTTAGGAAAAGTCGTTTTTTCCTTTGCTGAAGCGTACATTATTACCATATTAGTGTTGTCGAATAATTTTTTGCGTGTTTAGACGCCAATTTGTATGAAATTATGATACGTAAAAACAACTTCGTATTTTATTTTTCCCCTTTCATGTTATTGCTTGTAGGTTCTTTTGATATTTTTTTAATTTTAACAAAGTTGGACTTAGAATCGTTTTTTTCCACAGGATTTCAGCAGCGAGTTGACATAATTTAGTATATATGTATGGAGTTTGATAAACTTTCATAGGAAAAATCGAACTTTTTTTATTTCTTTGTACAAAATTATATGTCCTCAGCGCCTTATAGGCTACGTTGAGGCAAGCTAGCAATATGTATTCATATACAAAATCTAAACATAGAATATTTATATATCAACAAATATTTATAAAGAAAATAAATTTTAAATCTCTTAAGAATCATATGAAGGTGTTGAAAATTTCAAATTTAATTTAGTTACTATGCAAGTATTCTTTTAGCCTTGTCTTAAATATTGATAAGCTTTCCACATATTTGACAAAACCAGACAGTCCTTACCAACTCCAATATGCACCAAACGACTTTAATATTAAACTGATTCCTCGTCCCGAAGAATAATTGATTCCGGGAAAATTCATCAGTATAATAGCCAATAAAAGTTATAGATTTGTAGACATAAAGCAAAATCTGGTATTTATGTAATGCATGCAATGGTAACACTGATCTAATTCCATATATAACTAGAGCTTTGTACAAATATATCTCATCTTATAAAAAATATATCTCATCTTATAAAAAATAAATATATCTCATCTTAAAAAAAACTCCAATTGCCGTTGCTATATAGTTTTTAAGATTTGAAACATGTCAGTCCGAAGATAAGTTGCTCTGCAAAGTCAATCCTACGAATCTAATTACATTAACCTCATTAGTCAAGTTTTCATACTAAATCTATTATCAGTCCTGTAAGATAACAGGCTAAATCTGATCAATTTCGTCTTGGAGGAATTAAGAATTTATTCAATCTTGTAAATTCACAAATTAGAGACACAACTAGCTCAATTGTAGCCCTTAAAACTGGTTAATTTTTGCAGTGATAAAACAAAGACACACCATCGGCCAACTTGTACAACCGCCCAGCCGGATATAATTTCCACAAGTCATTTAGGAATATCGAAAATAGCAGGGGTCCTTAGCAACATTCAACATGAACCATATCACTCGTTGCATCCAACCATGCAACATACTGCATTCGATTAGTCAGGTAACTTTTGAACAGCAGATGTTCATAACCCTTTACACCATAGTACGTCAGTTTCTCCAATAGTATGCCATGATCAACGAAATCAAAGACCTTCGTAAAGTCAAGAACTAATCCTGCCACACCAACTAAACCGGAATCCACACCACTGCAGATAAAATTGATCACGTTTACCACCTCCTTCTCTATAGTACCAGCCAAAAATTGACACCGGACGTTAACTAATAACTATTATATTGTTTTATTTCAACCGTAAGCCTAGTAACGGGTCATGAATCAAGCGGTATTTTTTCATAATTTCAAAATAAGTGTGGTATCCATATTGTATTTTCGAAGGACATTTTATGCCATTTATTTTTTGAATATGTATAATTTGGCCGCATCTATGCCTCAGGGTTTCCATTCTGAGGGTCCAATTTTGGATGAATCGTTAGAGTAATTCGACCGGTAGACGATAATTACAAGCGTAATGTTGACTTCCAAAACCTGAATCGTAGCTGTTATGTCAGCATAGACTTTTAACTTTACGTAGACCCAACGAAAACGTGAAATAAACTGCTCTACGAAATGACCTCTTAATAAGTTTCAGCCATCATTTTTGAAAAAATATAGACCGATGATTCCACCATCCCATAAACCGCGCCAAACCGTGGTTTTCGCAGTGTTAGTCTTTCCATGATGAAATGGCAAATAATACTGAAAAGAAAAACAAGTTTACAACAACTTACACGTAATCTGTGAAACAAACCCCAATAAAAAATGCCTCTAGATTGATCAGCCTTTACCAGAAAATGTTTTTGATCAATATCTGGCACCCTGCACACAATTGGAGAACACTTTTTGTTTCCCTACAAAATAATTTTCATAATTGTATAGCAGGTGGCAGCACTAGTGCGAAAAGTTCATTGTAGTGTTTAAGTATGTAAGTGTTTAGTATTTTGCTAAAAATGGTCTAATAAATTTATTTACATATAGTAGATGAAGCATTATGAAAGCCATTGTTCAACGAGTTAGCAAGGCTAATGTTACAGGTAACAAGAAATACTACTGGATAGGCATTAATTTTTATAATTGTAACACAAATTTAAGTGGACATTTGCAGTGGGTGAACAGCTGATCAGTTCCATTGGGCCAGGACTTTGTGTTTTGGTAGGCATTACACACACCGATACGGAAAAAGACGCCGAGTATTTGTAAGTGAAGTTGTTCCGAAAAATGTCAGAAAACTCTTTTTTTAAATTAAAATTTCTTTTTATATTAGGTCACGCAAATTGCTGTCACTACGTTTGTTTGAAGACACAACCTCCGGCAAACGATGGCAAAAGAGTGTGCAAGATGAGAAGTTGGAAATTTTATGTGTGTCGCAATTTACCCTGTACCACCGGTTGAAAGGCAATAAGCCCGACTTTCATTTGGCCATGCAGGGAGAACAAGCTCAACAATTGTATCAAACTTTTCTGAATCGTTTGGGCCAGTCTTATGATTCTACTAAAGTTAAAGGTATTTACCAATAACTGAGTAAATGTATTCAATTGTGAACATTCAATTATTACAGATGGAAAATTTGGTGCGTATATGCAGGTTAATATTCAAAATGATGGACCGGTTACAATTGAATTGGAATCTCCTTCCCTTGAGGCTAAAACAAAAAGAAACAAGGAAACATCCCAAACGATACTTAAGGAAGATGGTGCGAATATTGATGGCACTATAGAAAAGTAGTCAGTTTTTTACAATTGTCCAACTCTTTATTAAACGGGTATCGGTGACCAAGAAGGAGTCTTTAATAGTTTATTTTATATTTAAAATAAGGTCTTCTTTGAATTTGGAAATATTTTTGTAATCTACTAGAACTATTTGTATTTGGCACTGCTCATCTAAATGATGTGCTGTTTTGTAATTTATTAAAATGTCAATACATTCTTTATCTGCCGATCAAAATGGGGTTGGTGATCACGAATCTGCCCTCCGATGAGCCAGATTCGCTCTAGTTTAGGAGATATTCACATAAACCGTTACGTTTTGAAAATGCACACATGTTTATGAGTTATCATATCATCATCGCACAAATTGAAAAATTGTTCGGTTCACAGATAAAGCAGTTAGGGGTCATTTTATTTAAACATCGAAAATAACGGTTTATGTAAATATCTCCTAAACTAGAGCAAATCTGGCAAATCGGAGTCCAGATTCGTGATAAGCAGCCCCAAATAAGCTAAAGTTGACTATCAAACCTTCTGCCACAAATTGAAAGTTGACCTGAGTAATTTGCTTCCAGTGGAGGAATTTTCATAAGTGTCTAAATGTTATAAAAAATGTTTTTTGCTAACGCTCAATATCTGAAAATTGATATCGGCACTTCCCGAATGGTCAACCAAGCCGAAAAAAATAAAAGTTCTTGTCCTATTCCCTTCAGTCCTATTTCCGTTGTCGTCGTTTTTCAGTCAACGAACGTAATGTTCTAGAAGGTACATGATATTATTTTTTCAGTAGGTTTCAGTTGTGCCGGAACGGCACAATGCTTTTAAATCGGAGTCTGATCAACAACCTTTTCGCAAGCAATCAAATTGGCTCCTACATTGTAATTTAAGCCCAGGGATCGTTCCAGCTGAGTGTTCACAATGCCATTATCTTGACCGACACAGGCTGTCGTTTCCAAGGAACTTTCTGAGTACTTTGAAAACACAATTTGCCTTAAGTGGATGCAATATTAAGAAAATAATAGCAGATTACATCTTAAAGAAATATATTTTCGTATTTTAGCTCACATTTCTTTTTGCCAGAGTATAACTTTTATTCTGTTTCACAGAAGCAGAGATTCCATTTTTTTTGCTTTACAAATACATTTGGATATTTAACAATGACAAACAATTCTGATTTAACATCTAAAAACACGTTCTATCACTGGAACTTCACATACCTTGCCCTAATTTTTCCACTGAAACCCCGGAACGGGGACCTAATTGTTGAGCAGTTTCGCCACAAATTCCTTCAGCTAGCCGAATGAAAATTGATTTCATCTTCCGCACCAGTGGCACTACAATCATCCTTGTTGGTAGTTACTTTTAAATGTATTTTAGTAGAGGGTTGTCCACCGTAATGCATGATGCTAATTGTAAGTCACACCTTAACGTCAAGTACTTATATTTCGCCCAACTTAATTTGACATTTCTTTGTTTTAGTGTTTGGCAAATTTAACCAGAGGTCCAAGACTTAAGATTTTTGAAGTCTTTTAAAAAAATGGGCGTTGAGATCAAAATGCATTTTGTGACAAGCAGAATTGCTGCATTTGGGCATATGAGAATCCACGACCAATTGTTGAAAAGCCGTTGCATCCACAAGAGTGGCTGTTTGGTGCGGTTTATGGGCTGGTGGCGTCTTCAGGCCACACAGCTTCGAAAATGAGGGCTGTCAAGCAGTTTCTGTGAATAGTTTCCGCTATAGCAAGATGATAACGGATTTCTTGTGGCCAAAAATTGAGAATATGTACCTGGACTATATGTAGTTCCAACAGGATGGCGCCACTAGCCACACAGCAAATGAAACAATGGCTCTTTTTCACAATAATTCGGTACAATTACGACATTGAACTTCCATTAGTAAGTATGCCATCGAAGCCGTGGCGAGAATTCAGCCGATATTTTATTTCACACATAATAGCTCCTTCTATAATAATACAAAATATTAAGATAATTTTTTGAAAACTTTCTGTTTTATGTACAATTAACATCGTGCATTTTAGTATGATCACCCTTTATAACGTGTGGGCAAAAAAAGACTGATCAAATTAAACTTATCTTTCCAAGTATTATGAGTTTTATAGTACAAACAAACATTACCGTTAATTATGGCGCCTCCGCTTGCCCGCAGTAACGCATTCTGTCACTCTTAATTTTCTAAGCCCGAGTCGCTGGTTTCCATGAGCTGGATTACTGGGATGATATTGGACTAAAGTGCTTGAATCGTTTCTGAATTGTTGGCATATCAGCCAATTCCACACAAACAAAAAATTCAAATCGCAGCTCCGAAGCGGCCAATTTACTTCGACAAGATGGCTCTTTACATATGTAAGTAAATGTGACGCATTCAGTTCAGTTTACGCCAATACTTTTCCTATTTCATTCCATTCTTTTTTAAAATTACTGGTAAATCCAGTTTTAGCGAAGGAGTGTTTTCAGACATTTTAAATATTGAGTGGCGTGTTTTCAAGTCGTCGCCAAAAACGGTGACGACAAAAACAGAGTCGTCTCAAGACAATGTCGACGTCTCATTTCCTTACAGGATACCAAGTACGAGTATGTTGCAGTAGTTATCGGTAAATGACAAAAACGCCTTCTGGAATATTCTCATGGGGAAACAACCAAATGTATCTTATGTAAACAAATTTTGCGTTAATCCATAATTCATATTGAAATAATGTAATGCAAAGTCGCGTAAGCGCAAATTTTCTAATATGGATATTCTGTCGAATGTATAAGTATATGCGGAAAGATTATCAACAATCTAGTAAAAACAGGGACTATCCATACCGTAACGATAAAAACAACTTTGTTCAAAGCAAGTAAGAACGTACCAGGCCAAAATATATATTCACTCCACCGTCACTACACAACAAAAGCGCAAAAAATAGTGCGATTTTTCAGGTACCTTCTGTACTTGCGTACCTTCGATACTTGCCTGGATTGGTATCAAAGTTTGCTTTAAATTTAATACTTATGTATGTGTCCATATTGACTATTGATCGACCGTTTTGTAAGAAGGACTTTTTTGGGCCATGTGAGCCAAAGAACACAGCAGCTATGTCCCTTTTTGAGGCATTTAGTGCGTCCAAACTAACAGAGACCAGTCCGTCTACGAAAAACTATAATTTGTTGAGAAAATCCTGTTGAGGTACTTTTAGTCCCTTAAAGGATTCTTTTTTCCCCGGCACCGATTTCACCCATTTATAACTCTCAACAGCTTACCACCATCATTATGCAGAATTAGGTACTTAGAACTTAGGTACATGGATAGATCGTCTTAGAATTTTACTAGATCAATATTATATATACTTTATAGGGGTTTCGATCAATATTTCGTGATGTTGCAAACGGGATGACAAAAAAGTACACCATACGCTCTTCGAGTAGGGTATAATTAGAAAATTTGTGATCTGGTACTTGTATAATAAATAAATCCATCGTTTGTAACAAAATAGTCCACTAAGATGTTTAATAAATTAAAATTTTATTTAATGATAAAGTATAAAAAAGCTCATGTCGGAAGGGCCGATTATCAGATACCCTACACCACACTGGTATTAAAAAGAATCAGCGCCTCTGTTTAGAGTTTGAGTAATATGAACTTAATATGTGACATCAAAAGAAGGCGGGACATATTAATTTTGGTTTATATGAAAACATAAACCGATCAGGTCCAACTTTACTGAAACTAGTTATTGGTCACACTTTACGCGCTAAATGTTTACCTAGGCCCACTTAATTTAAGCTTTCTTCAAAATTAAAGTGTATCCTGTATAGTAGGGAGTTCAAATCGTACAGCGAATTTCTATGGGGCCCATATCACAAGATGAACTCAAGTTCGATGGGAAAAGAGTTATGAGCAACTCTGCACTATAATAAATTTGAGCTTAATCGAATTTAATTTGTGACTTGGCGGAACCTCAACCCAGAAGGGACCATTGTGTGGGACCATATGAAAATATGTACATGGAGGCTATTCGAAAACATGAACCGAAACGGCCCAATTTCATCAGCGTTTTTGATTGTGATTTCTAGAGCGACAGGACCTCAAATCGAATGAAATTTGTGTGTGGGGGAAATTCTAAAACATAGAATCAAGGTCTAGTTCAGCCCGGCACTAGAAATTCAAAAAATTATCAGTACTTTTTACATTCGATTCAAATTAAAAATGTATTAAAGCCACCCTGTACATTTTCAAAAATGTGATTAAAAATGAAACATTTCCCTTAATTTCACTATGCATTCAACTCGCGGAAACGTGAACTAATTATTATTGAGGCTGTTCACGTTTTCGAATCCTGAAATTTTGAAGCAAGATAATCCTGTTTTGTCGCTGGAATGAACTTCTCTTAATAAGTTCAATACCCAGTACCTTAAAAACAAATATTTGATTGATTAAAACAAAATCATATATAAAAATTTAATTTTGTACAAAGCAAAACTTAAATTCGTTGCCCAAAATAGTAGAAATAAAAATATGGGGTTCATAATTCTGGATCGTTCACGTTTTCGCGAGTTGACTGTACATAGAGTTAAAGGAGCACACTTGATGACAAATAAATTTAATTCTAGCCCATCCCTTCTGTTACCTCCCACACAAATGACCCTGTTTCAGTGGAGATTAGAACCCACATAACCTGTCAACTAGTACGTAAAAATCCTGCAAAAATGTCAAAAACAGTAATGTTTTAAGAACGGATTTGTACTTGCATTGTGTAACCTCCCTATAGTATATGAGTACTGTACCATTCCGCCCACTTTTTATATTCTTGTAATCGCCCATGTGCTGCGTTTCGATTTTGCTTGAATGTGAAACATTTTACCATATATTTATTGATTATCTTGAGAAAGGAAAAACTATAATTAGTGAATATTATTGTGCATTATTGGATCGGTTGAGTGAAGAAATCAAGAAAAAACGACCGCATTTAGAAAAAAAAAGTTATTTTTCATCAAGATAATGCTCCTTCACACACTGCATTTTTAACTCAACAAAAACTGGCCGAATTACGATTTGAAATTTCTCCGCATCCTGCATATAGTCCAGATTTAGCTCCTTCTGACTATTTCTTGTTTCCAAATTTAAAAAAAAATTCTCGGTGGCAAAAAATTTTCGTCCAATAGCGAGGTTATTGCTGAAACTGAGGCATATTTTGAAGGTCTTGAAAAATCTTATTTTTCGGATGGAATTTAAAAACTTGAAAAACGTTTGATGATGTGTATTGAGTTGGAAGGAGATTATGTTGAAAAATAAATAATATTCATTCCAAAAAAACGGTTCTTTTTATGTTAGGCCAGTTACTTTTTTGCGGTCGCCCTCGTAAAATTGAATATGTTGTAAAAACATTGTTTCATTTAGAATATTTTGCAAAATAAAAACCGATTGGTTAGAACAAAATGTTGCTTCTTGGAAAACGCGCATTTTAATACGTGTGGTTTCTCTCGGAATGTAGCACACAATTTTACAAAAAATGCTAATATAAAAACATTTGCGGATTTAAAATTTCTCTGAATGCAGCACATGGAGGAATATCAGAATATATCGAATATCACTTAAAATTATTTTGTAAAGGGTGTTTTTTCAGACGTGTGGATTTCTATAAGAATTTAGCTTTATTATAAAGATAAAGGTTGCTACTAGTATATTTAAAAAATGAATTCGTGCAAGTGGGCGCTGCGGCTGGCTCGAATAAATTCCAGCCTCTCAATTTTCGAACACTTTTTGCAGCATTTGGGGCCGTATGTCAGCAATAACGCGCCAAATATTCTCTTCCAAGGCGTCAATCGTGTCAGGCTTATCGGCATAGACAAGCGAATTCACATAACTCCATAAAAAATAGTCGAGCGGTGTTTTATCGCACGATCTTGAAGATCACGCCACATGTACACAAAGCGAGATACTGCGCTCACCAAAAGTTTGCTACAATAAATTGTCGGTTTCGTTACTTGTAAGGCTTGTTGGAACCAAAGGTCGTCCACATCAACATCCTCAAATTCAGGCACGAATAAGTCATTAATCATGGCTCTATAGCGTTCCCCATTGACTGTAACATGGCCGGCTTCACTTTTGAAGAAATATGGACCAATGATTCCCTGTGCCCACAGAGCACAATAAACAATGCCTTTTTATTGAGTATGTGTATGTAACGGCGTCTCAACAATGGCTTGTGGATTTTCATTTCTCCAAATGCCACAATTTTGGTTATTAACGTACCCATTAACCAAAAGTGAGCTTCGAAGAGTGAGTTGTAAAAATCATGATCGATGGCCATCTCGTTTTGGGCCCATTCACTACGATTTGAAAACGTTGTTCCGGAGTAAGTATATTCACTACGAAATGGCAAACTAAACTGAGCATCAATCAAGTGACAGCTGCCAAAAAGACCAACTCCGAAAAAAGTGCGGCCATAATGAAAATCACACGTTAGAATAATTAAGATCAGATTTGTAAGTTATATTTAGTGACGCATAATTGGCAACGTCTCTTCCATTTTCAATGCAGATTAAAACTCACATAACTTGTGTCCTAGTGGATGAAATTCGCCAAAATTGCAGAATTTCAGCGCCCATTCGAAGTACGCCGCAGGCTGCACTAACCATCACCGTAAACCACGACAGCCGGTGCTATAGACCGGATTGACGCGAAGAGCAATTCTTCGCCCAAGGGCTTTCACCTCGGCGACCTACTTACTCTAAGGGAATTTATAAAAGGTGAGAATGCCGGAAGCGTTTTTAAGATTCCATGGGTAATCTCCAATGACATACGACATTAATATCAGAAATCTGTTTTCGGAGACAGCCTAGACTCTATGTTGGGCAGTCAGACTTTTAGTGAAAAGTACTGCATTTCTGACCACGCCCGATGTACTAGCAAGCCTATATTCTTGCTGAATATAGAGAAGGCATAGAGGTTTTATTTTTGTTCAGCAATTAAGAAATAGCTTGATTGCATTTCACCGGAAGGTGTACCAATTGTTTTTGCATCTAGCTACTTTTTAATCCGCTGCGACATTTAATAAAGTATTCTAAAAATATGCCGTGTTCACTAAGTAGAAAACAGAGGCTGATTTTAATTAATTTAGCTTCGTGCGTTTTGCTGTTTTCCAAATAAGAAAACGAAATCCACCCCTTTAAAGATGTTACTAAACTGTTTGCCTATTGAATCCATGTTTTTATATTAACATTAAGTCTTTATGCTTCAATATCAATGGGGAAGGTTGCAACATTATACCGTAGACCATGTTTTATTCCGTAGGCATCCGATTGGAAAGATACTCGTAACTTGCTACATACATCTGAGCTGTTTGCAATTTTACCAATATTGAAAAGAATTTTTCAATGTAAAATAGAAATTTTCATTTTATAGAAATTTCTTAGCAAATTCAAGTCTTTATTTAAAGTGTTAATTCAAGTCTTTGTTTATTTTTTTTAAGATCAAACAGAACTTGCCCATATTTTAAAAGTAAAATTCTTATCATTTACTTCTAAATTTAAAAAGAATATTCTTATTTTAACTAGACATTGTGAGTGTTTTAAGTGGAAATTCTCAATTTCAACTAAAGGGTGATCCAAATAAAACTCACCATGTTAATTGTAAATGAAACAAAAAGTTTTCAGGGAATTACCTAAATATATTTTTTTATGATAGAAGGAGCTATTGCAGTTATGTGAGATACAAAATATTGGCCAAATGCTAGTGACGGCTTTAGTGGCATTCCTCTGATGGTCCAAATTTTGCAATGAATCTCGAGACATAATGGAGGTTCAATGTCGTTAGTGTGCCAAATTATCTCATTCTTTAGCTCTTTAATTGTTCTTGGCTTATTGATGTACACTTTTTCTTTTAAATGTCCCAGAATTGGATGAGCTCGACATTGCCTATATGTGACAGCGCTTTCTCTATGCGACCTAAGGGTAAAAAAAATCAATTTTCATTTTTTTTCTTTTTTTTTGATGTGGACAACATCTGAGCATCGAATGAGACCGATCCCATGCCCCAAAAGTGTTCCCTCCCAGAGATATGCGCGTTTTATGAAAGTGAAGTCGACGATTCTAAGCGCAAATATAAAGGGACCTAATCTTTAAAACTCATGAATAAAACTGGTTTTTAACCTTAGGTCCCTTTCTATTTTGCGCGTCACATATGTGGTTTCAACAAGACAGTGCCACAACACGGTGCCTAGCCACACAGCACGCGTTTCAATCGATTTACTAAAGGCAAATTCGGTGAACGTGTTATCTCGAGAAATGGTCCGGTCGAATAGCCACTTCCTTTTGCGATTTAGCGCCATTGGTTTTCTTTTTAAGGGGCCACGTCAAACCAAAAACTGTAGGCGAGCTCAGAGACAACATCTAAAGCGAAATAGCCAACTTTCCGGTCGAAATATGTGCAAAGAATATATCGCTGTACATGGGCTCGTAGTGGTCATTTGAACAAAATCGAATTTCATTAACATTTGCACTACACCAGGAATAAATTTGAACTCTTAAATATTCTGTGTTTTATCAAATTGTTATGTCCTTAATGGAAAACCCTGTAGTACTGCAATTCATTCACAAGTACACACACATTGACATTATATTGATGTTCTTTTACCTAAATATGAATTAAATTAAAATCAATTGCCATAAAATTCCCAACCTGTGTTTGGTCGATTTTAAATGTTAATAGCTCAAAATAATCCTTGAGTCCTTGGCTACAATTGGCTTGTTTACAGGACTCAAAAATATTTACTAGATCAAAAGTTTTAGAAGTTTTTTGGAAATCGATTGTGGGCCACTGTGCGACGTAAGATAACACGGCCAATGAATTTCTCGCGCAAAAGAGTCATTTTTCGATGGCTTTGTAGCACCATCCTGTTGGAACCTCATATCGTTCATTCTTGGCATCGTGCATTAGCGTAGAAACAGAACACTGCGGCTGCGGCGACGGAAACCGGTGCGGCAAGAAAATGTAAATTAAATGACGACGGGTGCGGCGACGGCTTTTGTTGTCATTTTTCAACACTTTTAATTTATTATTTGGCCTTGAGTGATTTTGAAAGAAATGAAATAAATTTATTTGCAAACTAAACAAGTACAATTTTGAAATTTTCAATTGTAAATTGCATGAACAATCAAAATATTTTTTATTTTATTATAATTTTCTTATTTAGGTCCATTTTATTAACTTTTAAAATTTATGATTTCTTCTTCTTGCTGCAAATATGCACAGCAACTATTAGCCCCTACGGGTTTTGTTTACAAAAATCATGAAAATATGGCAACACATAGAGAGAGGCAGTAGCAAAAATTGAGAGTGCAAGAAAAACCGCAGATAAAATAGAAATAGATTTAATTCAGTGCGGTTTTGCCTCTCAATTTTCTATATAAATTTGACAACCGGTACCGCAGCCGCACTGCGAAAATGACATTATCGTCTAAAATCAGCTTATTTTTTAAATCAAATTCTTATTTAAAATCTGTTAAATACTTATTTGATTATAATTTAAGCAGTTTTTTTTTTAATTTAAACAGTTCTGGCTCAAAAAATGATAAAAAAAACATTTAGTTGTTAGAAACATGACCTGAAATCGTCTGCAGTTTACCGCAAGACAGTATTTAGGGGGCTTGTTTTTCAACATTATGCTATACAGAAACAGCGGACAATGTTTCAAAATCGTTTGCATGGAGTTGACTTTTCTGAGTAACTTTTCTGAAAACGAAAAGAGAACAATTTTTTTTAAATAATTATTCTGTATTATTCTTTTTTATGTTATTTGATAATTTTGCCATTTCTAGTCAGTTTATTTTATCACATAAACAATACTCCTATATCAATATATGTGACAGCGCATAGAGAAAGGGACCTAAGGGTAAAAAAAATCAATTTTCACATCTGAGCATCGAACGAGACCGATCCCATGTCCCAAAAGTGTTCCCTCCCAGAGATATGTGCGTTTTATGAAAGTGATGGGACACCAAAGATACACGTATTTAAATCTTTAAAATGGCTCTCCTGAACAAAACTGTTTTTTACCCTTAGGTCCCTTTATATTTTGCGCGTCACATATTATGTTAAAATAAATATATACCATCTAATATAAACTTAATCTATATTTAAAAATAGTTTAGGTCGAAAACATCAGTTGTTACTTAATCTATATTAAAACTATATTTATTCCCATAATTCATTATGATTATAAGTCTTGTAAATAAATAAATAAATAAATACGTTAAAATATTAAAATATTAATATCTCGAAACTGTGTAAATGCATTACTAAGATATCTGTAAATAAAGATGATTGCAAAAATTAAAAAAGTGTACCTCAAATCTAGTCATTTTCTATACCAGAGTTGACAACAGTGTCCACGCCGACAGCGCCACAAACAAAAGTAGCTTGAGAAAAGTTAAAAAATGCAGGATGATCCTTTTTATTAGTCATAAAATGACTGAAGTAAAAGAATCGCTTTACTTTTACATTTATTTCCATATTTTTCATTAACATCAATGGATCCTATGGGTTCCAGGGTGGAGGAGCATTTTTGCACCATGCTCACTTCTTTAAATAAAACATCGTTGGTTTTTTTTTCAATTTTTATATAAGAAATTTTTTATTAAACTTTTTGTTTTAAATTACTGCTTAATTTTTTACAATTGAGTGTTGTTGAATTTCCATTTCGGGGTGTTGTATGATAAGTGGGGGGTATATGATTGGGTATCTTTTAATTAATTTCAGTTTTTTTATTGAGTTTTCGAAACTGATGCACGTTTACGTTTAGGTTTCTTTTATATTTATTATTACAAATTAGCAAAAAATACTCTTTTTTTTTTGATTTTAATACAAAGGCAAAGAGACAAGTTAAAATTTTGTTTTGAGAAATAATTTTGGAAATACACAAATGAGCAAGATTATGAAAGAGTGATTTTTTAAAAAAAGTACACATAAACTTAAAAGAAAATCATTACAAAATTCTTGACGTAAAAAAAGTAATAATTAAGATTAAATGATTATTATTTTAATAATAATATTATACGTAGTATGTATATTAAAGAAATATAATAATGTTTAAAAAATATATGTAGTATGTATGTATGCATTTTATGTGTGTAGTTAATGTGTTGGATTGGTTGTATTAAAAAAAGACGAAATACAAGCAAAAATATGTAAATGAATGAATTTAATGTGTTGATTTTTGGAAATAATGAATAGTGATTGTTTTGATGTTATGATTATTAATGAATGAAAAATCTTTTGGTGAGTCTTTTTTTTCTTTTAAGAGAAATGGTGTTGGTGGTGGTGATAAAACAAAACACAAAAGTTTTTGGAAAATAAAAGAACTGATTAAAGCCACCCGCTCAGCAAGCAGAGTAGCTTTTAGTGACAGCTACGATCAAACAAAAGGCGGCATTATGAATTTTCGAGTTTTGGAGGGAAAATTAGAAAGCAAACAACTCGGTTATTAACAATTACTTTGTGGAAACAGCTTTGCAAAATTGTTTTCCTTGTATTAGTAAATAATACAGAAGAAAATTCGTTAATTTATCGGTTAAAATTTTGCAAAATTTCTACATATTTTTTTTGAAATCATTATTTTTCGTATGTTTTTTTTAGTATTGAAAAGCAACGCGTTATGTAAAAAGGTTGATGTTTAGTGTTCGTTTGAGTTTTTTGTTTCTGTTAAAATTATTTAATTTTATGCTAAAAAATGCATAAAAAACAATTTTGTTATACATTTTGCGAAAGGTTGCATTCTCTTTAACATACGACGTTCGTTTCTTCCAGGTTACAAGATGACGGTTGGATGATGTTTTAAAATGTTAAATGCTTTTTCTAATAATGAGTCCTTTTGAAAGAAAGTATTTCTTCTTTTTCTTTTTGTAGTGGTTGTTGGTTTTTTGTGACGGTTTGTGTCTTAGGCTTACAATTTTTTGTTTTTATTAATATTTGATTATTATTGATTTCATTCTTTTTTCAAAAAATTATGCTTTTAATTTTATTACGTTTTGCAGCAGTAGTATTTTTTTTGTTTGTTTTGTTTCGTTTTATTATTATCATCATTATTGTTTCTCTTAACATGCATTTTGAGTTTTGTGGCTTCTCCTATCCCCCTTCAAATTTCT
Organism: Hydrotaea diabolus; assembly: GCA_963513945.1. Classification (NCBI taxonomy): domain Eukaryota; kingdom Metazoa; phylum Arthropoda; class Insecta; order Diptera; family Muscidae; genus Hydrotaea; species Hydrotaea diabolus. Next base: position 12,877,056 of record OY740716.1, on the reverse strand, counting down.
TCTTGATTTTGCTGCTGCAGAAAAATGTCATTGGTGGCATTGCAGTTGTTTTGCGACGAAGGAATAAGCCTTGGAGTTTTGTATGACCCAGAAAAAGACACATTTACCAGAGACCAGATGAGTAGCCACCGGGGGGAATACGATTTTTATTGATGACCTGATTGGCACCATTCATGCTGGGTGTATGATTTGAGAAATCGTTGGATTTGTTGTAACCTTCACCGGTGACGGGATTGCCATCTAGAAAAGAAGAAACTGATATTAGTAAATGGTAATAAGCTGGTACACTGCGAGAGAAGCATTAATTCTAGTGGTGAATTTTGGAGATACGCTTTGTATCTTATTTTGGGTTTAGGTAGATTTTTGTGTTAAAAGGAGTTGTTAGGTGGTTTTGTGTTCCTTTCGAAACACGATGTTGAATGTTAAGATGATTTTTGAGACAGTAACAGAAATCAGAACGACAGCGATTGCAGATCTTGTAAATAGTTAGTCGGTTTTTCGGTGTTATGGCCAGTGACTTCCATTGGCTTATATATATTTCCGTTCGAGTTCGTGGGTGAGGTTGATGTTTTAAACCTGAGTTTATGTTTTAAAACTTAATGCTATAGGTCCTCTTTTGTAATTCTTCAGTCACTATGATATAAAAGCGTTTCCGTTTCAACAGCATTTAATATTGTAGATTTCGAGAGACAGTGGCGTAAATTTTATATTTTTAAAAAAAATCAATTTTGTTTAAATTCATGGAAAATGAGGATTTATAAAATGTTAACATCGTGATTACCCCTATCACTGGAAACATATTCATTCTCGACCATTTGGGAAATGTTTGGAGCAATTTTTGTTGTTAAAATTTTCTTTGATTTGTTTCCATAATTGAAGTGACGGAAAAAACCTACACAAAAATAAGAATGCATATAAGCCAATACCTTAAATTTATGGCAGGGGCATATTTCACATCTAATTTGAGTATAATTGATCCAGGAAATTCAGTTAGGAAATTTGCATGTTTTTCCAATTTATTCCATTTGGCGAACAAATAACGCAAAGTGAACAATTTCTGGCGGTATGCATTGAGTTCGTCGAAAAGAAAATTAAAATTATAAATATTAGCTATTTTATTAATGATATGGATATATACGATTTTCTTCCCGCTTCTAAAAACTAACGTATCAATAAGATATTGCTATTTTTATTGGTTGCAGTATACGATTTTAGCCACTGTCATTTCTGTGATTTGCTTATTGCAGCGGCGGCGCAGAGTGCCGGGGTGACAGCTCTTGGCCGAGGAATTTCTGCTTGGGTCGATCCTGTGCATAGACACGTCTGTCGTGGACTAGTACTATTGCGACTAGCGTGACGTGGTACTATGTGATGGTTATCGTTTGCGACAGTTCTATAGCCCTATTAAAAAAATCCAACATTTTGCATCAGAGGATATTTAAAAAGGGCAGCTAGTCTACGGGTAAGAGCTAAGCCATGTACAATCTGCTTTATTTAGGCCTATGCCTTGCGAATCGGCAATTAAGCTTTCGCACGGTTCAACTGAGTTTACGAATTGAATTGTGCATAGCTCAATGATCGATGGGAAGACCAAGTTTGTTCATTAAAAGGACGTGAGGCAAGTATGTTTTTTTTAAGAGGTGGCGAGACACTTTTAACTACTGAGATTCGTTCGTTTTTGTAAGTGAGCTACCTAAAACGACTGGAATAAATAGATCGATTCAATTGCCAAATTTGTCAGATACGAAACGACTAAATCGTAATGTTTTTATCCGTATTTGAACACTATTGGCATATCTCATAAATTTGGTAACAAAACGTAACTAAAGTTCCCTACTGACCACATTCATGTATCGTAGACTTTGTCTCCACTGAAATGCTTTGTTTTTCAAGGCAGAGATGTAAATTCTCAAATCCGAGTAAATGTTAAATTATTACGAGGGGTTGTGATATATAATCCATTTTCAGCAAATATGAAATTCTGTTCGCGCTTTGTGTGGGCCAAACTTTAGCGGTTCAACAATAAATGTATTAACTCGAAATGTTTAACTTGTCAGTTAACGATTTATGATTTTGAGACACTTTAAGGCTTCTAAATTATAAAAAGTGAATATTTGGAAATTTATCCCACTTTGTAGGCAATTTTAAAACAGAAAATGGTGTTTTGACCAAAACATTATGTGATACATTTTTGAATTACCAAAGGGATCAAAATATAAAATCTATTCGATTCGATAATTTGGCAATGCATACTTTGTGTTTGCATTAAGAAAGCAAACAGATTTTAATTAGAAAAAGTTTTATGGGCGTCGCGTTATAGAACATTTCACTTTTAAGCGAAAGCGTTATTTATCACACCCAGAATAAGTTCGAATTTAAATCGTTTTTCAATGAAAAATAGCATTCACATTAAGAGCATCTCTCTCGTCTGTTGAGTGTGGTTGTGAGTCGTTTGTTTTATCATTTTAGTTTCACCTCTATAGCATTTTGGTTTGATAGGCTTCCAGCCACCAACACCATCCTCACCCAAACCAACGCCAGTCAAAGGGTTGCGTGCTGCTGCCGCTTTGGCCGCGGCGCTCACGTCCGTACATTCCATCAACGGCTTTTGAAAAGATCGCATTTTTGCTGCCATAGAAGGAGAGCATTTTGTTGCTAAAGAAATATTATTTTCTGGATTACAACCGGAATTTGTGCGCGTTTGAACGGCGATATCTCCGGCCCCAATATCAGCACAATTATCATTCATCAAATTGTTTGTAGCTGGTGCTGTATCTTGAGAGCAACGCTCTACACTATTAAGGTATGTACTTGCAGTAGGTTCAAATCTTTCCGCTGTAAATTCACATGTTTCGGTCGAAGGACAAAGGTAGTCTGATTCGGGCTCTGAATGGATTCAACAAAAAAAGGTAGGGCGTTGGAAAACTGTCTTCAACATTTCAGGTTTGTTTCTCATGATATGACTACTTACTACTCATTTTGCGATGATAAACTTTTTGTCAACAAAAACGTTTGCAGCGTGCAGAAAAAAAGATTTTGAAATATATATAAAAAGCGTGATAATAAAGCGTTGATGTATTCAAGTGATTTTTTGTAGTTAAATATTTATTGAGTGGTTCGATAAAGTCTTGTCTATTTTTTATATTGTGTTGTACGTTTGACAAATATTTCAGTTTGTATAAAAATTGTGTTTGACATAAACAAAATGATAAAGTGATGTGAGGCTACATACCCAGAGTAAAGTGAAGTGGTTTTACGAAATTTTAATAAAATAAAATTACACTAATCGGAAATGATTAAAAACATACATTTGGATAATGCTATATTAAATTTGTTAAGGCATATTTCCATACTATCGCCAAGATGTTGTTTTTTAGAACTGTCGATCAAGTAGGATTTCGATGTATTTTTAAAGGACCTAGGGCAAGAGATATCACATTGGATACCTATTCACTGCAGTGTCTTCCAAGCGGAGGTCTTAGGTATTAGGGCAGTAGTCGTATGGCTAAGAAAAAATATTCTCACCGCAATGCGGATGAATATTTTTTCCGGCAGTCAGGCTGTCATAAAATCTTTGGAATCTGTCTTCCTGAACTCAACATCAGCCCTTAATTGGCGAAAAGCTCTCAGCGATAAACTTAGCAGTTAAATTTTCTCCTATTTTAGGATTCGGGCCACATGGATATACCAGAGAATATTGCAAGACTCGGTACTACGTGCTCCAGGCGTGCTTGAATCCGTAGGCATGCTCTTTTCCTCCTCATTTTGCGGGAGGGAACCTATAGGAAAGCCAATAAATGGTGGGCTTGAGTTACAGGCTGTGTTTAATCCAGACAAATGTGGCCGATATGAAACGGTCTCGCCTACTGCTGGAGTTATCAAGACCTGACGTCTCACTCTCGTGTCTGCCACTTTCTGATCGGCAGACATGCAGTGAGACTGAAAGTCACGACTAACGACTACTGTAGAAGCTGTGGGGAAGAGGAAAAATCCATTTAATAGCTTCTCTGTACGTGATCTACATTAGGTTGGTACTTCTATAGGGTTCTAGTTGGACTGGCTGATATCGGCATTGGCCAACTCTAGTGTTTTTTAAAGAGATGACTTTGGTTGGTAAAAGTACATCCTAAAAAACGATTATTGGTGTTTTTAATACCTAAAATCAGTCGATTTCGATGGCAAATCACAACAATTAGAAGTCAGTCCATAAACTCAATGAACATTTAATTTATATACTTATATATACATATTTCGCCATATGACCATATAAGATCTAGCTGGTGAATGTATTACAGCCAAACGACCATCATTTGCATCTTGGGTTTGGTCAATGGGCATAAAATCAACTGGTAGTTAAGCCATGGTTTTTTTCCAATAGTCCATTTTAGTGAAGGGATTCAGTGACGATTGTAGAGAACTCAAGAGACGTCGCTACATACACAATAATTCTTATAAACGAGTATAACGTAAAATTCAATGGCTAAGGAGCCATGATTTTCAATTATTTCGTGTTGCAATTGAATAGACTCCTGCTGACCAGTGTTGCCAATGTTTAACTTTTCTTCCCGACACAAATTTCAGCCCAAATCGTTAAACACTGTCCAAAACGTCCAAGCGTAATTTTTGAGGATCAAATTTCGTCAGAACCGACCAAAATGTCAACACTGATTTTGACTTATTCACGTTTTTTATAACAGGATGATACCACATACTTTAAAGGAAGCATATAAGGAGTGTTTTTTAACGGAATGGACCAGACTAGTACAATATCTTAAGTCTCTAGACTATTTACCTCTAGACTATTTAGCCAAAACACGACCCCCATTGCTTGAAAAAGTAATCGACAATTGAACTTGCGGTCCAAGTTTTCAAGTATACAAATGCAAACCCCCATTTGCGGTATGGCTGACCTATGAGATGTAAATTTAATCTGATGTCAATAAAAAAAGGCTTTGCGGCGTCAGTTCATATGACAAACATCGTTTTAAATCTATCTGCGTTAGTTAATACGCAAAACAAACATGGATAGGTACATGTTTTGATATAACCCCCATATTAATGGGCACATTGATTTGGGTATAATTGATTTAAGAGCCACAAAGTAAATCAGTTTTCACTGAAAATTGAATGAATAAACGTAAATCGAACCGACTGCAGAGAAAATTTTGTCAGATTTGAACTTGACAATAAAATTTAGCTAGCGCATCGGACTGATCGTTCCATGTTTTGATACACCTCCTGCAACATACCAATGTAACTCCCGATTAGCGGTCTAACCGACCTAATAGTGAAAAATTCCATCCGAATTTAATAATTGTTTAAATGTTTGATGAATTTTTGCGAGATATAACACGGACACGCAACACGCAATTTTTAAGATATAACTTCGAAAAGAGTGTGGTGAAAAGTGGGTCTCTTCCGACTTTAGACTTTCCTTACGCGTCATTGGCTATGTTTTTAAATACTTACAACCATGATACGATTTCACTGACATTTCATTAATTTTTTATTAAATGTTTGACCTAATCGTTAAAAAATATAAAATAATTTTTAACAGAATTTCCTCTCGAATCGCGCGTCTGCGAAATTGTGTTACATCTATGTCAGATTGATTTTCAATCATTTTACCGAACACAGACAAAACAAAACGGCGGAAATGTTCGATGAAAATTTCCCATATCCTCTATTGAAATTCATATGGTAAGTGGAAATGTATTTCTGATTGAAAACAAATCGTTTGTAAAATTACACAAACGAGGATTTAGCACGAAAACATTTTTTGTCGCTAGTCTCTTTTTAGAAAACTACAAAAAAACCTAATTTTCTTATACAACTATATTTTCTGAGCAATAAATAAAGAAAAACCATTAAACGTAACTATTATCGTTACCCACCCATTAATTTTGCAGATAATAATTCATATAATTATGAAAATAGACAAACCATCAATGAACATTCCAGTCAATAAATATTTAAACAAACAGAAGCAATATATACATAAATAAAAACTGGGATTGTCTTCTTTAAAAACAGCCACAGATTGAAAAAATCACCTTGTAAAGAATTGCATTTTAATTGCGGAAAATATAATTTTGTGTAAAGAAAACTAAATTAAGAGTATAAAAATGTTTATTGCTTGCTCACCTGCTTTGGAGTAGCCATTCATTTTGAGATTCTCAGTGGATGATGAGACCGATGAGGAGGCCGACGATACGGAACCACTTTTGCCATTGTAGTGATGTCCATTGCCATTTCCGTTGGCAATCAGAGTTTGAGCAGCTTCATTGTTAGCACCAAATGGAATGTTGCTCCTCATGTGGTTCTTGGCAGGAGTCATTGGACGTTCGGGTTCACCGAACAAACGCTGATATGAGTCAACATTCTTTTGAGCGCGACGTGGTTGATCACCTTCAGGAGTGGATCCGGTTCAATGAAATAAAAATACAGAGAAAGCAAATTTGTTTGTTTTTTCGAAGACAAAAGATTTGGGCAAATCAGTTAAACAAACAAATTTTAACAGAGAAACGAATTAGTTAGATTTAATATTTTGCTCAAGTTTCGAAAAGAAAAAGTTAGGAAAATTACAACATAAAAGTTAAGGAATTATTTATTACTGCACTTAATGAAAAACAAAATTGAATGTGTAAAACAAAAAAGTACCAAGTGTTTTATTTTGCATATGAAACAGGAGAAAACTAAATTTCCATTGAAATTCAAATTCATACATCATCCCAGAATGAGAAAATACTGCCGTAAAACAAACACGTGGGTGTCGCCCTATGCTTATTATGTTCCCGGATCTAACACCACTAGCCACAACAATAGCTCATATAAGAAAACCCCACACACACTACAGACATATGCAGATATTTTAGCCATTAGCAATGTCCATATCCATATATACATACTTTCTTCCTTGCCCCTTCTATCAACCGACTAAAAGGAAAACTATCCATACATTTTTAGCGTAATTTATGGCAAGAAAAGTCCAAAGACAGACTGTCTTCCACAAACAGCAACAATGAGGAGGGAGCGGCGGTAATGAAAAGGCTTTCGAATTCCAAAACTAAAAATAATATGCAAAAGTTAACAATGGTCATATTTCACGTGTTAACGATATCAGAAAATAGTTTTTCTTTTTTTAAACCAAAATAAATGAATCAAAACCATTGAAAGGTAAGGTGAAGAAATTCCACTTAAAGGAGAATACAATAAAAAAAGGCATTACAAATAGTAAATAAGTGCAAATTTTAAGCAGGTTACCTTGGTTATCTGCCGACCAATAAATTCATTATTAAGACTCCCAAAAGGAACTATTTCAGATCAAACAAACTGCTTTAATCAGATTTATATAGCCTCGATATTTGAGCTTAATCTATCAATCTAACAATAGGGCTGTGGTGCAATCCACTTTTCACGAAACAGTGATATTATTAATAACAATAGGGGAAAGCCAATAATATCAAGATATATCGTCGTATACAACTAAGATAATTGAGTAGAAAGAGTGTGGTTGAAGTATTATATTATCAGACCATCCGGACTTTTGATTTTCCTTACTAGTTCTAGTTTATTTTTTGGTAAAGCCTCAAACTTAACAAAAAGGATGATAGTTTTACAAAGGCTGGATTATACTACTTAAACTACTTTGCCTACAACAATAAAACAATGGGTCTCGAAATTTACGTATTAGCTGTGAAGATAATTATCACCGATGCGGAGCAAATTTCTCGTTTCGTTTCTCGAAAATATGTTACTTTTTACTGGTGCAAAATTTTAAAAATGTTGCCTCCACCCAGCCAAAATTCCAAACTTTTACTGCCTACAATAGAACAATAATTTAATTTGTGTGTGTTTCATGGTGAAACATTCTACACAGTAGATTTAACATTTTGACAAACGAAATCAAAATACGTTGGCAGGATTCACCTTAATATATCCTCCACCTAAGGTCTATGAGAACGACCCCAATCTCATAAATAACTCCATAAATTAAATCGAAGTGAAATTGATTTTTAATTGAAATCCCATAAGCCCATATTTACTTGTGGCCCCTTCTTTTGAACTTTGTAGTGAAATTAGTTTTAATTTGAGTACCCATAAGCTGAGTCTAAAGAAACAACAATATTCGAACTTGGAGCTCTTGCGTATGAGCTAACGAATCCCAGCCGATTGGTAAAATACAAAATCAGGACAGTCAATATTCGGCAGTTTGTTTATTGAGACGAGACATTAAGTATAGCTTCATAAACAAATCTTCAACATAAACAGGACAATAAATCTCAATATGTGATGGGCAGAGGGAGTTTGGATTTCAATTTTAGTTTCAAAAAGGCAAAGGGATTTCGTACGTGATTCCTAGGTAGAATAATATAGACATAATTTTGTCCTTGTATTTTATTAAATAATAAAGCCATTAGTAAAGAATGTAGTATGTATTCATACTTAACTTGAGGAAACTAAGAAACTATATTGACACACCTCTAATATAGATCCTCTTACGCTTATTTTTCTGTGCGAAAATCCCAGATAGTCACTTTGGATCACCCGGGATTTTTTTATTAAAAAATTTTAATGTAAGGTAGGAAAAAATTGGATTATTAGATTGGCTTAAAGTTAGTAATAATCGCATTCTATTTTTTAACCCCTTTTCAAGCCGAAAAAGTACCCTTGCCCTTTTTGAGTTAAAGTCCTCATTACCAATAATTGGTTACGATCACTTAGTTGTGTGTAGAACACTATGATCATATTAATCATCTTGTGATATGTCGAACCGAACATCCAATATGATTATAAAAATTTATTGATTGCAAAGAAAATTCTTCTTTTACAGCGGAATTTTTGTAGTTCCAACTAATTTTTTCTCTATGTGCACCATTTCTCTATCACACTGAAATACAATCAGCCAACCATATTGATGTTATCATTTTGGACGCTTCGCCAGTATTTGATTTTTAGAGTTATAACCATATGTCAGCACTTGAACCATCAAATTTGCACATCTCCTGTGAACCATATGAGGTAACCGCCATAAGAAAATTTGTTTCGATATGTCTGTATAGAAAAATTGTTCTATAAATAATAACCTGGCGTATATTTTACGTTTTCTAATAAATAAGGTTTGGACCCTTGACTTCGATTAGCCTCATTGGACCCATATTCCTGACTTAAGTTAAGCCCATGTACAATTTCATAAAAATGGAAAATTGATGTTTCTGAAATGTACTAAACGAGTTACGGTAGTATTTGGTACTTCTGGACCTGAAAATGTTCCAAAAGAGTACAATTTTGCAACTTTTGTATCCATGGTGCTGGGCTAATGGTGATCTATTTTGCAAAGCAAGACCAATTCAAAATGATATTTATCAGTTTTATCAATTTTAATTAAATCCCAAATCTATAGATTTTAAAAATTTAATTTTAATCAAAAAATTTTGCGAATTAGAATTAAAATTCTTAAGATCAATACATGGCGTTACGTTTGAAAACGATTTGGTACATTATAAATAATATAATGGAAATTCCAATAAAATCAAGTATAATTTTTGAAATCATAACATGGTTATGGACATGATACTATAGTTGTACGAACCAAACTTTGATAATAATAAGAAGTTTCTAACCGGTTTTCCAATACGGACATAACAATTTCTCGTATCTTTATGTCAACTCACCCTCAAAATTTTTTAATGACCTTTCAGTGTCAAAACGTTAGTCGAAGTCAACATTTTTATCATGGATAAGTCCACTTGCAAGCAACATTTGGAAATCATTAAAAATTACTACCGAAATTCTGAGTCGGTGGCTCTGGCAATGTTTCACGAAAATCCAGAACCTAATCGAAAAATCATCTTCAGCGATGAAGCTTATTTCTGGCTGAGTAGTTTTGTCAATAAACAAAATATGCGTTATTGGACAGCAACAAACCCAAATGTGCTTTAAGACAGACAATTGCATCCGCAAAAAATTACTGTGTAGTGTGGTTTTCATGCAGGAGGTGTGATTGGTCCGTATTTTCGTCGATGAAAACAATCGTCATTTTACCGTCAATGGAGAGCGCTATAGTGCCATGTTAGAAAATTATTTATGGCCAGAATTGGAGGAGCTTGACATCGCCGATATGTGGTTTGAACACGACTCGCCACTCAGCATGCGATACAATCAATTAACTGAAAGGCCAATTCGGTGAACGTGTAATCTCAACAAATGGTCCGGTCGAATGGCCACCAAGTCCATGCGAGATAACGCCATTGGATTTCTTTTTATGGGGCCACGTCAAGTCATTGGGGGTATGCCAACAAAATTAGACGATCTCTGAGACAACATCCTAGGCAAAATTGCCAACGTTCCGGTCGAAATGTGTGTAAGAGTGGTGGAAAATTGGCTCCAAAGAATATATCGCTGCACATGGGCTCTTGGTGGTCTTATGACCGAAATCGAATTTCATTCTTAAAATGTACAATTTGCACTACAGCTGACATAAATTTGAACTCTGTATCTTAAATATTCTGTTTTATTAATATATAAAATTGTTATGTGCTTAATGGTTATGTATATGGTTGCCACAACAATAGTATAATGCTATTCTCACACAACCATATTTTTCTTTTCTCGTGTGGCCGTAAATTTAAAGTGAATATAAAATTTAACCTCGACACTGTACAGGCAATTTTGCATTAAACATTTTAGGTACTTTACATTTTCTAAGCTGCAATTTTTTACCACCGAAATTAGACCGACACATTTTTATTGCAAAAATATAAATCTAAATAGGGAGTATATTTCAACGACTTAGTGCGCTCTAGCTATAAAGGAAAAGCGAGTGAGTGCTTCAAATTAACAAATACTGCGCCAATGAGTCTCTAAAAGCGGCTTCGTGCCCTTTGCTTGGTGAGATTAGCAGTGTCTACAATAGATTATTTACATAAACGCTAAATAAATGGTTAAGGCTATGTTTACACTAGAAATGCAATCTCGATTAACGGTCTGTTGTGTTTGAAATAATCACGCCAATACAAGGGTAAGCGCGATTACAATTTCTAATGTAATCTCAGTCTAACAGTCTAAGGATGTATGCGTTAGTTGGCAGCGCATAATGTGGTGATGTGTGTGGATACGAATGGAGTGGAGTGGGGTTGGGTGTTGTGTGTATTTATCAAAAGGATAACAACAAAGGATCGTTAAATATTAGAAAAGACATTGCTGTGTGAATTCCTTTCGTCTGGTATTGCAACGGTTTCACTTCGCAAGGGAAGGTCAGCAAAAGACAATTGTGAATTGAAACCAACAAAAAAAAAATACCAAGTGTAGTGCTCAAAAGGATCAGAAAAAAATACTAAGCAAAGAAAGGTGGTTTAAGGTTGTTAAACGAAAGAATAAAAATTATAAGTAAAAGAAGGGAAACGGATTCAACGATAATAACACAAAATAAATAACAACAACAAAAGAAACTGGGTAATATATATCCATTAACAATACCAATGAAATAGAATCTGTGAGCTCCTTGTCGTACTGCGCATATAAAGAGTATTTTTTCGTTTGATTTAAAATCCATCAAAAAAAGAATAGAAAAAGTATGTAAAAAAAGAGAAAGAAAAAGAGATAAACAAGACCAAGAATTCTTAATGAATTACTTTTTTTTTGTAAAAAACAAAAAATTAACAAACAAAAAAAAAGAAAAAAAAACAAACAAGAACGAGAACAAATATAAAAAAACGAAAGCTTAAACAACAAAATACAAGGATTTTAAAATGAAACAAGCAACATTATAATCTTGTATTTACACTGAGAGAAATATATGTATTTATTAAGAGAGAGAAACATATTGCAAGGTAAAATGCTTTCTAGATTAGTTTTGGTTTTTCTTTAATTATAATGAAAAAAGCTTTTCTTTTGGGAGTTTTTTTCTTTCAAAATATAAAAATGACAGAAGCATTAAAGTTAAATATATATTGTAGGATAACTTTAGCTTAAAATGGAAGCCATAATTTAATTAAAATATTTTCCATTTTTCTGTTGTAAAACCAAAAAAAAAAATCAATAGAGTGGTTTAGTAAAAATGTTCAACTTACCGTTATTTTTGAGAGCATCTTTCTTCTCACATGAGAATATGTTTGATTGCATGTGATTTTTGATGGAGCGCGGAGTTTGTGGCATATCGCCTCCAAAAATGTCGCTGGTACCGCCACCTGGAGGTCTCAAAACCCTGCAATTACAAAAAGAGAGTTTAATTAAGTACCATTTCAACAAATTGTAAGTATTTGTAAGAATAGCTCCAACTAAATACAGTATAAAACCGAAAACGCAGCCGTGCTGTACTGGCTATGTTATATTTATAATCACCAAACATCTATTATCTCTTATATAGATTTCTTTCTTTTGTCCCTCACTTTCTGCTATGGTTTCATGGTGATGTGAATGTTAAAAACCCATTAAAGATTAACTCGTAGCACGGCACGGCAAAAACATCTAATGATAAAAAAATAGTTCCACTTCAAAAAAGCCATGAAATGCATGATGATGTTTCATTCTTTCGTCATTGTTCTTTATTCGTTTTCTGCTACATTGCAGAAGCCAACTCAATTAGAAGAACTAATTTAACCATACTGCTGAACAACCATTTCGATGCAACGTTACACGTTGCTTACAAAAATTCTTTGTATTTTTTTCATTCAAAACAGGAGTTGGATTAGATTGCCTTTTCCCCCGTCTTGTCCCGCTCAATGCAACAGCAAATTTTGTAATTAACACAAAGAAAAAAGTTTTATCTGGCTTTGTTTAGTTCATGACAAGAATGTTATAACTGAAATTATGTTACAACCGTGAAATTACTACGTAAAACCATCAAAATCGTGAAATTAAAAATTTGATTTACGCTGTTGTATCTTCCATCAATTGTGGTTTTTTTCTCCAAAATAAAATAAATCAAAACAGGAAATTGGGTTTTAAATCGGATTGTTGTTTTAATGTTAAAAGTAAAAACAATATAGGGAACGAATCAAGGCTACATAATTTAGACTAGACTTAATAAAGCAGCATGAACAAAGGTGTTGTATCACAGTGTGTAGAAAACAAGAACTGTATTCCATAAAAAGCTGCAAACGATTTATTTTTACTGTAAGGGGTTATCCAATTTGTGATTAAAAAACAGTAGTGCGTGATATCGCTCTCGAGCTGACAAACAGTTCTATACTGCATTTCATTTTTTAGATATTATTTCCATGTAGTTCAACACTAAGGAAATTTCTTCAATTTTTGCGGTCCATTATATACGGGAACGATAATGAACAATACAGCAGGAAAAGAAATTACCAAATTACCATTTACTAATCGCCGAAGAATGGATGAAAACTACGAAAAAAGCTAGTGGGGGACACTTAAAACATTACGAAAATCAATAGGTCGAAGATCGAACAACGCGCATAAAATTGTTGAACCTTTCAAAAGTGGTGAGACCTTTATTTAAAAACCGTTTAACAAAATGGAGGCGGGTATTTTTTTTTTTTAAACTTAGCTAAAAATGTGAATCCTAACATTTTTCATATACTACTCGTACACATTTTTGTGTTTATCAATATAATAGGGATAATAAAAAAAGCAATAATTTAAAAATAATAGAAATTAAGCGCTTTTCAATATTCTGTGGGCAAAAATACGCGTCGAATAATTTTAGTTAAACTGATGGAAGCTTAAAAAAACATAAACAAATCAAATATACATATGTGACAGCGCATAGAGAAAGGGACCTAAGGGTAAAAAATTAATTTTCACTTTTTTTTGGTGTGGACATCATCTGAGCATCGAATGAGACCGATCCCATGCCCCAAAAGTGTTCCCTCCCAGAGATATGCGCGTTTTATGAAAGTGATGGTACACAAAAGATACACTTATTTAAATCTTTAAAATTGCTCTCCTGAACAAAACTGGTTTTTACCTTTAGGTCCCTTTCTATTTGCGCTTAGAATAGTCGATTTCACTTTCATAAAACGCGCATATCTCTGGGAGGGAACACTTTTGGGGCATGGGATCGGTCTCATTCGATGCTCAGATGTTGTCCACATCAAAAAAGAAAAAAAGGAAAATTGTTTTTTTTACCCTTCGGTCCCTTTCTCTATGCGCTGTTACATATAGAAAACCGATTGATAATAAATTAGTTGCCAATATTGAATTGTGTAAGATATTAAAAAATGTTTACATGTTTTTAATTGTATTGAATTTCCTATTCAATTAAGCTGTTAATCCAAATGTACCTTTATTTTTTTGTAAAATAAATAAATACTGAATTGAATTTATAAATACTGAATCGAAGAGTGCTTTTGAAAATCCAGAAAAATTGTTTAGGTGACGTGATAAGAATATCAAATTTGACGATGCCCTCTACTGTGTATACTGGCATGTTAACATCGGGTTATTGAATATACTTTATAAATCCAATAAGGTCCACTTGCTAAAGCCGTTTTGAAAAAGGATCTTCTACAACCAACGATTTAAATAAAATCTAATATGTAATAGAATTCAATATAAAGGGTGTCTCGTTGAGAGTGCACTGTTTCACTTAAAATAAAAATACGTTGATTTTAAGTTGGGATTTTTTAATTGGATTGTAAAGACATTCTCCAATTAAGTATGGAAAAACATATCCGTCAAATAGTCCCAAGGCTCTGATGACAATTTTAATGACGTTTTCGCAGAGATGTGGCTGTGTCACACCGATAACGCGTTGAATCTCGGATTTGAGCTCAGGAATTGTTTCCGATTTATTAGCATAAACAAGAAATAATTTGAGATTTACGGAAATCATCTTACTAAAGCGAAACATTTTTTTTATTACTATCCAATGCAACGTTACACGTTGCTTACAAAAATTCTTTGTATTTTTTCATTCAAAGCAGGAGTTGGGTTAGATTGCCTATTCTCCCCTCTTGTCCCGCTCAATGCAACAGCAAATTTTGTAATTAACATAAAGAAAAAAGTTTTATCTGGCTTTGTTTAGTTCATGACAAGAATGTTATAACTGAAATTACGTTAAAAAAATCACAACAAACCCAAAAATACGCGTTTTTATTTTAAAATAAAAGTGCATTTTTATTAAGGCAACCATTATAACGATGGAATTATACTTATATATAATAAAAATGGAATTCGTTGTAGAAGCTTAGAATAATTCCGGATGGAATGGATGCCAATTGACTAAGTTCTTTTTATTAGCACCGAATACTAACATGATATTTGAAAGCCTATTTTCGATTTTCATCAATCGCAAAAATTGGAATCATCCCCAGCTAACATTTTTAAAACTGTGCAATAACTTATCCGTTGTTGTTTTTTTATTTGTTTGTGCATTACCGTATTGCCAGCTTTTTTATACCTAAATAATGATGATTATGAAAGACATTTACAATGATTTTTAAATAACTTTTTTGATTTTACACGGGTTTTCTCGTAGCCAGCCAGAATAAAACACAACAAGTGCATTCGTGTCATGTTTATTTATTTCTAAAATCACAAATTCACTACGAAACGGTTTAAAACGTCGTTAAGTTCGGACAGGTCGAATCTTAGTATACCCTCCATCGCAGAGTAAATACTCAAAAAAAGTAATTTTTTGCGGGATACCTTTAAGGAAATTTTCGCCCCCTGGAGCAATTTCGCTCATTAACGATTCCAAACAGCTTGTGCAACATTTGAAGTTAATAGCTTAATTTGTTTGATGGATATAGTGCTTTTAACAGACATACACACAGAATAAAATTATGATTGGGGTGACAATATTCGAAGAGGATCACATATTGTTCTGGCACAACAATACATATTATGATCCTTGCAATAATAGTAAAATTCAAATACAACCATACTATGATTCTCACAACCATACTATGATCCTCACAACAATAGTACGATTCAGACACAAAACATACTATGATCCCCACAACCATGGTATGATTCACACTCAACCATACTATGACATCCACAACCATATTATGTTCCACATACAACGATAGTATGATTCTTACAACCATAGTATGATTCACACGCAACCATGTTATGATCCCTACGTCCATAGAATGATCTCCCTCAACCATACTATGATCTCCAAAATTATTTATTAGAATTGCGTGAAGTTGTCAACAATAGAAGTGAATTATGAAAGTTATTTAAAAATACATTAAATTTAAAATAACAGGAGTGATTTATTTAACTGTAGAAAAAATCAGTTTAAAAAAACGTAAGCGTTTTTTTTTAAAGCAGTTTGAAAAACTTAATTTTCCTGAAAAATGTACTATTATTGCAATTGATACGTAGGAATAACATTGTTCTAAAAAGCATATTCAAATGAAGAAAAATTACAATCATACAGTCTGATTGCCGTTAACATATTATTATCATAAAACTCTTAAAACAATATTCAATGCTATGGTTGCGATGAACATACTTTTATTGCGGAGAACATACGTATTATTATTGCCGTGATCATATAGTAACCATATTTTTTCTCTGCGTGTGTGAACGGACATGGCTAGAGCGTCTTTATATTTTTTATTCCATGACGATTATACTTTACTTATCAATTTTTCGACGCGTTGCAAACGGAATGACAAATGAAGTATACCATCCATCCTTTCGTCGGGTTTCAGTAGACCCCAAAGCGTTGTTAACATAAAATGTTTAAGCTCTAAAGACATAAAACCCCAAACAATTATCAACAGCATTTTGTTTTGTTCTTTTTTTACAAAAGAACACGAGAAATGTTGTTCTGACCTTTTTCTTCTATCTTATGCTCGCTGATGAGTGCAGAATCGTAAAAAGTGTAAGCTGAATTTCTTTGCAGCTGTAGTGACACATATTTTAACATGTGAACAAGAAAAGAGAATTATTTCGTAAAATATGAATGTAAAGCAGCTGTTGTCTGTCACGATGTGTGTCCAACGTGTAGACTTTTTATGGCATTTCCGTTTCATCGTTGGTAATCTATCGTCCATATCGTTCCGCAGGGTTTAAACTTTAGATTTTAGTTAGTTTAAACTCAAAAAGAAAATCAACTTGTTTATGGCTCGCCGACACAGGTTTGGATTCTCTTCGGTGTTAAGTGTAAATTAGGCGCATTTATGGCCAACGCCGACATGTAAAAATATGCATGTTTGTTTGACTCATTATAATTAATGATTTGACATTAGATTTGGCTATTGGCGGACAGTGTGGCGTTACAAAGATATTTTAATTGTTTCTACACACGTAACCTTTCTTTTTCT
Source organism: Hydrotaea diabolus (assembly GCA_963513945.1). Classification (NCBI taxonomy): domain Eukaryota; kingdom Metazoa; phylum Arthropoda; class Insecta; order Diptera; family Muscidae; genus Hydrotaea; species Hydrotaea diabolus. The sequence continues at coordinate 12,859,807 of OY740716.1, read as the reverse complement.
GAACTGCAGTATCGTTTGTCTATGGGGGTTAAACTGTTTTCGCCCTCATACAAAAATTGGTCGACAATTTTCGGAAAACGTTAAACGGGGAAGCAAAAGACCCAAACACCTGTGGCTACATAATTTTCAATGATTAATGGACGATGGCAAGCTATACCATTAAAAAAGAATAGTATCGCGGGCCTTACAAAAATATTGTCGTTTTTAAGGTAAACAGTATTGTCGTTATTATACCCAACACATAGGATAGTATATTTAGTTTGTCAATATGTTTGCAACACCACGAAATATTGACGTATTGATCGTAAAATTCCAAGACCATCTAGCCATGTCCGCCCGTGTCTGTTGAAAGCATGACAGCGTTCAAACGAATCAACCTACACGCAGAGAGAATGGTTACTATATGTTCTCCTAATATGTTCTCCGCAAAAAAAAAATATGTTCGTCGCTACATTGTTAGCATAGCATTATTTACTGAATTTAATTTTGACAATAGTATAATACTGTTGAAATGTAACAATAGTATTATTGACATATTCAAAAATTAAAGTATGGTTTTAGCAACAATATAAATATGGTTGGTGCTACAAAAGTATTGTTTTTTGCGTTTTATGTTAACAATAATATGATTACGCCAATCATACTGTATGATTGTAATTTTTTTTTTTGAATATGCTTTTAAGAAGAATGTTATTGTTGCGATCTAACGCAATTATAGAACATTTTATATGGAAATAAACATTTTTTTAAACAAGCTGCTTTGGCTTTGTTTAACTGAAATACTTAGAATAAAAACGCTTACGTTTTTTAAAACAATTTTTTCTACTGTTAAAAAAATCACTTCTATTATTTTGAATTTAATGTGCTTTTGAATAATTTTCATAATTCAAATCTATTGTTGACAACTTAACCCAATTCTAATAAATAATATTGGGGATCATAGCAAAATTGTGTGTGATCATATTATGGTTGTGGAGATCATAGTATGGTTGAGTGTGAATTATATTATGGTTGTGGGGATCGAAGTATGGTTGTGTGAATTATACTATTGTTATGAGGATCATGGTATGGTTGTTATGAGGATCATGGTATGGTTGTTGTGAGGATCATAATATTGTTGTACCACAACCATTTACCCAACAATGTTATTATCCTCTTCAAATATTGTCACCACAACCATACTTTTTTCTGCGTGTACCACAACCATATACCGAACAATGTTATTATCCTCTTCAAATATTGTCACCACAACCATACTTTTTTCTGCGTGTAGGAACCTGAAATTTTGCATGATGATGCCTCTTGGCTACAAGCTGTTTAGGATTGTAAATAGACGAATTCGGGCCTAGGGGAAAAAGGTTTTCCTTTAAGGGACTAAATGTACCTCGGTAAAAAGTACACATATTTAAGTATTTGTTCAACAAATCGTCATTATTTGTAGACCAACAAAATACCGCATAGGAGGTCAAAGTTGCTGGACTTTTTTGATTATGTAGATTAATTTTTAAGTTATGGCTGAGATTAGGGACGGACGCATGGGCCAAAACGCGGACTAGTTTTTTTTCGCTTAAGTAGTGTTAGGACAGTGGAGGATATATAAGGTTCGGTCTGGCCGACGTTTTTTACTTGTTGCAGAATACCTTTGAGTAACAAAAGGTAAAACTTCTTTGAAAGTAGTGACTGATGTCCAGAAACCTGATGCTGTAGCTAATTTGTTTCCCTTTAGTTGTTGGTAAACGCAACAGTGTACCATTTGCGCCAAAAATTTTGCGTTAATTTTTGTTTTCATTTCGATGGACAGCTGATTGTTTAAAATATCCAATACAATAACGGTCTCAATGGTGTAAACCATTTTGAACGATATTTTTTCTGGTTGCATTCCAACTTCCTTCATGTCACTTCCATTGTCCTCTCATTGCATTTACTATATTTCCTTATACATAATAATAATAATTTTCAATTGCATTTTTATGCAGTGTCATAACATTATTTTTGCCCCAAATTGAAAATAACCATAATCTAGCGAAAATAATGGATGTCTGCTTCAAAACTGTTGAAATCTAAGGAGAAAAATAAAAATACGAACAATATGGAAAATTGTTATTGACACGCAATCTAAACAAGAAGTTGGCTCTTCTAATGCAAATATATACCACCACCATCATCATGCAGGCGGCAAAAAAGCTAATGTAATTATTGTCTGCCTCAATAAAAAAAAATCGGACGAAAATCAGGCAAGCACTTTTGCACTGCACCGTACACCCCACACAAACACAGAATAGACGACGACGCCATTCACCGTCAACCAATCGAAGAGACAGACGGTAGTAGACATCTCAGCATCACCATCGCAATCATCATCATGTGGTCGCCGCCGTCACTGTCGTCATTTAATATTAGCTCCATTTGCCATTATGCATTTGAGTGGATTAGAGCAGCAGCCAGCCATAGTCAGCCTACAACCAAATGAAGCTCCTCATCCTCAAAAAAAAAAATAACTGCTGCAGCACTTCAACACCAATTTGGTAGGTAGGTACGAGTATTGCAGCAAATGGTCTGTGGGGCCTGCTCGAGTGCTTTATTTCGCTTGAATTGGTTGCTGCTTGCAGATCATCAATATGATGATCTGTGGCTTAGTGTGGAGGAGCCTTCAAGCATTTGCCTTTACTTCTTGCTGCCGTTGCCTGTCGTCTAGTGTTTCTTTCAATTTAAGTTGGTTGCCGTATACGTTACTATAACATACTATTCTTCAATGTTTGACATTTGTTTTACCACTTCTCAGTTGTTGCAACGGCAACAGCATGATGCAAATACTCCAGCTACTACTACACCTCATTCAAATTTGCCACAAGACCAACTACTTACAAAATTGCTGGCGATGCAGCTGTGTGAAGTTCGCATTCGACTGACTGGCGGTAGGACTCAATCGACCGATGCACAGTGGATCATTAACTACATATAAGCAATCAAAAGCCCGCTAATGGCACAGCAAACAAAAAATGTGGTCTCTGTATAATCAAAACTAATTTAATTCGATCGGTTATAAATAGCGATTTGTTGAAAGTTATCAGCTTGGCATGGCACGGGTTATTAATCGCAAAAATCCGCATTCGAAACTAAACCATTATCCATCAAGTGCACTTCCCCGTTAAAGACAGAACAGATTTTATCATTTAATTGACATCCACTTTATCACGACTTAAGTAAATCTGAATATGTGACAGCGCATAGAGAAAGGGTAAAAAAATCAATTTTCATTTTTTTCTTCTTTTTTTGATGTGAACATCTGAGCATTGAATGAGACCGATCCCAGAAGAGAAGATATACTCGTTTTATGAAAGTGAAGTCGACGATTCTAAGCGCAAATAGAAAGGGACCTTATCTTTAAAATGGCTCTCCTGAACAAAACTGGTTTTTAGCCTTAGGTTCCTTTCTGTTTTGCGCTAGAATTCCCTAGAATTCAATCAATCGATTTCTATTAATACCAAGTTATCGATATTGGGCCGCTTTCTATGAAAATCTCCCACTGTGCGACTTCTGCAAGCGATAGATATGCAACTAGTATTTCAACGGCACAGATGTTTATTTTGTTAGCTGCGATGATGGCGTCCGAGGATTTGGAGGTTGCGGTATGAAAGAGCGAGGCTCAGATATTGAATGGCAATAAAATTTAATGTGGTCTATCGTCTATCGCATCATTATCACAAGTCCGCCAGCATTAATATCACAAAAGTATAATTTGTGTTAAAAGCCTTTAATTTTAGTAAATGTTATTGGTTTTTTCTTTAAAGAATTTTGTGTGGATTTCCTTTTATTCGTTTAAACAAACAAAACAAAGTGAGTTCATATGGATTAAATGGGTCCGTATTTTTGATTTTATTTCCTGTGATTTTAAAACATTTTGGGATATTTTGCGGTACATAAAGTCTGAAGCCCTTGAGCGGTGTAGTTACTATCAGGCTGAAACAACAATTACCATTACTACGTATCTATTCGATCAAACTCATTTTTCAAGACCTTGGTTTCCGGCGCTACGTATGTAATGATGTGTCCAAAGTTATTATCTTTTTAGATAATAATTGTTTACATAGAACCAGTCTTTTAAAGCAGGTATGCAAACCAAACCGCACCATATCACTTTTTCTATCTATAAACCGAACCGCTTTTAGAAAAAATGTGTCTAACCGAAGCAAAAAAAATTAAAAAAAAAGTGGTTTGGTTCAAAACAACAAAAGTCATTAAGCATTTTCTTGATTTTTGTGTAGTTTTTTATGTGGATTATAGGTTTTATTTTATTAAAGTTCCTATTTTTTTAGGTTTTAGGTACATACCTTAGTTTTAAATCCATTTTTTTGTTAATAAAAAAATTTACATCAAAAATATTTGTTTTTATGATTTTTTAATCAATTTTAAACCATTAAAGTAAACCAGAACAACGGTTCAAGCGTACCTGAACACCATTTTTAAAACTAAACCATGGAACCGAACCAACTCGAATTTTAAAACGGTTTGCATACATGTTTAAATGCAAAGTATTGAATATTTCAAAATTCTTAAAAGTTCCAATACCAAAGCGAGGAACGTAGTAAAAAACGTTTCATTTCTAAGGCTTAAACTCTGATAATCGATAACGAATTATATTGTCGATTGTCTTTAATTGCAGGGACAATTAAAGGTGGTAAGCGAATATTTGGAGATGTTTTTTTTTTAATTAATAACTCAACTTATTTTAGAACTGTTAACAAAATGCAAACCGCCACATATTCTTTTTCAATATTTTTTTTAGTGAAAGAATCGGTTTCAGGAATCTTCCTCTTATTGGCTGTTTGGATAAATGTTGGTGTGAAATAAATACCCCTGCCTATTTTGTAATCTTAAAACATCGTGGCCTTGACTTTTATAATTATTTCTAAGCAATCAATTGGAAAGAACCCGACACTAGGTTTAATATCGCCAACTGTTCCAAAGCAAAAGTCTCGACTAATGAAATGTACATAGAATCGCCACAAATGCATAACATTACAGAAAGAAAAAACACCGAAAAATACGCTAAGGATCAAATATAAAAATGTACAAGCACTGTAAAAAATAATATAGCTCCGAGTGAAAATGAAAAAAAAGAAATGTTTGAGACAATTGTTGCTTAAAATGAAATATTATTTTTGAATAAAATATTCTATCTAAAAAGATTCATTCAGAAAAGGTTCATTCTAAAAGGTTAAGTGAAACTGGTATCGTTTAAAATTAAGCAAACATTTTGTTATATTTGTAAATGTTTGGAAATTTTAAATCCTTTATGAATTTTAGTCCTTTATGAACGAGGGGATTTTAAAATCTGTATTCCAGAAAAAGAAAAATGAAACGAAATTACTACAAATTCAAAAAAAAGAGAATAGAAAATGTATTATATCTTTACAAGTCACAGCCTAAAAGTTGTTTTAAAAACCTAAAAGACTTGTTACAAAATCCCCCTTGTCAAAAGGGGCCACTACTCGTAACAGCTTAACGAATACTATTGAAATTATTGCATTACTTAGTACGAGTATGGCATTACCCCGGATCGAGACTCCAACTGATTTTTGTAAAAGGAAAATCAAATTATTTGGAAATCGTCTCCGATACATTTACATTTAAGGTAAGTGTTCTCCCACACATACGAGAATTTTACATTTAATAGTTACTAGACGCTCACAGAAAACGTTATCACTAAGAGTTTAAAATAAATAATTTTTAATTGATAATGTTTTTTGCTATAGTTTTTTATTTATTTTAATATTAACAGTATTAAGTATCTGGGTTATTGAATGATGAGAATCAATAAAATAAGGTTTACCGACCTAAGGGTCCTTAAGTCGTTTTAATTTAATAAAAATGAGAAAATGGCATATACTTGTTGAGTGTTGTTTGAGGCACGGATTTCTAAACCGATGTTGTACAATCGACCAAACAGCTAATGTGTTTATATTAAGAAATGAAGAATTTTTTAACGCCAGGTTAAGCAGACGTATTTCACTTTTAATAAAAAAAAACGCAAGCTACCATTTGCTCCTCGATCGTTAGAAGCTTTGAAAAATCAAAACAAAAATTTATTTAGATTGCCCATTAAATGTTTAACACTTGTTTTCTCACAGCCTGACATCTATAAGGTAATTGCCGTCAAACCAAGCCATACTTATAAACATAAGACAAAAAAAAACAAAAACGGTGTCATTTAAAACAAAATTGACATTTTGGTCAACAGGTGGTCGTCAGTCGGTCGTCGTCGCCATTTCTTTCGGTCTAGTTAATAATACTATTTATGGCGAATAGTTGGAGACGGGGACAAAATGGCAAACACGACAGAAGAAGAAACATGACAATTAAAGCTCATAAAAATGACAAGGCATTTTAAACAACGTTGACATTTGCTTTAAAACCTAATTATAGCAAGCGTTAATTTACAGCAATTAACTATTTAAAAAAGAAAAGAAAGAAAAACTCCGAAGAAAAGAAAGAAAAACTCCGAAGAAAAGAAAAAGGTTCAAACCTAATCGAGGGAAGCCAAATGAAAAACTTTCATTTTTACAAACTTTAAATTGTTTCCTTTCAATCGTATCTTGACCAAATCTGCAGCATTGCCAAAAAAAAATATACACACACCAGCCCCATCAAACGCCAATTGCAAATGATTTATGGATAAATGGGCATCGACATTAACCAAGAAAACCTGCCCACACAACACTCACTAACTCCGAGGCGAAGTGGGAGGCAAGACAAATGGCTATGTTAAGCTCAAGAAGATAAACCTCCACTAGATCGATCTTCAATGTTGGCTCTATTCGCCACGTCTGTGCGAATACAAATGAGGCTACATTTATGTTAGCAATTTGCCACAAAAGTTGAAAACATTAAATTTCAATTAACTCCAGAAAAGTAGAGTAACAACAGAGTGCATGAGGCGGTATGGACGACACTGGACTGAACTGGACACGGCCAAAACGGAATGATGGACTCCACCAAGAAATAAAGTACGTACTAAAGACCGTTCGGCGGGCATACGAAATTCATTCAAATGTAAAGCTGCTAACATCTTCCCAGACGCTCTTTCTTTCTCCATTACCTTCCCATATACGAGTACATATTTTTTTATCTGTGGCTCATTAAAGCCACAACATAATTGCCCACAATTCCATAAATTGGCATTTTATAGTCGAATAAATGGTGACGTGGTGAGGAGTGTGCAGCACCAGAGCGAAGAGTAAAAGTAATCAAATTTTAATAGTTTGCTAACAACACAACATCAGTTTTCTTCAGTTTGAATAAAAAATTCGAAAAAAAAACATCCGAATATAAACGTTTTATGTGATATTGTAAAACATTTGTTGACAGTTTGTTTGGATATTTACGACTACATCGTACGAGTATATTGGCTTGCATTTAGTACGGGTTGATGGTGACGGCTGTAATTAAGCAAGTATTTTTTGGTGGTCGGAATCAGGCGGCCACAGTATCGCAGAGTGCATCTTGCCATGATGGTTGCGGTTGGAAGCCGATTTAGAGGAAAAGTAAACAAATCGGTTCAGCTGCCATAAATTATGAGATTCCATAAAATTGTCTTCATATATCATTTCGTTACAATGTTTTATAATACAACGTCGACGATAGTGGTCAACGAAAAATAAGCAGCGTTTGTTTTAATGGTTTTTGGTATATCGGCTGGTAACTGAATATTTATGAGGAAATGGCAGAACAACAACCTGTTTATACACCAGGCAAAGGGGGCTACAGCTAGAGTGAAGTTATTCTTCAATGATATATAAAAATTGTTTATTTGTCTCAGGCTCAGCAGTATATTGACTCTTGAGGAGAAAAATTGTTTATGCCAAGGAAAAAAGAAACAAATTTAAAGACGCCACTATAAGGAGATTGAGTTGTGCGCCAACTATTAACCAGAACGATTTATAAAAGAGACAAAGCTGCGAGTGGCTATGTAAATGTACAAAAATCGGTTAACTGATACATCAAATGTTCCGAGGATCTGGAAAACAATATTATCAATTTTTTTAGCGGCTGAAGACCTAGCCGGTGACAGCCACAAAATGTATCACCGATAATGGGATAGAATGTCCAACTCGGCCCAGGAAAAGGCCAAAACATAGCAAGAGCACGGCTTAAGAGTAGCAATGCATATGCAATGCAAAAAGATCGGCAAAGTTGCTCTGATAAAGTGCATGCAATAGATATCCGATAAAACTGATAAGACTCAATGCATGCTTGAAACCTCAGTGCACTATGGCCAATTTTAATTCACCCTAGACAAGACCGTTTGCGAAATTTAAATAAAATACTATCGACTACTGCGTAAACCATTGAAGTATAAAAACCTGATCCAACTGTATCAGTATGGCAATCGACCAAATCTTAACTCTATATCGAATCCTGGACAAGACTAATGAGCAGCGAATAGATCATATCACCAACCTCTTCATGGACTTATTAAGGCTGCATTCGACTCTATGATACGAGTTATTTGAAACCATTTGAAACCAACGAAAAGTGCAGATAGGAAATTATTTATTAAGCAGGTTAAGGTCAACATGACTTGTTTTAACCAGAATAATTAAGTCACAATTTGTCTCCTTTATGACGACACATAAGCGTTCGGGCAAGTCAAACTACGATGAGTCCGCCGACAAAAGCCCTTCCGGAAAGTGGGAGCACATAAAAGGGGCCTAGCGAAGCTTCTGTCAAGACAAGTAACACCTTGGAATCTTGGAGGCTACGAGCACATAAAGTACGTAAAATACTGGTCTTAAAGCAGCAAATACCAGCTATGTTGGTTCACTCCGTATTTACTTTCTAGCAATTACACGTCAATTGACAAATCCATTGTAGGCCTTTCAATAATGGCAACAACCATCGATAAATCACGATAAGGACAAAGGAATACCAAATCACAACAGATGACGTCCTATTTAGAATAGGGCTAAATTTTTTAAATTTTCGTTCAATGATGAGATGAAAATATTTGGCTTGGCAGTTTTTAAAGTTCCATTACATTGGAGTTGAATTCAAAACTAACCATGTTCAAGAGCTATATTTTAGGTATGTATACTTTTTTCTTTCTATTCATAAAATTTGTAGTAATGTTGTTATCTGAATTTCTTATGGGTTTTAATCCTAAAGTATTGTTTGATATCAAAATCCTAACATTATTAAAATTTACAAATATTTCACAATTTAAGTGATATGAGCGAAAAATGCACTTTTTCTTTCACAAGAGAAGTGAAAAATGAATTTTGAAAGAAAGAAAAACCACAGTATTTATATTTATTAACATACCAAACATGATACAATTTTTTAATCACATATTTGTATCGTTCGAAATGTAATTGAAACTGAAAGTTGGTAACCGGCATTGTGGTATGGGTATCATGAATGGATGAGTAATTGATATGATCAGTCGGCCGGTCGTCTGACATTGTTGTCAGTGCATGAGCAATGAACGACCGAAGTAAAAAAAAACAAAAGAAATGAGAGTGGTGTAAATAAACACAAACAACTTCAAAAGGAAGTCCTCCGTCCGGCAATTAAGTTTCAACACACGTCTAATAAATAAAGGTAAGGTTAAATCGATGCTTACATATACTAGGTAGACATAATTGATAAACCGAATGAGTGCAGATAAACTCATCGTCATCGTTCACACTAGGGATGGGCGGCAAAAATAATTTGTTGCCGCTATCTAAAGGGTGGTCCAAACATAATGCACGATGATAATTAATGTCAAGTTGTTTGTTTAACATTTCTTTTGTTTCAGTGTTGGACAAATTCAACCATGGAGAGGTACACAATTAAGCAGCGCGTTAAGATTGTTGAGGCCTTTTACGAAAATGGGCGTTCAAATTCGTGTTTTTTTTGGTCAGCATAATCGACAAAATGTGTCCACAATCGGGAGAATTGTGCTCAAGTTTCAGCAAACTGGGTCTGTAGGAAATGTACATGCTCGCATAGTTAGTTCTGTCTTCGGGCCGTACTTCTTCAGAATAGAGGCGGCCAAGCAGATCCCGTGAATGGCGTTCGCTATCGCGAAATGATAACGGACTACTTGTGTCCAGAAATTAAGGATATAACGCTAGACGATATGTGTTTCAAAGAGAATAGTGCCACTTGCCACACAGCCAATGAAGCAATGGCTATTGTGCGCGAGAACTTCAATGGCCATATTACCTATACGTCGTGGCGATGTTAATTGTGGCCGCCACGATGATGTCATTTGACACAGTTGGACTTCCTTTGGTGATATTTAAAAGAAAAAGGTGTACTTCAATGAGCCAGGTGCAATTCAAGAGCTAAAGGATAAGATAATTCGGCACATAAACGACATTGAACCTCAATTATGTCTCAGTCATTGAAAATATGGACCATTAAATAATGGCATGCCACCGAAGCCTTCGCGAGCATTTAGTAATATTTTGTTGGACACATAATTGTCTTACATTCTTCTATCATAATCAAATATATAAAGATAGTTCTCTAAAAACTTTTTGTTTTATTTAGAAATAACGTTGTGCGTTTTAGTTGGACCACCCTTTACCAGCCAGTTTTTGGCTAATGTCTGGTCTGAAACAAAATAAATACTGGACCCAAAAACAATGTTTGCATACACTTTGTTCACAAAATACGCGTTTTCTTAAAGTGTTCTAAGAACTGTCTTGGTCATTGCGAATACATCAACGTTATGTTACACTCAGGCAACTTTTCAAATGTTCGAGAAAGCCTATCATTAGTCGAGTTCGGCCAGGCCTAAATTCTTCCTATTTCGTGAAACGCGCACTTAGGTTTGTTTTATTGCTGCTTTACGTCTTTATAAGGGATGAGCAGATAGTAGTGATAGTTTTTCCAATTGTTGATTTCCAAAAGTTTTCATCCTTACCAATGCCATACATCGGTCAAAGTATTTAGCAAGGTTTCCCGTTTCATTATGCATCGTTTTTCATCTGCCGAATGTGGGGAAATTATTAAAAACTATTAGCAGAATTCTGCTTCTGTTGTAAATCCTAATGTTGTAGTTTAACTTACATTTTCTTCCTTTCGTTCTTATCTGCTTGCTCTGTACATTAAATATAACACCGTGTATATGCAAGTATTTATGCTAACATTTCCCGGTAGTTTCAAAAATTAATAGTATTTTTCAATACTGTCGAGTGACCCCGCCTACTTCTACACTGACTCACAAAAGTCTGCGCCTGTCTAAATATTTATTGATACAATTTTTGTAATAGATTTGCGTTGCAACTCTTTTATTATGTGAGCAAGATTAGTAAGTAACGTGCCGAGACAAGATGGGTGGTTTGCTAATTGTAATTTTTACTTACAGATTACCAAAGGGGGGATAGACAACAATGAAAGGTTGTAAAACGGTTTTTTATTGTTAGCAAAAACATAAATCTTAACATGGATTTGAACCAATGGTTTCTTTAATTATTGTATGTTTTTTTCCTTTGGAATTTTGCTTTCAACAATGTTGCGCTGCGTCCAACAGAGGCGGTGGCTATGCTGGGGCCGCCAATTATAATGCATTTTTAAAATGCCATTAATGCATCGTATCATGCCAACGCCAACAACAACAATTATTCAGAGGGAAGGGAAGTAACAATTAGTTACGAAGCAGAAGGTAGACAGCCGGCAGGGGGCAAAGCAGAAAGTTTACATGTAATAACAACAAAGCTTTTTGGTATGTAATCATAATTTTCCGCTTTGTGGAGCTGACATTAAAGTAAACAAGAAAAATAAAATGCGCACACCTTCTTCAACCTCCTTTCAGTTGAACGCGTTTCTCAAGTTGCTGTGGTTCATTATAATTACTATCAAAAGATTAAGAAACCCCAACTAGCTTGTCTGCGCTCCGCTTCTTTTCATTTTTTTATTTATTCTACTTCTACTTCATCCTCTTCTTTTGAGGTAAATTAGAGGTGTTACATTAAGAATTCGTAACAAATTAATGTTTCACTTCCTCTATATATTTATTTCCAATTTCAGCCTACAAAAAAAGACTACAGTTTAAGGCCACATCCACAACCGTTTTTTTAAATCAGTTAAATCCGAATTATTCTTCGTCTTACAATTAACCTAGAAGAAAAGTTTAACAAAACAGCGAATATGTACGTGCCTTAACGAGAGACGTACGCAATCTTTAGTAGAAACAAGATGGGAAATTTGCAATTACTCGTGATGGTTTTGTGCGAGGGCTTGTAGAAAACTAATTGGTCTAAACAAAAACATAGAAATTGGCATATAACAATTTATTCTTTTTTGGTCTACGAGGCTTCTAGAGCGACAGCTCTTCAAATTCTATACAATAGCTTTGTTATTAGTCTACGAGGCATACAAGAGCTTTGTTATTGGTCTACTTCTAGAGCGACGCGGATCTTTAAATCAGGAGGGGTACATCAAAGATGCTTCAAGTAGGAAGCCAGCCATATAAGTATCCCCCAGTACTACTACATGCCGGATATAGTTCAATTTCGCTGTGGAAGTTTATTCAACAGATTCCCATATGAAAGTAATCCTGTTAAAAAACATGATTCTGTTATTTTTACAATCACGCAGAGAAAAGTATGGTTGTGGTGACAATATTCGAAGAACATAATACTATTGTTGGGTAAATGGTTGTGGTACAACAATATTATGATCCTCACAACAATAGTATGATTCAAATACAACCATGCTATGATCCTCACAACAATAATACGATTCACACATAACCATACTATGATCCCCACAACCATAGTATGATCCTCACAGCCATAGTATGTTTCACATACAACCATAGTATGATCCTCACAACCATAATATGATTCACACGCAACCTTGTTATGATCCCTATAATCATAGTATGATCACAATTGTACTTTGATCCCCAATATAATTTATTAGAATTTGTTTATGTCAAGATGAAGCTATGCTGGGTGCGTTCGGTTGTCATCATCAAAATTCCAACCGTGTTTGTAAAGAAATGCATAATATGATTCACACGCAACCATGTTATGATCCCTACAATCATAGTATGATCACACACAATTGTACTTTTGCCCCCAATATAATTTATTAGAATTTGTTTAAGTTGTCGACAATAGATTTAAGCTATGAAAATTATTAAAAAATACATTAAATTCAAAATAATAGGAGTGATTTATTTTACAGTAGAAAAAATAAGTTTAAATAAACGTAAGCGTTTTTATTAAAAATATTTCAGTTAAAAAAAGCCAAAGCTGCTTGTTTAAAAAAATTTTAATTTCGATAAAAAAAGTACTATTATTGCATTAAATCCATACCAATAACATTTGTTCTTAAAAACATATTTAAATGAAGAAAAAATACAATCATACAGTATGATTGCCGTAATCATATTATTGTTAACATAGAACGCAAAACACAATACTTTATTGTTGTTATAACCATACTTTCATTTTTAAATTTGGCAATAATACTATTGTTACATTTCAACAATATTAATATTGCAGCAATTATACTATTGTCAAAACTAAATTCAGTTAACAATGCTATGGTTGCGACGAACATACTTTTATTGCGGAGAACATATTATTATTGCCGTGACCATGTAGTAACCATATTTTTTCTTTGCATGTTTACAACTATTTATGCTGTTAATAAGCAGAACAATTACGACTGACTTGACATACTTAAGGGATGAATAACACAAAATTTTCGCCAGCGCTTTCAAGTCTTTACGCTGCCATCTATACTTACAATCAGCGCACATAGTTAAAAGTCGTTTATGGAAAATATTTTTTTTATCAATTAATAAAAAAATGTTAGTACACACTGAGTGTACTGACTATCTAAAGGACAAACGTTCAAGTCATAAATTTGTATTAGGATAGCAATGAGCATTTCTACGAAGAAAAAGTATTTTCTACAAAAACCTTACGTTTGATCACGTATTTAATAGTTTGCTCAGAAATTGTGTACTCTTTTAGATTTTTGTGTGAAATACTTTGTGTCATTTATTGTCGTTAGTGCGTAGGAGCACAATAAAAAAATGTCAAAGTTATTGTGATGAAAATTTGACAGTTGTATGATTTTTTTACAATGACAGTTACTGACATCTGTTGTCTGCAGAAGAACTACAATGCAGAAAATTGTCATAGTCCGTCTATTTAAAAAATGGTCTTTTTGTATTGTAGATATTTCATGAGGAATATAATAATAAAAATAATTCTAGTATTAACGTCTGTTATTAAAAATAGTTTCTTATGCCTTAGTGGCATAAAACATAGAAATTCTAGTTCACCGGATTTCTCGTTAAAATTTATTACAATTTGTTTGAAAGCTTATGAACAAAAAAAAAATGGAATAAAACCGTTTGTCGACATAAATTGCCAGGTTGCGTCAGCTAATAAAAAATTATTATTTCACAATAACCGGCCGAATGGTGCTCAATTTTTCCCCGCATATCGTACTACTCTCGTAAATTATCCAGCAGTTATTTTTTATTCGTTCATGGTTCTTTTAATTCTACTGAGTTTGTGTCTATTTTGCTCTTTTTGATTAATTGCACTAGTGTATCATTTGTTTTTAATTAAAAGTGAAATAAAATCGTAGATGTTATGCTTGGCTAACGTGTATCTACAGTTATTTATGCTAAGCAAATCGTTAGAATAGTTCTAAACATTGAGTTCTAGTTTATAAGCATAATAAAGAATTGTTTGGACACACATACCGAAATTTAATTGTAATAAGTATATTTTTTTTATAATCCCAAAAAAGCGTTTTCAAGTCCATTATTTGTTTTTTAACATGGCTGGTTGGTTTTCTTAAATCTTATTTCGAACAACTGAAACCTCCTGTTTAGACGGATCATAGATATTCTTCTTATTAATTTTATAAATATGGTATATTTATAGGACCGGAGACGATATTTATTTGCCAGAATAAGTCTCTTATCTGTTGTTCCAAGTAAGGTCATTTCGAATTCATAGAGTGATGGCAAGAACTGAAGCCAATGCTTAACAATCTACGTGGCGCATACTGCTTACTACACGCAGAGAAAAAACATGGTCACGGCAATAATAATATGTTTTCCGCAATAAAAGTATGTTTGTCGCAACCATAGCATTGTTAACTGAATTTATTTTTGACAATAGTATAATTGCTGCAATATTAATATTGTTGAAATGTAACAATAGTATTATTGCCAAATTTGAAAATGAAAATATGGTTATAGCAACAATATTAATATGGTTGGTGCGACAAAAGTGTTTGGCGTTTTATGTTAACAATAATATGATTACGGCAATCATGCTGTATAATTGTAATTATTCTTCATTTAAATATGCTTTTAAGAACATTTGTTATTGGTACGGATCTAATGCAATAATAGTACCTTTTTATCGAAATTCAAATTTTTTAAACAAGCTGCTTTGGCTTTGTTTAACAGAAATTTTTTAATAAAAACGCTTACGTTTATTTAAACTTATTTTTTCTACTGTGAAATAAATTTAATGTATTTTTGAATAATTTTCATAATTCAAATCTATTTGTGACAACTTAAACCAATTCTAATAAATAATATTGGGGATCAAATCTATCGTCGACAACTTAAACAAATTCTAATAAATTATATTGGGGATCATAGTATAATTGTGTGTGATAATACTATGGTTTTGGGATCATAACATGGTTGCGTGTGAATCATACTATGGTTGTGAGGATCATACTATGGTTGTGGAGATCATAGTATGGTTGAGTGTGAACCATACTATGGTTGATCATAGTATGGTTAGATATGGTTATATGTTATATGGATCATAGTATGGTTGTATTTGAATCATACTATTGTTGTGAGGTTCATAATATTGTTGTACCATAACCATACACACAACAATAGTATTATCCTCTTCGAATATTGTCACCACAACCATACTTTTTTTCTGCGTGTAAGACCCCTCATTTCCTGACATACTACTAAATTCCCTTAACATTCTTTTAACGAACAAAATGAAAGCTTTCTTCAACGTCGGCACACTTTTTACCTTAAAAATTAACTCGGAGGAGACTCACTATGCGATTTTTTTACCTTTGATATAGGATAGGCCTGAAGGTAAACGAAGACCCGAGTGGGATCCCACATCTAGATGTTAGTGGTTCAATCTCTAATTACCACTCAATGTATTTTAGGACATTTAATTGATTAAAAAATGGAATTGCCTAAAGAAAAAAACGGAGCGCACGATCAAAATTCGAACATGAAAAAGACCATTTTATAAATAACCGTCTCGTTTATGATTAAATTTGCTTATAGAACATCGCTCCGCAACGAAGGCAACATTGATGACATGTTGAGATAGTGTAACTCTGAGGTCAAGAAACTTGGGTTTGCCATTCATACGAAACATGTCACAATCAAGGACTATGCCTTCAAATAGCTGCTACTTTGGGCGAAACGAACAGCTGATGAGCAGAACGCTTATTCGATGGTCTACTTATCTTCTTGTTGAGGCAGAAAGTTGTAACATAGAGGTAGTTCATAAATTAGCTCGAGATTGCCATTAACAAATAAGGATAATGTAACCATTGATATTAAAATAGCCGAAATTGCAAATAAATACTACTTTGAGCTAATCGAACAGTAAAGATCCGAGCACCTTTTTAAAAAACGATTTATTCTACTTCTGCTAGACCATGCCTCTGAAACATGGTTACACCTTTCAAAAACAGATGAAGCTATGCTGGGTGCATTCGGTTGTCACCATCAAAATTTAAACCGTGTTTGTAAATAAATGCTATTTTGGAATAAAGGAACATCTACGGCAACGAACGATTTTTCGTTAAACGACTTATTGTACCACCATTTCCGAGTAATTGGGAAACCAGATGCAGCTATGCATGCAAACACTCCTTTGCAAACACTTATAGTCAATCTATGCTAAAGGAGAATGTTGACCATAACCTATATGACCCATTTTCTAACAAAAAGCTTCGAGAACATTCAAATATATATATAGTTTATATAGCCATTTTACCCGTAAGTGAAATCGATACAATTTACTATAAACGAGATAACGATGTGGGTCACCGCAGTGTTTTTGACATTTTTCTTATTATTTGAGATAAACACGTCAAATTGTATTCTTAAAAGAAATATAGAGGCTCGAGAAGAAAACGACAATAGGTTGTAATATCACATTTTATTATTTATGGAATATTGAAAATATAAATATTCATCTACCGGTTTACAAAAATATATCGTGCAGTTATTCGAACCGAGAAAAAAGTATCCCCTTTGTTACTTAATGGCAGGTTGTTGCGGGAAATACATACTATTTGTTTTTATTGGTAAAAATAAATATATAAGAAATATTAACATAAAACTCCAATTTTTGTTTAAGTATAGTGAGTATTTTGCCGATTTCGTTAAACCACACGAGATGTCGTTGTTCAACTCCTCTCTGCTATTTTATTTGGGTATTGATTTAGGTATGTCATGCAATATAAGTTTCACATCCACATTTATTAGAAGGAAAGGTTTGGCATAAAAGTGTCGATACCATGGTGATAACCTTATATAACTTAATATAACTTCCCTTGGAAATGTCGTGTCCCCGTAAAACATAAACAAAAATTTTCGTTCAGTTCCAGAGCACTTAATAAAACGCAACTCGATGATGGATTAAAATCCCTATATTTTCTCCAAAGAATCAATAATTATAGTTTGGTACATTTTGTTGAATATTTTCTAAGTACAACAACCGTTACGCTTCTTTTTTATTTAGTTTATTTTTTTCATCTAATTTAAAACTAAACAAAATCTAATGGGGCTAAACCGGTCACTGCAACAGCAAATGTGTTATCAGAGCATTATATGCTAATGCTCTGAAACGGTTGGTATTGATTAGGGGCCAGATCGGTTAATGGGTTAAAATTTTCCCCGCAAAAGATCCAATATTTGGTTTCAGCAAGACAGCCCGCTACGACAATTCAGGACTTAAGCCCTTAAACGCGTAATTCCCGATGGCAATATTGGAATTTAATCGTGGACAAAAATTTGGAACGAAATTAACACTCAAAAGTAAGTAAACGTCAGAGAGTCTTGTTTTAAATTATAACAAAGGTTATAATTCTCGTTCAGTGCTTTATTTAAACATTCAAAGCATTTCTTAAATAAATCACATTTAATAGGAGACGAGAAAGAATTTAATCTTAATACCAGTAGCATCTGTAATTTCAAAAACTTTAGGATATCTGGCTTTCGGAGTTATTCTTGATATTTTGTGAATACCAAGTGGACGCTTAAAAAAAAAGACAAAGCACTCGTTGTCTGTGATGTACTGACAATGTACCGGATTTTAATGCTTTTCCAGAACCTATTTCCCAAAAATGTTCATCAGTTGATCAACTAAAGGTAAAACAAGTGGACAAATTAAGTTCGTCCCTTCATGAAAGATTTCTGTACAATATGACAATTTTTTAATGGGGGCGTGGCCTCGCCTTCTTTTCCCTCACGGTGTGTTTCTTTTCATTGTCTTTTTGTCATTAGTTACCAAGATATGGTCTTTCAAAGTTCAGAGGTGAATGGGCGGTGCCACGCACTTTTGTCCAACTTCAACACATCATAGTCTGTAATCATTTATTTCATTTTGTTCGATTATCGATCGGGACCTAATTTTGGCTATTAATGCAATTTTTTAAAGGAGGCTTGGCACTGCCCCCTTTTTAATCAGGGTGTGTTTCGTTGCAGCCAATAACATAAGCAGTATCAAAAGCATCGCCATTTCATGAGCTATGACCTTATTCAGCTCAGTGATGTATGGGCGGTGCCATGCCCCTTTGTCCAATCACATCGTAGCGTACCCTACTAATATAACTTAAGCCGAACGTTACAAAATGTGACAGTTTCAAAACGATCGGAGTTGACAGTGGTGATATATGTATAAGCAAAAAAAAATACTATAAATATACTGATTTTTTCCGAGGTTGACTCAGTCCTTGTTTGGGGAAAATTTTTACCTCCTGTTTTCAATACCAAACATTTCAGGGCATCAACAAATAAATATATGGAAACAATTTCACCAACCTAGCTAGCATTTAAAGTGGCACTCTGCAGTTTGCTTTTCACAGACAGGCATATGAACATTGCTAGATCGTCAAAGATTTTTTGCGACGTCTCAGAAGAAACTTAAATACTTTATGGGGTTTTAGACCAGTATTTCGAGATGTTGCAAATGACAAAAATGTTTTCCCTGCTCATTGTGGTTCGCTGACATAGAACTTTACATTCTTTTTGTATTTCGAAAATTTTCTCTGAACTACGAGTACGAAATACCGCCGGCCAAACGTGGATGTTACTACTTTCTAAGCTTCGCCAGTATTTAAAGTAATTTTTAGAAATCTGACCTCTGCTGTTTTTGTGGCAGCTTAATTGTGTGTTTAGGTCCGTCTGTTGTTGCCGTGTTGTGCTGCGATTTCTGCAGAGCTGGCTTCCAGGTTCAGGACCTGGAAACCAGCCAACTTCTCTTAGCTGGACATCTGAGCAGTTGCAGTGTGTCGTTTGCTATGCGCTATATCTCCGACCGTATGTCAGTACTTGTAGCACCAAGTATGAAACTGGGACAAGGACTTACCATTTGCATTTTTTTGCTGTTTGGTATTTCCAACAATTATCATTCTCTTCCTTAAATTTAAAACCGTTAAATCACTTATAAACGAGTGATCAATTTATTGATAACATTTAAGTAGGTTTGCTAATTTTAAACAATACAAAATTGTAGTCCTATTGAAAAAAGAAACTAAATAAACTACAATACAGACAGTGCTAGCCGGCTAGCTAGCCCATAAAGAAAAGCACACGAGAATGTACTTTCGAGTTAAAGAAAGTATCGTTTTTGAATGTGTTGCAAGAAAAGAAAGAGCCAATAAAGTACAAGATTTGGTAGTTCGTTTGTTTGTTTTGTCCAAACTGATCCAGACACCTGCCCAAAACTTATAGTACTGTTGGCTGGCCACATGACCGGGGTACTTTTTCCCCTACTACATGTATGACTTTAAAGACAGCGCAGCGAGAGAACTGTTTTTGTTTATAGAAAATATCAAAACTACTTTTACTACAAGTTTCATATTTCTAATACCAAGAGCTGCACTCAAGTGAACATGCAATAAATATATCGAACAAGGAACTGCGAACTGGAGTTGCGGTTCCTTTTCCCATTCAGTTCATTTGTGTGAATATACTGGTGACAATTATTTTGGGTTTGGAGGATGACTTTCCGATTAAGAGTAGTGGTGGCAGGTATGAGGTCTGGGAGCTTGTAGCCTTACCAAAACACCTAACATTTGGAAATTGCAAAATAAAAGTAATCCTTTTGCCTCGATTCGCCTGCGAAATGACCAGCCAGTCAGCCGGCTAGAGCAGGCAAGCCGCCTTCTGGCCGTGTCTTATTCGAAATGATGGCAAATAAAACAACTTTTTGGACACATGTGAGAGTATGGCACATGGCGGCATGGCATGTGGTGTAACCTAAACCGCCGAACTGCAACTCCTGGTTTTGTTTCATTTTCGGTGTGTTGATAACAACAACGTATGAACACATAACGTAACGTAACAAACGTCGTGGTTTTAACATGCAAACCTCTAACAATGTTTTCTATGAATGTGAAAAACAAAATATAAAGACCGAAATATGAAAGAAAAAGGTCTTTCTTACTTAGTCCAGTAGAGTCCCACTTCCACTCGTTGGTTTTCCTCGCCTATGTTAAGCGAGTCTGACAATTATTACATTGTGTGAAAGAAGTATATACGGCAACAATTAAAAGTAAAAGCCAAAAACAAATAGATAGAAGTAGAGAATCAACACAGGACCCAACAGATGAAACTAGATCAGAGATACTAAAGCATTTTTGGAAATCATCAATTAAACATGGGACTTCTAGTGCTTCTAACTTGAATATTTTAAACTATTAAAATTATTTTAAAGAAATGAACGATTTTTTAAACTGATTACAGAAATTTAAAATTTTGCAGTCAAATTTGGCAATGTTGGAAATTGTGTTCTAAGGGGATTTGAAGTATTAACCAGGGTTTTTAGAAAACCTACATTTCGGGGTTTTTAATGTAAAAAACTGGTATATTAACCGACATTCCGATTTAAGCCTAAGAAAGAAAAATATTTTCCCAATCAGAAGTGAAGTGATTGACTAATATTTTTCACTAAGAATGCATAAAACATTTGCTACGGATAGAGACTTGTTTTTTAATTAAAAAAAATATATGCATATGTGACAGCGCATAGAGAAAGGGACCTAAGGGTAAAAAATTCAATTTTCACTTTTTTTTGATGTGGACAACACACCCATGCCCCAAAAGTGTTCCCTTCCAGAGATATGCGCGTTTTATGAAAGTGATGGTACACCAGAGATAAACGTATTTAAATCTTTAAAATGGCTCTCCTGAACAAAACTGGTTTTTACCCTTAGGTCCCTTTCTATTTTGCGCGTCACACATATATATATATATATATATATATATATATATATATATATATATATATATATATATATATATATATATATATATATATATATATATATATATATATATATATATATATATATATATACAAGCTCCAGACATTTATTTATAAACAAGCTCATCCTTTACTTCTGAATTTGCAGAAAAGTCAATGAAAAACAGGGGGTTTGGCTAAATTTACCCCGACTTTAAAAATAACATTTGAATTTGTGTGATAATTTTATTGATTTTGGTACCCCTATGACCATTTTTAAATGGTCGGGTTTTTGGACCTATGGTCCTACTGCAAAAATAAACTTAGTTTTTGATTTCATGGGAAAACTTCATAATTATTTTATACACAAGTGTCCATGTATTGGGAAGCACTTTTTAGGCCCGAAATCGCAAGGAACTGTGCCAAATTTCATCAAGATTGCAGGTAATATGTGACATCTAATGTTAAGACATAAAATTATGTGTGTGGTAGCTATTTCTAAATCTGAAGAAAGTTTCTTTAAGTTCAATAACATCCACTCATGGTCCAAAAACTAGCGTGCACATTTCATCAAGATTGAACAAAATATGCGGAAATCCAAAACTATCTAGATCGGTGCACTTAAAGGCGGGTATAGGACAAATATTTTTTTTTCGATCGTGTTTCCTATTTTACAGCGACTCTGGGACATTTAGACCAGCGATATAAACGAATTTTATGAAAATGATTTTAATATAAATTCTACTTAAATCTGGAATTTCTCTCACATTTGAAAATTACGATATTTGAACGATAAGGCTTTGGATCAGAATAGCAGATTGTCAGCGTGAACTAAACAACCACGAACGTTCGAAAGTTATTAAATTCCGTCTCAATCGTTAATACGCAACGTTGGTGATCATTTGAAGTTGTTATGATAGCACCGAACATGTAAGGCTTAGGTGGAACCACTTTTCGTAGTAAGCTCGAAATCACTTTGAGTTGGGCATAGTAAAATTTCATTGCGCAAGTTCAAGTAAAACGCAAGTTACAGCGGAAATATTTCCCAAAGGATTTGAAGTTCCAACCACTGTGCGGTGTATTAAAAACACGTGTATTACCCTTTTTCTCTTAGAACATGTTCATCTATTGTTGAACCAAATTGGATGGCCGTACACTCTGGTGCCCGGCCACAAGACATTTATTTACCCATTGTTTTTCCAGCCGACTTTCAATTTGCAAATTAACACATCATTTTGCACCATTTCTTTGCCGATTTTATTTTTTGTTTCGTTTTGCGTCAATGCCATGGGAAGAAATATTGTTCCTGGTATTGGTATTAAATTTGCGAAATATGAAACTGAAAAGTAAGAGGGTTTATTGCTGTATCTTTTCGGATTACAAGAAAAAAGCAAAACTCGCAAAAGAAAAGAAAAAAGTCATTAAGACGATTAACATGACATAATCATACATATCAGGTAGTACGTGCATGTATCTACGTCGTGCTATGAACTTTTTTGTGGCATTACATTTCAATTTTATTAACTTTTTTATTAACTCACACGCAGAAAAAAGTATGGTTGTGGTGACAATATTCCAAGAGGATAATACTATTGTTGCGTATATGGTTGTGGTACAACAATATTATGATCCTCACAACAATAGTATGATTCAAATACAACCATACTATGATCTTCACAACAATAGTATGATTCACACATAACCATACTATGATCCCCACAAGCATAGTATGATTCACACTCAACCATACTATGATCTCCATAACCATAGTATGATCCTCACAACCATACTATATTTCATATACAACCATAGTATGATCCTTACAACCATAGTATGATTCACACGCAACCATGTTATGATCCCTACAACCATAGTATGATCACACACAATTATACTATGATCCCCAATATAATTTATTATAATTTGTTTGAGTTGTCAAAAATAAATTTGATTTCCAATATTTTTTATAAATATTGGTTTAAGTTGGCAACAATAGATTTGAACTATGGAAATTGTTAAAAAATACATTAACTTCAAAATAATAGGAGTGATTTATTTCACAGTAGAAAAGTTTAAATAAACGTAAGCGTTTTATTAAAAATATTTCAGTTTAAAAAAGCCAAAGCAGCTTGTTGAAAAAAATTTAATTTCGATAAAAAAAAGTACTATTATTTCATTAGATCCGTACCAATAACATTTGTTCTTAAAAGCATATTTAAATGAAGAAAAATTACAATCATACAGTATGATTGCCGTAATCATATTATTGTTAACATAAAACGCAAAACACAATACTTTTGTCGCACCAACCATATTAATATTGTTGCTATAACCATATTTTCACTTTTAAATTTGACAATAATACTATTGTTACATTTCAACAATATTAATATTGCAGCAATTATACTATTGTCAAAAAGAAATTCAGTTAACAATGCTATGGTTGCGACGAACATACTTTTCTTGCGGAGAACATATTATTATTGCCGTGACCACGTAGTAACCATGTTTTTTCTCTGCGTACTTGTAGAGACGTATTTTGCTGCGATTTACCAAATAATTTTGGAAAAAATACAATTATTAGCTATTACTTACTCTAAATAGTTAAAAAAAAGATTTTTCAAACGCTTCGGTATTATTTCACTTACCTAAAAAGAAAATAAGAGAAAAAAATTGTTTAAATTAGTTTCAGGTGTTTCGCAGGAAGCGTATACATGAAAATATGTAGTTCAGATCACTTAAAAAATATTACTTATTTTTACGTTCTGCACTTGAAAACAAAAACATTGTGGAATTACTGTTTTTTTCTTAAAAATTGTAATTTTTGTTGGTAAAGTTGACATCCAACCAATGCAGAAAAAAAAGACAATAAAGTGGCCTACAACTGTGAAGAATGTAGTTTTAAAAAAATTGGTTTGTAAATAGTTTTACAGAAAAAACAAATACTTTTATCAAAAAAAAAAAAATAAAAGTTTGGAAACACAAAAAAAAAAAACTTTCGACGATTTCCTTTAACACGTGCTCATTTAGATTTTAAAAGTTATTGCAAAACGCTCTTTATTGGTAGTTTCCCATTTTGGTGTTCGGAGTTACGCGCGTTTTTATTTTTTCGAATGAGATAGTGAAATAAGAGTTCAACTTCAAATGAAGTAAACATGTTTCCATTCTTCGGAAATAAAAGATCTCTGTAAATTTCAAAACTTGTATTCAGCAGACCAGCAAAAATAAACAAATACAGATCGCCTCGATTACATTTTATTGTTCAACTGTATTAATAGTTAGAACTGATTCTAAACAAAAATGTCCATTTTTCTTTCGTATGAATCACAGCTCTACCATATTTTATTGTGTATTTTATTTTAATTTCCTATTTAAAAACAATATTTTGGTCAAATAATGTCGACTCTATTTGGTTTCGCGAAGCGTAAGCATTAGGAATTATAAGTGTCTCTTTTTAATACTTAAACACGTTTTCAACAGTACCTCCTGAGGCGAAAGTTTGTCGGAAGCGGCGCGAATCGTTTTAAGAAGTAGGGGAGAATAGCAATAGGATTCAATCTATTCGAATATAATAAACGAGGAATTAATGAAAATGTGAAAAAAATGGAATGTAGGCGAATTTCACACAAGTGACACAGTTCCAAATCTGAATAGGGATATCTGACAGTTTATTATAAGGCTTTGTCACCCCGAAATTGAGGCAACTTTACCTTTAGGTTATTTATTAATTTCTACAAAAAACACCTTAGGGAAAAAGATAGAGCAAGAAGTAACTGCTGATTTCAAGAATGGAGATGAAATGAACTACGATGTGTCTTGTTAACCAAAAGGCGAACAGTTGCCACGATGGTGTAATGGACGAGTTTATCTATCTCATAAAATAACTTCAGCACTGTTATTAAAAGAAGGACCGTCATGCTGGCAAATAGATGCTACTTTGGGCTAAACGAATAGCTAAAATATAACCCATTTTCGAGAAAGAAAATCTACATTTAACACGAAGCGTCCACTGATTTTTTATAGCGCTGAAGCATACGTAATTGCGAAAGTAAATAAACGATGTTAAGTGTTTAAGAAAAAGATAATTCATTACAACTATGGAACTATCTGTGCTAACGCAGAGTATAGACGTCTATACTTAGCGTTGTTTTTAATTTTCTATTCTATTTAATATTTTTTGGCTATAACTCTTAAACTTCTGCTACTGTGGCATAGTCTAAAAGACTGCGTTCCCGTCGATTGTGGGGATTTATTTATAAATGATCATGTATTCAGTTTTGCATTATAATTTGATCATAATTTTACAGCCATTAAAAATGTTAGTAAGTATTCGGCTTCGAGCAACTTTTTTCATATCGTCATTCAGTTCAAATGGCAAAACCTTTAGACCTTTTTTGTGTGCATGCATGTTACAATTGACATATTTGCTGCCAGTCTTAAGTGAAGATGTCTGGTTTCCCTCCTAATGCGAACCGCTGTACTGCTCGTTCTTCTCCAGTGCAAATTGTTCTCACCACAGAATTGATTTAGCATAATTCCCAGCATAAAGCAGAAGCCCGAAGGCACCACACATACGCTGCAGAGTATGAACGTGTAAATTGCATCTTAAACCCGAAGCCATCCATTTCCAGCTATGTTGAATGTTTACCTTTTAAAAACTGGAGCAAACAACGATTACCGTAATACGGAAAACACTACATACACACAACAGCACACATACACTCGCGGTCGCTGTACCCCGCGCCAGCCAGCCATCAATCTAAAATATGTATGCTCACCCCCCCCCCCCCCCCCACAAAGACGCACAGTGGTCGGAAAATACTATTTAGGAAATTTATTTGTGGTAGATTCGTGAAATTTCACGCAGCGGGTGTAAATAAACTTATAATGCTCGCCAAAACCACAGTTCCGATTTGAATGGCATTTGACTTTTTTGAACGGCGCTATTCAGTCCCTGCCTAAACACGGCAATATATTTTTTAAAAAATCCCATAGTTTAATAATTCATTTCATTTTCTCGCGATCTTTAGTAAGTATTTTTTATGTATCGTTCTTCAATTATCTCATTCGATTTGTTGGATAAACTGAATCAAAACTATTAATCCAGACAGAATTATAACCGTTTAAATTTCATATGCCAACGTAGGAAGGAGGTTACCAACTTTGGAGCCCTCTTAAATTTTATTTTAGAACAGTGAGACTGATTTTAAAAATATCTTTGTTTTCAACCACTGTGCGACGTCGTATTGCTATCGCCCCATGCAATTGTTGTTTGGTTTTGCATGTTCCATGCGCCGTCCTCCACTATTTCCTTCCTCCAACATCTATCATCTCCTCTCCATCATCGTATAATTTACAACACTTTAATACAATAATAGGAGTGATGCAAAACACCTTTGTTGCATTCGTTAGTCTGACGACTTGCTTTGTTGCCCGCTTTCTTTCATCATGTGAATGCACGGAAAACTATAGCAGAATTTCCACAAAACTGAAACAAATATGAATGAACGCGATTAAGTTAAACCTCGACAGAGGAGGAGCAAAAAAAAAAACTCATGTTAAAACAAAGGAAAAGAATTTCAAACTTCAAAAAGTTACAAACGTTAGCTTAACATTCATTTATTCTGCATAATGTGCCGCAATGTTGCATGCTTGAAAAATTTAATTTTAGTTTCTATCTTTTTTATCTTTACTTTATTTTTTCTTAAGCGAATACTAATTTTGGAGAATAAAAAATTCAACACTTGTTTCTTTGCTGGCAAAGATGTTTTTTTATTTCTCACAGTTTGTTAATAATCGTAACTAATGACAAAGTTTTGCTATGCCATTAAAGAATGATCATTGTCAATTTCAACCAAGAAATTATTTAAATTTATGAGAATTCCTAATGTTGCAAATGACAGTTACAGTCAAATCTATTATTTGTAAAGACGACAGATGATTTTACCAGGCAAAAAAGGAAATACTTCCCCAGGGAATTACTTTTCATGTCCTCCAAGGAACCTCATTGGATTTTATAACATCCAAAAATAACATTAAACGTTATTTTTATCCACTTAAATTTAATCAAGATTTTTATTTTTTTAAATTAAATGTCGTTTTTATCCAACATACTACTTTACAAAAAAAATGTTAATGTAATTTGGCAGAAGTCCCTTTTTCGTTCAAGGGGACAGACGCTATTTTAATCGACGAGAATCGATTTAAAATTATGTTGAACCTTATTTTAGGTAGTTTTGCTCCAGAAGCCACATACATGCTAATCAGTAATACATTTAAATGAAAATGGACAATATTGGTCCATGTTTTAATATAGCCCATGTTCAACGACCCTTCCCAATTTTATATACGAGGCTACCGTAAAAGTAACTGGCCTAACATAAAAAGAACCGTTTTTTTTTTGGAATTATTATTATTTATTTTTCAACATAATCTCCTTCCAACTCAATACACTTCATCAAACGTTTTTCAAGTTTTTTAATTCCATCCGAAAATTAAGATTTTTCAAGACCTTCAAAATATGCCTCAGTTTCAGCAATAACCTCGCTATTGGACGAAAATTTTTTGCCACCGAGAATTTTTTTTTAAATTTGGAAACAAGAAATAATC
The DNA here is from genome assembly GCA_963513945.1 of Hydrotaea diabolus. Taxonomy (NCBI): domain Eukaryota; kingdom Metazoa; phylum Arthropoda; class Insecta; order Diptera; family Muscidae; genus Hydrotaea; species Hydrotaea diabolus. The sequence continues at coordinate 12,831,695 of OY740716.1, read as the reverse complement.
AGAAGGAGCTAAATCTGGACTATATGGTTAATGCGGAGAAATTTCAAATCGTAATTCGGCCAGTTTTTGTTGAGTTAAAAATGCAGTGTGTGAAGGAGCATTATCTTGATGAAAAATAACTTTTTTTTCTAAATGCGGTCGTTTTATCTTGATTTCTCACTCAACCAATCCAATAATGCACAATAATATTCACTATTTATAGTTTTTCCTTTCTCAAAATAATCAATAAATATTATACCCCTTGCATCCCAAAATACTGTGGCCATTACTTTTCCTGCTGACTTAACAGTTTTCGCCTTCTTGGGACCACTTTTACCAGCTTCTATCCATTGTTTTGACTGTTCTTTGCATTCTGGGATGTAGTGATGGATCCATGTTTCATCAACAGTTATGAATCGGCGCAAGAACTCTATTGGATTAAGCTGATAAATCGCTAAAAGCTCCTCGGAATTGGTCGATTTTTTGGGGCAAAGTCAACAAACGCGGCACCCTTCTTGCGGATAGCTTTTTCATGTGGAGTTCATCATGTAAAATACTCCAAACTTGTTTTTCGTGTATTTTAATAGTATCAGCAAGTTCTCTGAGCTTTATTCGTCTATCTTTAGTCACTTCATTAAATATTTTTCTAATGTTTTCAATAGTAGTAGCAGTTTTCGGTCTTCCAGAGCGTTGTTCATCTTCCGTACTTGAAGGACCCATTTTAAATTGTTGAACCCAGGATTTCACGGTTGAGTATGATGGTGCATTATCACCATGAACCGAATCCAATTCATCTTTGATTAATTGTGGCGTATAACCTTTCATATAAAAGTGTTTAATTACCGCACGAAACTCTTTATTTTCCATTTTTCAAAAATTATAAAACTTGTTTACTTCAATCACCTGTAACAAAGAAAATAATCATTTAATATTTCGGAAAGTTTGACAGATGGCTTATAAAAGATTGCTTTTAAAAAACAAAAACAAAAAAGTTGCTAGTAAAACAGAAAATGTGCCAGGCCAGTTAGTTTTGCGGTCGCCCTCGTATGTCAAATTAGTGATCTAGTCCCAACACAAGGGGTCTCGCTTATACGAGTGTTTATAGGCACTCAAGTACACAAAAAAAATATTTTTTCCGTTGCATTTATGATCCGGTAGATATCAGCCGGACTGATATCTTCTAAAATACTGGATATCTATAAACACGTACATGAAATTGTAATTCCAATGAGTTTTTGTTGTTTGCTGTGTAAAGCATTTATTTCTTGTTATTATTTTTATGTGTCATAAAATTCCAAGTAAGGTGTGAAATTGTTCTTAGTAATTTAAAAATAAATAAATGGTTGAATAATTTTCAGGGAATTGATAAGAAAAATAATTTAATACGAAAGCGGCATGAAAACCGGTCAATGCCTCCTATGACAAGGCTGGACAAACGCATCACTCGCGACGGCTACATGCCATAATTACTACAATAAGTCGTCATTAGTGACATTGTTTAAGCAAATAATTGGCGGTTTTTGCAATTATGTTTTGATATGAATTGAAATATAATTGCGCCTTGCATGAATGCACATAAGTATATGCGTGCATTGACTACTATCTCATGTTTTAAAATTGTTTCTGTTCTACAATTGCCTGGGAGTGGTTTTTAGTTAGTAAAATAGCAAAAGCCCTTTCGTGCTAACGTTTATATCTTATTTTGCAATGTTAAACTTAACGAAAACGGAAGATTATCGACTGCGTTTAAGTATTTAAAATGATATTTTTTGAAAAACACACCAGCGAGTTCTATTTTTAAATAATTAAATAATACAATTTTAATTCAACAAGCGAAAAATCTAGCGTTAATATGAAATTGGTTTCATTAAGCTTACAACAAATTGCAAACAGCACTTTTTTGTTGACAGGATTTTCGAACAAATAACCCCTAAATAAGTGGGAAAGAACCAACGAAACGTTGGGAAAATATGAAATGAATTAGATTTTTTCTTCAATTCACATAATTAAAAGCTAAAATAAATAAAGGAAACGATTTTTATTTCCAAGAAATATGTTAAAACTTGTGTGTTTTGAATATTTGAAAGCTGACCCAGCAAGTATGTAGTATGTATAACGCATTACCATATACATTACAAGACAATGACCTCTCATTACCTACATCATTTTTATAAAACCAAAAATAAGTACTAACTAATAATAGTTTGTATGAATGGGCTAATCAAACTCTGGACACATTTTCATTATTCAGTTCTCTGCTGAGAATAGTATAAGGGAAACGTAAGCAATAGCAAGAACTAAAATTTCGCAAGCAATAATCTCTTTTTTCAGTCAGTATATTCTGAGTTTGCGCATAGAAAGGATGGTTCAAATTCAAACTTATATTTTAAAATTAAAAAAATAACACTGATACATTTTTTTTTAGCACATTATTGGTTTATTCTATAGATTTTTTTTATACCCTCCTTGGAAGAGAGGTTGGTGTATTCAATTTGTCGTACCGTTTGCAACACCACGAAATATCGATCAGAGACCCTATAAAGTATATAAGTATATGTGACAGCGCATAGAGAAAGGGACCAAAGGGTAAAAAAAAATCAATTTTCACTTTTTTTGATGTGGACAATATCTGAGCATCGAATGAGACCGATCCCATGCCCCACAAGTGTTCCCTCCCATAGATATGCGCGTTTTATGAAAGTGATGGTTCACCAAAGATACACGTATTTAAATCTTTAAAATTGCTCTCCTGAACAAAACTGGTTTTTACCCTTAGGTCCCTTTCTATTTTGCGCGTCACATATATTATTAATAGTTGCAAAATTCCTAGTCGATCTTTCAAGCCCGACCTTCTGTTGAAAGCAAGATAGCGGTCAAACGAATTAACCTAGAACACTAAAACTCTGCATGATGATGGCTTCTTATGGTTACAATTTGTTGGGATAGTAAATGGACTTTAGTAGCGTGTTAGGTTCTTCCTGGCCGAATTAAATGAAGTTTTTTCTTCTTTACTAATGTGGCTTGCGAGACATTCGCCTTAAGAGCCTAAACCGTTAATGCATTCTTCGCAAAATATATGTCCTTCAAGGTAACCTACTACAAAAAAAACAAGATCGCTGATACGACAGTTACCGCAAAAGATCAACAGTGGCGTGGACTATGTGGCATGCAGTGCCATCCTGCTGAAACCAAAGATAGTCCAAAGTCCTAAAATCATTCCTCTGTCCTAACCATTTAAGCGGAATGGCGTTCTAGCAGCATATTTAAAGAAAAATGCCGCCGCACCAAAATCCACTCCAAACTATAGCACCCTGAGGATGCCTTGACTTCTCGACGAGCTGATTCCCAGATGCGGCAGTTTGATGTTTAGCATATTCAAGCAAAATCTTTATATACTTCGAACTCTAAGGCTGAAACAGAGAAGCGACCACGAAGCGATTTATTTCGTTCCACGAAGATGAATTTCCGTCTAGGTTTTAGCGAGGAAAAAAATAACACATGGTTCAAAAAGTAACCACCTGTGAGATAGTGATGTAGATGTGGTTTCAAGAGCTCAACATATAATAAGAAACTATTATTAGTTTTCGTGCAGGAATGAAAGTAATGGTTTCAAATAACTACGGGAATACTTACATTTTAAAAAAGACTTTACATTCTGTGTATGTGGCTTGTACACAGCCACCTGAACGGAATATCCAAGTATTCAATTTAGAAACCAAAAAGGGTAATAAGAGTTCCTAAACTTTCATTTGACCCATGCTGTTTGATTCTTTTTTTCGGTTTAGTTTTAAATGAAATCAACCGTGGTGAAAGTTTTCTCTTCATTTAATGAACACTTTTCTCCAATTTTCCAAATGAACAAAACAAAGCCAAAAAAAGGAAAACTACTAAATATAAAACGGAAATGTTAAATACCATGACGTCTCGCGTTTTCCCTGTATTTCGCCTGTCAAAAAATAAAAAAAATACAAAACGAAACGTATGGAGAAAAAAGCCCAAAACCTAATGAAATGTGAAAAATCACAAATGCATAAACCTTAACTATGATCCGGCCTCCGTATGGACGGATACAATATTGGTGGTGCTGTATCAGCAACAATACCAAGAAGAGAAATATAACTCAACAATAAAACAATCAGCATTAACAGATAGGCAGACGGAAAGACTGACAGACGGACAACATGTATTGAGCGATGAACGGTGAAACCGGCCCGGCCAATCGACCATTACCAGAACAAACGAACGAACGACCTGCCAAGCGTCATGATCATCATCATTGTTTGAAAACAAACAAAACAAAAACCTAAAAACATATCATGCCACGATGAGGTTGATTGTAGTCAATATTATAGTAAATTAAACACTAAACCTCCGAACAGCGTTAAATTACAATTCTAATCAAAAAAGACTTTTATGTCATAAAAAGATCGGCAGCTGCCGGCAAGGTAAAGTGTATTTTGTGAAACCCCGAAAAAGTAACCAAAAAACCGTGACCCAACTTCGGCTATAACAATAATCGTTGCCATTGCTATGGTGCCGGTTAGACAGACCTGGCGCGTTTTCTTTCTTTCTTTTAGAGTCCACCAAACGCTGCTGCAGTTGTGTGGACTCTCCTCCCGTGGGTAATCTAACCCCTTAAAAACAGAGAGAAAAAAACAAAAGCATTTAGTGCAGGGGAAAAGAAAGAGGCGGATGGGCTTGTAAGCCATTACCATGGACAATTTGGTGGAAAACAAAAAAACTAAACAACAGATACAAAAAATTTGAAATCGAGACTCTTTTCCTGCTCGATTTTCAACAGGTGCAGCAGCATTTTTCGCCTCATGCTCTAGTCAAAACCAATAATAATAAAACAAAAACTGCTCGCTATCACCACTATATGCCTCAGATGTTAACGATTTTTTCCCCAAACCGTACGTGTTTTTTTTTTTACTGCATCAGTTGATGTTAGGATTTTTTTTGGTTAACTGCGGCACTTGTCATTTTTTACTAGTGACTAGAGTAAAACGATTTTTTATGTTTATCTGTTGGAATTTCGTTCGTGGTCATCATAAAATATCGAGAGAGCTAAAAAAAAAACAATCTGAAATGTACAGTCGTACAATCAGGACGGACAGACAGACGTACAGGCATTTAAACTAAAGAGGTGGAGAAAAGAGGTGGTGATTTCATTTACGCTTAAAATACTTCTTTTTTCTACTTTTTTGTTTTAACGATTTATATGTTGAATGTCAATAAATTTTACAGCTAAACTCTTGTCTAGTGTTTCTTTTGTATTTTTGGCCATATTTCACTTGAATTATTATTGAAGTTTGCTTAAGCGCTTTTCAACAGACACTTTTTTCTTTCTTCAATTTCCCCCCATTCGTCGTTCGTTCTCTCACAGCTCAGTGATATGGCAGAAAACATGCTGAAGATTTATGGGATATGGCATGGTTTGATTTACATCCATTTAATAAATTAATGGTTATAATGATATACGCACAAAAAAGAACTTTTATTTTCATGACATAATTTGGAAGTAGGGCAGAGGAACTACCTGTCTGTCTCTCACTTAGTGTAAAAACAAACCCAAATTTATAACTGGATAATGGCTAGATTTTATTTAATATTTATTTCATCATAATTATTGTTTTTGACATACTGAACACCCAAAAAAATGAGCATAGTTTCTGTATCAAACTAATGTGGCCCAAAAACGGCATATGGGTACTAAACTTAAAGCAAATTTTGCTTTAAATCCATATGTGACGCGCAAAATAGAAAGGGACCTAAGGTTAAAAACCAGTTTTGTTCTGGAGAGCCATTTTAATGATTAGGTCCCTTTCTATTTGCGCTTAGAATCGTCGACTTCACTTTCATAAAACACACACATCTCTGGGAGGGAACACTTTTGGGGCATGGGATCGGTCTCATTCGATGCTCAGATGTCCACATCAAAAAAAAGTAAAAAGTATGTGACGCGCAAAATAGAAAGGGACCTAAGGTTAAAAACCAGTTTTGTTCAGGAGAGCCATTTTAAAGATTAGGTCCCTTTCTATTTGCGCTTAGAATCGTCGACTTCACTTTCATAAAACGCGCATATCTCTGGGAGGGAACACTTTTGGGGCATGGGATCGGTCTCATTCGATGCTCAGATGTTGTCCACATCAAAAAAAGAAAAAAAAATGAAAAATGAAAATTGATTTTTTTTTACCCTTAGGTCCCTTTCTCTATGCGCTGTCACATATATAGAGTACACGAAGATAAAGAAAATGGTTGGGATAACAATATTCTAAGAGCATCATACTATTGTTGGGTATATGGTTGTGGCACAACAATATTATGATCCTAGAATGAATCACATACAACCATACTATGACCCCTACAACCACATTATGATCCTTACAACAATGGAATGTTTCACACACAACCGTACTATGATTCCCACAAACATAGTATGGTCAAATGTGAATCACACTATGATTCCCACAAACATAGTATGGTTCACTTTTAACCATACTATGATCCCCACAACCATATTATGATTCTCACAACCATAGTATGTTCTACATACAGCCATAATATGATCCTCACAGCCATAGTATGACTCACACGCAACCACGTTATGATCCCTACAACCATTTTTAATCCTAATCAAATGATATACACCCACTTACTGTGTAGGGTGTGGGTAAAACCATTTACGAATTTTATAGTATGGATTTTGTTGTAATAAAAATGGTGCACTTTTTTTAATCCAATCTTGCCGAAAATTTAAAAGCAACATAACGCGTTGTATTGATTACTTTTCTACGATCACTCCTCCTAATTGTGGCCGCTCGTAATATAATATCACGACACTGTGCGTTGCTGGTTGGAAAATATAGAACTAGAATTAAAAATTTGGTGTAAAAAGTAAAACTTGAATTTAAGTCCTTAAATATTTCAAATTTGGTAACATTTTAAAATATGTTAGTTAAACGACAAACAAGTTTGGTGCTAATATTTTTGTATGGCATTTTTATGGAAAAACGTATATATGGGAGGAAAAAAGCAGCAATTATGTTTTTCTTTGAAGTGACCATATAAATATAGTAGTATCAAATAGACTACATCGTTAGAAGTACTTTGACAAGACTTCTATGAAAAATATAGTGCTTCGAACAGAAACCTGAACCACGAAAACAAAAACGGCCAAATACCCTTCTTCTTCTTCTTATATACTTAATTTCCATAACATCCCATTAAGACAAAAGGGTTTCCACTTCTCTCAAATCGGTGAGCTGGGCACTATACAATTTGTATACTTTAACACCGGCTCCAAACGGCTAATGCATTTGATAGAGTAGTTTTGTACCTGGGCTAAGAGATAAATCTCTAACTCGTCAAGTCACCGACATTTTCCAGTCGCTGAAAAAAGTTTAAGTGTTCTTACTCGGAGTTAAACCTGGCACACTACTTATATTTAACTGCAATCGGGCTAAAACTTAGGACGCATATCACTTGGTGCATTATTTTAATTTCCAAGTTTTGTCGTAAGTTGTAATCTAGGGTACATCACGATAAATGTGTATTATTATTCTATTCTACGCTGCTTCAAGATGATTTACATGCCCCTCTCCATCAGCCTTAAAGGTATATTTGGTTCCTTAAAACGCAAAAACGATCCATCTTCGTTCCATGACTCAGTCGCCGCCGCCTGTTTGCAAGTTCAAATTATGCTAAATAATTTTTGTCAACCAAACACAAATGGATTTGTTGAGATGTATCGCAACACCTTTCAATGACACGAAAAACACCATCAAAACAACCTTTACCTCACACTCGACACTCCAGCAGTTGCCGTGAGTGAAGCAAAAAAAAAGGAGAGAAAAACAGAAACCTCCATTATTCTTCATTGTCAGCAATATTTAAATGGAGGTCCCCTAACCCAGAGATAAATCTTTCAAGCCACCAAAACGACGGAGGCGACAACGATGACAACAACAACGCTGGAGCTAAAGGAAAAGCAAAAAAACGCTGCATATATTTGCACTAAACTGTTGTTTTAACACTTGCTTCTACCATTTGTTACCACCACGTCTTTTTTTCTGCATATCGCGCACTGGGAACAACACCGACCGACCGACTGATCGACCGACCGATACCGACAATTTACAATGTGACTTGTAACATAGAAAGAAACAAATAAACAAACAGACGATGAAAGGACGGAATGAATGGATGAACGAACGGACGAATGCCGACCAAACCGAAGAAGAGTAAAAAAGATACATCACTTGACTGATCCTCGTCGGCGGTAGTATTGACGACGACGGTGCGGAGCAATAAATGTTTGGTATGTTTGGAATAGATGTTGAACAAAAATTTGTTGCATTACAGATCAGCGAGCGAGTAGTGAGCTCCCAACTTTCCTAGACAAGAGCTTGTAACATCGTCGTACGTATTTAGACATAACAACGCGTTGATGGCAATACGATGATAGTATGCTAATTGGGTGGCACTCAAAAGGTAGAGGTATATAAATGTGGACAGCTAGTCTTACATTTATGCTAAAATGAGTGCCGTGTTTGCTTTGTTCATATGTTGTCTATACTCGCCTATCGAGGCCGACATTCAAAGCAAGTTCATGTTTTATATTTTTAAAATAGTACCTAGCATAATTCTCACAATAGTAATCGTTAGTCAAAATGGGCCAGATCGGCCAAGAAGCAAAAAAGTGAATCAAACTGTAAAAAACACTACTGCCGTCGTATTTCTAGTTACACCGGACATAATGAAATTTTCACACTATGTGTTCTTTGGCCTGGAAATATATGTAGGGTGCATAACGTGACTTTTATACAAAGGGGCGTGTCACTACTCATACTTCTCTGAACTTTGACCATATCTCATGAACCATTAGAGCTAATATTATATTTCAAAAATATGGTATTGATATGGAATCAAATACAACCTGGTGACATGGCTCCGCGTAACACCAACTTTTGAAAGGCTGTACACGTATCTATTGAATTTAACCAGCAATGACAATTGAAGTTGGTTTGGAAAAAGGACAGAAAGTGAGCGGTGAGAAAAGTGAGCGGTGCCAAGGCCTCTTGAAAATCGTAAACCATCTTATTGGGCCGAATAGTGAACTGCACTTCAACAGAATGAACAAAGTTAGCGGCTAGGTTTTTGTTAAAGAATGTATTATGTTTAAATTTGAGAAAAGGGCGTGACATTGTCCGTTTTAGTCTGCACTTGCAAAGCTTACATCTCTTGAATTAATACATGTATGACCATAGAAGTTAGTGAATGTGATTTTGGTATGGAAAAATAACTTGGCCTGGTAAAAAAGTTGGCTGTGCCACGCTGTCATTTAAACATATCATTTTGATCAAAGTAATGGAGCAATTGGCTAGAATTTTTAAAAATATTTCACACTATAACTTGAATTTAAAATTGTGATACAATAGGCGTGTTTTATTTGACAAAAAAAAAACCGCTTAGCCGATTCTTAAGCCCGTATGGACATACGTTATCCAACTTTAGGGAACTGCCAGCATTTCAAGCATCAAAATATTACAAACTTATCAATCCAAAACACTACGTTTGATCACTACAGCTCCATGGTTATCAATAACAAGAATATTCATAAGGATCAACAAACTAATAAATACTGTGAAAGAAATTAACAGAATTACTACAAATTTAAGAAATGTCACCCTAAATGATACTGACGAGGTATCTAGGCTCTAAAGACATCACATACTGGACCTGCCTTATAGAAATCAAATCTGTTATAAAAAAAGAGTGAATTACTTCACAAGCTATTTATATCAGTTTCGTTGTTGTTTGTCACTGGGACGAGGTAGGTCAGCGAAGCTTAAGCGAACACTTCAACGGCAGGTAGACGCGCTGCCGATCAGCCTCTCCTCATTTATCGATTTATATACTTAGTAGGGACATAAATACTGTTACAATATTGAACACACCCATTTCAATAGTAGAACTGAATATACCCCGTTACTGTCATATGGGGTTTGAAAGCTAACCTCAATAGCGTTAGTCTGTAAGGGGATTTTAAAATTGTTTCAACTTTCATCATGGAGTGGTCAGATAATGAGAACCATATCGGGTTTCAAGTGTGAAATGATAGAAAGCGATATTTTTAAAACGCTCCGGCAACTAGGCATTAGCCGCATGTTCGTCTACCGATGCATAAAACTGTTTAAGAAGACTGGAGATGTAAAAGACCGCCACCCGTCGGGGCGCCCACGCTCGGTTCGAACACCGCATGTCATCAAAGCCCATAAATCAAGAATTCACAAAAATCCGCTTCGAAAACAGAAAATCATGACCCGCGAGATGAATTTTACGCAAAAGTCCATGAGTCGAATCATTAAAAAAGACTTGGGACTACTTGGGGCTTTCAAACGACGTACCGGACATTTATTGACTGCAGCTTTAAAAAAAAATAGGATTGAAAATTGCAAACGTCTTTTGGTGAAGCACGCTGATAACTTGCACAGAAAAATTTAATATATATTTTAAATATATTAAAACATATTTGGTCCAAAAATATTCAGTACTTTTTATTTTACAGCATAAAACATGTGTAACAGTATTTATGTCCCTACTAAGTATACTAATCATAGCTTAGATTTTGCATATGTGATGTAGTAGGTCGAAGACGACTCACCAAAAGTTTTTTAATGACTGCAGCCACGAAAATCAATGTCACTTTGCCATTTTGTTAAAAACTTGTATTCTATTTATATATAGAAGCAAGAGGTCTTGAGCCGGTTTAATCCCTGTTCAATGTGTAAAAAAGTTACTAATGAAAGTTACTGCTTTAAGCGGACTTCAGTGGACTTAGACGAAAGTGCTTGGTCGATTTTTAAACAACCGTTTTTCCTTTTTTGAAATTTTCGAGGCAAACATGCTTATAACCCAAACATTTTTGGTAAATAAAAAACTTTTACACACGGGTTAAAAAATGTAAGTTTTGGCTTGTACAATGAAACACGACTTATGTGTTAGGTCATAATAAGATAAAAGGCCGTAGCATTTAGACATTTTAATGCTTTCTTTGCTTACGATTAGTCGGTATATCGACTATGATCACGATCGCATCGACAGTGGATCACAATCCATAATGAAGGGTATATAAGCTTCTGTCGGGCCAAATTTTGTTTGCCTTTTTGTTTAAGTCGATGTTCAGATGTTTTTGTTAGACTAAAACTTAAAATTTCAGATAGTCATACACCCTGTCCGCTCGTTTAGCTGCAACCCGTTTAATGTTTACAAGCTAACTGCAGGCCTAAAAATCATCACTTTTATGTCTATAAGGCCCCAAGGACATTGACCACCCCAGTTATTAAATATGAACGGCCACCACACTCCTTTGGTACTAACTAGGTGTTTGAGACACGTTTGACGGTGACTGCCACTCAAGTTAGCCACAATTATTCTCATTTAAAAAGGATGAATAATCATCAATTATCATACGACCCCCGTAGCCAATGGTTTTAGCAGACAGTAGGACGGACAAATGGACAGACACACTGTGTTAGGGACAGACAGATCGACGTTGTTGCCGCTGTTTCTTCCATTGTGTGTGTAATGTTGCCCTTGTCCGTCCAGCCGCCAGCACTACGCGCTGCTTGTGAATATTTCTCCATCTAATGCGAAATAAGTCTTCTTTTCTCGCTGGAAAGAGATGTGGTGGCTCTGACTGGCTGCTTGGTTGTTTTCATGCCAATTCGACAGCCCAAACATTGATTAATGTGCGGATCTGTAATGGTACAAAGTAGACAATAACAAAAACAACAACATCTATGCGGCCTTTTTAGTGCAGCATCATTTGTAGGCTTCTACACTTGCTGCTGCCGGGCAGCGCTCAATGCAACGACTGTTGCCAGCTTACATGATCATCGTCAGAGCATCATCACCATCATCGTGGCTCATACTAGAGTTTAGAGTGGACTTTCCATTGTTAGCAAACCAGGAGAAAGATTCAATTCGTTGGTGTATTATTAAATTTAGATCCTACTAATTCAGTGAGCGAATGAACATATACGGAATCGCCGCCGAGCCCCCATCGACAATTTTGGCCAGATTGTAAAGTAATTTTGATAAAAATGTTCAGTATTTTGCGGCTGCGGCAAATGTTTAACATAAATTTACAGTTTACAACTTTGGCTAGCCGTGGCATGAGAAAGAAACGGAACAAACCGGCAAGCCGCCATGGGAAAGATGTAAATTAAATATTAAAATTGGTTATGGGAATTTTTAAACATTGTCGCAGGTTGTGAGATATTTCGCTGTTTAATTGAAATATCTTATTTGTACATTTGAAACATGTCGAAAATGTTTATAGTTAAACGTTTCAGTGGCTGAAAGTTGAAAATTTAAAACTAAAGTTCATACGGAGTTAATAAATGAGATCAGAGTTGTAAACCTCAGTTTTAAATTCAAAGGCGTTGACGGTATGAAGTGGGTCGTTTAAATAGCATTTAAACATTTACTTTAAATTTATTGAAAACGAAAAATGTATTGCTTCTTGGTGACCTTCAATGAATAAAACAAAAATCAATTTTATTTTAAAACAATAAAAAATAGTTAACCTGCAAACAATTTTAATTAAAAGACATACGATTAAAATTAAAAAATTAATTATATGCAATCTTTTCAAACGTTTAACGCGTGTTTAACAGTTCAAAAGTGGACCAATTTGCTATGCCCGTTGCAAGAAGCATAAGAATGTTTTCAATTTATTCTGAAGTTTTTTTTTCAGTTGGTTCAGCCAACTTATATATTCCCTTGCCTAGACAGTTTTGTTCAAAAGCTTCGACGGAAATGGTTAACATTTCAATTTAATGTACTAAAAGAGGCATGGTTATTTTTACAATTTTTCGTTGACAAGTTAATCCTACATTTCAAACCAGACATTTTACTTAAGATTAACTTTACGCTACAGAAGATATCGTCTATCGTTAGGCAGATATCAGAACGGCTGTGGCTGACATTCAACTTTCATTTCCACTAACATACAATTATCACAAAAATGCATTGAGAAACTAATAGAAAGAATTAAGAGCTTTCGAAAAATGTTTAAAGGGATTTCATAAAATCTAATAAAGGTTATGGTATGAGCATAAGCTGTTTGGAATTGTAAATGGGCGAAATCGGCCCAGGGAAAAAGGTTCACTATAAGGGACTAAAGGTATCACGGAAAAAATGTGTTTTGAGCGTTTTCCTTACAAATCATAACTTTTTGTTGACGCACAAAGGTTAAAATGCGTACGGTAAGTTGGGACACAGTTAACACATCAATAAGGGCACAGTTGTTAGACGTTTTGACCACGTGGACCATGGCGATCAATAGTCAAGTTTAAGCAACATTTGCTAATTAAGTTTCAACTGAGATTTAGGTCGGACGCATGAGCCGAAATTGACCAATTTTATAGTGACGGTGCAAGGTTTATAAGTTTCCGTCTGGCCGTACTTTTTAAGTACTGATTTGTAAAAAGATTATATGAATAGTATAAATGATAGTACAACAAAACCAAATGTGCGCGAAATTGTACATTTATGTGGGAGAGTGGCCCCTAGGCAGTTTTATATCCTCTTTTGTAGACAGGAGTATATATTTTGAATTTTTTGATACCTTTGGCCACTCCTTGAAATAGTGATCCGAGCCCGAAGTTTGTCTGTAAAAAGCAAACTACAGGTGACAAAATTGATGTTGATACTCTGAAACGGTTGGTAACGAAAATGGGCGAAACAATTACAAGGTAAAATATTTGCAACACGCGGGCAAGTCAACCTCTGGAATAATCACTACAACTGTGGTATTCGTTTTGGATTTTGGAACACTCTAGACTACGTACGTTATATAATTGTGGTATTATGTTAGGTTAAGCCAGTAAATGATTGCAGCTTACATTAGGTTATGAATGGACAAGAGGGCGTGGCACCTCCTTTGTCACTCTGAACACAGAAAGACAAATGACTTTAGTACAAAAAATGTTGGTACGAAACATAACGTGCTGTTACAATGGGCAGTGCCACGTCCCTTTGATATAATCGTCACATTGGCCAAAATAACGCACCGCTTGTCATAACATGTAAATAGAATGAAATAAAAAATCAGGATATTACACCGACATTACTATGGTAAAATTGGAAAAATGGTCGTGGAACCGCCCACAAAACTGTGAATATTAAAAGACCATACGTCATGAACTATTGCCGTTATGGCATTGGTACATGTGATGGGCTAGTGGCACTACGACTTCTAAAAAAATCGTGTTAACCAAAATAATGGACCGATCTTTAAAAAATATTTATTGTATGCAATTCTTTGTACGAAAATTGTTGTATAATTGTTGTTGGATTTCCTGAAAGACGATTAATATGTGTTCTGATTGTGATGTTGCAGACCTCGCTAATTCATAGGTACTGTTCAGGGGCATACAAATTAAATCTTGTAGTGATCACCGATTGATAATAACAAAATATTTTTTTTTGCTTACGGAATCCCAACAGCACAATCTCTGACTTTCGTGTACAGAAAATTGCAGTTCATCAACCAACATTCGGTTGTGCGGACAACCAGTACCATGCGATTGTGTCAATGCATCTCTTTCCTGCATTCAAGGAACATTTTTTATGATTCCTCCATTAGTAGTTGAATTTTTTTCATCCTCTTAGTCACTCCTTTATCATCGTCAAAATTAAATGTTTCGGATTGAATAATAGCAATGTTTTGATCATTTCCAACCAAACACCATAAACCATATTTGACTTGCCTAATAAATTTCACCAATTTTCCACCAAATAACCCAAAACACAACAATATCGATATTTCAATGTTGCTAGTAACAACAACAGCCACCATCATTCGAACCGAGTAAATCATGCCAGTGTCTATAATCAAAACATGCAGCAACATCATCAGCTCCACCAACAGCACAACATGATTTTGAACGACGTCGTACAACAAAAATATGTTGTTTGTGGTACTTTTTTTTTTGGTGTGTGTCTGTACAACATCGTACGTTTTGCGGTACACAGTAAGTATCCCTCGTATTTGGTGTAATTTGTTAGGTATGAATGAATCTTCCTGTGCGGTGGCGGTATTTGAAAATTTACAAGATCCCGCGGGTCTTGTCTTGTTGCAGCAACCAGAAAGCCACAAAAAACAATCACCACCACCACAACATGACTACCGCCACAGCCATTAATATGCGCCACATATAGAGGGAGTTAGTCAGTGGACACTAAACCAAAAGCAGCAAACTATTTAGGAGAAGGACGGTCGGTTGGACGGACGGGCTAATGGAAAGGAGGGACACATTTCTTCTGTCTTGAGAAATAATTGGAAAAATTTCTTGTTAAAGTAGTTAAGTTAATTTCTAGTGGCAACCAGAAAAGTGTACACAGCCGCTCGCTCGACTCCAAGCTGTTGCGCATGCGGCGCATAAGTGGTGTTTAATACACCTCCAAAACTTATTTTTTTTTTATTTTTTGGTTTGTTTTGGTTTGTCTGTCCCCCCGATGACAATATGTGGGCGTCGGTACTATGTTTATAATGAAGTTGTGTTGTTGTCTATTTTTCTGCGGCTGGGCAGGCTGCTAATGTTTTACCCCACCCCTGGTGGCATGAATGAATGGATGTGGAGAGGATATGGCGGTTACCTAGGCCATATGTTTAAGATTAATTGCTTTCGATTTTATAAGAGACTGGTTTGAAATGTTGTGAGACTCTGTTTACACGTACGTCCGTCCGTTGAAGTAGTTGTGGCAGCAATTGCAGCTTTTTGATGTTTTCTTGTTTGCCAATGTCAAGGAATTTATCGCCTAAGGTTAAAAATTTGCCAATATGCATGAATTGCTGGCTCGTTGCTTGACTGGCCGGCTGGCTTGTGTTAATGTTTTCGAGTGTTTGCCTCAATAACGGCTGTCTGTCCGTATCTGTCTATTGCCTTGATTAAAGTTTTCGTTTCTTGGCCAATAATCCCGCCCGTGCAGAAAGAAAATTGTGTTTCTCCCCCATCGATGCATTTTATGGTTAAATCTCTAAAATATAGCATTACACACACACACACAATCAACTGAAATTTGCCCAACTTTAACGATATGTTTTGAACATAAGATCAGCAGCAAACAGGCCAATATTAGACGGCGGCCGACGACGACCAAAGTCAGCCGGCTGCATTTAATCCTCATAAAAAAGTCATTGAGTTTTGATTGCAAATTAACCAGAGGTTATTTGTCTTGAAATTTATTTGTACGATCCCCTATTAGCGTGCATTTATCATTGATTACATTTTGGCCTGCTAACTTTGCCGGCAATCTATACCTTGATTGCCTGCCCTGGTCTGAATGGCTGGCCGTTTGGTTGCGCTTGCTCTCTATTAGAAAGAAGTTAATATTTGTTTAAATTTGAAAAGTTAATAGGTTTTTGATTTATGCGAAAAATCGTGTACTGGGGAAATTACAATATGGAGGAGGGAAAAAAGCAGCTAATAAATGAATGGCTAGAAATATAAAAAAATACACCGGCCTAATGCAAAGCTAACGTACAGTTGTGTTTTGTCAAAATATAAGAAGTAACCTCTACTATTTGGCTATTTAAAGAAAACCAAATACATTGGCAAGACTGCAAGTCCATAAAGTCGGTATAGATACTTCTGCAGAATAAAGGATATTTAACGCAGAATATGGCTAAAATAAAATTTGAAACGCAGAATTTAAACCAAAAAAAAATTAAGAAATTTCTATTCAGTATTTAAAATAAGGTCTGTATGCGTTGGCGTATACGTTTTATATTTTTAGAGTGTAACTATATTAAGTATACGCCTTATATCTTAAGAAGTTGTCAGCACTAAGAGCGTTAGGCTGATGGCAGTGCGCGCTCAAAGCGGAGCCGAGTTGAAAGCTGATTGAAATACTTAAAACTGTGCCCATACAAATTAGTACAAGTCGGCGTCGGGATGGCAGAGTGCGCGCTGAGCCGAGCTGAAAGCTGATTGAATGAAACAAAACTGTTTTAAAGCGTTTTTTCGTGCTGATTGGTGCTGATATTTGATTGTATGTGTAAAGATATGAGTTCCCAGCAAACCAAACCTTCAGAATTCTGTACGACAATCGGCAAAATGTTCCGATTTCGGATCAGAATTCTTAGCGAGTTCGTAACGAAAAACATATGAGGGGGTTGACAAGAATTCTGAACTACTTCTCTGAGGGAATTCTGATGTTTTTGCAGAAATTTCGAACCGATTTCTGACCGAATTCTGAACTGTAGTCTTAGGAAATTCGAAAGGAAATTTCGATTTGTCGTATCGAATTCTGAACTAATTCTGAACGACTTCGGTCAGAATTCAGGCATTAAGTCTTATTAAATTCTGATGTTTTTACCGACATTACGAACCGAATTCTGAACGAATTCTGAGCTTATTTCATGGTAAATTCTGAATGTAAACAATCAAAAAGAAGAAAATATTTTTGTTCTACAAAAAAAAAGTTGTAAAACCTTTTCAAATAGCGTTCAGAAAGACTTTTAGTTACAAGCAGGTGTGTCTGCAGTTTCTCAAGCAATAATTGTGCTGTAACTATGTTTATTGGCTATACACATAAGGGTCACCAGTTTTGCATTTAACGAGAACTGCCGGCAGTAGAGTTTTCCTTCGAACACAATAAAAATCCCTCTCACAGCTAAGCTAACCAAACGTACATAATTTGAATTTGAAATATAAAAATACCTCAGACAAACAGTTAAGAATTCGTTCAGAATTAG
This sequence comes from Hydrotaea diabolus, assembly GCA_963513945.1. Classification (NCBI taxonomy): domain Eukaryota; kingdom Metazoa; phylum Arthropoda; class Insecta; order Diptera; family Muscidae; genus Hydrotaea; species Hydrotaea diabolus. Next base: position 12,813,946 of record OY740716.1, on the reverse strand, counting down.
TTCCGACAAGAACAACTGTAAAATATGAAGCAGATAACAAAAATTTTAAACGAATAGGCTACCTCAGATAAATAGTTCAGAATTCGTTGCGAGTTCGATAAGAGAAGTCTGAACCAAAAAATTAATAAAAATCCCACAGACAAGTCTAACAGAATTCGGGCCGAATTCGTGCAGTTATTTCTTAACATAATAAATAAAAAATCCTCAGACAAATCGAACAGAATTTGTAACGATTTCGGGAAGAATTCTCGATAGAGTTCAGATATTGTTCAGAATTGTCTGATATCAGACATTGTCGGCAAATTTGGTTTAATGGGTTGTTTGTAGTTTGTAAACGGTTCTTGACGTTTTGATACTGTTGAAAAAATTCTCCCTGTTTTGTTTGACAAATTTTTCGAATATTGAACAAAATTATTTAAATTTGATCAATCATATTTATAATTAACAAATTATTCATGGTTATGTTTGGTAATTAATCACATCATTGATTAACCCAAATTTTGACTAACAAATATCAACTTCATAATTACATTCATAAATAAAAAATATAAAAAAAAACACACAGCAAAAACAGTGCCGATTTCAGCATTCACTCTGCCATCCCCAAATTTCACATAAACATGAAATAAGTTCGGCTCGGCTCCGCTTTGAGCGCGCACTCTGCCATCAGCCTTAGCGTCTTGTGGTTGTTGTACTGAATTTACTCTGACCACTGATCTGCAACATGTTGCAGTCCAGAGTGTGTAGACGTAGAGACACCACAAAAAACAACATCCTCAAGGCAGGCTGTGGAAATTTTGAGGAAGATGACAAGTTCGTCTATAACGGATTCATTAGAACCAAAGCGAAGTCAGCATTGTATAATCAAGTGGACACATTAAGTTCGGCCGGAGCGAAGCTTATATACCCTATATCATGGATTCCGGTTCAACAGAAACACTTTGTTAAGCGCGTTTTATAACGATCGGTCCGATACTTTGGCCATTAAAACGATTTTTTCGGTGGGAATATGTTTTGAGCTATTTCAACATCATTATCACATCTACATATAGTTGTAGATGTCTTTATAAGTTCAGGGATTTGTGGACAGTGTCACGGCATTGTCCAATCACACCTTAATGTACGAAACATCACCTATTCGAACGTGAAAATTTCCTGAAATTGAAATCTGACCCATTCTCAATACCAGCCGTTTCAGTCCATCAACATAAATATATATATATATATATATATTTTGCTGTCCACAGACAGAAATCACCTATTCGAACGTAACTTAATGTGAAAATTTCCTAACGATTGAAATCTGACCCATTCTCAATATCAGCCGTTTTAGTCCATCAACATAAATAAATATATTTTGCTGTCCACAGACAGAAATACGGACATACCTAGATCATCTTAGACAATTCAGAATATATATAATTTATGTTATGTTATTTTGGGATTTGCAAACAGCTAAGAAATAAAGTCTATGGCGCTGAAATGTGGGTGCTGCTTTTAATGCAAAAAGCTGGAAAAAACCTTTACTACTTTTAAAATGAAGGGAAAACCTACGATCCATTTTCAGGCTTTTAATCGACTCGGAGATTGTAGATTTATCATGTCACTTCAAAGATTGACCAGATAGTAATGATAGTTTTTCCAGTTGCTTTATTTCAGAAGCAGACAAAGTTAACCCTATCATCCGGCTGTCCAAATATAATAGAAGGTTTGTCATTTCATGCTTCGTTTCAAACTTTTCTGCCAAACGCGACAAAATTATGAAAACGTAATACCAAAAGGCATTATGCATTAAATCGTACGGTCGGATTTAGTGTGCAGAAAATTCGTCGCATCGTGGACAAGTTTGAACGCGAAAACACTATTTCGGAACTTAAGTTACCAACCGCTATTGCGTCCAGTATCAAAATAGTCCAGAAATATTTTATCGGCACCAATCAGTTCAATTGGGCATCGCCAGAGAGTCAAATCGCATTATTCTGTCTGTGATTAATAGGACGATAAAGATATTTTGGTCAGATATTCGGAAATCCTTGACAAATATCTTCATTATTATAAAAAAGATTCTTTGACATGGCCTATTTTACCTTAGCGGCTATGTCGACACAATCCACCAGGGTTCGGCCACGCATCACTGCATTCAATAAGATATATTGTTTACTATGGTTTACGGTAGGGCGGCACATCAGACCTATTTTTTTTTGTCCAAATGGCGAACCCGTCAAGGGTTCTTTGGCCAGGACTCGAAATAATAAACATATTCGGCGCTGTTGTTCCAACAAGTTGTAAGGTATTAATTTGGCGACTAGATCTTCTCACGACGAGCTTTCACCAATTGGCCGCCCTGTAATGACATTTTGAAACCCGTTGATTAGATTTCCAGGTGCTACGTCCAGTTCCTATTGAAATATTGATCTCTTAACGAGCTGCTATCCATCGTGTGGCACATACACTAAACCCCCTACACGAGATTAATGAAAATAGCTGTCTGCCATACAATCACTCATTGATTAACAGCTCAATTTTTTTTCTCCAACTTAATGGCACTTTTCTCCTTTAAAGAAATCCCATTTCTGTCTTTCTGAGTTTTGCCCAACCTTTGTTGGTGGAAGTACGCCACCTACACGCTCGCTGTTGTATGGCGGTAGGCATATACGATAAATTTGTTAGTGTAAATCGAAGCGCAAAGAAAAAACCGCCAAAAGATAGTGTTAATGATAAGCTCCGCATTAACAACCGCAAACCACACAACATTCGTTGAGTATGTGCGGCCAACGGCGAGGAAGGAAAATGAAAACGAAGATCTCCATTTATTTCTACTCGCACTTCTTTAACGCAATAGGGGGGAGGGGAAGGCAGAAAAAATATGGTTGATTACAACGGCGATTGTGGCGAAAAATTTGCAACGAGACGAGATCCAGAGATACGACGCAGAAACCAAACGAAAACCTTAAACTGCGCACACATTCCTCCTATAGCAGTAGAAAACGAAAGAGCCGAGGAGAAGAATGAATGAAAGAAAGATTGCTTGTAATTGATTAGAAAACATGCAAATGTTCAATACACAAAAAAAGACAACAACCTCGAGATACAATCGATTATCATTCACTTGGACATTTTATCAGTTTCATGTACAATTGAGGCAAGTATAGTTGACCCGATAGTATAAGGGTCGTGCAATAACTTAGGTTAACTTCATATACAAAGAGTAGTTCGGGAAATTGCCTTTTTTATCCTTCAATTCGACATGTTGATTTTTTTTAGAAATTCATTTATCGCTGAAGTCGTTTCAAAAGGACCACGAATACCTTTATTCGAAATAAATTAGGACACTTAAGAATCCATTTTAAAACGATTTTCTTTGCTGATGGATTTTTAGTTTGGCATTAATAAACTATTTTCAATCTTCGAACTGTCTCGAAGGACCATTTCTCATATTAACTCTTAAAGGTGTTCACACATGGTACAAATTTTTGTAATATTCTTTGAATCATTTTGTGTAAAGAAAAGTGTAAACAGGTCTATTACTTTACGCTCATCTTTTTAAACTAGGTACTTGTCGTTTGGCCTAATCGTACTACGAAATCGTATGATGTGAACTACCCTAATTATTTAGATAAGTTTACTATGACTACGACTTGAATAGAAACGTTATTTTTTGGTGGATATAATTTGGAAATTGTTTTATCACGAATGAAACCCAGGTTTAGCCTGGATAAGGCAACCTAATATTGTTTAACAGGCTTTACCCGTTGTTGCGCTGATAGCACACCTCATTACTTCTGAAAGAAATATAATGGGTAATGGGTAAAATATAGAAAAGATAGTTTTTATACCCTCCATCGTAGGATATTCGGAATAATAATCGGAGACCCCATAATTATATATATTCTGCATCGTCGTAAAATTCCAAGATGATCTAACATGTCCGTTTGTCAGAGGAAAGAAAACTACACGGTCGCACTATTGATGGCTAGGTGGCTGAAATTTTGCAGAAACATGTGTTGATGGACTGAAATGGTTGGTATTGAAAATGGGCAAGATTGGTCGAGAATCATTAACCTCACAAGGACTGGGTTAATGATTAAAAAAATCAACAATCCTAAACTTAAAAAACCCAAAGTCTCATGAACTATTAGAGAATTGAGGCTGATATTTGGAACATAACATATGATGTGTTGGCGTTGAAAATTGGGCGGTGCCACGCGGTCCATTAACCCTCGAACTGGCACATGGTTCATTTTCATGCTTCAATTTAGCATAATTCTATTTTAGGTACATGGCTGTAATTTCAGGTAATCTCCCAAAATATTCTTGGCTTTCGATGTATAAATTAATAATTGAAAAAAGTCCTTGGAACAGGACAAAAAGCCAATAATCCGCACATTGTGGCTCAACCAACAACTCGTATAGCATTTGAAGCGTACTTTGGGATACCTCTCAATATAGCAAACCTTAATGTGGCTTCACGCAGTGGTCCAGACACATTAGCTGCCAAAAAAGATTGCAGAATTTGCCTGCAGCAAGGTGACAAAATACGCCGTAAGACACGCTTTTTTTTTTGCTGCAAATGCAACAATCCTGTTTGTCAGCAACATTCAAAAGTAGAATATTTATGTTTTTGTTGCCTTCCGCAAATTCTGAAAATTCAATGTATTCTTCATAATAATTTTCTATTTTGTCATAAACATTTATTACTTTACCCATAATAAAGAGAAATATATATAGAACAAAAAATTGTTGCCCTTTTCATTCCAATGATTTTTTCAGGTCTATTTTTTCTTCCTCAGGTAGCTAATAACATAGTAAAAAGAAATAGAAACACAAAATATAACAAATATTTTCCTATCTTAGTAAAAAATTTAACGGCAAACAGCCCTTATTTCCATACAAATGCATGTAAATGTACGAGGGCGGTTCGGAAGCTTCTTAGCCTAGCACAAAAAGCGCGGTATAAACAGAAAAAAGTTAAGTGTTTTGGAAACTTCCATCTCTGCTATGATCACACGTTAAATTTTGTTTCGATCTGGCAACTCCTTCATATAGAAACAGGTGTTCTCAAAAGACGCATCCGCGATTTTTTTACAATGGAAAAATTAGAAATGTGTGGTGTCATTAAATATTTACATAAAAAAGGTTTATCGGGACAAGAAATTCATAATGATATGGTGAATGTGTTAGGTGAAAGTGCTCCTTCATATGCAACAGTAAAAAATTGTGTTGCTGAATTTAAACGTGGTCGTACAAGCATTGAAGATGAACCACGTAGTGGACGTCCAAAAACAGCAACAACAACAGAAATTGTCGCCAAAGTGCATGATATGGTATTAAATGATCGACGAATAAAAGCGCTAATATCATGGGCATCTTAAATGATCGAGTCCATTTAATTTTGCATGAAGAACTACAGATGAAAAAGCTTTCTGCAAGATGGGTGCCGCACTTGTTAACAGTCGACCAAAAACGCATAAGAATGAACATTTCTTAAGCTTGTTTGGATCGTTTTCAGCGAAATAAAATGGATTTTAAGCGTCGTTTCATAACTGTTGATGAGACTTGGATCCACCACTATAATCCAGAGACAAAAGAACAATCCAAACAATGGACTGTAGCTGGAGGAAGTGCCCCAAAGAAGGCAAAAACAATTCAATCGGCTGGTAAAGTTATGGCAACGGTTTTTTGGGACTTCAAAGGTATTTTATTGATTGACTATCTGCAAAAGGGTAAAACAATAAATTCATAGTACTATTGCAACCTTTTAGATCAAATAAATGTACAAATTCGAGAAAAACGTCCTGGCTTACAACACAAAAAAATAATTTTTCATCAAGACAACGCACCAGCGCACAAGAGTGTTTTAACAATGGCTAAAATCAACGAATTAAAGTACGAGTTGCTTGGCCACCCACCTTTTTCTCCTGATTTAGCCTCCAGTGACTTTTACCTGTTCCCAAATCTAAAAAAAATCCTTGCTGGCAAGCGTTTTACCTCAAATGAAGATGCAATTACAGTTGTAAACCACTATTTTGAAGACCTTGAGGAAAACTATTTTAATCAAGGGATAGAATTGCTAGATAAGCGTTGGAGTTGGACTAAGTGTATTGAAGTTTCAGGAGATTATATTGAAAAATAAAAATAGTTTTGAAAATTGATAGGCTAAGAACTTTCCGAACCGCCCTCGTATAGGGGTCTAGCCAGACACCATGTGCCAGAACTAAGGGCTCAAAATATGTGCCTGACTAAGGGTAAAAAAACGCATTTATGGTGAAACTAATGGACCGATCGTTTAAAATTTTAACAGGATGTAACCAATGAATAGGCATTTATTCTAGACTATGTAATGGTAAAATTGGAATGTCTGAAATTCCAACTTTTAAAAATATTTCAAGGGAATTCAGTCGAAAAATCATGGATTCAATGCGGCAATTCGTCGCAGCGATGAAAAGTTTGAATTGAAGTCATCAAACAGAAAGATAAATGCGAAATGAAGAAAACAAAGATGTCGTGGCGTTCGGTATCGAAAAAGACCTATAATGTCGATTATATTTAGCTGACGCAAGAATTCAAGCCGCACGATCATAGACAATACCTTTAGTTCTGCTTATCAAGAGCTGGAAATTTACAATGGACTTTACAAAAAAAGAATTTTTTTTCAAAGCTGCCTCTTTTTTTAAAACTGCAGCTATGACAACCAGACAATTGTCGTTATTAGAACAAATACCATCGACGTGGTCGATCGCATGTATCCACAAAGTTTGACTTTTTGCTGCGGTTGGCGGCATCGCCGGACCTTCGATCTTTCGAAATGACAAAGGATACACTGCAACCATCAATGGTTCCTCGTAAAGAGCAATGTTAAACTTGCTTTCAGTAATCAGAGCACATTTTAGAAATATATCCGAGCTTTTGTTCAACTAGATGGCAGTAGATGTTATACTAACGCGACAACGCTCGAAGTTGCAAAAGAAAAAATTAGACGACGTTTATCACCCGAATGCAACGACATGGTATTTTTTATCAAATCCCTTTGATTATATTCTCTGGGGCTACGTCGCCCTTAGGTTAACAGGTTGTTGCCCGCATAAAGCCGTACCTATTGCACCGATCGTTAAAATCACATCGATCAAGGCTGAGTCGGCTATTTAAATTAATCCGGTATCAAACTGATTTTCCATACCATTGTTGTATAATTACAATTCATTTTCATATGATTCAGAAAAATTGGAGATGCTTTTGGCGGAATGAAACCGCACATCCTGTCAAAGATGCGCGGTTTCATTCAACGAACAAAGCTTGAAGCGCTGATATCGAAGCCGAGTGTGGATTCTATTCACAACAGCATAAATGAGGTTTCAAAATAAAGCCACTAAAACGACTTAAAAAACAAAGACACAAATTTGGTCCAAATATATGTACATAGGGCATTTTTATGTTTGTGCCTGGCCACTGTACTAGGCTGAGGGTTTACAAAAGCTAGTGTTTTACAGAGAATTTTTTTTTTGGGTTGACTTATCATGGAACCCTCGGTTCGTGTCTGGCATCTGTCTGTTGGTCTGTCCCGCATGCATTTCTCAATCAATAATGTTCAAGAGTAATTGACCATTGAAAGAATGAACTTTATACACTGCCATACACATAATTGCATGACAACGACCGACCGAACGAATGGATAGACGTACGGACATGCAACATGTGTTGCATGCCATGGCCACAGCGCCGGTGTGGTGGCTGTTGCTCCTGCTGCCGCTTTTGTTTAGTTGTGAAATGCTGGTGACGATTAGTGATTGATTTGCCAGTGTTTGGCTTAAAAGATTGAACCAGAGAATGAGAGAGAGAGAGAGAGGCCGTAAGAAAAACAGTGACTTTTGCAAGAGGATGATTGTGAAGTAGCTTTTGTTCGTCGTGTGGCGAAAGGATGAAAGTCTTGGACATTTCAATACACAAACATACAAACGTGTTGAAAGCGCGGCGACATTGTATGTCTGCATGTAAGCCCGGTGGTGTACACGTTCCACATACACTCTGTTGACATTTATACCGATCAAATAATGATTATTAATAGTTTTATAAACATGAAAAAGCGAAAGGACTTTCTAAAATATGCAAAAATCATTTAGATGAGCCAAACACGACGAAAGCCAGACTTCTCTAGTACCATTCGTCCGCTCCAGAGTCCCCTCTCATAGTCTGTTTTTATTTTACAGCAGTAAGTGATAAGCTGTGGCTTTTCTTTCTTCCCGCCATGTTTAGCAGGCAGCAGCCATAAAAGATATTCGATAGGTAGCTTCTCTGCCCCTGTCCCTGTGCTCCGTTCGTAGATTTCTGTGTTATTAGTTGCATTTTAATTAATACTTTACCCATGGATGTCAAAGTCAATTAATATTATGTTTTTGTCAGATTTGAATGCAAAAGGCGTCCCAATTGGATTTAGATAAATGATACCCGGTCGTTTGGAGTTGGGTACAACAACACAGGGTGTCATTCATTCATAACGCAAAGATATGAATTACGAACGACAACGTCGGTACGACCGTCCGTACGTCCACACATACATACATGCGCTGATGCAGCGGTAGATTATGAACTCTTGGAAAATTCGCTTACCTGCAAAGAGAGTAAGAAGAAAAATAAAAGTGAAATTAGTCAAATATGAAAAAAAAATCATGGAGAAAAAACATACATTTTAGATAAGAGTTTAAGATAAGAAATTGCAAATAAACACTTGACATAAAATAAGTAAGTGCAGATAAAACGCTTGATGTGATATGCAGCAGCAAAAGCTATTAAATCATTTCCATTCAATACTTGTATACGTTGTTTATAGGCCTAACTTAATTTTGACATCCCCCAATAATACTTCATTAGAGATTCAATTTGTCCAAAAATCTAGTAACACATCTCTAGCAAAACTGCAGCTTAATTGTTAGTAAATTTTTAAATGTTTTATTAATAACAAAGAGACAAAAAAAAAACAAAAAATCGTAGTTTATTAAGCCAAAGATAAAGGCACCAAGATAAGTTCACAAATAACAGTTGAACTACTATATATTAAGATTTATGTATACACGCAGAAAAAAAGTATGGTTGTGGTGACAATATTCGAAGAGGATTATACTATTGTTGGGTATATGGTTGTGGTACAACAATATTATGATCCACACAACAATAGTATGCTTTAAACACAACCATACTATGATCTTCACAACAATAGTATGATTCACACAAAACCATACTATGATCCCCACAACCATAGTATGATTCACACTCAACCATACTATGATCTCCACAACCATAGTATGATCCTCACAGCCATAGTATGTTTCATATACAACCATAGTATGATCCTCACAACCATAGTATGATTCACACGCAACCATGTTATGATTCCTACAACCATAGTATAATCACTATTTAGATTTGAATTATGAAAATTATTCAAAAATACATTAAATTCAAAATAATAGGGAGTGATTTAGTTCACAGTAGAAAAAAAAAGTTTAAATAAATGTAAGCGTTTTTATTGAAAATATTTCAGTTAAACAAAGCCAAAGCAGCTTGTTTAAAAAATTTTAATTTCAATAAAAAAGTACTATTATTGCATTAGACCCGTCCATACCAATCACATTTGTTCTTAAAAGCATATTTAAATGAAGAAAAATTACAATCATACAGTATGATTGCCGTAATCATATTATTGTTAACATAAAATGCAAAACACAATACTTTTTCGAACCAACCATATTTATATTGTTGCTATAACCATATTTTCATTTTTAAATTTGGCAATAATACTATTGTTACATTTCAACAATATTAATACTGCAGCAATTATACTATTGTCAAAAATAAATTCAGTTAACAATAATATGATGTGCGACGAAAATACTTTTATTGCGGATAACATATTATTATTGCCGTGACCATGTAGTAACTATGTTTTTTCCCTGCGGCACCAAATAATGTACAGTCAGTCATTAAGTCATAAAGTAAAACTGTGTCAATTTGTGTGCTGTAAAATCATTGATCTATTCTTTCCTCTGGTGAAAAATGTTTTTATGTCCTTTTGCATCCCCTGAATACTGCGGCTCTTTATTTGTTACAGAAAACAACCTACTACTACATAGAAAAAAGAAACTTTGTTATATTCTAATGACATACATACTAAAATGGATGAATAGAAAACAGAGCTGGCCGGCCGAGTCACAGAGAAAATGGAAAAAACTTATCATAGCAGATAAGAATATTAAATAAAAAGAAATCTATGATCTAATACTGTTGCCATATTTAAATAATTTATTTTTAACACATGTGAAACTTGGGAGGATAATAGCGAAGCTACAAATTATTTAAAAAAAAATCTATGGATAAATAAGTGGAACCGATCAATACAGAAACCAAATATTCAAGATGTTTTCGAGACAACATATAAGCCGATATTTTTTCGATGGATATCAACTCAGGTTAAATCTCGTTTTTAATGTAGGTACTTTTTAAGTTTAAACTCGGTTTATGATCAAGCTTAGATAAAGGTCACACTAAAAAACTTGATAGATTAGAATATATGAGTAACTCATGTTGATTACATTGAGTTTAAATTAAAATGACAAACTTTGAGTAATGGCTTCAAATGACTTTTTGTTTAAACCATATTTGCTATAAATATTCGGACAAGTGTAAGTGTACAATTAAGACACCTCAAGATCGCGTGCCAGCGGTTGTTTATCAAGGATTCAAAGGGCCCAAACATAGTGCTCAATACGGGCAGCGTTCAACAATTTGGTCCTTTGTGTGAATTCACATAAAAGGATTCTTTCAATGGGATGCAAACAAACACTTTTTTTACCCAAGCCAGAGAGGAGGAAAGGCTGCAGCAGCAATGAACAAAAAGCAACTGCGGTTACACATGACGTTGTACTGATATCCTTTTAGTGCAACAAAGGACAAAGAGAAGTATGTGGAGTGAAGCAAGAAAGGAATACAAAGGAAAAAAAAATAAACAATAGAACACAAATGAAACTAAGAAACTAAAATCGCAAAAGAAAAAAAAAGAACAAGGCATTTCAGCACGTTCGCTCGGCAAACTTGGGAAATCTCGTGTAAGGGTGTTTCGAAATTTATGTCAATGTGGTGGCAGGATGGCCAGTTGGGCGGCGTTCGCTTTCGACTTGCTTTTGCAACGGATATCCGTTTTTATATCCGTCATCGTCAGAGTGGCAAGCATGCGATATCTAAAAGAGACATGCACAAAATATGACAATTGCAAAATAAATTACGACGACGACAATGGAAAAACATGTATTTAACCCCCTTCGTCCGACATTGAAGCCAATATAACAAATCAGTGTTTACAAAAAAGCTGAAATTTAATTCATTACAACTAAACTTAAACCTATTATTATTTTCCATGAGCAGTTAGTTTTATCAACAACATTATTTACCACCATCCACCAAACACTTAATTATAAAACAAAATCCTTAACGCGATCGTCATAAAATGCTAGACAAGCGATATATCGTAGACGTGTGTGGTCACCGCTGTAGAGTAACAATATGCCCGCCAGTATACGAGCAAGTCCATTCATATCAGAGCAGCTCGTGACGGTGTGGTGGTTGAGGCGGCAATAAATAAATTAATAAATTCGTTATACTCGTAGTTTTAAACAGAAAATTAAGATGTAATCTCGTTTTAATCATTTGATATGGTAGCCAGAAAATTGGCTGGCAAAAAAAGACTAGGCAGGAGTTGAAATAATTACATGGATACATGTAATTATACATGTTAGCGCGCGGTGAGGATATTTAATACGCAAAGTGTTTCTTTGGGCATTTTTTTTCATTTTCCAAAGCATTAGTTGGATCTGAACTAATTAATCGCATATTCGAAAGTTTAAAGTGAACAAATTATAAATTTCAACAAATCAATGATGATAACACTAGTCAACAGTCAAAATGTACTCGGGATGCGATAATTTTTTCTGTGTAGATAACCTTGACATGAGCTCGAAAAACGCAATAAAAATTTTTTTTTTCGTTTGGTTTTTGTTTTATTTTTTTTTTAAATTTTAAAAATTTTTTTTTGGTTAATTTGTTTCGTCCGGCATAACTCGGGAACCACTAGCCCGATTTAATTGAATTAAATTTTAAAAAATTTAAAATTACAATTCCCTTAATCTGTTCATATATTGTTTTCCTATACAAGCAACAGTTTCCAAGTTAAAAATGAATATATAAAGGAAAAAACTTATTTTTTGCCTAAAGATTTAAATTTTTTTTTTTTAAAAATCCAAAATGAAAAAAAATGTCAAATCTTATTACTTTTACGTAAAGTCACATAACCTATGAGCAAAATGAGACAAAGATCATGAAAATCGATGCACGCGTTTCGCTTTTATTCGCAATTGAGTAAAGGTATGCATTTCAAAAATTTGCTCGACATATGCACAACTTTGTCTATGGTAAGGTTTTTTCTTTTTTATTACAAAAAAAATTAAAATTTGTTGGGTGACAAAAATATATGACTTTTTGAAATTTTTGAAATTCATACCTTTACTCAATTGCGAATAAAAGCGAAACGCGTGCATCGATTTTCATGATCTTTGTCTCATATTCAGTTATGCCGGACGAAACAAATTAACCAAAAAAAAATTTTTAAAATTTAAAAAAAAAAAAAAACAAAAACCAAACGAAAAAAAATTTTTTTATTGCGTTTTTCGAGCTCATGTCAAGGTTATCTACACAGAAAAAATTATCGCATCCGGAGTACATGAAATTTTTTTCATTTTGTTGAGTAGTGTAATTTGGCAAAAACATAAACACAGCACAAGGAAGGAGAAGGGAAACAACAAAAATAACTAAGCAAACGAATACTGCCTATGAAAAAGAGAATAAATCTTGAAAAATGACAGAGGTCGCCTAATTTCCAAGGGTGTAAAACCCCCTGAAATCTACATTTATTATCCAGCTTCTATAACTGGAAACTTGGGAAAACTTAATGGGGATAATTGAAAACAAATGTTGAGTGGAGCTCCCTCCCCCACTTCAGTGGCCTCTAGGACAATTAATATTTAACCCACTCCTCTTTTTCAGAAGGGTTGGTCCTCAAACTACTGAACATAAACGAATTGCAACACTTGTCCAAACAATTTTAAAAACAAAAATTGGCCATAATACTCTGACCAATTTGAAGCCTTAATTTGGTTTTTGAAAACTGGACAATTTATTTGCATTATACTTATTTTGCTGCGCTAATCTCGTTAGACCAATTAGTGTGGTACAAAAGGTTAGTCCCCATTAAACCTTACAATATTTTCAGCTACACTGAAATAAATATGTTCGTACTATTTACGAAACATTCTTATTAGGTTCTTTGTACATTCTTCATATTATTGACGAAGTTTTTCGTATATTTCGTGTATTTTGTGAAGAAGTTTTTGCAATTTTTTTTTAACCCAAACGAAACGGCTTCTTAAAAATTTCTAATTTTTGCGTCATATGTTACGTATATGATAACTTTCTTATTTTGTATTAAGTCATTGTAAATATTTTATTAATTTTTAGGAATATTATGAAAGAAATATCGCAATGTGTGCTTCATATGTTCTTATTTTGTATGAAAAGTTTTAAAAAAGAAAATTATTCGTTATTTTTAGTAATATTATTTTGTGCTGGTGCATTCGTAACAGGGTAATTCTCATTCATTAGAATAAGACTACTGTATTAATCATTTCATAAGCAATAGATTGCTGAAGAAAAACCTTGGAAGGTTTATTTTGTATGAAATGTTTTAAAAAAGAAAATTATTCGTCATTTTTAGTAATATTATTTTGTGCTTGTGCATTTGTAAAAGGGTAATTCTCATTCATTAGAATAAGGCTACTGTATAAGTCAATTCATTAGCAATATACTACCGTAGACAAACCTTGGTGGGTTTAGAAACAGCTGCAAAGTCTGCCTTGCAGCCATAACCAATACATTTCACCAATTATTTGTTTACGATGAGTCTGAGAAGAATCAACAACCAGAAAAAAATTTTCAAATCATACTGAGTAAATGTTAACGAAACAAAACCTATTTGATAAAATAGTTACATATGTTTAGCTCGTTTGTTTTATTTCGGTGGAGAGCCTGGCCTTATAGAGTTCGGTTTTACTTTCAACAATTGCAGCAAGGCTTTCTGAAGAGGGTTGTCACGGACCCGAAATCATGATAAAAGTAGTGTGCAGCCACGAAAATCAATGCCACTTTGCCATTTTGTTAAAAACTTGTCTTCGTTTTAAATATAGAAGCATGAGGTCTTGAGCCGGTTTAATCCCTGTTCAATGTATAGTTACATATTTTTAGTTTACATTTTTCATTTAAATTATGACTACATTTTATGAAAGAAGTTTATGTTTGTTTTGAAATAATCTTTCTTAAGTTCATAAAAAATCACGAACATCAAATCAATTTTTTAATATTTAAGATTATTTTCACATTTTATTTTAAAAAAATTTTCTTTAGCTGAAAAAATAAGAAAAACTTCGGTTTTTATAAAATATTTCGTGATTTTCACGAACATAATATTTTGATTGTACGGATGAGATATTAAAGTCAGTTAGAAATTGTGCCGCACTACAAACATGTCGTTAGACTGAAAGACTTTCTGTGGTAATCAATAAATTGTAAATAGCTTGTAAGAAATTCGGAATAAATTGAACGATATTGTCAATACCGCCTGCTTACAGACCCTCACATAAAAACCCCAAATAATAAAAAAATTTAAAAGTGTCGGAAATTGGTACGAATATAGTACTTTGAAACTATCCTTGGAAAGAAAATTGAAATACCTTCCAGCGAATGTCAAGCGGTCCGAAAAATAACGCAAATGTGTTGAATCGTGGGCATCGTTAAGGTTGAATGAAGCCTTTCAAATTTTTTTAAACTGACGATCCATGTTCTAAAAGGGCAACAGCACCTTCAAAGTAAAGCAAAATAAGTTCGATTCAGAATGAGATACCACGTTCGGTAAAACGTTGTGGCAAAATCAGAAAAATCCAATGCGAGTTCTCGCACATTGGTTTTATTTTAAATTCATATATCAGAGTAAGAGTGAAAATGGAATAAACTTCGGCTGCAGCGCAGGTGCTTTAATAGACGACGTGGTCAATTTATAACTTAAAGTAATAACTGCAATGAAATAACACCGATTAAACCGGCAGAGGATTCTAGTCGGCGGCTGCGCGTCGGGGATCTAAGCAAATTCTGCTCTAGACTCTGGTAGACTAGATTAGCGTTACGGCTCACGTTGGGCGCTAGGTAGGTCAATTCAAACCAGGGTAACACCATTTGTTTGGCAGATGTGTTAGCGCGTTAAACTTATTGGGGAAACCAATGCAAGTTCTCGCACATCGGTAGTCACAAATGTGACACTTGCCCTTGGTGAGCAAGCGGTGCTGATTGCGTTGGGCGCCAGGTATTGCGTTTATTTTTGTGTTGAGAAATTGATGAACCCTATTTTCTTTAAAAATCGACGAACCGTTTCTCTGTTTCCATTAAGGAGAAAAAACAGTTAGGTTTTTATTAAGCCAATTTTCTAGAGTTGTCGGCGGCCGTGGTGTGATAAATAGAATGCAACTTTTTAATGCAAGTGAACCCCGGTTAAAAACAATAGAACAATTAAAACTTCTCTGCAAAACGCATTAGCTGTTCCAAGTCGACGTTCAACAATAGTTTTCGGCCTAGTATTTCTCGGCCTAGTTATTCCTGCTGAATTGAGGGCATTAAGTAAGTAGCTTTAAGAGTACAGTTTTTAGCCTCTACTGGAAATTTAAAATTTTTGAATTTAACGTTGGCTCTTTGTGGTAGATGAAGTTTTTCAAATGTTCTTCATTTTTTTTTATCCTAACAGAGAAAAGCAACGAAAAGAGTCTGAGAAGAAAATTTATCGGCAAACATCTATATTGGTTTGTTTAAATAAATCATATGATTCGATTTTCTATTAATTAAACTAAAGTGAAACATTTGTTTTCATTTGCACCACACACCCACCCAAGAAAAAAAAATCGACAGAAAATCTATTTCGATTAATTTTCTTATTCTCTATCAAGAGCAGTGTGTCAAAGAAAGATGAACCACAAATAATAGATTTTGCAAAAAAATTCAACACCGAAACGCCAACATTCATCTGTGGGCAAAAAGTATGTGCCCCGTCCGTCTCGCAAAGTCGTTCATCATTCGTAAACAATAAATTATAATGTTAAGAAAATTGACGATAATGGTTTATGAACACGTTCTGCCTTGATTTGCTGTTGTAACTCTGTTTATATTTCCCCCATTTCAAATGTATGTCATTAAGAAAATTTCGGTCGTTTGTAAGTGTGGCGTTCGTTCTCTTCCTTAAGTTTGTCGTCATTGTGTAAAAAGAAGAACTGAAGGTAGAAGAACAAGAAAACAAAACACAAGCAAAAGAAAAAATTGATTTAACAAAAACCTAACAAAAATTGCGACTATAAACTTCTTTGCCACCCAGAAGAGGAGAGAAAATACAGCAGACACTCAAAGTCACCATCGTAAAAGTATGAAACGTTAATGAAAACACCAGCGTCGATTTTCAGTAATTGTTGCCCCCATCATAAAAGCGGAAGAAAAAAAATAAACTGAAAATCGTTCTTAGAAAAAAAGCAGCGAAAATAACGATTTTCTGTTTTTTTGCTTATATTTGAAATTAAAACACTTGCGTTTAGTTTTGTCAATCACTGTTTTGTTTTAGTTTTCCCCACTTTGTGAGAAACTCCCCTCACGTTCGGCTGTTTGGGGTCTAGCAAGTACAGCTCATTCACATTGTGACGGAAAAGGTTTTTGATACATTTTTCCTTGTTTTTTTTGCAATTGGTTGGTACGTCGCGGTACCAATAAAAAAAACGATTTTTAGTTTTTCCAAGAATTACACAAATATTTAGACATGAATTTATTATTCATTGTTTTATCCTTCTTTTTAGGCCTGTTTGCTCGACAGTTGTTGCTGCAGACAAAATATTCCAAACGAAGGTTTTCCTGCCTTCGCATTGTTTTGCTTTGAAACATTCGGAAAAAAAATCGAGGCAACAAAACACAAAATATAGGATGACACGGGCCGTAGTTATAGACAACTTAAGGTTACTGGAATACCAGAAGTTGTGTGTTTTTCTCTCTTCGGCAAAGCAAAGTTTTTGTTATAATTTAATCGGTTTATTGCTCCAGTTACTTGTTTTATCTGTTATCAAGTTTAACATGAAATGGATTTCGTATTTTTTTTTTTTGGTTATGCCAAAAAACAAATAAAAGTTCCAAAGTATAGCGAAATATGGAGCACCTGGAATTTAAACCATAAACTTCTGGTGCTCAATATTTCATAGGAATTATGAGTAGAGTTTGAAAAAAAAATCTTGTATAGGCAACAAACGTTTATGTAAAAAGTCAGCCTATTTAGTACTCTTTAAAACGCACAACATGGACCTAAATGATAATATTTAAACAAATTCTACACACAGACAAAATCTGTTCGGACTACAAAAATTCTGTTGCAATCACCAAATGCTAACAATCTTGATGGATATTCGGTTCGACAAACCATAAGATAAAAGCTATGGTACATATTACAAACTAGTCGGTTGTACTAATGATATGAAGTGTAAATTATTGCCTGTTGTGACAACCAATAGTTTTGTATACAATTGGTTCCTTGGTACCAACAATTGGTAATATCAACAAATAGTTTAGTTCTTATGACCATCTGATATAGCTGACCCTAACCATAGGAAGGCCCGAAATATTAAAACTTATTGTAAATTAAATAGGAACAGAAGGTAAGGGATACCCATTCATACTGCGCATTGGAACGGAATCGAAAAAATATGTTAGTAGAGGCAATTCCAATATCGTCCTATAAATGTAATAGACCAAATGCTAATTTTTCTCTTGATTTGACTACAACATTTTTTTAACTTTGCTTAATTGACCCTTTAGTAAAGACAAATCTAGTTGAAGAGAATTTATTTAATATCTGACGTTTCAGGTAGCGAATATTTCAGCTAACGAACTAATGTTTGGTTGTGCTGAGGGATAATCTGGTGTAGACGCAACCACAATCATTTGGTTGGCAAAAAAAATCGGTTCTGACAACGAATCTATACTACTCTGTGGGTACGGATAAATATTTTAGTAAAGACATGTACATTTTCAGGGTCCTAGCTTAATTCATTTGCCTGCTGTCGTGCTTTTAACAGACACGCGGGCATGGCTAGATCGACTTTATAGAGCATATGTGACAGCGCACAGAAAAAGGACCTAAGGGTAAAAAAAATCAATTTTCATTTTTTTTGATGTGGACAACATCTGAGCATCGAATGAGACCGATCTCATGCCCCAAAAGTGTTCCCTCCCAGAGATATGCGCGTTTTATGAAAGTGAAGTCGACGATTCTAAGCGCAAATAGAAAGGGACCTACACGGAGAAAAAAATATGTTAAAAATATGTTTGCATGCAATCATATATATATTTGGGGACGGGCACAATCATATATATGTTTGTGTGTTAACATATTATGTTTGCCCACAATCATAATATGTTAGGGGCACAATTCTAACATATCAAAAAAAGATATGATTGTGTCCTAACATATTTTTGTCAAAAAAATATGTTAGAACATATTTTTTTAGAGTTTTAGAGAGTATTACTCTCAGAGAGCGTTATTGTATGACTCATCGTTTTGTGCAAAGAAGGGTAATATATGGTAACCGTGTGTATGAGGAGGAGGAATGGGACCGACACCAAAGGGTATTATTATTTGATGCTGTTTACTCGTCTGGCTAAGCTTAAGGTCGTTTTTTTTTATTGAATATGTATTTGGTGAACGGTGAAAGAAATTTGTTGTTGTTTTACAACGTACAACAAATTCAAAATAAAAGAAGAAGATTATTAATTAAATATAAATTAAATATATCAAATCATTTTATTAACAAAACGTTCTGTGATACTGACGCCGTTTATTACCCCACACAAATTATTTTGTCAACATACATATGTACATACTATGTGCGCTTATCATGTTCGTTGAACAAACACACTCACGCACAAACATTTTTTATCATCTGGAATGACTCCAGGTACAGTAGTAAAGAGTGCAATATACTATTCAAAATTTTGCAATTTTCAGAAAACTCAAAAAACTATTCTGCAGCTCGTAAACTACTTTTCAGAAAAAAGTGTGATTTATTTAGAAGAAATTGGTAACAGAATATGACTATAAATTGATCTCTTTTGAGCTGATAGATATGTGTATGTTGAACCGCTTTAACAAGTAATCTCGAAAATTAATAATTTCGAGTTGTGTGACTTTAGTAGAATGTATGCGTATATTCTCATGGCTGGAATTCATTTGGGTTGATGTTTCTTCTTGCAGAAGTTGCTGCCTATAAATCAAAAAGTTTGTTGTTATTGTATTTTTTTATTTGACGTAGAGAGTGGCGATGTACATGAGGCTACTTGTTGCTGTGAACCGTTATAATTTCATGATTAAATGAAAAAGAGTTTTGTTTGCACACAAACATATATATGTTTGCACACAATCATATATATGTTTGTACACAATCATATATATGTTTGTACACCATCATATATATGTTTGTACACAATCATATATATGTTTGCACACAATCATATATATATGTTTGCATACAATCATATGTATGTTTGGGAAAATTGCTGCTAGCCCAAACATAATATGTTTGGGAGCTGCTCCAAACATATATATGTTGCCTGCAAAATATGTTTGGGACAATATGTTACAGAGGCCGTTTTTTTCCTCCGTGTAGTCTTTAAAATGGCTCTCCTGAACAAAACTGGTTTTTAACCTTAGGTACCTTTCTATTTTGCGCGTCACATGTACCCTTATTCTTTAGTGGGGATAGGATATAATTAGGATTAGGATATAACAATTAAAAACGTCGTTAAGTTTGGTCATTCTTGCTTACTAAATTAACACAACATCCCAGTAAGGAACAATGCGAAAATTTCCTTAAATCTGTGAGGTGTGCACGATATAATTTTGTTTTTAAACTCACTGGCCGGCGACCTACTCTTGAACGGCTAATGCATTTCAAAGACAAGTTTTTACATGGTTTAGAGATAAATTTCTTCCCTGTAAAGTTGTCCGAATTTACGAGGTGGAAATCCGCCACTGAAAAATATGTAAGATTTTCTTACTCGGGGTTTACTTGCATTATACACATGCACACTTCCATCGCACCACATTCGGAACATTTCATGACCATAAATTTAGCTTTCTCTGTTCGTAAATTTCCTATAGATCTCGTATTGAAAACGCAAAGTTTTAGAACATAAAACGGGAAATTGGTAAAATTTGTCAGTACGACAGACTTTGAAACGATTTCGTCCCAAAAGAAATGCATAAAACTCATCATTAGTCACAATTTAAATCTACTAAAACTCAAATCGCTGCCACGGTGAATGAGTCTTTCCAAATTTCCCATATTTGAAAAGGTCCAAAATTTAAAACTGTAGCAAAGAAAATCGATGAAAGCAACGATTTATGAGCAGAAAGACTTTCAATAATTTATTTCAAATTGTTTTTTTTCTACTCTGAAGAGGGTGTGAAAAACAATAAAAAAAAAAGAAAGAAGGGAGTGGCGATTGATGTTTAAAGAACAGACATGGCATGCAAAGGATGCCTGCACAATGCATGTTCCGAAAATTATAAAATTATTTTATTTAAAAATAAAACGTTTCTATTTTAATCTGTGGGGTTTTCCGCTTGGTTTAAAAAAAAACTCAACAGAAAACGGAAAAAATGTTTTAAAGTTGAAAAAAAAAACTTACAATAAAAAGAACAAATTTAAAAGAAATCATGTGGAAAACAACAAGCAAGAAACGGCGGAGAGTGGCATACAAGAAACCGAAACTACTTAAACCATATTAGAAAAGCAGTCCGGGTTGGGTTTGATTTGTTTTCGGTATGAAGTAGTTATGCGGCGCTGGGGTGTTAAGACAAGTTTTGCCATAATTATAAACTATAATAATTGCTACAATTCGTTGTTGTTGTTGTTGCGTTTGTTTGTGCTGTGTAGGGGAAAGGCAATTGCCGCCTCTTACTGGGTGGTAACAAGCCAAAGGGTCATTAAACTTTTCGCTTTGTGCAGTGTGAGAGGGGGTAAAAACTATTTCTTTTTTGCGTTTAGCTTAGCTTAGGAAAAAGAAGGCATAGAGCGAGAGGGGGAAAAGGAATAGACCGCGGCATGGCATTAGCATTCCAAACCAAGTTCTAAGTTCTTGGCCAGAATGAATGTAAAATAAATGAAAAACAAAGCACGAAAAAATAAATTTGCACATTTTTTGTGTAGTCAAAAAGAAAAGAAAAAAACTAAACATATTTTGTCTTCTTCTTTTACAACTTTAACGTTCTTTGCCACATAGGATTTTTGTGCAGGCAGGAAGAAATCAATATTTTCTTGAATATTTGGCCAGCGATCAAAGTCGTCGGTCCCCACACACTTAATGGTGGAAGGCAGAGTGCCCACGTACGTATTGAAACTGAAGCAGACCCAACACAACCAACTCCTACCTTTGATTTGTTTCAAACTGCAGTGCAACATTTTCACATACATATGTATTTATATACTTGCAGGCATACATAAGCATATAGCGACTATATATAGCGGCCCTATATATAGACACTAAAACACACTTAGGTCGGAATAGACGTTTGTGTGTGTGTGTGTTGTCTGGCTACACAGGAACACCAATCGCCGAATGCCATCAAAAGGGGCAATAGACAATCCAGAGGTTAATAAACTTTTAAATTACATTATATACATATGCATATAAAGGGTGGTGCAAACTGAGGTTACAGTTTGATGACCAGCATTACAGATTTGTAAAAAATCAAAGGCCTACGAACATTTTTTTTCGAATATTCAAAAATTGGTTCCGAAAATGATTTTTTTGATTACACATTTTATAGGCGATAAATTAAAATATATCACAACGTGACAAAGAAAGATGTAGCCCATATATTTTTTTTTAAAAAAATACATCTTTTCCAAAAATAGAAAATGAGGACACTCTCTTTCCATAAATAGAATTTTTAATTGTAACATAAAAATCGAACAGTTTTTTAGATGTGAAGAAGAGATGTTGGAAGATTTGAAGATGGACAATTATTTCTAATTTTTAAGAACATTTAGCGAGAAGCAATGATCAGCCTCATCATATTATTTCCATAGAAATAAGAGAAATTGTTAAAAAATTAGAAAAAGAATAAATTGCTTTGACAAAATCTGAATCTGGAAACATTTTTAATATAAATCTATTTGTGGCCGAAGTAATCGTTGCCAAAGACTGCTGAAGAAAAACCTTGGCGGGTTTAGAAACAGCTGTACAGTCTGCCTGGCAACCGTAGCAAATACATTTCACCAATTTCTTCTTTTTAAGTTGATTCTGAAAAAGAAACAACATAAAGGTCTCGAACCAGAATAAAAAACTGCTCAAGTCATAATAAATCTATATTTATATTCTTTTCTTCTTTATGACTTCAAGTCCAATAAATACAAAAAAATTAAAAGTTTTCTAAGCCTAATGTATAATATTTATAACTAAAGTGAAATTT
This sequence comes from Hydrotaea diabolus, assembly GCA_963513945.1. Lineage (NCBI taxonomy): Eukaryota > Metazoa > Arthropoda > Insecta > Diptera > Muscidae > Hydrotaea > Hydrotaea diabolus. The sequence continues at coordinate 12,791,307 of OY740716.1, read as the reverse complement.
TTTAAATAAAAGATAAAAATAACTAAAAAACGATAATAACGGGTGGTTACACTTAAGGGCCGATGTTGACTGTGAACCACACCAAAACGTCAGATCTATTTCTCAATTTCAGACTAACTCAATTTGAACCATGCAAAGATACAATGGTCAGAACTGTGGCAAGAAATGGAAACAGTGGATGATCAATTTTCGAAGAAAATTATCTTCAGTGATCGCACATTTTCAACTCAGTGGATTCGTCAATAAGCAGAATTGCCGCATTTTGGCGTATGATAATTCAAGAGCGATTATCGAAAAAACAATGCACCCACAAAGAGTGACTGTTTGGTGCGGTTTATAGGCTGGCGGTATCATCGGGCCGTATTTTTTCCAAAATGAGGCCGTTCAGGCAGTTACTGTGAATGGTGTTCGCTATCTTGAGATGATAACGAACTTTTTATGGCCCGAATTGGAAGATATGGATGTGGACGATATGTGGTTTCAACAGGACCACTTGCCACACAGCTAACGAAACAATGGCTCTTTTGCGCGACAAATTCACTGGCCTATCTTACGTCGTGGCGATGTTAATTGGCCGCCAAGTTTTTGTGATTTGACACCGTTGGACTTCTTTCTTTGGGGTTATTTGAAAGAAAAGGTGTACGTCGATAAGCCAGCAAGAGCTGAAGGATGACGTAATTCGGCACATTAACGCATAGAACCCCAATTGTGCCTCACCGTCATCGAAAATTTGGACCATCGGATTTAGGTGTGCCGCCAAGGTCGCGGCGGCCATTTGGCCATTATTTTGTGCTATACATAATTGAACCATACCAATATTATCATAAAAAAATAAATGACAATAATTTCCTAAATAATTTGTGTTTTATTTAAAACCAACATCGGCCCTTAAAATTTAACCACCCTACACATATTTCAGTTTAGTTGATTTAAAAAACAAAATGGTCACATTAAAAAAAAAATTAAACCAAATAAAAATTAAAAACACAGTAAAATTAATAAACTCAAAAAGTTGTTAAAAAAAACTTGTTAAAAGATACCTATTAACAAAGGAAAAAAATAAATAATTTAAACAAATGTAAGCAGTAAAAACGGAAAACTAAAAAAAGCTGAACCACAAATACAAAAAAAAAATTAAAAATTACAAAAACAAAACAAGGATAAAAATATAATTATAAAATATACTAGTATATCAAAAAAAAAATAATATAAAACAAAAATAAATACATAAATCAATAACAATAATAAAGAATTAACTAAAATAGTTAAATACTAAGATGGGCGTTGGTCGCTTGTAACGCTCCATGCGAAAATTAATCGAAAACAAGTTCTGAAATAGGGAAAGACCTTTATATGGAGGACCTTTGTACGAAAATATGGCAAAGTTTTACCAAAATTATTGGTCGCTTTAAAGTACCACGCAAAATTTGACCGCGATTCTAGAGCTGCAGGACCTCAAACCAGGAGCGACCTTTCTATGAAAGCTATTCGAAACCATGGGCCGATATGGTCAAATTTCTGCATAGTTGGGCGATAGCCACTCGTAATGCTCATTGCTAAATTTGGTTGGAATCGAGTATACCAAACAGATGTTAGCGCTGTAGGCTCTGAAATCGCAAAAAAATCGTGTATGATATCAAAATATATACCACTGTGGACTATATTTAATAGAATTCGTCCTTGGTCCAAACTTGTAGAATGGACGGGCAGATATCGCTTAATGGAATTAGATGGTGATTCTGAATCGATATGTATATTTAACATGGGTTATTTACTATACATTTTCTCAAGGTGTTACAAACATCGGCACCAAGAAATAGTACCCTGTACCTTAGTGTGGTGTACTCGTAGGTGTGTAATTATTAGAAAGATAAAATATAATTGAGAAAAAATTCAGACAAGATTAAAAAAAGCAACCAATTCATCAGTTGTAAAATTGGCACCGGTCAAATCTTCTGAGCTTGCAACATGGAAGGATCTCCACTGTGGAAATGCGTATTTATTTAATTCGAGGACAATTTTGTTTAATTTTTAGAACTCACTTAAAATAAAGTGTATAATTAAACATAAGCGGCATTGTTGTACTAGCATTTCATGCCATTTCCCTCTCTCGCTCAAAAAATTTAAAAGTGGAAATCTAAAATATTTTTTCTTACAAGACAAAAACTTCAACCTCGTAATGTGCTACCCTTTTTGAACATAGATTTGTACATGTATTACATATGTATCGTACATACATAAATATGATACCATTTGCATATGTATCTAGAACTGAAAATCAATATTTAAACGCGGAGTCAGTCAGCGGTTCGTATGCCTGACCCCTTCGTTGCTCTGGCTCTGCTGCCCGTTCCATGCACAGATCGTCAAATTAAACATGACAATAGTTGTGGTAATAAATTCAAATGAAGATTTTCCAAAAGAGATAATTACACAATTTTAGTTCAGTTCACCGAGTCGAAAAAAGTCATATGGTCAATTAGACATGAAAGATAAAAAAACACACACAAAAATATGCCAACGTAATCTGACCTTACACCTAAAAAGCCACCCCAATTTTGGGCAGTTTGGCCACTAGTACGACCCACGTATGCCAAGTACACTTTGCATGTTGTTTCCCCAATTCGACATGAAATTAATTTCACAGCATGAAAATATCAAAATCATCAGCATTTGATGGATGTGTGCACTCAAACTCAAGTCCACAGAAAGAAGTGGTGGTATTAACTGCTGCTCTTGAAGGATTTCCCTGAAAGAAGCCTTTTCGTATGTTACCTTTTTAAAGAAAAACAGAAATTGAAACTTTTAAAAACGAAAAAAAACACACACCCTAATTCGTGTCGGTTAATTTCAAATGAGGGTGTTTGGTTTTTCGAAGAGGGTTGAGAGATATTCAAATGTTTAAACGACATGTTTTCGGCGTTAAACTCATTTATCACAGTGCAGTGTGTCGTCTTCCGCGTTTAACTTTAAAAGCGTTCTAAGGGGGAGAGAAATATGCATTAGGCTACAAACATGTACAACAGCCGTTTCCCCCGCTATTTCTACCTTATCATAATAATTTTTAATCTACTTAGACCAAAATTTGGAGGATTTTCTAGTTTTCTCTTGTCAGCAGCAAACTGGTTTTAGCTCGCTTATTCTAGCTGCAATTGACTTCGTCCTTTTACACATATTAGGTCTTGAAACGAAAAGTCGCCAAATCATTTATTAAAAAAAAAACACCCTTGAACTACTTCGAGTTTTCAAAACTATTTAATCTTGGGGTGGGGTTGATCTAAACTGAAAGATCAAGTAAATATTTGACATTAGCCGTGTTTGAATGACATTTTCTTATCAAGCAAGTTTACGAAAACTGCGTAATCGTTGTTTTTAAAATTTTCTTAGCTCATACAAGAAAGTTATTTAAGCAATATCACAAGCTGATGGTCTAAGTTCACAGGTTGGTGACTTTGATTGCCTGCTGCCATCTAGTGGAAAGACTTTACAAAAAAGGGAAAACCAATCCGATTTCAATTTAATTACTTTTATGACTGCTACAGCCATTCAAAGCCAAATTGTGTTGGCAACTGAAAAACAAAACATAAATATGGCAGAGATGACGATACCATCTTTATTATTTCTTTGAGTTGTTACTGCCATCACTTTTATTCTCCCAAGGAAAACTGTAGATGGCGCTGTGATTGGAGTTTAGCTATCTAATCTTTAATACTTGAAACACACAATTCTTGAATAAATCATTTTAAAAAAATAATGTTTATTTAAGAAATATCATAAGATGATGGTCAACGTTTACAGGTTGGGGACTTTAATTACCTCCTGCCATCTAGTGGGAGGACTTTATAAAAAAAAAACACCGATTTCAATTTAATTAATTTTTATGATGATTATAATTGGCAACTAAAAAACAGAACATAAAAATGGCACAGGTGACGATACCATCTTTGTAATTGCTTTGTGTTGTTACTGCCATCACTTTTATTCTCCCAAGGGAAACTGTAGATGGCGCTGTGGTTGGAGTTTATCTATCTAATCTTTAATACTTGAAACACATAATTCTTAAATAAATCATTTAAAAAAATGTTTATTTAAGAAATATCATAAGCTGATGGTCAACGTTTACAGGTTGGTGACTTTGATTACCTCCTGCCATCTAGTGGGAGGACTTTATAAAAAAAAAACACCAATTTAATTAAATTCATTTTTATGATGATTATTATTGGCAACTGAAAAACAAAACATAAAAATGACAGAGATGACGATACCATCTTTGTAATTGCTTTGTGTTGTTACTGCCATCACTTATATTCTCCCAAGGGAAACTGTAGATGGCGCTGTGGTTGGAGTTTAGCTATCTAATCTTTAATACTTGAAACTCATAATTCTAGAATAAATCTATAAAAAAAATTAATGTTTTCTTAACGAACGGTTTACTTTTGGACAGTTTTAAGTTACTGTCTTAGTGACCGAACGCGGCCATTGTAAAATATTCTCAAAACTGTGAATTGAAAGCAGTTCGATACAATTACTTTATTGAAAAAAAAATATTTTTTTATAATCGGATTACTAATTTTGACAAAAAAAGAAATCAACGCAATTTAAACGGACAAAACACCAGAAAAATCCACGATCGTTGGCGGTTTGGCAAGGGGTCCTGTGGGTCATAACATTGAGACATTCATGTAAGTTGAGAAATTTAAAGCTGATGATTGAGAAATTTAAAGCTGATGATTACAAAATTAATATTGGCCGAGGCTGTATTTGAACTTCCGACCAGGAGCAAATATTTAGTAACATGCCTTGTTTACAATGAAGTCCTTGACACATTCTCTTTCCCTAGGGATAGAGACGTTTCTCACTTGGAGTTAACAAAAACACCTCAAGGGCAGAAATTCAGTTTATGAAATATTTTTGCTACTGCAAAAGGTATAAAGATTGTTTAATAAGCAAATAAATCAGAAAATCCAAAATCTAAGAGACATTCATCTAAGTAGAGAAATTTAAAGCTGATAATTACAAAACTAATATTGGACGAGGCTGTATTTGAACTTCCGACCAGGAGAGAAGCAGTGCTTTTTTAAGTAAAACAATCCCTGAACAAATATTTAGTAACATGCCTTGTTTACAATGAAAGTCCTTGACACATTCTCTTCCCCTAGGGATAGAGACGTTTATTACTTGGAATTAACAAAAACACCAAAGGCAGAAATTCAGTTTATGAAATATTTTTGCTACTGCAAAAGGTATACTATAAAGATTGTTAATGAGCGAATAAATCAGAAAACCCGAAATCTAAGATATTCTTCTATAAAACAGAGTTTACAAAACTCTGCCTTTCAAATCAAACGCACAATAAAAAACTGGTGATAGCTACAATAATTAGATTTATCCAAACTAATACTTGTAGCACCGAATTATTGAAAGCCACTACCAATTGAATTTTAAAAAATTCCGAAAATATTATTTAATATTCAGAATATTTTATTTGAAATTAAGATGATATTTAAAAGATGATAAGATGATATTTAAAAAACTTCAACTGAAATTCAGAAGCCAATTTTTTGTATTTTCAAAAGAAATAATCTGCATTTCAAATTACTTTTTCTATATTTAAACGAAGTATTCTGAATTTCAAATTGAATATTCTAAATTTCAAATGGAATCTGGCGCATTTCAAATAACTTTTTCTGAACTTAAAACGGAATTTCAACTGATATTTTGTTCGAATTTTAATTGATATTTTGTAAATAACTGTTACAAGTTATATTTATTTATTTAGAATAAATCCAACAAATAAATTAAATGTACCAGGTGGTACCACAACAAATTTTCCAATTATACCACACTTGCTTCGATTGTAGCACGTGTGTTCCAGCACTGACGTGTATGCACAGTGTAAACTGTTATTATACAAATTAATTGAAAAATTAAACAAAACAAAAAAGTAATAGAAAAAAAGGAAGGACCTTTCTCCTCTCCTTCAACTTAGGCACTTACCTCTTTTTGGTTTTGCCGACATTGTAAAGTTCAACATGTTTGAATGCAGCATAGGCGGCCATTTTTTGATGTGTATGTGAGTGTGAGCTTTACAAAATGATTTAAACAACAAGGACACGCTCGCTTTCTCAGTGTATGTGTGTGTGTACAAGGATAACACCACAACAATGGTGTTGCCAACTTTGCGATGCAGATAAAAAAATCTCTGTGTAACAACAAAAATAAACACAGAAATGAAAGGCGAGATAAAGACAAGGGAAATTGTAAAGGAAATGGCAAAACGAGAAAAAGAACTTGATACAAGGGAAAAGCGAGAAATAACTGTGAAATATTTCGTTTTTTCGTTTCTGTTTTGAGTGATACATCGACGTCGGGGACAGATGATAAATCGGCATCATATGTACATCTCTAGGACGAGTGTAGAGAATGTACAAAAGGAAAATCAATAAAAGAACAAAAAGTCCGTGATGATGAAATCAAGGCATCGCTTCCTTTTCATACACAATTTAGTATGTACGAGAGAGTAGGAGGATGGAGAGCTGGGGTGGGGCGGGGGTATCTTTTAAAGGTTCTTTGTGATTGCCTTGAATTCCAGTACAGAAAACAATCAACAACAAAAAACACCGAAAGGACACGCTCGTGCCAAAGCAGTCACCATCAAAAGGCGAACAGCAGCTCGAGCGCACACATTTTGTTCCAGTTGCAGGTGGTATGTGACTTTTTTCTCCCATTGCTCTCACGAGAGTACAGAACGAGCAAGGATTTCGCGTACGTAGAGTATCCTCAGCAAGGATGCCATCCGCCCCCATGAAGAGGATATTTTATGCAATACCTACAAAAACGCGTAGGTGGGAGGGGTTGTACGTACAGCTATTTAACATTAAAATATACTACTTTTATTTTCAGCACATTTAAAATATTTCACAGTTGTTTCGTTTCTTTTGTTTGGCGCTTTTCATTAAAGTCCTTTGTTTCAATGACCTTCTTTCCGCTTTTTTCTTCTATAAAACTCACTCGCAAACTTTGTGTGTTTCGCTTTAAATCTTGCGTTTTCAAACAGTTCGTTTTTTCTTTCTTTAAATAGTCTCTCAAATTCGTTTGTTTTACTTTTTTCTTTAATCACTGAAAACTGTGTTCTTTTTGGTTAATTTGAAAATAATAAATATTAACTTTATGGAAGAACTTTTGTTTCAAAAATAATAAGTTGTATTTTCTTGAATGCTTCTTCTTCTTTTTTGGTATTGTTGTTTTTATCCACAGCAAAAATAAAAAGAAATCCACACGATGTGATTTGTTCTGTTTAATACGTTGTGAACGGTGCTAGGTTAAGTTTAAGACTGAACTGCTTTTGGAAAAGTGGAAAACATTTTATATTATCGATCCAGCAAAACAACACACATACACGAGCGCGGGCTACTGCACACAGCCAACCCCACTACACAACATTTTCGAAAGAGCCACCAAACCGAGTAGAGTACATGGGAATGGCTGGATAGCGGCGAAGCGCACTCACTCACTCGCCGTACAATTGGAGAAAAGAAAAACTCTTGCAGCAACATCTTTTATCAAACAAAACATAAACCGACACACACACACTAACTAACCTCAACTAAGAATGAAGATGTTGTTGCTGTTTATGTTTATGCACAAGAGAGTGAGTGTGAAAGACCAGGGAGAAACTTAGTACAAATACTAAACTCTCTGGTGTATATACTAAAACCCGTACAAAGAGACAGAGAAAATAAGAGAGTACAGTGTGCAAAAGAATTACGGTAAGTATTGGCTTGTAACAGCTGTTTTCTTTTAACAACACACATGGTATGTGAAACGTGCATTTGATATGTACTACATTTTCCTACCGCTACATTGAGCATGCAAGAGCAACATGTTGCCAACCATAACATCTCAAAATATGTGAGTCATATGTTGAACAGCATGGCAGCATAGCGAATGCTGTTAATCAGCGATGCCCACTTAGTGGGTTTATCGCAACATGTGAATTTTCACCTCCAAAGAGTGACGATTTTTTTTAAAATCACCTATGGTAGATTTTAAAATAACAAAGTGTTTTTTTCGGAATAAAGGCCGTGTGAGAAATGGAAGTTATACTATTTGTATACCATACACATATTAACAAATACGAATACTAAAATTGGTTTGTTGTTCTCATTGATTTATGTCATGTATTTCTTTTGTAATTATGTGGTGCAGCTCATGATCTAGGGTTACTAAGGGTACTAGGGTTACACCACGCCCAAAATTGTTTCATTAGAAACAATCAATCGGTCATAAGCAATAATTAAAGTCAAAATTGTTTATGGGCACTTTTACCGAAAGGTCAGCCACAATGAAAAAATTAAAAGTGCTTAAATAAATATTTTTTTACGATATTTTCAAATAAACACCGTCCAATAATCAATGTATTACAGTTCTTAATCGCTATTTTAGTCACTATAAATTTTAATGTTTTTATTAATATTTCTTTTTTATTTTTTATCACAGAGAAACTTTACATTATTTGTCTCTTACAATATCGAAAACCCAAAACAATATTTTTTTAGTTTAAAAAAATCATGCTAGAATCTATGTCCCGTTCGGGAAGCTACAAATGTAGCTTCTCGAATAACTAAAAATTAAAGTCAGTTCAAAACAATAACTTTTAAAGACAGCTCCACAAACTGGTAAAAAATGACATCCACTTTTTTGTCGCGTTCGCTAACTTAGATATATTAAAGGTATTTTGTTAAATTACGTTAAAGTTGTACATTTAGCATTTTGCACTTAATTAGTGTATCTGAAATTCAAATAAGCTTTTAATAAGAGCTTGAAAAACTTATGTTTTTATACTTTGAGTTTCTGGTTCGCTATGGTGGACATGTCCATATAGAGCAACCCCCGATTAGCGTAACTGGCATTTAAACTTACAAGTCGCTATAAGTGCAATTTGTTTTTAAACGAGACAGTTTGTTGGCGTTAAAATAGGGAGCGTTTGAGCTCCGTTTACAAAACTATTATCTGTGCGGTTCAGTCCACTGTGTTGTTGTCTTTTTATGTTTTATCTCATATTCTTCGATTTTAGTTGAGATAGTTATTGTTTAATATTTCTTACTTTGGGTTCAAAGTTTAAAAATCAAGACTAAGAGGGTTGCTATTGATATTTCGGGTCCTGGCAATACTGGTGTTGCATCCATGCAAACTGGAACTTTGGAAAGGTTCAACATTTTTAAGCATTCCTTAACTCAGATCGTTGTCATTAGAGTGCGAATTGTTTCGTTTACAGTGTGTTGAAAAATGCATCTTGGTCAAAAAATTGAATTAACCCGTAAACATTTTCGTGCGATGATTTTTTTCTTCGATTTTTATATTGAATTGTCGAGAAAAGAATGTCTTAGTCAACTTGTTTTGCTTTTTGCTAATAAATCACCATCAAAACCACTTCAAACCGTTGGTACCAAAAGCTCAGTCTCGGAAGCCGTTCGCCCCCAGGATAAATTTCGTGAAGGTCGTCCAATATCGGTCGTTTTGCCTGAAACCATCGATGCAGTGCGTAATCTGATAAAGCAAGACCGACATACCGTGAGATTATTGCATTCTCGGCCATTCGTATGACAAGCGTTTATAAGATATTGTATGTCCAAATGAACGTACAATATCTTATTAAAGAGAAAAAAAAATGTTTTCATTGGATACCACTTAATTTAATTTAATGAATGCTCAATTGATCTTCACGGAGAATATTTTAAAAACAATAAAACTATTTCCAATGATAAGTGATTTCTTATCGGTTGAATAAGTCGAGTATTTGCTGTATCAAATTTACACGAGACGATTAATTCCTGTCATGAGTTTATTTGACTACTCTGGGCAACGTTTTTGAGAACCTATAAAAAAACTCGAGTAATGAGAAAAGAAATAAAACTAATACAGCAAAACCCGTTCAGTTCAATGCTGTAATTTATTATTGGCTATCCCAACATTAGAATATAATCTCCATAATAATTTATCGGTTTTAGTCACTACAAAATTGGAATTTAAAAAAAAAACAAATAGAAATATTTTATCATTATTTTAAATAATTGTTCCCAATTGGATTCCCAATTGGAACTAAGTTAAGCCGAAAATCTATTACAAATTATTTTGAATCTTATTGGTTATCCAGATGAAGAGAATATTCTTAGTAGGGACATAAATACTGTTACAACATTGAACACACCCATTTCAATAGTAGAACTGAACATACCCCGTTAATGTCATATGGGTTTTGAAAGATAACCTCAATAGCGTTAGTCTATAACCGGATTTTAAAATTGTTTTAACTTTCATCATGGAGTGGTTAGATAATGAGAACCGTATCGCTGTAATATGAAATGAAAAAAGCGATATTTTCAAAACGCTCCGGCCACTAGGGATTAGCCGCATGTTCGTCTACCGATGCAAAAAACTGTTTGAGGAGACTGGAGATGTAAAAGACCGCCACCGGTCGGGCCGCCCATGCTCTGTTCGAACACCGCATGTCATCAAAGCCGTTAAATCAAGAATTCACAGAAGTACGCTCCGAAAACAGAAAATCATAGCCGGTGAGATGAATATCTCGCAAAAGTCCATGATTGCCTTCAACCCAATCAAAATTCGGTTGTAGCGATGAAATAATGGATAGTACGTGCAACCATCACATTCGGTTGAGGCAACAAATCTGTTCTCTGCGTTCCACAATCATCTGCAATTTAGTATTCAGTTTGAAATAAAGTGAAGTTAGTACTCAAAAAAAGATTAATGTTTTCAAAACATTAAAGTTGATATCCATGCGAATAATAGTGACTAGTTTTAAAATTCACAAATTTTCATATTTTTTTTCAATTTCTACTAATAGAAAACATTTTTGTCGACAGTTTGTTTCGCGTTGTTGGCATTGTTCCGTAGTGTTTTAGTTTTAAAACAATTTGTAGCGATTTTCGCTGCGGAGCAGTTGGCGACACTGCTGTTAATAGCGGCTGCCGGCCACCTCTTTCTGTATGCATAGTTCAATAACCGTGTTATTAATGTTGAATCAACATGAACAAAAATAGAGATGTACAGAACAAATGTTTAGCAACACAAGTAAACGAAAACAGAAAATGTTGCCGGAAGAGAAATGTTTAGGATACAACACAGATGTGTGATGAGAATGGTATACTCTTCTATAGAGGTTAGTTGTATATTCTAGGTACTGGAATTTTTACAACAACGACAGAGTAACACATATTTTAATTCTGTTAATTACTCTTCTTCGTTGAATTCCAGAACAGAATTTCTGTAGTAAATGTGGGTTTTTTTGGTCTCAGTTGCAGAACGAGTAGTACATATTTTGTGAACAGTGAAATATGTGTAATTAATATGGGATAATTAAAAAAGAAAGCACTGTGCAAAGTAAATGATTTCTCTTCGCTGTTAACTACAGAAAAATACATTGTTGTTGTATGTGGCAAGGCCCCCTACCCCCAACAAAACCGTTGCGAAATGTTGGGAATGGCAGGAAATTGTCAGATGATTTAGGTTAAACATAAACACAACGCTGACAGCTGTCATTCGTGTCGAAAAACACATCAAAATCTTTCAAATATTTGGACTATTATTGCAACAGGACTGTGTCCCCTCCTCCCCCAACAAAAAAAACCATTTACAGTGAAACCTCGATCAATGCGGCGCGAGTGTGAGCGGAATTAAATTAATTTTTTATTGCGCACTCAAGTCTATGAAACCTTCCGCAAATATGTTCCTTTTAATATTCTAAAAACTCTTTCAATTTGTATAGTTGCGTTTCGAAAAGCATTTATAAAAGGTCCTCTATGGCGACGCTATTGTAAAGAGTGATTGAATGGTTTGCTATTTCATCATGAGAAAACCGACTTCAGAAAATTTTTTACAAATTGTGGAAACTTATTTTAAAAAAATGGTTCAATATCGGATTTTTCATTTTACAGTCGACAAAACCTGTCCATCTGAGCGAATTGTTAACTAAAAATTATCAAAAGGGGAACCTTGTTTTGCGCATTACTAGCTTAAGGACGGTTGAGGGTATAAAAGGTTAGGCTTTTATTTGTTTTTGTGTATTTTTTTGTTTATTTGAAAATGCAAACAATTCAAATTATTTTTGGAACAGAATTTTGTTCATGTCAATATGGCTTATTTTTGAAGAAAAATTAGGCCAATAATGTCACTGCTTCTAAAGCCACATCCTGGCTTACGTCAGGATTTCTTCTTAAAATATTAAAATCAAGGAAGAAAGTATAGTGGAAAAACATTCGAATTTCATTTGTTGTTGTTTGAATTTCTAATTTCCCAAATGGGATGTCCTAAGCTGAAATGGAAAAGTCTGCAAAACCTCCGCGGTAAGGTTGGCACACACACGCTGGCATATGTAATTTGTGATTTCGCTGAAATTAATCTGATTTTCCTTTTGGGAAGTGAGTGTTGTTTTGTGGGTTAAATATGGTAAACTTTATGTATTGTGTTTATTTTAGATACACACATACAGTCACGGACAAAAATAGGGTCACTAAGTGTTAATTTTAAAAACTTCGGACAAATTTTTTGGCAGGAAATTAACCTTTTTTGCTAGGAATTATTGTGAATGGTAGGAGTTATAAAAAAATTATAATCAACAACACCTTTAAATTTAAGACAATATGGTACATCGTTTAAAATAAGAAATGCCAATTATTTGTGCCGTCAAAAAAATTGTGTCAATGACATTTCATTAATAACCGATTTTAATTTACAAAAATATCAGCTTTAAGCCGGGTTTTGTAAGTGCTAATATAAAATATATATTTTTTTGAATTGATCAGTTTTTATTCTTGTTCGAGACCTTTTTGTTGTTTCTTTTTTAGAATCAACTAAAAAAATGGTAAAATGTATTGGCTACGGTTGCCAGGCAGACTGTACAGCTGTTTCTAAACCCGCCAAGGTTTTTCTCCAGCAGTTTTTGGCAACGATTACTTCGGCTACAAATCAAATGACTTAAACGGGAGTCTCACTATGATTAATGAGAATAACCCTTTGCATATAGTCTTCGAACTGTGCGAAGAGCAATCAATCTTTATAGCTCACCACAGATGCAAAAGCACAGTGTGCGTTTTTTTTAATATATCTTCCTCACAAAATATGAAATACTAAAAATATATTTAAGTTATGCTCTGTAGAACAGTGCATCATTAAAAATGTTAAAGATAAAGGTCAAACTCAAATTCAAATTGTCAAAAAGAAAAACATTGGAGGATTGAAAATGTGAATGTACAATGCGTTACAAGACAAAAATAATTAATTTGAATGCTACCGCGAATAACTCAGCAAAAGGGGCTAACCACATAAAGCTTTAAAGTCATCAGGAGCGGTTAAAACTGAGCTCGGATTTGAAGTTTCTATTGTAACCTGGAGTCGCCAATAAGAAGAAAACCTTTATTTCGGCACTTCTTCCCGAAAAAGCCCCAAAAAAAAATTAGCGACAGCGACAAAATCTATTACTTGGAACTTCAGGGTGGCACGAAACTACCGTTTTGGATCGAATGTTTAATAACTTTTCAAATTTATTTATATTTTTTTATTTTTATATCAGAATTTTGTAAAGCAAACTTGGGGAATTTGAAATGGAACACTACACAAGGGCTTGATTATGCCATTTCATTCCCACAAAAAGCAGAAGAATCGCGATTTTCTTCTGGTTTTTGGGATATTCTTTGCTTTCCATTAACAATTTGATGAGTGATGACTCCCATTTGAATGATTTCGTAAACAAACAAAATTGCAACATACGGAGAATCCAAGAACAGTTAATCTTCAACAATTACACCCACTTAAGTGTACTGTTTGTTGGTGCGGTGTATCGTCTGAAAGGATAATTGGTCCATAGAAAATGCACATGGCTCCTCAGTTACGGTTAATGGTGCTGAATATCGAACAAACTGAACATTTTTTTGAGGCCAGCTGTAGAAAACCATCCAAAGTTGTGGTTCCAGCAAGCCCATACTGCAAGGGACACAATGGCCTTCAACATTCAAACCACAACGGTAGGTTTGCGCCACCCTGTACATATAAAATACTTGGGAACGCCCGATTCTTGAACAAAATTGCGATATGTGTCTTATCTGAAATAAATTTAGCCGAATCTAAAGTAAATTTAATTGGTAATGATAAAAAAAAAACGTTAAGGAACTTTGAACCCGCTACACAAGAAACCCCTATAAGCGTGGAAGAAGTTATATCATTGTTTTGGAGGGTTTTCTAGGCATGATGTATGGTACTTATTATTATTAAAGAAAACATGGACAACAGTCTATTCTACCATACCCTAAGCGATGCGATAATGCCCTATTTAGAATGGAAATTGTCTCTTAAAATAAATATTTCGACAGGACAACGATGCAATATACACTTAGGGTGATCTCAGGAAAACGTGAATGTAAAACCCTCTCCAGCAGAATTCCCTGAACTAGATCCTCCAGAATACACTTGAAAAATAGTTAAGGAAAAAGTGGACCAATAACATCAAGGAATAAGGTCAATTTAAGGATGAAACAGTACTTGGCAGTACTTGGTGGACAGTTTAACGAAATAAAGGTTATACTAAAAAATATTTGCTCTTAAGCCACATTGCTGTGAAGCTTTCTGATGATGGTCGTCACGAACCCGAATTTTCGAAAAAGCAGTGTGCAAAAAAAAACTTGTCTTCTATTAAAATGTAGATGTAAGAGGTCTCGAGCCGGATAATCCCTGCTCAATGTTTTATAGATAATATTTGATTTTCATTCCGTCTATTAAAATGGCCCTATTTTTTCTCGTTCAAAATCAATGGATCTGTTAACTTTTTATTTTTTTTGATTATTTATATGGTTCACATATTGAGCTTTTGTTTAAAATAACAAGGATATATATTCTAAACAGTAAAATTAAATTAAATAACAAACATTTAATAGTTAAAAATTATTTTGTTTTCATTTGTTTCACAAAAATTTATAGCAGCCCTATTTTTTTGGCCATAACTATATATACTCGTACATACCGCACTTGCTCTACAAAAAGTTAACTCGGAAATTTAAAATTGTCAACAGTGAAATCTGAATAAATTGATCGATGACATGAAAAGTGTCATCTCCAAAGAGAAAAACTTTTGTCGACTTTTTAAGGGTTTGGAAATGAACACTGTGTCGTTTTTTCTACAAAAAGAAACAATTGGACAATTTTAGTTACTACGCTTTAGTTGAACAAGTGCGTGCGTATGTAGAGCACTGTTAAATAACAACAACGACAACAGTTTGCTATTTTTAGTTGGATTTGTTGTTGTTCCAAAACAAGTTCTTTACACTTTCGTGACACAGTCACTCACTCACTTCTAAGCATATTGCGGTGCCGATGATGTCGGTATACCGACAACATCAGCCGACGAGCGAAGAACCGAACAGCACACTTGTTCGTTCTTTCCCTCGCCAATATTTTGCAAAAGTGTGTACGTCTGTGTGGGTGACGCAATTTTGCCATTCTTCTTAGTTGTGAGGGGGTGTAAGGAATACATTCATGGGTTGCTATGTATTGTTGCTGCTGCTGCTTCACACTATTCCATGACATTATTCTCATGCTTCCAAATTACCTCTAAATGACTTTTGGCCAATCTGAATCCTTTATCTCCCTGCTCTCTCTCTTGGTCGCTCATTACTTATTTTGGTCGCACTCTTTTGCAGTTGTTGTTTCTTTAGCGACTCGATTTTGTATTTACTTTTTGATGTTTCCTTATTACTGCCGGCCAACGGTGAAAGAAGAACCATTTACATACGAGTCACTTCAATTTACTCTTCTTCTTTGAATGTGCACAGATGTATGCGTGTGTTTGCGCTTCACATAAGTGCAGCGAACAGAAAGAAAGGAAATCAGTCTATTTTTAAGAAAGAAGACGAAGCAGGAGGAAAATGCCGACTACAACAAATGAAGATTGCCTTCTTCCCTGGCCTACATGGCATTCACACACTTGTGTAGTGAGCCTGAGAAAGAGTGACATCTTGCCACAGCTTGTTTCAGCTACCAAGCATACGAGGTATGGGTTTAAAGTTGATCCAATATTGCAGTTGTGTGTGATTTATCAAGGTACAGTGACGGACAAAAAAATAGGGTCACCCCACTTCATTTTAATTAAATTGCAAAAAGTGTTGTTTTTAATGGCATATATTAGACAATCCATTTCGGTTTATTGATAAACACATTCATTCTTCTTATTTACAGAAACAAATCGAAATTGTTTACTTTATTCAATAAAAAAAACTTAAAAAACTGTTAAGTCCATTGATTTCAAGGGGACAAAAAAATAGGGTCAGTATAATAAAAATTAAAAAAGAATTGAAAATAAAAATTTTTCAAATAGATTATCTGAAATTAAGCGAACTTAATTATATAAACTAAATTTCTGAGCTAATATTTTGTGGTATAACCTTTATTTTTTAAAACAGCTTTGCACCTGCGTGGCATTGACTCCACCAAATCCTGACACGTTTTGGTTGGTATTGAATACCATGCACTTTTGATTTTTTCCCATAATTCATTCTTATTGCTCAATTTTTGTGGTCCAACTTTATCCTTCACTATTTTCCACAAATTTTCTATTGGATTTAAATCCGGAGATTGTGCTGGCCATGTCATAACATTAACGCAGTTATCCTGAAACCAATTTTTTACAATACGCGAAGTGTGTTTTGGATCATTGTCCTGTTGATAAACCCATTTGACGGGCATTTCCCATTCGGCGTAAGGTAGCATCACTTCATTCAGTATGTGGCGATACAAATTTTTATCCATTATTTCTTTAATCCAATATATTGGCCCCACTACATACCAAGAAAAACATCCCCAAACCATTATATTTCCTCCTCCATGCTTTACGGTTTTGGAAGTATAACGGGAACATAATTCTTTGTTTTTAGGGCGTCTGACCCATAGTTTTCCATCACTGCCAATTAAATTTATTTTAGATTCGTCCGACCAGAGTACATTTCGCCATTTTTTGCCAAATATCGGACCTTCCCAATTTATGTGCGATTTGGCAAATGTCATCCGATTTCGCCGATGCCGTTTTGTCAACAATGGGACTTTCCTGGACGTTCTTCCGAACAGATTTTTTTCCACTAACCGGCGTCTAATGGTCCTAGTGGAAACTCGGACTCCCAACTCGGATCTGATTGCTTCAGCAGATTTAAATGGGTCCCTAGTTGATAGTAGCTTGATGTGGTTATCATCTTTAGCAGACGTTTTTCGGGGTCTACCTCTTAGCATGCTATTATTTTTTTCTTGCAAGGCATTAAAAACAAAATTTTGTGATCTGCCAATAGTTTTTGCAATTTGACGTTGGCTTTGGCCTTTAAGTTTTAAATTTTCAATAATAGAACGCTCAGCGTCTGTACAATGTTTTGCTCGGCCCATATTTTTGGCATAAAATGTTTTGCGAATATGTAACTTTTATTGAATATTCTTTAAATTGTGTAATTCACACTAACTGATCACGTTTCACGATTAAAAGTTGTTATTCTAGTAAATTATAATAGGTTGTTATTGTAATTTACCGTTGACCCTATTTTTTTTGTCCATCGTTACATGTGACATTTATCATTATGGACCATGTCGCATATTCTTGTAAACAACAGATCGTTGCCAGATTATTGTATTTAGAGCCACTTAGTATTAGCAATAATTCCAAGAAAAAATATTTAGAATAACGCAATAAATTTGACTTACATTGGTAAAATTGCTTGTTCATAACTAATGACCCTATTTTTTTTGTCCGTCACTGTATATCCAAAACGATATTCTTTGACACAAGTAAAAACAGGACAAGTTTGTGATTAAATCGTAAATATATTTTTTTACATTCATGTGCAATTTAATGCAACTCATTACCATTTTAGTTTCCTGGTAACAACACATCATTAATCTCAGCATAATTTACACTTTATAAATGAGAAAAATACTTATATGTATGTAGAATAAATATGAGGATATTGGCTATTTTCGCTTTATTTAAACTTGTAATTAAAACAAGCACAATAGAATAGAGTAAAATTGCACAATTTGGTAGCGTTGTTCGAGCGTTAATATATTAATAATAATTTGCCAGACTAATCATTAGGGTTCGGAATTATATCCCCTTTTTTATTTTATTATAGGATTTTAAACGCATACAATTTCATTTAAAAAAAATATATGCCATAAAACAAGCACCTTAAAATTAAAAATATTCACAAAAATAATTTCTTTTGAGATCTAGTAATGACAAAGTGCAAAATTGTTTGGTTCATTGTCGCGGGCATAGGTTTTTTCAACGGCGACTAAAAGTACATCCCAAAACTTAATTTTTTTCATACTACGAATTTGACTCAAGTTTTTGAGTCATCACATCGTTTTTTAGTTCAAAATGGATTTTTAGCACATGTTTGATACCTTGAGACGCTTATATCTCGGTAAACCGAACAAAATATTGCTAAGCAAAGTTGAAGCTATAGAATAGAAGAAAAATGCAAAACAATCTTAGCCAAAAAAATGCATCTTCTGCCTCAAAATCACAAAAATTCCCATTTTTCCCTTTTTGGGCAATAACTTGGCAAAACGTCTGCAAAAATGTTGTTTTTTACTGGTTTGTTTAAACTAACTTTATTTTAAATCAAAGAAATGTTTTACGATTATTTTTAAAGTTGAGTTTATGGTTTTAAATGTACTCGTCTGTACGCAAATGAGGTAAAAATAGGTTTATTGTTGAAATGCGTTGAGTATATGTGAAAGCGCAAGGACCTAAGGTTAAAAAAAATAAATTTTCATTTTTTTTGCCCTCCCAGAGATATGTGAGTTTTATGAAAGTGAAGTCGACGATTCTTTGCGCGTCACATATGCTTTTTGAACTTCGCAGAAAATCTGTTTATTCGGTACTGGTTCGCTATCTATGACACTTTATGACCAAAAAGGTAACAAAAACATATTATTCTTGGGCACTTGGTATTTTCCATATTGAAATGCTTTTATGCTTTTTAAAATGATTTTCACTTTAAATTATTATTGTCTTGTTAAAAAAAAAACACTTGATATTTAGAAAACAAAATCGAAAAACATAAGGTTGATTTTAAAAAAAGCTAACAATAAAAAAAAATATTTGCGGAAGGGAAGTTTAGCTAAATTATTGGTGATTAAGTGCTGGAATGGCCTAAATGTAATGTTTTACATAAGTTATGTTTAACCGTACCCTCCGCCAAAAATTGTAGGGCACTATGCAATAAAGCCCCAAACTGAGAATGAAATAAAGCTTTATTTCGTTATGTAACTTTTCCCCAATTCCGAGAATGAAATAAAGCCCCAACAAGATAAAAAAAACACCCCTTTTATAAGTTTTTTTAATAATGGAAAAAGTCGACATTTTTCCATAATAACAGGTGAAAAACATTAAGTTAAGAAGGATTAATAACATTTTTATTGGACAGTTTTTACAAAATTTTAGATAAACACCTGCAAAATTGTAAACTACCTAAGAACCAAACAAATTCGACAAAAACGCCAAAGGTTATATACTGAAGATTGCAGGTTTTCCAAAGTGTTTTTGCACGCGACCCTCATACACTCGAAGATAAAATAAATTCTAATTCTGCGAGTTTTCTTTTAGCACTCTTTACGTCCCACTTGTTACGACTCGTGGTCTTACATACACTTGCATAAAAGAATACAAATTACATTAACCACTAGAGAGTGCGTCGCGTCCACACCGTGTTCATAGTTTTGCTGCCAAGTGTTTAATGACCTGTCTCCCCCCACCCTCTTTGGTCGTTTTCTGCTTAAAGCTGTTAAAAGAGGAGTTGCGTTTAATGAGTTCATTTGCATTGTGCAAAAATTACCACCGCTTGCGCACTGGGAACATTTTGCGTTGGACAAGTGAATGAAGGGCTTTTGTTGTTGCTGGCGGTTCAGCTGTCATTCTTTGGATTTTTTTTGGCTTATTGGCACTGTGTGAAGAAATATTGATGAGGATGATGACGACAACGACAATGACGATGATGTGCTTAATCACTTTATAATCAGTTTTAATTGTGGTCCACAACAAGCTGCAAGAGAGGAGTTCCTTTCATATACTCAATGGTAGACCGACCATAAACTGTGGCAGCCCGACAATGTAAAGCATTTCAATTAGAGCGGGCATGTTTAAGTGGGTCATTTAGACGTTAACTTTATTACACAGAAAATTATCCGGATGGTTGCACTACGGAGGAAAACGGCAGCATTTTTCCTCCCACTTCCTTGTAGCCTTAGATGAAATTAAAGTAACTTGAATTGAGGTAAAAATTACCTTAATACATTAAAGGTTTCCACCGAGTTATACAATAGGGAACATTTTAAACAGACGTAGGCTAACTTTCTGAAGAAATGTAGATGATAAATTGGACACATCAATTTCAAGAAATACTTTCAGCAATTTGTTCTACGGGTACAGAGCGTTCTGCAGACCTCGTTCATAACGACTACCACATGTTTTTATTAATAACTTGCAACCTATAGTCAATCTTAAAAAAAAAAACAAAAATAATATGAAGACAATATGAACAGTAATTAGACTTTAGGAGTCCTAATAATATCATAATGAACCTCATACGAGGGCGTCTTAACATTTTTTCAGCGAGTTTCAATGGCAAATCTGTTTCCGTCGAGGAGTCCTAATAATATCATAATGATCCACATACGAGGGCGTCTTAACATTTTTTCAGCGATTTTCAATGGCAAATCTGTTTCCGTCGAGCCATTTTTCCAAGTTTGTAAAAAAAGATAATCCGAGGGAGCTAAATCTAGCGAATAAGGTGCGTGCTAAAACATTTGGAACTTTAATTCATTGATTTTCACCATCGCAATAGTGGATTTGTAAACTGGTGCATTGTCTTGATAAAACATTTTTTTTGCCAAATGAGGCCTTTCCTAGCGTTATTTTCGCCGATGGTATACTTCTCTTTTTGAAGATGTTAAATTAAAATTATAACAGACGCATTCGACAAAAACAACAAACCATGACCTTGCCTGAAGATGGAACTGCATTTGCTTTCTTTGGACACGATTCGCCCATTCCAGTTCACTGTTTATGCTGTCCATTTGTCTCAGATGTAAAGTAGTGGACCCACGTCTCATCCATGGGAAAAAAATCGTCCCAAAAACTCCGCTTTATAGAGTGTGAAACATCGCCAAATACTCGATTAAAAACAATCTTCACCACGCAGTTATATTGAGAGTAAACGCGGCACCTATCTTGCGCACAGCTTTCTCATCATCAGATTTTCCATCAATACACGCAGAAAAAAGTATGGTTGTGGTGACAATATTTTAAAGGATAATACTATTGTTGAGTATATGGTTGTGGTACAACAATATTATGATCCCTACAACAATAGTATGATTCAAATACAACCATACTATGATCCTTACAACAATAGTATGATTCGCACATAACCATACTATGATCCTAACAACAATAGTATGATTCACACATAAACAAACTATGATCCCCACAACCAGAGTATGACTCACACTCAACCATACTATGATCTCCACAACCATAGTATGATCCTCACAACCATAGTATGATTCACACGCAACCATGTTATGATCCCTACAACCATAGTATGATCACACACAATTAGACTATGATCTCCAATATAATTTATTAGAATTTGTTTCAGTTGTCGACAATAGATTTAAATTAGAAAATTGTTCAAAAAAAAAACATTAAATTCAAAATAATAGGAGTGATTTATTTTACAATAGAAAAAAAAGTTTAAATGAACATTAGCGTTTTTATTAAATAAATTTCAGTTAAACAAAGCCAAAGCAGCTTGTTTAAAAAATTTTAATTTCGATAAAAAAAAAGTACTATTATTGCATTAAATCCATACCAATAACATTTGTTTTTAAAAGCATATATAAATGAAGAAAAATTACAATCATACAGTATGATTGCCGTAATCATATTATTGTTAACATAAAACGCAAAACACAATACTTTTGTCGCACCAACATTTATATTGTTGCTATAACCATATTTTCATTTTTAAATTTGGCAATAATACTATTGTTTCATTTCGACAATATTAATGTTGCAGCAATTATACTATTGTCAAAACTAAATTCAGTTAACAATGCTATGGTTGCGACGAACATACTTTTATTGCGGAGAACATACTTTTATTGCCGTGACCATGTAGTAACCATGTTTTTTCTCTGCGTGTAGAGTGTGAATATTCGATTAAAAAAAATCTTCACCAAACAGTTATATTGAGAGTAAACGCGGCACCCATCTTACGCATAGCTTTCTCATCATCAAATTTTCCATCAATATGCGGTGCACAGCACATTCAAAAATACCTATGACTTTAGTTTGCCCACGAACCTTTTGTAGATTTTGTAACCATTTCTGACGTGGATACCTTAATTGGTCGACCACTACGGTTTATCTTAGCGGCTCGTACGACCCTTAATATTTGTCCCCAAAATAGAATCTAGCTCGGGTTTGACATTGGTAGGATTGAGACATTTCACATGATAGTATATAAGTACATATCGGTGACCAATTTTTTTCCATGGTTACAAATCCAATTTTACGTTTACTTTTGAGTGCTAAAAAACTAAACAACGTGGCGCCTTGAAACTTAAGACATCGTATGTTTTAGAAGGTTGTCACTTTTATTATTTTTAGTATTTCTTTACAAACTACTACCACCATCTTATGTCAGGTGGGATAATTTTGGGACCTCTTGTTTATAAGAAAAGAATAAACCAAGAAACGTTATTAAATTCGACCAGGCCAAATTTTATATACTCTTCACCCT
The DNA here is from genome assembly GCA_963513945.1 of Hydrotaea diabolus. Lineage (NCBI taxonomy): Eukaryota > Metazoa > Arthropoda > Insecta > Diptera > Muscidae > Hydrotaea > Hydrotaea diabolus. Next base: position 12,768,451 of record OY740716.1, on the reverse strand, counting down.
GAATTCGTCATAGTATTGACAGACATAACAACTGTGAAATTTACGGGTCCTGCAGTCACTTGTTTTGACCAAGAGGGCCGACAAATCTTAGGAATATATTTATATTCTGCTCATTTACACATATTAACAATAGCTATGCTAGCTTGAGCTCGCAAGCGAGTTGTCTTCTAGTCGTTAAAGAAACGAGCAAGCGTTATCATTTATTTTTCCAACAAAAAATCTTACTTCCCCATTCGGCGGGACCACGGATGAGATACCCAATACCGCTCTGTTATTCAAAAGATGTCGCCCCACTTTTTGGAGTTTAAGCAAGGTCGGACATAATATGTGATTTCTAGAGCTAAAGGGGTGTATTTCGTTAAAGCTAAGTGAAAACAGGAACTGATTTGGTCGAAATCACCGGAAATAAATATTGGTCGCTGTTCAACATATGATTTAACTTGATTGGATTTAATTTGTCACTTAGAGAGAGCTGCAGAGCCTCCAATTGAACGATATGGTCCAATTCCACAAGGATGGGGGTTTATGTCGCTCGTAATGCTTAATTTTAGTCGAAATAGGATGTAATTTGTGGCTTTAAGAGCTGATGGTTCTGAAATCGAGAGAACCCCATGTATTATATCAAAATATGTATTGAAGTGGAACAATACATATTTTGATATAAACTGGAAGTATCCAAGTTTCATCGAAATCGGTTCATAACTGCATAATGTACCTTAATTACAACGATGGACAGACGGATTTCGCTCAATTGAATCAGATTGAGATTCAGGACCTAACATAGGGTCTATCTCCATTGCTTTAAGGTGTTTGTAATTTCAACACTTAATCTTTATACCACAGTGTGGTGTTGGTATAACAAGTAAGCTAGTTTCAGTCGATCGATAGGATATAGGATAGATTACAAGTATCAAAATCAAGGGCCTATGCATTTTTGATTATTTTCCTTCATTAGTATAATTTTCGAAACGATTTGTATAGCAAATGCCCAAACAACAATTTAATGAAATGTCTATGAATCATAATGAAAATAAAAAATAATTTTAAATACTTTGTAGTATGGCCATTATTTTCAGACTGTGTGACGATTATCTTAGAATATTCCAGAAATATTTAGAAACTCCAAATACGTTTGTACGATCGTTTATTTGAGCGTCGTCATGTTATCGCTTTGAACAAAAAGCAAAGCATTTTCAAATTGTACCAAAAAAGAAAAATACCATTTCCAAAAAGATTGAAAACTCTACAAGAGCAAACATAATAAAAACAAAAAAGCAACCCCCCTTCTCCCGCTATTCTTTCCTGCTGTGAACCGGAAATTAAGAAAACAGCAAGCCTTACATCAATGAATTTGTGGATGGATGGATAGACAATGTATTTATGGAGGGAATTATCACAAATTTTAAACTCGCAATGACCGACGTTTATTACACACTTGCACTTGCCATCACACACACACACACACATATCGAAAGAGAAATACTTGGCGCTGCACTTAAATTGTCTACAAATTTGCTTCATGCCGTCAAAGAAATTAACCTCGGCTGACATTAAGATACGAAATATCAAAAAATTCCCCGATTTTTTTCTTCTTTTTTTTTTTTTTTTTTTTAAATTTTGTGTGCTCATAATTTGTTGTATATGGACAAATAACAACAACATTAACGGAAGGGGAGAGAATTTGAAAATTTACCACATAATTGCCTTTGATATGGTTATTATCGAGATTAAAAATTCATTACTTTCTTTTTCGTCATTGTTGATTTTTTTTCTTTTTCGACGTCGTCATTCAACGGTCGTCGATATGGACTTGACGTTTTAGTCAATATTTATATCTTGTTGTTGTTGCTTGTGACCGACCAATAGCCAGCAGTAAATTGAAAAAAATATATAAATAAAATAGACATTTTCGAAATAATAAATCACAAATTTTCGAAACTTCCAGTGCTGACTCTGTTGCAATCAATGAATGAATGAACCTGACGGTCGGATCGGTGTCAATACTCTCGTCGCTCGCGCCTGGTAATTTTGTCTTCCTCGACGGTAGACAACGGATGGATGGATAGATGGATTGCAAATAATTGTATTGTTATTATGTTTGTTAATGTCATTATTGTTATTTATTATCCATACGACAACATGATCGTTGGAAAGCAAATGCAGAAGAAAGTGGGGGGAGGGAGGTACTATTGACAAAAATGTTGTCATTTCTATTACACGGGTATTATTGATTATTATTATGTATGTTTTTTAAGATTATTTACTCAATGATAAGCATAATAATCGTTTTATTATTATGTGTGATCTAATACCTAATTTCCTTGTGGCACACACAGCAGCGGCTCTTATTAGACTACTTTTTTTTGAAAAATTTAAATTGAACAACTTTAAAATCGAACGAACCAAGAGAAGGGTGTACTAAATATGTATTTTCGTTCGAAACAACTTGTCATATTGACTAGAGACCCTATAAAAACATATATGTATCGTACTAGTCATGTCCTCCCGTTTTTGTGTCTCTTTAAAGCACGAAAGCGACCACAAATGAAATTGTAAATTGAAAAATTTGGGCTAGGGAAAAAAATCCTTTTAAGGCATTCTTCCCATAAGAACACCTTCTACACGCAGAAAAAAAGTATGGTTGTGGTGACAATATTCGAAGAGGATAATACTATGGATGGGAGTATGGTTGTGGGACAACAATATTATTATCCTCGTAATAATGATTCAAATACAACCATACTATGATCCTCACAACCATACTTTGATCCTCACAACTATAGTATGATTCCACATAACCATACTAAGATCCCCACAACTATAGTATGATTCACACTCAACCATATTATGATCTCTACAACCATATTATGATTCTCACAACCATAGTATGTTTCACATACAACCATAATATGATTCAAACGTAACCATGTTATGATCCCTACAACCATAGTATGATCACACACAAATATACTATAATTCCCTAGTTGTCAACAATAGATTTGAATTATGAAAATTATTTAAAAATACGAGTACATTAAATTCAAAATAATAGAAGTAAATTATTTAACAGTAGAAAAACTCAGTTTAAAAAAATGTAAGCATTTTTATTCAATATATTTAAGATGAATAATGCCAAAGCTCTTTATTTGAATAATTAAAATCCATATAAAAAGTACTACTCGTATCATTAGTACTTAGATTCGTTGCAATAAAATTGTTCTAAAACGCATTTTTAAATAAGGAAAAATTACAATCATACTGCATGATTGCCGTAATCATATTATTGTTAACAGAAAACCCAAAAAACAATACGTTTGTTTCACCAACCGTATTTATACTGTTGCTACAACTATATTTTCATTATTAAAATTTGGCAATAATACTATTGTTGCATTTCAACAATATTAATATTACGGCAATCATACTATTGTCAAAATTAAATTCAATAAACTATACTATGGTTGCGACGACCATAATTTTATTGCGGGTAAAATGTTATTATTTTCGTGACCATATAGTAACCATGTTTTTTCTCTGAGTGTACAATGTATTTCTTCAGATCCAAGACTTTCCAAAAGAAGGCTTTCTAGAAGCCCTTTTTTACACATGAAGAATGATCCCACGCAAATTCTCATGTCGCTTCTCTAAGAAAGCCTGCTAGGAGGCCATGTTATTAATGCTCGTCTATTTCGTTGGTGCTTTCTTTGAGCAGGCCTGTAAGATGGTCTAATGATAGATATTCAATAAACATTCCTGGCTCCCGTCTTGCAGATGACAAGCTGCCATGTCTAATGAGTGAAGGCAGAAAGGAAGGTATTCTTTTCAACGACGACGATATATAAACCGTTTGACGTTAACACACAATTTGGTTTAGGAGGCCAGTACGTAGCATAGTGGAAGGAATTTACAAATAAAAACTGAAAATTATGTAATTTAAAACAAAATTCTCAGTGAATTTTTATTTTTTTATAGGCATTCTAGCGGACCTTTTTCAGTATGCCTTTCCATAGAAGCGAGCGTGGAAGGCCTTGCTAACCATGTGCGGATTTCAAGTAAAAGTAGAATGAAATAAATAAATGACCTAAAAATGACTTTTTGGGCTTTACTAAAAATCTTGCTGTTCTGGAACGGATTCACCGATTTGTACGAAATTCTGTTTTATAAAGTAAAATTTTACTATAATTATTTTTTTAAAAATACTTTTTTTTTTTAAATTTTGTCATTTTTTTGTTCATGTCGAAGATATTTTTTTTTAAATTTTTATAAAATTTTGGCATAAGTCTAACCAACCCAAATCATTGATTATATTTGAGGACCACCATAATTGGTGATGTTATGGGCAAAACATTGGCGATGACCCGATATTCATTTTCAACTTAAGTAACAGCGCGTTACTTAAGCGCTCGTGAAAATGTGCATCGAGTGACCAACCAACGCTTATTTTGCCTTAAACTTAAACAATAATTTCAAAATCGGCAACTAAGCACATTTAAAAAAAAAATTGTAGTTAATAAAAATATATATAATTAAAAAAAAAAAATATAATTAAAAAAAATATATATAATTAAAAAATATATATATAATTAAAAATAAATATATATATAAATAAAAAAATTTATAAATTGAAATTTTACTACATAATGTACTCGTACATATTAGCGTGGGGTGCTCTTCTATTCAACCAAATTTCTTAGAAATCGGTCAATCCGTTTCAGAACTGTAAGATTTTAAGTAAAGCCCAAAAATTATTTTTTTGAAATTTTTTATTTATCGTTTTATATTTATTTTTTATATAAAGAAGCGTTTTATAAACTTGTCAAGCAATAAAATATTCTGACCCTATACCGATCGCATCACAAAAAACCATCTGATTCCATTGAGCGATGCCCTCCCTCTGTCCATCTATCGTTGTAATCAAAGTACAGGTCAAAGATACGAACCAAATTAGTGAAATTTCGCACTTTGAGCCAATGACGATGGACCCTGTCAAAATTGGTCTACGTTTTGATATAATACAAATGTATTTTCCTACAGCTTCAGAATTCACATCCTAAATTCGACTCTGCTCGAATGTAGCCTATAAAAAATCTGGTAAAATTTGCCCCATGTTGTCGAATAAACTTTATAAAAAGTTCCCTGCGAATTTGCGCCTATAGCCCCCTAGAAGGCACATATTAAACTCGATCTTGGCCGAATTTAGCATAGTATGTAAAGGCCGACTTATAAGCAACCCTACCGAAGCTAAACCATATCAGTTTGAGTTTAGTTGATATCATGTTGATCTACGAGCTACATTTTAAATTCAATTTTGCTTGAGTCCAGCATAATGCGATATAAAAAACATTATCAACCTTATCATAAGCCCAAAATAGATAAATAGTCCCCAAACAGAGGCCCTTTCCTTCCCTCTATGACAAACAACGACAAACCTGATCATATTAGCTTGTGGAGTTATTCCTCTTTCAAAAAGTAATAACAACAAATGAACACAACAAATCAAAAAAACTCAAAAAAATGTCAATCCTGATTTGAGAAACTGACGCTCAAGAAGCCAAAATCCGATAGTACTCAAATTTCGCAGAGAACTTTATGCAAAGGCACATTCAAAACCTTATCTTGCACAAATTTAGCACACGGAAATTAGACAATGGTTAAATTAGATAATGGTCCTTCTCAAATTAGACAAATGGAAGACCCTTCGGCTCTACATGTTAAATGGCAAATAGACTGCTAACTAAAGTGCAAAGAAAACTAAAACCTTTTCTTGGGTCACAGGTTTTTAAGGACCATATCTGTTATCCCATAAAATTTGTGTCCGCGTCTTACTTAAACTAAAACTGACTGTAAGCGAATCTACTTGAACTAAAGAAAATACGAGTCGTTTGGTTCCACACGCAGAGAAAAAATATGGTTACTATATGGTCACGGCAACAATAGTATGTTCTCTGCAATAAAAGTATGGTTGTCGCAACCTTAGTATTGTTTTTTAAATTTAATTTTGACAATAGTATGAGTGCGGCAAAATTAATATTGTTGAAATGTAACAAAAGCATTGTTGCCAAATTAAAAAATGAAAATATAGTTGTAGCTACAATATAAATATGGTTGGTGGGACAAAAGTATTGTTTCATGGGTTTAATGTTAACAATAACATGATTACGGCAATCATACAGACAAAATCGTAATTTATTTTTAACTTGACAATGTTATTTTTACGATTCTTACGCAATAATAGTATTAATAGTAGCAATAATAGTAGTTTCTATATATAAATTATTTTTTTTCAAAACAAACTACAGATTAGTATAACTGAAATATTTTTAATAGATGAATTGTTTCTAATGTTAAAAAACTCACTCCCTTTATAAAGAGTTTTATGTATTTTTACATAACTTATTTAATAAAAATCTCTATTGTTGAATAACAACTTAACCCAATCTTTACAAAGAAGTTTGGGGATCATAGCATTGTTGTGTGTAAGTCATACTATGGTTCTAAGGACATTACTATGGTTGTTTGTGCAACATACTATGGTTGTGAGGATCATAATATGGTTATGGAGATCATAGTATGTTTGAGTGTGAATCATACTATGGTTGTGGGGATCATAGTATGGTTGTGTGTGATAATTCTATTGTTGTGAGGACCATATTATTGTTATGGTGATCATTGTATAGTTGCTTGTGAACCATACTATTGTTGTGATGATCATAATATTGTTGTGACACAACCATATAACCAACAATAGTATGATGCTCTTCGAATATTGTTACCCCAACCATACTTATTTTCTGCGTGCACAACTCATTTATTTTCAACTTTAAAAGGACATCCCGGACCATCAACAACGACAAAACTAATTCTTAAAATATCCTGTACTTAACGTAGTGCCCCCGCTTTCTCACGCTACTCGAAGTTCACATTTTTTGCGCAATCAATAGTTTTTCCATGCAATTATGATAATGCAGTAGTTTACAACATTTAAGCAATTAATTACATCCGAAACTTTATGATTTCAAATTAATTAAAACATGTGTAACAATTAATTTAATTTCTAGTTGCGGGCATTCAATCGTATCGAAAACAAAACTCCAACCAAAACCAAGCAAAAAAAACACAAAACACCAAATTGTGATTAGGGGCATGAGCATTGAGGCATGGGCGGCACACAGAAACAGAAAAAAAAGCACACACTCATAGACCAAACAAGAGTGACTTGGCTTCTCGGTCGGCGTAATGAATTATTAAGTGGCGCTTAAATTGCTAAAGAGCGACTCTTGGCCAACAACAGGCGGCACAAGTGGAAATTTGTCATAAATGAAAAATTAACTGAGATGTGTTTGCAGCCGGCCCGACTGCCATTTGGCAGGTTTGGTGCGCTTTGATCAAATACTCGGGGTGTAGTACGAATCGGAGTGAATTGCCGCCACATATATTTTATCCAGTGCCAACAACAACGTGTGCAGCAGCATTATGTGTGAAATATTTTTTTTTTTTTTGTAACACGTAACCAAGTATAGAGAAACTGTGGCTGAGGCTAGCCGCCAGACTCTGGATAATATTGAAATTCACTGGTAATGGTCCAAAACACAGCCATTCAACAGGCCAGCCAGCCAGCGCACACAAAACGCTGGCACATATTGTCTAGAAATGATGGACTACTACTGCATGGACAGACGGTCCGCTACGACGGCGACTACTGCAACAAGGCAGCGTACGGAGCTCCACACTCACTCACTGACTTGGGTGTCACCTTGTCAGGCAACACCTTTTTATGGCTGTGACACTCGGCTGCTGTACTGGGCTTCATTTTAACAACTGCGAGCTGTTGGCAACCAACGCATAAATGAGCCTCGTCGTACGAGGAGTAACGACGAGGAATAAGCCTGCCATAATGTGCCAACTTTATTAAGAGTAACAAGCGCACACTTAGAGAAAATCAGGTTAACTACGTTGATCTAATGAAAGTAGCGTTAATGCAATGAAATATTACATTGAACTATTTATTCGTTAAGATTGTGACAACGAAATCCGCCAGAATCTACAATGATTCAGTAAATTTAATCCCCTTACCTTCCTGGGTACAACAACATTCGCTTTAACCTTTCGGCCGATTCCAGCATTCTGCCTTCTTTGGTGCATAAAATTATTAACCTCTGTCGCGTATAATAGGGACATTTTATATAGCCTGGATTTTCTTTTTCTCTAGGGACAATATTCAGTACACCGCGAAAAACTGGTCTTTACTTTTAAAAGTTTTTTCGTCACATCAAACAAATCGAAGAGGGGAAAATATATTTCTGGTATTTCGCCATACATATTGGCAATTGAAATATGGTTAGCGAAATTATTTTCAAGGAGATTTTTATTCATTAGGTGGCTCATTGCGTTTCTAATGTTTTATAGTTTCAGCAGCGTGTTGATGAATTCATGTTTTATCAAAAGTAAAAATTGATTAGGGTTATGAATTAAGAAAGCCAATCATTGCTTTGAACTATGCGGTTATCTGCATTTGCGGCACCCATTTTGCTGATTACTTTTTCATATGGAAGTGTTCATGCAAAGGGCAATCAACACGACACGACGGTCTGTTGAAATGTAAATAATATCGGTGATGCCCGGTGTCGCATTTCAGGAACCTAGGTAGTTTTTTTTAAAAAAGGATTTTAAAAATAAATGATTTTTAAAAAAAAAAGTTTGGTTTCAACGAAAAAAATTGGTGGAATTGTATTGCGCTGTGAAGCTCAGTTCGAAGACTATACGCAAAGGATAATTCTCAGTTATTCAAATGAGACTATCGTACTTATATAAGTCATTTGATTTGTTGCCGAAATAATCGTTGTCAAAGACTAATGAAGAAAAACCTAGGCGGGTTTAGAAACAGCTGTACTGTCTGCCTGGCAACCGAAACCAATACATTTCAACAATTTTTTAGTTGATTCTGAAAGAGCAACAACAAAAATGTCTCAAACCAGAAAAAACCGTTCAAGTCATAATACTGATTAAAGACGAAATAAATGTAAAAAAAAACAACAACAAAGTTTTTTTTTTTTTTAAATAAAAAGGTTTTAAAAAAGGGTTTTTAAAGTTTTTTTTTAAATAAAAGGTATGAAAAAAAGTTTTTAAAAAAAGGTTATCGAAAAAATGGTTTAAAAAACACGTGGACTAAACAATTAGTTCAGCGGACTGAAACACTTATACTCTCTATAATGGATTGCGTTAAAGCATGGCATTAACAGTGTTAGGGGATATGGTTGTGGGGGTCTATGTTTTACAGAACAAAATTTTTGGGACCCTATGAACCGTTGTTCTTTTCATATTCAGGAATTTGTTTGTTTTGGATAACCTATATTTCCATTGTTATGGGGGCCTAGGAGCCCATAGATTTGGGTCTTTAATTAGAGAGAATCTGAATCTGATGATGCTGAGTAACCATATGTCGATGTTTGAATGGACCTCATTTTCGGCACTTCAGGGACTTTAGACCTATGGTTCGACCTTGAATATAATCGAATGTTTTTTTCCGGTTCGTGACGAAAGTTTTTAATGTTTTTTATACCTGTAAGCCGATAGCTAAAAGGTTTCTATGTGCAAGTCCGAGTGCAAAATTGCGGGAAAATTTAAATCTAGAAACACATTTTGAGTCGTGAGATAGTTTCACTGTTTAAGATACCCATATGTGTGCGAATAATCCGAGACGGTTCTTGGGACCCTGAGCACATAGACCACGCCCATAAGCCAAGGGCTGCAATTCAACCAAATCGTAAAATATTCCGATTCTTCATAAAATGTAACTATTTCTAAGTATCGATGTGTCCAAGTTTTCCGCACCCTAGGGACTTAAGACCAATGGGTCAAGGACTTACAATTAATCGAATCTCAAAATTAATAAAATATTTGGATCCGTCACGCAAACTAAACGTTTTCTATACCAATATGTCAATGATCCAGAAGTCCGATTTTGGGTCCCTTGGACCTACAAACTTTATTCCATGAAAAATTTCCTCAAATTTTCTTCGAATTAATAAATAATATGAATTAATAAAAATTAATGAGATATTCCGCTTATTGACAAAATACTGTTGTTTTTTAATATTCATATGTCCATATTCAAGGAGGCCGATTTTTGGGCCCCATGGGCCCAATTTTGAATTTTTGAGAAAATTTCGTGGTCCCTGGAGATGTCCCCGAACATTAGGGGACGGTTTTTGGGCCACTAGCGCTTCAGAGCCCACACGCAGAAAAAAAGTGTGGTTCGAGTGACAATATTCGAAGGGCACCATACTATTGTTGGGTATATGGTTGTGGCACAACAATATTATGATTCTCACAACAAAACATGATTCAGGCACAACCATACTATGATACTCACTCAATTATACTATGATCCTCACAACCATTTTATGATCCTCACAACAATAGTATGTTTGACATACAACCATAGTATAATCCCAACAACCATAATATGGTTAACACGCAACGATAGTATGATCCCACTCAACCATACTATGATCCTCACAACCATATTATGATCCTCACAACAATAATATATTTTGACATACAAACATAGTATGATCCTAACAGCCATAGTATGATTGTAACAACCATAGTATGGTTCACACGCAACCATAGTATGAATCCACTCAACCATACTATGGTCCTCAAAATTATTTATAAGGATTGGGTTATATGGTCAACAATAGATATTTTTATTAAATAAATAAATTGAAAATACTTTAAATATAAAACAATAGGAGTGTTTATTAAACATTAGAAAAGCTCCATTAAAAAAACGTAAGCTTTTTTATTAAAAATATTTCAGTTAAACAAATCCAAAGCAGTTTTTTGGAAATTATTAATTCTCATTATTATTTCATAAGATTCGTAACAATAACACTGTTGTGAAACCCATATTCAAATTAAGAACAACTACAATCATACAGTATGATTGCTACAATCGTATTATTGGTAACATAAAACCCAAAAAACAATACTTTTGTCGCACCAACCATATTTATATTGTTGCTGCAACCATAGTTTCATTTTTAAATTTGGCAATAATACTATTGTTACATTTCAACAATATTAATATTGTCGCAATCATACTATTGTCAACATGAAATTCAAAAAATAATACTATGGTGGCGACGAACATACTATGTTTACAAAGAAAATATTATTGTAGCCGTGACCATATTTTTTCTTTGCGTGCAATGACCATTAATGTGAAGGTTAATGAATTTATGCTTACCACTTCGAAAAAAGCCTATTTAATAATTAATTTATCAAAAGAATGAAAAAAACGACCCTGCCCACTCAGCTCGACAACATGGGACTTAAATGAAAGGCAGTAACTTTACGATTCCATATGTGTGCTTACTTTACAGATGGGTATTTGGGGCCGATAGACCTATTTTAGTAAAAGGTGGTGCAGGGGCTGAAGCAGTTTTTTCATTTAATTTTTTTTTTGGCGCATTTTAAAAGGCTTTTACATCCCGATTCCCTAGGTACGCCTGTCCATAGCGGAATGTCTTTAAGCCCAGCCTCACATGAAGAAGTTTCAATTTAGTCGAACATGTCCGACCTGGCTCATTTAACTTAATTGCCTTAACGTTTAATCAGCACGCAAAATGAAAATCCTTCTCTCTTTGCATGCCATATGTTTCTTTGCATGCTATCTTTACAAAATTTTAATGTAGGGACTTTACTGTACGAGTTCTTGGCTACTTGGCTACCTCATATAATCTCCTCCTTGGCTAGATCTTAGGGAAAGTATTACCCGCGTAAGTCAATAATATTGAACCGAACTTAAGTCATTTTGCTTAAATGCGATGTATTTTTGAGTTATACAATTGTTCTCTCCAATGAGGGATATCTGTGCCCATTATATAGCTTGACTTGGCTAGCAAGCCAACTGACGGGGGCTGCTTCACAAGCTGGCTAACTTGTTGATTGTCCGTGTGGCAGTGTGTTGCTCTTGGCTGTCTTAGACTTGGACAGCAACAGCAGCGGCATAGCAGCAGCTTAGCCGAAACAGTCAACCGACATGGTCATTGCTGTCTTCAAATTACAATTACTTTTTTGCAGTCTTTTTTTTCGCAAGTTTTACTGTTGTTTTTTTCTGTGGCAGTTGTAGCATTACTGTTGGCGGCTATTGTCGTTAGTGTCGGTCGGGTGCTCAATCAAATGCAACAAATAACATTTCCGAGTTGTCAAATACTTAGCGGCGGCAGCTCAGACAGACGCACGGTGTTGAGTTCGAAAAAAAATAAACATTTTCATAGTAAATCTGTATACTACGAGAAAGAAAACGAAGAAAAAAAAATTATATATAACGTAATTATCCGTCGAGCTGTTGTTGTTGTTGTAATAAGTAATTAGTTTTTGTTGTTGTTAAGATTTTAGCCAGCCGTCACAGCTATCTCCTGGTGGCAGCAGCAACCTTCCTTCTTGCCCCATTCAATGGTGGCTGAATAACGCAAGTCAGGCGACGCCACGCAGCCAGCCTACTACTAAGGCGGCTACCGTTGTTGCTGCTACTCTGCATGACTCCTTTGGGGCATGCCACATTATTAGCAAACGTCATTGTAACATTGTACACCTCTTTTTTTGTGGTTGCTGCTCCCAATGCTTCCTTCTTCGCATTTGTGGTGTTCCCCTTCATTGGACGATGTCGGCGCTGTCTGTGTTTAAAATAAACAAGACTTGTTGGCGTTTGCAGTTTTTTTTGAATTAAATTTTTTTGCTTCTCCGGCATCGATCTATAATTTTGTTTTTTCTTCATAGCTTCGTTGTTGACTTTTCTCGAACCATTTGTCGAATGTTGTTGTAGATGTTGCGGCCGCCGCTATCATTAGCCAATATCTCAATTATCATTTGCAATTAGTCGCTTGAACATATTTGAGATAGATTCGTCTGTCTGTCGGACTACTGCGGCTTAAGCTGTTTTTGCTTTCTTATTAGATTTTTAATAAGATGTTTGGTGTTGCTTGCTTTGCCACCACAGTTTTTTTTGTTTTCTTTTTTCTTGTGGCATTGAAATGGTTTCAAGGATGCATGTGACATTTAAATGGAGAAATGTTGTTGGATGACATATTTGCCATTTTTATTTAAATGGAAAGAAAGAAAGGTTGACATTGAAATTTAAAAAAAAAACAAATAAAGTATCTTACCGGAGGCTGACGTTAAGAGTTATAACGACTATTCTCAGCTTATTAAATCGGTCCTTTGTCCATTATGGACATTAGGGTGCTAAACACAGTGACATTTCGTCACGAATCTGAATAAATATAGCATTAATTCTATGATACGACTAAATTTGAGACCTTGAATATGGGTGCTCAAAACGGTGAAATTACCTTACTAATTTAAATAAGCCCTATCTTATAAGAAAAGTCTACATTCCGGGTCCTGATGTAGGAACCTTAACATAGTGAGCCGTAAAATTGGTCCTTTAGAGCATGATGCTCAAAAACAGTGTAATTTCCTCACCTGCGACCTGGAGGCCAACGGAATGTGGAGTTTCTGGATATCAGCTTATTGTACGTAGAAAAAAAGTATGGTTGGGATAACAGTATTCGAAGAGCATCATACTATTGTTGGGTATATGGTTGTGGTTCAACAATAATAAGATTCTCACAACAATAGTTAGATTCAAATACAACCATACTATGACTCTCACAACCATACTATGATCCTCACAACAATGGTATGATTCACACATAACCATAATATGATGGGGACCATGTTATGATTCACACTCAACCATAATATGATCTCCACAACCATATTATGATCCTCGCAACCATAGTATGTTCCACATACAGCCTTAGTATCATCCTTACACCCATAGTTTGATTCACACGCAACCATGTTATGATCCCTAAAATCATAGTATGATCACAAACAATTATACTATGATTCCCTAAATTATTTATTAGAATTGGGTTTAGTTGTCAGAAATAGATTTGAACTATGAAAATTATTTAAAAAATACATTAAATTCAAAATAAAAGAAGTGATTAATTAAACAGTAGAAAAACAAATTAAAAAACGTAAGCGTATTTATTAAAATATTTTAATTAAACGAAGCCAACGAAGTTTGTTCAAAAAATGTTCATATAAAAAGTACTACGATTATTATTGCATTAGATCCATAACAATCGCATTGTTCTAAAAAGCATATTCAAATGAAGAAAAATTTTAATAATAAAGTATGATTGCCATAATCATATTATTGTTAACAAAAAGCAATACTTTTGTCGCTTCATCCATATTTATATTGTTACTACAACCATATTTTGATTTTCAACAATATTAATATTGCCGCAATCATACTTTTGTCAAAATTAAATTCAATAAACAATACTATGGTTGCGGCGAACATACTTTTATAGCGGAGAACATATTATTGTTGCCGTGACCATATAGTCACCATATTTTTTCTCAGCGTGTGGGAGAGTTTCGTCGCAATTCTGTCATAACAGGCCGGGCTATGTGAGGAACTGCACCACCTTGCTGAAACCACACAGAGTTAAAAGAAAGTCTCGTTCGGCGTTATTCTGGGCAGAAAAACTCTCTCAACATGATCAAGTAACGGTATCCAGTAACCATAACGATGTGACCGTTTTCTTCGAAGAAGTAGGGCCCGACAGTGAAGCGTGATGAAACTGCACACCACGCTGTGACACGAAGTGGGCGAACTTCCGTTTCATGAAGTATCTGTGGGTTGGAAGCACTTCATATTCGACAATTTTGTTTGCTTATGTTTCTGTTTATGCCGAAATAGGCCTCGTCAGACATGAGAAGACAGTTCAACATGTTTCCGTCCTCTTCCATCATTTGAAGCATCTTCTGGCAAATCGGGAAGTCCGTTTCGTTTAGTTTGTTGGCCTTTTTTTTTTTTAGACCAACACTCTGGGTTTTTCCCCTTTACATGCGATGCATTGCGTTGGCGAGTGGGAAGTAAGGGAGTTCAAGGGCGAAAGAGGGAGTAATGTTTGTTGACATTTGACTTGAATTTCTGGATGTCGTAGTTGGTGGGAAAAACATTTGCCGGAAGTCGATTCCACATACACGCAGAGAAAAAACATGGTTACTACATAGTCACGACAATAATAATATGTTATCCGCAATAAAAGTATGTTCATCGCAACCATAGCATTGTTAACTGAATTTATTTTTGACAATAGTATAATTGCTGCAATATTAATATTGTTGAAATGTAACAATAGTATTATTGCCATGAATATATGGTTATAGCAACAATATAAATATGGTTGATGCGACAAAAGTATTGTGTTTTGCGTTTTATGTTAACAATAATATGATTACGGCAATCATACTGTATGATTGTAATTTTTCTTCACTTAAATATGTTTTTTTAAACAAGCTGCTTTGGCTTTATTTAACTGAAATATTTTTAATAAAAAGGCTTACGTTTATTTCAACTTATTTTTTTACTGTGAAATAAATCACTCGTATTATTTGAATTTTGAATAATTTTCATAATTTAAATCTATTGTTGACAACTTTAACCAATTCTAATAAATAATATTGGAAATCAAATCTATTGTCGACAACTTTAACAAACTCTAATAAATTATAATGGGGATCAAGTATAATTGTGTGTGATCATACTATGGGTGTAGGGATCATAACATGGTTTCGTGTGAATCATACTATGGTTGTGAGGATCATACTATGGTTGTATATGAAACATACTATGGTTGTGAGGATCATACTATGGTTGTGGAGATCATAGTATGGTTGAGTGTGAATCATACTATGGTTGTGGGCATCATAGTATGGTTATGTGTGAATCATACTATTGTTGTGAGGATCATAGTATGGTTGTATTTGAATCATACTATTGTTGTGGGGATCATAATATTGTTGTAGCACAACCATATACCCAACAATAGTATTATCCTCTTCGAATATTGTCACCACAACCATACTTTTTTTCTGCGTGTACGGACAGCACGGGCGTAAAACGAATTTAATCTGTAGTGTATAGTGCGGTCATCCGGCCAATCGATAACAAATGGGTGTGAATTCCTGGAAAGTCGTGTATCCCTGCCGAAAATCCTTACTTCAGGAATAAAACGACGAATGTCTGAAGAACACACACCATGAAAGTAACGATAGAATAGCGACACACAACCCACATTCCGACCATGCTCAAGAGGAACAATAGAGTTGGATACCCTACTGTCACCTATCAACACCATCGCCCTCCAGTGTGAATTTTATATGAGAATAAGTTCAAATCTTTCTTCATAATTAACTGCAATGACTCACTGATATACCCATTTGAGCAGATAAGCTTTTTGTCGAAACTCTTGGATTATTTGTATCGCAGCAGCTACAGCAGCGATTGTTTCCAACGGCCGAACTGTAGGGTTTCGATGGTAAGATCGGTCTTCCGTTGACTGTCCCATGCTCGCAGGAATTGTAATGTCAACTGACCGCCTCGGAGCTGTGATTTCAGCCCTTAAGGATAAATGTTGCACAAAACATCCTGAGACAATTGAAGTACTGAAACATGAAATCGCAGATGCCATTGAAGAGATGCGACCCAAAACAATGGAAAATGAACTGAAAAATTGGGTTGATTGGAGGAGGTGCTGCCGAGCCAGTTGTGATACGAGTAGTCATATAAATGACGTTGTGTTCCATTATTAAATGACAAAGTTCAACCTTTCAACCGACACCAGAAATTTGAAAAAAAAATACCAGTACTTTTTTTTCAGCCGGTTCAAATTTAAAATGGCCCACCCTGTAATAAAGCTGCATAGTAAACAATTAAGCTCGAATAAACGTATAACTTTTGTATATATAGAAAACTTTACATTTTAAACAAAACAATAAACTTCTTCGCTTTAAGGATTTTTGCGACTAAAAACCTTTGAATTCCATAACACAAAGTCTTCGTAAGTCGATTCTTTTTTGGGAGCTGAGGAAGTTTAACTGTATTCATTTTTATTCATAAAAAAATTATATATGGCATTCTTTAAAGCGTTTTTTCCTTTTAGTAATTATAGACAAATAACAAAAGCAAAAGTATTTTAGGATTTACTTACTCCGAGATCAACGGTGAAAATTCCAAAACAATATTGAAAATCAAAACATAGACTTACCTAAGGAAATAAAAGAAGAAAGAAAATGGGAAAAAAATTAATGTTAATCACAATTGTTTATTTATGATGTAAACAAAATACGTTTGCCAAAAAGGGCAGTAAAAAGTAATTACTTACTAATTTTATAGAGCATTTCCTCTAAATGAACAAAATTGTAATTTCCTGTCAACAACCAACATCATGTAATTAACAAAAAAAAACACAACTGTTGACGTCTCTAAGAGAAAGATAAACGGGGCAAAAATAAAGATTTAAGCAAGACGTCATAAATCTAAAGAAGTAGTAAAACCAAAAATCTCTAGTCAAACCTAAACCCCCCTCCCTTGTGTCTGACCAATCTCAAGTCATCAAACCGAATACAATTATTTCGAGTTAATCTAAAGTTGAAAGCGAGCAGAAGAAATTAAAAGAAATGCGAAAATAAACTGCACTAAAACTAAATGACGAATTAGTGTGGAAAGAAAGAAAAGTAACACATTTATAATTATAGTGGTAGGGGTCCGCCGTTCGTATCTCAAAAGGAAATATAACAGCGAACTATCGCAATAAGTAACATTTGATTCGAGTTACTGGCAGACAGACAGACTAGACTTCTTAAAACACAATCTTTAAATTTAATTGTTAAGAAGAAAACTCAAAGAAAGTTTCCGGACACACACACGCATGTCAAAATATAATTAAAACTTTACACATGAATGGATTTTGATTGTGGGCATCTCCGCTCATCACAAAAGTCGAAAAAAAAACACAACAAATAAGTTATTTTTTCTTCAAATCAAAGCCAATTAATCGCAGTTAAGTTTTTTTTTTTTTAGAGAAAATTGTGATTGGTGGTATTTTCTCTATGGCAATAAACTACTTTACAAAGTGTAACAAAAAGAAAAGATCTATTGATTTGACACAAAAAAGTGGAGTTTGTGGTTTTAAACAGTCAATATGGGGGTTTTTACTTTCAACTATGGGCGGATCAATGGAGCTTCTTTTGTGGGTAATTAAAATCAGGAGTTCAAATCGGGTAGGATCTTTGCGAGCGGCCCAAATGAAAACATAGAATGATATGGTTCAACTTTACTAGGGTTGTTTATTCGCAGCTCGATGTGTACCATGTTTTATTTGATCCAGTCCAATATATAATTCAATGGATTAGCGACATTTTAATTATTGACGGCAGTGTACTTCCTTCAATAAGGTTTGTTACGTTCGATAACAACTGATCGAATCTAATTTGTGGCTTCTGCCAATCGGAATAAACCTTTATACGGACTCTATATATGTGACAGCGCATAGAGAAAGGGACCTAAGGGTAAAAAAAAATCAATTTTCACTTTTTTTTTGATGTGAACAACCGATCCCATGCCCCAAAAGTGTTTCCTCCCAGCGATATGCGCGTTTTATGAAATTGATGGTACACCAAAGATAAATCTTTGTATGGCGATGAAGCACCATCCTATAGCACTGTGAAAAACTGGTTGAATGAATGCAATCGTGGCCGACGCTCGCTCGATGACGAAGGTCGTGAAGGTCATCCAAAAACGGCCGTTGTGCCAGAGAACATTGATGTCGTGCATGAACTAATAATGCAAGATCGTCATGTGACATACCGTAAGATAGAGGCATCCTCGGGCATTTCTTCCACCAGCTGCGAGGTCTCCAACGCGGCAAGCAAGTTGGAAAGGGTTGCATCGTGAACGGTCTAGCATCGAAAAACACTTACATAGGACAATTGCCGATATACCATCCGGGTCCAGGGTCTTTCTTACATCGAGATTCGCAAGAACCCCTTTAATTTCACGCTTTTTAAATAATAGATGAGGCATGGAACTGGATACGTGTTCGATGAAGGCGAGTGCTTGACTGTTTTTTGGCAAGAAAAAACTCACCGCAAACAATTCAGCCAATAGGTTAGCTTTATCAACCGGGTCTATTTTTTACAAGGGTTGGTACAGATAAAGAGCTATCCTGTACTCTTCCTACAAACCACCAAAAGCTCTTATTTCCCCGGGGAGAAGTATGAACCTTTGTACGTAAACCTTGCTTGCGAAGAACTTTTCTTACTTAAGTACTCTGGCATACGAAGTTCTTGGCTGTTTATGCAGCAGTGCGGTATTGGCGTTTTTGTTCAAACGGCTGTTTCAGAACGCCTCCTCTTGGGTCTGGCAACATCCCTGCATGTCTGGTTAATTAAACCAACAGTTGATACAGCCAACAAAAATTTTCAATTGTAAGAAGACTTTTTCTTTTTCAAAACTTTTATTTATTGAATATGTATACCATTGGATTTTATTCCAGTTTCATATGGTAATTAAAAGTGGCCTGCCTGTCCCACTGTGCAGTTCGTTCAGTGTTTCGCACTCCAAATTTAGAAAATACCAGTGATATTAGCCCAAGAATTAATTTTTTCCGGAATTTGTTGCCCAGATTACTTAATCAATACCATCTCTCATAATTATTCACTTCCAATTCTTTGCCACTTTTGTATAATTCTCTACATCATGTGTTATTAACATAATTTAATTTCCATTTCAAGTCTCTCATTTTATTTCCCTCCCCCCTCTATCTGACAGAAGTATACAAAAAAAAATGATAAATGGTGTCGAAATGCAGCAGTTGTTTACGAAATAAATAAAAAAAAACACACTTTTAAAAACACCGAAGATACATTTAGAGTTTGTGTTCCCTTTGCTTTAAATACACTTTGATTTGACCTGCTAGAAATTAAAAAAAAAAACGTTAAAACATTTAACACTTTCGCTTTATGACGTCTAATAAATGAAATTTACGAGTATTTTGGTGAATGATCAACAGCGACGACAAAACATGGACGAGAAGCTTTGCTGCCAAGTGCTGTCAGCTGCCGTTTAATATGCATACACCGCCGGCTAGGCTGCTTGTAATACCAGTTGCCACGGCATAAAATCCCGCGCTGCTAATGCTGTCATTCTTGTTTACCTTTCTGTCTATATTTGTATTGACCCGAAGCTACGACTTTAATTGCAATGACCCTTTTTCCCTGTAGGCATGTTTGGAAGTGATGAAAACCTGCCTTGCCTAAATGAAACGTCGCCATCCATGTGACGTGACTTCCCATAGGAAATTTATATGGCCAACAATGAGACCCCCTCGCCGTACACGTAGTACTCGTACGTATTGCATTAAGGTGGCAAGTAACGGCAGACACCAAGTACTCTACGTTGTACTCTACGGTCGACCTTTGCTAAGAAATTTTGGGTCGGGAGGGACGAGCACGTTTGGTCAGAGGAGAAATGTAGCAAAAGAAAGTAAGTAGACATTTTCATTTCTTGTAAATGAAAATAAAAGTTATTACAAATACTCGTATGAGTTTGCTCTGTCGTAGTGTTTGGGTGTTGTTGCCACTTCTGTCTGTCATTATTAGATTTAGTCATTTTTAATGTTGGCTTTTAAGGCACTTTAATAGATCCGCCACAACAGCCGTCAACTTTTCTCCAGCAATGCCATTAGATGTAAAGGTTTTAACGCGCTTTTCTTCTTCGGCTAGGAGAATGTGGTGATGAAATGTAACCAATAAACCTATGAGCACGAGGGCTGTACAAAGAGTGTAGTCGATAGCAAATGAAGCATAGCAGAAGATCGGTAATTTATTTTCGCTCTATTCCAAGTTTAAAAATCGAAACTTCATGTATTGAAAGCACACGCAGAAAAAAAGTATGGTTGGGGTAACAATGTTCGAAGAGCATCATACTATTGTTGGTTATATGGTTGTGGTACAACAATATTATGATCATCACAACAATAGTATGGCTCACACACAACCATACTATGATCCCATAACAATATTATGGTCCTCACAACAATAGAATTATTCACACACAACCATAGTATGATTCACACTAAAACATACTATGATCTCCATAACCATATTATGATCCTCACAACCATAGTATGTTGCACATACAACAAAAGTATGATCCTTAGAACCATAGCATGACTTACACACAACCATGCTATGATCCCCAATTTTTTTTTGTAAAGATTGGGTTAAGTTGTTATTCAACAATAGAGATTTTTAAAAATACATGAAACTCTTTATAAAGGGAGTGATTTATTTAATAGTAGAAACAATTCATTTAAAAAGAATATTTCAGTTGTTTTGAAAAAATTTAATTTATATATAGAAACTACTATTATTGCGTAAGATTCGTAAAAATAACATTGTCAAATTAAAAATAAATAACGATTTTGCCTGTATGATTGCCGTAATCATGTTATTGTTTACATAAAACCCATGAAACTATACTTTTGTCCCACCAACCATATTTATATTGTTGCTACAACCATATTTTCATTTTTTAATTTGGCAACAATGATTTTGTTGCATTTCAACAATATTAATATTGCCGCAATCATACTATTGTCAAAATTAAATTCAAAAAACAAAACTAAGGTTGCGACAACCATATTTTTTTTATTACAGAGAACATACTATTGTTGTCGTGACCATATAGTAACCACATTTTTTCTCTGCGTGCAGGCACGTAAAATAAGTAAATCAGGCTGTGCCGATGGAAAAATACTGCCACGGACCTTAGCAAACCTCATGGTTTGAGAATTTTTTGTCTTCCCAACGATCCCTAGATGCGGCAGTTTTGATTCTTCATATAAGACAGTTAAATCAAATTAAATTAAATTCAAAAAATTCATTTTTATTGCTGGGGATTATTGCTTTCCTTTGTTAGTAGCCATATGTCATCGGGTTGGCCGCCGCACAGTGTTGCAAAAGCGGAATTTTTTGGAAATCATATTGCCTAAACTGTATTTTTAATTGTATCGATGAGAAACTTCTACAGATTGGTCAGAATGAAATACCAAACAGAATGAGTGAAAAAAAAATTTACACCGAAAAAAATTGTTAGGTCAAATTTTCAACAAAAGTCAAAAAAAAAATTGTTCGAAAAATTTACAAAAAAAAATTCATTTTAATTCTTCATTTATTTCTGATAAATACCCTATGATTAGTTTTTTAAATAAATTATAGGGTGGTCCGAACAAGAATTATAAACGTCAAATTTTCATGATTTTTCGATATTTGTTAAAAAACTCTGAAATTTTATAAAAAACCAAAATCTATTTTATTTCTTTAATTTGCTACCGGTTTGAAGTCAATAGCTTCAGTTTTAAGAGAGTTATGCTCATTTTTGTGGAGTGCTAGAATAGATGTAGAATAAAAAATAAGTGATTCCGAGAATTTCCGTTCTATTTCTATGGAATAAATACTGAGAGGGATATACTAAAATCGCTATAACTCCCAGGAGGGCAGGTATGGGCAGCTGATTTTTTCACAGTTCGTTGAAAACAAATTATGTAACATTTCTGTAGTTTGGAACTGGGACTCTCTGGGACTTTTTAGATATTGCTTACCTAACCCAAATTTAAAGGAAAAATGGACCTTTAGTCGGGTTTTCGTTCTAAAAAAGGTGCATATGAAAATGTCTCAAACAACATTCCTTTTTTTTACAGAAGATACTTGTCCGAAGGCAGATTTTTTTTCCGAATCAAAATATCTGTCACCAAAATCAAATGAGATCATTTTGAATACAGCCCTGAAATCCCCTCTTTTCGTGAAAATTTTGTATATTTGACTTCTAAAATCAATTAAAAATCAACGGGCCAACATAAAAATAAGCATTATGTGTTTTTTGTTTACTTGGAATGTCTGTGACAAAATAGCATCATTAAAAACACTCAAAAAAAAATCATCAAAAAAAAGTTACTTTTCCACTAGCCGCAACACAGTGCGCCGTAGCGTAATGGTTAGTAGCCTTATTATTATTAGTAGCCAATTTTAGGACAACAAATCTGTTAAACTCTTCGTCTTATGTAAGATGAACATTAAAGAAACTACAAAAAGGTGACACATACTGTGCAATTAAGTGTCAAAATATTACGACATGCACTAGCAATTTTGCGCCACCTTTAATTAGATTTTCAATGGTCGCGTTTTTGTTGTGAACATAAGATTAATGTTGACAACGTCAGTCCCAAGTGAGAAAATTGCACTCCAAATTAAATAATTAAAAAAACAATAGACAAAATATTGCAAAAAATTAAATGAAAAATTTAACAAAATTAAATATCATGAAAACACCAACTACGAAAACGGGGCCAGTGGTAAACATATTTTATACGACAATAAAACAGCGATCTTATTTTAAATGTCTCTTTGCCATTTTGTAAAAACTTGTGTTCTTTTAAAATGTAGATGCAAGAGTTCTCGAGCCAGTTAATCCCTGTTCAAATTTCAACAATTTTATTAATGTAGATTAATGCGTCAATTTTAGATGCTGGGCACAGTTTTAATTTTGCTGTTTTTTTTAGTTATAGGTAAAGTACAGTTCAAGATGTATTGCAAAAATTAGTCAACGAATCACGAGATAAAGTAACTTATTAACAAGTGAATACAACTTGCGTCGTTTGAGTGAGAAAACCACCAATGAAGGTATTCTTGGCCGAAAACAACAACGAAAGTATTAAAAAAAAGAAAAAGGTCCGGATTATATGTACAATCGTACAGTTTGCACAAATGACTGTTTAAGTCATTGGTTATATAAAACTTATGAAAAAGCACAATGTTTATAAACGAAGACTTTAAAAAATCCATTTTCTACAAAAAAAGTTACAATTTCGTAAAAATCAAAATTAGATAGTAAAAGAAAATCATAAAATCCAAAAATTTGTCAATGAAAAAATTTATAGTCTTGAAAAATTAAATTCATAAAAACAAAAAATTTCGGAAAATTAATGAATATTCGTAAAATCATCAAAAAATAAGGAAAAATCATAATAGTTTTCAAAATTCCTAAAACTTATAAATATTTTTAGTCTCATACAATTGATGAACATTCATAAATTTTTTTAACATTCATAAAATTGTTAAACATTCATAAAATTTTAAACATTCATAAAATTTATGAATATTTATTAAATTTATGAATATTTATAAATTATGTTTAAGATTTATAAATTTTGTTTAAGATTCATAAATTTTGTTTAAGATTCATAAATAAACAAATAAATGTACATAAAATGAAAAATTTTCATAACAAATTTGACTGCTTGAAATTATGAGTTTATACAATTTTTAAAAGAAAGTAAATCTTATTCAAGTTTCTACAAATTATGAAATTTCGTAATAAATTTTTGAACATTTCTATAAGTTTACAAAACACATAGAATCTTAAAAAACTAACGAAATTTTATAAAACCTCGAAGTAAACAAAACTTTAAAAGCTTATAAAAAGTGAAGAAATTTATCTGCTTTAGAAGTATACAAAAAGTAAAAAAGTTCATAAAACTTTTGTAAGTTCATAGCATTTAAACATCCAATGAAAGTTTACAAAAATCAATACAACTAATACAAGTTCATAACAATAAATACAGCTTATGAACGTTTTGAAAAATAGTTCATAGAACTATTATATGATTACGCAACTAACGAGAGTTTATAAAAACTATTGAAAGATTTTAAAAGGTAATAGAACTATAAAGTTTTAAAAATTAATACAACTATTGAAAGATTATACAAACTAATATACTTAGTAGGGACATAAATACTGTTACACACGTTTTATGCTCTAAAATAAAAAGTAATCTGGACTGCCTGAGGGCCATTCTTCAGAGGAAATGAACGCTGGCAAATTGTTTCGAAGCCAGGTCTGGGACGTTTTAGCCTTATGGGCCGGCGCAGAATCCTGCTGAAAAGTCCATGGCTGGTTTTGGAACAGGGAATTGTTAAGAGGCTTCACAACAGCTTCCAAAACGGTTTCTTGGTAAACTTTGGCCGATGTGACCACATCGTAAGAGACACCCCACCAAACCATGACTGAAGCTGGGTGATGACCCTTTTCCACACTTGGGATCAAATCAGATGCTTCCTTAGATGACCGCGCATACACTCTATAATTTTGCTTGTTACGTTTTTCCTGAACGGTAAAAATTTTTTCATCGGTGAACAAAATTTTTCTGTGCAAGTTATCAGCGTGCTTCACCAAACGACGTTTGTATTTTTCAATCCTATTTTTTTTAAAGCTGCAGTCAATAAATGTCCGGTACGTCGTTTGAAGGCCCCAAGTCCCAAGTCTTTTTAATGATTCGACTCATGGACTTTTGCGTGATATTCATTTCACGGACCATGATTTTCTGTTATCGGAGCGGATTTCTGTGAATTCTTGATTTAACGGCTTTGTTGACATGCGGTGTTCGAACAGAGCGTGGGCGGGCCGACCGGTGGCGGTCTTTTACATCTCCAGTCTCCTCAAACAGTGGCCGGGGCGTTTTGAAAATATCGTTTTTTTTCATATCAAACTTGAAAAGCGCTATTACAGCGATACGGTTCTCATTATCTGACCACTCCATGATGAAAGTTGAAATAGTTTTAAAATCCCGTTACAGGCTAACGCTATGGAGGTTAGCTTTCAAACCCACACGCTACTATTGAAATGGGTGTGTTCAAAGTTGTAACAGTATTTACGCCCTACTAAGTATACCACTCTGAATTGACCGTCCTACGATCCACTATAGGAACTGTTGCGACATGGCCGGTCATACCGAAAAAAAAAACGCAATCATTTGCTTCGACGTACTTCTTACGTACGTACGCCTTGAAAGACTCATACGGGCGATTGCTGTTTTGTTTCGGGTTCATATGCATAGATACATGATTCGTCACCTGCGACAATGTTATACACTGCCTTTGAGCTACCGCAGCTATACTTTTATAACATCTCTTTGCACCAATCCATACGAGCCTTTTTTGAGCATTCGTCAAATTTTGTGGGATCCAACGAGAACAAATTTTGTTAACTGCCAAAAGAACGTGCAATATCTTGGGTCATACTAATGCCCAAGGATGCCTCAATCTCACGGTACTAGCATGTCGGTCTAGCTAAATCAGTTCACGCACAGCATCGATGGTTTCTGGCAAAGTGACCGAAATTAGACGTATTACAAAATTCATCTTGGAACGAACGGCATCCGAAACTGAACTCTTGGTACCAGCGATAAACAGTGGTTTTTGATGGTGCTTCATCGCCAAAAGTCGAAACAAGTTGATTTAAACACACTTGTCTCGATAACCCACGCCGAAAATCGTAAAAAATCTTCGCACGAAAATGTTCACGGGTTAATTCAATTTTTTGACCAAGATGATTTCTTTTTAACAACGACAAATATATAAACTTTTTGACGAATTCATAAACATCATGATTAATTTATAAACATTATGACGAAATCATAAAATGTATGAAAAAATCCTAATTTATTTCCAAATCTTCAAATATGTATAAATATTTTTTTCCCTACCCAACTTTGAGTCTGGCTTATTTATGTAGAAGCTGCGCAAAAAAAATGGTCTTAAAAAAATGTATCAACTCCTCGAAACCAACAAGTTTTAAAAATTTTGATGACTACGATGAAACGAAAAACTAAAACACAAATAATCAAGAAACAAACAAAAATTGTAACCATCCAAATAAAGCGAAGATACTTTTTGAACAACTTGAAAATACAAATAAATTCTTCTACTCTTGAGTTCAAACATATACATCGAGCTATGAATTCATGTGTGTACGAGATGATGTCGGACGGAGGTTTGAACATTTTTGTTCCCACTCATATAAAAACAGATGAAACGTTGAAATGCGGCAAAACAAATTGAAAAAAAAACAAACTTAATTTTTGTTCATAACAAAAATTTTTGAATTGACTCCTTTACTGCCGGTCCTCCCTCCTCCTCCCTCTAGCACATTATCATTGTCGGAGACCACAGGCGGACGGACGACAAAGACTGCGATTGCTAGTTGCTCGCAAGAAGACGTCGCGCTAGTCGGTCCGTCTATCCGTCCGTCGGTACATTGCTATTTTACGTAGTTTAGAGTTTTATAATAAAAATACAATTAACATAAAACAGATGCAAGCTACATTACAACAATACATACGAGTACTCGTACTACAACATATTTATATGAATATGATGTTGCATGTTGTCTGCTGTTGCTGTTGATTTCTTCATCAACATCATCACCATCAGCATGGCGCGTCAACATTAGCGCAGCAGCAGCATCAGCGCCGCACCACAAACAAAACTCAACACTGTTGCATCTCGGGAAATTTCCTCGGTGGAGGAGCATGTGGCATCATCATCATCTAATGGAGTCGTTTGCTGTGTGAGGCTCCACACTGGTACTCTGGCCAGCCAGCCCGCTCTGAAGTAGATGTACCAACAGACAATGCATGGTATCTTCTATTCGAGTGGATTTATTGTTTGTTGAATAACAAACAACAATATGGAATAAGAAAAATCTTGATTTCGTTTTTGCTGTGTTTGTTTCTGTCTGTTGACGCTTTGAAGCTTTTGATCTGATCACCAGCCAACGTACGTACGAACCACCACCACCGCCGCCATCAGGAGATGGCCAACCACCGAAGAGCCAGTCGCAAGGCCAGACGAACAGGCGGACGGGTACTTGTGGAAAACAAATGTAACAATCACCATTATCTTTAGGCAGATGGTCAAGAAATTGTTGTAATAGACTTGTAGGAGCAGACGGACGGACGGACGAACAGACATTCCATCGCTGTCCAGTCCGTAGCACCAAAACGAAATTATCATAATGGCTTTAGTTCACCACTATTTGTTCGTTTTGCTGTTATTTTGCTTTTTTGGTTTATTTTTTTGCAATGCATTTCATTGCATTCAAGTAGAAAAATTGTAATTTATAATGGAGTGCAGTTTTTTTTCGTACGTTTAAATAGGAGAAGACGAAATAATTACAATGATTTCTTCTGTTAATCATTGCATACTCATTTAAAACTTTATTGGCGGGATGGGGAAGAAACAAGTTGCGTAATATTTCAAAACATCGTTTAAGATTCCGTATGAAGTTATCTAAAACTTGAAGTTTAAGAACTTGTGTCATAGTTTATGTACGAGGGCGACCGCCTGACACATTTTCTGTTTTACTAGTAACTTTTTTATTGTTTTTTAAAAGCAATCTTTTATAAGCCATCTGTCAAAATTTCCGAAATATTTAATGATTATTTTCTTTGTTACAGGTGATTGAAGTAAACAAGTTTTATAATTTTTGAAAAATGGAAAATAAAGAGTTTCGTGCGGTAATTAAAAAGCTTTTATATGAAAGGTTATACGCCACAATTAATCAAAGATGAATTGGATTCTGTTCATGGTGATAATGCACCATCATACTCCACCGTGAAATCCTGGGTTCAACAATTTAAAATGGGTCGTTCAAGTACGGAAGATGAACAACGCTCTGGAAGACCGAAAACTGCTGCTACTATTGAAAACATTAGAAAAATATTTAATGAAGTAACTAAAGATAGACGAATAAAGCTCAGAGAACTTGCTGATATTGGTTAAATACACGGAAAACAAGTTTGGAGTATTTTACATGATGAACTCCACATGAAAAAGCTATCCGCAAGATGGGTGCCGCGTTTGTTGACTTTGCCCCAAAAAATCGTCCGTTGGACCAATTCCGAGGAGCTTTTAGCGATTTATCAGCGTAATCCAATAGAGTTCTTGCGCCGATTAATAACTGTTGATGAAACATAGATCCATCACTACATCCCAGAAGGCAAAGAACAGTCAAAACAATGGATAGAAGCTGGTAAAAGTGGTCCCAAAAAGTAATGGCCACAGTATTTTGGGATGCAAGGGGTATAATATTTATGATATCTTGAGAAAGGAAAAACTGTAAATAGTGAATATTATTGTGCATTATTGGATCGGTTGAGTGAAGAAATCAAGATAAAACGACCGCATTTAAAAAAAAAAAGTTATTTTTTATCAAGATAATGCTCCTTCACACACTGCATTTTTAATTCAACAAAAACTGGCCGAATTACGATTTGAAATTGCTCCGCATCCACCATATAGTCTAGATTTAGCTCCTTCTGATTATTTCTTGCTTCCCAATTTAAAAAAAATTCTCGGTGGCAAAAATTTTTTGTCCAATAGCGAGGTTATTGCTGAAACTGAGGCATATTTTGAAGGTCTTGAAAAATTTTATTTTTCGGATGGAATTAAAAAACTTGAAAAACGTTTGATGAAGTGTATTGATTGAGTTGGAAGGAGATTATGTTGAAAAATAAATAATAATAATTCCAAAAAAACGGTTCTTTTTATGTTAGGCCAGATACTTTTGCGGTCGCCCTCGTATTTCACCATACTTTTGTAGTTTAGGCATGAATTGCAAAAGAGATGCTACTGTTGTCCAAAATCATTGCGTTGTTATTTTTTTTTTTTTAATTTGAAGCAATAAATATTCAATAGAAAATAATTGAAATACGAAGAATACACAAAAACTAAAATTTATATAAAAGAAACCAAGTAAACACATCGTTAAGTTCGACGAGACCGAAGTTTATATACCCAACGAGGTTTGAATTGCTTCGTTTTTTGAGCCCCTAAATCCGACCCAAACTAAGCCAAATCATCAAAAAAAAAAAAACAAGTGCACAAATTAAGTTCGGTCATGCCGAACTTATATACCCTCCGTAAAGGAATACAGTTTGTCAAGGGGCGTGGTCTCTTTCCAGGGTGTGCTTCTTTCTCTACCATCATATGCACCAACCTCTATTCGTCATATCTAAATTAGTTAACAAAATATATCCGTCCAAATTTCAGCATTGTATGGGCCCTTTTGTCCTAATTTAACACAATTTAATCTATACTAATATGACAGCGTCCGAGTGTTTCACATGATTCTCGCTGTGACAACTTCAACCACGGTGCGCCATCGCAACTGGAGCCATTACTAAGCGACGGCCAGCTCCCCTTAAGGCCAATCCCGCCGGTACCAATTTGAAGCGTAACAATCAGTGTTCATTCTGTTGAAATTTTATTACGATCGGTCCATTACGTTGGCCATGCGCGATATATTTAAATGGTCCCGCCCCTTTTCCCCCGGTATGTGTTTAGATCTATGCCAATGTCATATGTTCCAAATTTCATCGTTATACCTCTATTAGTTCATTAGATGTTCAGGGTTGTGTGGGCGGGGCCACGCCCCCTTTTCTAATCACACCATAACATAGTCTATAATAAATTCCTAGCCAAGTTTTTTCTCTGTTAAAATTTTATAACGATCGGTCCATTAGTTTGGCCATAAATGCGATTTTTTAAAGGGGTGGGGGGGGGGGGGTGGGGGCTTTTAAACTATGATTACGGTCGGAATCATGGTGCGAAAGGGCCCAATAAAACATCCCTTATGTTCAGAAGGACCACCGGTGAAAATGGGCATATGTAATCCAAATATGAATTCCTTTTTTATGATTTGGCTGAGATTGGTGTCGGATGGATTGAATGGGCTCAAAAACAAGCCACTTTAATCAGCTGTGGATGGTATATTAGGTTCAGCGCAGCCAAAATTAACGACATTTTTACTTGTTTTTTATTTTTGGTTTTATGTTTTGGACAACAATGTTAATGTTAAAAAAACTCCCCACCTTATGGTTATAAGTATGCAAATATTTGTGGTCACTACCAATTCTATGTACCAACAACTAATTTTTGCAAAACTAAGTTGACAAAACAGGCGGTTCTGGCAACCAATGTTTAAGACTTCATTCTGTTAGCATAATCGGATTTTTAGCTGTCTGTTCTATAATATAGGGTGATCCATCTAGAGGCATTTTTTCAGAACAAAAAAAATATAAAATTAAAATCAAGTGTTTTATGGCATTTATTTCTTTTATTTTTTATATATTTATTAATTCATCTTTATTTACATGGGTTTGTTTTTACATATGTATAGGTTTGAATTTTTATCAATAGATATTACAACAAGTAAGGTATATTATCACAGATTTTAAGTTCTTTTCTTAGATTTTTAATATGTTTAAAGGAAAATTAGGTAAACCTTTATATGCAAATTTGGGAATATTCAAATAGTTTAGAAAATATTTGTATTACATGTAATAATACAATATAAGCATATCATTTTCTATTTGGTGATTTAGAAGTACAATATGTTATTTCAAGGCAATTCTTGACATTCTCTTATCAACTGATAAGTAGAATTGTCAATATTTTCCAAGTATTTATTATTAAGTCTGTTGATGAAATCTCCAAGTTTCTCGTAGCCGGTTGTAAATGACGTGTAAATTGAAAATAATAAAGGTGATAATATCGAACCTTGTGGTAGGCCTGCCGTGATTGTTTTTGGCGATGATAGTAAAGCATTTACGGACACAATAATCGGCATTTACTTCTTAAAAATAATTACCTTCAAAGGTAGACAACTGTATTATGGAAATGTGTGTTCACTGAGAAACGGGATGATCCGCTGTTTTCGAAGTGATGAGACCCTTTTGTGGATTTTAAGATCCAAAAGTTCTTTCTGAAGATTTGGATTATTCGTATGTTGCAACGATACTTCAGTTTCAATTACTCAAAATTACAGGGCACCAACCAACATTCGGTTGTACTGATAGAATACTCGAGGTGCATGCAACCTCAATCATTCGGTTGGGAAAACAATTCGAAGAGGCAACGAATCTGTTCTCTTTGCTTAAATGCTAAGAGACCCGAAAAAGTAAACCTATGTTGAAATTGAAAAAATTAATTTTATTTTCTTGCATTGACTTCATAATAATTTTACTAGCCTATTGACTCTTCTATGTAGCTTATGGAGATATTTTCGTTTTCATATAATATTCCATGTACTAAAAATGGCATACTTGGATGTACTAAAAATGGCACGCTCCAGTATCATTCGGTTGGCAAAAGAAAACTGTTAGGAAAACGAATTTGTTGTCGGTGTGAATTAAACCCATGTGTTTTATACGTACATATCAGAAAATTGTTATATACTCGATTCCAGATAGAATTAAACGTAACGTAGACACCCACCACCACCCAACCCAATTGAAATACAATTTCAGCAAATATCACAAGAAATAGTGGGTGTGCTGCGCTGGAAATAAGCGTGAGAATGAAATGAAATTTTTAATTTGTTGCTATTGTTTGTTTTTGTTATTGCCATAAAAAGTCTATTAGCCAAACGAGGGCTTATCGAAGACGACGTGAAAGTCTTTTAAATATAACGCAGAGGCATTTTGCATTCTTTTGTTTATCTAATGACGGTGATAACCATTAAACAATTTCTGATAATCATGACAGACACTTGAAAGAATGTCGTCATCCGTCCCCTGCCTCCACTGGGGAGGCCATGGCCAGCAGCGACAGACAAGTCTGTCACTTGGGATGCATTAACTGGTCGGTCGGTCATTTGTAAGAGAACGACAGTTTAACATACTTAGCAAAAGGCAGACGTGCGAGCGTCTTCAAGTCTGCCAAGTGGCTTGTGATCGCTGGTTGCTGGTAATAAAGATGACAAGTAGACGTTGTTGTGAAAACTGGAAATGTTTATATTTTTGCAGAAACTTAAGGAAATCAAATAAAAAGAAAAGAAATGACAAAGTATCCAAAAGCACTTGGAAATGTTTATAAACAAAATGAGCAAAAAAATAGCCGAGCACAACAAGCAAAAGCAACCCGGTCTACGAATGGCACTCAGTCCATGTAGGCCCAACGTCGACATCAAGTGTACCCACCAATTGCCGCTGCCTGCTGTAGCTGTTGTTTCTGATGATGACCAGAGTGCCTTAAGAAAATAAACCAATAATTTAAATGTCTCAAGAAGGAAGCTCACTCCGGCCTACCAACACTAGACCAGACGGGCCAGCCAGTCAGAGTCAGCCCGAAAACTTATGCCTTTTAACAACCCAGCGGGTTCACAAATTAAAGTAAACAAAAAGAAATGCTCATGCCACGAACTGCGATAAGTTAACGAGGCACGTATGAAACATGGGAAAACTAAATCTTGTCTGTGTCATAGAAAAATATGTGAACCTTCAGGCGTACTGGGCCATGATACCCTACCATCGCTTGCATGCGCTTTAACAAAAATTCGATTCAAAATGTACCTTCTACACTGAAAACATTATGTTCGTAGTACTAGCGAAACATTCTTATTATGTTCTTTCTATAGGGTGATCCATCTAGAGGCAATTTTTCAGAACAAAAAAAAATATAATAATTAAAATCAAGTGTGGAATCTTTATTGGTAATTTGAAAGGACATTTTATGGCTTTTATCTTTTGAATTTAATTTCCTTTAAATGTTGACCGCAACTACGACTAAGGGTTTCCATTCTGAGGGTCGAATTTTGAATGACTTGTTCGAGCATTTCGACCGGTATGGCTTTAATGACACGCGTAATGTTGGCTTCTAAAACCTGAATCGTAGCTGGTTTCAGCATAGACTTTGGACTTTACGTAACCCCAAAGAAAAATGTCCAAAGGTGTGATATCACTCGATCTAGGCGGCCAACTCACCTGTCCAAAACGTAAAATAAGCTGCTTTTCAAAATGACCTCTCAAAAGATCCATTATTTGAGGAGCTGTATGGCAAGTGGCACCGTCCTGTTGAAACCAAGTGTCGTCAAGATTACGGGCTTCAATTTCAGGTAGCATAAAGATCATGGTTACTATATGGTCACAACAATAATAATATGTTCTCCGCAATAAAAGTATGTTCGTCGCAACCATAGTGTTGTGTACGGAATTTAATTTTGACAATAGTATGATTGCCGCAATATTAATATTGTTGAAATATAACAATAGTATTATCGACAAATTTAATAATAAAAATATGGTTGTAGCAACAATATAAATATGTTTGGTGCAACAAAAGTATTGTTTTTTTTGGGTTATATGTTAATAATAATATGATAACGGCAATCATACTATATGATTTTAATTTTTCCTAATTTAAGTATAATTTGAGATCAATGTTATTGTTAAGGATCTAATGCAATAATAGTTCTTTTTATACGAGTATGGAAATTAAAAATTAAATTGAAATACTTTCAATAAAAACGCTTGTTTTTTAACAGATTTTTTCTTCTGTTAAATAAATCAATTCAATTATTTTGAATTTAATATATTTTTAAATAATTTTCATTACTCAAATCATTTGTTGACAATTTAACCCAATTCTAATAAGTAATATTGGGGATCATAGTATATTTGTGTGTGATCATACTACAATTGTGGAGATCATAGTATGGTTATGTGTCAATCATAGTATTGTTATGAGGATCATAGTATGGTTGTTTTTGTATCATACTATTATTGTGAGGATCATAATATTGTTGTACCACAACCATACACCCAACAATAGTATTATTCTCTTCGAATATTGTCACCACAACCATATTTTTTTTCTGCGTGAATGGTGCTATTCACGGTTACGTTCCGGCCATTATAATTTTTAAAAAAATATGCCGTTGATTCCATCAGCTTATAAGCCGCACCAAACCGTCGTTTTCTCTGGTTATAATGGCACCTCTTGAACCTCTTCTTGTTGCTCTTCAGCCCAAATGCGGCAATTTTGTTTATTGAGCCAGAAATGGGCCTCTGTGAGCCAGAAATGGGCCTCATCACTGAACAAAATTTTAGTCGAAAACAGCGGATCTTCCCGTTTCTCACCGAACGCTTCTTTCCATAATACAGTTGCCAACATTTGAAGGAAATTATATTAAAAAATAAATGCCATAAAATGTCCTTTCAAATTACCAATAAATTTTCCACACTTGATTTGAATTTTTATATTTTTTGATCTGAAAAATACATTCTTCATATTTTTGACAAATTTACGAACTTCTTAAAAAATCTTCTTAAAAATTTCGTAATTTTTCCTTCATACGTTTTTGTATGAAAATTCATCGTTAAAATTTTATTCATATTTTTACGGAACATTTTCGTAATATTTCCGTCAATGTTTTACGAAAATGTTCTGATTTTGTATGAAATGCCTTTAGAAGAAAATAGTTAGTCCTTTTAAGAACATTTTCCTATAGATTTCATAATGTTCACATGGTAGTAAGTAAGCGTTGCAAAAGACTAGAAAAGAAAACGGTTTTAGAAACAGTTTTACAGTGTGCCTTGCAACCATAGCCAATTCATTTTTACGGTGATTCTGTAAAGAAATGACAAAGATCTCGAACTAGAAGAAATACTGTTCAAGTCATAATAATATTTAAAGACCGAAAAAATGTAAACAAAACGAAAAAATTATTAGATATTTTTCATAAAAATTATAAAGATTTTTTTATGAATGAACTCCATGTTTATTGTGAAATATTGTCATAAAAACTATGAAAAAGTGTCATGCAAAATATGAAACAATTTCATGAAAAATAAATCATCTCATTCATGCGAGTATAAAACTAATTCATAAAACGAATTGAAAAAATTCTTTTATTAAGTTCTTAAAAATCATGAATTTTAATCATCAAACCGATATAGTAATTTTTATTCTTTGCATATTTCTTATGGAAAGTTTCTTTTGAGTTGGTTGACAATATATGTCACATTTCGAAATATTTTTTAAATTATTGGTGATTTCCACAAACATATTTTTTTCAGTGTAGGTAGGCAGTGCCTTAAATCTTGTGGGACTTTTGTAATGGGGACCGATACGGTCCTATTTCACCACCAGAGTGGGTTATAGCTCGAACATCGCGCACTGTAATATAATTTCTGTAAGATCGCAGACGGGCCTTAACTCGAGGGCCTTTGTACTGTTCAATTTTACCATGGTGGGCTCTTGAGGTTTTAAAATTACGAAAATGAAGGCTCAAATAATAATGCTCTTTTGTCAGGCTGAAATGTAGACATTCTAAAATGCACAAAGCTTAATTTAATTAAGGCCCAAAGTAAAATGTGGCTTATGGACCCTAAAATTGGGAGGGATCTTTGCATGGGGCCCTCATAACGTACCTTATAAAATTTGAGCGAATTCAGATTTAATTTGTGGCTTCTAAAGCGGCTTATGGGGCCGCTAGGGTTAGTTTGAGACCTATATCAGACTTAAACGGTGCTAAAACTGTTTTTTTTTTAATTATTTATTAATCCAAAGAATTCAGTATCTTACGTAGGATATGTTACAGTAGTTTGAGCTTTATCACAAGAATATTTCAGCAATTGGAGATACATGGTTGTTTTTTAAGAAATTTATTTCGTTATAATAGTTTAGAAAGTAAAAAGGATAAGAAAAACCTTATTCTGTATTTTTTTACTTTAAGGGTCAAACATAAGAAAAAAATATTGAAAATAGGGTCATTATTGTGCTAAAACTGAGCTAAAGGCACCACCCAAGGGGTAAAAAGCGCCAGCTCGAAAAAAAACACCTAAAAAATTCAAGTATTTCTGTTTTTTTTTTTCTAAAAAGCTCACATTAAAATGAAATGATTAAACAACCACTAAAAGCCCGCACTCCAAAACCTAGGCGGGTCTTCGTTTGGCACAAGTTAGAGGTGAACTTGGTGGAAATCTGGTAAAAGCCTGTGAGTCGGCCTAAAAAAAGGAAAACCTCAGGGTTGAACCAACAACATTATCTATGTTTTTTAAGTCATTTTCATGTTTCAATTTTATTATATTCATTATATAACCACCCTCGTAAGAATGACATGCATGTGGAAATCCCTGTACGCGTACATCATTTTCAACACTTTCATTAGACGGATGATTTGTCTCGCAGCACAGCAAGTGATGCGATCATCATCATCTTCATCACATAACCACCCGAAAATAATGACTGTTATTCAATCCAAGCAACTCAAACAACATCCTACCGTCCCTTGGGGGTTGTCTTGATTGGATATTACGACAAAAAAATCAGCACTTGTTTTTTAGTTTTATTTTTAACACCTGCAGTTTGTTGCTTAAGTTGCCAATAAACATCTTTAAATGACTTTTTGCCAGTCTGTGTTTATGCCTTTTGACTTTTGTTTTTCAGTTTTCAAAGTTATCTTTTTCCCTGCTGCTGCTTTTTTAAAACTCAAGTATTATTTTCTATTTCCTTTTAAATCTGGAGTGTTTTTTCTCTCCGTTTTTTTTCGAGAAAATTAAAGTGAATGTCTGCGCACGATTTTGTCATTTTGTTTTATTTCTGCTCAAAATGATCATCATTGACAAGTGCCGTCTTGACCTTTTTTCGATTGGTGTTTAATCAAACCAAAAAGCCATCCAACCGTCCCTTCACGTAATGGGGTGATAGAATTTTTCGCAGAGTTTGATTAAAACGCAAGTTATTGTTAGCATGTACTTTATATTTCCTGCATTTCGAAATTATTATTTTTGCATATTTGACGAAAGCAGGAGTTCTGGCGTGTCGAAGACACTTGGTTAAATTTTTAAATTTTTACTTTAAAAAAGTTATATCAAATTTAGTAGAGGCCTCTGGCAATGTAAATCTCCTTATCGTATTGAATTTTAAAGTATGTTCCTCCTTTTCGACATACATATTTCATAATAATTTATAAATATCAAAGAAAAATCTTCCTCTTTTTTCTTATTTTCATTGAAAATCTTTCTATCTAATGGACTCTTTCGCGGATGACAGCAACCTTTGTCATTCGACTTCAGGCCGAGTCTTCAAATTCGAATTATGGATGAGACACTTGGCCGAAATTTACTGTGCTTTTCCGATTTTAATGAGATTAAGACAAAGTGCTGCTTCTTGTTTTACAAGCGATTCATTGACTTATCAATGTCGTCATTATATATCGATATCGGATGCTCGTTGGGCGAGTCATGTTTTCGAAGTGTCGAAAGAAGCATTCAAGTATATATTCTTCTGATCTCTTCGATATCAACGAGTATACAACCTACATCCACCCAAAAATGATATATAATTCCCATATATGTGCAGGTGATCCGAAATCATTCATGGAGCTTCCTGATCGTGTTCAAAGAGAGCGATGGTGCTAGTAGGTGACAGTGGGGTATCTAACTCTATTGCTTCCCTGAAGCATTGTCGGAATATGGGTTGTGTGTCGCTGTTCTATCGTTACTTTCATGGTGTATGTTCTTCAGACATTCGTGGTCCTATTCCTGACGTGAGGATTCACGACTTTCCAGGAATTCACACCCATTTGTTATCGATTGGCCGTTTGACCGCAATATACACTACAGATTGAATTCGTTTTTCGCCCATACTGTCCGTATGTGGGCTCGACTTCCGGCGAATATATTTCACACCAATTACGACATCCAGAAATTCAAAACAAATGTCAAGAAACATTACTTCCTCCTTCCCCCTGAACTCCCTTTTCTTCAACATACCAACGCAATGGGGAAACCCCTAATAAATATAAATTATTATAAATTTTTCAAGGTACATAAATTACTTTTTTAAATTGCATACCACAAAGTTCACACATAAACACTCTAAAGTTCATAAAAGTATTTGTAAGGTTCATATATTAACTTTTAAAAGTTCCTAACATAAGATTATAAAGTTCAAATGTAATTTTACTTAGCCCTGATAACGTTTGTCGATATACTAGTTCAAATTTCGGCAAAATTCGTCGAAAACTTACACTATAGTCGTATTTCTGCAAAGCCAGTCGTAATCAGGGTGATTAACATTTTAAAATTCATAAATAAAATTTCGAAAATTTACTTTCTTAGGTTTATAAACAAGAAATTAGACATTCTTAAAATAATTAATTTAGGTTCACAATTAAATTTAATAAACTATTTGAAGTTCAGAAACTAATATTTTTGAGGTAATAAACTATCTATTCAAAAGTAACATAAATTACTTTTTTTTAGGTTTGTAAATTAAATTCTCAAAGTTCCCAAATTCACACAAAATAATAGTTCGTAAGTAACCATTAAAAGGTCCACAAACTAACTTTAAAAAATCATTAATTTGAACTTTAAAAAGTCAATAAACTAATGTCCACAGTTTCAAAAATTACTTGTTGAAGATTATAAAGCGTGGTTAAATTTTAAGGGCCAATGTTGAATGTGAACCACACCTAAACGTCAAGTTTTTTTCTGCATTTCATTTGATATTTTTTAATTTCAGACTAACTCAATTTGAACCATGGAAAGATGCACCAGCGAGCAACGCGTTAAAGTTATTCAGGCTTATTATGAAAATTAAAATCAATTTTCGAAGAAAATCATCTTCAGCGATGCACATTTTCACCTCAGTGGATTCGTCAACAAGCAGAGTTGCCGCATTTGGTCCAATGATAATCCAAGAGTGATTGTCGAAAAAACAATGCACCCACAAAGAGTGACTTTTTGGTGCGGTTTATGGGCTGGCGGCATTATCGGGCCGTATTTTTTTTTCAAAATGAGGCAGGCCAGGCAGTTACTGTGAATGGTGTTCCCTATCGTAACTTTTTATAGACCGAATTGGAAGATATGGATGTGGATGAGATATGGATGTGGATGAGATATGGATACGTGGTTTTAACAGGACTGTGCCACTTGCCACCAAGCTAACGAAACAATGGTTCTTTTACGCGACAAATCAACATCGGCACTTAACCCTTTAGATACCTTTAAAATTTCATGAACTTTTTTAAGTTGCCAGTTATCTTTCTATAAACTATTGAAGAGTTTACATATTTACTATTTCAAGCTCAAAAACTTTGTTAAATTTCATAAATTATCTAACTAGAGTTCATAAACGGACCTATTCGTAAAAATATCTTGTTAAAAGTTCATAGATTATTTATTAAATTTTATAAATTACTTTTTTTTTAAGTTTATAAATTTTTATAAGATAATTAAGTATATAATATAATATTAAGTTTTTAAAATTAAAGTTTTTGAAGTAGAATGATGGACCGAAGTTTTTTTTTTTAATTTGAGGATTTAATAAAGAATGGAGTGTGTAATAAATTTGCCATTTCGTTTGCAACACCTCGAAATATCGGAAGCCCTTTAACTCATTCCTGCCTAATGGGTAAATACCTAAGAAAGCGTTGATAATATCTCGATAATTTTGGCAAAATTAGAGCATTTAGAAATCGAAGATTTTCTTTTCGGAAAATGCTCCGGAAATGTGCTGTCAAACATAGGAAAATGGTACAAATTTAAATTTTTTTAATTTTACCGAATAGCTTAAGTTGTCTACAATGTAATGAGGAAAAGACAGCGATACGTCAACAGACTTGGCCTCCAGACCTGATCAAATGCAAATGGGTAATTTTATTAAGAAAACATGGTACTAAAAAAAAATCACTTAGCCTTAGCAATTCTTCTGATCTGTTGCAACTCCGTTGTGATAATCCAGGAAGCAAGTAGCGAGATGCAAATTCATCTTGCACTTCAAACAAACACCTTGCACGGGTATTTTAATACCCATGTCATATCTCAGGTAAAAAATTAAGTTTTTTTTCTATCAACTTCGATGTTCTTTTGGGCATAAATTTCCAAATTTCATAAAAATTGTACGAGATGATCTATGCGCAGGCAGTAAAGGGTTAATGTGTATATGTTTCGCCCCTCCGTGCCTATTGAAAGCTCTCAAACGATGATAGTTAAAGAGCGACATCGGCCCAGAGGGAAAAAGTCACTTTAAGGGACTAATGGTTCCTCTGGTAAAAGTACCCTTTCTTGAGAATTTGCTCAACGGTGAAGCCTAAATAAAATGCCGCCTAAACTAAACTACGTTTTTAATTGTTTTTTAAATTAAATGAGAACACGCCATAAGAAATTACCCTTTCCTTCATAGTTTCAAAACCTACATATCTAACTGAAATGTAACATAATTAGTTTTTTCTGTTTGTCTTTTTTTTCATTTTATATTTAACACTTAAATTCAATTAAATTGTGTTTTTTGTGCGCCCATATAATGGAAGTTATAAAATTCAATTTGGAGAAAATGAGAAAACGAAACGATCGCAACCAAAAAAATCTAGCACGAATTTCAATTAACAGATCGAATGAACGTACAATTTTCCGAAATGAACTGAAATTATCTTCAAGTTACCTTTTATAGAGATCTAATTTAAAGACAATAAACTGAAGTGGACTGGACGACGGCAGATCTAAGGTTGGCGTTTAGTTATCGCTGATGATCAATAATAGCCCACACCAGTTGGTATTGATGAGCATTGATCGAGGCGGAAGGAAAAACAAAAATAAAATTCGTAGTAATGGCAAATGACGTTTTTCCTATCGATCGAATGGTGTCAATGTGAAAAGTGGCAGTACAAATGATGTCAGTGGGCTTTAAAATGCTGTACGTAATGTCCAGAAGTGTTGACAGTAGGGATGTCGATCGGGGAATCTCGAATCCTAATAAACCCCGGGAAATTCCGTAAATTTTAATTAAATTGTAAACACAAGGTCCATTTTGTTTGTGTCTAAATGAAAAGTCCAGCAGTGCTAGACTCTACATAAAAAAATTATAATTTACTAAAATAAATTTTTATTCAATTTTTGTCTCAAACCAACGGCGAAACGTAAGCCTAAGGTGATGTGTGTGCTTTAACTTCGCCGACTTGACAATAGTGCATCGATGAACTTAAATCTTTGTTTGGCGATGAAGCACCATCCTATAGCACTTTAAAAAGCTGGTTTAATGAATTCAATCGAGGCCGACGCTCGCAAAAAGACAAAGGTCGTCCAAAAAGGGCCAGAGAACATTGATGCCGTGCGTGAAATGTTAATGCAAGATCGTCATGTGTCTTACCGTGAGATAGAGGCATCCTTGGGCATTTATTCCACCAGCATAAATTCGATCTTGCATGAACACCTCGCCCTAAAAAAGGTTTGTTCTCGTTGGATCCCGCACAATTTGACAATAAATCAAAAAAAGACTCGTGTCGATTGGTGCAAAGAAATTTTGAAAAAATACGATCGCGGTGCTTCAAAAGACGTCACACGTGACGAATCATGGATCTATGCGTATGAGCCCGAAACAGAACAGCAATCGACCTTGTGGGTCTTCGAAGACTAGCCAAATCCAACGAAAGTTATTCGTGGAAGAAGCACTTCGAAGCAAATGGTCGGCTGTTTCTTCAACAAAACTGGTCATGTGGCGACTGTCCACTTAAGCAAGATAGGACGCTAAATTCTGAGTGGTACACCACAATTTGTTTTCCTGAAGTCTTCGGAGAAATTCGAAAAACGACAAGAGAAGAATCATTGTGCACCATGACAATGCGAGCACTCACACATCGGCTCAAACGGCGCCTTTTTGACAGGCCAAAACGTCGAATTGACGGGTCATCTGCCATACAGACCTGACTTGGCACCCAATGACTTCTTTTTATTCCCGTACATCAAGAAAAAAGTGCGTGGTCAACGATTTTCGTCGCCAAAAGATGCTGTTGAAGCGTTCAAAAACCATGTTTTGGAGTTATCTCAATCGGAGCGGAAAAAGTGTTTCCATAATTTGGGCGCATGCAAAAGTGTATAAATCATGCTGGAGAATTCTTTAAAAAACAATAAAACCATTTTTGATGTTAAACATTTGCATTTTCATTATTAGGCCAGAAATATATATAGCAGCCCTCATATGTTCAAAAGAAGAGACCACTGGCGAATATGGGAACTTAAATCAAAACAAATGGTCGCCTATTTCTTCGGCAAAACCGGTCCTTTGGCGACTGTTCCGCTTGAGCAACGTAGGACGGTCATATCTGAGTGGTACACCACAATTTGTTTGCCTGAAGAGTTTCATTCTATGACTGTAAGTTGGATAAAGTCAAGTAGAGTCAATTGAGTTAATAACACTCTTAGAATGTTTTCTTG
Organism: Hydrotaea diabolus; assembly: GCA_963513945.1. Lineage (NCBI taxonomy): Eukaryota > Metazoa > Arthropoda > Insecta > Diptera > Muscidae > Hydrotaea > Hydrotaea diabolus. The sequence goes on along the minus strand of OY740716.1, from coordinate 12,725,681 downwards.
TTTGGATTTTGTTAAATTTTAAAGAAAGTGACATTTATTCTTACGTCAACAATAAACATAATAGTTGAAAATAAATGTTTCTCTTAAGTATCAAGTATTTTTATTTACATATGAAACTAAAGAAAAAAATACGGAAAGTTAGAAAAATGTTAGATGAGAACAAAAAAATCCCGAAATACCGAAAATTCCTGAAATCCCAGTTTCCCAAACTATCTCAGGTTCTTCGTTTTTTAAATCCCGAATTTTGGGAACTCTAAGTCAGTCCCGATCGACACCCCTAGTTGGCAGCTTGGTCGGCTCTCGAGCAGCCGCCATATTTATTGTGGCCGGAAATTGAAATCATGGACTTTGACTATACCTAGGGGTTTGTTTATGGCTAACAAAATCTAGAACACGAATGGACCAAACATTCGAGTAGAATGTTATTTAGTAGAATTAATTTAGCCATTAGCCATTTAAGTACTTAGCCTGGATAACTACCGAGTCAAAGCCTCTATACAGGCTAAGATAAATTATTTATCTAAACTCTTTTTCTAGAATCGAGTACAGAAGTGCGTTTTCGAAAAACTTGCTTAAACTGACACTTTTTGTTAACAAATGACAAAACTTGCGGTATAGCTATCCAGTCATAATTATCGAGGCTTAACCATAAACACCACTGTAGTCGAATATTGTTTATTATCCTTGGAAATGTACTAAAAGTCGAGTACATTTTCTTGTTCCCTTAAAATTAATAAAAACTTAATTTATACTTCAATAACACTAAATTATAGCCATTTTGGTCCAGAGTTCTGAATATTTTTTTCGTATAGATTTTGGCCTACTAAACTCGAAAATAATGAGTATTAAAAATTTTCCCCTGACTGAATTTCAAGATAGAATTTTTTACTAAATTTTTATGGCGTCTCAGCTTTTTGGGCTATAACAGCTTTTTGGACTACAACTCTTTTTTGCACAACAAATTAAATTTTTTTAAATGCCTCTTAAGTCAAAACTATTGAATTTCCTTTCATTTCAGACCACTCTTGATCAAATCGGTAATAGCATTTGGGAGTTATGGTCCAAAAAGCTAAGAAAGCTCATAAAAATATAAAAATTTTATCGTGGAAACTAATCAGAGGAACATTTTTTAAAATTCATTTTCGTGTTTAGGAGGCCAAAATCTAAAGGGTAAAAATATTAAAAACTCTAGACCAGGAAAAAATCATAATTTGTAAATTAGTAGTGTAATTCTCATTCATTCTAAAACATATAATCTAGAAAGTAGTTTTTTGAAATCTAAAGTCGAAAATTTTGATTTATTTCAAAACACTTCAACTTAAATATAATTTAATTATCATTAACAGAACAAGTAGACAATTCGTAAGTTCAGGCCTTTTAGGTAAATATAGACCAAGCCATTCGTATGATAGATCGAGAAATCGTCGTGGAAAAGGGCGTTGGCAGGGATGCGCTACTGCAAAGGCCCATGATTGAATCTCCATAAATACGAGTAACACGAATTTTTGCTCCTTCTATTTAACCAATACGCGCAGAATAACTTTTTTGTACTTGCATTGGCAAACTCGTATTGAAAGCCTTTACCAGAGATGTTGGCTCTCAGCAAACCTTTTCAAAATTTAAAAAGTACTCTACGTACATTTCAAATAGAAAGTGAATGTTGTGATATTCATTTTTGTCACTACATAATGCAATTTGTAATTAAATTAACACAAGCGATGTAAACTTCAAAACACATGCTGTGTCATAGCGAATAAATTAAAAAAAGATATTGTCGCGCAAACATTCAAATATGAATTTTACAACTTCGATACAGTTTCGAATATGTGAAAAAGGAGGATGATGAGTTGACTTTATTTTGTTAGTTTTCCAAGAATATGATCTATTTTTTATATTACACAAAAAAAAAACAAAATCTTCAATTCCAGTTGTAACCATGAATGGGTAGTAGAGTCATCTTCTCACAGCAATTACGTGACGTGATGGTGGAAGCAATTTCATTTGTCTTTTTCTAAATTTTCATATTAAACAAGCAAGTCAAACGGTTTTGTTATAAAACAATTCAAAAGAAATGGTTTAAAATATGACAACAAGCGGCGGGGAAAAAGAACGTGTGAAAAATTAAGAAATATAATCGTAAAAAAAGAATTATAGTATATCATATAAAGACCAGCTAGTCTGGGGGAGGGCAGCGAAGAAGTACGATCATAAGGCCAACATAAATCAAGTTTATTTTAGAAAAACAAAAAAGAGAAGAGACGAAGAAAATCATAAAACAAAACTTGATATTTAAAATGAAATCTTATTTCGTGAGTTAAAAAAAACAGAGAATTAATGCAATGCTTTTGTGTAGTTTAAAAGTTACGAGTTTTTAATCAGAAACAAAGAGATTGCATCTCGTCTTCTTCTAGTTATTCTTGGAGTCCAGAAGAATACGAAAGAATATGGTCGGGGGGGTCAATTAATTTGAAATAAAATGAAACGTGATGTTGTGGAAAACAAACCTTTTGATATTAGAAATGAGAATAAAAGGTATTTTGATAACGTTCCTATAACAAAGAATGAAGAAACAACAAATACATGCAGCGTTAGGTTTTGCAAAGCCGAAACGTGTAAGCCCTTTACAATGTAAATTGTAAAGGGTTCCATGAATTAAAATAAATTGAACTCCATGTTTAAATTTGTTGTGATATTTGCTTGAATTTGAGCATTTATGGGTCCCCAAGTTAAACAGGACATATTTAAAATTTCTAGCAAATCTTTTAAAAGAAGCAATTTTTAGATTAAAATGCGATGTGCTTCAGTCTTATTTATTTCTGATTGCTTTTTTTGACCACACACGACGTTTCGAGTTCAAATTTCGTTTCATTTAAATACCCCGGAGTCTATTAATACAATAGGACCATTATTGTTGAGCACTTAGGACCAAAAAAAAGTATATTCAGTTTTGGATTCGTAACATTTGTTTTATTTTGATACTACACTGAGCCGAAAATACAACTATTTTTTTAACCATGTGTCTGGTTAAATTCATGGTAAAAGTATAATAACGAAGATAAAATAACGTTATATAAGGTCAAATGTTCATACAAAATAGTTGAGTGAACATTATATAAGGTTGGTTGGTTTTACAAGAGAGAGGCAGAAAATTGTGCGACATAAACAAAAATTTAAAGATCATTCGGCTCTGTTGTACCGAAGTTTTTGATCTGCTTTGTGTTATACGAAGTTCAGAATTATGTTTCATGAAGTTGCAACGATTGCGACTGTCTTATTCCCCCACTCTTTTTCCTTCCTTCCACTGCTCTGAACGTTTGTAATTGTAAGAAAGATCATAAGACAATTTATCGGGCTCTTTTAAAAAACCATCACCAAATTCAAATGCTAGCTGTACAATCTTCATATTGCGCTATGAAAATTGCTTTTCGCACAGTTCGAAGACTACTACGAAAAGGTAATTCTCATTAATCATATCGGGACTCCCGTATAAATAATTTTATTTGTAGAAGTAATCGTTACCAACGACTGCTGAAGAAAAACCTTGGTGGGTTTAGAAACAGCTGTACAGTCTGTCTGGCAACCGTAGTCAATACATTTCTCCAATTTTTTAGTTGATTCTGAAAAAGAAACAACAAAAAAGGGTCTCGAAACAGAATAAAAACTGTTCAAGTCATAATAATGAAAAAAGACCGAATAAATGTAAACAAAACAAAAATATAATTAGTAGGTTAATTGAATATTAAAAATTGTAAGAGTAACTATATTTCTGGTTAAAAGAGCTAACCATTAATTAGTTAACTTAACAATAAAAATGTTTTCTATAATGAAGACATAGTTAATAATATTAACAATTTCATTGTTAAATTGAACATGTATTGTTTCAATAAATTAACTATGAAATTTTAATGTTAACAATTTTCATGGTTATTATAAATTTAAATTTATGATTATTAGTTTTTTTAATGGTTAAAAAACTCAACAAAGCATTTTTAAAACAGCAGTAATTATTTTAAAATTTAACAACTTTCATGGTTAAAAAATGCAACCATAGAATAGTTAAATTAACTATTATTATTGTTAAAAACCAGTCAACAACAAAATGTTCAAATTAACCTTATATAACGTAGTATCCAAATCATGTTTATTTATGGTTGAGTTAACCTTATAAAAGGTTATTTTTCTTCTCAGTGTAAGACCGATAAAGAACTTTTTTTGGGGTCAAGAGGTTTCATTCGTACTAGCAGCAAATACAAATTCAAGAATTTGTGAAATCCAAATCTTAACTTTTTTATTGTTAACACTTTTAATAAGTTTCCTGTAATGGCACACAAAAAGTGATCTACCACCAAAAACTGCTTCCTAGTACGAGTGCATACTCACATCGCCCGATATGACCTCCATTAGTTACCACCACACATTCACCCCATGGGTGTTTGTCTTAACTGTACACTACTTTGGAGGGGAGCCGTCTCTCATTCATAAAATTTAGTCATGGACGGACGAAAAAATCAACCAACATATGGTTGCAGCAATTCCAATTGTAAATTTTTATGAATGGCTCGACTCTGTAAAGGAAGAGACTGGCGCTGTTGCACTAAATGTGGTTAATGGCAGGCAGTCTCGCATATTAACAAAAACATAAAAAGAGGTTTTAAGATTGGATTGCATGAGAGAATACCATGTTAACCTTATAAAACTGAAAATGTTTAATTAAAATTGTGTGGTTTTATATTGTAAAATAATAAAACTTACATATGGTGGTGAGTGCGCACGAGTACTTTCTTTTATTAATCCAGAAACAAACAAAAGTTACCCAAACTTGAATTGTTTTACCTCCAGAGTGTGTGGGGGTTGCTAGCTCTACCACCCTTTCCACAGAGAGTCTATCGTTCATGCCTACTTTTTGTAAACCTTTTTAAGTTAGCGGTGCGTACATACGTACATTTGTTTAAAGGAACTAACCTTTAAAGTCAAATTCGAATTGTAAGCTTATATTTCGTTGCTGGTTTTGCCGCCTTAACTAAAGCTTAACTAATTGATTTTTGCGTATAGAGCGCGCGCTTTTGCTTTTCTAATTATCCACTAAAGACCTCAAGACAAATGAGTATCGTAGACAGACATGGCATGCATTTGTTTCGTTTTTTCCGTAGCCAATTTTAAAGTCTATAGACAATTAAAAAGAAGCACTATCTTTCTCTGCCGCAGTTACAAATGAGCAATTATCTGGGGTTTATTGAACCCCATTTCTAAGTGAATTTATCGGACCGAAACACGAACTTACGCAGGGAGCTGCCCTCGATTGAGTAATTACTTTGATATGAGAGTTACTTTAGCTTTTAAAAAATTACATCGACTTTTTTAATCCTATTCAAGTAAAAAGTTGACTTTAGATAAAGATAAAGTCGTTGGACAATCTATGAAAGGTAAAGGCGACATTGCATAGAGTAGGCGAAATTCTAATGAAAATTTAGTGATTTATTTCCCATGAAAAAAAAACAACAATGGATGTGGTTAGCCAAGGACATTACATGTGAAATTGTAAAAAAAAAACGTGAGTTGTATTGTACGACAAAAACCTCGTTACAAACGAAGCTATGTGTAAATTAAGATCATTCTGTTGCAGTGGATTATCTACAGGCGATAGTAAAGCTGACCATCAAAATGAAAATCATTTTCACGGACAAGACCCATTTTTGGCTTTGACTATGAGCTATGATGATGAGCTATGGAATAGCCCAATTACCGAATCTTACTTCTTTTGAAATGACTAAGACACTTCGTTAGCGTCAATGGCCTTCGGTGTAGAGCAATGTTTAACGTCTTTCTGAGATCAGAGCTTTATAACATCGATAAATCCGATCTTTGGGGCTTCGGTTACATGCCATTAGAGCCCGACTGAATAATCGGCTTCGGCCAAAGTAAGATAATCGGCTAAAATACGTCTTCAATATACCATACGAAATACGAGGGCGACCGCAAAACTAACTGGCCTGGCACATTTTCTGTTTTACTAGCAACTTTGTTTTTTTGTTTTGTTTTTAAAAGCAATCTTTTATAAGCCATCTGTCAAAATTTCCGAAATATTTAATGATTATTTTCTTTGTTACAGGTGATTGAAGTAAACAAGTTTTATAATTTTTGAAAAATGGAAAATAAAGAGTTTCGTGCGGTAATTAAACACTTTTATATGAAAGGTTATACGCCACAATTAATCAAAGATGAATTGGATTCTGTTCATGGTGATAATGCACCATCATACTCCACCGTGAAATCCTGGGTTCAACAATTTAAAATGGGTCGTTCAAGTACGGAAGATGAACAACGCTCTGGAAGGCCGAAAACTGCTACTACTATTGAAAACATTAGAAAAATATTTAATGAAGTGACTAAAGATAGACGAATAAAGCTCAGAGAGCTTGCAGATACTGTTAAAATACACGAAAAACAAGTTTGGAGTATTTTACATGATGAAATCCACATGAAAAAGCTTTCCGCGAAAAAGGTGCCGCGTTTGTTGACTTTGCTCCAAAAAATCGTCCGTTGGACCAATTCCGAGGAGCTTTTAGCAATTTATCAGCGTAATCCAATAGAGTTATTGCGCCGATTCATAGCTGTTGATAAAACATGGATCCATCACTACATCCCAGAATGCAAAGAACAGTCAAAACAATGGTAAAAGTGGTCCCAAGAAGGCGAAAACTGTTAAGTCAGCAGAAAAAGTAATGGCCACAGTATTTTAGGATGCAAGGGGTATAATATTTATTGATTATCTTGAGAAAGGAAAAACTATAAATAGTGAATATTATTGTGTATTATTGGATCGGTTGAGTGAAGAAATCAAGATAAAACGACCGCATTAGAAAAAAAGTTCTTTTTCATCAAGATAATGCTCCTTTACACACTGCATTTTTACTCAACAAAAACTGGCCGAATTACGATTTGAAATTGCTCCACATCCACCATATAGTCCAGATTTAGCTCCTTCTGATTATTTCTTGTTTCCAAATTTAAAAAAATTTCTCGGTGGCAAAAAATTTTCGTCCAATAGCGAGCGAGGTTATTGCCGAAACTGAGGCATATTTTGAAGGTCTTGAAAAATCTTATTTTTCGGATGGAATTAAAAAACTTGAAAAACGTTTGATGAAGTGTATTGAGTTGGAAGGAGATTATGTTGAAAAATAAATAATAATTCCAAAAAAAAAACAGTTCTTTTTATGTTAGGCCAGTTACTTTTGCGGTCGCCCTCGTAGAAATAGCAAATTTTATTTTTGGAGAATATTCTATTCACGATTTTCCCATAGCAAAGGAAACTGTAGCAAAAAAAATCAAGTCCGTTCAAAAATCTGAAGTTGGTGGTACTTGCCATTTTTTTTTTTTAATTTTTATACAATTTTAGGCACTTTAAATGAAAACAAGTAAAAACGTCGTTAAGTTTTTCTATACCCTCCACTGTCTCTACGCTACAAAGCGTAGAAAAATGCCTCCCTTCCCTCCCTAATCTTACCCAAAACTTAAAAATGACTTTATCTGTATTAATAGCAAAATTTACATTCATTTTAGTACCCATATTGACTACTTACTCGCCCGTTTTGACAATACGGCACGTTTTTTGGGCCACAGCAGCCAAAAAGTCGAGCAACTATGACCTTTTTAGAGGAATTTAGTGCTTATTAACAGTACATATTTCAGCCATTGTGTGTCCACAAAACATTATAATTTCTTAAGAAAATACTCAAAAAGTGTACTTCTTACCTACACTCAGAGAACAGATTTGTTGCCACAACTGAATTTTCCTTTCACTACTAACTAACTATGTATTCCATCGTGACAACCGAATGTTGATTGGGAAGATAGCAATTTTCAGTAAAGAGAACTGACGCTTTCGGTTAAAGGAAACAATAATCGGTAATCATAACAGACTATGATGATTATTGGAACTGAATTTGTACATGTATTGGTTGTTGTTATAGATTGTTGGTTATAAGTACTTTCTGAAAAAAATTTAATATTTTACCACCTTGTGATGGACCAATTGATCCAAAAAAAAAGTACGTCTTTGGATGGATGTTTTAATAAGCATTGCAGTGATGCCCCAGTCGGGAATGAATTAATTAAGATATATGTTTTTGTTTTGTTTACATTACATTACAAAGGGTAATTCTCGGTTATTCCAATGAGTCTACCGTATTAGTCATTTGATTTGTTGCTGAAGTAATCGTTGCCAAAGACTGCCGAAGAAAAACCTTGGCGGGTTTGGAAACAGCTGTACAGTCTGTCTGCCAACTTTAGCCAATACATTTCAACAATTTTTTAGTTGATTCTGAACAAGAAACAACAAAAAGGTCTAGAACCAGATTAAAAACTGTTCAAGTCAATATTTATTCTCAACAAAATTGGTTGTTGATTTTAATAATAATCTAATCTATGGCGAAAACTGTAAACAAGACTGAGTAATGTCGCTAAATTACAGCTAAGTCTGTTTCTATATTCCAGAAATTATTTTTTTATATGGCATTGAGAAGCATTTACCGTCTAACCCAAGAAACTTAAACTGTCTGATAATTTTTTTCTTTCTGTACGTTTTTGGGGATTTTGATTTCGTCGTAAACAAAGTTTTTGTTGTGACTAAACTGATAAAAAAAAACTCGATTTTATAAGTTCATGTTGGAATAACTAATATTATGTTACAGCAGCCAACTGAACAGGGTTTGGTCACTCCTAAGAATTAATCTGTTGTCACCACCAATTATTGGTACCAAAGTACTATGTACATAACAATTGGTTGGTTGCCATAACCGCCAGTTGTCGAATCCAATAGTTAAACTGAATTCAGTTTGTATAACTGTACAAATGGCTGTAAGTATCGTGATATGGTCATATGATATCTCTAACCATGTTACTACCAATACTATGGAATGTCGGTTATTGTAGCAGAAATTCGGTTTATCTAACCGAATTTTTGTAGTTCGGACCGATTTCCAACTGATTTTTTTCTGTGTGTAGGTACCTTTAGTCCGATTTCGCCCATTTACAATTCCAAAAAGGCTTATGACCATAAGCCATCATCATGTGCTTTCAGCAGACACACGGACGAAAGGGAAAGGACATGGCTAGATCATCTTAGAATTTTACGAAGATAAAGAATATATTTACTTTATTGGGTCTCCCAGAACTATTTCGTAGTGTTGCAAACGGAATGACAAATCTAATTTACCATCCACCATTCGGTGGAGGGTATAATTATGAGAAATGAGATTAGGGAAGAACGAATTTCATGAAGATGTTTTTAAAAAATCGAAAAAGTGTGCGTTGAACTTAAAATAAATCGAACCACACAAATTTCAAAAATATTTTAGATTCCACATACAGGTATTAAGTTGACAAAAGTTATAAAATCGAGAATGATATTAAAGGAAAATAATGGATTTTTTAAACTGGTCCAGGTCACGTATGATGCCATCAGGAGCCAAAGAAATCTACAGATGGCTTCCATGTGGAGTCTCTGTAAAGGTTTACATATTCTTTTTTCGTGTGGACAATCGTTGAAAAAAGGTGACACTAATATCTTTTTTTCTAATACGTTTGGTGAGAACCCGAGCTGTACCTGGTCAGCTAGGAACTATCTGGTTAAGACCGTCAAGGACCCGAAAGCGCGTTAAAAGCAGCAGTGGGCAGCCGACGTCCTTTTGTAAAAAAACGTAAATATGCAAGAGACCTTGAGCCGGTACCTTGCAATTTGTATAATCAAAAGACCGAAATAAACAAACGATCCTAACATAGAGCCAAACTATTTTAGGAATCGCTTTAAAACATAGCAATCTCAATTTCTGGAGAGGTACATTTCCAACACATTGGCTCCACACCAGTCAAGCCACTCTAATGTACAGGGTGGAGCGCGGTAATATGCTTTTTTGCACTGCAGGCTGTGGCGGCACTGTTGGTCGAAGAGAGTGGAGAGTGTGCATGGCTTCTTGTGGCTGACGGGAGATTTGTATTCGACTGCCTTTTGGTTGCCATCATGCGTTAGACACCTGAGGAGAGGTCATTTTGTGTTGAAGCGTATTTTCAAATGCGCACTCGATCATTGCAGTGCAGCGTGCTTTTCGTTTACGATTCGCAGTTCCCACACGCGGACGTGTTCCTGGACGGCAATCAATTGTAAATTGGGTAACTTGCTTGAGAACAGCAGGGAATGTGTCATGTGTACGAAGGGAGAGAAGGATGTGTGAGAGAAGGATTACAACAAAACAAAACATCGAGAGTTAGAGCAGCAGTACTGAAATCTCCGAAACGATCTGCTCGGAAGCAATCACTTGCTGTTGGCATATCGCTCTTATAATAGCATTGGTAACTACAATAGCATTGGTAACTACAATAGCATTGGTATCTACAAAAAGTATTCGATTATGAGGGTAAATCTGTTTCATTAACCGCTTACTAATTTTTAATTTTCTAGCGACGCCTCTGAAATTACCTCCTTCCTCAAACTATGAAATAAACATTTCAAAAATTATGTTATTAAACTGTGTGTCACTTTTTGTTAAGCGGTAATTTTAAGCTTAACCAAATTTACTTAAACGCTGCGCTTTTTTCCCCTCTTAGACTTTAGGACACAATTTCTTTGGTTGCTTGCGGTAAAAAGCCAAACGACAAAACCGAAAAAAGTGGCAAGAAAAAAACAAAACCCATGTTAAAAAGGCATTAGTCATACATTGATGGGGTATAGAAAGTAAGCAGCCGAGTAAAGCAAAAAAAATGAAGTGTATAATAGTCGAGCCGAAGAAGTCGAAGAAGAAATAAGATAATACATATATTTTGACTAAATGAAACAAAACTGCAAACAAAAATAACTGAGACACTCAACCAAAGATAGGAAAATGAAAGTAAAACCAGCCGTCGAGAAAAGAATAGGAGCAGAAAATTGTTCACGAAAATAAAAGAAATAAAATTAAAAACACCAACCAACCAAGTGACTTCTTAGAAAGCACAAGAGATACAGTGCAAAGCGAATCTGTACACAGCCGTAACCGAGCCGAGCTTTTAAAATATTTAAAATTACACAGATGAAGGAAAAAAACACACACAAAATCTAATCTCTTGAGAAATTTTTAATTAAAAATTTCTCAACTTGCTGCAATGGCAACAGCGGCTACGACGACAACGGCATTACGCGATATCTTAGCGCTAGTCAACACGGCTTACGGCGCTGCGCGGTGCACCACCGTGAGGCACCGTGTAAAATCACCATCATCGTCATGTTATGTTGTCATCGTGTCTTGATCTTGGTTTTAACGGTGTTTTGTAGCAAACCTAGCCGAGTGAGCGCTGCAGCGCGATCATCAACTCCAACCACTTTATACAGTTTCCAATAAAACTGACATTTAACACTTCGGTCGGCGGTTGGTGGCGATTAAGCCAAACCAAAGTCCAAATATTGTACGTCAAACTGATTAAGAAGAAAAACCACAAAAATAACATCGATCCAACGGTTGGATGGGTGGGTTACCATCTTCTTTTTCTCTATCGGTGGGGCATGGATATGAAAATTAGGAAGAAAAAAACACACACAGGCACAAAATGCATTACCGCAAACAAGAAGGCGTGTTGCCAGATGTGAAACCTTAACATTAGATTTACATTTAACTGTCAATTTGCACCTCTTTCAAAAAATAAAAAAGAGGAAAAAGCGGCATTAAAACATGACATGATATATACACTTGAAGAAATAATTCTGGTGATACAGTATGGTACCAATTCAAACTAGCGACACATCTTTTTTTCGAGAGTAATAACGAAACACTTGTTGCTAAAATAAGAGGACAATTTGAAAAGTTCGGTCTATCGAAGCTTTAACAATCTTCATCGTGGATTGCGTTCTAAAATCGGGGATGTACAAATTCTGTTGGACGGAAAGACTTTCTGCTGCAATCATCAAATGTTAACAGTGTAGATGGATATAAAACTCGTACAATAAGATGATACCTGTAATAATATTATGGTTCAAATTACCAACTTGTCGGTTGTTCTAATGGAATAAAGTGTAAATCATCTGTTGCCAGAACGGCCGGTTATGGCAATTAATAATTATGCATACAGTAGTTCTTTTAAACCAACACTAGGCAATGCTAACAAATAGTTTCTTTCTTATAGCCATCTAGTATCGTTGACCACAACATAAAAACCAGAACTTAAAAATTAAATCAGGGAAAAATTTTAAGGATTTCCATTCTAACTGTCTATTGAAAAGGAAGGCATCGTCCTCTACATTTCAAGCGGACCCGAAAACGTAGGAAAATGCTGAAATTGTACAAATTAATCTTGATTTGATTACAAAATTAGTTGACTCTGCTTGATTGACCTTCAAGAAAACTCAAAGCTAATTTAGGAGAAATTGTTTTTGTTTTGTTTACATGTATTCGGTCTTTTATCATTATTATGACAAACTTTTTTTATCCTGTTTCGAGACCTTTTTGTTTTTTCTTTTTCAGAATCAACCTTAAAAAATTGGTGAAATGTATTGGCTTGGAGCTTGGTTGCCTAGCAGACTGTACAGCTGTTTCTAAACCTGTCAAGGTTTTTCTTCAGCAGTCTTTGGCAACGATTACTTCGCCTACAAATCAAATGACTTATACGGGAGTCTCATTTGAATAACTGAGAATTACCCTTTGTGTATGGGCTATCGTTCAAAACTACAGATGCAAAAGCACAAAGTGTGTGTGTTGTACATGTATTCATACACACGTTGCACATTAGGTCGTACCAATCCTTATTAAATATGTTTTTGTTTTGTTTACATTTATTTTTTCATTATTATGACTTTTGAGTTTTGTTGTTGTTTTTCAGAATCAACTAAAAAATTGGTGTAATGTATTGACTACGTGTGCCAGGCAGACTGTACAGATGTTTCACAAAGGGTAATTCTCAATTATTCAAATGAGACTCCCGTATAAAGGTCCAATTAGTCTTGACGGTTGATTCTGCAACCTGCAGAAGTCTACCGTCGTCAAACTGTAGTTATTTCCCTCTAACACATGCAAAATGCAACCCCCAACTGAAATAGCTGATTGCCTACCGTCCACCGTCAAGACTAAATGGACCTTAAGTCATTTGATTTGTAGCCGAAGTAATCGTTGCCAAAGACTGCTGAAGAAAAACCTTGACAGGTTTAGAAACAGCTGTACAGTCTGCCTGACAACCGTAGCCAATACATTTCACCAATTGTTTAGTTGATTCTTGAGAATAAAATTCAAAAGAAAAAACAAAAGGTCTCGAACCAGAATAAAAACTGTTCTATTCATAATTAGGAGAATTTATTTAATATCTGACGTTGCATTTGCTAAAAATTCCAACGCACTAACTAACGTTCGCTTGAGCTGTTGGAATATTTGGGGTAGACGCAACCACAATCATTAGGTTGGCAAAAAATGGGTTGTGACAAGCAATCGGTTCTCTGTGTAAGAATTGTTCACATAATTTCACAAAAACATCGCAGGCCTGAGCAGAGTATAAAGCAAACCAATTTTTTTAGGGTTGGCATTGCCAGAGTTTAAATCCATGGCGATGGCGAAAGGCTGTGCCAAATAAAATTGCCAAGTCAGCAGAGCCACTGTCATAACACTGCGAGTAAGTTGTAATCAAAAGTCTTCACTTCTTATTACTCGCATCCGTTTCGAATTACATTAACATGGTGATGACATTAGAGAAAAGTACTTATTGGCAAATAATACGCGAATTTATTTTGAAAAAAGATTGAAAAAAAAATACACATATACTTCTGCGGGAATTTGAACATAAAACATTTCGGTAGTTACGCAGACACTAGCCGCTGCGCCACAGGCGGTCATACAAAGTTAGTTATTTAGTTCTTTTCTCTTTACAGGTCTGAACAATAATTATACATTTTCGATATGTTCTGCTTGTGAGTGTGAGTAAAATAAGATAGAACTGAAGAACGAAATTGTGTTTAGAATTGGATTTAATAGATCTACAGTCAAACATTAAACCGATAAGTGCTTATTTAACCTATTACCAGCAAGTACTTATTTTTAGTGAAAAAAATGCAGATGGTAATGAGAGGTCATTTTCTGTTAATGCTTATGGTAATAAGTACTTCAAAATGTTTGCTGGGTTGCTTCAATTACTCGTATCAGCCGAAATGTACCTTCAAAAATTACTGCAAACTGATTTTTCGATGGACGGGAAAAAACTTAGAAACAAAACATGCATGAGGAAAATGAAAAATCGAATTTTATTCTCAAGCAAAATATTTAGATTTTTCTTAGTCTGACTTATTTTTATAAATTTTTAAACCTACAATTCATTTTTATATAAAGTAAACCTACAGGTGGGACAATAGTAATCACCCCATTGGAAAACGCGCCACATTGTCAATTTGGTTTTGATTTGACATTTGTGAAGAAAAAAAATGCAGAATATAAATCGATAAGCAATGAATCGGCTTTCTACACCAGCAGAAAGCAAAATAATTCTTTCCATTTTTTTGCGAAAGAATTCGTCGGTTGTGTTGGCTCAGGGTGAAAACACAGCGGCGTTTGGTTACTCGCCCTGAAGAGACTGTGGCACTGGGTGAGAATATAGCTGCTGTTGGCCAAGTGGCGAAGAGGAGCCTGGAACATCGACCAGGCGACTTGCCACGCAATTGGGCATTAGCCGTCACCCTTTTTTACCCGTTCCAGACTTTTAATAGGTTACTTGTCAACAAGTCTCAGAGTCTTAAAGCACTTTGAGCCCGGACACAACCATGTCGTTATCGTATGACGAATATAGCCCTTTGTCATGCATTTCATACGGGCGAGCACATTTGCTCGTGACAAGACGCCAACTCAAATTCTTTTTTTTTTATTTGGAGGTAGGTGGATTGCACTTGTCTTTTTTAAACATAAAGTGGTTTTCGCAACTAATTGCCATCTTCTGGCAAATATCGTTGAAACAAATAGTTTCAATCCATTTTTGATCAAATGCAAAAGGAAAAAATATTAAAACAAATTGTTTTTCTGAAGATAATAACGACAAGTTTGTTCGACAAGAAAATTGCATTCTTCATTTGCTTTAAGACTCGTATTAGCCAGGAATGCGAGAACCTGTCGCCCAAAGTTCTTGTTACAGTGATGGAAAAGGTTATAAAACGAGCCTGCATAGCAACTAACTCTGGCGGCGGCCACTTCGCCGATATCATTTTCTCAACTTGAGGTAAATTCTAATGTTTTAAATTAACTAATTTCACAAGAACAACCAGTATTTCATTAAAGAAAAAAAAAACAAAAAATACAGCAAAAGAACATTTAGTGATTATTTTTGCCCCACCTTGGATGAACTGTCGAAAATCTGTATGAGTTATGAAAATCTACAAGAATTAGCACCATTTGTATGACAGCGCCATCTAGCGTAAGTTTTAGGTAAAAAAAAAATATCAAAAATTAATTCCTTACGGAATTTCCAAAAACAGTAATATACCACAACTTTCCAGGATAATAAAAATAAATACGTATGCATTATTTTATCAAATTTTCAATAATCTTTTATTGTATTCCAAAAATCACCAACTTCAAATGTGTGTAAAGCTAATCTCGCACAGAACTAAAAAACAACCCTTGAAGGTTTGTTATGGATAATGTCAACCTTCATTTGCAATCGGTTTCATCCCATTCGCCTTTTGGTTGTTGCACTGTGTAATTTGTTTTAGATTCTTAAAAGGAAGCCCTGTGTTTTCTTTTAAGGGTTCGTGTGATCCTCAATGACTCCAAGAAAAGAAAGAAATTAATTCCTAAACTCTTTTTCAAAACGCTTTGCCAGCATTTACCAAGAGTTTGGAAAACCCAAAACTAAATTAGAAAACAAAATTGTAGATGTAAAGGATATGTACTTACGATAATTCACAATTCAACTTAGACCGTGTTTTAGGAAATTTTTAAAATGAATACTTTTTTGTAAACTTACCTAAAAAAATGGAGAAGAAAAAAAACAAATTAGTCTTATGTAAATAAAAACGTATAAACCTAATGTAGCATAATTATATATTATTGATGATTAAAAAATATTGAAACACATCATGTAGAATTCGCCTACACAAGTCGCGAAAACTAAATAATTGTGCAATACGTTCAAGAAAAATAGATTGAAGCTGTTGGTCTTGGAGATCAATAATCAAATAATAGAAGCAAAAACATCCTTAAGTTCGGACAGGAAGAACTTTATATATCCTTCATAGTGACTTCGCTATTGGAGTCTAATAAAAACCATTAACCAATTTTCAGTAAGTTGATCCGACTTACACACATCCTAATCCATTAGCATTATTTATACTTTTATGGCGAACAGGGGTGTACATGAAGTTAAAATTTCCCGTCATATCAGAAAAAAGTTAAGTATAAACAGAAAAAAGTTAAGTGTTTTGGAAACTTCCATCTCTGCTATGAACACATGTTAAATTTTGTTTCGATCTGGCAACTCCTTCATATAGAAACAGGTGTTCACAAAAGACGCATCAGCGATTTTTTTACAATGGAAAAATTAGAAATGCGTGGTGTCATTAAATATTTACATAAAAAAAGGTTTATCGGGACAAGAAATTCATAATGATATGGTGAATGTGATAGGTGAAAGTGCTCCTTCATATGCAACAGTAAAAAAATTGGGTTGCTGAATGAAAACGTGGTCGTACAAGCATTGAAGATGAACCACGTAGTGGATGTCCAAAAACAGCAACAACAACAGAAATTGTAGCCAAAGTGCATGATATGGTATTAAATGATCGACGAATAAAAGTGCGTGAAATAGCTAATATCATGGGCATCTCAAATGATCGAGTCCATTTAATTTTGCATGAAGAACTACAGATGAAAAAGCTTTCTGCAAGATGGGTGCCGGACTTGTTAACAGTCGACCAAAACTCATAAGAATGAACATTTCTCAAGCTTGTTTGGATCGTTTTCAGCGAAATAAAATGGATTTTAAGGGTCGTTTCATAACTGTTGATGAGACATGGATCCACCACTATACTTCAGAGACAAAAGAACAATCCAAACAATGGACTGAAGCTGGAGGAAGTGCCCCAAAGAAGGCAAAAACAATTCAATCGGTTGGTAAGGTTATGGCAACGGTTTTTTGGGACTTCAAAGGTATTTTATTGATTGACTATCTGCAAAAGGGTAAAACAATAAATTCAGAGTACTATTGCAACCTTTTAGATCAATTAAATGTACAAATTCGAGAAAAACCTGGCTTACAACACAAAAAAATAATTTTTCATCAAGACAACGCACCAGCGCACAAGAGTGTTTTAACAATGGATAAAATCAACGAATTAAAGTACGAGTTGATTGACCACCCACCTACCTTATTCTGCTGATTTAGCTCCCAGTGACTTTTACCTGTTCCCAAATCTAAAAAAATTCCTTGCTGGCAAGCCTTTTACCTCAAATGAAGATGCAATTACAGTTGTAAACTACTATTTTGAAGACATTGAGGAAAACTATTTTAATCAAGGGATAAAATTGCTAGATAAGCGTTGGACTAAGTGTATTGAAGTTTCAGGAGATTATATTGAAAAATAAAAATATTTTTGAAAAACTAACTATTCTCTTTCATTGATTGCCTAAGAACTTTCCGAACCGCCCTCGTAACTCTGCTTCTATGTTTTGAATTTGAGTTAGGTCGTATGAATAGCTTTAAATATTTTTTAAGAATACCAAAAGTGGGCGAAATGGTGCTTTTGCATAAGAGGTACCAGAATGGAGGGTGGGTACAAAACCATTATTTATATATTACGGTGTTCACGATTTAATTCAATTTTATGTATTGAGCGTATAATTCGCGCTATATGGGTTCTATGGGTTCAGGTTCGTTTCGACCCAATTGGGCTCTCAACAGACGCACGGGCGGACGGATATGGCTACGATCGTTTAAGAACACGTAGGAAAAAATTATGGTTGGGATAACAATATTCGAGGAGTATCATACTATTGTTGGATACATGGTCGTCATCCTCACAACAATAGTATGATTCACATACTATGATCGCCACAACCACTTTATGATCCTCACAACAAAAGTATGATTCACACATAACCATCATATGATCTTTACTACCATACTTCGATTCTCACAACAATAGTTTGATTCACACATAACCATAGTATGATCCCCACAACCATAGTGAATCACACTCAACCATACTATGATATCCACAACCATATTATGATCCTCACAACCATAGTATTAAAAAAAATTGCCGTAATCAAATTATTGTTAACATAAAACCAAAAAAAGAATCCTTTTGCCGCACCAACCATATTTATACTGTTGCTACAACCATATTTTCATTTTTAAATTTGGAAATAATACTATTGTTACATTTTAACAATATTAATATTGCGGCAATCATACTATTGTCAAGAATGAAATTCAGAAAACAATACTATTGTTGCGAAGCACATATCATTATTGCCGTCACCATATAGTAACCATTTTTTTTCTCTGCGTGAAGTTAACGACTTTGAATATTATTTATATACTTTACACTTTATGGGGTCTCCGATTAATATTTCAATATGATGCAAACGAAATTATGCTGCAATTTTCTTAAAAAAAAAAAACAAGTTGGCAACAAATACATTTTTTAGATAAGCCAAAAATATGTTTCAAAAAAATATATCCCCTCCAAGTAAAAAAAAAAATACATTGTGAAGCTACAATTCTTTGGGATGATTTTGAGAATTTCTTTTTTAAATCCTATTTGAAATTTTTTTTAGTAAATATATACTTTTTTAATTGACATAATAGTGGCACTATGCAAAATTTTCTGCAAGTGTTCCAGTAGATAGACATAGAGAAAAAGCTTCATCATATCCATGCACACACCACGTTCGTCTCCTTTAAACAAATTATTTATTTATAAAGGAATAACAAACAACCAACACCCCAGCAAAAAATTAAATAAATTAATAAATAGAAATCATAATCCAACTCGTACAAAAAAAACCCCCAACAAGTCGCGCCGTTAAAGCAGTTTGTGTGTGATGCCTCCACCGCCAAAGTCAAGGAAATTGTTTGAAATGAAAATATTACTTTTTCCCATCCAAACATTGATAAGATAAATGCGAAACCTCAGGTGTAATGCCGGGAGCCAGTCTTGCTCGTTCAGATTTGCATATGGCCAAACCAACGTCCGTCCGGCCACTAAATAAAACCACACCATTACCACCACCACCGCCGCCGCCACCACAATGGGAAAATAACATTAAAAAACTAATATTTGCCCAAGTCTGTCCATAAATTCACACTTGGTGTATGGATGGTCGTGGAAATTTATGCGTGTAAGCCTAACGAATTTATTGAGCGTGTGCTAACGGCCAGTGGTGTGGTCAATCTTGGCATGTGAACCTGTGGCGATGGTAGGCGGACCACTCCCCATTCAAAAGCGCCATTGTCGACAACTACGGAAAAGTAAAGATTTACTTTTCTTACTATCCTTAATGAAAGTGAGTGATGGCTAGAGTGTCAAAAACGAAAACCGACATTCCGGTTTTTATGTCCAAACGGTTTGTCAAAAACAGCTAAAACCCAACATGACGGTTTAGCCGGTTTTTGGTTGTTGTTGTATGTAAAATAAAGACAGTTCTTAATTTTTGAAGTACGGAATACGTAACTTCCAAAAATGTTTAAGCTTAACCCGCCTTTTGGTGTACCGCTTGAGTCAAAATTATGATTGTGCCTGTCTGTCCCTTCGTTCATCTGATCTATCTAAACCACGTTTTTAAGCTACAGGTCACAATTGGTGTCGGATCTTCATGAAATTAGCTTTTTGCACAAATTGGAAATTGGTTAAAATTTAGATATACCATAGCTCCCTTCTCGGCAACAATGGTCACGGCAACAATAACATGTCCTCCACAGTAAAATCATGTTCGTCGCAACCATAGTATTGTTTTTTGAATTTCATTTTGACAACAGTATGATTGCGGAAATATTATTATCATTATTGAAATGTATCAATAATGTTATTACAAATTTTAAAAAAGAAAATATGGTACATATAAATGTGGTTGGTGCGACAAAATCATTGTTGTTCAAGATTTATGTTAACAATAATATGATTACGGCAATCATATTGTATGGTTGTGTCTGTGAACTAAGGATAACAAGTTAAATAGGTCAACGTTCATACATGTATGCGTTTTTTTGGTAAACCAAAAACATACACACACGACACAGTGCATGTTTATAAAAAAACAACAACAATCGGAGGGCAGTTCGTGTGATTTCTATTGTGTTTACTTTGTTTGGTGGACTACTACTACTGCCGACTGGTTCTCGTTTATTAAAATTCTATCTGCACTTAAGTATATGTCCATTGATCAGGGTTTAATCACGATTGTTGCTTGAATGGTGAAGTAGCATTCACTCCCTGCAGTCACTGTTTTTATTCTATTCGACTGCCTTTTAAATAGATTTTTGGTTTCTTGAATGAAATGTTCAATACAAGTAGAAACAATCTGGCTATAAACTAATTGTAATATAATTTTAATATCTTGCTAAATAAAAATCTCTATTGTTGAATAGCAACTTAACCAAACACTTATTAATAATGTTAGGGACCTTAGTATGGTTGAGTGGAACCATACTATTGTAGTAGGAATCATAACATGGTTGCGTGTTAATCATTCTAAGGATCATACTATGGTTGCATGTGAAACATACGTACTGTGGTTGTGAGGATCATAATATTGTTGTGGGGATCATAGTATGGTTGAGTGTGAATCATAATGTGGTTGTGATAATAATATGGTTGTGTGTAAATCAAACTATTATTGTGACGATCATAATATTGTTGTGGGGATCATATTATGGTTGAGTGTGAATTATACTACGGCTGTTGAGATCATACTATGGCTGTGTGTGAATCAAACTATTATTGTGAGGATCATAATATTGTTGTGGGGATCATGGTATGGTTGAGAGTGAATCATTCTATGGTTGTGTGTGAATCAAACTATTATTGTGAGGATCATAGTATGGTTGAGTGTGAATCATACTATGGTTGTGGAGATCATACTATAGTTGTGTGTATACCATACTATTATTGTGAGGATCATAATATTGTTGTGCCACAACCATATACCCAACAATAGATGATCCTCTTCAAATATTGTCACCCCAATCATACTTTTTTTCTGAGTGGTACAAATGTTCAACCAATATTGACGAAATTTGGCACAGTTGGCACTGATCGATCAGTAATCAGCTCCTTTAAATGGGTCCTACCGCTCCACCTTATTTTATGTGTTAATTTAAAGCCTGTTCTAGGACACAACGACTTTACTTCTTTTTTTTTTGATTGGAAATAAATGTCCGTTCTTAGTCGGAATGTAGGTTAATGTTGGGTTTTTACATTAAAAAAAACCTTAAAGTCGGTTTTTTTAAGACAAGGTTTTGAAAAAAAAAACTGAAATGAAGCTTTGTTGAAAACCCCGGTTTTTTGGACACTCTACTAATTGCAGACCGACGTCAGTCGGTTGAAAATCGGTCAGAAATAGAGAACAATTTCGTTAGACGAAACAGAACAGAACAGTTTCGTTGGACGTGAAGATTTTCTGTTAAAATCACCGAACGTTTATATTCATGGTGGAAATTCGTATCGAAATATTCAAAGGTGAAAGCTGCACAAGGAATTCGTTGGGTCGAACAAATAAAAAGTTCATAGGCTTCATAGAAACATACGGCTCTATTGGATTCCCTAGGTTAAAATATCCGGTATGAAGAATAACCACACACCTTAGTTGCATACCAACAACTTTGGATGAGCTTGTGGCCAACATTAAGGATGCTATTGACAGAATAACGCCGCACAAACTGACACTTATTCCTGTAAGAAAGTATAGGACAATGCCTCCAGTATATTTCACCAGATTACTGATTTGCACCTTCATTTTATATCGAACAAGATGGCTGTTTCTTTTCGATATGGATTATACTAAACTAACGCGGGTAAAAAACGTAGCTGTAGTACTCGAGAAGATAATTTAGGTTATCTGCAAAAAATAGAGGCTTTGTCAAACTAAATGTTGACACAGGGCGATCCATGATGAAAGGGTACAACACAGTGATTTTCTTATATTCGTATTATATAACACATCCGGAAGCCTCGACAGGTCGTTCACAAAACCTAGCAGATTTATTATTTTGATGGAAGATAACGGCTCTTCAAGTCCTCAAGAATGTGTTTAATCAAATATTTTAAACTGCAGAATATTAAAAACACAGCCGCCGCCCCTGTTTTCGAGATACTGTCATCGCTGAATATTAGAGTGAAAAATCTACGTGCTGCGTTTTTTTTTTGCATAAAGAGGAGTTAGCATCTATTCACAAAAGAAAGTGTAAATAATAAAATGGGAAAACATATAAACATAAAGAGACAAAATGCAATAATGATGACGACCGACCGTCACACAAACAACCGAGTTTACTCCCTACTCCTTCTTCCCACCACCTCCACATGGACGACTCCACTGGAAAGCATTGCAGCAGCAGTAACACCGAAACAAATGTCCCAAGCGACAATAAAATGTCGTTGTTGCAAACAACTGACAAAGAAGAAAATGCAAGAAGAAAATTATTACCATCGGTGTGGAAAATGTAAAATATGCAAAGATTTATCAATACTAGGCGGCCGTCTAACAGGTGAGAAATTTGAGACCCTACAAAATCAACAGCAACATGCAAATACGATGACAACAAATGAGCGGCGCGTAGAATGGTGATTATCCTAAGTTTACCAGATTGTTTGTAACGCATAAAATCTCTAAACTTTAAAGTCGAATGAAGATCGGTGAAACATGATAGGAACCTTAATTGCAGATTGAAATATATTCAATACGCTGTTTTAAAAATTTTATTTTTCAAATAACTACCGTGCCGGTGTTGCTAAGACTGGGCGAGTCCAATTTCTAAATGGATGTTTGCATCGTATTGTGAAGCCGCCCCTGTGGAAATGTGGGCGTCAATTCTTGGCGATCGTTTACATCGCCTCTTCGAGAGAGGCTGAAACCTGACAGTCCGTTTTTTATTAACTTCAATTTGTGATATGTTGCGCCGTCTTGCTAGAACCATACGCCGAGTAATAAATGCAGTTTTTTATAACCCGATACTAATCGAAACTGACTGATCACCGACAGGCGAATCTTCTTTTGGCGGAGAAATTAAACCTTCAAAATTCACACAAATTAAATCAAACCTCTTTCAAAAGCTCTGGACTTATGGTGGGACACAATGATAAACCGCTTAAAAATATCAATTGGTTGTCACTAGGTGGACTGAATATAAAGCTTTTGCTTAAATTAAATTTCTCCAGTTATAGATGGTGTATGGTCCAAGAGCGCCTGTAGACATTCATTAAGGCAGGTTAGTTAACAAGGGTCTAATGTTTATTAATTTAAAATAAATCACTGCAGTTAGAATGGGATGCCAGATTTTTATTATGACCCAATTAAACTCAACATTTAGGGCCCCCGCAGACTGCAGACTTTTTATCGGCCGATAGTTTGGTCGGGTTGGGCTGAAAGTGCGCACACCGAGCCAACTAAACAGTTTGTTTGGTGAACAGGGCGCAGACTATCCAACAGTCGGCCAACTATTCTCGAAATAGTTTGTAACTGATTGTAACCATACTGATTAAGAAGCCGACCAAACTATCGGCCGATAAAAAGTCTGCAGTCTGCGGGGGCCCTTACTGTTTCAAGCTTAGTGCATGCAAATGTTGGCCGCGGCTTACTCAAGTTGGTTAATATTGATATCTTTTTGCAGCATTGACCCCGGTATTTCGGGATTTAAGCGAGCAGTGTGGGCTTACCAGTCTTAATTCGTAGCTGGCGTATCCATTAGGACTTTTTGCGTAATCCAAAGAATAAATCCAGAGGTATGACGCCACACATCCTACACGTAGAAAGATAAGTGTGATTGGGATAACATTTGTGTATATGGTTGTGGTACAATATTTTGATCCTCACATTAGTACGATTTAGTTACACTCAACCATACATTGATCAACCATATTATGATCCTCACATCCATACTATGAGCCCCACAACAATAGTATAATTCACACATAAAAATACTATGATTCCCACAACCATAGTATAATTCACACTCAACTATACTATGATCTCCACAGCCATACTATGATTCTCGCAACCATGTTATGAACCCTATAACCATAGAATGATCACACACAATTATACTATGATCCCCAAAATTATTATTAGAATTGGATTAAGTTGTTAACAAAAGATTCGAATTATAAAAATTATTTTAAAAAAAACATCAAATTTAAAATAATAGGAGTGATTTATATGCCAGTGGATAAAATCAGTTTAAAAAAACGTAAGCGTTTTTTATTAAAAATATTGCAGTTAAAAAAAAGCAGTTTGTTTGAAAAATTTTAGTTTCCATATAAAAAGTACTACTTATATTATTGCATTAGATCCGTATCAATTCAATTCATTTACAAAGCGTATTAAAAGAAGAAAAACTACAATCATACAGTATGATTGCCGTAATCATATTATTGTTAACATAAAACCAAAAAAAAAATACTTTTATCGCACCAACCATATTTATATTGTTGCTCTGCGTGTGGGCTTCATTAAGTTTACAGGTCCGAAACGCGAAAACAGGGAAATATTGTCAAAATAAGTTTAAGTCATTGTACATCGCGCTGTGTGCTCAGCTCCTGTCTGTTATCTTGATACGATAGCGCTCCCCACTAAAGTAACATTCTTTATGTCGTCGCCATTTTAAAGAAGTGTGGGCCGATAATCGAATCTTTCCTGCCCATTTTAATTTTAAATTCGTTTTTACATTTAGAAAAAATCCTATGATTTTTTACAATAACTGCTATAACTCAGGCATTTTTTGTCGAATTATTAAAGAATATACGAGAACCACGTTGGAAACGTTACAGTAAAAGAACGTACTGATGATTTTGTGCTAAAACTAGTGGGGGAGTTCCAGAGTTGGGTTACAATAGGCATTTGAAAAACAAATTTTTAAACAAAAAAAAAATTGTACTTCTTTTGACTGTATTCTTTCTACTCATTTATTCTATTTTTTATAAATATTGATTTATTTGAAAGAAGCAATTAAGTGCATCAGATATGAATTGCCGAAGGCTTAGGCAAATTTATAAAAAAAAAGGAAAGAAAAACTTTACTGTCACAATATCTCGAAAACACTCAATTCGGATTCAGGCAATCATTTTACATCAGGATCAGTTGGTTTCGCTCAAAGGAGGATTTTGTTGCAGAACAGTGTCATCAACCGTGTTGGCTCTAGTCCTTAGCGATTTTGAAATTCTGCCGCTTTAGAAGCCATGTGTTAATTTTGTTCCTTTCCAAGAGGGTCTAATTTACCCCAAAAAGCTAGCGAACAATGTTTTATCGTAATCTGATTTGGTTTGTTGTGTAATGTATGTAAAAATCCATCCAAAATAACGTTTTTAAATATGATTTCATGTATTAGAAGTAGCATCATTTGTAATCTATTAATTTGGATCGATTTTTTTTACCGCTTTTATAACAAACGTAATACGAAAGACAATAGCACTTTTTCCGTTAGTGTAAGGTTAAATCAGGGCCCAGAATTCGCAACATTCCTTACAAACCCAGGAAAAAAAAATATGTCGTATACAGTCACCATACCAACGCTGATCTGACATCCTGCCCCTCTAGAAGCCGGCAATGCTCAACCAACACATAACACTGCAAATATCACAAAAGTTCACGAGTCCACTTCAGTCTCCGTTATAACGGCCGTTTCTTGGGACCCAAAGATCCATAAGAAGCAGCAGTCTTAATTAAATTAAAAATGTAGTCATATTTGGATTCTTAGTGAAATATTAGGACGCATATGCATATTTTTGCAATTGTCCGCTTACGTTAATTAAAGCGGCCTTTTTTTCATTGCCTGGGGACTAATCGGCCGAGTACGAATGTTAAGCAGAGCTCAACATTTGATTATCTTATGCAAATGTTTTTATGCATGATAGGGGCCGTTTTTGGGATAACAGGTCCACAAACATCCCCATTTTCTATGTTTGAAGTGTATCTTTACCAACCATCACAAATTGTGCCACGGTTCTTCCATAAATATTGAAGTCATGTACGAGTATGTATGAATACGTTTACTTAGTGTTCTATTTTTGAATTTAATTTTAGTCCCATCGCAAGCAAGTTGTATCGCTCTGGGGCAATTAGGCCCATTTGCAATCCCACACGCAGAAAAAAAGTATGGTTGTGGTGACAATATTCAAAGAGGATAATACTATTGTTGGGTATATGGTTGTGCTACAACCATACTTTGATCCTCACAACAATAGTATGATTCACACATAACCATACTGTAATCCCCACAACCATAGTATGATTCACACTCAACCATACTATGATCCCCACAGCCATAGTATGGTCCTCACAACCATAGTATGTTTCATATACAACCATAGTATGATCCTCACAGCCATAGTACTATTCACACGCAACCATGTTATGATCCCTACAATCATAGTATGATCACACACAATTATAGTATGATATGCAATATAATTTATTAGAATTTGTTTAAGTTGTCGACAATCGATTTGATCCCCAATATTATTTATTAGAATTGGTTTAAGTTGTCAACAATAGATTTGAATTATGAAAATTATTCAAAAATACATTAAATTCAAAATAACGGGAGTGATTTATTTCACAGTAGAAAAAATAAGTTTAAATGAACGTAAGCGTTTTGATTAAAAATATTTCAGTTAAACAAAGCCAAAGTTTAAAAAATTTTAATTTCGATAAAAAAGTACTATTATTGCATTAGATCCGTACCAATAACATTTGTTCTAAAAAACACATTTAAATGAAGAAAAATTACAATCATACAGTATGATTGCCGTAATCATATTATTGTTAACATAAAACGCAAAACACAATACTTTTGTCGAACCAACCATAGTTATATTGCTGCTATAACCATATTTTTATTTTTAAATTTGGCAATAATACTATTGTTACATTTCAACAATATTAATATTGCAGCAATTTTACTATTGTCAAAAATAAATTCAGTTAACAATGAATGCTATGGTTGCGAAGAACATACTTTTATTTTGGAGAACATATTATTATTGCCGTGACCATGTAGTAACCATGTTTCTTCTCTGCGTGCATTCAGCGTATGACCATAAGCCATCAACGTGCCCTTGCTTGGAGATAATTTCTAAATTTATTTGATTTTTCACTTGAAAGGCGAAAATATCCATAGAAGGCAAAAGACAATATCTGGAATTGGTTTTAGAATCTGAAAGGCGGAATGCTCATTGAAACCTCAGTACAATATCGATCTAAAGAGGAACAAGCAAGTCGTTTAAGGAGTATTTTAAGATTAGTTAGAAGGGTGTATCAAATTCGACTTGACGCTATATTTACTCTTTCTTTTTCCGTTCAACTCTTTCTGGGCAACCACCATCACCCTACCAGTAAAAGCAAATTCGCCAAATATATCAGCAGCAAATTAAACATACGAGTGTGACCTCTGTGGGTCAGCACAATTAAAAAAAGAAGGCAAAAGAAAAACGCTGTAAATAATCTAATGTGTGAACAAATGGAAAATGACAAAGAAAGTGTTGTACAACAAAATGTGCAAATGCTTAACGAAAAGAAGTAGAAGAAAAAATTCACACGAAAAGCCGGAATGGGATATGCAAAAATCAAAAAGAAACCACACCACCACACACGTTGCAACCAAAAATTATTTTTTTTTCGTAGTAAACATTTCAGTGAAATTAAAGTGTGTTGCAGACTTGCTGGGAGGGAAGGGCAGATGCACAGTTTTCCTAAGAAGTAAAATAAAAATGTGTTACAATTCTGTCAAATGGACCGACGACCGGCCAGCAACAAACTTTAACAACAACAAAATTAAAATAAACAACCAAAAATTACGAAACTTAAACAAAGTCAATGAATGGCCTGGCCTGGCCGGGCATGGCCTGGTATCATGGCACAAATACTTGACTGCACCAAACTAAACTACTACATGCGATGGCGAAGACTCTTGAACAAATATTCCATATTTACCCCCCTCCAACCAGCTATTTTCATAAAACTATACGGAAGACATTCGAAAAACATTTGGTGGAAAATACTAGGTTTTTACACAACCACATTATCATGCCTGCCTGCCTGCATGTAGAAGCCTCACCAGAGTGTCTGCCAACATATGCACATTTTGTGAATATTTGTTGGTGGTGGTGATGTTGCTCTGTCCGCTACTTTTCCCAGGAGAAGGAGGGGCCACTACACTGACTGTACACTCGTGTACTCTATTTATAAGTAATGTCTTCCAAAAACTCTTCAAACCCAAAAAGGCCATTAATGTAATTTTCAGTTTCATTTCGCTGAATGCTTTTGCTGTTGCAGTTTGTTTCTTAATACATATACTTTAATCAATAGGCCGGTACTTTGTACGTATAGATCGCATAGGAGAAATATGATCTTAGTCTTGACTGCCATTAGGCCATAGACCGGACAGGAGGCCAGGCCACAGACATTACCAAGTGGCAGCGACGAAGGCGAAATGGCTTTTAAACCAACAACAGAAGCCTTTTTTGAAGGCAACTAACCGGGAGAAACAAGCAGCAGTCGCAGCACGAGCAGTACTTGCAATTGACCTAAAGCAATGGGCAAACTATAGAAAGACAACACCGAGCGATGGACACAAGTGGTGTCTGGGAAACACCACTGAATGGATGTGCATAAAACAAGTTAAAACGTCAGGAAGTTTCTTATCCATCTGTCGTGGCCAGTGTTTGGGTCCCTTGGATCCACAATTCCGACTATAAATTTAATTAAAGCCATATTCTTTACAAAATTTGCTTTTACTTGAGTACCCATTAGCCCATATTTCTTAGGTCTACACCACCAATAAATCCATTATACCACTGAAATACCGTAAAACTATTTGTAACCACTTCACGTTGTAGTGCAACTAACTTACGCTCCGGATAGAGAGAGTTTATTTTCTTCCCTACTTGTTGGCGATATCGGCTGGTCATCGAGGGGATTGTAAATAGTTTCTGCTTGTGCTAAGAGAAGCCTGAGAAATGTGGACAATTACAAATGTACACTGAGAATATTTTTATTACCACAACCTTTCTTTTATGCTTACTGGATATGATTGTGATTAAGTGTAATTCAAGTTTGCTATTAGGACAACCGAATGTTGGTTTTGAGTGCTGGAATTTTAAGTACATGGAACGTCATATATAAAATAAATTCAGTTGGTAAGATCGACTACTCTTAACGATCAATAAAAGAAAAGTGAAATAATTTAATTGTCCAATTTAAGAATTAGGCCAACTTTATTGGGTCCTGTTGCCATTTAGGGCAAGCATGTTCAAGTGCCTTTCCGACTTATAGTTTTTTGTATGAATGACAATCCTTATACCAGGGCGACCCCAAAAGTAACTGGCCTAACATAAAAAGAACCGTTTTATTTTGGAATTATTATTATTTATTTTTCAACATAATCTCCTTCCAACTCAATACACTTCTTCAAACGTTTTTCAAGTTTTTTAATTCCATCCGAAAAATAAGATTTTTCAAGACCTTCAAAATATGCCTCAGTTTCAGCAATAACCAACCTCGCTATTGGACAAAAATTTTTTGCCACCGAGAAATTTTTTTAAATTTGAAAACAAGAAATAATCATAAGGAGCTAAATCTGGACTATATGGTGGATGCGGAGCAATTTCAAATCGTAATTCGGCCAGTTTTTGTTGAGTTAAAAATGCAGTGTGTGAAGGAGCATTATCTTGATGAAAAATAACTCTTTTTTTTCTAAATGCGGTCGTTTTATCTTGATTTCTTCACTCAACCGATCCAATAATACACAATAATATTCACTATTTATAGTTTTTCCTTTCTCAAGATAATCAATAAATATTATACCCCTTGCATCCCAAAATACTGTGGCCATTACTTTTCCTGCTGACTTAACAGTTTTCGCCTTCTTGGGACCACTTTTACCAACTTCTATCCATTGTTTTGACTGTTCTTTGCATTCTGGCATGTAGTGATGGATCCATGTTTCATCAACAGTTATGAATCGGCGCAAGAACTCTATTGGATTACGCTGATAAATCGCTAAAAGCTCTTCGGAATTGGTCCAACGGACGATTTTTTGGGGCAACGTCAACAAACGCGGCACCCATCTTGCGGATAGCTTTTTCATGTGGATTTCATCATGTAAAATACTCCAAACTTGTTTTTCGTGTATTTTAACAGTATCTGCAAGCTCTCTGAGCTTTATTCGTCTATCTTTAGTCACTTCATTAAATATTTTTCTAATGTTTTCAATAGTAGTAGCAGTTTTCGGTCTTCCAGAGCGTTATTCATCTTCCGTACTTGAACGACCCATTTTAAATTGTTGAACCCACGAATTCACGGTGGAGTATGATGGTGCATTATCACCATGAACCAATTCATCTTTGATAAATTGTGGCGTATAACCTTTCATATAAAAGTGTTTAATTACCGCACGAAACTCTTTATTTTCCATTTTTCAAAAATTATAAAACTTGTTAACTTCAATCACCTGTAACAAAGAAAATAATTATTAAATATTTCGGAAATTTTGACAGATGGCTTATAAAAGATTGCTTTAAAAAAAAAAAAAAAAAAAAAAAAAGTTGCTAGTAAAACAGAAAATGTGCCAGGCCAGTTAGTTTTGCGGTCGCCCTCGTAATTCAGAAGCCATAAACATTTTTGTATTTATTTTTATATTACTGGCTAATAAAATGGTTATAAGAACGACATTAGTTGTTGTCGGTACCAATTGTTGGTTACAGCAAACAATGTTATACAATAGGCGGTTCTGGCTACGAACTATTTGAACTTCATTTCATATAACCGTATAATCAAGTAGATAGTAATCTACCTAATAAGATTATCATAGCAATCAACTCATTGTACCCTATCCGCATATCCGTCGAGATTTTTAACAATTGGTGATTGCAACAGAATGTCTTCTCTTTCAGCGGAATTGTTGTAGTTCGGACCGAATAACAACTCATTTTTTTCTTCATTTTTTTTCTTCATTTAGTAACATTCAAAGTAAATGCAACCAAAATTTTTGGCACTAGCCAAAAACACAGACTGTCTAGAAAACATCAGTAATCAGCATGAAAATTGATTTGGCAGCACTGTCTACTCACATCTACAAAAACTTTTCAACACCGTAAATCTCTTAGATACAAAAGTAAGCAGAGATTAAAACTATTAGGCGGAAAAAATACTTATACAAAAAAAGTATAAAACCCGTCTAATATAACTACTTTTTTAAAAGACGTCCTTTATAAGACTTTATTATTTCCACCGATTTTGACAGTGCCACTTACAACAATGTCTGTGCATCAACATTCAGTTGTATGTATGGAAACGCAATCCTTCTGTTGGCAAACAAATTCGGTTGAACGTATGAGGAACTAATGTTGATTCTTCTCCATTAAAAAATGATGCGAACGGCATAAAAACAGTTTATGGACAATAAGTTCCGGTGGACCGTCGTGGTATGATGGTTAGATGAGCACGGCTATCTTGCGAGTAAGAGCAGGTTCAAATCCAGCGTAAGAAATTTTTAGCGGCGGGTTTCTACCTCGTAAATGCCGGTGACTTTTTGAATAAGAAATTAATCACCTAGCCATGTAGAAACATCCCTATAAAATGCATTAGACGTTTAAAGCCAGCGTTAAAGAGTAGGTGGTCTCGAGTGAGTCAAAAAATTATATCACACACAGCTCACAGATTTGAGAAAAGTTCCTTACACACAGAGAATGTCAGTTGGAAATCGGTCCGAGCAACAAAATTTCTATTAGTCGTGAAGACATTCAGTTCCATTCACCAACTATTAATAATTTTGATGGTAATTCGATTGGACCTTCCTGAAGATGATTGATTTGCAAATATAATGGTAAAGACAACTTAGTCACTAAAATCGAATGAAGTTAAAATTTTGGGTTTGCAGTACCGCAAACCCATAACAACATGAGGGTTGCTATATATATATTTCGAGGCACGAAGTGTTGTCTGACACCATCTGACATTTCCATTGAAAAGTTTGACATTTTTTTGCATAAACGTACTCAAAACGTTTTGACGTATCGCTCAAAAAAAAAGGCTCGTGTCGATTGGTGCAAAGAAATTTTGAAGAAAAAAAAACGATCGCGGTGCTTCAAAAAACGTTTATATAAGTAAGATCGTCACAGGTGACGAATCATGTATCTATGCGTATGAGCCCGAAACAAAACTGCAATCGACCGTGTGAGACGAAAGTTGTTCGTGGAGGAAGCATTTTGAGGCAAATGATCGCCTATTTCTTCGGCAAAACTGGTCATGCGGCGACTGCTCCGCTTGAGGACGGTCAATTCTGAGTGGTACACCACAATTTGTTTGCCTGAAGTCTACGGAAAAATTCGAAAAACGAACAAGAGGAGACGAATCATTGTGCACCATGACAATGCGAGCTCTCACACATCGGCTCAAACCAGCGCCTTTTTGACTATCCAAAACGTCGAATTGATGGGTCATCCGCCGTACAGCCCTGACTTGGCACCCAATGACTTCTTTTTACTCCCGCACATTAAGAAAAAAAGCGTGGTCAACGATTTTCGTCGCCACTGTTGTTGAAGCATTCAAAAACCATGTTTTGGAGGTGTCTCAATCGGAGTGGAAAAAGTGCTGCGACAATTGGTTTGAGCGCATGCAAAAGTGCATAAATCTTGCTGGAGAATACTTTGAAAAACAATAAAACAATTTTTGATGATAAATATACGCATTTTCATTATTAGGCCAGAAACATATATAGCAGTATGTAATAAAATAAAAAAGACAATAAACAAAAAAAGTTTAGCGAGTTTTACGATTTCGTAGAATATCATACTGTAGAAAAGAAAATTAAAATATAAGAATCTTTCTCCAATAGCAAAGCGGACCCGAAAAAGTATATCAGTATGTCCCGGAATTGGATAATATAATTTGTATCTATTTGACTATTATGTTTTTTAATTGGCCTTTTAAGTCTTTAAGTGAAACCTTAAATCCTGATAACATTAGTTATAGGTTTCTAAATTTTCACTTCAGTTCCATTGACTGATCATTGCAGTACATCCACTAACATTCGGTTGCACTAACGAAAATTTGATAGTATATGTAGCCTTTATCATGCGGCTGTGGCAACGAATCTACACTACTCGTATGTGTGTAATGGAATGTTGGGAAAGTATGATCCCGGAATCAGTAAGAATTATATGGATCTTATTTGAGTGATGTTGTCCGTTTAAATTAAATAGCAGAAAAGTGCTTAGAGCGTATGCATATGAAAAATTCAAAATTCATTAGTTTATATTGGTGCGTAAATAATTTTGACACTTAAAAAATAAACCGCCGCTTCTTTAAAGAATGTAAAAAATTAGTAACGACTCAAGTTTTTACACACAGAGAAAATATTAGTTGGAAATCGGTTAGAACTACACAAATACGCTAATAGAAATCCGTTGCAATTACCAAATTTTAATCGTAATAGATTTTTGATTCGTTATACCACAAGATGATAAATATGACCATCATATTGTACACACTACTAATTGATCGGTTATTGCAATGAAACGTGGAATAGGTATAAGTTGCTATAACTGGTGGTTGTGGCTACCAAAAGTTTTAGAAATCGTTTGTTCTTGTAACAAATTATTGTTGATGATATCTTAAAATTAATCATAACCAAAAACGAGTCGTTAAATGGTAATTTTTTTGTGCTTTAAACAGGCGTCATATAATTAAATAATTCGATTATTACTGACTCGAAACCCATCGTTTAATTCAATTTTTCTCGGTAAAATTTCGTTTATCATCTAATCTATGTTAAATTAAATTTTTTTCAAAGAACAATGGCGGCATGTGAATTTTAATGTCAAAAAATTATTATTTTGTAGGTTCGGATACTTCAGTGCCAATTACTGAAAATTAAAAAGCACCAACTAACATTCGGTTGTACTGATGGCAACTTAAAAGTTCATGCAAACTCAATCATTCGGTTGTGGCAACAAACCTATTCTCTGTGTGTACTTAGCAATGCGATTCGTTCAAGTCTTATAATTTAATTTACACAATTCATGATTGAACTGAAAAGTAATGCAGCTTCCATTATTCCAGCTACTAACACCACGGACTGTAATGTAATGTAAGGCTGGGAAAGGCGTCGCCTTCATTAATCTCTCCGCCGAACACAAAGAAGATGCGTTTTCGGCTGTTAAAAAGCAATCTCTTTTTTTCTTGAGAAGTTAATCTGCAGCTGACCAACTAATGTCTAATTGAAGCACACAACGTGCTCCAGCCACAAAACTCCACCTCCTACTTGTGGCGCATGGATTGCATTCTCGGATAATAGACAAGACAAGGAAATTAATTGTGAAAAAATATTATGATTTATAATGACAGACAGTGAAAGATGAGATATGAACGAAAGAGAGAGAGAGAAAGATTAAAGGCCTAACTTTCAATTCAAACTAAATCTGGTGGAAACAAAAACCAGAAGATCTAAAAACGAGACTACTGTCGAAGTGAGACCCAGGCACAGCTGCGTATGAGAAACCATCAGACGGCAACACATTAAGGCGAATATTAGAGATCAAACCCAAAAGATACCGACCACAAGGATGAGCTCCAAAGAAACAGAACCATTTGGTTGTTTGGAAAGACCTCGTTGGCAGCAAAAATAATGCACTGGAAAAGAAAAGATGTCTAGTTTTTCTATTTTCCCCATCGTCTTTTTTGTTATCAAGAGATTTTAATCAAGTGTGAATTGTTTGAAAACAAAACTCCGACACAGACACACACGCACACACCGAAATGATGGATGAAACCCCAGATTCAAATGAAGTGGGTTAAATTGAATAGAAATTGTTGAAAACATGACGGAGAGAAGAAGACTGCATCATCGCCGGACCACAAGAATGCATTCACATTGTCTGGCGGTCTTCCAAAGTAACTGGGCTAATAACTAATAAACTTCTGGAAAGAAATGAAAAATGTGTAACGTGAGACTTGAACTGTAATACTTGTTTGTACCTCATTTCCATTAAAGTATTTTCGAAATGGTTCAAACATTTAAAAAACACACACACATTGGTAGTTATTTACTACGACCGGCTGTTGCTGGAAACTATTGTTTCATTCCAATGTAAAATGTAAAAAATGCAATTTCGCCGTGGTTCAAAATAAACTTGAGAGTGTTAAAAGCGCTTTGTCACTGCCATTCGGTGGAGCTGTCTGCTGACTTTGAAGCTGCCTTAGAAATAAGACATCGGGCCGGCCGAGTCTAGCCACGATTTATAACTATTCAAAAATGATTGTTAATTTCACGTAATATTTTATTTAGTCATTTATTTTGAAGACAAAGACAACAAGGATATAAAACTGGTTGCTGTTACCCTACAGTCAGTCGACCTGTTTCTGGTTGCTTGCGGTTATAATAGAAATTTATCATTCATGAATTAAAATTAGCAAACTAAATAACGTAAGTTTTAAGGCAGTCTAAGCAATAACAAAACTTTGTAAATTTTCCTTTTTTGTCAATCGATTATCGAAACTGTGTAAATACGGTTTTTTTTATAAATTGTTACAAAGTAAAGGTTGGTCCAAATCAAAGTTCTTTTTTTAAACACAAGTGCATGCAGAGAAAAGATATGGTTACACTATGGTTACCGCAACAATAATATGTTCTCTATAATAAAAGCATGTTCGTCGCAACCATAATATTGTTTTTTGAATTCCATTTTGACAACAGTATGATTGCGACAATATTACTATTGTTGAAATGTAACAATAGTATTATTGTCAAATTTAGAAATGAAAATATGGTTGTAGGAACCATATAAACATGGTTGGTGCAACAAAAGTATTATTGTTTAAAATTTACGTTAACAATAATATGATTACCGCAATTATACAGTATGGTTGCGACTATGAACAAAACAAAATAGGTTTTTTTGAGCATACATGAATGTGTGTGCGTATGTTTTTTTGATATACAAAAAAAAGCATATACACACGATACAGTGAATGGTTGTTGTCCATTAAAAAAAACAACAACAATCGGAAGGTAGTTCGAGGGATTTTTATTGTGTTTACTTTGTTCGGTGAAATACTCTACTACCGACTGTTTATTTAAAATCTGCCTGCACTTATGTATATAGCCATTGATCATGGTTTAATCACATTCGTTACTTGGGGTCTACGAATGGTGATGTAGCATTCACCTCTGCTGGCAACTAAAAGTATTTTCGACTGCCGTTGGAATATATGTTTTCGATTCTTGAATGAAATGTTCAATAAAAACATGGCCCCAAATCTGTCCATGAACTAATTGTAAAGCAATTTAAAATTACTTGCTTTATAAAAATCTCTTATTTTTGAATAACAACTCCCAATCCTAATAAATAATTTTGACATGACCCCAAATCGGTCCATGAACTAATTGTAAAGCAATTTAAAATTACTTGCTTGATAAAAATCTCTTATTTTTGAATAACAACTCCCAATCCTAATAAATAATTTTGGCGATCATAGTATGGTTGATTGCATTATACTACGGCTGTAAGGATAATAGCATGGTTGCGGGTGAATCACACTATAGTTGTGAGAATCATACTATGGTTGTATAAGAAAAATACTATGGTTGTGAGGATCATAATATGGTTGTGGCGGTAATAGTATGGTTGAGTGTGAATCATACTATTGTTGCGAAGATCATAGCATGGTTGAGTGTGAATCATACTATTGTTGTGGAGATAATAATATGGTTGAGTGTTAATCATACTAAGGTTGTGAGGATCATAGTATGGTTATGTGTGAATCATACTATTGTTGTGAGGATCATAATATTGTTGTGCCACAACCATATACCCAACAATAGTATGATCCTCTTCGAATATTGTCACCCCAACCATACTTTTTTTCTGCGTGTGTGAATAGAGAGGTACCACCTTTGCCGTTTTCAGCCTAATTTTTTTTTAATAAAAATTTAAAAATTCTTGAGAAGGCGTTAAAGGCGTTTTATATCGCTATTCACATACATAGTTGTTACAGTTCTTAAAAAAATATTACTTTTTTAAAAATTCTTAAAAAAAATATTTCTTTTTTAAAAATTCCATGTATACTCGCTCCTTTAAATAACCATAAAGAAAATAGTCGGGTGCTGACAAATCTGGCGATCGCACTGGCCAAATAATTTCCAAATTTCTGGAAATTATTCGCTCTGCAAAAATGTGGCTTAAAACTGCCGTTGTGTCTCGGGCAGTGACACCTTCCTGCTGAAACCACATCTCATTTATGTTTTCAAGACCAGGACGTGTAAAAACTGTTTATCATAAACCGATGACGCTCTCTATTTACGGTTACAGCACTTCCATCTTCATTCTCGAAGAAATAAGGCCCAATGATATATGCAGATGTGGTCCCACTTCATAATGTAAAGTACACCTAATGGGGTGCAATTGGCGCTGATGAATGGCTCTTTAGTTTTTTAGTTTTAGTTTTTTTTTAGTTTTTGTTTTTCAAAAATACTTTTATTTTTCAATATAATCTCCTGAAACTTCAATACACTTAGTCCAACGCTTATCTAGCAATTCTATCCCTTGATTAAAAT
Source organism: Hydrotaea diabolus (assembly GCA_963513945.1). Taxonomy (NCBI): domain Eukaryota; kingdom Metazoa; phylum Arthropoda; class Insecta; order Diptera; family Muscidae; genus Hydrotaea; species Hydrotaea diabolus. The sequence continues at coordinate 12,687,923 of OY740716.1, read as the reverse complement.
AGTTTTCCTCAAGGTCTTCAAAATAGTGGTTTACAACTGTAATTGCATCTTCATTTGAGGTAAAACGCTTGCCAGCAAGGAATTTTTTTTAGATTTGGGAACAGGTAAGTCACTGGGAGCTAAATCAGGAGAATAAGGTGGGTGGTCAAGCAACTCGTTCTTTAATTCGTTGATTTTAGCCATTGTTAAAACACTCTTGTGCGCTGGTGCGTTGTCTTGATAAAAAATTATTTTTTTGTGTTGTAAGCCAGGACGTTTTTCTCGAATTTGTACATTTAATTGATCTAAAAGGTTGCAATAGTACTCTGAATTTATTTTTTTTTGAATTTTTAATGTTGGCCAATCCCAGTTTTTTATCTGGTTCTTTTTCTTTATTTTTAGCTAATGAGGCCTAAATTATTTTATGTAAATGAAACTCCTTCTTTTTACATTTTTTTCCCAACGTTTCGTCGATTTTATGTCGACTTCTTCAGGGGATTCGTCTATTAAACAAGAAAACAATTAACATTTATTTTTCAAAACCAGTGTTTAAACTTACAATAACAGGTGTTGGTGTTTTTTTTTTTTACATAAAGTTAGTTTGGTTCTCAAACACAGTTTATAAAATTACATGAAACACACAAACATAAATAGGACATAAATTGTTTTACACAACTTATTCTAATATCACAGTTCGATTTATGAAATAGCAACCCTGTAGCTTGCGCTAATGTTGTCAGTATCTTCCTTCAGATTCATCGTTCTATCTACTTTTTCTTGTATTCTTAAGCTCTCTATGATCATTCTCTTTTTCTCTTTTTTCTCCTTGTCAAGTATTTTCACAGCTTCAAAATCAGCAGTGTGTCCAGAGCTTAGTATGTGTTGTGATAGTGCTGTTCTCTCTTTTTTCTTTTCAATGTCGCTCATGTGTTCCCCCATTCTTGTCTGCAATGTTCTTTTTGTTGTGCCGATGTATATCAAATCGCAGTTTTGTTTGTTGTTTCCCTTGCATCCTATTTCGTACACAATATTACTTTGTTGTTGTTTGTCTAATGGAGTTTTGACGTTTGAAAAAACAGCGCTTAAAGTTTTGTTTGCCTTGTAGGCGAAGCATATGTTTTCTGTTGTCATTGTTGCTTTGATGGTTTTGTTGTCAGTTAGTCCGGGTATGTATTTTACACTGTAAAAATTTTTTGCTTTCTCCGGCATGATGGGGATGTCGTTTGTTTCATTATTTCCTCTGTATTTTAATTTTCTTTTGACTTCGTCGATCAAGTTTGTGATAAGTCCTTTTGGAAAACTATTATTCATTAGAATTTTCTTGATGTCATTAATATTTTTTGTGTGAAATTCTTCGTCGCTTATTCTTAGAACTCTGTTGATTAGACTTTTTGCTGTGTTTATTATTTGAGATTTCGGTTGGGTTGAGTTAAAATTAATAATTCTTCCGGATGAGGTTTCCTTCCTATACCAGTCAAATATTATTTTGTTGTTTTTGCGGTGTAATGATGTATCCAAGTATGATATCATATTTTCTTTCTCAATTTCAACAGTAAATTGAATTTTCGGGTGGTAACTGTTAAATGTTTTTAAAATCCTGTCAACGTCGTCTTTATTTAATATTGCAAAAATATCATCTACATATTTCGCCAGGTATTTGGTATTTATGTCATTTTTTTGCAGTTCTGCGAAGGCGTCGTCCAGAAGTTCATCGAGTACAATGTCTGCTATAGTAGGAGAAAGGGGGTTGCCCATTGTTTTATTGTTTTACCCTTTTGCAGATAGTCAATCAATAAAATACCTTTGAAGTCCCAAAAAACCGTTGCCATAACCTTACTAGCCGATTGAATTGTTTTTGCCTTCTTTGGGGCACTTCCTCCAGTTGCAGTCCATTGTTTGGATTGTTCTTTAGTCTCTGGAGTATAGTGGTGGATCCATGTCTCATCAACAGTTATGAAACGACGCTTAAAATCCATTTTATTTCGCGATCCAAACAAGCTTGAGAAATGTTCATTCTTATGCGTTTTTGGTCGACTGTTAACAAGTGCGGCACCCATCTTGCAGAAAGCTTTTTCATCTGTAGTTCTTCATGCAAAATTAAATGGACTCGATCATTTGAGATGCTATTTCACGCACTTTTATTCGTCGATCATTTAATTCCATATCATGCACTTTAGCTACAATTTCTGTTGTTGTTGCTGTTTTTGGACGTCCACTACGTGGTTCATCTTCAATGCTTGTACGACCACGTTTAAATTCAGCAACCCAGTTTTTTACTGTTGCATATAAAGGAGCATTTGCACCTAACACATTCACCATATCATTATGAATTTCTTGTCCCGATAAACCTTTTTTATGTAAATATTTAATGACACCACGCATTTTTAATTTTTCCATTGTAAAAAGATCGCGGATGCGTCTTTTGTGAACACCTGTTTCTATATGAAGGTGTTGCCAGATCGAAACAAAATTTAACATGTGTTCATAGCAGAGATGGAAGTTTTACTTTTTTCTGTTTATACCGCTCTTTTTGGGCTAGGCTAAGAAGTTTCCGAACCGCCCTCGTACTGCATGCTATGTATTTTATTTATTTTGCGTATTTATGGACAAGAATGCATTCCATTTTTTTTTTTGGTGTGGAATTAAACGGTTTTTTTTATAATTTTTTGTGGTTTAGGTTACTTTCGCCAACTTTTTTCCAACAGCGGTTTGGTTTACGGATCGGTTCATAAAACAAGGGATAAGCGGTTAAAACCTGTTCGGTTTGTATCTCTGAAGCAAGTCAACAAACGTTTCTATAATTTATGTTACACAATTTTATCCATGAGGTTTCCTCGGCCAGCCCTTTGCAGCACAAAGTCTAAACAATTTTCCAAGACCTTGGTAAAACGATTGAAATGGAAATGGATTGTTCGCATAACATCGGCCCTTCACGGTGCCCCTTCGAAAAATAGACTAATGGCGTCAGATCGCCGCTCCGAGTTGACAAATTTTAATCGCCGAGAAATTTCCCAGCTTTTCGAACAAAATATGGATTGTAGTTGTGCGCTTTCCAGCTGAAAACAAAAATCGTTCAACTTTTTGAAAGATTGAATTACTCCACAAGCTAAAAGGATCAGGTTTTTTTTGTTGTTGTAAAGGGAAGGAAAATTTCCAGAAAGTTTAAGTCCATATATTTGATCTCCGGTTACAGGAAGAAATTCCTTGTGCCTCTGTAGCAAAGATCGTAACAAAAATGTCCGACACCGCTTAAAATCTGCACTCAACTGACACTTGGCTTCTCGACGATTACGTTCGGGTTTTCCGATCAACTAATGCGGCAGTTTTGCTCGTTAGCGCAGCCGCAAAAAATGGCTACTTTCAAAAATATAATTTTCGGGCAAAATCCTTGTCTACTTGGAACTGCTCTAAAGTTGATTGCGGATTTTACAATAATGATGGTGTGGTATCACAAAATGTTGTGTAGCATTATATTATGGTCACTTAGGAGCATACGAGTATTATGAAATTCGTAAAATGTTTTTATATGGCAAGCCCAGCAATGGCTGCAATGCTTTCCAAACATTTTTTGTTCTGCGTAAAATTTACTTGCCAACTAAGAGTTTTGCGTTTTATTTAAACTGTCATAATCTTGCGGGAACTACACGCAGAGAAAAGATATGGTTACACTATGGTCACCGCAACAATAATATGTTCTCTCCAAAAAAAGCATGATCGTCGCAACCATAGTATTGTTTTTTGAATTTCATTTTGACAATAGTATGATTGCGACAATATTGCTATTGTTGAAATGTAACAATAGTATTATTGCCAAATTTAGAAATGAAAATATGGTTGTAGCAACCATATAAACATGGTTAGTGCAACAAAAGTATTGTTGTTTAAAATTTACGTTAACAAAAATATGATTACGGCAATCATACAGTATGGTTGTGACTATGCCCATAACAAAACAGGTTTTGTAGAGAATACATGTATGTGTGTGCGTATGTTTTTTTGATACACAAAAAAAAACACATACACACGATACAGTGAATGGTTGCTGTCCATTAAAAAAAAAATAACAATCGTAAGGTAGTTCGAGGGATTTTTATTGTGTTTACTTTGTTCGGTGAAATACTCTAATACCGACTGGTTCTCGTTTATTTAAAATCTGCATGCACTTAAGTATATAGTCTTCGATCATGGGGTTTAATCACATTCTTTACTTGGTGTCTACGGATGGTGAAGTAGCATTCACCTCTGCTGGCAACTAAAAGTATTTTTGACCGTTGGAATATATATTTTGGTTTCTTGAATGAAATAAATGTTCAATAAAAACGTGGCCTCAAAATTGGCTATGATCTAATAGTAATGCAATTTATAATAACTTGCTTGATAAATCTCTATTTTTGAATAACAACATTACCCAATCCTACTAAATAATTTTGGGGATCATAGTATGGTTGAGTGTGAATCATACTATGGTTGTGGGGATCATAGTATGGTTGCGTGCGAATCATACTATGGTTGTGAGGATCATACTATGGTTGTGAGGATCATACTATGGTTGTATGAAAAACATACTATGGTTGTGAGGATCATAATATGGTTGTGAATATAATAGTATGGTTGAGTGTGAATCATACTATTGTTGTGATGATCATAGTATGGTTGTGGAGATCATAGTATGGTTGAGTGTGAATCATACTATGGTTGTGGGGATCATAGTATGGTTATGTGTGAATAATACTATTGTTGTGAGGATCATAATATTGGTGTGGCACAACCATATAGCCAACAATAGTATGATCCTCTTCGAATATTGTCACCACAACCATACTTTTTTTCTGCGTGTACATATATAGTAACCATTTTTTGCTAAGGTTTTGAAGTTTTACCTTCTTATTTAAAATTGAATTAACTTGTTGAAGGTATTGGTCTGATGTCTTTTGAGATATCTTTCTAAAAAGTAGTAGAAAATTAAAAAAGAGTTTATAAAGCAAATGTTAAGGTCTTGTGGACTAAATAAATGTTTAACTAAAAAACGTTTTCTTACAACTGCAGTTCAAAATTTGCACCCCTATAATGCTGAGTTACAGTTAGTCCCATTGGACCCCAAATTATGCAGTCCGTCTAAAGCTAGAAACCAATGCATCTACTTGTTTAGGTAAATTCCAAATTTGACTAGCCAGTTTAATTTTTCAACTTTTTCGAACTCTCCCACAATGCGCTGGTCTAGGTATCGCTGGACTTAGACTTCGTACACGCAGAGAAAAAACATGGCTACTACATGGTCACGGCAATCATAATATGTTCTCCACAATAAAAGTATGTTCTTCGCAACCATAGCATTGTTAACTGTATTTATTTTTGACAATAGTATAATTGCTGCAATATTAATATTGTTGAAATGTAACAATAGTATTATTGCCAAATTTAAAAATGAAAATATGGTTATAGCAACAATATAAATATGGTTGGTGCGACAAAAGTATTGTGTTTTGCAATTTATGTAAACAATAATATGATTACAGCAATCATACTGTATGATTGTAATTTTTCTTCATTTAAATATGCTTTTAAGAACAAATGTTATTGGTACGGATCTAATGCAATAATAGTACTTTTTTATCGAAATAATTTTTTTTTTAATAAAGCTGCTTTGGCTTTATTTAACTGAAATATTTTTAATAAAAACGCTTACGTTTCTTTAAACTTATTTTTTCTACTGTGAAATAAATCACTCTTATTATTATTAATTTAATGTATTTTTGAATAATTTTCATAATTCAAATCTATTGTCGACAACTTAAACAAATTCTAATAAATAATATTGGGGATCATAGTATAATTGTGTGTGATCATACTATGGTTGTACGGATCATAACATGGTTGCGTGTGAATCATACTATGGTTGTGAGGATCATACTATGGTTGTATATGAAACATACTATGGTTGTGAGGATCATACTATGGTTGTGGAGATCATAGTATGGTTGAGTGTGAATCATACTATGGTTGTGGGGACCATAGTATGGTTATGTGCGAATCATACTATTGTTGTGAGGATCATATTATGGTTGTATTTGAATTATACTATTGTTGTGAGGACCATAATATTGTTGTAGCACAACCATATACCCAACAGTAGTATTATCCTTTTCGAATATTGTCACCACAACCATACTTTTTTTCTGCGTGTATATGGAATGAGATTATTTTAAGGAATAAAATTAAATTATGGAGGTAAAAAACAAAAGTATGTGTTTCATGTACAAATCGGCTACATTGAAGGATGCATTTGAATCTTTCCTGCCGACTGGTTTCAACTCTATACAAGTGCATAATGGCATACAGCAAACTACTCCTCGCCATCAGCAGTCCAAATCCATATGCAACTGAATACAACGGACTACCGATGCCATGCATTTCAACTGTAATCCATCAAAACTGTTAAATAGCTTATCACTCATTCGGCCACCAGACTGTCACAAACGAATTTATTCAAATTCAAATAAACAACGACTTAAGCAAAAGAGAGAAAAAATAACTATGTGGCATTCATGAAAGAAAACCCCACCAACAACTTAACAAATGGACAGCCGGACGGTCATAGCTTTTCAAGCGAAAACTTGTTGAGTCTGTCCGTCAGTCAGTTCGTCGTCACATCTTGTCCGAGAATTTGTTCAACTCCCGATTTAACACACATCAGTCAGGTGGCAGCTGATGTGAGGATTCATTAAATTTAACACTTTCCTTCAGTTCGTATTTAAGTCAATGTCTTCTCATGTCCTCGTCGCTGTCTCGCAGGCATTTAATCATTTCTTATTCAATCTCAGCTCAACATTATCCATCCATCAAATGACACTTTTACATTTCGAATTTGATTAATTTCGATGCGCACCCGTGCGTATGGCGCGCGATATGAATTGGGTGCGTGCGCATGCGCCTGAGCATATCTGCTCGCTTCAAGTGTTTAGTGCAATTTACGTTATTATGACGTGCCAATGATTTCTTTTGTTAGATTGATTGGCCATCATATGCTGGCGGATGGACGGACGGACAGCAGACTGGTGACTTGGCGCGGGCGACAGAGGTGCGCAGGCATGCATTTAATCAATACCCGACACATGGCCAGTAGTTATTGGGGTTAGTCTCTGCCGTTAAGTGCTTTCAAGCATTTTCGTCAACTTTTCTTTTGTCTCTTCTGCTTATTTAATCAAGAAATGAGTTGTTATGAAAAAAAACACCACCCAACAGCAACAGCAGCTTGCAATTAGGTAAAGGTGTGGCTCTTTGTGCAAAGAAATTTTAAGTGAATTTTCAATGAATTATAAAAAAAAAACAAGGGGGAAATTAGTGAAATGCCATACGATACTATCTCATTTTTGGCAAGTATGTCTTTAGAGGCAAACTTTTTCTTTAGAAATTTTCAATTCCAAGTGTTTAGGGAACTGTAAGACAGGAATGAATGCAATTGTTTGCCAACTTTTCCAGATTCATTTCGAAAAAAAACTTTACAATTGTAATCCAGCGAATGGGATTGTAGAACTAGTTCTTACAAGCAATGCTAGAAGAAACCGTGTTGGTATCTTCATCAGAAAAATCGTAAATATATAGATTTTCTACTCATGGCCAAACATTACTTTCCGAATCATCCGAATGATTTAGGAGAAAAAGGATTGAATAAATTATAATCATATCGAATATAATAAAGTAATTAATGAAATGTGTTACAGCAAATAACTTGAAGTGGTTTGCATTTAATAAATGAAAAAGACATATTGGAACATCCGGCTTGAGTATTTTAAGTATTCCTCACACAAAACAAAAAAGGGATGCAACCTCTTGATAAATTAAAACTTGTTCCATTGCAAAAAGCATCATTTTTGTTCTTGTTATTAAAATGCTAATCCACATTTTTTCTGAAAAATTTCTTGTAATGGAAAACGAGATTTTTCATTACCGAAAAAAGGTTGCCATTTTTCAATTTATTTTTAAAACATTGTCGAAGCGACCAAAAAACAGATACCTTTGTCCCTGCTGAATTGTAAGATTCCGCGACCGGTACATATTTTTTAACACAATAAATAAGCAACATAAATATATTTAATATTTTTATGATTTTCAATTATTCATATAATATCTTATTTACTAAAACATATTTAAGGTGTTTTTATTTTTCTAGTCGCATGACATTTAGATACTTATTGCGACCAAAAAAAAGGTTTTTTTTACGCTTTGAGCTCCAAATTGTAAAAACGCGCTATTTTAAATAAAATTAAACAAAAAATAGGTACATAGATTTTTTATGAAAATGTAAAGAAATGTCGAAGTCGCTGTACTTCATCGATTGAATTCCATGAAAATAGCAAAATTGGCGAGGATTTATTCAAATAGAGGGTTTTTCACCTAGAGGTATTTTTTCAAAAAAAAAAAAAAAAAAAAAAATCTGGAATCTTTATATGTACATACGAAAGGCTATGGGTGACCAGTCCCATGTTGTATGGAACAAAAACTGGGAGTAGCTTTTTGGTTACGAGGTCTGACCGGAGACTTAAATCTGGTACCACGGGTAGGCAGGAGCCCCCAGAACTTGTTCTGGCCTGACTATATGTTGCGGCCCTTCGGGGAGAATCGTGGTGGCTATGGTTTATACCCAAATCGCGGAGAGAACTTCGGTTCGGTGTGGAGTTGCATTGCGACCGGGTGCTGTGACCCATAGAACATCAGAGGTTTAGATAGTCCTCGACCCCTTACCAATAGGGAAGTCATGACCCATAACTGTTATGCTTCAAATTGGTACCGGCGGAATCAATCCAATGGGGCGTTGGCCGTGCCATTGTAACGTCCCCAGTGTGATGGCTCACCGTGGTTCAGGCCATTACGGCGATAATCACGTTAAATCCGACATCTTCTGTTCATACGAAAGGACATTTTATGCCATTTATTTTTGAATATAATTTCCATCAAATGTTGGCTACTGTAATATGGAAATGAGCGTTCGGCCAAAAACAAGAAGATCCGCTATTGTGTTCAGTCATGGGCCCATTTCTGGCGCAACGGCAACGTCAATAAACAAAATTGCCGCATTTGGGCTGAAGAGAAACTAGAAGAGGTTCCAGAGATGCCATTATATCCAGAGAAAACCATGGTGCGGTTTATGGGCTGGTGGAATAATTGGCCCATATTTTTTCAAAAATGATGAGGTCGAAACGTAACTTTCAATGGTGCTCGCTATTGCTCTATAATATCGGACATTTTACTACCTGAAATTGAAGCCCGCATTCTTGCCGGCATTTTGTTTCAACAGGACCGTGCCACTTGCCATGCAGCTGGTCAAACAATGGGTCTAGTGAGAGGTAATTTCGAAGAGCAGCTAATTTCACATTTTGGAACGGTGAATTGGCCGCCTAGATCGTGTGATATCACACCTTTAGACTTTTTTCATTGGAGCTACGAAAAGTCCAGTCTATGCTGACAAACCAGCTATGATTCAGGTCTTGGAAGCCAACATTACGCGTGTCATTCACGCCATACCGGTCGAAATGCTCGAATGAGTCATCCAAAATTGCACCCTCAGAATGGACACCAGAATGGATACAACTCCCATATATGGGCTGGTGCTCCAAAATCATCCTTGGAGCTATTTGACCGTGTTCAAAGGAGAGCGATGGTGCTGATAGGTGACAGTAGGGTATCCAACTCTATTGTTTCCCTTGAGCATCGTCGGAATGTGGGTTGCGTGACGCTGTTCTATCGTTACTTTCATGGTGTGTGTTCATCAGACATCCGTCGCCTTATTCCTGACGTGAGGATGTTCGGCAGGGATACGCGACTTTCTAGGAATTCACACCCGTTTGTTATCGATTGGCCAGTTGACCGCACTATACACTACAGATCAAATTCGTTTTTCGCTCGTACAGTACGTATGTGGAATCGACTTCCGGCAAATGTATTTCCCACTAATTGCGACATTCAGAAGTTCAAGGCACGCGTCAACAAACATTACACCCTCTTTCCCCCCTCCGACCCATTAATTTCCACTCGCCAACGCAATGCACCGCATGTATAGGGGGCATCCCCTGAATTGGTTATTTAAAAAAAAAAATCCGCATTGCAATAGACATCTTTTTACTTTCCATACGAAAATGTATTCACTTAATTTTACCACTGACTAAAAGAGTACCATCACCACGCCTCAAAACAGGAAAAGGAACAGCCTGTTTTTATAAAAGGAATTCATCTGAGACGAAACGACGAAAGAAAAATAAATCATCAAATCACACGAATATTTTCGTTACACATTCAATACACAAAAATTTTTAATTCGTGTTACAGAAACAATCCAGGTTCTTGCACGGAACGAGACGTTTGAGTTCTAAAAACAGGGGGTAAACAAAAAGCTTGGAGTGTGATGTTACATTCACTAGTCAACATCTGGTAAAAACGAAAACCCTTCTCGAATTCGTCAACAAGCAAAAACTGGGAACAGCTAAACTAAATACGAAGATATGGTGAAAATTTAGCACAGACAACAGTACACAAAAAAAGTACCACCGAATACTTGTCTAGAATCCAATTGGTTTAATGTAAATAAAGCAATCGTGTAGAGAACGACGAAAGAAGAGTTCAAATTAGTACAGACATAATCCATCTGTAACAAAGAATGGTGAAACAATCAATTTTAGCACAAACACAGACCAGTGGTGGGTTGCAACGTAAAGGGCCCGTGGAGAACAGCGGTAATTTAAAAAAAGACTGGAGAAAGAATTGATGAACGCTCAAATAAAAAAAACAGTGAGTGAAGAAAGAATAGGGACGGGCGAGTGCTGACAAAGTAAGAAAGTGGCTGTGAGAACATCAGCAAGGTGAAAACGAAACGAGTTGAGAACTATGATAAAACTATGAGCAGGGGAAGATGGTGTGGTTGATTTACCTGTGGTGAGGGGTGGTAAGATTGGAGAGCGGCGGAAAGCTGCGAGTAGAAAGCTGTGGTATTTTACGTATGGGGAGTTGGTACGTTTAAAACAAGTCAATTTGATTATGGTGGAGATTTTATAAAATTGTTAGATTTCGTCATATGGGGAGAATCGAGAAAAATATTTTTGGTGGAGAAAAGTGGGTATGGAAAAACTTTTGTCCAGTGTAGAACACAAGTGCAGCACGGTGACTGTGACTGTGTTGAATAAAACTAGTTTGCGAAAACAAAATTAAGATTTGAATACATATTAACGGCTTGCTGGATATTTCAAGCGTGTACTTTTAATACGTTACGGTGACGATAGCAATAATCATGAAAGCATTTCATGAATTACAAAATCAATTTTTGAAATCCCGAAATGAAGGCATAAAAAATCACACTCTTGATACATTTTGTAATACGAGGGCGACCGCAAAACTAACTGGCCTGGCACATTTTCTGTTTTACTAGCAACTTTTGTTTTGTTTTTTAAAAGCAATCTTTTATAAGCCATCTGTCAAAATTTCCGAAATATTCAATGATTATTTTCTTTGTTACAGGTGATTGAAGTAAACAAGTTTTATAATTTTTGAAAAATGGAAAATAAAGAGTTTCGTGCGGTAATTAAACACTTTTATATGAAAGATTATACGCCACAATTATTCAAAGATGAATTGGATTCTGTTCATGGTGATAATGCACCATCATACTCCACCGTGAAATCCTGGGTTCAACAATTTAAAATGGGTCGTTCAAGTACGGAAGATGAACAACGCTCTGGAAGACCGAAAACTGCTACTCCTATTGAAAACATTAGAAAAATATTCAATGAAGTGACTAAAGATAGACGAATAAAGCTCAGAGGACTTGCTGATATTGTTAAAATACACGAAAAACAAGTTTGGAGTATTTTACATGATGAACTCCACATGAAAAAGCTATCCGCAAGATGGGTGCCGCGTTTGTTGACTTTGCCCCAAAAAATCGTCCGTTGGACCAATTCCGAGGAGCTTTTAGCGATGTATCTATCAGCGTAATCCAATAGAGTTCTTGCGCCGATTCATAACTCCACTACTCCATCACTACACCCCAGATTGCAAAGAACAGTCAAAACAATGGATAGAAGCAAGTAAAAGTGGTCCCAAGAAGGCGAAAACTGTTAAGTCAGCAGGAAAAGTAATGGCCACAGTATTTTGGGATGCAAGGGGTATAATATTTACTGATTATCTTGAGAAAGGAAAAACTATAAATAGTGAATATTATTGTGCATTATTGGATCGGTTGAGTGAAGAAATCAAGATAAAACGATCGCATTTAGAAGAAAAAAGATCTTTTTCATCAAGAAAATACTCCTTCACACACTGAATTTTTAACTCAACAAAAACTGGCCGAATTACGATTTAAAATTGCTCCGCATCCACCATATAGTCCAGATTTAGCTCCTTCCGATTATTTCTTGTTTCCAAATTTAAAAAAAAAATTCTCGGTGGCAAAAAATTTTCGTCCAATAGCGAGGTTATTGCTGAAACTGAGGCATATTTTGAAGGTCTTGAAAAATCTTATTTTTCGGATGGAATTAAAAAACTTGAAAAACGTTTGATGAAGTGTATTGAGTTGGAAGGAGATTATGTTAAAAATAAATAATAATAACTCCAAAAAAACGGTTCTTTTTATGTTAGGCCAGTTACTTTTGCGGTCGCCCTCGTAAATGTAGATGCAAGAGGTCTTGAGCCGGTTAATCCCTGTTCAATGGTTTTATTGTTTTTCAAGAGATTCTCCTTTAAGATCAATACACTTTCGCATGCACACAAACCAATTTTCGATCCTCTTTTTCCACTCCGATTGAGACACCTCCAAAACACGATTTTTGATCGCTTTAACAGCTTCCTCGGGCGTTGAAAAACGTTGACCACTCATTTTTTTCTTAATGCTAGGGAAAAAGAAGAAATCATTGGGTGCCAAATCAGGGCTGTACGGTGGATGGCCCATCAGTTCGACATCTTGAGTGGTCAAATAGCTCATCGTTTCAGCTGATGTGTGAGAGCTCGCATTGTCGTGATGCAAACTGATCCGTTTTCTCTTATTATCTTTCCTCATTTCTTCGAACACTGTTGGCAAACAGATGGTTGTATACCACTCAGAATTGACCGTCCTATATTCCACTAAAGGCACGGTGGCATCATTGGCCGGTTATACCGGAAAAAACGCAATCATTTGCTTCGATGTACTTGTTCCACGAACAACTTTTGTTGAATTTGGCTCGTCTTGAAAGACCCTTACGGTCGATTGCTGTTTTGCTTCGGGTTCATATGCATAGATCCATGATTCGTCACCTGTGACAATGTTATACACCGCCTTTGAGCTACAACAGTTATACTTTTTCAACATCTCTTTGCACTAATCCATATGAGCCTTTTTTTTGAGCATTCGTCAAATTATGTGGGATCCAACGAGAACACATTGCCAAATGAACGTACAATATTTAATTGATGCTTGTCATACTAATGCCCTCACGGTATGTCACATGTCGGTCTTGCTTAATCAGTTCACATACAGCATCGATGGTGTCTGGCAAAGTGACCGATGTTGGACGTCCTTAACGAAATTCATCCTGGTGCGAACGGCGTCCGAGACTGTACTCTTGGTACCAGCGATTAACAGTGATTTTGATGGTGCTTCATCGCCAAAAGTCGAAACAAGTTTATTTAAATGCTCTTGTCTCGACAACCCACGCCAAAAATCGTAACAAATCATCGCACGGCGTCCGAGACTGTACTCTTGGTACCAGTGATTAACAGTGGTTTTTGATGGTGCTTCATCGCCAGAAGTCGAAACAAGTTTATTTAAATACTCTTGTCTCGATAACCCACGCCAAAAATCGTAACAAATCATCGCACGAAAATGTTCACGGGATAATTTTTTGACTGAGATGAATTTTTCAACACACTGTAAATAAAACAATTCGACCTCAAATGACAAAACGTTCTGAGTGAAGTTATGCTAAAAAATGTCAAAGTTTCCAATGGAAGTTCCAGTTTGCATCGCGGAACACTGGTATTGTCAGGACCTAAAATATACATAGCAAACCTCGTAGCTCTTGTTAATAAAATGTGAAAACTTTTTGTAATCAAGGGAATAAGAATGTCAAATAGAACGAATTACACTTATGTCGACTTAGGCGTTTTAAGCTGTTGACACAGATATATTGGTGGTCAATATATAAGACGAAATTCTAATCTAGCCATTAAATAATTTCATTAGTTCTTTTTTAGCGCAGCTAGTTATAACCAAAAGTTTCCCTGTGTAAACCTTTGTTTTTTTATTCAAAATTTCGTAGCAAAATTTTGAGAATTTTCGATGTTACTATTCGTTTTGTTACCTAACAATTCGCTACGCTGATTACCACCTCTTAGTGAACATCTAACGCGCGTTTAAAAAGAAAGAAAATACGCTTCACCAACAATAGCCAGCTGAATGAAACGAATGAATGAATATCATAATTTTTATAAATTAATGATATTTTATTTATGCCCGCAAACCAATAAGACATACTACAAGTCACTATTATTAGGCAAAGAAAGGGTGGTGGTAAATGCCGAGGAGGAGGGTGGGGAGGTTGAAGATGGTGAGTACCGAAACAGGTCATTAACTTATTCCCCAATTCCGCACTAGCAAAAAATGCCAAGTGCAAAACCCAAACAAGTTGGCAGTGGATTAGCCGGCAAAAAGATAAAGGCGGAGCAAAAAAAAAAAGAAGAGACGGCGAAAAAAAATTATTAAAATATCGGCTACACACGGAAAAAAACCGTTTCAATCTGTACATTCGTATATACAAACGGGTACGAGTATAAAGATATTTGATAAAAACAGACGCCGCAGTAAACGAAGACAAGAAGTATACCAGCTCTTCCTTCTTTCTCTCTCTCTCTGTCTCTCCAGAAAAAGAATTAGGTTGACTTCATTTCTGCACAGGTGGCAAAAACGATGGCCAACCACAAAGACAAGGTTAACAAAACAACGCCAACAATAACAACAACAAAAAGCTGCAAAACCAGAAACTGCAGCAACGCTTCTTTCGAATAGATCGAAAGCTTCACCTCAGCTCTTATCTCAAACACATCATATTTTTCGCAAACTATTCCTCGTACACGCTCCGCTCTCCCTCAGTCGTAATCCAGCACCACAGATTGGCCAAGGAGGAACCCGGCGACAATGATGTTGGTAGCGAGGGAATGCCTCTTAAAACAACAGCTTCACTCCCCATAATCTCCTCAAACAGAGGAGAATGGCTGGAATCTTACAGTTTCCTCATTCCCCGTCTTGAGGTGATATTTTATTAATAACATTAACTCTCTATTGCCAACTTGGAACAATAACAACCACGACGACGACAATGTCTTTTTGGCCATTTTCCCGAGAAGAATGATGGACTAGGGTAAACAAAAGCCGGTAAGCAAGTAAGCAAACGGGCAAGCTGTCTGTCTTGATGCCAAACAAACTCCATTCATGCGTAAATACGATTTTGGTCATTGTCCAACCGACCGCTAGAGATAGTCTTTGGACAGAAACTTGTTACGGCGGCGATGCGTTCTACTGACTGACTGAATGGCATTAGAACGGTGCACAGTGGCTGGAAAGTAATTAAATGGGGTGTGAATAAGAGTAATTTAAACCGGCCGGGTTTTATGAAATTTTTATTTTAGTTTTACTAAGAATACCGAGGAATTTATGTAGGTTAACCGCTTAAAATATTTATTTCAAAATATAGAAAAAGCTCTGAAAATAAAAAAAATATTTATCAAATATTGACAAAATAGTTTTCTTCCTTTTTAACTTTGTCGTTGTTCTATTTAAAAGTTATGAATTTCTTGCAATCTCTTTAATCTCGATGACCGTCGGTCTGACCGCCTGTTCATCCGCTGTTTTGATCAAAGTTTGTAACTTTGAAACGATTTCATTGAACAAATTCAATTGATTCATCCATGATTTGAAACTACCGCTCTAAAAACCACACATTAAAAGTAATCTTGACCAAATTCGTGCCGACGAAATAAGTCTCCTATGCATCAGATCTGTGCAGGATAAATGAATGCGTAGAAATATGTTTGAAGCCACGTATGTTTGGTTCTTTTTATATCCATGTTTATTATAGCCGATAACTAGGTTTTTTAAAAGTGGACTTGTTGATAAAACCGGCAACTGGCTTTAAAACACAACTTTTTTTTGGACACTCTAGTGAGGATAAAATGTGCATGGCTTTTCTTGTCACAAAGTTGTAACAAAACCTCCGGTATCAGAATCCAAAATCCACGTATCCCAGAATCGTTATTTGAAGAACGTTGGTAATAACCTAAAAGCCACACGCAGAGAAAAGATATGGTTACTATATGGTCACGGCAACAATAGTATGTTCTCTGCAGTAAAAAAATGGTCGTCG
Source organism: Hydrotaea diabolus (assembly GCA_963513945.1). Taxonomy (NCBI): domain Eukaryota; kingdom Metazoa; phylum Arthropoda; class Insecta; order Diptera; family Muscidae; genus Hydrotaea; species Hydrotaea diabolus. Next base: position 12,671,562 of record OY740716.1, on the reverse strand, counting down.
CAACCATAGTATTGTTTTTTGAATTTCATTTTGACAATAGTATAATTGCGGAAATATTAATATTATTGAAATGTAACAAAAGTATTGTTGCCAAATTTAAAAATAAAAATATGGTTGTAGCAACAATGTAAATATGGTTGGTGAGACAAAAGTATTGTTTTCATGGGTTTTATGTTAGCAATAACATAATTACGGCAATCATACCGGCAAAACCTTAATTTTTTTTAATTTGACAATGTTATTTTTACGATTCTTACGCAATAAAAATAATAAAAATTATATATTTAAAAAAAAAAACTACGAATTAGTATAACTAAAATATTTTTAATAAATGATTTTTTTTACTGTTAAATAAATTACTCCTGTTGTTACATAACTTACTTTATAAAATTCTTTATTGTTGAATAACAACGTATTCCAGTCTTTAAAAACAATTTTGGGGATCATAGTATGGTTGTGCGTAAGTCATACTATGGTTGTGAGGATCATACTATGGTTGTAAGTTAAACAAACTATGGTTATGAGGATCATAATATGGTTGTGGGGATCATAGTATAGTTGAATGTGAATAATAATATGGTTGTGGGGATCATAGTATTGTTGTGTGTGAATGATTCTATTGTTGTGAGGACCATAATATTGTTATGGGGTTCATAGTATGGTTGTGTGTGAACCATACTATTGTTGTGATGATCATAATATTGTTGTGCCACAACCATATAACCAACAATAGTATGGTGCTCTTCGAATATTGTTACCCCAACCATACTTTTTTTCTGCGTGCATTGTTTTACAAAAAAAAAATTCCTCAATCGTGGCTTTCATAGAAACCATCTTGGTTTTGCTAATTGTCGTTTTTGCAAACCAATGTTGACTTCATTTGGTGTCATGAAACCAAGTTTTATTTGTCCATTTCGAATGTAAATAAAACCAATGTTCGAATCAGCTGTTGCTGATAAAACCGATAACATTGGTTTTCATGACACCAAAGCAATTCTTCTTATCGTTTTCAAACCAATAGTGACCATATTGGTTTCTATGACAGCCCTGAATAATTTAATTCTTTCAACAAAGTATTATCATTCAATTTTTTTTAAAACTGATTAATTAAAATACATTTAAAAAAAAAACTTTTATACAAAAAAGATAAAATGCCTCCCTTAAAGTCGTCTAGTTTTTCCATTTATATGTTCCTGAATACTCTATGCCAGTCAATGTCTTCTATTGACTCTTCGCCGAGAAAAATGACTAGTTTAAGATAACAATTCAATACAAATACACCGAAGGGGCGACATTCGAAAGGATGGATCTGGTGTTTTAATGACAATCAGCCATTTAAACATAGAATGCTGATATGTTAAATATGTATTAGAAAATTTAAATGTGTTTTAAACCTGTACTCAAATTTGAGCCCACATTCCTTGTATGTAAATAATTTTGCCCACTCGGTACTACTTTATTTAAACAAATGATTTTAAATAAGTCGATAAATGTTAGAAAAGTTCAGTATTTGAATTGAAACAAGTAAAAACGTCGTAAAGTTCGACCAGGCTAAACCTTATTTATACACCCTCCACCGTACATGCGCTACTGAAGCGCAAAAAAGTGTGCGATTTTTGGGCTCTTTTGCCGATATGCCCCCGTCCCTAATGGATTTGGAATTCGTAGCAAAATTTGTCTTATTTTGAGTACACAGATGTCCATGTTGACTACAACCTGTCCGTTTTGAGCATGTGGTTCGTTTTTTGGGCCTTATGAGATATAAAATAACGCAATTATCCCCTTTTTTGTAAGGTACTTACTACGTCCCAGTCTAGTAGTACCCATTTTAACCATTGTCCGTCACAAAAAAATTATTATTTTCTAAGAACTCAAAAAAGTTTACTTTTTACCGAGGTACCTTTAGTGCCTTAAAGGGAAACGTTTCCCCCCTGGGCCTATTTCGGCCATTTACAATCTCAAGTAGCCATCATCATACTAAATTCCAGGATCGTAGCTTCATTTAATTGACCGTGATTTTTAACAGACACACCGACGGATGGACGGACATGGCTAGATTCGTCTACGAATTTTACGACAATCATGAAATATATATATAGGGTGTTTTTTATTGGGGTAAAGAACTTGAAGTTGGCATCACTGTTTTAACTGGCGGCCATTTTGTCAGCTGTCAAGTGATTAATATTTAGTTTGGTTTGCCATTTCATCATGAACAGGTTGACAAAAGAACAACGCTTGCAAAATGGGCCGAAAATGAGATTCATCTCGATGCTGATTTGCATCACAAAATTTTGTTCAGTGATGAGGTTAATTTTTGGTTGAATGGCTACGTCAACAAGCAAAATTGCCGCATTTGAAGTGAAGAGAATCCACATGAGACCCTTGAGACGCCATTACATCCACAAAAACTGACTGTTTGGTGTGCTCTATGGGCTGGTGGAGTCATTGGGCCATACTTCTTCCGAAATAATGCTGGAGAGTCAGTTACCGTTAATGGAGACCGGTATAGAGCCATGATAACCGACTATTTTGTTCCCGAATTGGATGGCATGAATGTGGATGAGTTGTGGTTCCAACAAGACGGCGCTACATGCCACACAGCGCACGTCACAATCGAATTATTGAAGGAAACATTCGATAAGCGCATGATTTCGCGGAATGGACCTGTCAATTGGCCACCAAGATCGTGTGATTTGACACCATTGGAGTATTTTCTTTGGGGATATGTGAAGTCGCTCGTCTACGCCAACAAACCAGAAACGTTAGGGGACTTGGAAGCCAACATTCGTGGCGTTATTGCCAACATACGGCCCCATATGCTCGAAAAAGTGGTTGAAAATTGGACCTGTAGAATTGGCTTTATTCGAGCCAGCCGCGGCGGCCACATGCCCGAAATCATATTTAAACATTAATGGCATAAAATTATCCTTCCAATAAAGCCAAATTGATGGACATTAAAACGATTTTCTTGTGTTTTATTTCAATTCGAAGTTCTATACCTCAATAAAAAAACAGCTTTCGATCAATATTTCGCGGTGTTGCAAACGAAATGAAAAATTAAACCGTTCGGTGTAGGGTATACAATCATCTTTTTTGTTTCTTTTAACAAAATGTATATTTATGTGTCGTAAATTACAATCTGAAAATTTCTCGTACCGTCACGGGATCTCGGGATTTGAGAAAAATATAGCCCGCATTCCGGGAAAAGAAAATTCTGGGAAATGGATAGCCCTAGTCTCAACTTTCTCAATTGCGACAGTGTTTTTGCCCCCATTCTGAGTGTACGTACGCGCTATCAGATTTATTTTTGGAATATTCGAGTTTGAGGCAAAAGTCCAATAATCCAGTATCCTCAGACCATAATCGCGAGTTGGTTTAGTCATCTGGACGTGTACATTCAGTCATGTCCCCCTAAGTGTCTCACTAAAACCGTTTATAATTAGTGTTTTAAATATACAAGTATTTTTTAGATATCAAAATTAAAAAAAAATTCAAAAGAATTTAAAAGTTGACTTCTTTTCTTACAAGAAATAATTTTTCCAAACACTATGTGCACGGTTTGTTGTCTTCTTCTACTTCACGTCTTTCGTGGTGGAATCTATGGCATGACTTCTTTTTTGTTCTGCTCATTTTTTCCTTCTTTTTCTTTAAAAAGAGAACAAAAAATCAATATTGTTTTAATGCCATCATCCATGATTATTTTTGCAGTGGTACGTCTTACAGACGACGATGACGACGGCAGACAATTTTTACTCTTGAGGCTTGTAAATAACAGGTTTTTGTTGCAGCTACGAGTACTTTGGAGACGTGATTCCTGCAGAGCTTATCATCATCTAAAAATGCAACCAGCAGCAGTAATGGCCAATATTACAGCTAGAAGCTCTTAGCGCAAACTTTAAATGCTTTCGGGGCTGTACGGAGGAGACAACTGATGATGGTGCGACATTTAGCCAAAGCCTACCTCCACATCCACTTGGGTTGACGATTTGTGAAGAAAAAAAGTAAAAATAGCGTAAGTTCGGCTCAAGCGACAATAAATATTGGGAACTCTTCAACATTGATACACTATGGAAAAGGGGAAAAAGCAATAGTAAGTATGGTTCCAAAATATTAAAAATAAATTCACATTTTTTGTTTCGTAACAAAATGTTCTGAAAGCTGAGTATCCACGTGGCCATATTTTCAATAGGTCGCTTGTTTTAACCATAAGAAGCGATTTTGAGGCCCTTCACACAGAGAACAGATTTGTTGCCACAATAAAAATTATTTGTTCAACAAAGTTTAAAATTTTCGTCAGAGGCAAAAATATGTCTTTCTTAAAGTCGGTAGTCAGACCAAAACAAAACTATGATTTAACAAAAGGGTGTTGTTATAACTTTTAATTAGCATCACCAATAACACAGTGTGACAGAGAAAAAATTCCTGGAAAATGATATTATTTTTCTTGTACACGCAGCAAAAAAGTATGGTTGGGGTAACAATATTCGAAGAGCATCATACTATTGTTGGTTATATGGTTGTGGCACAACAATATTATGATCATCACAACAATAGTATGGTTCACACACAACCATACGATGATCCCCATAACAATATTATGGTCCTCACAACAATAGAATTATTCACACACAACCATACTGTGATCCCCACAACCATATTATTATTCACATTCAACCATACTATGATCCCCACAACCATATTATGATCCTCATAACCATAGCATGTTTAACGTACAACCATAGTATGATCCTTACAACCGTAGTATGACTTACACACAATCATACTATGATCCCCCAAATTTTTGGTAAAGATTGGGTTAAGTTGTTATATTTAACACTAGAGAATTTTATTAAGTAAGTTATGTAATAATAGGAGTGATTTATTAAACAGTAAAAAAATATATTTATTAAAAAATCTCAGTTATACTAATTTGTAGTATGTTTCGAAAAAAATTAATTATTTTTACTATTATTGATATTGAAAACAATACTTTTGTTCCACCAACCATATTTATATTGTTGCTACAACCATATTCTCATTTTAAAATTTGGCAACAATACTATTGTTACATTTCAACAATATTAATATTGCCGCAATCATACTATTGTCAAAATAAAATTCAAAAAACTATACTATGGTTGCGACGACCATACTTTTATTGCAGAGAACATACTATTGTTGCCGTGACCATGTAGTAACCATATCTTTTCTCTGCGTGTAGATCTTCCTGAGTACAACAAGAAACCGGTTTTGAAAATTCCCTAACACCTCCGAAATCTGGAGTTACGGGTAAAAACCCGTTTTTTCGGATCTTACGCACTTATATGCCAGTAACTTGGTTGAATATCAACCGATTTTATGTTTTTTGGCTGATTTGGAAACTGCGACCTTTCGAACGGTATATACACTTTTAAAATCACACTGAAAAAAAATCAGTGTATTTTTTCTGTACTCGTTTATTTTAAACATTTTTGTAATTTTTTAACTTTGGATGAGTTTTTACACAGAATTTTTTTAAAAGAACAGAACAATTTTTGAATTGAATAATAAAGAGAATACAATTCAGTCTTATTTTTAAAAATCCGTTAGAAACTGATTGAGTTATTCAACTTTTATTAAAACAATTTTTTGAAAAAAAATAAAAAATTTTGGCCAAACTACTCAGAAATATTTGTTTGACCCTTTTCTTTTTTATTGAACATCATCAGTATCCCGTTTAAGTGACCAGCAATATTCGGAAATCATTTTTATTTTATCTTTTCCTTCAAAACGTTTTTCCATTGTAATTATTTCTTAATGAAAGTATTCGCCTTCTTCATCATTGAACAGGCCCAGGTTTTCTGGGAAGAAGTCTAGATGTGAATGGAGGAAATGAATTTTAATTGACATGTTGCAGCCCATATTTGTCAAAAATATACATAAAAATTTTAAACATTTGGCGATTGTAATGGAAATATTTCGTTTGCAACGGAATTTGTGTAGTTCCAACCGATTTTCAGCTAATTTGTTCTCTGTGTGTAGAGTTTTAGATACACGGAAAAAATATGTTTTTAGTAAACATACAAGTATTAATGATTGGGTCACAAAAAACATCAATATGTTCGCAGTATTGTTCCCACACATGTGTATATGCTTGTGTGCAAACATATATTTGTTTGCACTCAAACACATTATTATGATAATGTTCCCAAACATGTATATGCTTGTGCAATCTAAACGGCCATAAATACTCGTACCTACCTATTTATTGAAATTAGAGGTATTAATCGAATGTTTAACAAACATACAACTGCCTGATACTGAGCACATACTTTTTTATAAAACATCGATTTGTTTTATTAAACTTTCCAGTTTAATTCAAATTTCATTCTATGCGCTAAAAAAAACTTTCACCAATACTAACTTATGTTCCTCTTATCACGATAACAAGCAACTAAACATTTTCTTTTTGTATTTTTTCTAACATTTTTTAACACTGAATTTTAAATTTTTGAAAACAGAATTTATGTTATTTTACAAACATATGACATTTTAATATGCTTGATTGTGGTCCCAAATATACTGTAGTGTTGTCATCCTTACTTGTTTTTGCATCCCTAATTATCAACAGCTGATTAACAGCTGTTTAGTACTACGTATGTTTGTCTATTTTAAGGATAAGGTAAACAAAAGAAAATAGGATTAAATTATCCCGTTATGTATATTTGTAAGCCCTTTTATGAAAATGAATAAACACAGTCTATCCAGAAACAGCCGACATATTTGGCTTTTTATTTCTAACTAGATCTGAGCATTTTTAAGTGCTTGGAAATAGATAATTTGCATTGGCGCTATTGAGTGCCTGCAAAACCAACACATCTCAATTTACTATTGCCAGTAGCGTTCTTAAGCGCCGGCACTCTATAGGAAGCAAAGTCAAATTTCTACACTCTACTTTACAATGCAATATGCTTGTGTCAACCAATTATGCTAAAATTCAAACATAAATATGTTTGTTGCATGTTGCAAAGATACGAGTATATAAATGGATGCATACAAGAATATTTTTAACATATATTTTTCTCCATGTATAGTCCGAGCGCAAATTTCAACTAAATCCGCAAAAATGAATCTACATTCGAAGACGTATTTTGGTTTAGTAATTTTTATTGGTCGCTTGTTTTGACAATAAGGACCGATTGCCATGTAGTGATTACTCTTGATTGAGGGTCTCTAACAACTCGTATGACCAACTTAAAATACCCATCATCTGGAAATTATAAAAACAAGCGCTAACGATAATTGTGGCGGCGGTATTTATCAAACGTAGCGCGTCACTTAACAGTTTAGAAGAAGAAAAAACACAAAAAACATTCAGGTTTGTTTTCCCCCACGCCACCACCCAAGAGCATCGTATTGAAAATTGGCATCAGCATCGTCTTGATCTTGGAAACAATTTTATGATCATGAAACCTCAGCCAACTACGCGACACCACCAACCATCATCAATCCCACAAGCAGCAGCTTAAAACTCTTACGATAACTGCAAAAAAAAATCTAAGCCACGCTGATGCCAAACACACATTTTAACTGAATCAGAGCTTAACAAGAAATCACAATAGAAGAAACAGGTTCAATTTTCTGATTTTCTACAAGAATTCAAAAAGAAATTTCAAACTCAGTGATAGAAAATGTCTAACATTCTTTCATAAAACACAGCCAGCCAGCCAGGCAGTCAAGCGAGCGGTAAACGGAAAACACGCCACCAAAAACTAACCGGCAATTTGAACCACTCACTCGTGCGCGCGCGCTCGCTCATTCGTCTACCAGGTTCTATGGAATAATCTTGATATTTTTTGCAGTTGTATTGATTTACTTTTTTTATTGTTTACTTCATTTCTTTATAGCTATACTACATACATAGCTGGCTGCCGTCTTACTATCGATCTATCTGTAATTCCCAACATAATCACTTACAATTTTTCATTGGTTAATGTAAAGCAGCGAAGCTGAATAGTTTGTTGGGCAACCATACGGGTGGCCTGACCGGCCGCCTTTAGAACAAGTCCCGGTTATTTTTTTCAAGAGTAGGTTGTGAAGTAGTGCTCCTCGTCGTTGGCGCAGAGAAGTCGTCATTTGTAATTGACTTGTCTTCTTCAATGGTTATTGTAATGGATTAGATAAGATCGATGATCGTTGCGAAATAAATTTTCATTGCAAATCGAAGAAACAGTAAAGGACAAGAAACAGAGCGAGGGGAGAGGAAAAACGCTTTAATTAAAATCATGCATAAATCAAACAACCTACCTAAACAGAGTAGATAAAATGCACGATTAAATTGGAAGAGGATTATGGATATCGAAGTATAAGATCACAATATTGAATTCATCGGAAAATATATAGCGGTGGCAGCATGGCATCAATCCTCGAATATACATATGTGACGCGCAAAATAGAAAGGGACACCTAAGGTTAAAAACCAGTTTTGTTCCGGCCATTTTAAAGATTAAGTCCCTTTCTATTTGCGCTTAGAATCGTCGACTTCACTTTCATAGAACGCGCATATCTCTGGGAGGGAACACTTTTGGGGCATGGGATCGGTCTCATTCGATGCTCAGATGTTGTCCACATCAAAAAAAAAGTGAAAAGTTGATGAAAAGTTTTGTTCAGGAGAGCCATTTTAAAGATTAGGTCCCTTTCTGTTTGCGCTTAGAATCGTCGACTTCACTTTCATAAAACGCGCATACCTCTGGGAGGGAACACTTTTGGGGCTTGGGATCGGTCTCATTCGATGCTCAGATGTTGTCCACATCAAAAAAAGAAAAAAAAATGAAAATTGTTTTTTTTACCCTTAGGTCCCTTTCTCTATGCGCTGTCACATATGACTAAATTGGAGGATGTTAATGTTGACGACCTTAGGTTCCCACAAGACGGCGCTTAATGTCATACGGTCAACGAAACAATCATTTTGTTTAAGGAAACTTTTGGTGAGCACATTATGTCGTGACGTGGGCCTGTGGCGTGGCCTCCAAGATCGTGCGATTTATGTGGTGTTATGAGAAGTCGCTTCTCTGCGCAGATAAGCCCGACACCATTGGCGTCTTGGAAGAGAATATTCGGAGCGTTATTGCTGACATAGCCGACACCATTGGCGTCTTGGAAGATAATATTCGGAGCGTTATTGCTGACATATGGCCCCAAATGCTGCAAATTGATCGAAAATTGGGCCTCTCAGCAGGAGTTTATTTGAGCTGGCCTCGGCAGCCACTTGCCCGAAATCGTTTTAAAAACACAATGGCATACCCTTATCTTTATAATAAAGTTAATCTAACTTGGCCTTAACATTAAATTATATGCGATTTATATCTTCTTGAAAACCACACGTCTGAAAAAGCACTCTTTAGAACGTTGTGAGCGACTTAAGGCATGTTCTGTTGGTACTCGCTTGAGTAGCGAGTGGGTGGGTAGTCGCTAAGGCGATAGCTGAAAATCTTTATGAGAACTGAATGGCTTTAAGGATCATAAACCGATGAATTTTAAAATTTTTAAATTTGAAGAAAAAAGTTGTTCAAGAAACATTAGATGCATTCTATTGGTATTCGCTTATTAAACGAGTAAGTGGTTCATAAGGCGATAACTTCTAAACTTTAACAGAACTGATTGGCCTTATGTATCATTAACCGTTTGATTTGAAAATTTGTAATTTGTAGAAAAAAAAGATATTCAAAAAACACCATAAACGAGCTAAAGGTTATTCTTGAATAACTTTCTTCCCAAAAATGTAAATTATTTGAAACAAATAGGGTTTTACGCAAATTTTCTGCAGTTAACAAAATCATTCCTTTACTCTTAAGCAATGCTGTGAAGTTATCGCGTTAACGAACTCCAAAGCGAGTTGCCAATAGAACACGGCCATTATAAGTGAGTAATAACCGAGCTCGCTTCAACTCGCTAAAGGTTAGGCTTGAATAACTTTCTTCCTTAAAATTAACTATTTAAAACAAAAGGGTTGAAAGCAGATTCGAACCGAAACAAATCGAAAATGTACTTACAAATTGGGTTGATCGGATGAGGTACTGCCGAGTTGTGCCAGTTGTGGTAGTCATATGAATGATATTGTGTTTCATTATTAAAAGACAAAGTTCAACCTTTCCAATAAAACCAAAAATTTGATAGAAAAAAAGCAGTACTTTTTTTTAAGAGCCGATTTTAACTAAAAATGTTTAATCGACCACCCTTTACATTTAATTTTGTTCTAATTTGGCATAGTCCAAATAAATAACGGTTAACAAGAAAGGTTCGATGAAAAACTCTACCGCTGGCAATTCTCGTTAAGTGTATGTAGCTGCCTGCTCTTATTTCACATAAGAGCTACAATTTGTAACCCTCCGCCAAAGAGTAGATGGTATACAATTTTTTTCATTTCGTTTGCAACACCACAAAATATTGATCGGAGACCCTATATTTTGCGGACAATGGAATCAACCTAGGATAGCTGAAATTTTTTAGGAAGATTTTTATGCGCTGTTTGGGATTGTAAATGGGCAAAAGCGGCCTAGGGGGAACAAAGTTTTCTTTTAAGGGACTAAAGGAATATCGGAAAAGGTACACTTTTTTTAATATTTGCTTAACAAATCATAGTTTTTTGTAGACGGACAAAGGTTTTAATATATACTGTTAGCTGGGACGCATTTAAAGCTTAAAGAAGGGAATAGTTGGCGCAAGTGGCCCAAAACAACGGGCCGCATGGCCAGAACGGGAAAACAATTGCCAATATTGACATATGACTACTCAAATTAATGCTTGTATTGCAACGAATCCAAATATTGATAAATTTTAAAGTATTGGCTGAGATAAATATTGGACACATGGGCCGAAAAAGCGCCAAGAACGTGCCATTTTGCGCTTTAGTAGCGTTTAGACGGTGGAGTGTCTATAAGTTTCGGCTTGGCCGAACTGAACGATGTTTTACTTGCTTCAATAAATTTGTTCCTGCTACAAGGCCAACAACATTTTTAGTCAATACTACAATTTGTTTATTGATAAACAAAAATTTCGATCCGCTGTTGACAGCAAATCAAAATGGAAGGAAATTCGAAACATTGGAATTTGCGGAAATCGGTGTGATTCTCTGCATCAATCCAGCATCAACGTCAATGAACTTAACGAAAACTTTGTACACGTAAATGTAGCTTAACCTACTGATAATATATACGAAAACATAAGCACTGTACCAATTGAAAATTCCTTTCATTTTCGCTGTGTTGACGACGCTGAATTCCTTCAGGGCATTATTAGAATAAAATCAAATGCAGTAGGCACGGATGGTCTCAATCCAAAATTTCTAAAAATTATTCTTCCTAAGTTGCTGCCCTACATCACTTTTTTGTTTAATACTGTCCTCACTAAGTCTATTTTTCCCCACGCATGGAAAATGGCTAAAATAATTCCTCTTCCGAAACAAAACAATGAATATCGTCCTATTGCTATACTATCTTCGCTTTCCAAGGCCTTGGAACACATCATAACTTAACAAATTAGTACTTTCCTGGATCAACACAAATTACTGTCTGAGAAACAATCTGGTTTCAGGAAGAAAAGAAGCTGCATTACTGCTCTAATCGAAGTAGTTGAAGATTTACGGCTTAATCTAGATGATAAAATGGTTTCTCTTCTGGTCCTGTTAGATCACAGCAAAGCCTTCGACACTGTGGACCACAACATACTTATCTCCAAACTGAAAAATCTTTTCTTTTTTCCAACACTGCTTGCAATCTTTTGTCCTCGTACTTATCTTATCGATCACAAACTGTTATTGTTGGTAATCTACGCTCGAATGCTCTAAGTGTCTCTCGGGGCGTCCCCCAAGGATCCATTCTTGGCCCACTTATCTTTTCTATCTACATTAACGACCTCCCTGATGTCACGGAAACATGTAATATGCAAATGTATGCCGACGATGTGCAGCTCTACACTTGCGCTAAATCAACAGATGTTCATTCACGCATTTCGCTCATAAACAAAGATTTAGATTTAATTTATAAATGGGCTAATAATAACGGATTGCGCCTCAATCCCTCCAAAACAAAATTAATTGCTATAAGCAGAAGAGCTGTTCCAATACATTACAACGTTATGCTTGACAATACTATGAAAGATTGTATTCAGACATCATCAAATCTGGGAATAACCTTTAACTCAAAACTTACATGGACAAATGACATTAATGGAACTGTCGGTAAGGTGCGAGGAATGCTGAGAAATTTATGGGCAGTTCGAACTTCTACTCCGTTTCAAATTAGAATGTTGTTAGCAAAATCATATCTAATCCCAACACTTCTCTATGGGTCAGAAATATTCGCCAATTGCGACTCAGAAGACAGTCGGAAACTAAATGTGGCTTACAATGATATTGCAAGATATATTTTTAACAGAAAGCGATACGACCGAATTTCTGAGTTTTCATATCAAATATTTAACATATGTTTTGAGAATCTACTCAAAGTCAAATGTCTTTTACTACTCCATAAAATCATTAATAACAAAGAGCCTGAGTATCTTTTTAACCGCTTAAAATTCGCTCGATCCAAGCGGGGAATGGAACTTTTATATCCGAGAATTAAGAGTCTAACATCTGAACGACAATTCTTTGTGTATAGTACGTCTCTGGAACAATCTTCCGTCAAGCCTTCAAGTCATAAGCAATATAACAACTTTTAAAAAGGAGCTACTTAATTTCTATAAATAGTAAATTTGTATATTATTAGTTTTAGTAGAACCTAATTTAAACTATGTAATTGTAATTTGATTGTAATATTGTTAAAATTTCCCAAAATGTTAATCTTACAATCCACTAAGCCCGCACTGGAATATATAGGATGTTACATCCTGTAGTGCGTGGTTAAACAAAATAAAAATAAAATAAAATAAAAATAAAATAAAATAAAAATAAAAATAAAAATAAAAATAAAAATAAAATAAAATAAAATAAAATAAAAATAAAATAAAAATAAAATAAAAATAAAATAAAAATAAAAAAAAAAATTAATAAACGGCTTACAGTTAGTTACGCTGATTTTATAAATTTCTTTATCACACTATTTTTGAATGGAATTTAATTAAATATTCACATTTTTTAATCAAAATTGACAATTATTTTTTTTTATTATATTTTCAGAAATAAGCAATACTAATAAGATTCGCACGCATTCTTCAGGCGAGTCTTAAGAATGTCCTGCTAGAAAGCCCTACAACAATACTCATTAGTGTTTTATCTAAGAAAGCCTTTCTACTTTCTATATTCAATTAGAAAGATTTTCGTGGAAGGTTTGCATGGCCTGGTGAAAAAGGTGCGCCTATAGGTTTTGTGGACCAGAACGTAGAATAACGGATTAGCACCAAGAAGATTGTGCAAATTAATCACAAAAAAATTAGTGCTATTTAAAATAATTTAGCAGTTTAATTTTTTCCAGCAGAAGACTTATATAGAAGGGAGCGTGGAAGGGCTTGCCTTGCAATCTATCCTTGTGTTAATTTCAAATAAGAGGTCGCTTGCATTTAAAATGTTTCAAATTTAAATAAATTGAAATGTGAAATTTAATCTTTGAAAGTCTTTTGAATATCTCTACTGATTACCCGCTGATTTTTTCGTCAGACCTTTGATCAGCAATCTAATCTTTTAAATTATTGTGCAGCATTTATTATTACTGGAATATACCAACATTAATTTTTATCAGTTCGAATAATAACTCCGGCCGGCCTTTCTTCTCTTAATATGCACTTCAAAATTGGCTGCGGAAACAAAACTAACAAAAAAGATGAAAAAACAAAAGATGAGGGTATTTATTGAGTCATAAATTTCTATCTTAACTCTTGAGTGCTGCATGTAATAACTAAATACAGCAAGTTTAATGAATGGAACAGATAACCTACGGCATGGAGTTGATTGCCCCCCCTATATTCTGGGTAATTCTCTTTTAACGATCGTTGAGTTTATGAAGAAGGCCTGCATTGCGTAGCTTAGCTGTCATAAATATTGTGATAACCCCAAAATAATCAATGTGGGGGGAAAAAAGGGTCATTCTTTCACCATACTATTGTCTATAAGGGCAATGACAATAACCACGATTGTTTGCGTGAAAGCATCATTTGATATTAAAATTCTAAATTGTGACTGTTGCTAGCCTGGAGGCTGAAATAAAATGTCAAAGATGATCGTCTACAGACGATTTTTAACATGTGAAGTGGCACAAAGTAATCTTAACCTAAATCGATTTTTAAATATTGTCAGTTGTTTGTTGGCCAGTTTGTCTTCTAAGCTCAGCTTAATAACGGACATGTTAAATTTTCCATCTAGTCATAGATTTCCAAAAAAAAAATCTACCTTTTCTAACTACAATTAATATAAGTATATTTGATAAATATTAAAAAATATTAAAGTATTAAACAAATTAAGTGTTGAAAAATATTTTAAAATAATTTTTTTTTAGAAAAATTTAAAATTTATTCAAACGTGACAGCGCATAGAGAAAGGGACCTTAGGGTAAAAAAAAATCAATTTTCACTTTTTTTTGATGTGGACAACATCTGAGCATCGAATGAGACCGATCCCATGCCCTAAAAGTGTTCCCTCCCACAAATGGAGGGAACGTGAAAACCGATAAAGCTGAATTTCACTCCCTTAATGCATTATATTTCATTTCAGCCAGATCGGAAATAAAAAATAAAGTGGCTTGTGCAGAGACAGGGCCTAACATCGGAATCGATATTTTTCAATTTCAGCAGAGGTTATTTTTGCTCGCCCATAATGTGCCAAGCTAAAAATTAAAGTATGATCGGAACAAATTCTGGCTTCTTTAGCGGCATGACCTTAATCCAACGGAACTTTGAGAGGGTTCTATTCGAATACTTGTATCGATACGATCTTATTTTACCAGGGTATGTTGTCGGTCGCTCGTAATACGAGTATTCTGCACGGAATTTGTAGGTTCTAGTGCTGCAGGTTCACAATTCAGAAAAAAAACTTTGTAAGATATCAAAACATGAACCCTTATGGATCAAATTCTATAAAGTTATTAAATGGTCCGTTTTAAAATCAAAAATAAAATATTTGGTGTAATCGGTAGATATTTTCTTTCAGTCATTACTTAATGGAATCAGGTGTAGATTTCGAATCAACCGATATAATGAATACATTTTCAATCTCTAGTTCAGAACTTAGCAATTTTACCCTAGTACCCTTCTACTACTAACCCATTTTCGAGCATGATCGTATATGGACATATTTTCATGAAATGAACCAAGGAATACGCTGGTGAAATCACCGTTTATGGGGGCTACATGAATCGATTTTTTCCAATATTACAATGATCGAAAACACTGTGTGTAGTTTTTAAAGTAATGAAAATATAAACATATACGGACACCACTACGTATTAAAATACTAAAAATAATCCCGTGTCGTCTCCTAGTTTTTTCCCAAAGTCATGCACTTTTTTTCTTATGGATCCCTAAAGATTTGGGGCCTTGGTGTCATTTTTGCAAAAAATAAAGTGATCTCTTTGTAGGCTCATATCTTGCAAACTATTTATTAGTGACTCGTTATGTTCTGTACAAAACTCGGTCAGAGTTTCATAAAATATGTGGCTTTTTCAGCTGCGGATTTTGAGTTGAAACCGAAAAGGCATTAGTAACCTATCATAACATCCTATATTGACCAACTGTAATAGTGTTCGCCCAATCGAATCAGTTAGTGGTTTTGAATCGACTAAAGTCTATCTCCTTGTATTTTTGGGATTATAGAATAGAGTAGGGTAAAAAACTTGGTACTTTTCCGAACCCAAAAGTACTTTATCAATTCATTTTTTGTACCACTTCGTTAACATCATGTATCATCCCTGGTGTAGGATATGCAAAAATTCTGCCCGTAGATTTATTTACCACCAGTTGACCCACATATGTGTAAAAATTCAATACGTACCTGCAATGAAACAAGAAAAGACAATTGAATTAGTAATCATATTTAAAGAAATTCAATTAAAATAAAATATTATCACTGCTCCAGTAAAAAGATATTCTTTTTCAGGTTCATTTAACAACAATTAACACAATTCAATTAATATTGTCAATAAGCACACGGTGGAATATAAATAAATAAACAAAACTATTTTTTTTTATTTGTTCCACATACTGGGTGCAAAGCAGAGCAGCACTAGAAAATCTTATCAATTTAAAGGCAATTCCTACATTCACTTGGAACCAATGACTCATTCATAGGTTCGAATTGCTCGGCAAAAGGCGATGAACAAATTGGACTGGAAATGGAAGAACTAAAAACATACACAACAAATTAAATTGCATATTTGAATCATTCATTAGTAAAATGAGACAAGTCACATTAATTAATTTTCAAATAATTAAATCATTGTAATGTTATCGGACTTTATAGAAGTAATAAAAAAAATCCACTTAACTGACTTGAAAAATTCCATGTTGGTTTTAGAAAATAAATAAAATCAAATGGCTGTGACATACGAACCCGAAGCATCTATTTCAGGTCAATACTTAGCAATCGCACATTCATTTAATAGGCATTAAATCGTGCACAACTCACAGATTTGAGAAAAGTTCCCCGTTTGTTTCCTAATCAAACGTTGGAGGTAATTAGTCAGCATTATACGATTTATTAGCTGTTTCGAAGTGGACTTAATCGGGTTTCGCATGTGAGCGCAGACATTTATTGATTTAAGAACCCTTACATCATCAAATGATAAAGAATGAAAGAAAGGCGGGACGCAAAACGACAAAGGCAAATATGTACTTGGAGTAATTGAAAACAGAAACCACAACAAATGTCATTGTTAATTGGCCATTTTTGATTTGAATTCTTTGAAAAACAAATACAATACAAAATATCACAAGACAGTTGGGCATTTATTGTATGGCAATTGTCATGTCGTTGATATTGTCACTAATTATGTCATCTTTTATTGTTATCTTAGATGACCGTTTCTACCACAAGTTACACATACTATTACAGCCTGAAAAAAAGAAAGTATACAGATCCATTTATAGAGCAATTTATTTGGAAGATCATAACATTCCACTAGATAAAGCAGATGAGCTAGCATGACTCGGTACTCTATCGAACGCGAGTTGCCACCTGCAACGAATTCAGTGCGATAGGGTCCCGCAAAAGCTGCAAGGATGAGCAGAAAGATGTAGCACCTTTCTGTACGTGTCCTGATCCGGCGATCAGACGGGGGTATAAGTTCGGTTCCTAATTCAATATCGTTGGCCAAACAACACCGAGCTTGTATAGGCAACCAGAATGGTGCAACGGAAAGGTACGAGTATTAGCGACCTGTTGGCTACACACGGAGAACAAATCATACGGAAATCGGTAGTAACTTCAAATATTCCTTTGAAAAAAAGAACAATTTCGTTTGCAATTACCAAATGTTTATAATCGTAATGGGTATTTGGTTAGACATACCACAAGATCAAAGTATGATTATCGTATTGTACTAAGAAGGGACATAAATACTGTTACAACATTGAACACACCGATTTCAATAGTAACTGAACCTACCCCATTAACGTCATAAGGGTTTTGAAAGCTAACCACGATAGCGTTAGTCTGTAATGGGAATTTAAAATTGTTTCAACTTTCATCATGGAGTGGTCAGATAATGAGAACCATATCGCTGTAATAGCGATTTTCAAGTGTGAAATGATAGAAAGCGTTATTTTCAAAACGCTCCGGCCACTAGGGATTAGCCGCATGTTCGTCTACCGATGCATAAAACTGTTTCAGAAGACTGGAGATGTAAAGGACCGCCATCGGTCGGGCCGCCCACGCTCTGTTCGAACACCGCATGTCATCATGGCCCGCATCAAAAAAAAATCAAAAAATGATTGGGACTTGGACGTACCGAACATTTATTGACTGCAGCTTTAAAAAAAAATAGGATTGAAATGTGCAAACGTCTTTTGGTGAAGCACGCTGATATTTTGCACAGAAAAATTTTGTTCACCGATGAAAAAATTTTTACCGTTCAGGAAAAATTTAACAAGCAAAATGATAGTGTATGCGCGGTCATCTAAGGAAGCATCTGAACTGATGCCAAGTGTGGAAAAGGGTCATCACCCAGCTTCAGTTATGGTTTGGTGGGGTGTATCTTGCGATGGGGTCACTCACCAGCATTTCTGCGAACAAGGAGTCAAAACATCGGCCAAAGTTTACCAAGAAACCGTTTTGAAAGCTGTTGTGAAGCCTCTTAACAATTCCCTGTTCCAAAACCAGCCATGGACTTTCCAGCAGGATTCTGCGCCGGCCCATAAGGCTAAAAAACGTCCCAGGCCTGGCTTCGAAACAATTTTCAGCGTTCATTTCCTCTGAAGAATGGCCATCAGGCAGTCCAGATTTGAACCCATTGAATTACTAATTGTGGACGGTTTTAGAGGACAAGGTTTGTCACAAAAGATACCCCAACATTGGATCTCTTAAGACTGCTTTGGTTCGAGCTGTGGCCAATCTTCCAATGGACGAGGTTCGTGCAGCTATTGACGATTGGCCAGTGCGACTTAAGGCGCTTTTAAAGGCATAAGGCGGACATTTCGAATAAGTAGATTCTTTTTGGATACAATATACATCAACAAAAATATTAAAAAATATTTGGTCCAAAAACATTCAGTACTTTTTATTTTACAGCATAAAACGTATTGATGTCCCTACTAAGTAAATGCAACTTACTGATCGGGTCATACAAATAAAACGCTTAAAATGAATTTAGTTGTCATAGCTACGATGGTATATCAATAATTCCGTGACTTTTCGAATAAGTTTTTTTGAAAAAAATATTTTTTAACAAATTCTCCTTTTAGCTCAATACACTTAGTCCAACGTTTTTCCAATTTTTGCATCCCTTCCAAAAGAAAAATAGGATTTTTCCGGAGAATATGGCCGATGACGTACCAATTCGTAGCCCAATTCATGCAATTTTGCCATTTAGACTGCACACGTACATTATCTTGATGGAAAAGAACTGTTTTTCATGGCCACATGGAGTCGTTTTTTTAAGTTCTCGTTAAATCGGTCCAAAAAGCGTTTTTTGTTTTTCCATTTTGAAGGTTATCGATGTGATTATCCAGTGTGCATTCCTAAAACCTGTTGCGATCACCTTATTGGCCGACAAAGTCACCTTGGCCTTTTTCGGAACAAGTTCACCCGGAGAAACAAAACCATTGTTTAGACTGCTGCTTGGTCTCCGGAGTGTTGTAATGGATCCATATTTCACTGCCATATGAACCCTCACACACTTTTACTCTTCGATCGGCTTCGAACCATATCGTGGATTGTTCCTACATTTTCGGGTGTATTGACCTCAATTGGCCGTCCAGAACGTTCGTCCTCATTTGTACTTGTACACTTTTTTACCATTGAAATCGATGGTACAGGGTATTTATCAAGCTTTTCCTTGGTTTGATTGTCGGATTTTTTCCAAAAAAAAAATAAAAAAGTTTAATGAGCACTCGAAATTCACTTTTTTCCATTTTTAACAAAATCCACAAGGTTGTATGTTTTGAACAGCTGTTAAACACAAACTAAATGACGGAACTCTCAAAATTTGACAGAAGTCTATTAACATATGGTACTTAATGGAAGCAGTGTTGCATTTCATATGACTACGAGAAAACTTGGAATTATTGATATGCCCTCGTATTTTAATTTGTATCCATTGACTTAAGCTTTATAATAATTGTGATAAAACAATTGTAAAGATATTAAGTAAAGATGTTAAGTATTAAGACTATTCGCAAATCTTTTTATTAAAGTACAAGACTTGCGCCGTTTTATAAACGTTGCTCACTTAATCGACCTTACTATTGTTGTCGAAATTCGAATAGTGCACACAGAGAACACATTTGTTGCCACAACCGAATTTTTATCCAACTGAATTTTGCTGGTTGCACGTACTATCTATCCACTGCTGCAATTGAATGTTGATTGACAATTTTCAGTACAGGCAACTGACCCTTTCGGTTGAGGAGGCAAAGTATCGGTAACCCTAACCAGTTAAGCTGATTATTGGAACTGAATTTGTACATGTATTGGTTGTTGTTACAAATGGTACTCTGTGAGTTCTGTTGTTATAACCACAAACAGTTCATAACTGAACCAACAAATGGTCAAATTTTATGAATTTGATTCATATGACCGAAATCCAATTGAGTTTGTTTTACAAGTGGGCCGATTTCCTTCATCAAATTTGTGTAGGGGATCATTAAGTGAAATTTCGTTGTTACAGTGCCCGAAGCTTAAATGTGTTTTGGTTTTAAATATAGATTTGGTAGAAATTAATGTTGATGTTGGGATAAGGAATAATAACCATGAACTAAACAGAATTTAGTTGCTTCAAAACACTTATCTGTTGTCACAACCAATTATTGGCCCAAAGTATCATGAACTTTAGGATTGGTTGGTTGCCATAACCACCAGTAATGGCAACCAACAGTTTAACTCAAGTCGGTTGATATAACCGAGTACCGTAATACTATTGCAGCAACCATATATGTGTTTTGAGAACCATGTAACCATCACTTCCATGGAATATTGGTGATTGCAACTGAAAGTCTGTTTTTCCAACCGAATATTTGTAGTTCGGACCGATTGCCAACTGATTTGTTCTCTGTGTGTGGAAGTTACGGCGAAGTTCGAAGCTCTGTCTATAATTTTGCAAATATTCCATTAATTTAACGCTACTGTAGCAAATGTGACTGTCTAAACAAAATATTTGGAAACAAAAAATTTGTATTTCTATATTAATAAATATGCAAATAAACCAGAAATGTATAAATACTGAATTGTACACTTCGATATGGTGTTAATTTATAAATGAATAAAAAAATGAATATGTTAAGAGAGAAGATATTAAGATTTATTTTCTTTAACAAGCACCAAATTGCATTTAAACTCGTTTATAAAACCCCCACTCTTTGCCTTTTAAACCAAATTGAAATAAAATTAAAAGATAGTAAAAAAGAAAAACAAATTTAAATAAATACTTGTCGGATAAGTACCACGTACCCCAACATTTGCTAATCGAAATGTTTGTATTTTAATAAGATTATCAGACACAGACAACGTACAATTATTTTAACAGATACCTTAGCAAGGGCTCCGTTTTTCACACCTTTTGGTGTCTCTTTTAATGCATGGGTATGACGTTCTACGGCTACAAGTGACTTGCCGTTTTAATCGCTTATCCGCCAATGCAGCATATCAGCAGCAATTAATCATCGTGTTTAGGCTAATGCTCGCAACCTAATATAGGTTAAAGACCATTGACCACAAATAGAAAAGAAGAAGAAAAAACATTTCCCAAGAATTAGGTTTAGCTATTCTCTTTAATCGAAATTGATATAGAAAATGTTGGTGGCGTTGGTCGTGGGTGAGAGGTTGGTGCAACGAATCTTCTATGCCGCGCTCAGCCCATTCATTTACACTCACCTTTCCTACCATAATAAACATTGGCATAGGTTTCACTTCTGTCTCTACTTATACACAAAATCTAACTATGAGGAGCGTATGACAATTTTGGCAACTAATTGAGGAAAATACATAATAAAAATCTACGTACAAAAAATAACACAAATATGTATACTCGTATATTTGGGAAAACCTTTGGTAGAGAAAAAATGAACTGAACAACTTAAAAAATTTGAATCTTTTGGTGATGCGCCTTAAAAAAGAGCAGAGCTATTTCTTTCATATCTTGAATGTCGGAGAAACACTATTTTCAGCTTTGCCTATTCTAGATGTTAATTGTGTTGACTTTGTTTGGTAGGAAACACAACTGCCAGCAATTCTCATTTAATATACAAACGTTGTTGCCTGCCTTTCAGACTACTCCTCAATAAGATTTGTTCGTTTAATATTGGCAACCTACCTACCACTGTTCTCATTTTTCGGCTGCTAATTTTCAATCATATAGTAATAGATTTTGACTCAAAATCATTTGAGTAATGGAAATTTTGGATAACAGAAGTACAAGATTTTTTATTAATATATTCCTGATACAAAATAATTTGAGTCAAAACAAAAAAAAATATTTAATTTTTTTTTGTTATAAAATGTCTAAATGCCACACCTCTTTGTCTTATAGTCTCAATATTTGTGGATTAAGATTATCATACTTTTATAATTCTCTAACGATGGGTCCAGTATTAGACCAATTTGAAAATGTTTGGATTGGTAGCGCCAAATTTCTTACCAAGGTGTTTCCACACGCAAAGAAAAAACATGGTTACTACATGGTCACGGCAATAAAAGTATGTTCTCCGCAATATAAGTATGTTCGTAGCAACCATAGCATTGTTAACTGAATTTAGTTTTGACAATAGTTTAATTGCTGCAACATTAATATTGCAGAAATGTAACAATAGTATTATTGCCAAATTTAAAAATGAAAATATGGTTATAGCAACAATATAAATATGGTTGGTGCGACAAAAGTATTGTGTTTTGCGTTTTATGTTAACAATGATATGACTACATTTAAATATGCTTTTAAGAACAAATCTTATTGGTACGGATTTAATGCAATAATAGTACTTTCTTTCGAAATTAAAATTTTTTAAACAAGCTGCTTTGGCTTTGTTTTACTAAAATTTTTTTAATAAAACGCTTACGTTTATTTAAACTTATTTTTTCTACTGTAAAATAAATCACTCCTATTATTTTGAATTTAATTTTCTTTTTGAATAATTTTCATAATTCTACTGTCGACAACTTAAACAAATTCTAATAAATTATATTGGAGATCATAGTACAATTGTGTGTGATCATACCATGATTGTAGGGATCATAACATGGTTGCGTGTGAATCATACTATGGTTGTGAGGATCAAACTATGGTTGTATGTGAAACATACTATGGTTGTTAGGATCATACTGTGGCTGTGGAGATCATAGTATGGTTGAGTGTGAGTCATACTATGGTTGTGGGGATCATAGTATGGTTATGTGTGAATACTATTGCTGGTAGGATCATAGTATGGTTGTATTTGAATCTATCTATTGTTGTGAGGATCAAAATATTGTTGTGCCAGAACCATATACCCAACAATATTATTATCCTCTTCGAATATTGTCACCACAACCATACTTTTTTTCTGCGTGCATTTCTATACCAACATCATATGTATCACATCTTGTCGTCAGATATATTTCAAAATTCTCATGGGCGGTGAGACGCTCCCTTGACGCCGGTATCATCAATAACATTTAATCATCCAAGTTTCAAGTAATATGAACGATGACACGCCTCCTTGTACAATCATAGCCCAACAGCAAAAAAAATCCTGGTCGAACCAATCACAATATGAACATTTCATAACGATCTCAGTTGATTGTGACAAACATTACAAAAGGTTTTACAGGTTATTGCGGTCCTATGTAGGCAACAATTTTGGTCTGGCCCATATTCAGAGCATCAACACATACCTCGCAGCCACCCACTGTAACCTTTAGTTTGCTTCCATTTAACAATGATGAATAGTATATATACGTACTTTATAGGATCTCCGTTCAATAATCTAATGCTTAGCGGGGCAAAGTGAATTCCATATTGAAGCATTTTAAAACCAAAACTGAAACAAAAGTTAAACAACAGCAAGAGGGTTCATCTGCGAACTCATCAAAAGCAGACAACAGAAATCTTTAAAAGGAAATAAATAATCAATGAAATAAAAATATCAATCTCTGGTTACACTTCTGCTTTGTTAAAATTTGTGTTGAGCTATTAGTTCGAGTTGATTAATAGTTTCACTTATCACTTCTCGTGCAGATATAACCAATACGAATTCGCCAATAAGACCTCTTCTTGTTTAATAATTTTTTTTTTTGTATAAACAACCAGAATAAAAAACTGCTCAAGTCATAATAATGATAAAAGACCGAATAAATAACAAAAAACGAAAAAACTACCAACAAAAATATGTTTTTATAAAGCAGGGTGTTTTAGGTTTGTTTTTTTGTGAAAAAATGGGTATGATAACTCTTCTAAATTGTTTCTTTAGCGATTTGAGGCCAACTCGCTTCGCTGCTTGCTAACCGAGTAACTTCCATATAAATTCTAGTTTAGTAACCTGAAAAGAACACAGCTAGATCGAATTTCGATTATGAAAGTGTTCATAGCAATTATGAAATGTTTTATAGGAAGTATGAAGTGTTTCATAGAAATTATGAACTGTTTCGTAGAAATTATGAAATTTTTTATAGAAATTATGGAATTCCATTAAAATTTGAAATGATTATTTTTCAGTTATTGTTAGGCTTGAGGTCATAAGCAAAAAACAGATGTTGGGGTTTTTATAATTTATTTAATTTAAAATAACCCAATATTTCGAACTGACTTCGTCGTTCATCATCAGGGGTAATCACTAAAATCAAAACCGAGAACATTAAATTACAACAATACACAATTTTCTATCACGAATAACATAATTTTTTTTAATAATACATTTAAATAATTGTTTTACTTCTGTCCTGTTGTACTTCTAATATTCAACTAATGTATGTCTTTTCGTCGGTACTTATTAGCAATATGTCTGTATGTATGTGCACATCTATCCGTGTCAGTTATAAAGTTCATTTTCTTAGATGTAGGGACGTCATCTCCAAAGTGTATCTTCTCTTAAAATTCCTCTCTTGTGCTAAAATTTCTAATGATTTATAGAAATTATAAAACGATTCATATGAATTTTGAAATGTTTCATAGAAAAGATAAAAATGCCATGGCATGTTTCATAGAAAATGTGAAATGTTTCATAGAAATTATGAAATGTTTCCTAGAAATTATAAAATATTTAATAGAAATTACAAAATATTTCATAGAAATTTTCGAGGGCAATTGTGTGAAGAAAACTTGAAAAGTAAGGTTTACAACAGTAGTTCTCATTCATTTGGGGAGAGCCTGGCCTATAGAGTTATTAAGCTTTCTGAAGAGGGTTATCACGGACCCGAAATCCTTATAAAAGCAGTGTACATCACTTTGCCATTTTGTTAAAAACTTGTCTTCTATTTAAATATACTCGTAGAAGCAAGAGGTATTGAGCCGGTTAATCCCTGTTCGATGTGTAAAAGCAACAGACCGAAATAAAACAAACGAGCTAAACACAGAAATTATAATTATAAAATGTTTCATAGGGAATAAGAATTGCTTTATAGAAATTATGTTTTCATCCCATAATTGTCATCGACTTTGCGAGGGGTAAATATGTAAGCCATTTAAAACTCCTCTGTACAAAGCAGTATTTCGGGGCTTTGGTCAGTAAGTATTAGAATAATATCGTGCACAGCTCTATGGTTTAACATTTCCAACTCACGAACAATAGACATTCTGAAGAAAACGGAACTCTATGTCTCACAATGTCCTTTCTTCAAAAATGAATGGAAATATACTAAGTACAAATAAATGTTTCATAATAATGTTCAGATATATTCTTAAACCATATCGGCTGAGTGTTTTTGGATCACCGTATACGAGTTCCAACATAAAAAAATTGTGAACAGAAAACGCAGAGTGAAAGGGAATTCCTCGTGTTACTAAGTAAAAAAGTTTTAAATTCAATTCAATTTCAAGTTATCCAGAATTATCGTATGACACTCGTCCAAAGGCAGCAGCAGCAATAGTACTTTGTACCTCTCCAGTTACCTAATCCATCATTAGGAACATTTCACTACTCCTCCAACACTAAACGGGGTGATGGCAGCAGCGATGACTTTAGTCAGTCATGTAGACATGGTTGGTAAGCAGACAAAAAAAGAAGACTATCCAACCGATCGACCGACCAACAACATTGCATAACAATTGGCTGGATTGGTGAAATGCGAAACGTGCAATTTACAATTTATTCGACGACTCAGTCGAGGTAGTTGCTGTAAAAGTCGGTGCAGCAGGGAGTGGGCAAAACGGGGCCGAGCATAGTAAAGCCTAAGAACTTTTATGTTTGCCTGTCTTAACACTGATTAAGTTGTTGTGTTCCTTATTCTTGAGGTTTAAGCGTAATTTAATACTTCTCCTGTGCCCCCTGGCCACCCTCCCCCCTTGATGCCTTAATAAAGAGACTTATTTAAACATTTTGCATTATACGATTACCCTAATGGTCCGTCACAAAAAGAAGCTCTGGCCACGACACCACTCTTCGTTCTCTATGGCTAACCATCCAGCCAGACGGCCGGACCGTCTGCCTCCGCCTGTTTTATGGAATTTTTAATGTTTGAATTGAAACAAATATTGACATGTGCATCGGAGCTACCATACACCCTACCCTGTCCCTGTGGTGGCCGCCCGCAAACATCGAACCCATCACGGAGGTGGACAATGACAATGCCGTACAAACCGTTTACGACGCATTTCCTTTTTTATGGGATATTTAAAATGAATGCCCAACACAGTGGCAAGTACTCGTACAATTTGTGTAGTCTTATTATGTTACAATGGTAGTTGCTATTGTTTTACAGGCATAATTAGTTGGGAGTTTTGCATAAACATTTTGCTTGTTTGATTTTCATTAATCTGAACAACCACTACTGAAGATGGGGCTGAAAGATTGAGGAACCACACACTCATGTCACGGCATACATGTAATAATAAGGTGGAAATCAAAAGACAAGAGGAAGTTCAACTGAAAGCCAAGAGAGGCATCCCTGCCGTTTTCCAATGATGGATTTCAATAAACCCCCGGGGGAGGGAAATCTATAGGCCATTAACGCTTACCTCACAGGAAAATATCTTCAAGTCCAGCCCAAGCCTCTTGCAGACTCTCAGACTATACCTATCAAAAACATTCGTTACAAAGTAATATTCCATGTTGGGTAGCACGTGAAATTCCAGTATTAGATCTGGGTTACTTTGGGCACACAATAAATTTGTGCCCTTAATCTTTGTTCCTCTGTATCTATTTGCAGGTTCTCAATATAATTTTTTATTTTCCCAGATTTACATTATCGATTTGTCATTTTTAAATATTATATTATTCGTCAATTTGAATTATTTTTTAATACTTTTGGGTCCCATTATATGAGGTATATAGTTCCCTAAGAAACCCGCATAAGAAATTCTCTACGAGAACTTCCTTACAAAAACAAGAGATACATTCTAAAATCCCAAAAACTGCATAAGTAAAATCAAATAAAATTTTGATATAAAAAATAAAAATAAAATAATGTCACTTTGCCATTTTGTTAAAAACTTGTCTTCTATTTAAATATAGAAGCAAGAGGTCTTGAGCCGGTTTAATCCCTGTTCAATGTATAAAATAAAATACTTAAATTATACTTAAAGTTTTTATCAAGTACTAAATTCTTATTCATATTTTAAGTTTTGCTTAACTTTTGATTTCTAAAAATGCGTGAAATACGAATTCGCCGATGAAACCTCTTCTTGTTTGACTATTTTTTAATATACAGAACAGATGTTTTATTTTACAGCAGGGTGTCTCATGTTGGAAAAATAAGTTAGCTACTAAAAGTCAAAACGCTTGTTAGCCGAACTCTTGCAATACAAAAGTGAATGTTAAGTAACCTGAAACACGGTTATTACTCGTACAATGTTTGCCATATCCGCTTTACAGATGTTGCTACATATGCAAACAAGGCTAAAGGGTAATCACCAAATTAGCAACAACTGATCACGACCCACTATTTCTGTCACTTTTACGGTAACAAAAAAAAACAGAATAACAGTATCAGTATTGTTAAAATAACTTTTTGGACAAAATCGAAATAAGCAAACAAATGCATTTTTGAAGCTCTACATTCAAATCTGTATTTATCGTAAAAAAACGCACAAATCTACCTCCAAGTGTATTAAGTTTCAAGTATTTTTTTTCTCAATTTCAATTTGGTTTTCGCAATTTCAATTACATAGCATTTTCTCAATTTCGAAACAAATTTTTCAATATTAATACAGGGTGTCCGTCGGGAACACTTTGTTTGTTAATAATTTTTGATTAAAAGAGAGAATGGATTTTATATTAATAAATGTTTATTTTTAATGTCGGCAATTATGTATGGAATACAATATCAGATAAATGTCCGTCTCTGTTAGCCTCACAAATGCGAGCCCTTTTCAGCAGATTTTTTATTACACTCTTACACATTTCACGCGGTATTTCATTAATTTCATCACGAATATTTTGTTTGAGTTGCTCAAGCGCTTCTGGTTTGTTTTCATAAACCTTGCATTTCAGATATACCCACAAAAAGAAGTCCGGAGCAGTCAAATCAGGCGACCGTTGAGGCCAATCAACATCACAATTTCTTGAAACAACTTGTTGTGGAAAGAGGTCTCGCAGTAATTCCATTGTAATCCTGGCTGTATGCGATGTGGCACCGTCTTTTTGATACCACATGGTAATCAAGCTCAAACTATGCAGTTCTAGCTGATGAATAATTTGAGGGTTTTCCATTGCCAAGAACCGACTATTCTTTTTATTCACATATCCATTCAAATGAAAATGCGCCGCGTCACTCATTATGGTTTTTTCATGAAAATCGGGGTTGTCATGGGCGAGCTGTAAAATCATTTTGGCATATGTACGGCGACGTAAATGGTCTTGTAAAAGCTCTTGTGTCAACTGAATCTTAAATGGAAACAAATGCAAATCCTTGTGCAAAACTGTGGCCAAAGTTGTTCTTTGAGGAACAAGCTCCAGAGCACGAATATTTTTCATAATAAATGTGCCACGTCTCTACTTCACGACTGCCAAATATGAGCTGTTAGAACTAATGTTTACCAAAGTGGCAGCAAAACAAAGTAGTTGTTGTTGTAGCGGCAAATCGTACCGGGGTGACAGCCCTTGGCCGAAGAATTGCTGCTTCGGGGCGATCCGTGCGTAGCACCGGCTGTCGTGGAATCAAAACAAAGTAGTATACCTTCTCGGCGTACACCCTGTATCTACTTTTTCCTTAAATCAACTTGCATTACTCATGTTTAATTTGTGTTTTTTCTCAATTTTAGGCCACACTATGCATTTTGTATTTACCGTACATAAATTTATTTTTTCCCCATTTTTATTTTGCGTTTCTCAATTTCAACTAATTACGTTGCTTGAAATCTATAAGCAGTTCCTCATTTTTTTTAAATTCAATTAGTATTTTTTAACTTTTGAACTTCATTTTTTACTTTCTCAAAATGCCGTGTTGGAAATCAATAGAGTTCCTCAATTTTAGTTGTGGTTACTGAATTAATTTTTTTTTCTTAATTTTAATTTCGTTATATTTAAATTTCAAATATATTTTTTTAATATCAATTTTTGTTTCTTAATTTTAAATATTTTTAAAAATTTTAAATTAACGAACAACTCAGTACGAGTATCTGTTTGCGATTTTCGATTTCCATACAATTTTGTGTTCAATTCTGTGTTTGTTCAATTTCTCAAAAAAAAAATAATAAAAACATTAACTTTTAAATGTCGACTTAACTTTTCAATATATCCTTTTTTCAATAACAAGGTGCGTTTCTCAATATCAGTTTTATTTTCATATTTTCATTTAATGCTACCTAGGGTGTTTAGTTTTTCAAAAAAAAATTTACCTGCTACTGATGCAACATATTAAAAATATGACCTCCTCCTGTCAAAACGCCACACTTTTGTTGGCAAGAAGCGAATTAATTTATTGAACACTTCAAGAGGAATTTTAAACTTTTTTTACTTTTTTATTTCTGAGTTGCAACTTTTTGGAGACACTCCAGTTTGCACGACAAATAACATAATTCTTTTTTTTTATTTGTTTAACATCACTTCAAGAAACAAGGATTTGAGTCACCGCATGTTTAAAATTTAATTGGAATTATTAATTTAAAAACAAATAAAATTGTAAATACATTAATAATAATTTTCTTTTAGCAGCATGTGTTCCTAGTGTCGGAAAAAACAAGATTTAACGAAATCCTTAAGAAAAAAATTTGTAAAAATTGCCATTTTTCGGTTAATCAAACTAAATAAAACTCAAGTAACTCAATTACATAACAATGACAACCAATGCTGACAACAAAAGGTTTATTACGTGTAAAGTACGTAAAAGATAAAGTAAACAATTGAATAACGTAATATTGAGCAACAACGTCATCTCGACCACAGATCCGATTTTCAGCCGCAACCCATTCAAGAGACAATCAATGTCAATAAACGGTTCCTACGAACCATTACACCGAGAGAAATGCTGAAGCAGACAAGAAGTAAAATCAATTGAAATCTAATATTTCCGTTAAATAAAACGTTGCTGTCTCAACCAATATTTCTATTAATTTTTTTTCTCATTTTGTTGCATGGAGTATTGGAGGGAAAACAAAGCACACACACACACAGCTAGTGACTCTAATGTTTCAATGCGCCAACGGTTAATAATCACAGTAGAACCTCAATAAATGGGTTGTGCAGTAATATGCAAAAATATATACACTAGCACTTTAGTTAATTTATAATAATGTGTTCGTCATGAGAAGGGTTTATGAAGGGTTTATGTAAGGCCCATATATTATAACATGGTCCTTCGAGTGCGCAAAAATCTTAAGTCAACAATGAAAGTACTTCAAAATGAACGGAATAAAATATCTTCATAAAAATCACAAAATATTGCATATTTTGTTCTTGTAGACAAAACAACATTTTCATAATTTACTCGTATATGAAACATTTCGAAGTTGTATAAAATATTTTATTTTCATATAATCCGTTCAAACTATTAAAAATATATAACTTCAACTGGAAATGTGTGAAATTGAATTTTCTTTGCTATAAATGACAACCCATAACGCTAAATGAGCAAAATAAAAATGATCTGATCAAAAACGTTGTATCAAATTTGATTGTAGCTTTTATTGTTAAATTTTTTAATCTAAATAGTGGTCCTTCGAGAAGAAAATACCTCCAGTATTAAATATAAACCTCGTTAAGTTTAGCCAGGTAGTATTTATTAGGGTGGAGCACGGCAATTTGCTTATTTGGGATTGAAATAAAAAAATTATGAACCTTAGAAAAATTTATTTTATATTTAAATTATATTGAACAGTAAGGGAGTTTTAAATTACATGGTTTTAAATAGTATATCTGGCAAATGTCGACCTTCGCTATCCACACACTGCTGCATACGTTTCCTGAAGTTCTCATGAACTCCAACAAGCATGTCGACTGGTATTCTGCCAATTTCAGCCTCACTATTGTTAATTAGGTCGTCCAAAGTGTTGGGAAGGTTGATATACACCTTCGACTTCAGACAATCCCAAAGGAAAAAATCGCCTGGGGCTAAGTCTTGTGAGCGTGCCGGCCAATTAACATCACTCCTCGAAGAAATGAGCCGTCCAGGAAACAATCGCCTCAAACAATTAATGGCAACCCACACTGTGTGTGCAGTGCCATCATGCTGTTAGAACCATGTATCCTCTAATTGCATTGACTCAGGAGCCGACTTAAAAAAATCCAGGAAATGCCAAGAGCATGAGATTGCTTTCGAAAATTGCAGTACGTACTGCTGCTCTAAATCTTTCGATGTTTTGTGGTGTTTTTTAATCCTTCTCTTAGGTCCCCTTCGTACACATGACACATTCCCTGCTGTTCTCAATGAAGTTACCCAATTTACAATTGATTGCCTTCAAGGAACGCGTCCGCGTGGGGAAACAGCGAATCGTAATCGAAAAGCACGCTGCACTGCAATGATCGAGTGCGCATTTGTAAAATACGCTTCAACACAAAATGACCTCTCCTCAAGTGTCCAATGCATGATGGCAACTAAAAGGCAGACGATTACAAATTTCCCATCAGCCACTATAAACCACGCACACTCTTCACTCTCTTCGACCAACAGTGCCGCCACAGCCTGCAGTGCAAAAAAGCAAATTTCCGCGCTCCACCCTGTATATGCCACCATTTAGTAAATACTCAAAAAAAAAAAAATTTTCCGAGGTTGGATTTGGCCCTACATTCATATAAGATTGCGCTGACGCAGTAATAGAAGCCGGCCAATGCTAAACAATGTCGAGGTTTCACGTATGTGGCACGGACATCCGTTTAATTTGGGCAACTAATCTTCTTTTCAGACGAGAAAATGTTTTGGCTCGAAGACGTTTTGCTATTATTCCATCGAACACAAAGCACTGATCGGCCGACCATCCACCGACAAGTTTGACTGTTTGGTGCGGTTTATGGCATTGGAATTTACTTCTTCCGAAAAAATGTTTAATCCTCATCTATTTTAAGCGTTTTTCTTTAGTCCGTGCTGGACAAGATCGATATACTTGAGCTGTAGTTACAAAACGCCATACAGGCGATGAAACAAATTTATCGCCGCCCTAATGTGCGACTTCGAACTTTTTTTAACGTTAAGCTTTTAGTCTACGACAACAAGCCAAACCGACCACTAATGGGTGGAGTCATCGAAGAGCCATTTTTACCTAATGGCATTCATACTATAGATTTAAAATATGGTCGGATCCAATTTTAAATCTCTCACTGTTGTTGTTCAATAAAAATTACCTTTCCTATCGATTGTATCTGGCCACCCTGTATTTGACCTTTACTTTCATGGTAACGTTTAAAGTAAAGACTATTTTTTATCTGTTTGGGAAAACAGCTGGAATTTATGCTCAACCGTCCGGGAAGGTTATGGTTCCACAGTACCCACTGTATGTCAGCATTGCAAAATTATCTACAAATGACCACGACTTCAGGGTGATGCGTCATACTACACGTCGCAGTAAGATGTGCAGCCGAGGAGTTCGTTTTTCCTGCTCAGCTTTTTACTATGGATCAGTAGTGGATCAGCAACAACCGATGAGGCGGCAGCGGACATTTGTATTTTATAACATAATCACCATTTGAATTCGCGGTCTATCGTTCTTCTGGAAGTGAAGATAGATTGTTTTTTGTGTGGGATACAACATTTTATTTACCCAACCAAAACATGAACGCAAACGCAAACACAGGGAACAGCTCCCATCCGTGGACATGATTTTATGAACACTACATAAACGTTGGAGGAAGCTGCGGACAGCGGTGGAGGAGACTGGTTGGAAGTTAAGTCAAGTCACACACGCACTCATACCGTCGGTTGGCTTCCACTAAAATATTGATGGAATACGACGGCGATGATGGCGGCAGCGGCGGACCGACAAAAGTGTTGGCATGTTTGAAAGCCAGCCATGGACTTCGTCATCGTCATCATACTCATCGTCGTTTTGGGTTTGTTTCTCGCTGTGATTCTTTCTTTGTTCTTGTGTTTGGCGATTGTCTGGAATAGATGGTTGTTGGTTGGGATGGATAGTGGGTTGGTATGATTGGTTGGATGGATGAATACTGCTCGTCTGGATGGCTGCATGCATGTACGATTATAATTTTTATTTTATATTTTTTTTTTTGATACTTGGCTTTTGTTTTTATCTTGGGCGTCCGTTTGTGTGCGAGACCGATTTCCTGCGTGCATTGCTGGAAATGTGACAATGATTATGATTGTGACGACGACGATGACTATGATGAGGTGTGGTCGGTTCGGGTCGGGTCTGTTGTGGCTTTTTGTATGTAGAGTATATTGAACTTTATCAAATTTTAAGGAATTAATTTATGTGTGTTTCAATGTTGCTTTTCTTAAGAATTCTGAAAGTGACGAGATAAGCTTCTGATATTCATACAGGGTGATTCATTCACGACTGGACATATTTCACCCGAGTATTCCTTGGCTCATTTCATGGAAATATCGTATGCCACAGAGGTCTTTCGAATAACAAACAGTTCAGCCAAATTGATTATTTATTGGTGGTACTGGCGTAAAGCAGTTTCTACGTAAATATAGAAATTTCCAAACTACCATTGATGGTTTGTACAGGGTGTCCGTCGGAAAGGTATACTACTTTGTTTTGCCGCCATTTTGGTAAACATTAGTCTTGACAGTTCATATTTAGCAGTCGTGAAGTAGAGACATGGCAAATTTATTCGATAAACCAACGTGTTTTAATTGTTAACACTAACACATTTTATCAAAATCAATCATCGATTACTGTGACTATGAGAAGTTACGTGAAATTTTTGTGAGAAACAACGTGCCAACAAAACGCACTATTTATCGTGTAGTGAATGATTTCGAAGAAAGAGGGCTGAAGCCGATATGCTTAAGCATGGACCACAACGTACTCCAAGATCGGCTGAAAACATGACTGCTGCTCAAGAAAATGTTCAAAACAATCCATCAACCTCAATTCGACGCCGTGCTAAGGAGCTTGGTCTTCAAAGAACATCATTGGCCACAGTTTTGCACAAGAATTTGCTTTTGTTTCCATTTAACATTCAGTTGACACCAGCTTCATTCACAAGACCATTTACGCCGCCGTACATATGCCAATAGGATGTTACGGCTCGCCCATGACAACCCCGATTTTCATGAAAAAATCATGATGAGTAACGAGGCACATTGTCGTTTGAATGGATATGTGAACAAGCAGAATATTCGGTTCTGGGCACTGGAAATCCTCAAATTATTTATCAGTCACCTTTGCATTCATTAAAAGTGACAGTCTGGTGTGCAATTTGGTCAGGAGGAATCATTGGACCTTACTTCTACGAAAATGAAAACGGCGTAACGGTAACTGTCAATGGGGATCGATATCGTGATATGATTGAAAACTTTTTAACGCCAGAACTGCATGCTTTGGGCTTGATTAACATGTGGTATCAACAAGACGGTGCCACATCGCATACAGCCAGGATTACAATGCGAGACCTCTTTCCGCAACAAGTTATTTCAAGAAATGGTGATGTTGATTGACCTCCACGGTCGCCTGATTTGACTGCTTCGGCCTTTTTTTTGTGGGGATATCGGAAAAACAAGGTTTATGCAAACAAACCAGAAACGCTTGAGCAACTCAAACAAAATATACGTTGTGAAATTAATGAAATACCGCGTGAGATGTGTGAGAATGTAATGAAAAATGTGCTCAAAAGGGCTCGCATTTGTGAGGCTAACAGAGGCGGACATTTATCTGATATTGTATTCCATACATAATTACCGACGCATTCGTCTTCGAGAGAAAGGGACCAAGGGTAAAAAAACAATTTTCACTTTTTTTTATGAGGACAACATCTGAGCATCGAATGAGACCGATCCCATGCCCCAAAAGTGTCCCCCCCCAGAGATATGCGCGTTTTATGAAAGTGATGGTACACCAAAGATACACGTATTTAAATCTTTAAAATGACTCTCCTGAACAAAACTGGTTTTTACCCTTAGGTCCCTTTCTATTTTGCGCGTCACATATACATTTGATATCAGCTTAAACCCTTTGGCTGCTCTCTGTAAAACAAGGCTTAGTGAACGCGGCAACTAATGTAGATTTATGTGAGCCCTAATAATTTTAAGCGATTTACATCATTCACACAGATAACAGATTTGTTGCCGCAGCCGAATTTTTTGTTAACCCATATTGGTGATTGACCTTATTATCCAAGTTTCCATCGCTACAGCCGAAAGTTGATTGGCGATTTTCAGTAAAGTTAAAGAGACAAGCTTCGGGAACCCCCTAACTAAATAAGCAATTATATACAAATCTTTTTCGACATGCAGCGTCAATAAAATTGTTTTGTTTGTTTTCATTAAGTGACAATAAAATTTGTAATAGATTTTCGTCAAAAATTAAAAAGTAATTCTTATTTAAGAAACTTATAAAGGATGGTCCAACCATAATGCACGAAGTTAATTGTGAGTCACACCTTAACGACAATTTTGTTGCCTAATTTAATTTGACATTTCTTTGTTTCAGTGTTTGACAAATTAAACCGTGGTGAGGTAACCAATTGAGCAGCGCGTTAAGATTGTTGAAGGTTTCTACGATAATAGGCGTTTAAATCTAAATGCATTCCGTGATTTTTTTGGTCAGCACAATCGACCAAATGTGCGAGGGAATTGTGCTCAAATTTCAGCAAACCGGGAAAGGATAGTGCTCGTTTTTAGCCAGCGTCCGTAATGTTTGTCACGGAAGTTCTACCGGCTCCATATTCAACACTCTTGTTTGTACCACTGACATCAAGCGCTGCGCCAGTAGTTTCTTTGTGACAGTGTTGGCATTTGTTTGAAGGTTATAACCTGACAATTTGCCTAATATTAGTTTTTTTTAAACCAGCACAACCCAAACTCTGGTTTGGACATTTTCTCGAGGTCATATGTATGTATGGGTTAGCAAACGAAATCTTGATTACATCATGCTACAGGCTAAAACATATTTTACTGTATTGTATATATTTTGTACTCACACTTTGTAAATGAAAATCTTGATACCGGTTTGAAAATATGGATTTTAACTTACCTAAAAAATAAAAAAGAAAACAATGGTTAGTTAAGATAATCGATAAAATTGAGTGTTTAAGATATAGTACAATTAAAAAATGTATTTGTTAATATATAGAATTTCTAACCGCGAATAAAACCTTTGATGTATTTGCATTTTTAATGAACGATGAATTTATGCCATTATTTAATAGTAATTTTTTTAGATTTTTTTTGTAGATGTGTTTGTAGAATAATTCTATAATTAAAAATAATTTTCCACGATTTTTGTTTGCAACATTTTGTTTATTTTTTTTTATAACACTTCAAAAATGATTATAAATTATTTTGAATTCCTTACAACGAGAAAGGTTATATTGACCATCAATGTTTGCATTAAATATTTAAAAACAATTCATACTTAATTGCTTCAGTAATTGATGACATCTTAAGGGACGATCTCGGGTTTTTGATATGAATTAAACACGACAAAAAGCCCAAGTAAATGAGAAAGTATTGAATAAGAGAGGCTTTTCCATGCATATTCGACAATGGATAATCTCCAGACATATGCCATGTGAAAGTTATGATTTTATGTTCTAACTAATGGACACACGGCATTAGTTTTTAAAAATTAGCCCTGTTTTTAGAATACAGACTTTCTCTTCAGGCCAGTGAATAATTTTTGCAATTTTAGTTTACTTTCAGTACGTCAAACCGAAATGCACGTGATTATTGTAAACATAAAAATAATGCGAAAGGTAAGTAGATGTGATTATTGAGTAATGTAAACAATAAGCACCATAACGACACCTGCACGCAGAGAAAAAAACATGGTTACTACATGGTCACGGCAATAATAATATGTTCTCCGCAATAAAAGTATGTTCGTCGCAACCATAGCATTGTTAACTGAATTTATTTTTGACAATAGTATAATTGCTGCAATATTAATATTGTTGAAATGTAACAATATTATTATTGCCAAATTTAAAAATGAAAATATGGTTATAGCAACAATATAAAAATGGTTGCTACGACAAAAGTATTGTGTTTTGCGTTTTATGTTAATGATTAAATGATTACGGCAATCATACTGTATGATTGTAATTTTTCTTCATTTAAATATGCTTTTCAGAACAAATGTTATTGGTACAAAGTACAATAGTATTTTTTATTGAAATTAAACCTTTTTTCAACAAGCTGCTTCTTTGGCTTTGTTTAACTGAAATATTTTTAATAAAAACGCTTACGTTTATTTAAACTTATTTTTTTCTACTGTGAACTAAATCATTCCCTATTATTTTGAATTTAATGTATTTTTGAATAATTTTCATAATTCAAATCTAAATAGTGATTATACTATGATTGTAGGGATCATAACATGGTTGCGTGTGAATCATTGTATGGTTGTGAGGATCATACTACTATGGTTGTATATGAAACATACTATGGTAGTGGAGATCATAGTATGGTTGAGTGTGAATCTTACTATGGTTGTGAGGATCATAGTATGATTATGTGTGAATCATACTATTGTTGTGAAGATCATAGTATGGTTGTATTTGAATCATACTATTGTTGTGAGGATCATAATATTGTTGTACCACAACCATATACCCAACAATAGTATTATCCTCTTCGAATATTGTCAACACAACCATACTTTTTTCTGCGTGTGGTTACAGAAGATAGTTTTACGATCAATCAAATTAACTGATTTTATTTTAATAGTTTAAAATAGCACCTGACAAAATTATTATTACGAGGGTTGCTACATATCTTTTTGGCTTAGGCAACACTAGCCTGGCGACATCTGACATTTCCATAGGAAAGTTTGACATTTTTTAGCCTAGGCGTACGACCATCATTTGTGTTGTTTACAATTTGAATTAAAATTACAAATTGAAATTAACTAGTGCCTATTTCCGTGCGATCATTTTTCACAACTTCCGACGTGGATTATTACGACAAGAGTGCATCGATGAACTTAAATCTTTGTATGGCGATGAAGCACCATCCTATAGCTGTTTGAAAAACTGGTTTAATGATTTCAATCGTGGCGAACGCTCGCTCAAAGACAAAGGTCGTCCAAAAACGGCC
Source organism: Hydrotaea diabolus (assembly GCA_963513945.1). NCBI lineage: Eukaryota > Metazoa > Arthropoda > Insecta > Diptera > Muscidae > Hydrotaea > Hydrotaea diabolus. The sequence continues at coordinate 12,633,164 of OY740716.1, read as the reverse complement.
GTTGTGCCAGAGAACATTGATGCCGTGTGTGAACTGATAATGCAAGATCGTCATGCGACATACCGTGAGATAGAGGCATCCTTGGGCATTTCTTCCACCAACATATATTCGATATTGCATAAACCCTTACAATTTGACAATTGCTCAACAAAAGGCTCATGTCGATTGGTGCAAAGGAATTTTGAAAAAAAATACGATCGCGGTGCTTCAAAAGACGATTATGAGATCGTCACAGGTGACGAATCATGGATCTATGCGTATGAGACCGAAACAGAACAGCAATCGACCGTGTGGGTCTTCGAAGACGAGCCAAATCCAACGAAAGTTGTTCGTGGAAAAAGCACTTCAAAGCAAATGGTCCCCTGTTTCTTCGGCAAAACTGTTCGCGTGGCGACTGTTCCGCTTGAGCAACGTAGGACGGTCAATTCTGAGTGGAACACCACAATTTGTTTGCCCGAAGTCTTCAGAAAAATTCGAAGTCTTCAAAAAAGCACTTCAAAGCAAATGGTCTCCTGTTTTTTCGGCAAAACTGTTCGCGTGGCGACTGTTCCGCTTGAGCAACGTAGGGCGGTCAATTCTGAGTGGAAAACCACAATTTGATTGCCTGAAGTCTTCAGAAAAATTCGAAAAACGAACAAGAGAAGACGAATCATCGTGCACCATGACAATGCGAGCTCTCACACATCGGTTCAAACCAGCAGCTTTTTGACCGGCCAAAACGTCGAATTGATGGGTCATCCGCCGTACAGCCCTGACTTGACAACTAATGACTTCTACATTTTATGCCGAAACCACCCAGCATTTTTTCAACACCCAATTTTGATCGTACAGCTTCAATTCTTGAGGCAACACAATATTGTACTGATGTAGTCCAAAATGTCAATGCAAACACAAGCCGGGTTAGCTCTTTAGTAAAGGCCAATAGAGGAGATTGGCGTCAAATCAATATTTTGTGATATTCTTCGACACTGACCGTTCTGTCTGGTTTATGGGTATTTACGCTCAAATTTATTTCACGATGCGAATAATTACGATCGCCATAACGACGTTTAGAGCGTTGATGAAGTTTAAATCAAGCCGAAATATCGATAAAATAATTTAAAAATCCCACTCGTTATAGTAATTTCCATACGCAGGTGTAAAATGATGTTCAATCTATTGAGTCATTACTTTATAGCACCAAGTAATGAATAGAGTAACGAGAAAAACCCTTGTAAGTTCAGAAATCATACTTTATTAACTTCTACATGTTCAGAAGCCGTAAAATAATGAACTATGAAATGCAAAACTAACTTAATATTTCGACAACTAAATGGCATTTGTGGCTATGACAGCATTGGAAATAATACAATTGGAAAAACTATCATTACTATCTGGTCACTGTTTACAAACTTTGCCTCTCTGTGATCCCACTATGCCAATTGAAGATGAAGCAGCTGCTCCCGCTCGTTCGTCGGCAAGTTCGTTGGTGCAAGCAGAAAAAAAAAGTTTCGGGGAATCCTGGTGTAGCAAACGGAAAGGTACATACACTAAATCGAAGAGCGTGGAATTCGACTATACAATCGCCTTAAGGCATAGTAAGGTGCAGAAGAGACCTTTTGAATAGAAGAATTTTGTAGAAATTTTTTCAAGAACCTGTCGCCTTTTTAAACTTAAAATATTTGAGGTGGGGTTCACCCTAAAAAGTTCAGTATGCTGGAGAGAGGAGACGACACTGAACAAATAGTGCCTGTTGAAAGGCTGACCGACCATGTACTAATAGTAAACGATGGCAATTTCAAAATTCTGTTTTAATCTTTTTCCTTTTCCTCGTTAAATTGCAATGTTTATTGTGTACCTCCTGCTGCTTTGCTCTTTCAATATCCGTTCAGTAGCCAAACATTTTCCAACACTTCAATAAATAATCTCCGTCAAGAAGTGCGTAAAACTGTCGGGCAACAACATCATCAACATACCAGGCAACTTACAAGAGTAACAGCGATCGGCCATGGCAAGAGCAGGACGGACTTCTTGCACTAGGAGGAATTGGTTTCATTACAATTTGAGTGGAGTTGGCAACAAATAAAATTTATAACCCTTGGGTATTAACATTTAATGGCGGCGTGTTATTAAATGGAATTTGCATTGTTCTTGACACTCCCTCCTGCTTCCGAGCAAACACATATGGAGTGGCGGCATGGAAAGTGATGCTCATCTACTACGTAAAGTCGCCCCCCTTTGCGAATTTTGACTTTGGACTTTTTGAGACGGTAAAGAGATCCACCTATACTCACATCTCGCCCCCATAGCGGGTGGATGCAGCGTCATGGAGTGTCATTATGACGCAGAAAAAGCACGTTCTTTTCGCCCGGCGATTTGTGTGTGTGGCCATATTATCCCATTAAAACATGACAAATCCCATATGCCCACCCTGGGGTTATAATTTTACATTTCTCTGAAGTTGGTGGAGATTTTCGTTGTCGTTGTTTTTTGCATTTTTGCAAAGCCAGACATTATTGACACTCTTGACGAGTTTCGCAAGGCTTTAAGGGGCTTCCTTTGCTTAGCACTCGTTCAAAAGTTCACTTGTATGCTGTTCCCTTGTACAGTTTTCGCCAACAGCATACTTAGGCAGTAGAAGGGCCAAACCACCCGCCAAAACTGATAAAAAAAAAAAAAACAAAAATTTGCATTTGCAACTGCCACAAAAGTGAAATAAGTGCATTTCTACTGGCTGACTATAATTACAAGTGGTGGCCACGTCGCGCTGGTCTACTAAAACAAACGTCCATCTCCTCCCTTGTCCTCTACACTGCCACGGTTTCACTTTTAAGGGTTGATTTCCAGCCTATGGTTAATACAATAAAAAGTATTTGCTTAACTTTTTTTTTGGTTTGATGGGGTAATATTTTTGTATTTGGTACATTAATTACAAAAGAACAATTGAACCAGCCGAAGGAAACCCTTTACTTTCCGCCCTCCATATGGCCTGACGTTTGGCTTGCCTTTCAAGTTTGCAAAAGCAAAAAATCGCGAGAGCGTAAATAATTTCGTGCAACTTGCAATTTATGATTTTCGCAAATTTCGCAACGAACATTCCAGCAACAGCAATGATTTAAAATTAAACACGTCATCCACCAGAAGGAGACTGTAGTATAAATTTTGGAGAGCTTAGCAAATAACAAATCTACATTTATTACAACCACAAATCATGGACATTAACACTCAAAGAAAAAGTACAATTCAATATAGTCGCTTTCAAATTAGCGTTACGAAAGAAATGACATTTTCGGATGAAATAAATTAACCTAGTATTCATGTTAGGAGTTTAAAAATGTACCCCCTAGGGAATCTAAAATGACCCTTTAGTATGTTTTAATAACGTTTTGAAGTAAGTCAGGCTACAAAGATCGCTTGTTTGCAGGAAAATAAGTCGAACATTATAAAAAGAAATATATGCTGCAACAAATTGCTGTAAAATTGTTTTTGATCAATGACACGTAATTGTAAAAAATTCCTTCACTTCCCCGAAAAATAATGTACATCTCATCTTGCAATTGTGAGTCACTTTGAAGACAATTAATGGTTTTCACATGACTATACTTAGTACCAGACTTAACATAAAATTCCGTTTAAAAAAATCCATGTTAATTACTAATAGAAATTTTGGGCCATCTGTGCCTACGACGTCCAAAGTTAATAAGGAAAAATATCCCCAGACCCGAGAGATATTATAAACGGGTCATTTTAATACAATCTTTCTTGGAAAAATTCTTGTTAACTTAAAAATAACAAGCAGTTGTTGATTTTGAAGTGTAGTAATAACTATACTTTACTTTATTGCTCCATGTAATAAATAGAGTAAGGAGTTGTCATTACAAAGAAGCGAAAATTATAGGTTGATGACAGTACAAAGATTGTGCGTCTTTAATTACAATATACAGCAACACATTCAAAGTTCAACCAAATCCGACAACGAAAAGTCCGAAAAAAAAGTATTGTATTCAAACGAAACCTCCTATTACCAGGTAATGAAGGGTAAGGTTATTTGATTATACCAGGCAAAGCATTCCGAAAAACACATATGTGACAGCGCATAGAGAAAGGGACCTAAGAGTAAAAAAATCAATTTTCACTTTTTATTGATGTGGACAACATCTGAGCATCGAATGAGACCGATCCCATGTCCCAAAATTGTTCCCTCCCAGATATATGCGCGTTTTATGAAACTGATGATACACCAAAGATACACGTATTTAAATCTTTAAAATGGCTCTCCTGAACAAAACTGGTTTTTACCCTTAGGTCCCTTTCTATTTTGCGCGTCACATATTCGGAAAATCAACAGACAATAGATTTCGAGCTTCTGGGCTAGGATATTTTGAAATTCCCAAATAAAATTGGTTAAGGCACACGATTTTACCTCAATTTCTAAACAGTTAATACTTGTTTAGCATTTCATTAACGTACGGGAACCTCCGCAGACATCAGAAAGCTCTGGAGAAATAACGCGTATAGTCAGTGGACGAGACCTTCTTTTTAAAGGTAGCTCCGGACGACTAAAGCATTTTTGTAGAGTGGCTTATACGAGATAAATCTACCATTTGTAATTTTGTTGTCATTTAGAAAAAGAAACCCAGATTTTTGCTTTCAACCTGGCTATGATAGTTACGCCCACAAACCATCAGCACGGCCACTAACGGATGTGAATTGGAATTTCCTCAACATCATGACAAGATAAGGTAATGAGCAACCAAACGGCTTTAGAAAATCTGATAGATCAATCTGTATTAGCAACTTATCTCTTAGTCAAAGCTAATTTTGTATTAACTAAAATCTGCAAATAGATAGATTAGTCCCCTAGAAAAACTAAAACCGTTTTTAAACTTGTTTTATTTGATTGTCATAATGAAGAGCCTTTCAAGAATATAGTGCGAAAATTTGAAATTAATCGGAGTAAAACTAATGATGCCAATAAAACATGCTAATGAATGTTTTATTCCAAACTATTTACTATTTAAAAATGTAAAGTGTTTTTCCACAATTAACGTTTGTGCCCCTCAAAAATTCGAAACTACTCAACATTTTAAAGTTACGAGGTAATTCTGGAGGATATGTTTTAGATTTGCAAATATTTTTTAGTATTTTTTGAAAAATTAAAATTTACGAAACAATGTTGACCAAGTGATCAGGGACATCGCTCTGCTCTGAGACGCTTCCAAATTATTGCTGCCAATGGTATTATTTAATCGTGTCTATTACGCACGCCGACGGATCGTATTTTTTCCGCAGTTGACAATTTTGGTACGGCTTACATCGGTAAGGCCGCATTCAGAAAATTCGTATTATGTAAGCCGTCGGTAAGGTCGCATTCGGAAAATTCGTATTATGTATACCGCTTGTGGTTCACACTTCTCATACAAATGGATCCGATAAATATCCGTCAGAAAATTGTTGCAGATTAGCTGCGGATCAAGTAATTTGTTGATTTGTTTGCGAGTGGACGACTTATTTTTTCAAATACAAACTTTTTTTGTATCTTGCTATGGAAGCTAAAGGGTAAGATGAAAAACCAGTGAAAATAATTAAAATTTTTCCATTTAAGTAAAATTCAACCTTGCTCCTCACTAATTTGAACACTACGTAAGGGCCTTGTTTCGAACTTCTTTTCGTGTACAACGATTTTCTTCCATATTAAAATAAAGCCATTTAATGAATTCATTAAGCGCACTCAACTTTTGTCTGTTTTGTTTTGCAAAATGGCTGCCAAAATGGCAATTTTACAGCATACACCGACTGCATGTCGATAATAGGGTCATCCAACGGTTTGCATAATACCATTTTCCTTAGAAAATGATACGAATGCGGATCGAGTCTATCCGTTCCGCGGAATATTTCTTTTTGAACGTTTTACACAATATTTAGTAAAAGCTGTACTTTAGGTTTTAAAACTATGATTTTAAAATTCCCAAAATCTAAATGCCCTTAATAAAATGACATTAACTAAAAAAAGTTAAAAAAGTAGACAATAAAACGTTTTTTCAAGTATTTGAAGTATGTACTCTAATTCATTGAGATTGTAATAGGTACAGCATGCCCACCGAGTCATTTTCTAACGAAAAGTGAAATTGAACAAATGCGATATTTCTTACGAAATCCCTTCCATCTTAGGCGGCCACAGAAATGTCTATTAGGGAGGACAACATTTTTTTTTTTGAATTTGTACTACTATTGTCATTTTTCTTCGAGTGTAACTTTTGCTTTCCATTTCAATGGTACCAGATATCTTTAGCCAAAGGCGACGTTCCTCCTCTGCAGTATGGACAGATTCATTTGTTCTTTGTTTACGTTATTTTGTACTTCTTGTAAATGATCTTGTGGTGGTGTCGGTAGGTAGTGCTCCCTCTTGTTGCTAGGCACTCGGCATGAACGACGGAACAAGAGTATAATATCTCCGGACTGAAGTGTATAATTTACAATGAATTTTCTCGAGAAGCGTCTCTTGAATTACGATTTTTACGATGACAATCGAATGGAATGGGATTGCTTGGTTGATGTGGTTTCTGAGTATGATAATGATTGCCATGCTAATGACGATTACGATGTGGTGTAATAATTTCTTTGTGGTTTTTCCCCTGGTTTCTTGCAAATGTCTTGTTAATTTCTTGACAGGCAAATAAAAAAAGATCTAGCATATGAAAAAAACGCAACCCATCATTCTTCGGTAGACAACCGTTGGATTAATAATGTTGACAAGCGTTTTGACAGTTTTATGTTTAAATTGTGATACTGAACTGATCGCATTCGGAGTGGCTTAATTGTCTTGACAAAATGTTGAAAAGAAAAACTGTGTAATTTATAGACCATTTGCTCATAGTCACTCAAAGAGTTTGATTAGAAGCAGCGGTTTGGTTTGTTAATAAATTGATGTATTTACTGGAAAATATTTCTGTCGGCCCGATGTTTTAAAGAACTTGAGTGTGTAAGAAAAACGATTTTTTTTCTGGTAAAAATTTAGATTTTTGATTTAATACTCATCAGTTGAAACAGTGCGATATGTGGATTGTAAGATCCACAAAATCTCTTCTAGAGGTTCGGATTCTTCGTCATTTCAACTGGTACTTCAGAGTTCCACGTATTGACAAGTACAGTGCACTTATTTACATTTGGTCGCACTGACGGAATACTAGTGGTACAGGAAACCTCAACCATGATTTGCTTGTGGCAACGAATTTTTTTCTTTGTGTGTAAAAATTTGCCTTTTAATATTGGCATACGCCGCCGAAAAAATAAAAAGAAAATGATCAGAGATTTGTATAGCAAAAGTTGAGATTTGTCGATTGGCTTGAAGTCAGCAATACGTACATATTTGAATTATTTTATTTTAATTAAAAATTGGTATGATAGTGTTAGTAAATCACCCACTAGTGGTTTCAACAAAATATCTGCAAAACTATTGGTTGCCACAACCACCTGTTGATGCAACTAAACATTTATTCCCCATTTCATTTGTATGACAATTTGTTGTGCGTACAATACTACGATCATATTAGTCATCAGAACCGAATATCGATTAAGATTGTAAACATTTGTTAGTTGCAATGGAAATTCTTCTATAGCAATGGAGTTTTTGTACTTCCAGCCGATCCAACTAATTTATTCTTTAGTGTGTAAATAATATGAGATATTACGAGCAGCGGTCAGACTGTAGTTATTGGCAGCCATGGTAAACGCCGGTCGCTCAGCAGACTAGAATGATTTTAAGTGGCTCAGTCAGTCATTCGCCGCCGACAATTTCGGAGCAGTTCCGTTCGTTGAAATGCAATATATTGGATGATCCATCTAGAGGTATTTTTACAGAACAAAAAAAAATATAAAAATTCAAATCAAGTGTGGAATCTTTATTGGTAATTTGAAAGGACATTTTATGGCATTTATTTTTTGAAAATAATTACCTTCAAATGTTGGCAATTGTATTATGTAAATGAGCGTTCGGTGAGAAACGGGAAGATCCGCTGTTTTCGACCAAAATTTTGTTCAGTTATGAGGCCCATTTCTGGGTCAACGGCAAATTCAATAAACAAATTTGCCGCATTTGGGCTGAAAAGCAACACGATGAGTTTCAAGAGGTGCCATTATACTTAGAGAAAACCACGGTTTAGTGCGGTTTATAAGTTGGTGGAATCATTGGTGCATATTTTTTCAAAAATGATGATGGCCGGAACGTAACCGTCAATGGTGTTGGCTATCGCGCCATGATATCGATCTTTATGCTACCTTAAATTAAAGCCCGTAATCTTGGCGACACTAGGTTTCAACAGGACGGTGCCACTTGCCATACAGCTGCTCAAACAATGGATCTATTGAGAGGTCATTTCGAAAAGCAGCTTTTTTCACGTTTTGGACACAGGTGAGTTGGCCGCCTAGATCGAGTAATATCACAACTTTAGGGGTTACGTAAAGTCCAAAGTCTATGCTGGCAAACCAGCTACAATTCAGGTTTTGGAAGCCAACATTACGCGTGTCATAAAAGCCATACCGGTCGAAATGTTCGAACGAGTCATCCAGTAGTTGCGGCCAAAATTTGAAGGAAATTATATTCAAAAAATAAATGCCATAAAATGTTCTTCCAAATTGCCAAAAAAAAAAAAAAAAAAAAGATTCCACACTTGATTTTTTTTTATATTTTTTATATTTTTTTGTTCTAAAAAAATACCTCTAGATGGATCATCTTATATAAGAGAAGCGGATAATAAAAATGTGATCTATTCAACTTAACATAAAAATCTTCTTCAAATGTTGTTTTATATCCTAATCAAGGCGATTTTTTAATACAGTCTCGCCATGGCTATCAATAAGTGATCTGCTGTCTTTCGATCGCTTTACATTAGATAATTTAACACTTTTCAAAATTAAACACTCTGCATTTCAGAAAAAGTATGAGTAATTTGTATAGAAGGCTTTCAACTACGTCTAATGACGCCAAACCTCTTGTTAAATCTTTAAACTGAAACATTTTATGTGAATGTGCAATGTTGGCGGTGATGGCAGTGGTAACCCGCTTTCCTCCCACTCTACTCTTAAACAAATATTAGTCGTGTTTTTAAACAAGCGATAAACTCGCTAAGGAGGTAATTCAAAACTCTATCAAAAGAAATTCAAAAAAACTTTTATGGGAATACAACAAAAATGAAGAAATAAATTGCTCAAGAAAAACGCTAAGCGAATTTGCTTAGGTCCGCCCAATGCCGTTGAAGCCAGCTTAACTTTTTTCTACAAACCAAACATTTTCAAAACAAACGATTTTTGGCGAACATGTCGTCTACATATGAATACAAATTTTTGGTTTTCTTAATCAAGTTTTTTAAACTATTAACTTAGCTGGGATTTAAGCGTATTTTTTCGCTTGCCAAATAAAACACGCCTATTAAGTGGCGTACGTGGAAAATGAAGAAATTGCAACGCCTTACATTTGCGGCCGGTACCATAGCAAATATATTGATTTTGTTATTATTGTCGGTTACTTGCAAATGTAAGTACATAGAAAAAAAATGTTAAAATACATTTATATTACTGGGAAGTTATGGCAATTCACATTTTTCTGCGCGTAACCCTTTTAGAAAAGAGGTATTTTTCAACTTTTCGATAAAAGGCACAAAGCCACAGAATCTGACAAAAGCTTTAAAAGCAAAATTTAAAAAAGAGAGAAAGGGAGTAAGCGAACTCCCTTTACCTTACATAAATGCACAAATAAACTTATTTCGAAAAAGTAAACTACAATTGACTACTTAAGTAAGTCATTACTATTTGCTTAAACTTCGCTCGGAGGGTAATGAGATGTCAATGCCGGGTAATGTCAAAGGTAATGAGTTTTAACTGTCAAGTTGTATTAGGCTAGTTGAAATATATTCGTAATGTAGATTTTTGACTTCTGTTTGAAAAGATCTACAGATCAAAATTAAAATGTTACAGCTATTAACTTCCGCAGTAGTTGTAGGAATTAAGATTTACTTAAATCTTCATATGGCGATGAAGCACCATCCTATAGCATGAATTCAATCGTGGCCGACGCTAGCTTTAAGACGAAGGTCGAAAAGGTCGTCCAAAAACGGCCGTTGTACCAGAGAACATTGATGCCGTGCGTCAACTGATAATACAAGATCGTCACGTGACATATCGTGAACTAGAGGCATCATTGGTCATTTCTTCCACCAGCATACATTCGATATTGCATGAACACCTGGCCGTAAAAAAGGTCTGTTCTCGTTGGATCCCGCACAACTTGACAATCGCTCAAAAAAAAAGGCTCGTGTCGATTAGTGCAAAGAAATTTTGAAAAAATACGATCGCGGTGCTTCAAAAGACGTTTATAAGATCGTCACAGGTGACGAATTATGGATCTATGCGCATGAGCCCGAAACAAAACAGCAATCGACCGTGTAAGACAAAAGTGGAAGAAGCATTTCGAAGCAAATGGTCGCCTGTTTCTTCGGCAAAACTGGTTATATGGCTACTGTTCCGCTTGAGAAACGTAGGACGATCAATTCTGAGTGGTACACCACAATTTGTTTGCCTGAAGTCTTCGGAGAAATTAGAAAAACGAACAAGAGAAGACGAATCGTTGTGCACCATGACAATGCGAGTTCTCACACATCGGCTCAAACTAGCCCCTTTTTGACCGGCCAAAACGTCGAACTGATAAGTCATCTGCCGTACAGTCCAGACTTGGCACCCAATAACTTCTTTTTATTCCCACACATTAAAAAAATGCGTGGTCAACGATTTTCATCGGCAGAAGATGCTGTTGAAGCGATTAAAAACCATGTTTTGGAGGTGTCTCAGTCGGAGCGGAAAAAGTGCTTCGACAATTAGTTTAAGCGCATGCAAAAGTGTATAAATCATGCTAGAGAATACTTTTACATGTTTGATGATAAATATTCTCATTTTCATTATTAGGCCGGAAATATATATTGCAGCCCTCGTATATAGAAGCAAAGAATGATTTTTGATTATTTTTTGGATTTTTAGTAGAACTATGGATTTGAAGCACCCCATATAAGATACGGCCAGGGCGATCTTGGCGCCTGTTATAAATTAAAAATAGATTATAAACCGCTGCCTAAATTCAAATGAGTTTTCAATATTTTCTTCCTGTGCAGCAATTTAGACGACGTATTCCTCGGCTAGTCTAGTAGTTGCAGTATTCATAATTACTCGTTAACAAACTGAAAACACAAATTGTGGGCTGATAACAATCGCATGCGAAACAAAGCATTTCTGCTACTAAAAGGAAGCAAACTAGAAAACCCGTTCATGGAGCGGAAAAAAGAACAACAAGAAACAAACTGTTTGTGCCGATGCCATATAAGAAAAATTGTAATTAATCTATAATAGAAAATCAAACAGCAGTCAATAGAGGCAGACAAAAAAAAACACAAATGGAAATGCATTGCCCTTAATGTTGGGTGAGATTTTCACAATGAATCATAGGGGCTGTGCTAACAAATCTCAATTCATTGTTAAGGTTGCACCAGCACCAGCAAGTGAATTGCCTCTAGGCATTCGAATGTTTGAAAATGCCACATACATGTATCTGAAAATCATATACAGTTTCTAGGAATAAAATTATTAACTTTTTTTTTGGTTTTATCGCATTACTTGTAACAATTTGGAATGGAGACTCTACTCTGCTTTACTGTGTTGGCCGCCGGTTGGTGGTGTTTTCATTAATTGGAGCGTTAAAATCGTTGCTGTGGCTACGGCTACGGCAGCAGGCAATAGTAGAATGGCATACTCTCATTATTCGCACACAATTTACAGCATTTTTGCAATTGTCATCATTAATAAAAAGAAAAATAAAAATGCAAAACAAAAACCAAACTAAGCCACACATACTCTAAGCAAGTAAGTGTCATTGCTTTATTGCTAGCTAATGTCAGTTGTGTCTCCTCAGTGACTCTTGGAACATATATTCAAGTTGGTTGACAAAACAATTGAAAGCACTCCGGCAGACAACAGAGTCACATATAAATATTTTTCCACTTAAATATGTCTTATTTCATATTCACTTGTGGAATGTTGTATGTACTGCGAGCCAAGTGTCGCACTAGTACTGTAAAGAGCTCGAAAAGTATTCAATAATTTGTCTTTTGCTGGCAGACTGGCGGCGCCTTCGCCGCTTCTTTAAGAGTGGCTTTTCTACCATTAGCCAGCCAGCCCTAAACACGCGATGAAAAATGAAAATACGTACAGTAAAATCCAGCATGTCAATGAAAGTTGAATTCTATTTAAATTAATATACCCCACAATGAAAGTGGCTCGAAATTTTAGACACTGGTCAGCGTAAAATCATATTAGTGTTGGAGAAACATTAAATATGAACTTGTTATCCAATCATTTATATCAAACCTCAAGTGTAATTAAAGACTTGAAAAACTGTGGAGAATTATAACACTCTTAACTTAAAAGGACAATTGATATTAAAGTTTGAGATTGTTTAAAAAAACAACTTGATACCCAATTAATATTTTTTTTAACCCTCAAATGTAACTAGAGAATTTAAAAGCTCTTAAAAAGCATTCTCAACCAATATAGGACCATTGAGCAAAGGTTGAGATTGTTTCGATAACACAGGGAACAAAATTGAACTTTTTTGTGGTGACTAGAACCTTGATAGCATTTTTTTAATAATTTGAGGTGGCTGATTTAAAATCTAATCTCCATTTTTCTCTATCAGCTCGCGTTACATCAAAAAAAAGCCACATCCACTACATTGGAATAACTTGAAAACCTTCATCGTATTTAGTACAAAAAAATAGCAAAAACCGCCAACAAAATCATCTTTATGCCGTGCTTAAATAAGTTTCAAATCTACCCAGTAGTTTCAGAGATATCGTAAATGTTTAAAAAAAAAAAAAAAAAAAAAAAATTTCAAAAAAAATTTATTCTTTAAAAAATTTATAAAAATAAATAAATATGCGACGAAAATCACAGTTTTGGTCTAAAAACATTTAGTTCAATATATTACGAGATCCATCTAGAGGCATTTTTTTCAAAATAAAAAAAATACTAAAATTAAATCAAGTGTGGAATCTTTATTGTTAATACGAAAGGACATTTTATGCCATTTATTTTTTGAATTTAATTTCCTTCAAATGTTGCCAACTGTAATATGGAAATGAGCGTTCGGCGAAAAACAAACAGATCGGCTGTTTTCGACTAAAATTGTGTTCAGTGATGAGGTCCATTTCTGGCGCAACGTCAATAAAAAAAATTGCCGCATTTGGGATGAAGAGGAACCAGAATAGGTTCAAGAGGTGCCATTAAACCCAAATTTAGGCGTGATCGGATATACGAGGGCGACCGCAAAACTAACTGGCCTGGCACATTTTCTGTTTTAATAGCAACTTTTTTTTGTTTTTTAAAAGCAATCTTTTATAAGCCATCTGTCAAAATTTCCGAAATATTTAATGATTATTTTCTTTGTTACAGGTGATTGAAGTAAACAAGTTTTATAATTTTTAAAAAATGGAAAATAAAGAGTTTCCTGCGGTAATTAAACACTTTTATATGAAAGGTTATACGCCACAATTAATCAAAGATGAATTGGATTCTGTTCATGGTGATAATGCACCATCATACTCCACCGTGAAATCCTGGGTTCAACAATTTAAAATGGGTCGTTCAAGTACGGAAGATGAACAACGCTCTGGAAGACCGAAAACTGCTACTACTATTGAAAACATTAGAAAAATATTGAATGAAGTGACTAAAGATAGACGAATAAAGCTCAGAGAACTTGTTGATATTGTTAAATTGCACGAAAAACAATTTTGGAGTATTTTACATGATTAACTCCACATAAAAAAGCTATCCGCGAAAAAGGTGCCGCGTTTGTTGACTTTGCCCCAAAAAATCGTCCGTTGGACCAATTCCGAGGAGCTTTAAGCGATTTATCAGAGTAATCCAATAGAGCTCTTGCGCCGATTCATAACTGTTGATGAAACATGGATCCATCACTACATCCCAGAACAATGGATAGAAGCTGGTAAAAGTGGCCCCAAGAAGGCGAAAACTGTTAAGTCAGCAGGAAAAGTAATGTCCACAGTATTTTGGGATGCAAGGGGTATAATATTTATTGATTCTCTTGAGAAAGGAAATACTATAAATAGTGAATATTATTGTGTATTATTGGATCGGTTGAGTGAAGAAATCAAGATAAAACGACCGCATTTAGAAAAAAAAGTTCTTTTTCATCAAGATAATGCTTCTTCACACACTGCATTTTTAACTCAACAAAAACTGGCCGAATTACGATTTGAAATTGTTCCGCATCCACCATATAGTCCAGATTTAGCTCCATCTGATTACTTCTTGTTTCCAAATTTAAAAAAAAATTCTCGGTGGCAAAAAATTTTCGTCCAATAGCGAGGTTTTTGCTGAAACTGAGGCATATTTTGAAGGTCTTGAAAAATCTTATTTTTCGGATGGAATTAAAAAACTTGAAAAACGTAAAAAAAATAAATAATAAAAATTCCAAAAAAAAACGGTTCTTTTTATGTTAGGCCAGTTACTTTTGCGGTCGCCCTCGTAAGTTGTGGGCTTCTAAAGCTGCAGACAAAGGATCCTTTTGTGTGGAAGCTATTCGAAAACTTGGACCGATATGGACAAATGCCACTAGAGATGGGTGCTGGTCACTCATACCGCTCAGCTCGAAATTGGAAGTAATATGCGGCTTTTAGAGCTGTTGGTTTTGAAATTGGAAATCGAAATATTGAACGATGTGGACCAATTTCAATAGGTTTCTTCCTTGGCCCGGACACCGCTCAATGGAATCAGATGGTGATTCTGAGTCGATCGATTGACATAGGGTCTATCGCCTTTAATTCCTTTAAACTGTTGCAAATATCATCACTAAGTCATAATACCCTGTATCACAGTGTTACGAGAGTGATAAAAATAGTACGTGTTTTTTTCTGCAAAAAAAGCTTAAAAATGTTTTATCTTTTTATTTTAATTTAGTAGTATTTCAACTTTGTTCTTTTTTGCATCCCAACGCGCTTTCCCAAAATAATTATCTGACTTTCACTCATTCGGCTATGGCTGACTGCCCGGCTGAGGCGATGATGCTCTCTTCCAACTTAAGGGCAGACTTGATTTTATTCACTCGCCTCAAAAAAACACACAACTCTCAAGGGGGGAATGGTTGGGATGTTGGCAACGCAAAACCACTTTTTGTGTACGCTTTGATTTTATTGTATTTTTTTGGGAACCAACATGGCTGGCTGCTGCGTGTTCAAGTATCCCGAGAATGTGGCTGGTATGTACTTTTTTTTTTATCGTGATTTCCTTGATTATTTATAATTTTTTACAACAACAAAAAATAAGAAAGAAAGAAGATTCCTTATCTGCTGTTTAGCATTGAATGTAGACAAGTGAAGAGGTAAGCGGGTTTCATGTTGTGCAAGAACTTTCCCATAAAAAAAACAGATAAATTTTACATGAGAAATTTTGTCGATTTGTTTCAATTATTTTAAACCAAAAAAATAAACCTCAACCTTGTAGTCTCTTAAGTTGATAAAAATCATCGACAACAGATTTTAGTTGTAAATATTGCACTCTATAAAAACCGGTGGTGTTACCCTTATATCATGTTAAAGGCCTCCTCTCCAATTGTTCTTCAATTTTAGGGATGTTTATGCCAAATCGACCTCCCCTGTTATTTCATTGAAATAATACTTTATACTTATATTTTTTGCGAAAAAATTACGCTGTACGGTTTTAACCTTAAAATGTTGATTAATGTAAATGTCGAAATTTCAAATGACATGTTTTATCTGTATCTGTATGATGCGTGAGGGTTTAATCCTCATGTTGTGGGTACGCTCCGAGGGGCCTGCCTTATTCGCAGCCATATGCTCTGGAAATGTTGTTTGCCCGATGAGACACGTGTGCGCATACTCGCACTATCAACAGCTGCAGAATAAAGGCAATGCCCACAAAGACAGTTTGGCACATTTCGCAAATGTGCTCAAAAAAGAAAAGATCGCAAGCATTTGATTTAGGAGCAACAGCACATCATGACGAAGTGAGAAGCAGAAGAAGTGTGTTTGTGAATCCTTTCCTTAATGTAAAACAAAACAGTAGAGTTTGATTTGTAGAATCGGTGATATGAGTCACAAATTATGACGCTAGGGAAAGAAAGATTTCATTTAACCACGAGCCACACTGGTTGCGTTTTAAAGATTGCCTTGAGGTGGTGATGTCAAAGCATGGACACACCGAATCTTACACTAGTGGAAGGAAGACTACACTAAAAATTAAGTGCAATCGAATAAAATAACGTCTGAAAGAGTGCCGAAAATAAAAAACAAGTAAAAATTTCATTGAGTTTGGCCAGGGCTAATCTCATATAACCCCACTGCACTACTACTAAATCATAATAAAGGGTGTCCCAAGAAGAACGCAATTTTTAAATCTGGCAACATTCGAAGTGTCATTGTTTGACATTTGAACAATTGTTATTGTTTGTTAGTAGAAGGTACGAGGTTAGTAAAAATGGAGCGCTACACGAATGAACAACGCATTCTCATTGTGAAATTGTTTTACCAAAATGGTGAAAGTTTTGCGGCTACAGTTCGCAAATTGCGATCAATTTGGGGTCACAATAATGCTCCAAAAGAGTCAACTGTAAAGAGATTAATGGATAAATTTGCCGAAACTGGGTCTGTTAGTGATGTAAAGACAACAACGCGCCATCGACCAGGTCGATCGACCGAAAATGTCGCAGCTGTACGTGATGATGTCGCTCAAACTCCATCCACCTCAATTCGACACCGAGCTCAGCAAATTGGTGTCTCCAAATCCACTTTGCAGCGAATTTTGACGAAAGATTTGCATCTTCATGCATACAAAATTCAATTGACTCAGGAACTGAAGCCAGCTGACCATGGACAGCGAAGGGAGTTCGTTAATTGGGTATTGGAGAGACAACATGAAAATGCTGATTTTGCCGATAAAATCATCTTCAGTGACGAGGCCCATTTTCATCTTGATGGCTTCGTCAATAGGCAGAATTGTCGCATTTGGGGTGCGGAAAATCCTCGAGTGATTCACGAGAAGCAAATGCATCCTCAACGTGTCACTGTGTGGTGTGGTTTTTGGGCTGGAGGAATCATTGGACCTTTTTTTTATGAAAATGAGGCAGGTCAAGCGCAAACAGTCAATGGTGTTTGGTATCGTGAAATGATAACCAGTTTTTTCTTGCCTAGAATTGAAGAAATGAATGTGGAGGGCATGTGGTTCCAACAAGACGGCGCCACATGTCATACAGCCAGAGAAACAATTCAATTGCTGCATCAGTCATTTAAAAATTGCGCTCTTCTTGGGACACCCTTTAAAAGGGGTCCATTTTTTGGCCTTTTGGTACATGTCCCTTATTTCAGCCATGGATTGGTGCAAAATTTGCTATACCATCCACTCTTCGGTGGAGGGTATAAAAACTAAATAACCGAGAAGAAGCCGAAATAAACGAGAAGAAGCCGAAATAACCGAGAAGAAGCCGAAAAATCTCAAATAATGCTGAAACATCCGACTATTTCTGAAAAAAATGCTTAAAAAACGAAAAAAAAAAAATTAACAACAAAAATGAATAATTGCTATACAGAAGCAATTATGCGGAATATTTTACGGGTGCTGTCGAATATGTTTGAAGATCGTTTAAGGATTTGTCAAGAAGAACTGAAGACACGAAAAGTATAAAGTGACTTACTATAAGTATATGTGACGCGCAAAATAGAAAGGGACCTAAGGTTAAAAACCAGTTTTGTTCAGGAGAGCCATTTTGAAGATTAGGTCCCTTTCTATTTGCGCTAAGAATCGTCGACTTCACTTTCATAAAACGCGCATATCTCTGGGAGGGAACACTTTTGGGGCATGGGATCGGTCTCATTCGATGCTCAGATGTTGTCCACATCAAAAAAAGTGACAAGTTGATGAAAAGTTTTGTTCAGAAGAGCCATTTTAAAGATTAGGTCCCTTTCTATTTGCGCTTCACTTTCATAAAACGCGCATATCTCTGGGAGGGAACACTTTTGGGGCATTCGATGCTCATATGTTGTCCACATAAAAAAAAGAAAAAAAATGAAAATTGATTTTTTTTTTTACCCTTAGGTCCCTTTCTCTGTGCACTGTCACATATAGAGATCAACAGAGCGCCTCGAATCGTGTAGGGCCAAAATAAAAGATGAAAGTAGACTTCTTTATATATCTTTAAAAAAATATTAATTGAAGTTTAGATAATCCATTTGAAATTAAAGAGAGAGAGAATAGGAATTCCTTTTGAAACTGAGAGAATTCCATTCGAAATTCAGAATATTTTATTTAAGTGTCAAGACATTTATTTAAATATAATGCATTTTAAGATTCAGATTATTTCATTTAAAATTCAGAAAATTCCATTAGAAATTCAAAATAATCCACTTGAAATTCAAAAAATTCCGTTTATAATTCAGTATATTTTATTTGAAAAAGAATTACATTTAATTTCAATTGGTGTCAAATGAAGTTTCCGAATTTAAATTGAAATTTTGTAAATTACAATTGAGCTGAGTCTTTTTTAAAAAACAAATTTGGTAAACAACACCACTTTGGTTAGAATACACAGGTACTGTACTCGACACCACCAGCGGTCATAACTGATACCATTTTGTGTACGAGAGTAAGTGAAAGTTATATTAGAGACAACAAAAATATGTTTAGAGATAAGGCTATTTATACAACTGCAGCCACTCGTCATACCGATAAGTACTAAATTAATCAATCTACTTATTTTCGGTTTCATAGTAAAGCAAAGGGTAATGCGATGTTATTATCTGGTAAGGCAAACGGTAATGAGTTGTACTTATTCAGTCTCTACTGGGCCGTTATGTCGAGTTTAGCTGAAATCAATATCAGTTTGGTATGAATCTAATTTGGATTTTCGGACACGTCAATTGTTTTGGATATTTTTCTCTGGAGTTCTGTTAAGAAAAAAATCTGCATCGACTAGCCAGCTTCGATACACGATTTTGGAAGGCAAAAATACTCGCTTGCGCTGGCAATGCTGTAAAGAGTAATCGATAGTTGGTCCAATAGAACTGATCACTAACGGCGTAGCCGTTGACAACATTTAAATGAAATTATATTTAAAATGAATATGTAAGAGATTGATTTTTAAGGACATGCTAAGGATTTCGATATCTAATTATATTTTAAATGTTCTATTTAAAATTTAGAATTAAATTAAAAGTCCTAACTAAAACATCATTTACAAATGCGTATGTTTTTGTCGATCGCCGTATAAGTTAAGAACCAAAAACAGTTTAGACTACTTCACGCAAGAACTCTGATTAATGTGGGGCAAGAAGGCGCACCTTGTTTTAGTTAACACTTCATTTTAATATATCCATAATGTCATTGTTTCATTAAACCCATGAGATAGATTGGCTTATGTCAAAAAGAATTTTTTCATCGATTTTTTTTAAAATCCTGAGTTTGCATCCAAAATCAATGCCTCCTCGTATTTACTTTAGTTGCATTTTGAAAATGTTGACGGCAAATTGTGTGAATCACCACTTAACAGTGCGTTCCAAACTTTATATTTATTGCAAAAATAAATCGTAAAATATGTGGTTGACTCTGTCTGGCAATATCTGGAAGAAGATCGTCGTCAATCATAATGATTATGGTTATTAAAGTTCATATGTGCACACAGTGTATCATCGGGCGGCGGCAGTCAAGCGTTTAATTAATTCATTTATGAAAAAAAACGCCAGACTCAACAGACACTGCCAAGACAAGAAGATCAGTATATTTTATTTTTCATACTGCTAGCTCAGTTCAGTTATACGCCTCTCCTCTTTCTTCACCACCCACCGACATGCCACCATTCGCCACATGAAAACTCGAAGATCATTGCCCGTCTTCATCATCCCGATGAAATGTTTGGCCTGGTACAAAACTTTTTTTTTCTTTCTTTTTTTTAAATTTTATATTTGAAATAATTGAAGTTATTAATGGTTACAGATGGATAAGTACTATATCAAATTAAAACAAAAGACGGTTATAAGAACAAGCGAGCAAAAAACAAAAACTAACTCTGGCATAACATAGCTCGACTCTTAAACGTGGTGCGAGGAGTTGAAGAAAAAGAAGAAGACGACGACAATGTCTTCACCAGGAAGTGAATCGACATTCATTCATTCATTCTATCTTCGCCCATCTAGTTCAATAACCGGCCAAATTATATGTACATATAAATAAATGAATTTAAAAAAATAAACGCAGCCGACAACCGGGAGAATAAGGTTCTGTTGCACTGGCGATTCTTCTTTGCAACTTGTGCACGAGCCAACAATTTCAATTTATTTTCAATTTAATCATTAACATGCAATCTTTTTACGAGTAGGTCCACCACACTCACTCACTTACACTTTAAATTGTATTCAAAATCTAAAGACGGACAAAACGTGGAATTGGCAAATCCTTACTTTTTTTTTAAATGATGATCCATCGGCGCACAATGAAGTAACGATGGATGGATGGATGGATTTATTACATTTTTCCTTGTGAATATAAATGAAAATAATATTCCTATGTCTGTGATTGCATGGATTTCATTCATTGAATATGCAAATTTATCTGAAACTCTGTACATTGTACGGCGTTTTATTAAAATGCACAGCTCGTCGTTTTCTTTTCGATGGAATCAAGAAAAGAAGACAAGAAAATAATTATCAAGATCGTTATTAATAAATAATAAAAGAATAGGTTTTTTTAATATTAATTTTCCACACATGGTCAGTCTATAAAAAGATCCGCAAAAGGTTGCACAGAGAAAAGGTAGTTGGTTATTGTCTTCCTTATTGGAAATTGTTTGGAAAATATAACAATTGAAATGAAAACCAACTTTAAAATAAGGAACATGGCGACAACTTTAACCAGGCCGAAACAAAACCCTCCACCTTGCACAGGGTTTTTCATTAAGGACATAACAATTTTATATATTAATTAAACACAGAATATTTAAGATATACTTATAGAGTACAAATTTATTCCAGGTATAGTGCAAATGTTACATTTTAGAATGAAATTCGATTTCGGTCATATGACCACCACGAGCCCGTGTAAAGCGATATATTTTTTGGACCCAATTTAACACCACTCTTGCACACATTTCGACCGGAACGTTGGCAATTTCGCGTTGGATGTTGTCTCTGAGATCGTCTAAAGTTGTTGGCCTGGTGGCATAGAAATAATGACTTGATGTGGCTGCATAAAAAGAAATCCAATGGCTTTAAATCGCATGAACGAAGTGGCAATTCGACCGGACCATTTCTCGAGACAACAAAATCACCGAATTTGCCTTTCAGTAAATCGATTGAAACGAGTGCTAGCCACAGTCTTGTTGAAACCACATATCGGCGATGTCAAGCTCATTCAATTCTGGTCATAAATAATTTTCTAACATGGCACTATAGCTCTCTCAGTTGACGATAACATGACGATTATTTTTATCGACAAAAAAATACGGCCCAATCACAACTCCGACATGAAAACCACACCACACAGTATTTTTTTGCGGGCGCACTTGTGTCACTTAAACCACATGTGAGTTGCTGCCCAAACCGCATATTTTTTATTGACAAAACCACTCAGCCAGAAATTAGCTTTATTGCTGAAGATGATTTTTCGATGAAATTCTGGATTTTCGACTCAAAAGATCGGTAACTTTTTAATGATTTTCAAACGTTGCTCGTATGTGAATTTTACCATGATGCAAATGTTGACCACGACTCACGTTTTGACACTGAAAGATCATTAAAAATGTTTGAGGGTGCGTTGACATAAAGATACCAAATTTATATGTCCCTATTGGAAAACCCGTTATGTGTATTTATAATCGTTACTTGGTCCATTGTGGTGCACAAGGGCTCATGAGGCAACCCTTATAATTAAAACCCTATTATTAAAATTGTAAGGAAACTTACTTCATATTGAGAATTCATTTTATATTGCTCGCTTTCTATAGCTACAAGGGCCGTTTTTCGGGTCCACGAATACGAGTTCCAGCTCCAGTTGGATTCGTAATAAAACTATAATTTAGCCCTACTTTCCACAAGTCCGATTACAATTTGTGGGAATTTTTTTAAAAAAAAACGTGTCAAATTGAAAATAAATTTGAATAAAGTAAAGAATTTTAAATAAATACCCGTCGGAGTGATCAATCGCGTATATTGTCTGAAGTTCCTGAAAGCATTTAAACTCGGTCGCCAACGGATGACCTAGGGTTGTGTAAAGCGAATGCGATTTATACGCTCTTTCGCATTCTTAAAAAACAACAGGGAATATTTGCACAAAAAAATGTTTTTAGTATTTCCTTCAAATATTTCAAATTTTTTTGTTTTTCGTTTGAAAAATTAATTTAGGCCATATTTATAAAAAATTTAACGAAGATTTAGATTTCAAAATATCTTTATAATATTGTTTTTCAAACCTATTGTAAGTGTTTAGGAACAATATGGTTCATGTTTAGTAACTCAACTGCAATACATGTTTGGAAGTTTAAAATCGGACAGAGGGAATACATAGAAATGTTTCGATGATACCCTCACCAATTTCGGCCTCAGGTCGGCTGGGACGCACAGCTGAGTTACATATGCAGTAAAGCCATACAAAAACATGGACCGATCTCATTGATTTTCATTAATGTTTTTCCAGTGTGCAAAACAACGATACAAAGCAAATTGCAGTAATATCTGCTTAAATTTGCGGTGTAATGTTGATGAAATCGGTAGGTACATTTGTATAGCAGCTATATCATAAGCGACCGTCGTCAGCTAAAAACAAAATACGAGGGCGACCACAAAACTAACTGGCCTGGCACATTTTCTGTTTTACTAGCATCTTTTTTTTGTTTTTTAAAAGCAATTTTTTTATAAGCCATCTGTCAAAATTTCCTGAAATATTTAATGATTATTTTCTTTGTAACAGGTGATTGAAGTAAACAAGTTTTATAATTTTTGAAAAATGGAAAATAAAGAGTTTCGTGCGGTAATTAAACGCTTTAATATGAAAGGTTATACGCCACAATTAATCAAAGATGAATTGGATTCTGTTCATGGTGATATTGCACCATCATACTCCACCGTGAAATCCTGGGTTCAACAATTTAAAATGGGTCGTTCAAGTACGGAAGATTAACAACGCTCTGGAAGACCGAAAACTGCTGCTACTATTGAAAACATTAGAAAAATATTTAATGAAGCAACTAAAGATAGACGAATAAAGCTCAGAGAACTTGCTGATATTAATTAAATACACGGAAAACATGTTTGGAGTATTTTACATGATGAACTCCACATGAAAAAGCTATCCGCAAGATGGGTGCCGCGTTTGTTGACTTTGCCCCAAAAAATCGTCCGTTGGACCAATTCCGAGGAGCTTTTAGCGATTTATCAGCGTAATCCAATAGAGTTCTTGCGCCGATTAATAACTGTTGATGAAACATGGATCCATCACTACATCCCAAAATGCAAAGAACAGTCAAAACAATGGATAGAAGCTGGTAAAAGTGGTCCCAAGAAGGCGAAAACTGTTAAGTCAGCAGGAAAAGTAATGGCCACAGTATTTTGGGATGCAAGGGGTATAATATTTGTTGATTATCTTGAGAAAGGAAAAACTATAAATAGTGAATATTATTGTGCATTATTGGATCGGTTGAGTGATGAAATCAGGATAAAACGACCGCATTTAGAAAAAAAAAGTTCTTTTTCATCAAGATAATGCTCCTTCACACACTGCATTTTTAACTCAACAAAAACTGGCCGAATTACGATTTGAAAATGCTCCGCATCCACCATTTCTTGTTTCCAAATTTAAAAAAAATTCTCGGTGGCAAAAAATGTTCGTCCAATAGCGAGGTTATTGCTGAAACTAAGGCATATTTTAAAGGTCTTGAAAAATCTTATTTTTCGGATGGAATTAAAAAACTTGAAAAACGTTTGATGAAGTGTATTGAGTCGGAAGGAGATTATGTTGAAAAATAAATAATAATAATTCCAAAAAAAAAGGTTCTTTTTATGTTAGGCCAGTTAGTTAGGTCGCCCTCGTAATGTGCAAAATTTCTTTGAGAACGTTTTATATTTCCGCCCTTCACTTTAATTACAAAAATTAATGATTGTTAAATGATTGAGATTATATACTTCCGAGTCGATCGGTACTATAGTTTTAAAGGGTCTAAGAAACTTTTTTCAGTGTGTTACACACATTAGCACAAGCTCGAAAATCCCCTGTACCAAAGAGTGGTTAGGGCATAAAAAACAATAAATAAATTTATTCGCTTTTTTAAAAAGCATTCGCATAAATGTATATTTCAATATTCGCTTTCGCAAAAATTATAGCTTTCGCATTTGCAAAAATATTCGCTTTTGTGACACTTATTTTTCAATATTCTCTTTCGCTAAATTCACTTTCGTAACATTCCTGGTCGCCACACATATGGAATGGAATTTTGAAAATTGTGGAATTTGAAAATGTTGTGGCATTTTGAAAATATTGTGAAATTTTGAAAATATTGCGATTTGAAGGTCCATTCATGTTTGTGTTTTTCTTCTATCTGACCTTTGTTCTATATCTCCCATACAAATGGTACAAGCACTGACAAGAGGTCTGATTTCTAAAAATTCTAACAAGCTTTAAAAATGATAACATCATTACGAGCATGGATCAATTCGTACCCGTGTTAGAAATGAATAGGCAAGTTTTTCCTTTTAGCACAATACACTTCTCCTAACATTTCTGTCATTTCTTTAAACCCTCCAAAAATGTGATTTGTCAAACTCTTAAAAATACGTTTCCGTTTTGACGATTACCTCGACGTTTGAGCTGTAAGGGAACAGAAAGAAGTCTCTTCTAGCCAAGTAGGGCCAATACGGCGGATCCGGCAGCAATTCGTAGTGCAGTTTATGCAATTTGTGATCTAATTTTAGCTCAGATTGGAGTTTTTTTGTAGCGTAAATCCCAAGATGAAAGTTCCGCATTATGCATACTCGTATTTGATGGAATATTTGAAGATTTCTAATTTAAATAAGCCTAAATTCAAAACCAAATAAAAACCTTCCCAACATACGATCCGTTTAATAAATTGCTTATTGTCATCACCAATAATCGGTAGCTACAATTAATTCTCTGCAAAACTAGTGGTTGTCACAACTAAATAGTGTTCCGTATTTGATTGGTGGGAACGATTTATTGGTTGTATAAACAATACGTTGATCATTGTTATCATCCAGTAGTAAGTCGAACCGAATGTTTATTACGATTGAAAACATTCGGTGATGGCAGCGGAAATTTGTGTTTTGTAGTTCCAACTAACTTTTTCCCTGTGTGTACTTTCAAGCACCGCACCTTGCATTGTCAGTGCTCCTTTACTTGTTCCACCGGCCTGTGTTTCATTATTTTTTTTTTTGGAAGCGTCTGCAATTCCAACCCAAAAGTCAAATAAATATTCGACTTCGGATAACAAAAGGAATAAACCATAGTAAGCACAATCAAAGGATTATAGCCAAGGATTATTTACTGTACCCACTAAATTCATATTGAATTAGAGTAAAATTAAGATACATACATAATTGTATTTTATGTCCACAAATGCAATAGCTCCAGACCCACTACAACTGTTTATTGTTTTCATTGTACTTTGCCACTCTTCTCGGGCCAAAAACAACAATGGAGACACAATCTATGCAGGGAACACATGTAATAATATTTAATGACTCATAACTGAACGCGACGCAACAGGACATGCTCACTGACAAACAACAATTCTGACAAGTCAAGAGGACGGGCGGGCGGGCGTACAGACGGACGGACGTTTTGGATTTGACAGAAAAGAATAAAGGCCTACAAGACAAACTCAGTCTGGTTGACAGACGCACGGCCGTATCGGCGGAGGAACAGAAAGTCAGACGGAAGGTGAAATGAACAAACGAACGTCCGTATGACACATGTTATACAAAATATTATGCAGAAGTATACCACCAAAAGAAATGAAAACCGGCTGTTTTTTCAGTCTTCTTCTTGGTTTTTGTGAAATTCAACCTTTTTTCCTTAATGTTGAAAGAAAATAATATGTATGGGCAACAACAAAAACAACAACTGCATGTTCATATGCGAACATGGGGGCTGCTGCTGGCAGACTTAAAGGGGCAAATAGTACAATGCAACATAAAGAAACGACGAGCACAAAACATACGAGGAGCAAATGCAACTAAAAAGGTTTCCTTCCATCGAAAACCGTACAGAAAATCGTATTCGAAAAAAAATCGAGGTAAAGGAAATATATTATGATTACTTTGATGCATTTTGTGTAGGGCTATGAATGCGTTTTTTGTTATTTTCTGAATTTATAAGGCTTTCTTCTTTCCTTTTTCCTTTTCGTAAACCCAAAATTGAAGCCGTACCGCGGCGAAGCCTACAAAAAAAAGAGTTATTTGGCATTATAGGCAGGAAACTTCCTACTCAATTTGCATGACAGCGAGCAATCGCAACAGAAAACGACACACTCGAGAGAGGTGCTCGAAATAATGACGGTTCATGGCGCAGTGGTTCCATCGAAAATAAAAACAGTAATAAAACACTGCGTCCTAACTATTTAAATGCAACGTAGCCTTATAGAATAAGATCTATTGAATGCACATCCGATTTCAGAATGTCGAAATAACTCTTATATGACCAGGATCTTCTGTTTAAAATCTACATATTTCGAACAGCCAATAAAATCACTCCTACGAAAGAGCTGTTTTACATAATAATCTCTTCTTTCCACATACGCCATAGTATACGAAGTAAAAAAACCTAACGCTAAAGAAATGTTTTACACGGCTTTGAACGTGGGTTACTTGTGTGATGGCTGCGCACGCTAACCAAGACAACCATACAATAAAAAAAGTCCCACAACATCCTATTGTAGACGGGATTGGCCTTAAGTGGCGCTGGCCTTCGCTTGGTAATGGCTCCAGTGCGTTGGGCACCATGGTTGAAGCTATCACAGCGAGAATCATGTAAAACACTCGGGCGCTGTAGAAACACCTATTGGGAAACCACTCTTTCTAACCGGGACCTACTGTTTGACCCCTGCTCCGAACGTCTTATGCACTTTATTATAGAGGTTTTACATGAATTAGAGCTTAATCGCATACTCGTAAAGTCGATTGTACCAGGAGTTAGACCTAGGTTAACTTGTACACTAAGCGTACACATAAAACAACACATCATGGCAGCCCACAATTACGTAAAATGGTATATTTAAACAAAGGAGTTTTGTAACATTTAGTCCAGGAATGAAATCTCCTACAAACTTCCAAAAAAAAAAGTATAAAGGGCATTGTGAATCTTATTCGCCCTCTACTAATGGATGCACGATGAAAATAAAGAAAATTCAATTATCATATTTATGGCCCCTTGTATAAGTCTTAATCTTAGCCGAATCATAAAAATAAACACATATTTAAATTATTAATAAAATTTTTAAAAAATTTGCTTTAACTTGAGTACTTTAATGTGCATATTTACTCTTGATTATACTTGTCTTCATCATTAAAGACGATTTTCGGTAAGTAGCTTGTGAAACGAGTAAGTAAATTTTAAAAAATTATTGAAATTTGAAAATTAAACACTTCGGCAGACACAAGACCATGCGCCACAGCCGTTCATACCAGATACTACTTACAACCATTTGTTGTTCTTCTCTTCACAGCCCTTATAACAAAAATAAAAAAATTGCGATGTGGCCTGTGTGCGAGTAAAATTGAGAAAGGACTGAAGAACGAAATTGTGAAACTGTGGTGATAAATGACTAATTTTTAGCAGCAAGTACTTATTTTTGGCTTCAAAATAATGCAGAGGGTAATGAGAGGTCATTGCCTGGTAATGCATGTGGTAATGAGTAGGAGTTACTGAGTTTTTGCAGGGTACAGCCACACAACACTCTCACAAGTACTTCTTATTATTATCAGCAAGTACTTATTTTTGTTTTAAAATAATGCAGAAGGTAATGAGCACTTATGACCTGGTAATGCAAATGGTAATGAGTAGTACTTTCATTAATTCTTTTAGCTTAGTTACCTAGGTAGTTTGCGCCATGGTAATCTGGCAACATTAAACAAAATTGAGAGTATTCTAGCAACATTGTTTCTCTTGGTATACACCAAAGAGAGTCAAACAACAATAGGGTTCATCGACAAAGTTGTCAAAAGCAAATAATGAAAAACTATAAATTGTAATAAAATAATCAATAAAATTTAATAAATCAATCAATTGCTACACTTTTGCTTTATTAAAATTTGTTAAATTTCTTTGAACTACCAGTTTGTGTTGATTTATAGTTTCTCTTATCGTATCCAGTGCAGATGTTCACCATACGAATTCGGCGTCAGACCTCTTCTGGTTTATGGATAAGAATGGTAACCTCAACTCGCTTGTTAAGCGACTTGAGGTCAACTCGCTTGCTAACCGAGTAACTTCAAACAAAAAATTGTTTAGTAATCTGAAATGAACACAGCTCTTGTTTCAATTGGCAAACAATTTCTGCTAACCGTGTTCAAGACATACGAGCAGAGGCAATAGCATTCCCATAGAAGTTATGATTCCTCGAAAGTCCGGATTCTATGCACCGAGTCTAACCGAAGCAAAAAAGTACCTTGTTCAAGGGCTATAACACGGCACCATGTGCCGCTACAACAACTTTCCGATAGAAAATTAATAAGTAGTTCTTTAAGATGTACTTCATACCACTCATCCTTGACTTCTTACCACTGTCTGGTCCCCTATCAAATGTTGGTGGGTATATTTTAGAGAAAAAAAAATGTGTGCACCAAATGTAATCCTATAAATTTAAACACGACAAATGACAGAATATAATCACCATAAACAAAAGTTTAGGTGTTTCTTTAGCACACACACTCACGCAGAAAACACTCCAGTGTTGAAGAGGTAGAATACATTACCATGTATCTACCACCAAGCAACCACTCACTCGCTGAACTTCTTTCAAGCTCACATTAATGCAACGATGTGCAACCGATGTGGGTTGGAGGAACTTTTTAGTTAGGAGTTGACAAAAGGATGATAATGTTGACTGAAAATTAAATTCAAAATCTCGTGGTGATATTGACGCACCGAAAATGCATGAGACGACCCAAGTCACAGCCAGTCATCTGGAAGTGGGATGTTAACAGAAATACTTCTTGTCTTTTCTTCCTCTGCTGTCGTTTGTACATCTTTTTTGAACGCCTTGTCGCCCAAAAGAAGCCGGTAACCGGATTTGTTTATTAAAAGCGACACCAAAAGGGTGTGTAGCACATGAACTTTCTTTGGCGGCCATAGAGGCGGCAGCCAGACAGACAGGCAACCGGCAAAAAAAAAACGCACACACGAAAAATATTAATGATCATCTTTCCAAGGTTCACCGCAACGACGACGACTGAGTAGGTGTCGTGTCCATGGGTACTTCACTTCTTTGTTTGCAGAGTCAAGATTATCAGAGTAATTTGTTTTACTTTTTCCTTGTATTCACGACTTGTTGCAAGCAACATGAATATGTTTAGTGCGGCTTCCTACTTCACTACTACAACTTGGAAAGCACTCCCTAATTATGTAATTAAATTCAAATGTTTCCTTTCACAATTAAGGACTCGTGTTCAAGAGTAGTTAAATTTTTAAATGTTGCATATATTTTTTAAAGTAGAAGTGTGAGGTCTATATTACGAGTCTTTTGTCTATTTACGAGTATAATAAAAAAAAATTTCGTTAGTTACGAGTTTTTCTATCAGCACGCAAGTTTATTTTTTGGTCATACAGTCGGTCGATGTTAAGTTTTTAACAGATGAGTTTTCAAGCCTTATCATACCGAAGAAAAATATTGTTTTGCCTTTAAAAACTCGGCTCAATAGTATCAGTTGCCTGCGGCAGAGATCCCCAATGTTCCCAATATTGGTATTGTTTGGTTTGGTTGAACTTACTCAAGATAGCAAACTATCCAACGATGATATGATTTCCATCTTTTTCAAATTGATTATTCGTTACCCGAGAGAATTATTTGTTTTTTTTTATATTTCAAAATATTATAATTTCTGCAAACGATTCTCTGTTGCCGGCTTCGCTCCAAAGATATCCTAAATCTTGAATACCAGTCCAGGTTTAAAAGTTATCAAGTAGTTTTGTTGCCTTTCTTCCTCTGGAGATTCTTTCTTCGATTTTTTTTAATTGCGAAGAAATATTAAGAGTGAATTATAGTAAGGAATATTTTTTTTTGTGGGCGTGACTCATTTGACATATGTGACAGCGCATAGAGAAAAGGACCTAAGGGTAAAAAATATCAATTTTCATTTTTTTTTTCTTTTTTTGATGTGGACAACATCTGAGCATCGAATGAGACCAATCCAATGCCCCAAAAGTGTTCCCTCCCAGAGATATGCGCGTTTTATGAAAGTGAAGTCGACGATTCTAAGCGCAAATAGAAAGGGAGCTAATCTTTAAAATGGCTCTCCTGAACAAAACTGGTTTTTAACCTCATCAAAGCCGTTAAATCAATAATTCACAGAATTCCGCTTCGAAAACAGAAAATCATGGCCCGTGAGATGAATATCACACAAAAGTCCATGAGTCGAATCATTAAAAAAGTCTTGGGACTTGGGACTTTCAAACGACGTAATGGACATTTATTGACTGCAGCTTTAAAAAAAAATAGGATTGAAAAATGCAAACGTCTTTTGGCGAAGCACGCTGATAACTTGCACAGAAAAATTTTGTTCACCGATGAAAAATTTTTTACCGTTCAGAAAAAATGTAACAAACAATATGATAGAGTGTATGCGCGGTCATCTAAGGAAGCATCTGAACTGATCCCAAGGGTGGAAAAGGGTCATCACCCAGCTTCAGTCATCGTTTGGTGGGGTGTCTCTACGATGGGGTCACTTTTCTGCATTTCTGCGAACAAGGAGTCAAAGCATGGCCAAAGTTTACCAAGAAACCGTTTTGAAAGCTGTTGTGAAGCCTCTTAACAATTCCCTGTTCCAAAACCAGCCATGCAGGATTCTGCGCCGGCCCATAACGCTATAACGTCCCAGGCTTGCTTCGAAACAATTTGCCAGCGTTCATTTCCTCTGAAGAATGGCCATCAGGCAGTCCAGATTTGAACCCATTGAATTACAAATTGTGGCCGGTTTTAGAGGACAAGGTTTGTCACAAAAGATACCCCAACATTGGATCTCTTAAGAATGCTTTGGTTCGAGCTGTGGCCAATTTTCCAATGGACGAGGGTTCGTGCAGCTATTGACCAGTGAGACTAAAGGCGTGTGTAAAGGCAAAAGGCGGACATTTCGAATTAGTAGATTCGTTTTGGATGCAATATACATCAATAAATATATTAAAAAATATTTGGTCCGAAAACATTCAGTACTTTTTATTTTACAGCATAAAACGTATGTAACAGTATTAATGTCCCTGCTAAGTATTAATTTACATTTCTTTGGTTAACCCACCCCCCATTGTGCGGAATGATTTGTGCTATAATTCAAGTGTTATGTAGAGATTGGTATTAGTATTAATTGTCGTTGTCTTTATGAACTCTTATATTTTCCATTATGGATTTTGCTGTGCTATTATTAAAAAATAGTAAACAAAAACTTAAAACAAAGATTATACCAATTTTTTTGTTAGTGTTGAGTTTGATCTACTTGTGTTTTTTAAATTTTTTTCTATCTGTAAAGTTGTTGAGAGTCCCAACCATTTATGGCAACGATAATGCAAAGTTGTTACGGAGCAAAAATTCAAATTCAAACCCAATACACAAACTCAAAATCACTTTCAATTTGTATTTTGAAATGACGTTCGATGTTTTGTTTTTTGCTTTAAACATTACGGCGGCGACAAATATGGTCATGATTAGCTGTTAAGAGGAGGAGAAGAGTTTCGATGCCAAGACATCTGACGACCAAAAAGTGTTTGTTGGCTGCACAAGAGTGACATAAAGACTTTCCGTGCCATTTGCATGCACGCATGCGAGTAGCGTCTAAAGTATTTCAACTTCAATTCATCAAACCTAACTGCAGTAATTTTTTTGTCGTCAGTGATGGCGGCTTACGTGACAGGGAGAGAACGCACCTACGGGTTTAGTTCAAATAATTAATTCAATGGCGTAGTTACTTGCAGGCTGGCTGTGGTTGGTATAATTGGTTAATGAATATTATCGGAAATACACATGGTACTGCAAAT
The DNA here is from genome assembly GCA_963513945.1 of Hydrotaea diabolus. Lineage (NCBI taxonomy): Eukaryota > Metazoa > Arthropoda > Insecta > Diptera > Muscidae > Hydrotaea > Hydrotaea diabolus. Next base: position 12,600,872 of record OY740716.1, on the reverse strand, counting down.
TGCAGCCATTTTCGTTGACAATTGATTTAATAATAACAGACGAAACCACAATCATCACACATGACGCTTAGAAATGCAAACCTGCCCAAATCATATGCAATTTGTAAATGAATTCCTAAAATAATAAACTTTGAAAGCACGCATACACACATGTATTCGCTATGAGATTTTTCTAACACGAATGGAATTTTACAAGCTGTGCCAAAAACAAGTAAAAACATATTAGAGTTTGAGCCAGGCTTAACCTTATTTACCATCCTATTATACTAAAGCGCAAAAAAATACGTTTTTGGGCCGTTACGGCCCATGCGTTGATTTCTAATCTCAGTTTAAAGTTAGGCCGGATCATGAAATGTGGCAACATGGCAGGTTATACCGAAAACAAACGCATAGATCCATGATTCGTCACCTGTGACAATGTTATACTTATACACTGCCTTTGAGCTACCGCAGTTATACTTTTTTAACATCTCCATACGAGCCTTTTTTTGAGCATTCGTCAAATTATGTGGGATCCAACGAGAACAATTTTGTTTACAGCCAAATGAACATGCAATATATTATTGATGCTTGTCATACTTATGGTCAAGGATGCCTCAAACTCACGGTATGTCACATGTCGGTCTTGCTCAGTTCACGCACAGCATCGACGGTTTCTGGCGAAGTGACCAAAGTTGGACGTCGTTCACGAAATTCACCTTGGAGCGAACGGCGTCCGAAACTGAACTCTGGGTACCAGCGATTAACAGTGGATTTTAATGGTGCTTTATCGCCAAAAGTCGAAACAAGTTGATTTTACACTCTTGTCTCAACGTCGCACGAAAATGTTCACGGAATAATTCCATTTTTTGACTGCGATGAATTTTTCAACACACTGTAAACAAAACAATTGGACCTCAAATGACAAAACGTTCTGAGTGAAGTTATGCTAAAAAAAAATGTCAAAGTGTCCAATGGAAGTTCCAGTTTGCATCTGGGAGCACTAGTATTGTCAGGACCCGAAATATAAATAGCAACCAGTATACTGTCCACCCTTCGCGTGATGGGTCGGAAAGTGTCACAGTACCAACATTTCTCTGCTATACAGGTGTCTTGTCTGAACGAAATTTGAGCAATGGCCCAAAGCTACAGGGCCGTTGGGAATAAACCTGGCATGAGGGCTATATTGAAGCATGGACCGGTAAAGCCTAATCTTGTTATCCATTGGCAATAAAATGTGCAGAAACATCGTTCTTTTCGGCCAGGCCGAATTTTATATAACCGTCGCTACACTACTAAAGCACCAACCCCTTTACAATTCGTAAAATATGGCTGGTCCATTGGAATTAAGAATAAACGGAATTCTACTGAATAACTTATCCACAGTGCGATGAAATGTCTGCACAGTAAAACCATAGTAAACCTATGCATATGCAGTCTCTAATGTTAACTACGCATATTTTTTATTTATGATGGAAACCATAGGACTGGCTGTAGGAAAGTTCCAGAAACTCCATGGCAAGTTCGAAAATGAGAAGAACCCAAGTGTGCTTGCAGCAATGCTGAACAGGTCTTGGCGAAGTAGTAAAGACGGTTGAACAATTTCAGATGGTAAGTACATACATAAATGGTGAAGATTTATTGACAAACTGCCTACGTTTTTGTTTTTGGACAGGGACTTAAAAAGCCGGACAAGCATTAAAGTTCAAGACCGAAAAAGGCAGCATGCTAAGACCGGCAACAGACTCATCAACCACGAACACGCAGAGAAAATATATGGTTACTATATGGTCAGGGCAATAAAAGAATGATCTTCGAAACCATAGTATTGTTTTTTGAATTTAATTTTAACAATAGTATGATGTGGCAATATTAATATTGTTGAAATGTAACAACAGTATTGTTGCCAAATTTAAAAAGAAAAATATGGTTGTAGCAACAATATGGTTGGTGCGACAAAAGTATGTTTTTTTGGGGTTTTATGTTAACAAAAATATAATAACGGCAATCATACCGGCAAAGTCGAATGTTTTAAATGACACTGTTATTGTTACTAATCTTACGCAATAATAGTACTTTTTATATGTAAATTAAATTTTTTCAAATCAAACTAATTAGAATTATTATAACTAAAATATTTGTAATAAATGAATTTTTTCTTTTTTTTACAATTAAGTGACGTTCTGCTTTTATTTACAATTAAGTGAAGTTACTTAATTGTAAATAAAAGCAGAACGCGTTAATCGATTTCTATGATCTATGTAGAATTTTGTTTATAGGTTATGTGACTTTACGTGAAAGTTATAAGACTCTACGCGTTTTTCCGTTTGGGATTTATATGTTTAAAAAAAAAAAATTTTTTTTTGCAAAATTTTCCTCATAAATTTATTTCTAATTGCAAAAATGTTGATTTGGTAGAGAAACAGTATATAAATGGATTAAAGAAAATGTAATTATTAATTTTTCTGAATTTATTTCAGCAAAATCGAACTAGTCGTTCTCGAGTTATGTCAAACTACGTTTTTGCCAACATTTTACAATGTTCATAAAAAAAAACTGGCACATACGAACGCAAAACCCTTTGAGGGTTTTAATATACTGACCTAGTACCATCACCCTGACTTGGAATTTCTCACCCCCCAGATTGGCTGTTGTACTGTGTTATTAAGTGTTAAATGTATTTTTACATAATTTAATTAATAAAAATCTCTATTGTTGAATAATAACTTATCCCGATCCTTACAAAAAAAATTTGGGGATCATAGTATGGTTGTGAGTGAATCATACTATGGCTGTGAGAATCATACTATAGTTGTATGTTAAACATACTATGCTTATGAGGATAATATATTTGTATGTTAAACATACTATGGTTATGAGGATCATAATATGGTTGTAGGGATCATAGTATGGCTGAGTGTGATTAATAATATGATTGTGGGGATCATGGCATGGTTGTGTGAGAATAATTCTATTGTTGTGAGGATCATAGTATGGTTGTGTGTGAACCCTACTATTGTTGTGATGATAATAATATTGTTGTACCACAACCATATTACCAAGAATAGTATGATGCTTTTCGAATATTGTTACCTCAACCATACTTTTTTCCTTGTGAAGGCATCATAGAATGGGAGAAACGAGTGGTTGCCATAAAAGGAGGTAACTACGTCGAGGGACATACCCAAATATCGGAATAAAAGCCTATTTACTGTTGGAACACTAAATTGTATGGCAAATACTTAAGTCATTTTTTTAAAATAATATAGATTTTTTTTAACACACAAACTCTTGTCGATTTTTTAACTACTCGAAAAATGTTGTCGTTTACTTTCCAACAACAGCTGATTTTACCATTGCGAACGAATATCGTTAAAATTGTTAGGGAATAGCAACATCGTCGTTAAAATCTGACAATCGTTAAAAATGAATAGTAAACCGTACTACTGGTCACCCTAATAAGCTGTTGGAAATGCCTATTAATCACGAGCGTGTTTAAAAAAATATTAAGGCACGTTTCGTCGTTGGTTTTATCAATACCATTCCTGTGAGCTGCCGACGACCTGAGAGTTATTACACTGAAGAGGAGTAAGGCCAAACGACTCATGTTTTCGTTTAATGATTTTGCAACTTTTATCCGGAGTTGAGCTTGTTCTTTTAACTCCTAATTCGGACAAAAATTTTAAATACTCGGTTCCACAGCCCTGATTGTAATATCAGCGTTTAACTACCCCTACTAACGACAGGCTACCATCAAATCGGTTAACCGTGCAGGATTTAATCCTTAAAACTACCACATATAAATCAGGACCCTACTCATTAATGTAGGTTCCGAAATGCTTAAGAATTTAAGAGAAAAGCTTTTACAGGAATTTAGGGATTAAATTGCTTACTCGCCTCCGCTGAAAATGACCACGGCGGGACATGTATTATAGTTCCGATAACATATTGGCCATCGAATTGTGATTTGTCATTGTGTCCATTCGGCGGTTTGCCCTGCACTATTTAAAATTGCTGGAGAATTGCGCTTTGGCAAATTGTATGTTTGAACAAAAACTATCAATTAATTGGCGCTGAGGTGGTGGTGATGTTGACGATGATTGCAATCAAAGTTAAACATCACAAATTTATGGCTTTTCTCATCCGTCATTTTGTGTTTAATGTTTCAACTTAAAAAATACCTGCCATTTTCTGTTGACTTTTATGGCTTTATTTAAATCACCTGAAATTGAGCTAAAATACACTCCACGGCATTGGTTCGCCTCTTTCATCGCTTGTCCCTTCGTCTGAATATAAAAGGACATTAAACTTTGTGTTCGTGTTCCTTTCAACATGTGTTTGCTCTGCAGTATTTACAGCAAAACAAATCAACGGACATAACGCCCGATTTTTGTTGCTTTTTTATCGTATTCGACGCCTGGTGGTTGTGGTCACGCGATATTTTCATTTTTGTAACGTTTTCTAACTAAAAAAGGCGAGATATAATATTATCTTAAATGTTATTTTGTTGTTGTTGTCGTACAGAGGAAAACAGCCAACGTCATTATGAAAAATATTGAGAACAATGAACTTTGCCAACAAACAGCCAAGAAGCGCAACTGTGATAGTACAACAACATTTAATAGTAGTACGAGTATAGAAGATATGTAAGTCAAATGATAAACAAAAACCCAAGCATTTTCCATTTTGCGAAAAAATGATAAATGAATGAAAACTATTCGACATTGTAATAGGCTTTAGCGTTAAGTGCTCGTACTGGCCATGAACAACGCATCGATCAGTGTCTATTCGCTTTATAGCTTGAGTTGGAGAATTTCGCGAAGGATGTCAACCAGTGTATGTGAAACCAAACGCAATATCTGACGATTTCGTGGCAAGTCATAATTTTAGCAAACAATTTGGTCAGCTTAGGATTAAAGTAAGTAAACTCCTTCATGTTGCTTTTATCAACAGACACATTTTTCGGAAAAACTTTACTTTGTCAAAGCTGCTGGCGCCGTGTAAGAATGAAACGTCAGCTTATGGAGTATTTTTGTCATGATCTCACGCTTATTTTGTAATTTTTTCTTGTAGGTTATTAGTGGCAACCAATGATATCGATTGGACACATAATTGCATCATCAGTTGGCTTTAAATGCGTTTTAGCACCGCAGCTTGTGGCACAATATCCCCAACAGAAAATAAAAAAGGACGAATTATGGATGTTGAGGGACGTGAGTAACCTTAACAATTATTTGATATGCCCGGCTCCACAGCCCTGGTTAGAATACTAGCGTTTAAACATCCCAATAAACGGCAGGCTACGCTCAAATCGGTAAGCCGTACAGGATTTAATTTTTATAACTCTCACTCATTAACCAGGACCCCTACTGCTTAAAGTAGGTTCTGAAATGCTAAAGTAGTTAAGAGAAATCTCTTACTTGACCCCGCTGAAAATGACAGATTTTCCTGCGCGTGACGAAAGAGACTATCACGGTTTGACATGTACCTATTGTGGTGCTGATAACATTTTGGCTATCGAATTTTGATATGTTACTGTGTCATTGTCTTCCCCTAAGAACTTATAAATATACTCGCCGTTTTGAAATCTCATCTGACTGAAAGGAAGTTTATGTTACATAAATAAGCATCACAACTAATTTTCCCTGCCATTGTCTAAAGCGTACCGATTGAAATATGCGGATCTAAGAACTGTACAGGGGCTATAAAAAATGTGGACCTGTGTGGTCCAGATTCACCGCAGTTAATTAATTAATGGTCGCTCCTAACGTACCATGCAAAATTTGGGAGTGATCAGGTGCAATTTTATTTCATCGCTTCTTTTGAACATTTGGACTGACATATTTAAATTTGTAGTAAAATTTGCTTTGATTTGAGTTCCCATATAGCCAAATTGACTATTTTTTTGACCGTACGAATCGGTCTTTTGGGCCACATGAGCCAAAATGTCCAGCAACTATGCCCTTTTTTTTACATATTTTGAGGTCGGTATCTTAATTCCCTTAAAATGGAAACTTTTTTATTCTGGTCCTATTTCACCCATTTCAATCACAAACATCGTATGATAATAAGACATCATGTAAAATTTCAGGGTCCTAGGTTAAGTCGTTTGACCGCTTTCGTGTTTTCAACAGAAATAGCGGCACAAGGACATGACTAGATCGCTTTAGAATTGTATAGGTTGGTCGTTTAACATTTTTAATTTAAATCGACTGTAGCAAAAGTACTACTCGTAATAACTTTTTCAAATTTCTAGTTCTATTGCAAAAGTTGAACTTTGTCATTTAATAATAGACACCATCCGATGAGTTTTCGCTTCTCCCAATGGGCTGAAGATTGTTTGGCAGGAGAAGAATTTTACCGAAAAATCGAGTTTTCAGATGAAGCTCATTTTCATGTTAAGAAACAAAATTGCCGCAATTGCCGGGATTCAGAGGACCCACACGTGACTAATGAAAAGCCAACGCATCCACAACGAGTCACTGTTTGGAGCGAGTTTAGGGCTCGCGGCATCATTCAGCTATTTTTCTTCGAAAATGAGAAAGGAGCCGATCGATCATTTTTGTTTCCGAAAATTCAAGAGAATTACATGAACAATCCGGGCTGTCATAGAAACCATGTCGGTTTTGCTAATTAATTGTCGTTTTTGCAAACCAATGTTGGTTTCATTTAGTGTTGACCATTTCGAATGTAAATCAAACCAATGTTCGAATCAGCTAATAGAACCGATAACATTGGTTTTCATGACTAAAGCATTTTTTTCTTATCGCTTTCAAAACCACTAGTGACAACATTGGTTCTTATGACAGCCCTGAATATTTAGTTTCAACAAGACGGGGCTACATGTCACACAGCCAACGCCACCATTGATATTTTACGCACTGTTTAATAATCAGCAGAAATTGTGATGTCAATTGGCCGTCTCGTAGCTGTGATTTGAGCTCTTTGGATGATTTTCTGTTGGGAGCCAATAAGGCATCCAGAGACAATTAAAGTGTTAATACATGAAATAGTAGTCGCCATTGAAGAGATGCGACCTGAAACAATCAAAAATGTGCTGAAAAATGGGTTGATCGGATGAGGTACTGCCGAGCGAGTTGTGGTAGTCATATATGAATGATATTGTGTTCCATTATTAAATGAAAAAGTCCAACTTTCCAAGAAAACCAGAAATTTGAAAAAATTATTTAACAGCCGATTCAAATTTAAAGTGTTAAATGGCCCAGCCTATACGACGATCAGTAATAATAGTGTTGAATGGCCCACCCAATACGACGATCAGTAATACATATATTTCATAGGGTCTCCGATCAATCAAAAGAGTTGCAAACGGAATGATAAATTTAGTATACTCTCTATCCTTCGGTAAAGGGTGTAGAAAGAAACGGTATATGTGACGCGCAAAATAGAAAGGCACCGAAGGCTAAAAACCAGTTTTGTTCAGGAGAGCTATTTTAAAGATTATGTCCCTTTCTATTTGCGCTTAGAATTGTCGCGCATTTCTCTGGGAGGGAACACTTTTGGGGCATGGAATCGGTCTCATTCGATGCTCAGATGTTGTCCACATCAAAAAAAGAAGAAAAAAAAGAAAATTGATTTTTTTACCCTTAGGTCCCTTTCTCTATGCGCTGTCACATCTGTAGATATTTGCTAGGATTTTTTTGCTTGTTTATAAAACACGGCTATTGTTTGAAACCAACTAAACGGTGAATGTTGGGCCTTGTGACAAAATGTGCAGTTTAACTCTTAGTCATGCACATGTTTTAGACCACATGCAATACAAATGTGATGTGTACACCAACATATCCTTATGGCTTTACTTGTATTGATAGCTAAATTATATATGCATGCATCAAAATAATAATAATTAAAATCGAAAATGATCGGCCCAGACCCGTATGTATAGATAGGTAAGTCCGAGGGTTAAAATGTTTTCCAATTTCTAGAATATTCCCTAAACTACAACCACCTAAAAAATAAATGCACAATGCACTAGGACAAATTTAACAATGAAAACTATCGCCCACCACACAAACACACGAGCGTGCACGCACACCGAGATACTCGTATACCAACGAAACAATGTTCCATGTCCTTTCAGCCAGGGAAAACAGGTGGTGGCCAGACATGAAATGTATTTACTCTATTCGACAGCTGTCGATAATCGACACTATTCGTACGGCTGGGTATGCGAATGCGCCTCTACGGCTGCAATCCGTATGACAAAGAACAAACATCCCTTTGATGTGATATCCTTCCTTTCAAAAGCGAGAAAGTCCATAAATTATTCAAATATTTACTACAAAAACATTAAAAAAAAAACGTTGTTTTAAAATATCGCCGTACAATTACCTCTACAAGGAGTGCAAGGAGAACCACCAATGGACATTCGTGATCTATTGGAAAAATATTATATGCTTCCTACTGTTGTTAGTTAGTAACAACAGTAAACGGGGACACGATGAGGTGGCGGCGGCCATTCGTGGCGTAGCAAACGTTACGTGGAAAACATTCGGGGTGTAATTTGGACAAATGTTGGAAGGAAGAGGCAATAAAATTATACAGGTCTTTAATTGTTAGATAACAAGCAACGACGGGCCGGCCGGCCGACCGACCGAACGGCGACCATGTTTGGCACAAGACCAATTTTGGTAAATAAATATTTATGTTGTTTCACGACTTTTAAGAGGTCGATCGTCGTCGCATGGCACAACATATGGACTTGCGTATGACAAACGGTTGCTAAGAAGCCAACGCCACACCACCACTCAAGCAGAACTTTTGTCATTTGAAATCAGCAAAAGTGAAAATTGAAACGACATTAGAAGAACAGCAAACATCATGGCGCATTTGTGATTAAATTTGGTTGAGCGAACATTTTTGGGAGTTTTTTTAAGCTTCATTAAATTTCAAACTGATATTGACAAAAAAAAAAAATTCGACGAAAAACAATTAATTCCGACAAATGTTTATAGGAATCGGGGAGAGGTTCTCGCTCGCCGTGCTTTTATGACCCATAAAGGGTGTGCCAAAACAATAAACTTTCTCTATTTTAAAACAAAAGATTATCCAAGTAGTTCGCGTTCACACTCGAAAAGACAATGGAAAAATCAATATCCCATCACCACCTCAATTGACATCATTGGACTGAATACAGAATGGATTGAAACGGTAGTAGTAGCGGCAATTGCGGCAGTTACAATCTAGGTAAAGTACCTCATCATATTACTGTACGTTGAAGGTCGTCATCGTCATCATCACCGAACGTCATCAGCAATTTATGATTTTTCTTGCCAGTCAACCAACACCACCAGTGTTCTTCAAACATTCGTTCACGAAAAGAGATTCGAAAAATCATGCATGGAAGAAAGAAACAAATTTGCTTAGTAACCTTTGGCAAACATTCGGAATTCCGACCAGAGAAACACAACAAAAGTCAATACACTTGAGAGAGAAAAAAAAACTATATTGATTCAGGCAGAATTATGTAAAACAATGGAAAAAGGCAGCAAAGGCCGCATTGCCAAAACAAAAAAGTTTTGTACTCAAGGGATGTAGCAATAAATGGGATACATGTAAGGGGCATACACATCATGGCTTCCGGAAGTCCCTCAATGAGGCATTAGTTGGACATGTTTGCTGTACTCATTTTCTTTACTCATTTAAAATTTAAAACGGATTAAAGTTCAGTTAGGCAAACAAATGCGATCTGCAGCCATTGAAAAGCCTACGCGTTAAGATTGAATATTCTAGATAAGAAAATTGATTCGATTTTGAGGCTCAATATTATTCGAAATTTCTTTTTAATGTTCACTTTTAACATGAAACAAGTTCGTTTAATACTCGGTACTTTCAAGCATGTCTTTCACTTTTCTAGTGGCATTGTTCAAAAGTGATCTTTTTCAAAAACTAAAAATGTAAAAGTTATTTTATGCGAATTTTTTTGTCTTTCACTTTTCTAGTGGCATTGTTCAAAAGAGATCTTTTTCAAAAACTAAAAATGTAAAAGTTATTTTATGCGAATTTTTTTGTTCCTTGAAATCATTACTAAGATCAGGATTATTTTGACTTTGACTAACGATTTTTTTCTTTTGCTCAAAATGTGACGAACAAATCAAGGGGACACATAGAAAAAATATGCCCGTAAATTCCACAAATTCACAATTTTAAAGAATTTATGGAAAATTTTATTTAGGAGTGATTAAGTCGACCGGACGAACTCACGCTCAGTATACTAAGCATTGCCTAACTTTGCATATGCAAAGAACAAGAGAAACTCACCGTGGCTCTCTGCACAGTGGCCTTTTACACATTTATTTTTTTCTTCGGCCGTAAATTAAATATAATTTTTGTTCTTCCAATTCTAGCTTCCACAGTTCTTCTCTTGACTCGGTACTCTATAACTAACTTTAAGTAAAGTTCTGTGATTTTAGTTTTAATTTAAGCTGTGATTATTATTTATTTTATTATTTAACATTTATGTCGTGAAGTCCAGTTTTATAATAGAAAAAGGTAATATGAGACGGCTGTGAAACAAATTGATTTTAAATAAAACTCCACTTCTGAAGAAGTTGGAAACAAGCCAACAAAACGTTGAGTGAAAAAATGAAATAAATTAGTTATTTCCATCATCATTATTTTGGCCAAATAGCCCAGCCCAATAAAATCAAATATTTTATAACAATATCAAAATAGGCCATAAAGCAAAATCAAAAAATTGTTTTTTGAAATGCTCAGGGAATAAATTTAAATAAAGATATTTTAGTTTAAAAAATCCTTGCTAGACCTAGTCGACTTTAACTAAAACTCGTTTCGGATTTCAACAAAATTACTTATAAGTTGTGCTAGATTTTGACCCGAAGAAAGTTTGAATTTCGGGTCAATGTGTAAAAAAAATCCGAAAATATCAGACTTAAACCGCATTTACAGTACAACACAGGGAAGGTTTACCCACAATCCTAATACTTCATAGGGTATATCAAATGAAAAATTATTAATTCGAAACGTTTTCAATTAAAAGGGTAACGAGCCTTTCTTTGGCAAAGGCCTTCTTGATGTAAGAGGTCAGAATTAAGAATTGTATTCTCAAAGCCTAAGAGTGAATGAAATAGGATATTTGAGAAAATAATAAAAAGTATCGAGTAAAAGACTCGATATAATTTGAAAATTTAAAATATTGGCAGGCCTTAAATAATGTGTTTCCGATCTAAAAACAGACATTTTAGAAGGGATCGAGTATTGTTTATCTATTGGGTACCTATCTGTCGCTCTATCAATCCCTTTATACATTTACAACATAATAGGCAATAAACACAGGCAAAAAAAAATCAGATGTTGTATAGGTACATAAAGTAACCCAGTTTAAAAACTCGGTAGAAACTTCTAATATTTTTATCGACAGCCAGCATTAAGCATTAATTGCCAGGGGTTTTTAACGTACGATATCCATCTATCCGTGCGTATCTGGCTTCAAAACAGTAGTCAGTCGGTCATTTAGTAAAATAATTATTTCAATCACAATCTCAGGCCAAGAGAAGTTATCAGTTTGTGTCTTAGTGTAAGTTTAAGTATGTAAAAGCTAATTAAATATTTTTTTTATATTGTAATAGATATAAGAACCCTTAATGTTAAACTTTAAATTCATGTTCTTTATCTTCGAGAATTTATTGAAAATTTCTACAAATAAAATTGGAACATTCATAATGTTATCGCTTTTATTATCCTCGCCTAGTTTATATGGATATTTTACCCTTTGTTAATTTCATATTTGATTTAAATTATCCAATTACGGACTTTAATCATTACTATTCATAGTAGGTAATATTTTTATCAAGATTCCATTTTAAAACCAAATCAGCGAGCAGTGTACGACAACATTTTTATTTTCTGGCTATGAACCTGGGCTTACTCGTACAATAATCTTGCGCACTAACCATCACGTTTGCCCATTAATATCAATAATGCACTATTAGAAACAAGAGTCATTCATGCATGTGGTGGCTATTCATTGTACGAATCCATTCATGCAGATGTTTAGTTGAAACGTACCCCAAGTCTCGCAAAGAAGGGCATAGCTGCTGGACTTTTTGGATCGTGTGGGCCAAAAAACGTCACGCATGGTCAAAACGGCCAAATAAAAGCAAAGATTGCTACAAACCCAAATATAGAGAAATAAAATCGCTTGGATTAGGGACGCACGCATAAGCCGAAAGGGCCCAAAACACGGACCGCTTTTTAATGCTTGAGTAGCGTAGGTACGGTGGCGGGTATATGCCTGGCCTGGCCGAACTTAACGACGTTTTTACTTATTACATTTATATTTGAGATTTATGCTAAGTATTAAAAAATATAAAACATGGTGTAAACCATTCACGGAAAAACAGCAAAGTCCAAAATAATAAAGGCCCATTTAGTCTCGACGGTTGACGGTTGATTCTGCAACCTGCAGAAGTCTACCGTCGTCAACCGTCAAACTGAGGGAGATCCCTCTAACACATGCAAAATGCAACCCTCAACTGAAATAGCTGATTGACTACCGTCAACCGTCCACCGTCAAGACTAAATGGACCTTAAATGTCCAGATTTCTGCAAATAGAATATTTATTAAATTTTCCGGATGATAGCCACAATAAAGGATAAATCTAGCCGGAAAATTGTTAAACGGGCAACACTGCTTTGCACTCCCAAACAACTGACCCATTTACGAGATTTAATACCCACCGAACGTTAAGTCGAAAACTCTAAAATCTCTCAAATTTGGTACTCTCAAAAATGTTCTTGAGCAAATTAGCTACATTTGCTACGGTTGACGGTATCAGCTATTTCAGTTGGGGTTGCATTTTACATATGTTAGAGGGAGATAACAGTTTGACGGTTGACGACGGTAGACTTCCGTCAACCGTCAAGACTAATTGGACCTTAAGAGGTAATTTTAGTTGACTGCCATACAATTTGTGGTAACTCTCGTATACTTTTCAATTGTTTACCATATATCTTTAGTCAGTCTATATGATGATGGAAATACTTTTGTAGAATAAATCGACGACGATGTATAATTATGCCACGCCCCTTCCGTCACCTACCCTATGTATGACTCACTTCGCCGCTTTATTTACTCAAATATCCCATAGTTTGACGAAGAAATCGTCTATGGGTGGGCCGACCTTGTGGATATCGTCGCAAGTGCCAACAAAGAAAGTTCTGCCAAATATTTCAAGACCTTTAAGTTGGGTTTTATATAATTGCTACTCTTTCAGTTCAAGACCAATGCATTGCATGGCAAAAGTTTTGCTACATTTTTCCTTCCGCAAGTCTCAAATAGAGTACGCTCCTCCATTGAGTTTAGACAATAGTCATTTTCCATAATATATGGGCATTTATACATACAACAAAGTTTTTTTTGTTTTTTTTTTTTTTGTACGACGAGTAGCCTTCTCATCCCTACTTGTCAGTGTTTGCACTGCCTGCAAAGGAGGCGAGTAGTAAAAATTCTAGTGGCGTCTACATGACGTTGGCTGCCTTCATGGTTGGCTACAACAACATCATTACGTGGCAGTTGCAGACACAATAAACACCTCATTTCTGGGCGCTGTTTTCGTTTGCTGCCAACAATTTTTGAATTCCGAGTTTATGTGGAGGAAAACAAAATCTCGAAGAAGGAGTAGAGTTAATGGCAGCGGCAACATCATGACTACTACTGGCTGGCGATAGAGAATTTTTTTTGTTTTACGATTATACTTGAAAGATTAAAAATATGCATGCGCTAAAGCAGCTGTTCAACTTTTTACTTTGTTTTTTTCGCTTACTTGCTTTTTTGAAATGTAAACATTTTCTGTTTTTTCTGCAGTGTTTTTTTTTAAAAATTTCATTAATGAAATTGTTTTACTTGCGCTTCCAGCTTAATTGTTCAAGTGTGAAAAATGCCAATATTTGCGAAGTTTGCAAAACGAAAACATGAAAAGACTGCAAAAGCATACAAAAGACAAAACAAAAAACAGAAAAGGAATGAATGACAAATGTAGCTGGATTGGCAAACAACAAAGCAGAATTTGTCGCCGTTACTCTGGTGAGTCACAAAGAACCCTGGTAGTGGGGACAAATAAGTAAGACGTGCTTCGGACAAGTTGGCAAACGCCAATTCAGCCAAACGACCAACGAACTTGTGGCGGACAGTACAGGCTACTCGCTTATGGTCGTCTATCTGGGCAGGTCTTTTTGCGTGAACATTTCGTCTGCTGTTGGGCCAACAGTATTGTGGGTATAACAACTGCAGGAAGTGTATGCAAATCCCAAGAGAACGTTGGAGAATTAACCTCGCTGCACATAATGTTTACTTTGCCAAGTCTTTGGCTCAAAGTCGAAAATATGAGAAAATCCAACAAAAAAACTAAATTTGAACAACTAAAAACACGCTTAGCTTCGTAGGCAACAAAACATTAGGCACAACCCATCTAAGAAAATATAAAAAATTACCATATGTGCCCGGCATCGCAACCTCAATTTGCTTTGCCTCCTCTGTGCCATATCCCAGAAGTCACAGAACAGAACGACTTCCACCAAGAACACAAAATACCCGCACCGTCCGTTGTTCGAAATACTCTTTTTCTCAGCTTTGCCCACAGAAGTTCAAAGACACAGCTAAAAGGGGAAAGAAAGAGCGGCATGAGAAAACATTAATAGAAGGCGAAAGTTTTGTCTTTTTGTGTGAAATAAAGAACAGAACTTGGTGTAATGTTTTCCGAGCGACGCTAGATTTGTGCGGACATATAAAAAGTGAGTCACACATAATTCAAAAAAAAAAATAGTAACGACATTTTTGGAGCACACAGCACATGTTGCCGAAACGATAAATAACGAAATCAAAAATAAAATTTGTTGGTGTTTAGAAATTGTAAATGATAAGACTACTAAAGAATTTAAGTATTAAACAAGAATTTGGCCAAGTTCGATTCGAATTTGTTATACCCTAAACCGTAAATTCTCTATTGAAGTGCCCCGTCCTTGTGTTTCAGAGTTTGGCAAGAATCTCAGACAAATCCCCAAAACAAATCCATGATTGGATACGGAGAAGACCGGCTTTAATTTAAGCACCCCTGTGCCCATGTTTAAGATGGCAACCGAACCATATTACCTATTCCGTCTATTTAAAGAAGTTTGAATTGAAGTACTCAGTTGTCCATATTTCCTACATATTTACAATAGAGCCGTTCTTTGGGATCCTTCGTTCCACAAGTCCGACACCAATTTTTAGGCGACAGTACCAATAGTTGGGTACTAAACTAAAGTGGAACCTTCCGACAGGCTTAGCGAACATATGGTACAATTTTGGTGTTTTACGGTCAATCGGTTTTCTAGTTTAAGGCGCTCATACACCGCACATAAAATTTGTATAAAGACGAGGGTTGCTTTATATATTTCTGGCCTCGGCATAAGTACAAACTTTTTATTCGCAAAAGTATTTTAAGAAATTGTAACAGCGTAAAATACAAATAAAAAAATAAGTAAAATTTTACTATTTTAATAAGACGACCATTTTTTGTGAGTAATCCCACTACTCAAGGTCTACGCGAGTCGAGTTTTTTCGAGTTTAGTTATGGAAATTTTACTTGCAGCAGCAAGGGCGTGGAATCTTTAAATGAATGGAGATGCAGCCACATGTCAGAGACCTAGCATGACATTCACATACCATAAGATTTCGACTCTCAATTTCCACACAGAGATGTGGAAATATACCCAGTTTTAAAGAATTTTATGTAGAAATTTATTAAAACTCGAATAAAAATAAAAGCCGCAATCTAACCCCTTTTTCGCATATATGAACGAATGAAGTCCACTTCAAATGGATTAAATTGGGATTCCAACGAAATTGCGGTACAAATTGTGCATTTTAATCAAAAAAGTACCCCCACGCCCCACTAATGGGAAGGATATATTGGAGAAAGTGATAATGAACAAGGAGCCTTAAAATTTTATCAGAAAGTATGGACGGCTCCTCGCCATTTTACAGTAGTATTAACCCGCATCTATTGTTATTGATTGCAGTTCTTGTATTATTCCGTTTTACTTAGGCTCGGGGTTGGTTTTGGTAGTCTTAAGGCACCTAGGGCAACGCCCATGTACTTTTGGGCAATTTCCTTTTGTTTAAGTTTGTACGCTTATATGTAGGGATCGGAATTTTACACAAATGCATAGTTGTTGCTCTCAGCTTAAAAGTAACTTTGAGTTAATATATTTACGAAACAAGCATTTTGCAAAAAATTGCCAGTGAGTTGTTAGTGCATATATTTGCATTTTTTTTTTTTAAATCCATTTTTTGGTGTATTTACCGAAATTTTTTTTTGCATATTTAAAAAAAATTCATACTTTGTTTAAATAATAGTTTTTATTTAATGTATATTTTGCTCAAAAACTTGTATGCCTATTTTTCGAAAGTGCAGTTAAATACCCCAATAGTAATAAAGTAATACAGGGCAATTCATTTACTACTGGACAAATTGCACCAGCGTATTCCTTGGCTCTTTTCATGAAAATATTTCCATCAACGAACATGCCGAGGGGGCGAAATGGCAGCGGTTTAAAAATTTTCGGATTGGTGGTCGGAGGGTAGTCCGGTAAAATTGCTAAGTTATTTCTCTTAAAAGATAGCCCTACTTTCTACCTTTTCAAAATTACCTAAACGAGGACCAGGGGTCCTAACGTTATAAACAAAGAAATGTATGCTGCTTCTTCGCTTCCAAAAAAAACCGACCAATGAAACCTAGCAAGTTTACCCTTGTTTTAAAAAAAAATAGTTAAAGATGAAAAAGCGACTCGTAACGCTACAATACGTTACAAAATTTCCAGTAGATTGTCCAAATAGATGTTCCAGATATTAGTTTGGCAGCAGAAAACACCAAGACCAGCCTGTTTCCTTTAAAAAAAAAATGCACCTAGTTCTTTGGCCAGTGCTGTACTTTAGTTCACATCGTGTGAAATATTGTGAGACCAAATAAATTACGTCTTACTTTTAAAAATTTTAATAAAAAAAAAACTAAATGTTTTTTCGATAACGCATTTGATAAATAATTACTCAATGAAACTGAAATAGTCTATATTAAATAAATAGTTCATGTTTTGTTAATTGCTTGCGTTTAAAATTATTAATTAATTTGTGTGCATTTCTTTTTTTTGTTTTTAATGCTTTTTCTAATTTTTGCACATCATTTAAAGCATATCCCTTTCTTTAAAGCATATTTTTAGATTTTTTGATGCATATTATATGGCACATTCTTCGATTTTATAGTGAACATTTAAGCGCTTAAAATGCATTTTCATAGTGCATATAGGTCCGAGCCCTACTTATATGAAAGTTGTGGATAGCATTAGTTTTAAGGCCCTTATTCACTATTTTCTCCGAAATACTTGAGCCGGCACGCCCTAGAAAATGTATTTCATCCCTGATGTCAATTTACATAGAAATTGTAATAGATTTCGACATGAAATCCGAGAAATATGGTTTTATAGTCTATATGCGAATGAGCCACAAATATTACGTTATAACTGCAGATCTTCATAAAATAAGTTTCAGCACAGTCTTGCCGTCTGCATTAAATTTAGACAACACTGATAACGATTAAGGATTAATTTTGTCAAATGACCTCTTTTTGTCGGACACACATTTTCTCTCTCTCATATCCCGAAATGTCGTCGCATAAACTTCGCAGCTATAATGAAAATATTTCCGAAAAAACAGACACACATTTATGTTGACTGGCAAAAACGAAAACGTGATATGTATTCGCAAAAAGAAAATCGATATGATAAATGTCCCGTTAACATGTGACATAATGCAGTGTTTTTCTTCCACTTCGTTTTTCTCTTCTTTCTACTTCTACGTAATTTCATAACACACACTCGCTCACATTATTGAACCAACAACAAACTCCAACAAAATCACCAGCAGGAAATAAGCAACATACCTAAAAGCATAATTGGTTTTCTCCTTATACAAGAATTGACATATTTGTCTTTTAAATAATTTCTGTTGAAAAAATTCAAAATCTCTCAAGCTTGTATTTTAAAACCAAGAAAAAGAGCTTTCCATGTGCGCTGCTTTAAACAAAGAAGCACAACAACATCAGACTCAAATTACAACAAATAATACAACTGAAAGCTCTCCTAAACCAAAACGATGTGTGCAAGGATCTACACACAAAAAAAAGCCCTTAACAACCAAAAAAAGACGACACCAATAAGAAATGCCAATACACACACACACGCACAAACAACAGAAAAGATCGAATCGATTAAAGATGGAGTAGTTACTTCTCCAAAATCCCGAATAATGTAGAATTTCCCAGAATAATTTCAACTTACTTGGATGAGGGTTTTTGGTCATCGTTAATTCCTTCGAAGGTCATCATTTTTGTAAATTCTTGTTGTTTCTTTTGTTTTTCACAATAGAATAAAAACGGAGACGATTAAAACACCGACGAGTTTGTTTCGAAAACAATAAGGCAGAGAAGTGTTAGTTTTTATTTATGAATAAAATACACTTTATTCAATATTGTTTAGCTTTTAGCTACTAAAAGTTATTGACGATACACTTTATTCTTCAATGTACCGGTTTGTACGAAAATTACACCTTAGGTATTGAACAAAAGAACGAACACGTCTTCAAGGAGTGGAGCAGAGCACAAAAAACTGAAATTACTTTGATCAGAACAGAAACAAAAACACAACTTGTCACGACGGAAGTTTGCGAATTAATGCGTTTTTGAAAGTGTTTATACCGCTTTTTAAAAGCGCATTCTAGTGACGGCACGTGTTTGTAAAGTAGTCATTCCAATAGTTATTCAGTATTCGACAATGATTACTTGAACAAGTACAGGGTTGGTTGTATTGTGGGCAAAGTCGATAATATGGTTTATGCAGTGGTGGCTCATTTAAAGGCTAAGCACAATCAGATACGCCACTATCTACGTTGGTTAGTCGTAGCCGTCGTTAGAGTAGAAACACAACATTGCGGCAGCGTTTGGTAAATGTATATGTGACGCGCAAAATAGAAAGGGACCTAAGGTTAAAAACCAGTTTTGTTCAGGTGAGCCGTTTTAAAGATTAGGTCCCTTTCTATTTGCGCTTAGAACCGTCGACTTTACTAATAAAACACGCATATCTCTTTGGGGATCGGTCTCATTCGATGCTCAGATGTTGTCCACATCAAAAGAAGAAAAAAAATGAAATTTGATTTTTTTTAGTACCCGTAGTTCCCTTTATCTATGCGCAGTCACATATGGACAATTGAGAGGCAAAACAGTAGCCCGCTTCTGTAACTCGTACCGATCTCGTTCCAAATCGGTAATATGACATTTGCTCCGATTCTACTTCAATAGGAACCAATAGAAACAAGTTCGTTCGCTTTGCTTCATGTATTTCTTATGGGAGCGAAAATTTCGTTTTAAAGCCTAGTATTACCCTTAAACGAAATTTTCGCTTAGGAGTTTTGCATTTATCTCTACACGAAAGAATTGTAGTGTAGAGGAAGCAGCCGTTATTCATTTTTAAAAAAATCATTAATAAATATTCATTTGAGTACCCTCAAAAACAACTTCACAACATTTGTTAATTTATTTTTTTGTAAATTTCAAAAATTCCTTGACCAAACCATTATCAGAACGTTAATTTTCTTTTGCAGATAGTTAAAAAAGTCAACACTACTTCTATAATCAACCCTGTAACAGTTGCAAATTCTGCCACCTTTTCGTTTCAGCTGAATACCTCCAAACAAAAATAGCTAAACGGAATTTACCAATGGTAAATTTCGTTTGCTTTGCTTCATGTATTTATTATGGGAGCGAAATTTTCTTTTTAGGTGAATACTAGGCTTAAGCCGATGAAACGAAAAGGTGGCAGAATTTGAAACTGTTACAGGGATGATTATAAGAGCAGTGTAAATTTTTTGCTCACCGTCTGCAAACGAAAATTAATGTTTTGATAATTGTTTGGTTAAGGAATTTTACAAATTTACAAAAAAATAAATTAACAAATGTCGTGAAGTTATTTTTGAGGGTACTCAAATATGATAGAATAATTTTTTCGAAAATTAATGTGGTTGTTTTTTGATGGTATTTAAATGAATATGATAAAAATAATTTTTTTAAAAGTGAATAACTGCTCTTTTGTGTAGAGATAAATGCAAAACTCCTTAGCGAAAAATTCGTTTTAGGTGAATACTAGGCTTTAAGATGATTGTGTGTTGGAATTTACGACAATTTATGTACCGGTTTCAACGAAATCGATATGGTAATGCAAAATTAACCGCGTGCAAATATTTGTTCACTTTCAAAAAACATCACTAACCGTCAGCTTATTTAATTGCTTGTTTTTATTTGTTTGCATATTTTTAACAACATAAGTAAGTAGGTAAGTAATAGTTATGTCGTTTAAATACATAAGTTATATTTAAATAAATATAATTATTTAACAGGTAAATACGGACGAGTTTCAGAGACGCAGCGGCATGGGCTCATGGAGCTTATGGAACAGTACCGACACGTTGTTAAAGGCCAAGTTGTAAACATGGGATCGTGTAAAGATGCGTACATAATAACAAATATGCTACTCTTTTGTATAAAGTTATTAAAGAAAATACGAAACTGGAAATAAGTGTTTTCAACACAAACAGCTGCTTGTCTTCTGTTTTAATTCTTATCGTATCTTTCCGGTTAAATTCGGGGCTAATAGTTTTTGTGCATATTTAAAGTATTTGCGGTAAATCTAAATTTAGACAACAATGGACCAAAACGAGAAAATAATAGTAAAAGTAAAAAAATTTGATTGTTCATACAATTTACAATCAAACGTTTCAAAATAATTATTGTTCAATTTGAAAAAAAAAATTTTGTTTTTCTTTAAAATCACACTAGGCCAAACAAAGCATAAAAACACCTGTGAAATGGCAGCAAAATTCGTCGCCAAATCTGTCGTCATTTTATTTACAATCTCGCCGCAACAGATTCCGCCGTGGTAGCTGCAGTGTTCTGTTTCTACTCTTATGGTGTTTTTGTTTGTACAAATAAATGTTAACTTTTTTTCGGATGTTGTCCTTAACCCGCAGTTTAATTTTCGTTTGTTAAAAACGCAACCCAACGAAAATATTTTCATTTGTTTGTCAAAGTGCTGCATACAATGCGTACGAAAATGTCGCACTTTCTGCACTCACTCCAGTCTAAGGTGTATAATCTTATACCATAAAACAGCTGCTGTCAACAGTGTTGTATTTTTAACGCACACAACCCAAATTGAAGGCTGACATTCAAAATAGGAGCGTAAATGATGACGCAGTTTAGGTTAGAACTTTGTTTACAAATAGTATATGTTCGATTTTTGGCAGTAAAATTGTAACAAGTTGACAGGATGCAGGCAACATGTTTAACTAGTAAAAGGTAACGTTATTTTTGAGAAACGCAAACACTATTAGTCAACTACGGACCAGAGTTTAAAACTGCATCGGCCTAAAATGGCGGATTGTCGCCGCCGATGGGTTTATGCTTAGCCTAGCCACCGCCAATTTAACCGGCCTAAATCGGCTTTACGAAGTCAGCGTTAATATCGGTTGAGCCATTGTTAAAATAGTAATATTATGAAAAACGTGTTAAATATTAAAAATTTCATCTCTGTGGCAAATTTAAGCACTTGTTACTGACGTTGTTCAGCAGTTACATTAGCAAATCGCAGTTATTTATCCTATTGATTCATTGATGATTTATTTTTCATTATATACATTTTCTCGTGGTTCTCCGCTGATTAAAAACACAGGCTCCGCTATCGGCTTCAGACTCTGCTACAGGCGGCTAACATAACTGTTCAGACAGACGCACAGTGGGGTATTGGACCCCAAAACGAATATAAGTTGAAAAATGAAAATTGAGATTTTAAATAAAATTTTTACACTCGATAGTTGTGCACAAAATTCTCCATCATTAGTCATTTTTGAAATTTATGTGGATTTTTATAATGAAAGCTGTCAATGCTTCGTTAAAAAATAAGACACTTGTCTTTAAATGTTATCGATAATGTCTTGAATATAACATATATTAATGCCTTTAAATGCTATTATTATATTTTGACAGTTAATCTGTCGTTTACCAATTCAACTTATGTTTGATTGAGCCCGCCTTCTGCTTATGTAGCGGCATTTCAGCAAGAATGATTCAACATTGGGCACGAATCAATCTGATAACCAATGAAATATGGAACATTTTGTCTGCTGTACTGTCAAGAACATTAACCAACTACAATCTTGGTTAGTTCATGTTTAATCAAAACAACACTTTGTTCACATTGCCGTTCTTCGACCCATTGAATGCACCGTACATAGGACAATTTTCGCTAACAAAAACAGCAATTAACAACCCATTCTTGATTTAGTTAGTATTCCATTCCGATCTATATTTTTTTCTTTTCAATCCCGTACAGAATATATTAATTTCCTATATTGTCCGACTTTTCTTAGTTGATTGTCCAACATTTTCTTTCATGCAAACCTTTTCTGACGTACAATTGTAAACAAGGCAAGCGCTCGATCGTTTTTATAAGCGTTGCATTGTTCTATGCCTTAAAATTGCATATGTCTTGACACAGATGTTTACCTTGACCTTGAAACTCGTAAATACTCTTCCCCTTCTTTACATTCCAATTTAAATACAGAACAACACTTTAATCTGTCAATATAAAGCTTTTTTCGTATACATACATATGTATATTGTAAAGGGGTACAAAATAAAGTGAACAAAACGCTTTCACAATGATTTAGGCTTGACGATTGAAAATACAGGTTTTACATTATTTATGATACACATTTATTGCAATAAAAAAGTGATGATTAAGGCATGCAGTATAACAATCCAGCTTATTTACTCCTATTAAACCCGGTGCCATTTAAACACCGGCTTTAGAAGAATCTACCCTGTCATATGTAAAAAATGTTATTTTGTCTCTTAGTCGCAAAAGTGTTTTATTACAGCTACAATTTCCAGCTTGTATGCATTTTGAAAATCAAACCCATAAGCATCAAGACCCCACTTTTGCACGCTACCTTCGCTTACATTTAGAAAAAACAAAACCACAATTGCCTATTGATCTATTTCGTGATCAGTACTATACATATGTACAACAAAATTTCGTCTTTCTGGCGTAAAGCCCGTTTTAGCCACAACTCTCTGTCCAAAGTCAAAAAAAAAAATCATTTAATACATATTTTCTTACACATGCTGATACATCTGTGTCCTAAAACTAAAAATGATTTTCTAGTTTCATGTTTTGTAAGTTTTTCAAGTCCGCACCAGATTCAGATGTCATAAAATAAATAATCTTCAGTTTAGAAATTTATTTTGTTTATTTGATTCGAAATTTTCAGGCAAGGCCTTTTGCTGCTTCAAAGTTTTATTGACACCTGGATAATGAACAAATAGCAAATTTAACATAAATTACAAGGACGATAGCATTTTTAATATAATTTTAATTGTAAAAAAATAAATAATTAATTAAATAAACATTAATTACTATGTGGAGTTTTGATGGATGCTCTTGACATAGCTCATATAAGCAGTTTTCCATGGCCCTGCTGCTAGCTACTCTTTCTTCCTATTGAGCCTTGTCCCACTGAGATTGGTGTGTATTGATGTCATATGACAAAACACTCGTCCGACATCTACAATATTCTACAGGCCACTAAAAATGTAATTCGCCAAAATGACAGTGAGTTTGTTCATAACTGAAATACAACGATTTGAGAGTAAAAGATCTTATAAAGTCTTTTGTGGTAATAAGACATAGATTCGTAATTGTGAGTCATAAACTAATCTAAGTTATGATCGATGTGGGTCGCCGTGGTGTGATGGAAGTTTGCACGACCATCATGTCAGTTAACCCAGAATTAAACCCAGATAATAACATCTAACAAGTTGAAAGCGGTGGGTTTCTCTTAGCCATGTAAAAACTTCTCTGTAAAATGCATTAGCCGTTCGTAGCCGGCGTTTAACAGTATGTCTTGGTCAGTGAGTATAAGAATTGAATCGTGCACAGCTCACTGAGTTGAGAGAAGTACCACCTGTTCCTTATTAGGATGTTGTGGGACTTAATTAAGTAAGTTATGATCAATAGAAAAGTTTGCAGTGCTTAACTCTATTGAAAAATTATAGCGAAGCCTGTTTAAACTGATACATACACAGTTTGGTTTGTAATATTACATGGATGGATTCAATTGTTCGAGTGCATCATATATTTGTCTTATAAATTAGCAATAATAACCGCTAAAAGTGTGGCTAAAATAGGCTTTTATGCTAGAAAGACAACATTTTGTTGTGCATATAGTACTGATCACGGAATAGACCAATAGGCAATGTAATAGGAAATATAAGCGAAGGAAACGTCCACAAGAGGGGTCTTGATGCTTAGGTGTTTGATTTTCGAAAAAAAAAACAATTTTGCGACTAAGAGACAAAATAGATTTTTTTTCACATAAAAAGCTGGTGTTTAAATTGTTCCGGGTTTAATAGTAGTGCGTTAATAATCACTTTTATTATTGCAATACATGTGTATCATAAATAAAGTAAAACCTGTATTTTTAATCGTAAAGCCTAAATCATAGTGAAAGCGTTTAATTCGCTGTATTTTGTACCCCTTTTGCATTTCATGTGACAATACACATATACGACAAAAGCTTTTTATTTACGAGTTTAAGTGTTATTCTGCATTTTAATTGGAATGTAGAGGAGGGGAGGAGTATTTACGAGTTTCGAGGTAAAGGTAAACATCTGTGTCATGAAGTATTCTGTTTAAAGGCATAGAACAATACAACGCTTATAAAACGACCGAACGCTTGTTAACGCCTTGTTAACAATTGTACGTCAGAAAATGGTTTGATTGAAAGAAAATGCGGGGCAATCAACTAAGAAAAGTTGGATATAGAAATATAGAAAACTAATACATTCTGCACGGGATTGAAAAGAGAAATAATTTTAGATCGGAATGGAATACTAACAAGAGATCAAGAATGGTTTGTTGATTGCGATAGAGGAGTTGTGCTGTGGGACGAAGACGGCAATGTGAACAAAGTGTTTTGATTAAAAATGAACGAACCAAGATTGTAGTTGGTTAATGTTCTTGACGGTTCAGACAAAATCTTCTTTATTTCATTGGTTATAAGATTGATTCATGCCCAATGTCGAATCAATCTTGCTGATTAACTGACAAGTTATGATAGCATTTGAAGGAATTAATATAAAATATATTCAATTCATTACCGATACCATTTAAAGGTGAGAATGTTCTGATTTCAGCCGACTTTCCATTCCAATAAGAGCTGCTACAGTCACCGGTTCAACATGCAATCACAATGATTATTCATGATCCCTTAAATAAATGCCTAAGATTACTTTTTAGATCCAGCAACGCGGACCAGTTTCAGCTAGTATTTTATTTTTTAGCAAGGTATTGGCAGCATTCATTATAAAAATCAACATACATTTCAAAAATGACTGGTAATGAAGATATCTGTGCACCACTATCAAGTGTAATAATTAATTTTAAATCTAAATTTTCATTTTTCAATTTACTTATATATCCGTTTTAGGTTCCAATACCCCACTGTGCGTTGGTCTAAACAGTTCTTTTAGCCGCCCGTCACAGAGTTTAAAGCCGATAGCGGCGCGTGTGTTTTTTTATGAGCGGAGGCGGCTTGATTTCTTCACCAAATTTGAGAAACCGGAGGTGGGTTGGGCATCGGTTCAATGTTTTTATAATCCAAAATAGGTAAATGTATATAATGAAAAATAAATGGTCAATGAGTCAATTGATAAAATTGATTAAATTTTGCTACTGCCTCTCTCTATGTGTTGCCATATTTTCATGTTTTTGTAAACAAAAACCGTATGAGCTAATAGTTGTGCATATTTGCAGTAAGAAGAAGAAATCATAAATATTAAAAGTTAATAATATGGACCAAAATATCAAAATTATTATAAAATAAAAATTATTTTGATTGTTCATGCAATTTACAATTGAAAATTTCAAAATAATACTTGTTTAGATTGCAAATAAATTTATTGTATTTTTTTCAAAGTCATCAAGGCCAAATAATAAATAAAAACCGCTGAGAAATGACAACAAAAACCGTCGCCGCACCCGTCGTCATATAATTTACATTTTCTTGATGCACCGGTTTCCGTTGCCGCAGCCGCATTGTTCTGTTTCTACTCTTAGACTGAAGTTAAAGCAGAAAATTAGACATTTTCGCACGGATTGCATGCAACACTTTGACAAACGAAATCGAAATATTTTCGTAGGGTTGCATTTTTTTACAAACGAATATAAAAATGCAGTTTCAATGCAACATGCGGGAAAAATTTAACATATTTTTGTACAAACGAAAACACCATTAGATTTCCATAGAAATTCTTATCAGATGTTAACCGAAACACCACTTATATATCAGAAAGCAAAAACTAAATATATGGCAACGCCAAATACGCAAATAATTTAGTTCGGCAACCATCCGGAGAACCACATACAATTGGAAAGTAGTCGGGACAAGTATATTCGTTACTAACTAAAGTAAATATTTTGAGATTGTGCAAAGGAAGACAATAAAAAAATAATTAAGTTTTCATTGTCATTCAACTGAATTATAACG
The DNA here is from genome assembly GCA_963513945.1 of Hydrotaea diabolus. Taxonomy (NCBI): domain Eukaryota; kingdom Metazoa; phylum Arthropoda; class Insecta; order Diptera; family Muscidae; genus Hydrotaea; species Hydrotaea diabolus. Next base: position 12,574,222 of record OY740716.1, on the reverse strand, counting down.
AAATCGCTAGTAATATTTGCAATTGGCGGAAATAGAATCCAGCGCCGAAACGAAAGTACAGTGTTTCTGTGTTGTTTGCATCCAACTTTCCCAAAACGAGAAGTACTTGTGTGTATAGAGAGTTTATACAACACTAACGCAGAAATTGTAATTCCGCATACAAAAACATAGAAGCCAGCCGTGCGAAGTGGAGGGAACAGGCAGGCGGTGGAGCAAATGGTTATGGTTGATCTGTTGGATGTGCAAAAGACGCGCAATTATTATTGTTTCGTAAAGTAGTAGACGAAATAAGAAAGTATACATCAAAATACTGGCTCAATTGTGGGAGAAAATGGATGAGGCCCTGTATTCGGCAACCTATGTAGACAACTACATCGATTCGGTTGAGAATCTTCCCGACGACGTCCAGAGGCACTTATCGCGTATACGTGATATAGATGTACAGTATCGAAGTAAGTTATCGGTTGCGACCGCCACGGATAAAGATAATTTTGAGGTTATTTAATTGATGCATTTGTTCCTGGATTTCTTCCGTAGACCTCCTGCGTGACGTCGATCATTATTATGATTTGTGGAGATCCTTGCAAAATTGTGGTGAAGCTAATACGGCGAGACGAGCGCGTTCAGTGACACGCATGCAGCAGAGCTTAATACAAGCCCAGGAGTTGGGCGATGAAAAAATGCAGATTGTGACACAGTTGCAGGAGTTGATTGACCACAAGACACGCCAGTTGGACACAGACCAAAAGAATCTCGACATCAAGGAAGATAAGGATGAGCTGATGCAGATGCAAGTTGATGAATGCGGTCTACCAACACCGCAGAAACAAACGCGAACCCAGAGCCCCTCTAGAGGAGGTGACTTATCAGCATTAACGAGTGCAATGTCTAATGGTAATAGTTTATCGTATGGCTTACACAAAATGGTTGTATTTAAAAGTGTTTCTTTTTAGGTTATGGCCTTTCCGGTTCTGCCGGCATGAATTCCGGCGGGGGTGGTAACTCAACGCCAAATTCCGAACGTTCGGGCAGTGGGAATATTGGTCCTGCTGGCAATAATTCCAATGGTACCAGTGGTGGCCTAATCAATTCCTCTACTTTGGATAATCAGCGTTCCAACAGCAAACGTTCACGACGACGACATGATACTGTAGGAAATATGGAGTTAGGAGGCAATGAATCCAATTCGGCCAATGAGGGCGGCGGCAGCAATGGCACTGATCGCAATATTGTACAGAAATCAGCCAGCTTGGCTGCAGCCCAGAAAAAAAGTATCGGTCAGAATCAGGCGGGTACTTCTGGTGCGACGGCGGCGGTTTTAGGTTCTGGTTCGGGTTCAGGCAATGGTGGAGGTGCAGGCGGTGGTGCTGGTAGTAATAATTCGGGAAAGAAAAAGAAACGCAAGGCGCGTGGTGCCCAATCGTCGGCTCAAGCTAATGCCCGAGAAGAGACACCGCCACCCGATCCTATAGATCCGGATGAACCCACGTACTGTGTATGCAATCAGGTAAGAAGTATTTCAGCACTTAACATTTTATGGCAGCGTCGTCTAGCTCCTAAGGCGACTTACATGTATACAAATTTATTCGGTACATTTTGGGGTTTAAAAGGTCAAAACAAAAATATATCAGACTGAAAATAGAAAAATCATACATACAAAAACATAAATGTTTTGGAGAAATGGCGGTGACATTCTATTAAAATCCCCAAATGAAAGATATAAGGTTTAAGACAAGAGGCTAGACATGCCTCTTACACTTTAGAAGCAAAACAAATCGGTGTAATGTGGAAACTGAATGATTGTTAGATAATTATATTTTATTTTAATGTCAAAGAAGTCAAAAGTAAAGCATCAGGAGCCGAACACGTTACTCAATAGAATATGGTCGACAATAAAACAGACCAATCGTTTTATGAGTGGATCCTAATGGGTCAGAATGGTATGACAATCAATTTATTATTTGACAGTGGCATCGCACACTTGTTTTTTAGAATGGAGTTTTTATTTGTGCCTAGATTAGAAGAAGGGTCTGGAGATTGTTTTTAACATAAAAGATTTTTAGATACGCCATTTATTGCGACGAAAACCAGTTGCAGTGTTTTTCCGACAAAGAAACTAGCTATATACATAGCTGTAAAATTTCTGCAACAGGCTTATTTAATTACAACGCTCAACATGTATTTACGATACAAACAAGGTGAGCTAAGATCAGTGAGCTGAGCACTATATAGTTCTTTTACTCACTGGCCTACTGGTTCAATGCTGGCTCCGAATGCGTAATAATTTTTTTTAAATGACTTTGAGGTTAATCTCTTACAAGTAAAGTCGCTGGCATTCACATGTTAAAAAAAACCTGACGTTAAAAAAATGTTATATGTTGTAACCGGACTTCAACAGGGATTGCCTTGTATGATAGTCTTGCACACCAACCATCAAGCCACGGTGGCTTACTTTACGAAAAATTATAGCCGATAGTTAGCTTTGAAGGCAGTAGTCAACAGTACTGTTTTAAATAGAAAATCACATTCAAGACCCAGATTATAATTCCCGAAATACCCGCATTATTCTCGAAGAAAAACAAAAATATGCCACTTTTTGTTCTTTTTTCGTCTCAGCCCCATAAACTGGTCTTTTGCCAAACAAACGAACATTCCACTGACAGCGAACATAATTTGAAATAGCATGTTCTTGAAGTTAATGGGATTCATAGAGCAATTCTTAAATGTGCTGGGGTGGTCCATAGGTTAGAAGGGCTTGTACCAGTGTCTAACGCTGAAAAGTTGACACGCGGTACATCAATTCGGTGACCCATAGAAGGAGCATTGTGGTCCCCTTTGTCTAAAATAAAAAAGTACGCTTTAAGTTTCGCATGAAGCTGCCCTTGAGTCACGACAAACCGTTTTTAAAACTCAGCAGGAATTTCATAAGCTGCTAGTAGGAGAATTTATTTTAGTATTTAAGAACCCAAAATTGTTAATCAAGCAAGACGGTTGCTGGAATTTGATAATGCAAAAGAAAAAATGAAGGTACTCGTACCGGTTTTGTATGCGCAAATTAATATTCCAAACACTGAATTGAGTATAGAGAGTAACTGATAACAGTTGGAGAGCCTTAAACATATCTATGATTATAATAGTATGCCTCAAAGGATGTTGGCGTTAGTTCAAAACATGGATAAGATAAAAAAAAATGAGCAACGTACGTGTGTGCAAATTTTTCAAAAATAAATTGATTTTTGATCAGAAATGTGCGATATGTTATAAAGGGGCTTTATAAAAATCCAAGCCGATATAATCCGATCCAGAGCTGGTTACAGAGGTCTAAAAACGTGCCATGCTAAATCTGGGCAAAAACGGATTTAATGAGTAGCCTCTAAAGCGGCCGGCCTTTAAATCGACAGAGTTCGTCCATTACCCCATATGCAAAGATTAAGTTACAATTAATTATGATATTCCCTAAAAGGATAACGATAAACGAAATTTATATCATCATGTGTGTGTACTGATCATAGGACAGCGAATACAAGAGCAAACATCGTTAAATACGGAGTAAGGCCAGACTACTGCGGGAGAAACAGCTTCAGTAGATTCGGGTCATAGTATGAGTTCTGTAATGTGCTTAAAATTGGCTACTGCTTTATGTTTACAAGTATAGGCTAAACTTTTATGCGAAAATGTAAATTTGGATAAAATTAATAGTAAAAAGGTCAACTTAAAATTTAGTGCAAAATCAATGCTGAATACCTCAGAATTGAAATGAAAAAGCAGAAAATTAAACACGAAGTTAGAGGAACAAAATTTTTAAAATATAAACCTAATCCCTGGCTCAAATGGCATATAGAAAATACCCTCATTTGTTTCTCATATTCAAGAAAACATTATTAGAAGTCATAAATATAATCTCTCATATTCCCGTTGTCGTCATCGACGCAAGACGGCGCCGTGTTGTCTTCTTAAGTGATTCGGTATTTCGATTGTCGTTATTGCCATTTTTGGATAACTATTGACAAGATTTGGTATTTTGTTAGGAAATGTGGCGTTGATAATGTTTTGAGACGAAATTGTTTTTGTCGTCACTGAAAAATCATTTTCCAGTATTTTTAAAAAATAACAGCCCATCAAGAACTGCTAAAGGTTGGCATTTACATAAATTCTATTCACTAAGTCTGCTAGTGTTGGACACCTTAAGACACAGTTGTGGGCCGCCGTCTATCACGCCAGTTAACCCAGGTTCAACCCCGGTTCTCAGTAATAAAACGAGCTTTCAATATAAAGACATAACTGTTTGGCATTGTGTTGTCCTTTGAGGAAGAGAAGCTTTAGCGTTTGAAATTGTACCTTGCAAACGACCAACTGTATGAACCCCTATGTAAGTCGTGTCCAACATTTCTGTTACATTCCCTGGACTTAAATTTGATTGTTGGCAAACAGATTATGAATTAGAATCCGCAATTAACGTGTAGTGGTATTGTTCCCGGCACAAGCGTATTTTTTATAAAGTCGAAATTAACTCTAAAACCTTTTGAAGAAATAACATCTAGCACGTTAGTTTCTTTTGCACTTATGTTGAATTTGCAATTAAAAATTAAATAGTTACCCCGCAAAAATTCGAATCAGCTGATTCGAGTGTTAGAGATGTGCTATTTGGTTTTATAAAAATTTTCGATGAATTTGACGACACGAGGAAATGTTAACTGAAAACCGACGACGACCACGGGAATAAGTCTGATTATGTTATGATATTTTTGGAATTCTAGAATCCCACTTTTATTCCCATACTAATAAAAATTAGCTTTAAAAACGTTTCACTCAAAATTATATTTTGTTTTGCTTCAGCTATGTAACACTAAGTTGAACTATTTTGGTTCTATTTTAATACGTTGACCTCATAGAAAGGCCCTTCTCGATTTGAGGATATGACAGACTCACAGGAGTTTACTATTTTTTTTTATTTAATTTATTTATTTTGTTCAACCGCGCAAAACAAGATATTTTATATTTCAATCTAAGATTAAGATTTTCGCAAAATCATAACATAATAATCAAATTATAATTAGGTTTAATAAGATTGTATTAAATAATGAATAATTGCGTTTGGTCCAAAGGGCCCTGAGGACATTTAAATGATACCGCCTGTCATATAAGTGTAGTTATGAAAGGAAATTGCTAAAGTATTTCAAATAAAATTGTCAGGCCGTGGCCCAAGGGGCGCTCAAGCGAATTCATAAAAAATACGTCATTATACAAGAATTGTAGGCCTGTCGGTTGATTTCTATGTAAAAATAGCGTGGAGCCGTCCAATTTCGAAAATACAAAATTTGCATTTTTTTCAAAAAAAAATTAATTTCTTCGAATTGAAGAATTTTGTCTAAATTTCTTTGTTAGTGATTATAGCAGAAGACATGGAAGTTCCGAGTCTCTAGATTACGCCTGTTCTTAGCTTAAAGTCTTAGAAAAATTAGAAAATAATGTTCAGGGTCCTGAGGCCCCTTGTTCTTAATTATTCCCAAAATACCAGTCCTTTTTGGGGGTGCGGCATTTTGTTTCGTGTTGCGCCCCAACTAGACTTTCATTTTTTTACTATTTTAATAATTCTTTAACAATTTTTTTATTATAACGAAATTAAAAAGCTTCCTATTGAATGTTGTTTCATTGCTTATGAGTTGAAGTTTTGACGAGTGATTGTCAAAAGGAATTATTCAATTTTATTGTATTTATGGCTGAATTTATTCGCCGTGTATTTACATATTGCTGGATGTGCTTCGCAAAGAGTCCCTGTTTAAGTAACATACAGACTTGTAGTTGTTTTCAACTAAGTATTGCTGGATGTGCTTCGCGAAGAGTGCCTATTTAAGTAACATATGTGACCCGGGCTATGAAAAGGTGGCTTATGACTCAATAAAAAAATTTCCACTTTTTTTTTTGGTTTCGATAGTTTTTGAGACGCTCTTTCTTGGTGAAAACTAGAAAGTCCTAACTTGCATAGAAGTGTAGAGAAAGAAGAGCACAATTGAAAGAAAAACAGAAATCCAGAATCAAGATAATAAATGAAATTGAAAAATTTAAAAACAGGATTGAACGCTGCCACATTTTCATAGGTCGGGTCACATATAGACTTGTAGTTGTTTTCTATGTATATTTATGTATTGCAATTTCATGTGAATCAAAAAAGTAATTTCAAACTGTAATCAATGTTGGTTTTTTGTAATCTATGCTAAATTAGGCCTAAAGAGGTCTGGGCACACTAAAGCTTTTTTTGTTACGCTGCGGGTTTCTTCACATTCCGGCTGTCTGAAAACCACTGAAACATATAATTATATTAAAAATGTACAAAAATTTAATGATATTGCACTATCCGCATAGAAGAGGCATGCCATCGATTTTTTGTGGTGTTTGTACGTTTATTTCAATAGTTTCTAGACTGCCGGATGTTGAAAAATACGCAGCTTAAGAAAAAAAAGCTTCAGTGTGCCCGAGTCTTTAGGCTTTTAGTTTAGTTAGTCAAGATACACTTAAATGAAAATGAATTGCTTACAATATTTATTTCATAAACTGCCGTTTCTTCTTTCCATTTAAAAAAAATATTTTGACAACATTTTTTTTTATTTCCTGGGAGGAAATCACCTAGTTCCCTTTTTAGATGCCAAAATCTGTTGAAATCTCCTGTTTAATAATGTCTTCGTACAAGTTTTTCACTTTTTTTGCGCTAACTATTAGTATTGACTGTTTTTTGAAGCAGATCATTTTCCATTCTTTTTAGTTTTATCTTCATTAATTTTTACTAAATACTCATGTTTATATTTTGTATTTGTTTTCAGATATCCTTCGGTGAAATGATTCTCTGCGATAACGATTTATGCCCCATTGAATGGTTCCACTTTTCATGTGTATCCCTGATACTAAAACCAAAAGGCAAATGGTATTGTCCGAATTGTCGTGGCGATCGGCCCAATATAATGAAACCCAAGGCTCAATTTCTTAAAGAACTGGAACGATATAATAAAGAAAAAGAAGAAAAAACGTAAACGAAATGAAGCACTAACCAAGATTACACACACCGACGACATCCCCCAACAAAAATCCTGAAAAGAATTTACTCTTTCTTTTTTTGTTTAAATTTCAGTTATTTTGTGCAACATGGAAAAGTGTCTGATTAAGAAAAGGTTATTCAATAATGTTGGGCAGCTTCATTTTTGAAGAGGAGTTGTACTTGTAAAAAGAATGGATTTTGTTATTGCAAAATGAGCTAAAAAGATAATTCGTTATGTCGTTTTGTAGTTAATAATTTATTTATTTCAGCACACACACACACATCAACACACAATTTTCTTAGGCGTATACAATAGATTAATTATTCATTGGTTTAAAAATGCAAAATGCTCGGACAGCTCTGCTTTTTTGGAATTCAAATGTTTTTACAGTTCTGATGTTATTTCTATATAGATGAAGGATTTAAGGCTACATTTGCAAGAATGTTTGGGAACCAGACCTCGACGTATAAACGAGTCAGATTCGTAGAGACAATTGCATCTCGGATATATCATTGAAAAGATTTATGCCAACGTGTCCTATGACACGTTTGGGTTTTCGTTATTTAAATAACTTCCTATCTTAATTCGAATGTATTAAATGGACAGCTAACATTCACTTGGTTGATATTATTTCCACAAATTGTAATTTTCGCGTTTGTTCTAAACATGTTTCAGTTTTAGGACTGTCACTAAGTTTGTCACTTCGTGTACGCAATTGTTAAACTTTATAACAAAAAGGTCTACCTGGCACTCAGCTCACATTTAAGGGTCATGTGCCCATTTTTATCAAGTCTGGTAAGAGCTAACTATCTGTTTTCAATTTTAAATTTCACTAAAATTTACTATTTTTACGATGACTCTTTATTGGAAAAATGGTGCTTTAAGTTAAAATAAAAGAAGGGAGAATCTTCAAAACCCCCATCTGAAATCATTTGTCGAAAATGTCTGCTTGCAACATTAACGTTGTCGTATTTGACAATACTTTATCTGGAGAAATAATAAACATTGTAACAATTATTTCTATATTACCACCTTTATCTGTCCACCGCAATTATTGCGTTTCATCGCCAAAAACCTTAACTACCAGCCCTGTCAAAGAGCGCTGTTTCGATCGAATGAAAATCAAAAGGCAAAAATATTGCGTATTCAATGCAGTTGGTAAAACGGCAGTAAGATTGGTAATGAAAAGGAAAAATACTGTTTATTTAATTGTTATTGACTAAGGTATTTTTTCTTGTGTAATATTACTATAAAAAAATTAATTTTCTAACACTGTAAGATTTAAAACATACGCTGCGTTTTTTTTAACTCCCGGTAGTCTAAAACCAAAGCTCCCATTCAATGTGGGGTTTTTATGCTACACGGTAGTATCTTAAACTTGCCTTAAACGTTCAACATTAATTTCATTCCTTTCCTGATTATCGCAATTTCAACAATTCAAGGCGTAGAAAAATGATTCAGTGTACTCAGCCATTTAGAATTTTTTTTTGATAAAAGTCTGTGCGGAGTTTTCTATTCAACTTTCATTTAAAATTGTTTTATTACTTTCAAAAACTGCGTACTGTCCTTAAGTTCACAAAAAAGTACTGATGTCACACAAACCAAACCAAAATCTTACGAAATGCCAACTACGAGTCCAAGCCTCGACGGGGCTGTATGTTGTTGTATCAAAGCGAAATTAAATTTATATTCATTTCTTAGGGAAATCCAAACAACCCGTGTGATCAATTTGTATATAAGTACAATTGTCGGTTTTATTGTTTTCGTTACGTGTAAAGAGATATATCTGGAAAAACTACAGAAAAAGTTCGTACCAGATTTATAACCGCTTATTTTACCTATGAGCGCCAGAACTCAGCCAAGTTGTTTTAACTTGAACAATTCTATTCAAATTGGTATTTTTTATAGGGAGAGAAGAGTATTCCCAAATTCTTTATTTTGAGATTTATTTGGCAAACGACTTGGTTATCTCAATGAATTAAGTTGTCGTTTATGTGGAAATAAATTCGACAATTGACATGGTTATATTCGGGGTCTTAATTCCCACGCATAATTCCATGCGAATCTTAGCAGAGCATCGATTGCATTGTGGATATTTTGTTTATCTTTATAAAAGACCTATATTACGATACATGGCAGACTACAAACAAATATATACTTACATTTATTAAGAAAAATCAACACAATTTGTTTTTGTAAAACAAATGACACTATTTAACAATTGGATGATGTGATTATCTGTTTAATATTTAATATTTTTTTGCCACGTATATACTAGTTGGAAATTTTTTTTATTGCAATTTGTTACAAACAAAACGGATAAGATTAGATTTCTTCTCTTTACACGAATTAGGATTTCTGTTTAATTTAATGTTTTTTTTTTTTAATTTCAATCTCTAATCTTAAATTTTTTTAGTTGAAACTTTAGTTATTAGAGGACCTTAATAATATAAGTTTATATTTAAAAAAAGCAAACAAAAACGGAAAAAAATCGGAAAAGAAACATTTTACACTGTACATTTTTTCTTGTATTTTTAAAACGAAAAAAACAACATTTGAATTAATAATGTAGTATTTAAATTAAACTTAAAAAAATATACCTGAAAAAATAAGAGATGTGTTTTCTATTATGTACGTGTAAACCGGCAGAATCAACCGAAGCTCTGGTTATTGGCATAATCCACAGAAGGACACGTGCACAAATTCAACTCTTATCGAGGCCAAAGACCTATTTAAGTTGAGTATTTGCTCAGTTTTTCTTTGACTTGCTCAATTGTTTTAAGATGGCAAACAAAAAAACGCACTCAATATCGTCCCGAGGAAAATACAGATGACCATAAATTTCATAGAGGTGACTATGAAATTCACCAGCTCCACTTTGATAACTCTGACCTAAAGCCTAATGTGGGCCGCCGTAGTGTGGTTGTTAGTGTTTAAAACTATCACAGGAGTAAACCTACGTTTAAGAGCGATGTAAAAGCATTTCTTTAAAATGCATTTGCCTTGTGGAACCGGTATTAAACAGTAAGCAACAAATTATATTCTGTACTGCTCACTGATTCGAAGGTTGTTCCTTACTGAAATGTTGAAAGAAATAAGTAACACCGATTCAACTAGAATATTGCACCCAATCATGGTGGAGTTATTAATGGCTCATAATAATCCAATCGTCCCTTTTACAGAACCAACAAATTTTGACTAGACCAAAAGTTTTTAATTATTGGTAGATACAAATGGATTCTAGACCACTTTTACACATATTTCAGGAGTAACGAGCCCTGAAAGTTTTGACAAAGCCCATGGAACAAGTCGACTTTAGTGACGTGGATCCAATTTTTTGTCTTTGGAACGTGAGAAATATATATGTAAATATCTGTCGCTGCCGACACATTTTTTTAATAATAATTTAAATTATTTTCTGTTTTCATGTTCCATTTTTATAACAGAGTGGATGGTACGATTTACGTAATTTTTCATAAAATTTGCAACACCACTAAATATATATATACATATATATAATATTATTGATCTCGTAAAATTCTAAGAGGATCAAGCCATGTCCGCCCATCCTCCGTGTGTCTGCTGAAAGCACTAAGAGTTCAAACGAATCAGCCTAGGATCCTAAAATTTTGCATGATGATGGCTTCCTGCCATTACCATGGAATTGTAAAGGAAAACTTTTTCTCTGGAGGGAAAAATGTTGCCCTTTACCTAGTTTAAAAGTACTTTTTTTTGAGCGTTTGCATAAATCATACTTTTTTGTGGACGGACAGTGTTTAAAAGGGTACTGATAGTTGGGACGCATTAAATGCCTCATAAAAGGGGTAGCTCATGGTCCAAAACGTTCCGCTTGGTCAAAACGGGCGATCAATAGTCAGTAAGCAAATAAAAGCAAATTGTGTTACGAATCGAAATACATATGTGGCGGCGCATAGAGAAAGGGACCTAAGGTTAAAAAATCAATTTTCACTTTTTTTTTGATGTGGAAAACATCTGAGCATCGAATGAGACCGATCCCATGCGCCAAAAGTGTTCCCTCCCAGAGATATGCGCGTTTTATGAAAGTGATGGTACACCAAAGATACACGTATTTAAATCTTTAAAATGGCTCTCCTGAACAAGACTGAACAAAAACCCTTAGCCCTTTCTATTTTGCGCGTCACATATATAAAAAAATATGCCCTTATCCGGTGCGCTTCGCTACCCCCCAAACATTCTATTAATAATATTCTACATGCAAGTTTTTTTTTTTAAATTCGAGCCGTATTAACTTATCATTTCCTTTATAATGGATGATCCAAGTAGAGATACTTTTTTCAATAGCCTTTTTTTGACAGATCACGTGTGAGTCGTGTCATGCTGTCATGTTATTTTTGTTTAGTATTGTTTGGCATTTCATCATGGAAAGACTTACGCCTGAACAACGTTTACAAATCGTTCCACTTTACTACGAAAATTCACGTTCTGTGCAGAATGTGTTTCGTGCACTTCGTTCAACTTATGGTCAACACAATCGGCCTACTGAGCGTACTATTCGCAACACCATCATCGATCTTGAGACCCAGCACTCATTATTGGATATTATTCGACCGAATAGACCACGTCCAGCACGCAGTGAAGAAAATGTAGCGGCCGTAGCTGAGAGTGTACACCAAGACCGTGGAGAGTCGATTCGGCGCCGTTCGCAGCAACTCGGACTGACGTATGGAAGGACTTGGCGCATTTTACGTCGGGATCTTAAATTGAAAGCGTACAAAATACAGCTTGTGCAAGAACTGAAGTCGACCGACGTTCCCAAGCGACATCGCTTCGCTCTATGGGCTCTTGAAAAGTTCCAAAAAGATCCGACGTTTTCGAGCCAAATTTTGTTCAGCGATGAGGCCCATTTCTGACTCAATGGGTATGTAAACAAGCAGAATTGCCGCAGAGCAAACCGAAGAGGTTCAGGAGCTGCCACTTCATCCAGAAAAAACAACGGTTTGGTGTGGTTTGTGGGCAGGTGGAATCATCGGTCCATATTTCTTCAAAAATGATGCCGGTGAGAACAATGGCGACCGTTATCGTGCCATGATAAACGACTATTTGATGTCTGAAATTGAAGCTCGTGATCTTGGCGACATTTGGTGTCAACAGGACGGCGCCACTTCCCACACATCGCATCTATCAATGGATTTATTGAGAGAACACTTCGGTGAGCAGATAATTTCACGTTTTGGGCCGGTCGATTGTCCACCAAGATCGTGTGATAGCACACCGTTAGACTTTTTTCTGTAGGGATATGTAAAGATTAAAGTTTATGAGGAGAAACCGCTTCGATTCAGGCCTTGATGCATCAACATCACGCGTGTCATTCGCCAGTTACCAGTCGAAATGCTCGAACGAGTCATAGAAAAATGGACTCAACGGATGGACCATCTGAGAAGTAGCCGCGGCTAACATTTCATAGACATAATCTTAAAAAAATAAATGCCACAGAATGTTCTTTCAGATGATAATAAACATTCCCCATTCAATTTGAATTTTCTGGGTTTTTTTCTTTAAAAAAGTAGGTAACCTCAAAATTGATCGCGCGTTAGTTCTCCGTTATTATTGTAGCATGAAAGATATTGACCGTGTTCTACGGTGTGGGCGATTTTAAATTTGAAACTGCTGTAAAAAAGTACTGATAATTATTATTGGAAAGGTTGAACTTTGTCATTTAATAATGGAACACAAAGCATCATTCACATGCCTACCACGACTACCAAGGCAGTACCTCATGCGATCAACCCAATTTTCAGTACATTTTCGATTGTTTCGGGTCGAATCTCTTCCATGGCAATTTCGACAGTGCGTAACATATCGATGTTTTGCAGTGGCTGTGTGACATGTGCCCCAGTCTTGGTGAAACCAAATGTCATCCATGTTATTCTCATGAATTTTTGAAAACAAAAATTCGTTGAGCATGGCTCGGTAACGCTTCATGTTGACGGTAGCGGCGGCTCCTTGCTCATTTTCGAAGAAAAATGGTCTAATGATGCCACCAGTCAAAAACCCACATCAAGCAGTGACTCGTTGTGGATGCATTGGCTACTCAATAGCGCATGGCGCGAAGCGAAGATGCATCGCAATTTAAAAAAAAATTGTTCAGTCCTTTTTTCCGGCTATTCAAATTGTAAATGGCCCAACCTATATTGGCAACTCGCTTAGGAGGTCGCTAAAGCGATATCTTTACAGCATAGTATAGGGTGGTGCAAAACTACCGTTGTGGTTCGAATGTGTAATAAATTTTCAAATTTATTTTTATTTCAGAATTTTGTGAAGCAAACTTGGGGAATTTGAAATGGAAAACTACACAGCAGAACAGCGATTAGCAATTGTTGAATTTTATTTTAAAAATCAAGTCAATTGTTTTGACGCAGCGTGCTTATAATCGTTTTTTAATGTGCGAACTGGACCTTCAGAACCAACAATAAACCGCTTGGTTGGAAATTTTCGATACCATGGTACAATAAGACACCTTCCATGTGTCGGAAGGCCACGTACGGTCCACACGGACGAAAATATGTAACGTGTTGTGGGTATTGTGCAAAACAGTCCAGAAACATCAACAAGAAGACGTTCGGCACAACAGGAGCTATAGCGGAAGAGCACGAATATGCGCAGCCGTTGACATATGCAGTGAATTGATGTTAATTTGACCGATGGTCTCGTCGGAGGCGTGGCGCTGTTAAATACGTGGACGGCATCTCACCGCCGATTTGCGCTGCATCGGCTTGGGCCTCTGCTCACGAACAACTCTTTGTAAAAAGCTTGACAGCATACGCCGAGCTTTTATTTCCTATCATCTGGCATCACCATAAAAGAAGCAACCCTGCAAAAAGATGAACAAATAACAACAAAACTTTCAAAAGCTAAAATACCCTGTGAAAACTGCAGAGAGCGGCAAGGGAGGAACGCTATAAAAAAGCCAATCATATTTTGCATTTTGCTTGCATTGATTTATTTTCCGGACAAAAAACTGTTTTCGAAGGAAACGCCATAATTTAAAAAGTCAAACTTCTTCTTAAAATCTGAAGTATTAAAACAGGTTTGAAAATGTCTCAAGTAGATCAAGTGAGTATTTTTGACTTTTCCAGGCGTCGCACTTTCCAACCCTTTTTTCCTTTTTATGGAGATATTTCTATATTTTTTCATTCTTTTTTTATTTTTTTTTTGTGTAGAAACGCGCATATAACAAGTTGAAACACGATCTCGAGCCTTGGCGTAACATCATTATAAATGTTGATTCTGTTCTAGTGTGGGAAAAGAATTTCTACCCGGCCGTCATATTTGCCGGTGTCAGTATCTTCTTTTTGGCGTTGTGGGCAATGGATTTATCGATTATCACGCTAGTGGCATTGGCCAATCTTTTTGGAGTTCTGTTCGATTTTGTATATCCTACCATATCGCGATTGTTGTTTAATACGGACCAATGGAGCGGCAAACAGGAGGCCCAATTTGAACATGTTGTCAATCAGCTATGCGATATTAAATTTTTGCTAATGGGATGGTACGAGTATTTATTTGCCAACAAGGAGAAGAAATCCACTATGGTAAGTAAAGGTAGAAAATAAAAACAAAAATATGGCAATTAAATTTGGTCGATTCGTTGTACACATGTGACGCATAGGTATAAATAAAATTCCTTAATACGGAGAATGTGAAAAAGTATAAACAGAAGTACATCAGCCTAGTCAATGGATGTTATCTAAGTGCAAACATGAGTAACTCTTTCGGCAGAACCACTAAATAATGAAAAAAGAAAGGCAAAGTTCCTTGTTGCCTTTTTGAAATTCTGTGGCCGGCGTTAGGCAAAAGGATCCCCTAAGAGCGAATTTACTCGACGTTAACAATTTCAGTCCGCTCTACTATATTTCATTCTCCAACTTTTAATACCATAAAAAATTGTTACGAATAATTTCCATTTTGGCTCTAACTGTATGCGCAGTGGCTCCTTCATGCTAGGAACCATATGTTAGGACAATTCCCTAATTATAGACGCGAAAATTTTTCAATCGTAGTTCTATACAGAGCCCCGTGAATGGTTTCTTGTTGAAACTTTTCATATTCAAAAAAAATATGGGTCGACAACTGCATCAATTATAGAACCACACCAAACAGTACATCTGAAGGGGTGTTGTTGTTGTTGTAGCGGCACACATAGTGCCGGATTGACGGCCTTTGGCCGAAGAATTACTACATCGGGTCAATCCGGTTGTAATTGACGCTAATGTAATACCCTATGATTCTGACACTGATCTTTGTTCCTCAAAACAGGACACTAAGTTCCTAATCATGTTGTTACTATAAGTAATTGCAGTTCTGGCATTAAAATCACAGATTAATGTCAGTTTAACGTGATTCTCACAATTATGGCCTGAACCACGGTGCTCCATAGTACTGGGGTAAGCTACAGTGCGTCTACCACCGCTCCTCCAGTAAGACTGGGGAGACCAATTTTAGGTTCCGCAGTGTGGGCTTCACCTACCTCTTCGTGAGGGGTTTATCTGAAACCTCCGCTACTCTTGGGGTCATAGCACCCAAGCATTTACTTTATCTGCGGTTAAGGTGGTACACCACAACCACCGTGAAACTCTCCGAAGGGTCATTTCCAAACAGGTCAGGCTAACTCAACAGTTCTAAGGGCTCCTGACATCCTGCGGCACCAGGCTTGACTCTGGTCCAGCCTCGTAGCACACGTCTACTTCCAGTTTGGAAACTACACACCCTGACGGTTAGCTTCAATGTCTACACCAAGAAGTCGCTTGATGTTACCCACAAACATAGAGGATAAATAGGATTATTTGAGATGTATTTTAATCTTGCAGGGGAGATCTTGGAATCACCTACGGGAAAGCAGGTGACCCCACTCGACCCCTGCGGGATAAAAATGACGACAATAATGTTGTTGTGTTGAGATAATAAACTTGCCACAAGAAAAATAAAATTCTACACTTGACGCGTTGCTGTGCCATTATACGAGTATATCTCAATAAAAAAAAACTTTATTACCTGCAAAGGCGAACAAATTAAAACAAATTATAAACAAAAAAGTTTTGAATACCATCTGTCTTCTTTAAAGGGTTAGGCGATTGAAGTGTTACAAACTTCACGTAGTAGTGTTTTAGTACTTAGCCTCCGTAGTTGTCAGGTATATGTTCCTATCCAGGCTAAATACTAAAACGACTACGACAAACAATTTTTATTTAAGTAAATTTTAAAATAATTATTTTATTTTTAATTTAATTTATTTTTTTAATAAATCGATATCAATTATTTTTGTAATTTTTGTTTTTAAAGGCGTATATATCTATTGCGTTTTGCTATCCAGTCTTACTCGTACTCATCGAGGCATCGGAAAAATGCTTCTAGTGTGGTGTAAATCCACAAGATATTGTACGACGTTTGTTAATTACTTTTGGGTTAATATTTAAATGTTGGTTCCCTTAAGAAGATCGATTTAAGCGTTTATTAATTAACGAAGGGGTCAAAAGAAGGGGGGACTATCATCAGAATACAACAAAACCTGTCCTAAACAATGCACAAGTTTCTGATAGATGCCAGGATAGGTGCTAAAACAAAATGCATTTATTATGAATTCGGCGCATAACAAGCCAGAAAAATGTGTTCACAAATTGACGTAGCTGTTGTGTTGCGTTAAAACAATACTGATCTGTCAATTACGGCAATATGGAATACAGTCTATGCATCCTAATTTACGTGAATAATATTAGAATTTGAAAGCAAATTATTAAATATTACATGACGAAACTTTTGTGGTTAATATTCATCTAAGCGATTATATGCATGCACAAAAATAATAAAGAGACATGTATTATCTACGCTGCAAAAAATAATGAAAAAAATGGACAAAGGCAGTTGAAGAACAAACAACGCACATTCAAAAAAATACGTAATAAAAAACAGGTCTTCATTAACAGTGGGTGACAAAGTGTATTTTGCCAAAAAGATAAAAGCCTCAGATTTTCTTCACGTGTTAATCTCTCCTTAAATGAGTACTTAATATGTGACAGCGCATAGAGAAAGGGACCTAAGGGTAAAAAAAAAATTCACTTTTTTTTGATGTGGACAACACCTGAGCATCGAATGAGACCGATCCCATGCCCCAAAAGTGTTCCCTCCCAGAGATATGCGCGTTTTATGAAAGTGATGGTACACCAAAGATACACGTATTTTAATCTTTAAAATGGCTCTCCTGAACAAAACTGGTTTTTACCCTTAGGTACCTTCAATTTTGCGCGCCACATATGAACTCATTACCATTATTATTCATGATGCATATGTAAGTAATTAGTATCGGTCTACTAAACGAACGTAAATGCCTCGCCTAATACATTATCCGGATAAGAACTTACTTACTTACTTAAGTTGGCGCTACAACCTATTGTTGGTCTTAGCCTGCTTCAGAAATGTTTTCCAAGCACTTCGATCTTGTGCGTGCTGTCTCCAGTTCGTAATACCAAGGATTTTCATATCTTCATCCACTTGGTCCTTCCACCGGAGCCTCGGTCTACCCCGTCTGCGCATTCCGTGGTAGTTGTCGTCCAACGCCTTTCTAGCTGGAGCATTCTGATCCATTCGACTGACATGTCCTAGCCAGCGCAATCGCTGTATTTTGATTCGCTTAACCACGTTCATGTCAGGATACAGCTCATACAGCTCACGGTTCGTTCGACGTCTATACTCTCCGTTAGCACAGCTGGGCCCATAGATTTTGCGAAGGATCTTTCTCTCGAACACACCCAGCATCGCTTCGTCTGCTTTCGCAAGTACCCATGCTTCAGCGCCATATAAAAGCACAGGTAGAATAAGCGTGTTGTAAAGCGTTATTTTCGTTCGTCGAGAGAGGGCTCTGTTCTTTAGCTGTTTGCTTAGCCCAAAGTAGCATCTATTTGCCAGCACGATCCTTCTTTTAATTTCGGTGCTGACATTATTTTTCGTATTAATGGCGGAGCCGAGGTATATAAACTCATCAACTACCTCGACTTTGCAACTGCCCGCCTCAACAATGTCGCCTTTCTTCCGTCGGAACACATAACATTAATTCAGCCGTCGAAGCAGGTATTAAATACTAGGTCCCGGTCATTGAGTATACGAATTATAGAAGTTTTACGTATTTTACGTATTGCTAAAAGCATTTTTAAAGTAATGCGTTTGAAAAAACTTAACAATTACAGCGAAAAAAACTCAAAAGGACCAACATTTGGAACTCCCGTAAAAACTAATTAAACCATACGCTAGCGAACTATCGTAGTGTTTTTTTATTGCTATAAATATCGTAATAAATTCGATCCATATTAATTGATAATTAATGAAGCTGCTCTCCTATAGACTTTATCATATGTGACGCGCAAAATAGAAAGGGACCTAAGGTTAAAAACCAGTTTTGTTCAGGAGAGCCATTTTAAAGATTAGGTCCCTTTCTATTTGCGCTTAGAATCGTCGACTTCACTTTCATAAAACGCGCATATCTCTGGGAGGGAACACTTTTGGTGCATGGGATCGGTCTCATTCGATGCTCAGATGTTGTCCACATCAAAAAAAGTAAAAAGTTGATGAAAAGTTTTGTTAAGGAGAGCCATTTTAAAGATTAGGTCCCTTTCTATTTGCGCTTAGAATCGTCGACTTCACTTTCATAAAACGCGCATATCTCTGGGAGGGAACACTTTAGGGGCATGGGATCGGTCTCATTCGATGCTCAGATGTTGTCCACATCAAAAAAAGAAGAAAAAAATGAAAATTGATTTTTTTACCCTTAGGTCCCTTTCTCTATGCGGTGTCACATATTAAAAATTTAACGATGGGCAATTTTAACACACTGTGATAGTACATATTTTGTTCGGTAACGTATGGGTAAGTTAGGCCTCTGTTTTGTACTTATTACGTTGTATCGTTTTAAATACAATACATCATCAATGTTTTAGTTGATTCTGAAAAAGAAACAACAAAAAGGTCTCGAACCAGAATAAAAACTGTTCAAGTCATAATAGTGACATTATTGCAATACTAAATTAATTAATTGCAGTAAGCAAACGGCACCTGATTCATGGAGTTTCGATTGAAATCTAACAATTTTACTTGAAAAGTTCATATTTGCAATAAAATGATTAAATTGAGACTTGTATTTTCCAAAGAAGCTTATGTTAGCTTGAAACTTATTCTGGATCCAGTGTAATTGTCCATTATCTAAGATAAATCACAAATTCAGCAGAAAACCAACGTTAATCCACTACATATTGTGAGACGATAACTCTTTTAGATCGTCATAATAGTAGTTCCCCAGGTAATTACAATGCGTTTCTCTAGAGTTTCATAGTATCTATCTCTAACTTATCCTCACTGTACCACTTCAGTGTTCCTCTTAGCATTCTGCACATTTGCAATGCACCGTCAGGACACCACTTGTTATTTTTTGCAGGTTGCCGTTTTTGTCCTTTTTAGGCCACAGAGCATACATGTTTAATATTGGTATATGTTTAACCATGTTTTTAGCAGTCCGATGCGGCAAGACGTGCCAGTTTACCTCGTTCCCTTTAACATTACCGTATTTCAAACTGATTAAGGAAATATTTTACTTGAAAGTTTTTTATAAGGATTCTTACTTTTGGCTTTTACAAAACAAATAGTTTATCTGTTCTGTCAAAATAACGATTAAGATATCAATAACATTTCTTATATCGTTTTTTAAAAACGAATGGACCTTTCTAAAGTTTAAATTTTAAAATTAACTTAAAATTATTTCCTCTCATCTGCAGACAAATTAAACTTTATTTTGGTCTCACAGAAGTTTTTTTCTTACGCTGCGTATTTTTCAACATCCGGTAGTATAAAAAACCATTGAAATAATTGTAAAATACTGCAATACCATGACAATAATATTTTATGGACAACCGAAAATAAAGAAAAACGCAGCGTAAAGAAAAAATCTTCTGTGTAGCCGCGCCTTTTATCATTCATTACGAAAGTGTAATTGTTTCCCTTGGTCCCAGGGAAACTTTTTTTCCTGGACTGATTTCGGACATGATTTGATCTTTTTAGAATTTTATAGTGCTCTATATTATGTGTATACTAGTTGGGTCCAGTCCTGCATACTTATATATATGATATTATCGTCATTACAAATGCATATTAAACCGACGGCTGTATCAGATGGAATTAAAAAGAAAACTTGGAAGGAATCCCGATATCCACGCCTAAGGACATTCTCGTTTATGTTTTGAATATTTCGCAAATCTTTCATCTTATTTTATGTTATTTCAAAACGCGCTTAAGTGGTAGTATACCATTTTGGTGTTCAGAGTTACGCGCGTTTTTGTTTTTTCGAACGAGAGGGAGAAATGCTAGTTAATCGTCCAATAAACAAAACATGTATCGGTTATGAAATTTCTCTGTAAATTAGATAAATTTATTGAGCAGAAAAAAATTACAAATGCAGATCGCTTTGACTATATTTTTTTATTCCCTTATATTTATAGAAATGATTCAAAAGCTTAAATGTACGTTAAGTTGAGATTGCATTTCATGCCACATGGAAATGCAACATTTTTTGGCCAATAATGCCTTTCTGTGTGTCTTTTTTACATTGCGGTAACTTTGGCTCTTATTGTTTATTAAAATTTTATAATTTTTGCATAAATAATTGCAAAATTTATAATTTTTGTTGATAAACAAAAAAAAAACATATACTTTGTTTTATTTTCTATTTAAGATTAATATTTTAGTCAAATATTGTCGACTCTATTTGGTTTCTCGTGGCATAGACATTTGAAATAGATAAGCATTATTTATTGTAGAAGTTTTCAAAAACATATCCACAGGCAAAAGTTTGTTAGAAGCGGCGCGAATCGTTTTATGGAATAGTGGAGAATAATTTAAAATCCTTATCAAAAACCCTATGCAACATAAAGATTTTTCATTGTAATAACACAAAAAAAGAAAGAATTCTTTATCGGAATTGTTAGAAGAACAATTGTTTTTCGAGTATTTACGAAAAAAAAATTAAAACCTATGCTTTTAATTTATAAGTAGATATGTTAATAGTTTTGAAAACTGGTTACAATGTATTGCGCTCAGATGAGTTTGAAAAATTTGATTTTCTTTTTATTTCAAATGAACTTGCACTTTTCGTACTGGCGTATTTTTCGAGCTTGTTTCTGATTTTCAGACAAGACGTATACTCAACTTGCTGGTAATTACGAGTACTTGCACGTGTGTGCTTTGTGTTAAGTAGAGTTCAGACCGACGCGACACGGCAAAACGCTACCGCTGCGCCGAATCCTCAGTGCCATCTTGTCTCTATATTTATCGAAAAGTAGTAGATTGTTCGACCAACTATTTTTACCCTGGAACTATGTTGGTCCATGCTTTTTTACGACGGCCTCTTAAAAGGCCCTCCTTGCTTTCAACAAGCCACATTTTAAAGTTAATCTTGCTCAAATACTGAGTTTCCTTATACTAACCCTGTACTTCGGTCCATGTTTTCGTTTGGCGCCCAGTCAAAAATCACTCTATTAAACACTTTATTAAATCTGATTAATATTTCATTATGAGTGACCTACTATCGCTCAAAAACAACATTTTAAGTCCGTTTTTATTTAATTCTATATGCGCAAAATATTGTAACAGTGGTAAAAATGTATTTAGGGACCTCTCGAGCCATACGATTATTGTGTGATATGTGAACTCAGAATATTATGCTTTCGATTGTATCCATTGAATATCTTATATATAACATCCCCAATAGCAGTACAACTAACTTATTTTGTTTTATCATTCAATACTAAATAATAATACATACAAAATGATTTAACATTTTTCAGTTTGTCATCATCATGAGTGTTGTCTTGTTAGCTCTAGCCTGGATTGGTGCTATCTTCAATAATCTACTTTTGATGTACTTCATTATATTGGGCATAACTTTATATCCCGGTGTCCAGGAAAAAGGGGTACTCAACAAGTTCAAAGAGAGGTTTGGATGTCTTATCAATTCCAAAATGGAAAAAATCCGTGAAGTAACTAAAAAACAAGAATAAATTCATCTCGCTTGGTCTTAAGTAGTTATGACCTGCCCAGAAGATTGTGGATCATCATAAACACCACACAAAATGTACTCGAAAAATAATTGTAATTTATTCTTTAATATTTCTTTAGGATAATTAGAAATTATTCCTTAAACCGCATTTCATTACAAAAAAAAAAAACAAAACCAGAAAAATCAAGAGAATGAAAAAACAAGACCCTACATATGTTAATCTTGTATGAAGGAAAAGACGACCAAAGCATTAAATAAGTATTTTTAACAAACCAAATAAACTATAAATAAAAATTAATCATAAAATCATCATCTTCATCGTAATATTCAAACACAGCACTCCGCCATACATTACCAACAGATTTTTTAATTATTAAAGCTTTCTTTATTGTCAACTTGCCAACGGGCAGTTTATCCAACACTTGCTTTCTAAATTTGTCTTGAAATGCAGACCATTTAAGCCTATAGTGTTTGAAAACACACATTTTTAGAATTTAAGTTTTAGTTATTTGAATTTCATAAATTCGGGTTTTACGCTGAAAATCAACCAATATTAATTCGATATTTCGTTTTTATCATCTAACAATCACATCACGCCTCATTCATCGCATTTACTTTGTGAAGGAAAGAAAAGAACGAACGCATAAATGATGTCCCTCGAGCATTTATTATACAGAACTACAGTAATTTGAATATCTCCCCCCAACAAAATAAACTTATATTACACCATGGAAAAAAGAGAAGTGGTCAGAATTTTTGCGCTTAAGCGAATCATAGTAATAAGTATGTCTATAAATTCTTAAAATACTGAATATTTGAAATAATTTAATAAAACCACAAGTTCTTAAATATAACTCTTTCTGTATGAATATTTGTTTTATTATATAATCTTTTTGTTTCTTTCAGGTGTATTTTTATTGTTGTTACTACCTTCTGTCTCGGGAACGAGATCGCTCACGTTGTTTTTTACTTTTCTTGGTCTTCTTCTTATGTCTTTTTCGTCTTTCTGCTTCCGAATCGGATGACGATGACGAAGAGCTCTCGGAATCGGTAGAATCGTGATATTTCGATTTACTCTTCTTATTTTTCTTGGATTTCTTTTTTGACTTTTTATTTTTGTTGCACTTCTTGTGTTTACTGCGTTCATCGCTGCCTGATTCATCTGACGTTGAAGCTTTTCGTGATCGACCATTTCGTTCCTCGTTGTCTTCGCCCCTTCGATTATCTCTATTTGAATCCCTTTTACGATAACTTCCATCATCATTTTCATATTTTGAGTCGTACCTGCCGCGAGATCTTTCCTTATCTTTGCGACTATCAATATTTCGAGTTTCGTCATATGAATTGTTAGGGTACTCCCGTTTACGTGCAGTTTTATAAATTTTGTCATCTTTGTTATTATCCTTTATGCGGTCTTCATTCTTGACATGTTTTGATAGTCTCTCATCTTCTCCATGTCCACGTCGGCTACGATCGCGATCATCTCTCCTACCATCTCTACCACGTTGACTTTCATAATTACTGCCGCCTTGTTCACGGCTTCCGGAACTCTTTTCCTCTTTAAGTTCTTGTTTTGGCTTTCTATCATAAATTTCTTTACTCTCATCGGACGATATTTCCTGTATCTCCTTTTTGTACTTCATATTTTGATGTTTGCCTGGGCCTCTGTCGCGTTCCTCTATTGTTTTCTGATTTATTTTGGAATCCTTGCGGTAGTTTTCAGTTTCCTCCTTCTTTAAAATAATTTGCCCATGCTCGTTTTCCTTGCTTTTATACTCCTCATATTTGGCAGTATCTAAAAAACAAATGGATTCCAATAAATATCATTGCATTTTGAACTCCATGCATTACTTACTTATACATTTGCCATATTGTGCATACTCTTTACGTGATATCGGTTGACATAGAAACTCATTGAAGGCCTCCTTGGTTCCCCCTATTGCCATTCTAACGATAACCCTACCGGCATGGTCGTCGAATCCCTCTATTTGGCCATAGAGATCTTTATGCTTGCCGCCAAGAATGCGAACAAATGCGTTTCTTTTAATTTCCAGCACCTCATTGGATTCGGGCGCTACTAAAAGAGGTTTTGCCTTTAAAGCTTTATCAGCTCCCAGTCCCATACCTTTAGGTCTTACCGATGGCATTTCATCCACTGGTGGGCCGCCGCCTTTGATTGTAGCTTTGGGTGGTTCTACCCAACCCATGCCTCGGAGCATGGCTTTACCAAAATCTTGTATAGGTATGCTTTCATAATCATCCATTGAGGATTCTTTGGCCCCCTCCAACGGTAAATCGTCCGGATGGACTACAGGCAGTACCAGATTAGTGTCAGAGTTCAAGGAACCCTGGGCATTTAATTCCGCTAGAAGTTCTTTGGCCGCTCGTTTCTCAATATCCTCCGTTTCATTGATGGCAGCATCCGTGGCCTTGTCATTGCCTTCCTGAGAAAGAGGAGCAGGTTCTGCTTCATCTTCGCCTAGAAGAACTGCCCTTCGTTTTATTAAACTGGCCAAAGCCGTAGATGTTTTTTGATTTTCCTTAAGTGGTATAATTAAGGGAGCCTCTTCCGGCTTTTCTCTACAAAGCAAGACATTGTTAATACTTGTTAAAGAAACTTAAGTATGTCATGAAACTCACTCCACAAGTTTGATTTCCTGGCCCTCCAAACATTTGATCAACTCCACTTTGCTATCAAACTTTTGAGTTTCCTTATTTACAAACAAATTAGATTTTTTGTTTATTTTGCTAAAACTAAATGATATCTTTTTCGGTTCCATCGTTAGATTATGAATTTTTGGAACTTTTAGTTCCAAAATTTGTTAAACGTTTGTAAACAAAACAGCCACTCGCACAGTGGGGTAGAGACCTCTAAAATGGAGATTAATTGAAAATTTAAAATTGATAGTTACAATTATTTTTTGGTACCTAATAATAATGCACAACTATCCACATCAGTAACTTACGAAATTGAAAATATTTGTTGTTAGCTTTATCTTTTGTGTTTTTCAAACTTGAAAGTATCATTATCATTTTTTTCCCGCCCCACAATCTGCATTTAATTATTGTACTTCTTGCTACAATGTTGTAAAAAATAAATAGGGCACCCTTCAAAAATCTGGCTGTCTGAAATTTTGAAACCATGGATAACATCTTACGGGAGTTTGCTCAGATTCGAGATTGTTCGGATTTTTATGAAAAATAATGTGTAATAGAGGGTTTTGTTTGTTTTCATTTTTATTTACGTTGTTAAACATTTGTGGTGTTTTAGGTTTAGGCCCGCTTACTAAGACTGATTGCAAAGCAGCAAATGTTTAGCCAAAAATGCCAATTTCGATCGTGTATCATTTGTTAAAAGTGCAAATTTTGATCATTTCAATAGAAGTACTGCTGTACTCGCTTAAGAAAATCAAAATAGTTTGTTGTAGCCTTTTTAATACTTAGCCTCGATAGTACATGCCATTAAATAATATTTAATATTTTTTTAAGTGTCTAGTACTTCACGAATTTTGTCTTTAAGACAAAAGAAAATTGTAAGCAAAAATCATTTTTCCTTTGCTGAAACTGGCATTACCTAAATAGTGTTGTTGACTACATTTTATTGTTTGGGTCATGCTACATGACAGTATGATACTAGTGGTGTTTATGGTTAAAGGTCCAATTAGTCTTGACGGTTGATTCTGCAACCTGCAGAAGTCTACCGTCGTCAACCGTCAAACTGTAGTTATCTCCCTCTAACACATGCAACCCCAACTGAAATAGCTGTTTGTCAACCTTCAAGACTAATTGTACCTTAAGCCTAGAAAACTAAGAGGGAATATAAAAACCGCAAAATAGCTAAGCATTTCTTAACAAAAAATGCCAAATTCGATTATGTGTATACAGAAAGTACGGGATTAATTTCTTTAAAAACAATTTAAGAAAAATATTTTGTTGTAGCTATTTCAGTACTTCTGGATAGAGGCTAATACTCTATAGTTATCCAGGCTAAGTACTAAAATGGCAACTTTCCCATTTTAATTTTTTATATTTAAATGAATAAAATTGACACTTTTTGTTAATAAATGTGTTACGCAGCTTAACCAAAAAGGGCAGTACTGGTGTCATCGTTGAAAAAATTTCATCTTTTATGTTTTGTTTTCAACTTTCATTTTATTGCTTTTAGTTTCCATTTTTGTTTCTAAAAAATAATTTATTAAATTTATTTGAAAATCAACGTTTGTCAACCTTTTTGAAAAATTGTTCATGTAGAACAATGGTTATGTCTATTATTGAGTATGAAAAATGCAATGTTGCCAGAGTTAGCAGTTAAAGTATGACATTTTGATAGGCAACTTTTTAAAAATGCTAAACGAAATCATCATTAGTCAATGGTAAATTAGGCTACCAAAATTTTTCAATTAGCTATGTCGTAGTTGCATATAACTTCAATGGATCCCTTTTTTGCATGTTTGTTCCAAAGAATATCAAGAACTTACTTTTTTCAACATAAGCTCCTTGGCCTTTGAATAAATTTCCTATTCTGCTATACTTTTAATGTAAAGAAAATAATATATGTACAGATAAAAAAGATCGAACATAAACTTACCGCCTCTAATCAATTTTAATATCTATAAATTTCTTATATGCGATTGGAAGTTTTAAATAAATATTTTTTTCTTTTGACTCAGACAATAGATACAAAACAAGGTTTTTTGTTTGTTGTTCTGTGCACTTTAACAAAAATGTGATCGATAAAATGTGTTGACGATGTTTTGTTTAACATGTTTTAAAATTTATAAGAAGATGTATCGTAAACAAAGTTTTTTTATGTTTGTTTATCTTGCTTGAAGTTGAGTTGATTCGTTTACGATTTTATAAGGGAAGATTTCTGAGGAATAATCGAAACTGGTTAGTGTTAAGTAATGCGACTCTTCTGGTCCAGCACATACGTAACATCTGGAGAAACGCAATAAAGGACAGGCATTACCTACATAATCATTTTGTTTCAAAAAATAAGGAGACTTTCTACTATTTGTCGCCTCGTGGATTAGCATTCATTTACTGTTATAAAGTAATTAAACATTTTTAACGTAGCAAATCAACTAAGATTATTGAAAACTTCAAAAATATTTAACATATGAAACACATAAATAAAATTGTAATTGGTGGCTTCCCCGAATTAATATCAATATCAAGGGTGTAATAACCCACTGTGCGTCGTCGGCATCAGCAGCTGTTTCAATTTGTGGCCACCTTTTTTTGTTAAATCTCTCGCTGTCTGAATATTCTGGAAATGTCAAAGTTATTGTTCAGTGGCGATGTAAACATAACCTCAAAGACTCACGTCATTTCAGTCGGTTTTTTGCAGAAAGAAAGGTGTCGGGCAGATCACAAAGCACGAGTTTTCTCAAGATTAACTTAATTTTCCACAAGTTTTCAATAAAAAATGTTTGGAGGACAGCAGCCCATATTGGTTTTAAGTAAGTTTTAATGGAGTTACCGTGATGTATTTCAGAATCTTATTGATTTTCGTACAACTTAGGCCAAAATACCAAAAGAGAGTCTGGCCGCAAAGTGCAGCTGGAGAATATAAATGCCGGAAAGGTATGTTAATGTGTGCATGTGTGTGTGCGAGTGGGTTTGCATGAAGTGACTCATGTAAAGAATCCCAATCATGACCATCTGTTTAATTTTCGACTAATTTTGATGTAAATTATCAATCCTCAGGCCATTGCTGATGTCATCCGCACTTGTTTGGGCCCACAGGCCATGTTGAAAATGTTGATGGATCCCATGGGTGGCATTGTTATGACCAATGATGGTAACGCCATTTTGCGTGAAATTACCGTTCAACATCCCGCAGCTAAAAGTATGATCGAGATTGCTCGTACCCAAGACGAAGAAGTCGGTGACGGCACCACATCTGTCATTGTCTTGGCCGGTGAAATGTTGGCTGCTGCCGAACCTTTCTTGCAACAACAGATTCATCCCACAGTCATTATAAGAGCGTACCGCGAAGCCCTCGAAGACATCATCAAACATTTGCAATCCGATTTAAGTATTGTTTTGGATGTTAACAACAAGGAGAAGATGGCAGAAGTGGTGAAGGCTTGCGTGGGCACCAAATTTATTGGCAAATGGTCAGAATTGGCTGTTAATATTGCCTTGGATGCTGTAAAGACTGTGACTTTGAATGAAAACGGCCGTTTGGAGGTTGATATTAAGCGGTAAGTGAGTTGGCATCAGGTGATTTCTTTAGATAATGTGATTCCTATAATTATATAGTATTTAACGCAGGAGCATAGCAAACGAAACGCGATTTGATGAAATTGTTTAAGAGAACAGCGCACCTCAGAGTTGGTGATGTCTCCTGGGACCTAGTAGTAACCTAGGTTCAAATTTTTCAGCACCGGATTTGTCTTCCTTGTAAATGCTGGCAACTTTACAAGTAGTAGATTGATCTTTGATCCATGTAAAAAATACTGCAATGCAATTAATTAATCAAAACGTCTCGGAAAAAGTAGAATTGAGGTGACCCTCTTTACTCGCTGCTGGGTCATCTTAAATCAAACAATCAAGTATTTCATTAGACAAACTGTTTCCCCAGGTAACGATAGGAGGGATTTTCAAAAAGAACATTTTTAACCTTTTTCGATCTGAATTCTCTAGCTCGAGGTCATTAAAAAACAGGTGTCGGTATTATCTTGCAATTTGTTCTATTTTATATTTATTTCCTATATTTCGATCATCTTCGACAATCATCCTTAATATTATATTTTAAACAACACAAAATAATACGCTTCAAGGTTTTTTTTGCGAAAAAATCTCAACCGCAAATAAAACCCCTGAAGCGAAGTAATTTAAGTTGGTCCAAATTTGCCTGTTAAAAATTGTTCGACTCCAACGTGAGCTGTCGAATAACAGACATTTCAAACAACTGTGTTACACCCACTAGAACTAGACATTTTGTCCGTGGTCCTTATGACTCCATAAAATGTATCATATGGTCCATAGACGTTATGCCACTTTCCGCCCTTAAACAAATTTCATGTTTTCAGCACATATTTTAATTGACATTTAATAAATTTGGGATGAGGAATATATTATGGTCGAATCAGTGATCAGGAGTTTACTTTATTAGTTTCCGTGTCCATGGCTGAAAGCGTTTAAGCCCAACCAAAACCCAGTCATATTGAATGAATTTTCATTAGGAAAAATATGGGATCGATCCAAATGGAGGTGAATATATCTGAAGGTGACATTTAACTGAAAAAGCTTCGCTAAATTGTCATCATGCTAATGGTCTTTAAAAACCCCCGTGTCATTACGTTCATAGACATTAGCCGTCTTCTATTGGCTACTTCCTAAACGCATGTTGCTTTGTAATAATAAATTACACGGTGTTCGTTTACACAACCCGGAAAATTTTAGAAATGTATTTTGTTCCCTTTTGCAACACTTGTAGTTACTCCTTATACGCAAGGAAAAGCAACAAAGGCTTCCAAATAAAAGTAGATGCAACACATAACACAATGGCGACGCAGGAAGATAAGTGACCATTTTTCTTATTTACAATGCATTGAAGTATTACTATACAAAGCTATAAAAAAGTTACTACACAATGTATAAACTCTGTTTAAATACTTATTGATACATTGTTAAATATACGTTTAGGAAGTCAGCCTTGCTTAGGAGATCGCTAAAGCGATAACTTCACACCATTGAACATGAATATAAAAATGTTTAAGTTAACGGAAAATTATAGACAATTTGCGTTGAAACCAGTTGATTTAAATATTAAATACTTTTGGAAGAAAGTTACTCAAGAATAACCTTTAGTGAATTTAAGCGAGCTCGGTTATTATTACAAATTATAAATTTTCAAACCAAACGGTTTGTGACGCGCATAGCCAATCAGTTCCTGTATTTAAAAGTTGCTTGTATAATTTTAAAGTTATCGCCTTAGCGACCACTTACTCCTTTAAGAACCGAATACCAATGGAACACGCCTATTATGTCTTTGGATGCTACGAAATGAAATCTGTTTTGAAAACTCTAAAAAAGTAGAAAAATAAAACACTTTATTCTTATAACTTTAAAGCTGATGTTTTAGCCCTGAAGTCATAGACATTGCTGTATCATTGTACAAACCTAAACCATTGTATCTCAATGTTCTGTCTCTGTCTGTTTGTTATACATTTGCTTAATAAAAACATTTAAACTCTCTTTTCTCCGTTTCAGTTATGCCAAAGTTGAGAAAATCCCTGGTGGTTCTATTGACGAGTCATGCGTCTTGAAGGGTGTCATGATCAATAAGGATGTTACACACCCCAAAATGCGTCGTTACATTGAGAATCCTCGCATTGTGCTGCTGGATTGCTCATTGGAATACAAGAAAGGCGAAAGTCAAACTAATGTGGAAATCATTGGCGATCAGGATTTCACACGCATGCTGCAAATCGAAGAGGAATTTGTTCAACGCATTTGTGCCGACATTATTGCCGTTAAGCCCGACATTGTGTTTACTGAAAAGGGCGTTTCCGACTTGGCTCAACATTATTTGTTGAAGGCTGGCATTACTGCCATCAGACGCTTGCGCAAAACCGACAACTTGCGTATTGCTCGTGCCTGTGGTGCCACCATTGTTAACCGCACCGAAGAGTTGACCGAAAAGGATCTCGGTACCGGAGCTGGCCTCTTTGAAATCAAGAAAATTGGCGATGAATACTTCACATTTATTACAGAATGCAAAGACCCTAAAGCTTGCACAATTCTGCTAAGAGGAGCCTCTAAGGATATCCTAAATGAGACTGAACGTAACTTGCAAGATGCTTTGCACGTGGCTCGTAATTTAGTGTTGGAACCTCGTTTAGTGGCTGGTGGCGGTGCCATTGAGATGGCTTTGTCTCAGTTATTGACCCGCAAGCAGTTGAAGGGTCCCTACACAGCTGTGGCAGAAGCTTTGGAGATTATTCCGCGCACATTGGCTCAAAATTGTGGTGCCAATACTATTCGTACACTAACAGCATTGAGGGCCAAACACGCCTCTCATTCGGGCGATGGTGTCTGTGCCTGGGGTATTGATGGTGAATCTGGAGAGATCGTCGATATGAATGTTAAAGGCATTTGGGAGCCATTGGCTGTAAAAATGCAAACATATAAAACTGCTGTGGAGACTGCCATTCTTTTGTTGCGAATTGATGATATTGTTTCCGGTTCAAAGAAGAGGAGCAATGAACCTATGACCCCTGCTGCTGCTGCAGCAGCTGGTCCTGGTGGCGACGATTAAATGTTCACAACTTTTGTTTTTAATTTAATGTATTACATCATCTTTCTTTGCGCTAGAATCTACATTAATAACATAACATTAACCTTAATTTTCGCTAAACAAAAAAAAAACACAACCGGATCAAATTCACCCGCATTTATTGAAAAAATACAAAAAGTTTTTGTTTCTTGAAGCCAATCACAGCTACTTACGTAAAGGCTTCAAAATCACTTTTTCTGTCGTTAAACGCTTTGCTTACTCCACTAGGTTTTCTCATTAACATTTATAATAAAAGAATGAAAAAAAACAAAAATAAGTTGAAATAGTGTTTTTCTCTTAGGGATTACTATTATAAAGACGTTTGTCCATTAGTTTTAGGACTTCCAAACCAATCGAAGTGAATTGAGGTTGTAAATATCGGGCGAATATCTCCAAGCCTTTAAAGTTCCCAGAATTGTCCAGAAATTCTTTCAGCCATTCTGTTAAAGGCGGTTTGTGGGAATGTATAATACTGGGTATACTGGCTAGCATATCAATTTCGAGTAGGCCTTGCAAATCTTTCAGATTTCGTTCCTTATGGCATGCGATGTATAACAACTCATAGGGTTGTTTGTATCCCTCGGATTTTATGGGACTTATTAATTCTCCTTCGGTATTTAATTTATACCATCTCAGTGTATGCACTAACTTCAAGTCCCACAAAGGAAGGAACTCCTCCTGTAAAGACCTTTGGTTGCACTGGGAATTAGTACACCATAATACGACCAACGAACGCGAATGAATCAACTGTTGCACAGGAATCTTTTTTAAATTTTCATTGTCAAGCATTTTGTAGGCTAAGGATTGCTTAACTTTTTTTAAGCGTTTAATGTATTTATTCTGCCAAGGCATGTCCATGATAATTAAATCGTACGTGTCCAGTTCCGGCATTAGCTTGGGCATATCTTCCACATTGTAGTTGTAGAATTTACATTTTGGCGGTATGATAAACGACTGTAGATCAAATTGTGTTGTTTGAAATTCAACCGTGTTATTGGCACCATGAAATTGTGGCAATTCTAATGTGTCCTCCCACAGACGATGCATTTTATCCTCTTCCACATTAGCATTAATTGTGTTCCGCACACAATTTTGAATTTCTTTAAGGAACGACTGCAACTGTATGTTTCCACAGGTACTGTTTTCACTATCCGTTTTGCGTTTTCTTCTATTTTTTGTTGCGCTCGACTTTTCTATGCCGTTAATTTTTGATTTAAAATTAAAGATTTCCGGCTTGAATGTGAAATATCTGCTATTGTCAGGTGTGCTATATAGTTTTTTAATCAATTCGCAGTGATTTAAATATATACAAGTACTATTATCGATCGATATTTTTTGCATTTTACCAAAAAACAGTATTTACCAAACAAAACATCAGTTGCTAGAAAAAGAATCAAATGAGTAATCGGTTATTCATTAATTTTTCGAATGAAAACAAGTAGTCGGTTTATATTGCTGCATTCATTGTACAATTAAGAAGGTAGAGTTTTACAGACAGGTGATTTACAATTCTTCTCGTAGAAATATAACCTTTCAAATTTGACAAATGCAATAGTTTGTAAAGCAAAATTTCTATGTCAAACATTCACCAAAGAATTTGTAAAAATTTATTAATGACATTTTTCCAAGTGACTTTGACAGTACAACGAACAACGAGCTTTGTTTAATGTATCACGTCTGCATTCATATCATTCATTAAGAGTAATGTAATTTAATTTCTTGACACGAGGTTTACACACTTTGGCTGGACTGCATCTCGTAAAAGTTAAAATTAAAAAAGTTTCATATTGAGATGTGATATTTTGACAATAAAAAATTGGATATTTTGACAATAAAAAAAACTTTAAATAGGTTTTTATAAAAAATGTTCCCTTCCATTATTAAATACGCAATATTGTTTGCAAATGTTATAATATAAGTATAATAATGAATTTTAAACAACAAAGCAAAAAAGGAAAACTGTAAACATTGTAATATTAAGGCTCGGGCACATTAAAGCGTTTTTACTTTCGCTGCGTATTTTTGCAACTTCCGTAAAACCATAGAAATAAGTGAAAAAACTTACAATTAATATATGAGTTGGCCGGCACTGCAACACCATTAGTTATCCTAAGATTTTAACATAATTTCAATGGTTTTTGTACAACCGAAAATGAAGATAAACGCAGCGTTAATAAAAAGCTTTAGTGTGCCCGGGCTTTATAAAGTATTTGACTGAAAAACAATCATTTTCAATTTTTGAATTTTGTTGAATTTTGAAATTATAAAATACTTTTAATTTATCACTTATTACGCTTATTACTATTACATATTTTACTACAAGTCAGTTCACGTTCTTTTTCTTGAAAATTATTAACAGTTTTACTACTTTTACTCCGTTTAACTTCTAATTGCAAATAATCTTCTCTGATAGACCGACCTCGTTCGTTAAAACTCTTCTTTACTAATAAAAAGTTTAGGAACAGACCTTATACGAACAATCAATAGTAAATGTGGACATATGGGCAGAGAACTGGGCCGACACGTAATAAGCGACAGTGGGATACAGCTATTGCCATCATTGTGGCTTTTTTTTGCGCTTAGTGCTTACACTCTTGTCAAAGAACCCCCATATGAAATCCTCCTCGTTGGCCTTGGAACCCAAAATCTCTCGGCATTTCAACATCGGGTAAATGGGTATGAATAGTTATTCGAGAATTTCTGATTTCGGTGCTTTTCAGCTCGTTTAAAAAATAAAAATAAACTTGTTATACGACTAAATATAATTTTAGTGTTAGTATACTTACCGCCTTGATTAACTGCTCTGGATGAATCTAGAACATTTTTAGGGATTTTGAAGTTTTTAACCTCAGCATACGTTGCTAGTACAATTTAATAAACTTTTTATAAAACTTTTATTTCTCCATCGGCGAATATTAATGAAAGTGCAAAATAAATTTAAGTAAAACGCGTCATTTGGATTACAATTAAAAATATTCGGAGTTAAAATGAAAAAGTCGACTTTTTAAAAACAAAAAGTCCACTTACCAACTTTGACTTTTTGATACCCAAAAGTCGATTAATCGATTAGACGAAAATCGACTAATACAGCCCTAGTATATGTATGTGTGCGTTAAATTTTAGAAATAAATTTCTTAATTTCTTTAAAAAGGGGGAAACAATAGCCGTGTTCTTTTCAGGTTACTGAACAAACATTTGTATGGAAGTTACTCGGTAAGCAAGCGAGTTGGCTGCTACTCGGTAACGAAACGAGTTAGAGTTACCTGACTTATTTTTTTAACAAAAAATATATGACACATCCGGCTTGTATAACAAAATCAAAAACATATGTTTTTTGTTATTGTACAGAAAGAAAATCAAAAGAATGAAAGAAAATAGAAAGAGCGCGATAAAACTATTTCCATAAATTGTATTGAGTCTAGCGAAATACTTCAGTATCTGTAGCAATTATTCAGTGTTAAAAAAAAACAAAATAGAAATCTCTGGTTAGCTCAAAAGGTATTTAAATACCCAAGAAAGTGTTGATACATAAATAATTTTGCGTGGATCGGGTGAGAGATATCGCTGTAATTTTTATAGAAAAGAGGAAAGATTGGGTCTTTTGGAGATAAATTTCCAAATTTCATAAAAATCGTACGAGCCGATCTATGGACAGGCAGTTACGGGTTAGGAACATTGCAATTAGTGAAGTTATCGGTTACAAGTTTTCAGTGAGTGTCGAAAAAATTTATTTTAAATTAGTGAAAACGGTGTCTGTTGAAAGACTCGACAATCCTTTCAGTTTTAAAGCTTCTGTACATTTTTTCAAAATCTATTAACTCTTCTTTAAATTTTATAATCGGAATCGGGTTTTTTGTTGTGTCTAAACAGTACTATAAAAAGAGTACAATCTAAAACAATGTCCTAAACACTATGAAAACCCCCGTTTTCAGTTATCATAACTACAACAATGACAAAAGATTTCGTCTTTTAAGTCTTTCAAACTACTCGTATTCAACTCATTTGCAATACACTTTTTTGTCACTTTAAAAAAGCTCTAATACGACAAACGTGGCTAAATAGTTACTTGAGGCATGAATCTTTGGCGGGGTACATTTCCTTACTATATGACACTATTTAGACGCTCAAGGTATACCGCGTACCTAAATAGATAAAAAATGTTTGCAGGGTTGGCAAGGCGAATTAGTTGCCAGCGATATTTTGGCACTTGCTGCAAGTACGATGTGAAAAATGGTTACCGCAAACAACGTTTTTTACTCATTTGTTGGATAATGTTATCTTGTTATTTATTTAAGCGTTTTTATTGAAAAGAATGTTTTTCTATTATAATCAAACGCAAATCAAGAGAAGAATTCTTCAAGCGGAATTGTAATGTATGTACAACAAAAATTTTAGGAAAAATGTCTTAAACCCCATGCTTCCAGATATCTAAATAATTTTAAAATTTGGCTACAATTTATTGAATTATTGACAAATTAGTTTCTTTTTTCAAGTATATCTGTGCTTTTAGTTTTCGCCACAAATTTCTTTGAAAAGGGGGAAACCATTTTATCGATCAATTAACCCATTGCGAGTCGGTGGTGTATGTCTATGAGGGTACGTACTCGTATTTTTAAAGCATCCAACTTCATATAAGAATAGTAGTGTAATGGGTGACAATGTAGATCTTCGTTGGATATGTTTTCTTATAAGCTTTACAAGGATACATATTGTCCTTATCCGACAAGAATTGAGAAATTGAAAACAACAAAGATTTTTAAGCTTTAGGGGCCCGTAACTCGAAAAAAACACGAGTCACAGCCAAAAAAATTTATAAATTATTTTTTATTCCAAATAAAAAGTTTTTTCGATATTAGACATTTGGAGTCGATTCGAGAGCTGTACTAAAACTAGATCTATAGTTACATGTGTTTCCTACTTTGAAATGTTTACCATTTCTCGGATAAATTTAAAAATATCTTCTGCACTTTGACTGGAACTTATATATCGTACAGTTCCCTCATCCTTGTTATCACGAGGTATAAAGAAATGTACTGGATATGAGGAATACGAATATTCCAAAGGCACATAATTCTGTTCAGCATCCATTTTTATCATTTTAACATGCATTTTCTTTACATCAGCCACAATTTCGTATAAAATATTTACAATTTTAAATGATTTTGTTGAGGTGGAACTGAATATAGTAAGAAAGAGGTCCTTTTTGGAATGTTTAATAACTGCCTCCAAGTTGCGGGCAACATATGTTGTAACCAAATCGGTTTTGCTACGTTGGGGCCAGGTTTGAGTGTAGAAAAAGGATACATAGTTAAAATAATACAAATGATAAACTAATGAAGAGACAGTCTTGAAGTTTTCGATTTTACACTTGCGCTTCGATCGGTCTATTTTAAATATATGAGTGTCTATTTCCATGCTATTGATATTTTTTTCATACCACTTTGGATAAATAACATCAATATCCATAAGATCTGCTATCAAATATTCGACTCCGTAACCGTACTTGGCTTCAGCAACTTGGTGTACTCTCTGTAACGTTGGAACATGAAATGCTACTCCCTTTCCTCTCAAGTCCATAAATATTATTATGATACATGTGCCGATGGTGTGAAATGTATTGCGGTCCAAAACTTTCATGGATTTGGGGTAGTTATCACTGATGTATTCATTTAGATTTTCGTATTTAATAACAGATCTTTCGGGTAACGTAAACGGTTTGTAGCGTAATTTTGATAATTTCTGTTGCCTGAGACATTCTCCCTGAGAACCGATATTTCCTTTAACGAAATTTAGAACATTCTCTGTATTACTGATTCTTCCAGTATAGTGAATAAAATTGAGCTTATCTTTGTGGGGCATAAATATCAATTGTGGATAGCGGTATGCACTAAACACAAACGGAATGTAGTTCTTGAGACCATTAATGTAGACAGTAACGACATTGACATCTTGAAGTTCCGCTGCTATTTGCTCATAGTTCGGTCCACGTCCTTCGTACAACTGATAGTCGGTTAATCCTACAATAAGGAATATATCGTTTGTAGAATTCGTTATCAATTCATCGTAGGTCCGATGAACACATATTTTCACAAAACAGTCATTGATCTGCGGTATCGGTTGTGAGACAAACAAGTAGCCGCTTAGTAATTTTTCGCATAAAAGTTGAAGATTTTCACTGCATTTGGAGGATTCGAAATGCTGGACATGTTTTATCCGTTTCTTTTCATCAATAGCATATGTTTTTAGGCCTTCCTCTTCCGGCCTATACAGGGAGCAAAAATAGTCCATGGGATTTTTATGGGGGCACATGACATCCAGGTCAATTTGATCGGCAACAATGAAATCAATTCGATCTCCATACATCAGAGACAATTGGAAAAGTCGGTCTAACCACTTGATGTGATAAAAACATTTTTCACGAAAGTGATTGAATGAAATTATTATGGGACGTTGTATCTGTTGAAATGTTGAACGATCTAGGATTTTCAGCTTATTTTCACAATTTTTTTCGATGTAATTTTCCAGATCTATATAATTTTCGTTTGGGGATGGTTTTTGAGGAAGCGGTGGCCGAGGTTTGCAAGAATCACTGGAATCATTATCGATACAGATGTTGTTGAATCGATTCAGCTCCTCTTCTTCCGTGTTGGTACTTTCCATTTTACTCCGCTCTTTCGATGTTCTATTGGCCGGTATTAAAAGAGTACTGATTGTTTTGATGATGTCACGGGACTTTTTGTAAAAGCTAAAGCTGAAAGCTTTTATGTGAAATGATTGCATGTTTGTGTGTTTATGAACAGTGTTTAATAGCTCATTTAAAAATGAATATTACCAATGTGTGTCACAAATCCTTTGTTTTGAACATTTTACATTTTTAGAAAAAGTCATTCAAATTAAAGGTATTAAGAGTGTTCGTTTACTTGCAAATGTGTGCAATTTTTTATTGGATAGCGTTCGTTTACACAAAAAGTCCAGCAAATGAGAGCCAGAGAGAGAAAATTTTGACAGTTCAATATTAGAGAGTTTACAAATTTTGGTTGGAGAAATTTCAGCCAACCAAAATTTGCAAGATAGAACAGATGTTTGAAATCAACTGTTTTATGTAAACAAATAAAAGCAAAAATAAAAATAAATTTAATAATAATTGGAATATTATTTTATTTTATTAAATATATATATTAATCACTGAAATTAGAAAGAAAAAAGTTTTCTTTTGCTCATTTTTTTTATTACTAATCTTAACACTTTTAAATTCAAAATAAAACGAAATGTAATGCAAACAGTAAACAAACAAAATCAGCTGTTTCATTCAACATTTTTACTGGAAGCTGTTCTTTTACTTTTCTTGCAAATTTTAATAAAAAGAGTAATCGGAATCGGCTTCTCTAATACAGAACCACATATAATCTCCCATCATTTTTTCACCACAAGCCCATGGTATCAGGTCTAGATGGACTTCATTTCTTCGTGTAACCTCTTGCCATGTTCACCACTTACGTGACCGCAATTCTAAAGGCAAAAAACTAAAATGAATAACCGGTCATGTGGCCACAGTGCCTTAAGTGAAACTTAGGACGGTCAATTCTGAGTGGTAAACAACAATCTGTTTGCCAACAGTGTTGAAAAAAATAAGCAAAAACAGCACCCGAAGCAGCTGTTTAAGCGTTCCAAAACCATGTTTTGGTGGTGTGTTAGTAGGAATCCTTCGAAAATTGGTTTGAGCCCTAACGTGTAATAAATATTAAAAAAAAACATTTCATTTGATAAATGATTTTTTTTCTATTGCTGGATCTGATACATAAATAGCAACTCTCACATGTGTTGATGGACAGAAACAGTTCGTACTGAAAATCGGCCAAATCGGTAAAAATGTTTCCCATACCACGCCCACTTTAAATAATCACATTATTTGCCAAAACAATATGGCGATCGTTACATATTTTTAACAGAATAAAAACAATGATGACCAAATTATTTTGGATTATGTTAGGATACAATTTGACAAGAGGCGGGGCACCAACCATACAACCCAATACTTAGGATTTTTAAATTGTTAGAGATTTGACAATGATATTTGGCATTGGCATAGGACGAAATACAACCTGGTGGGGGTCACGCTTTTTTTTTAAAAAAAACAGCATTACTTACTTTGGCCATGTAATTAATTGATCTCATTTAATTTTAAACAGATTTTTATCAATGATTGGCAAATGATTACAGAACGTGTTGTGCTAAAAGGGGTTAAATGGACGTGGCACCGTTCTTTCAATTCTGAGCTTTGAAAGGCCAAATCTCGTGAACTTAAGCGATATGACGACATTAGTTGGTATTAATGATGTTGGTTTAAGAAGAAACACGTCCGAAAATGGCACCGCCTATTTTGCTTCTGCACGTATTTATTTCTTTATTAACAACATAGGTAGCTAATCTCAGCTTCCCAACTATAATAGTTTCACAACGATCGTTGACGATAGCAATAACACAAAAACTACCGAAAATAGTAAAAAAAAGTACTAAAATAAGGTTATTTCATCGTAGATTTGCCGATTGCGCATATATCTCCTATATGGTTGCATATCTGTATTTCAAAGAGTTGCAAATGGGTAGATTTAAAAGAATTTTTTGATTTATTTTTTATGAATTTTTTTGTAAACAAAAAACGCTTGAAAAAAGAAACATTCTTTAAACCTTTTTGCTGACTGTTCCGAAAGCAGCGCTTTTGCATAAAAATTCGCATCATTACAATTGTACAATAGTACATATAATTAACTTTAATTTTATATATTGCATTGGTTGATCGGACTTCTCCAAATTATAGTCAAATAAATAAAGGTACATCATATAATAATGACAATTTAAAAAAAAACATCCATAACATTTTTTTTAAAACATTTTTAATAGTTCAAGTTGGCAAAATACACCAGCAAATGTAAAAACTTTTTATTATTCGTTTATATAAGATCTTAAATAATTGTTTTCTACAAATTGGAATTTTTTAAAAAAACAAAATAACTTTAACTCGGGGAGCTCCAATCTAGCACGCCTACTAATGTCGTAATTTTGGCTAATGTCTGGGACTAAATTTGTTCATATGACAAACCTTTTTAGGCTAAAAATAACTCATAAATAGGGATCCGATTTTTTATGTGAAATACTCCTAAAAAACATGTAAATAACTTTACAGGGAAATCAATAGATTTCCATCAATTGTGCCCAGAATGCTGATTATTATTAAAAAACTATTTTCACTTCAACTTTATAGTCTATTTTTTATAAGCTGTTTAATCATTTTTCACCTGAAAAGGAATTCTTAATACTTAAGACCTGCTAGA
Source organism: Hydrotaea diabolus (assembly GCA_963513945.1). NCBI lineage: Eukaryota > Metazoa > Arthropoda > Insecta > Diptera > Muscidae > Hydrotaea > Hydrotaea diabolus. The sequence goes on along the minus strand of OY740716.1, from coordinate 12,533,497 downwards.
AAAATGGCAAATGGAAGTTATTTGTTTTAAAAAAATATTATTCATGTTTACTGTAAACGCACTGTCGCCAACTTACGCATTTCGATTTTAAATAATGTTAATCAGATTAATGTTGGATTAGAGCGAAACTTTTAGTATTTCGACTACTACGTAGTATTTTTTTCCGAAAACGAAAAAATTATGACAAATAGAACATTTTTGTATCCGTTATGTATGACGTATTTGCCAGATAAATTATAAAAAACCATTCAACGAAAATTAGGACCCGATAAACAAAAATTAATAGTATTTTTTTATGCACGTATGCAAAATCTTTTTAAAATAAATAATATTAATCAATAATCTTATAAGGAGCCTTTTAAGTCGTACTTATTAATTAACAATGTAGAGTCGAGCTGGATGGAAATAATGCAATTTACAGGATATTAATGCTAAATAAGGATAGATAATGATTTTTAAAGTTAATTTTCCAAAAAAAATGGCCCTTCCAAAAAACAGTAGAGGAATTTCTTACGATTCTGTTCGCTGTGCAGGATATACTTATAGTTCTTACACTTACTAACGCTTTTCAGTTTGCAATATAAAAAAAGAATCAGAAAATAAGCATTAAAAATAAAAAAAAAAGAATTTTTTATATATTTTTTTAATGATTTTAAAATTATGCAAACAATTTCAGCAGTTCGAAAAACAGTCTTGTGATTAACTGACAGTCATACAAATAAACCCAGATTCAAATTCGAAAAGAACATCTACTATTCTCAACCTCGTAAATGCCGGCGATTACTGAGTAGTTGATTTATCCCTAAGCAATGTAAAAACCTATCTTTAAAATGCAGTTTTTTGTTCGTCCATTCGTCGTGGGAGCTGCACTTCCCGGAATGCCTGCTCCGAATACTACTGTTCCGAGCCGGGATCGATTAAAACCCCGGACCTTGGATCTGCTCGGTTTGTCAGAACCGTATACACCATCGTGCTATGTCTGTAAGGTGTAATCGTTGCATGGAGTAAGTGCACTTCAGGTCTGAACCACATCAGAGAGTATAGCGAAGCAGACTTTGTTGCCTCATGCTGTATCAACGAAGTTAGCAGTGGGTCTCTGGATTTGGTGTTATCATCGCCTTCTACATGTTCGTCGTCATCATCATCCAACTACGAGACTCCCCCGCAGTCGCCCTCGCAACAGCATCAACATATACAGCATTTCACACCACAGATTGCTGTTGCCACTCCTGACAGTGCATCAATTTTGCAATTTAATTTCAATGGCCTACGCAACAAAATCAGTGAGGTAATAGAATTTATGAGTCGGAGAAACATTATGGTAGCTGCGATCCAAGAAACAATGCTGAATGCCACATGCAGCCTGAACAGTTGTGACGGATACAACGTGCTACGTAAGGATCGCACCAGAAGTGGAGGTGGGGGACTTGCTTTCCTGTTATACCATTCTGTGCAGTACAGACCTACATATTTCGGCTGAGCTTGACTCTAGAGACCAATACATGGAATGTATGGTGGTAGCAGTCAAGTCTGGAACTGCTGAAATAGAGCTGTACAACGTATACATCCCGCCGGTTGGTAGCTGTGCCCCGCCTTATCTGCTGACATTAGCAATTTGCTACAAGGCAATAACCGTTTGGTCCTAGGAGATTTAATGCTCACCACGCACTGTGGCATTCTCTCCTAGACAACGACCAAAGGGGAATAGCTTAGCAAACTGATAGCTCTACGTACTGCACAGTGAATGAGGACGCCCCCACGCGGATTATTGCGTGGGGGCCATTGCTCGCCAGACATCACTATGGCATCGCCTGACCTGATCAACGACGTTACCTGGCAACCCGTCATCTCACTAGGATCAGACCTCCTTCCCATAATTCTCTCCATAAATGGACCACCCGATTTCATAACCTCAGAACGCCGTACGTTTCTCAATCAAAAATAGGCTGATTGGGAGACCTTCAGAGAAGCTACCAACCGCAGCTTTAATAAACTAGCTATTCCGTCGGATGTTCGGGTAGCCGAGAAAAAGTTCCGGGCCATCATTAACGCAGCAACCGCTCGCCATATCCCTGCTGGTCGAATACCCCAAGTACGACCAAACTTCCCAGCAGAGGCAGCGGGACTCGCAGACGAGCGTGATGACATTCGTCGCTCCAACCCTACTGACCCTAGAATTAGGGATCTCAACTCCGAGATCAGTAGGTTGGTTAACGAATATAAGCGGAACAAATGGCTAGACCACTTAAAGCAGTGCAACTTGAGTTCTGGAATTGGTAAGTTGTGGACAACGGTCAAATCGCTCTCTAACCCTGTAAGGAAGGATGATCGGACAGCTGTCACGTTCGGTGAAAGAACAGTGAAAGATCCGAAGCGGTGCGCGTGTTATTTTACCGGCTTTTTATTGAGCACCCAGAGAGTGATAAGGCGAAAAGGAGAGTATTGTGTCGTATCCGCGCTCTCCGAGTCGAAGAGGCACCACCACAATTTACCGTTGGCGAAGTTGTCTATGTCATCCGCAGCGCAAAGTCATCAAAGGCGGTGGGTCCGGACGGAATCTCAATGCTGATGTTAAAGCACTTGGATACCACGGGAGTAGAGTACATGACCAAAGTGCTCAATCTGTCGCTAGCCACTCACGAAGTTCCCGATGCCTGGAAAATGGGCAGAGTGGTCCCGCTACTGAAGCCAGGCAAAGGCGCAAGTAAAGGAGATTCGTACAGGCCGATCTCCTTGCTTTCTCCAGTAGCAAAGACGCTGGGGGAGGAGCAGTGCTTCGCTCCTTCCCAGCCTGATCGAACACTTTCCTGGTGCTGATCATCAGCATGGATTCCGCAAGCAGCACAGCACAACAACTGCCCTACACGCCATCACCACACGTATAAGTCGCGGCCTAAACCAGAACAAGCCTAACGACAGGACGGTCCTCTTGGCTCTTGACCTTACAAAAGCCTTAGACACGGTCAATCATGCCACTATGTTCGAGGACATTGAAGAAACGTCCCTTCCGCCCATTTTGAAAGGTTGGGTCGTAAACTATATGTGTGGGCGCAAGTCATATGTAGAATTTAGAGACAGAAAGTCCAAGCTCCGTAGAGTTAAACAAGGAGTTCCCCAGGGTGGAGTTATTTCCCCGGCTCTGTTTAACCTCTACCTCTCTAAAATTCCCTGCACCACCAGACGGCGTTGAAATTGTGTCGTACGCTGACACAATTCTGACGTCAGGACCTAAAGTGGATGACATTTTCGAGAAAGTCATCAGTTACGTCACTGACTTAGCACGTTTTTTTACTGCGAGAAATATGAAAATATCCGCCTCCAAAGCCACAGCCACACTGTTTACTGCATGGACCGCAGAGGTGCGGTTGTCACTCAATGTGAAAGTCGATGATGTTAACATTCCGACTACCAACTACCCCAAAATCCTTGGGGTCACATTGGACAGCCTTTTTAGATCCTCTGCACATGCTACAGCTATCTGCGATAAACTCGAAAGTAGGAACAAGGTCCTCAAGTCACTTGCCGGCAGTACTTGGGGAGCCGACAAAGAAACCTTGTTGACCTCTTACAAAGCGATAGGTCGGTCTGTAGCAAACTACGCAGCACCTGTATGGTCGGCGAACGTGAGTACGACGCAGTGGAAGAAAATTCAGACTTGCCAGAATGCCGCCCTCAGAACATCAACAGGGTGTCTTCTTATGTGTTCTGAGGACCATCATGATCTAGAGAGAGGTCCAGCGGTATAAGAGAGAACCGTTAGATCATCGAAACTATCAGGCAGGTCTCAACAACATTCACGCAGATGAAGTCGCAGCAGCAGAATCCATCTACCGTATGAATGTAGTGCTAGGGGAACATCCCCCGGAGATTTCACCTGAGGAAAAGGTACTACCTCGGCAGACGCGCGTGGTTCTGGCGCAGCTGAGATCTGGATGGTGCAGCCGCTTCAATTCTTACTGGGCACGAATTGATGCTAACGTTCCGGAAATCTGTCCCGCCTGCCATCAGGGACCCCATGATGTGCTGCACCTATTAAATTGTCCGGCCAAGCCCACTCAGCTGACCCCCAGGTCTCTGTGGACGCATCCAGTTCAAACGGCGCGTTTCCTCCACCTGGATATCGAAGCAGATCCCCCATAGACGAACAAGACTTCAAAATAAATATATTGTTGTTACAACAACAACCAGGGGCCATTAAGGAGACAATTGAAGCGCTGAAACATGAAATCGAAGTTGCCATTGAAGTGATTCAACCCGAAACAATCGAAATTGTACTGAAAAATTGGGTCGATCGGATAAGTACTGTCGAGCCAGTTGAGGTAGTTATATGAACGATATTGTGTTCCATTATCAAATGACAAAGTTCAACCTTTTCTAATAAAACCTTTAGAGGTGGCAAGAGTGAGTTGTATTTTCGTGGGCAATTGTGTGAAGAAGACTTGAAAAGTAAGGTTTACAACAGTAGTTCTCATTCGTTTGGGGAGAGCCTGGCCTTATAGAGTTCGGTTTTAATTTCAACAATTGCAGCAAGGCTTTCTGAAGAGGGTTGTCACGGACCAGAAATCATGATAAAAGTAGTGTGCAGCCACGAAAATCAATGTCACTTTGCCATTTTGTTAAAAACTTGTCTTTTATTTAAATATAGAAGCAAGAGGTCTTGAGCCGGTTTAATCCATGTTCAAACCAGAAATTTTAAAAAATGATCAGTCATTTATTTTAAAGCCGATTAAAATTAAAGGTTTTAAATAAACCACTCTGTATGTTCCGTTTCTGAATGTTACAGATGATTTGAAAAACTACTAATTAAAGACTTTTAAAAACAAAAACTTTATTATGAATGCTTTATTAGACCATTATACATTATTAAACAAAATTTACTTCAAATAATGTGACTAAATTCGCTGATTTTTAAATTTTTCCACACTTTGGCAAAAAGATATAATTTTTGCATTTTGCACTCAATAACAGTGTTACTAAAATCCAAATAATCCTTTATATACTTTAATATTAATTTATTTACAGTTTCTGAATTGTCTGCCTCGAGGTCATGTTCAAAACAAAAAGATGGTGATTTCTTTGATTTGCTTTGTTTATTATATTTATTTTCCAATATTTATTATTTAATATTAATTTTAAAACGTGCGAGTGTGCCTTTCGCGATCTTTGAAATGTCCATGTACATCTTATGGTCCATAAGATTAAACTTAAATATTGTTATTATTCTAATTTTTTATTGAATTCTACATTATTATTTGTCTTAAACAAGACAGTAAGTATTACTATTTTTATTTATACAATCTTATAAATATGTAGAAAATTAAAATCTATTCATTTAATAAGAGATAGGTTATTCCGCACACGATAAGATACCCCTATTCGTTCGAATGAATGCCAGAATATCATCCCTGCATTTACGGACACTTTTAAAACGGATAGTCATTTCATCTCGGTGTCGGCATGGTATAAGAAATGTACGGGATATGTGGCGTCCGAATACTCCACAGGCACATAATTTAATCTGGCATCCATTTTCAACATTTTAATTCCACTTTTCTTCACTTCTGGGGAAATTGTCCCATCCAACACTTTGACAATTTTGGAAGACTTCTTAAACCTGGACCAGTAGATAGTTAAAAATATGTCTTTTCTATGGTTTTGTACGCATCGAAATGTTGGTGGATTCGTTTCTTTTCGTCAATGGCATACACACGTAGAGATTCATTTTCCGGTCTTACTAAACTACAAAAAAATCGATTGGGTTTTGGTGCGGATACAAAAAATCCATATCCATTAGATCGGCAGCAATAAATTCAATTTTGTGTCCATATTCTAGGGCAAGTTGATACAATCTGTCCAACCATTCGATGAGGTACGAACATTCTCCCGAAAGTGATTAAACCCAATTATGATGGGACTTTTCGTCCGATGGAATGTGGATCGGTCCAAGAGTTTTATTTTATTCTCACACCTATTCTGAATTTTTTTCAAAATCGATGTGTTTGCTGGTTCTCGTGGTAGCGAAGGTGCAGATTTACCAAACAAACCGAAACAATCTTCAGTGTCTGAAGTATCGCTGCCAATACAAATCTTAAATATTTCGAGGTCTTCAATATTTTCAACTTCCATGTTGGTTTTGTTATTTTTCCTGTGAGGTATTAAGGTAAGGTATAAAAGATAACTGCCAAAACTGTGGTTCAACAGGCATTTTAACGTTACTACGAGTAAATTGATGAAATCGACCAAGCTGATTAAACGAGCTTTTTTGTGAAATGACGTTATAACTAATCAGAGCTTTTTGTGAAATTATGGCAGAGCACAGTGATTCGACTCATGTCGCCGCTAAACCAAATTTTCTGCAAATTTAATTAAATTAATTGTGCCTCAACTTCAATGGTTAAGGAATATTCACATTATGTCACATTTGGCCTGGAAATATTTCTAGGTTGCAAGTCATGATCCCATTCGCAAAAGGTCGTGACATTTAAATCTTTTAACGCCTCCTTGACGGGCCAGTAATGCGTAAATATAACAACGACGATGCTATGGCCCTTAATCTATGATGAAGAGTACAAAGGATTTCATCAGTAGAGCTCAATTTCCTCACGTATAACAGCTTCTCTGGTGAATTGATAGAATGGTAGCGAGGGGACCATTTTGCGTGAAAGGAGCTGAAATATCGCTCATACCCTCCTCCGGGAATTAGGTATTGAAATGGCAGAAATTTGTAATCGTCCCTTATATCCGTCCAACTCCAATCTCTGCCAAATCTCCAAAATAAATCCATAATACAGGGTGGACCAAAAGTTAAAAATGGTTTAAGAATTTAATAAATTTTTCGTTTTTATTTTTTGTTCAGATTATATAAATAACACTTGTAGAAATAATAATGGAGAGATTCACAACTGAACAAAGAACTAGAATAATAGAATTTTATTATTTAAATCAGCGATCAATTATTTTAAAGCAAAGGAATTAGTGATGAGGCTCATTTTCATTGGAATGGCTTTTTAATTAATAAGCAGAACTGTAGGTTCTGGGGTTCTGAAAACCCAAGAGACATTCATCAACGCCAATTGCACCCCATTATGTGTACAGTATTGTGTGGGATCACATCTGCAAATATCATTGGGCTTTACTTCTTCGAGAATGAAAATGGAAGTGAAGTAACCATAAATGGAGATCAGTATCGGTTATGATAGAACATTTTTAACGTCCTGCTATGGAAAACAGACGATATGCGGTTTCAGCAGGACGGAGCCACTGACCACACTGCCCGAAACACAATGGCACTTTTAAGCCAAATTTATGGAGAGCGAATAATTTCCAGAAATTCGGAAATTGTTGGGCGTCGCGATCGCCAGATTGAAGGCCAACATTCAACTAAAGGTCAATATTGTTGCAGAAATTCGAACGATACAGCCACAAATTTTGAAAAATGCTTTTAAGCGAGCCCATCATTGCGAAGTTTAAAAAGGGTGTCATTTAAGTGACATTATTTTTCATACTTAGTGAAAAATTTAATGAAAAAATTACCATTTTGTATATTATTTAGTCTGAGAAAAAACAAAAAAGTTATTAACGTTTTTAACTCCATGGTAACTTTTGACCCACCCTGTAAAATTAGCTTTAGTTTGAGTTATTATATTGTTATTATACTCTTAAGGGCCTTAATCAATGATTAAATTGACGTCTAAATCAGTAATTCTCCTTTTGCTGGGTGTCATACCAGCAAAATACACACCGACCATCAACCTTTTCCAAATACAAGAGAATCGCTGGATCTCTCACAAGAAAGAAAGAGGGCTTCGACTCAAAAAATTTCAATTTGAATACAAAATCAAATATTAAATAAATTAAGCAAATTCAGTATTGATTAAAATCATGACACAATATTACAGGTAATGACGACACTCAGCAGATTTTATACTTTTTTCGTTGTGTTCCTAAGCGAAGATGCCAATTTTTCTGAAAATTCTAATCAACAACTTTAACAATTTCGATGTAAATTACCTCTTGTTCTTGTTTAGTTGTACTCGATACCATGAACTAATGTAAGGAATTAAATAAAAGGTTAAAACAATTGAAAATTCTGAGAATTTTAAAATATTACAACTTAGAAACATAATCTATTGAATCAGGACTGTGGAAATAATAAAACAAGTAAAAGTAACTATCGCAATGCCCAAACAGACCCAAATTTTAGGCAAATTTTGATAATGCAAAATTGAATTGTAAAAAAATTTGATTAAACATACTTCGAGCTTTTCAAAATTTATTAAAAAGGAGTTTGATTAATATTTTGGGACGATATAGTCTGAGTGAAACACACGTCATTCAGTTTTGAGCATTTGTATGATACTAAATTTTATTTATACAAAAAGTGATTATATCAAATTTTGAAAATATTTCATGTTATCTAGTATAACCTCCAGCGGAGATTACAAATCAAAGCGGAGACCAAATATACAAAACATAATATACAATACACTTTTCAATACTGGTAATTCATCCTAAGTACACGGAAAGTGTCACATTTCTTTTGTGTGCGGGTTGCTCCTACCACTGGCCATTATCACCATGTGGAAAAGTACTATCATGAGCGAGCGTACAAATATTATCTAATGTATACAGTTAACAATTTTATGGGCTGCACTTGAGAATGCAACATTACCCAACACACAATTTAAAACAAGTTCAACTTTGAACATAGTCCGATTTTTAGGCCATAAGTTCCGAAAGTTCGTTAACATACCCCATTCAAACCATGGTTCGTCCACAAAAAAGTATAATGTGCTGAGCAAATATTCTAAAAGTGTTTTTTCCGAGGTACCTTATGTATCTTAAAGGGAAACTTTTCCTTTTGGCCCATTTTGACCATTTACAATACCAAACAGCTTTGGACTAAAGCGGTCCAAACCAAAACCGCAATTCTTCGGCCAAGTGACAAATAGAGGCACTTCGTGGGCCACTATCTAGACATTAAAAACGAGCATGGCAACATCGTCTAAAAACTTTGCGACGATCAATTTTACACATATCGCGACATAAGACAGAAGGAGCTAAGTCTATTTTTTTTTCAAAAATAGTTTTTGGGCGCGATATGCTAGTTTAGGGGGAAGTGTATCGATTTGAAAACAAAAAAGTTCATTCTTTGAGTTTTTGATTTGTTGTGATCATTTGTTGTTATTACTTTTGAAAGATAAATTACTCCACAAGCTAATAATATCAGGTTTGTTTGTCATAGAAGGAAGGAAAAGTAATTAGCTAAGTTAAATGCTTGGTCATCTTCAACAGCTAAATCGTAAATACGTTCCAAGTCAAGCTATTTTGTATTATTCTTCAATTAAAAAATTTTGTCGATTAACTTTGACCAAAATATAATATTATTTGTAGCATCCTATATAAAGCGGTCAGACAAAATTTTTTTAACACTCAACCATCGAAATTGAATTCGAATTGAAACTTGTTTTTCTTTGGACCCTGTTCGGCCCTTTACAATCCCAAACACATTTTGGCTATTAGCAATTATCGTGTAAAATTAGCGTGCTTTCACTAGGGGACTGGCGAACATGGTAAGTTTGGAATTTTACGATGGAAAAAAATAAATAAGGTTTTTAAACTATCTTTATCAGTTCATTTAAATATTGATATTTTCCCATTTCGTGTGCAAAAACCTTAGAAACCCTAACTTATATAGGGTGATCCATCTAGAGGTATTTTTTCAGAGAAAAAAAATATAAAAATTCAAATCAAGTGTGGAATCTTTATTGATGCGGCCAACATTTGAATGTGATTATTTTGAAATAAATGCCATAAAATGTCCTTTCAAATTACCAATAAAGATTCCCTTGATTTGAATTTTTATATTTTTTTTGTTCTGAAAAAATACCTCTAGATGGACCACCCATTAGAACCTCTTTATGAAAGTTGACACATTTTGGCTTTAATATCATTGGCTTATTCCATAATAATAACTTTGATGGCGATAGGTTTCTTATTTTCCCATTACAGATAAATACATTTTTTATGGACGTTGCCTAGCCCACTTTTTACTAGGTAGTGTTTTACTACACCAACAACATGTGTCCCAAACATCATCGTCATAGTTGTATAGGCGGTGGCAATCATGATTAAATGTACCCTGTAAATACTTCCAGGCTGAACTTAAAATAAGGAGCAAATTTTAGGACTGAGTTGATAGTGATGATATCTTTTCAGGAATTCCTCAAAAGGAAATTTTACCTCTTAGAGCGATGACCTATTTCTTAATACCCACAACATACCATACTTTCCGACCATACTCAGACTGTATATCATTTAAACGCGTATGCTTTCGTCTTAAGTTCTGGAATCATGTCGGGCTTATCGGCATTGACCATAATTTGTACGTGTTACTGTCCTTTTGAGACCACATATTGGCAAGTCTAATGCAGTTTTCTATCATACTTAAGGAAATCTTTGAAAGACATGCAAGTCGGTTGTCTCCCTGCCTGGTCCATACTATCTTCCACAGCATCAATTTTTCTCAGTTTCATCGAATTTCTGATACCGGTTATGTTAAACGAACAAATCAAGTAATTCACTTCTTGCAGAACGCAGATTTTCATTAAAAATTTGGTCCACCACGTTTACGCGTTGTTCTTCTGATTATAATTATCGCTCCTTGTCTTAATTAACCTAAGCTTGTAGTGCTAATTGTCTAAACATTATCATAACATAAATAATGTTGAAGATGTGCATTACAATTGAATCACCCTGTTAGACGCAAATCAATAAAGATGTTGCAAACGGAATGACAAAATAAATATACACTCTATTCTACGATAAAAGGTGTAATAAGCTTAAAATAAAGATTTGTGCGTCTAATTAAAAAAACTTTAGGCGAAAAGGCGCCATGTCAAAACCACTGAAATTTATAAAGCCACGAAGATCAAAGTGCATAAAAATGCTTCCTAAATAGATTTAAGTGTGTCGTTCCTTATTTAATTACACTTAAATGAAGCTAAAATGGCACTTACTAGTATTTCAAAATTTTAAAGATTTCTTTGGTTAAACATTTAGAAGAACTTATATTGCCTCTCTTGGTAAATTTTAAATATTGGCCTCTTCTCTCCTAGGTCGCGATGTATATACCGATGAAACTAATGATTTTTTTGAAGATCTCAAACAAAATATGTGATCAGATTTAATGCAAGAATCAAGATTATAATTTTATACAAAACCCATCAAAGTAAAATAAAATAAAGTGGAAGCAAAGAATATGTATGACAGAGCATAGAGAAAGGGGAAAAAATCAATTTTCATTTTTTTTCTTTTTTGATGTGGACAACATCTGAGCATCGAATGAGACCGATCCCATGCCCCAAAAGTGTTCCCTTCCAGAGATATGCGCGTTTTATGAAAGTAAAGTCGACGATTCTAAGCGCAAATAGAAAGGGTCCTAATCTTTAAAATGGCTATCCTGAACAAAACTTTTCATCAACTTTTCACTTTTTTTGATGTGGACAACATCTGATCATCGTATGAGAACGATCCTATGCCCCAAAAGTGTTCCCTCCCAGAGATATGCGCGTTTTATGAAAGTGAAGTCGGCGATTCTAAGCGCAAATAGAAAGGGACCTAATCTTTAAAATGTCTCTTCGGAACAAAACTGGTTTTTAACCTTAGACCCCTTTCTATTTTGCGCGTCACATATACAATTTATATTCTTTGATGGAAGCCAGCTGCTAATCAAAACATTGACCGATTTTTTTAGAAAACCGGTTAATGCTATTTTGGTGGCCGAGAATATCTGTTAATGCAACCGAAACTCAAAAACTAAGCTCTAAGAAAACTAAGCAGAGCAGAAAGATTAGTTTTAAACGATCGATCCCGGTCAGTGAATTCAATAATCGTGCACTGCTTTGTGAGAACTGCCGTATGTGTCTTTAAAAATGTTTCCTTAGACACTAGGATTTCAAACGAAATTTTCACATTTTTTTAAATATTCATAATAAATAATTTTTATTTATTACAATAAAGTCAATAAATAAGAAAATGTTACAGTAAAAAATCCACATCTTGTTAATGCTATTTAAACAATGTTAATTTACCTATAGTGAGTTGAATACTTGTATTATTCTGGAGAATGTACATTCTTTCGGATGAATTGCAATATTTCATCTTTGCTTTTATTAGAGCCTATAAAGCGTATAGTTCCCTCATCCTTACTGTTCTGCGGTATAAAGAAATGTACCGGGTATGATGTATACGAATATTCCAAAGGCACATAATTCAGCTTAGCATCCATTTTGATCATTTTAACATACCGGCTTCTTGCTTCATCGGCAATTTCATTTAATACATTTAAAATCGGAAATGATCCTTTGTAGGAACCCCAGTATATTGTTAAAAATATATCAGTCTTAGACTTTTTAATGAACATATCCAAGTTGTGGGCTACACAGGTTTTTACCAGATCGCTGTCGGTATTTACGCTTGTCGACCAAGGTTGCGAGTAGAAAAGATCTGTGTGGTTCAGGCGAAATGAAAAGTAAAACAACGATGATGCCGTCTTAAACTGATTGACTTTGTACGAGCGCTTCATTCGATCTATGGCAAATACCTGTGGAGCAGTTCTATCACCTTCTATATCGGTCAAATATTTGCTGTACCACTTTGGGTACATTACATCAATGTCATTGAGATCTGCTATCACATAATCGATACTGTATCCGTATTTGCCTTGAGCAACTTGATATACAAGCTTTAGAGTTTGGGCGTAGTATGCAACACCCTTTCCTCTAAAATCCATAAAATGTGTTATGCTACTTCTCTTGTTTGTTTGGAATTCATTGCGATCCAAAACTTTCATCGACTTTGGGAAGTTTTCATTTATGTACTGATTTAAATCTTCGAAATCAAGTTGCGATCCTTCGGGTAATGTAAATGGCTTATACTGTAAGTTCGATAATTCTCGTTGTCTCCAACTTGTTCCTTCAGGGCCAATATTTTCTCTGAGGAATTCCATCACATTTTTCGTATCCCTTGGACCTCTAAGGTAATGAATAAAATTCTCCTTTTCGTTGTGAGGTATAAACAATATTGTTGGATAACAGTTAGCATTAAATTCAAAGGGAACATAATTCTTGTCGCCATCGATGTACACAATATCGATATTCGAATCTTCGAGCTCTTTGGCTATTTCTTCATAGTTCGGTTCGTATTCCTCGTTGGGCCGATAATCACCCAAGCCTACTATTAGAAGTATATCCTTTGTTGATTTGGCCACCAGCTCATCATAGTTCTCATGTACACATATTTTCACCAATGTCTCATTCTTCTCCGGCATAGGCTGGGTTAGATACAGGCTACCACTTAAGAGTTTTTCACATAGCTCCGATAAGCTATCAATGGTTTTGTAAGCATCAAAATGCTCATAAATTCTTTTTAACTCATCTATGGCGAACATGTAGGGGCTTTCATCCTCCGGTCTAACTAAATAGCAAAAGAAGTTAATTGGATTGCTACGCGGATACATAAAGTCCATATCAATATGATCGGCCACAATGAATTCAATACGATCTCCATATTTTAACGACAGTTGATAAAGTCTGTCCAACCATTTAGTGTGATAGTAACATTTTTCACGAAAGTGATTGAACGAAATTAGTATAGGACGTTGTATCTGATTAAATGTAGAACGGTCTAGGATCCTAAGTTTACTTTCACACTTCTCTTGGATGTAGTCTTGAAAATCTACATATTGCTCGGGTGTCGGTGGTGCACGAGGAGCTGGCGGTGGACATTTTCCAAAAATGCATGTTGGCAGGTAATTTCCATTATCACTATCTGAGGACTCACTGTCGATACAAATTTCTTGGAATAGTTCGAGTTCCTCTTCAATATTTTCAGCGTCCATATTATTTTTGTTGTATCTACTCTCTTCTTGTTCTGCGGTTAAAAACTTCAATAGTCGTTGTTAAAAGAGTACTGACTGACACCACTGCAATGCCATTGAAATTTATATTATAGGCGAGAGCATATATGTATTTGTGGATGTTGTGAAATGCTTATAGAGAGAGATAGAGAGCTTTTAATGATGAAATTGTATTGAGCAGAGAATTTATTGCACTTTGTAGCAAAGTATATTATACTTATACTCATTTACAATTAATAGTGTAATAGACGTGTTTTATTCATCAAGCAAAAAAACCGCTTAGCCTAGTACTAAGGTCTTCCACTTGAAAAACAGTAATTGCCCTCGAAAAGACAAAAGCAGTTTTGGTAATTTTTTTATAGGCTTGAATCTAGTTTAGTAACAACTCTGGCACGGACACCAAATTTGCGCCATCGATAGAACTTTTTATTCTAAGCAGAAAATATTAAATAAAAAAATCGGCAGTCTCCCATAGTTTCTGAGATATGGGCCTCGAAAGTTCAGACGTACAATTCAGATATTAAGCCATATCTGTGAAACTTTTCCTTTATTATTAAATAATATGGGTGTCGTTGGAAAGCTTATTACAACGCAAATCCAGTGATACATACATATATTCGATCTGTTAACCCATAAAGAAGCGGTAGCAACATTTTTATTTTTCACGTTCTTTTACTAAAAATGCCTCATAACTGAAAAAATGCTTATTTTTAAGTATATATTTATCGATCTAGTTTTAAAGCCAACATATTAACTTTCATTTAACCCATTTTTTGACGTTTTAACCCTTCTAGAACAGGCGATAAATCTCTTTATTAAAAAAGGCGAAAAATTTCAGCCTGCCGCGCAATTTTCGGATTATATCACTCTTATTTTATTTTTTTGTTTCAGTTATCATGTATTTCTTAACGATTTTTTGTATTTCTACCTCCAAATCCATCCATCGGCAACTTTTTCTAGTGTTACAACCCCCCCCCCCTCTTTTGGCATTAAGCCTTAGTCCTTTAATATATTTATTGTTCGAGCGGGGCCATCCCTGCTGACTTCATCGCTGAACAATTTTCGCAATTCTCTACGTTTTTTTATATTCATTTTAATACACTTTAAGTTTCTGACGAGTTTTCTAGAATGAAACTTTTCTCCCTTATTAAAAGAAATGGTACCACAGTTTGTAATTTCGTCTACAAATATTGCCATATTGTTAGAAAATGGAAAGACTGATAATTCCATATCGAAAAAAGATCTATGTAAATTTTTTGTGAAAATTTTGTCCAAATTTTGAGCAAAAACTGAAACTAAAATGACAATATCTCCGGCATTTAAAGGGTTAAATTCCAAATCAAAGTACCCAATACAAGCTTAAAGTGTTGGCAACAAACTATATGGAAGAAATTATTACCTTTAAAAAGGCAATTTTCCGAGTTTTGACCCATTTTTCACAGAAACTCGGGTCAAAAATAGACAAAATGACCCCCCAGCCCACAATGGGGCCGTTTGAAAGGTATTGTCATAAGCTTTCCAACGATACCAATATCGCCTAGGTCAGATTCCAAATGTCGCAGATATATCCGGCTGTAGGTCCGAAATTGAGGGTGCCGTAACTCGGAAAATATAGGTTACCGCCGACTTTTAATGCCCTACAGAGCCATTTTGTTGAGAAATGTTACTATACTAGGTTTGTTCCTTTTTATGTAAAAGAATATACATGCTTAGTTATTATTAACTAAATGGAATTTTCACAGAAATTTCCTAAATTTATTTTTATATGAAGTTTAACACATGTTCACATGAAATGACGTGCTTCGAACCATGCTTAAGAGAAAAAACCTAAACGTTTTAAAATTCCTAGTTTAAAAAAAATAGTTTGTTTTGACAATTTATAATTAAGTACGCTTAATTCCATGGAAACCCGCTTAGAGTAGTGTTCATATCGATCCGACTCGCAAAACGCTATTGCTGCTATAGTCGTACCTTCCACGCGACCACCGGTGTATATTCAAAGCAAAACTTTTTTTGCTGTCACTTCTTAGTAAAAATAATTTTACCACTTACCTATCCAAATCTTATCAATTCTACCGAAATTCACTCGATAAACACAAATCACAAGTTGAAACAATTGTCTTTGGCTAAACAATAATAACCAAAGTTTTAAATGAGAGAAAGAAGTTGGATACCATCAAAATATTAACCAATTCGTTAAAAGGCGTGTTTTAGTTGACTCCACTTAAACTCCACTTAGGCTATAATTTGAAACATGAACAAATCCTTATACGAGGGTTGCTATTTATATTTCGGGTCTGGCAATAAAAACAAAATAATTTATCAATGGAAATGGTTTTATTGTTTTTCAAAATATTCTCCTTTAAGATCAATACACTTTTGCATGCGCACAAACCAATTTTCGAAGCACTTTTTCCACTCCGATTGAGATACCTTCAAACGACATATTGAGTGGTCAAATAGCTCATCGTTTCAGCTGGTGTGTGAGAGCTCGCATTGTCGTGATGCAAAATGATCCGTCTTCTCTTATTATCTTTCCTCACTTCTTCGAGCACTGTTGGCAAACAGATGGTTGTACATATATCACTCAGAATTGACCTTCCTACGTTCCACTAAAGGCACTGTTGCAAGATAGCCGGTTATACCGAAAACTCATACGGTCGATTGGTGTTTTGTTTCCGGTTCATATGCATAGATCTATGATTCGTCACCTGTGACAATGTTATAGCTCAAAGGCTACCGAACCTTTGGGCACCAATCCATACGAGCCTTTTTTTGATGCCTCAATCTGACGGTATGTCACATGTCGGTCTTGCTTAATCATTTCAAGCACATTATCGACGGTTTCTGGCAAAGGGACCGAAGTTGGACGCAGTTCATCCTGCAGCGAACGGCGTCCGAGACTGAACTCTTGGTACCAGCGATTAACAGTGGTTTTTTATGGTGCTTCATCGCCAAAAGTTCAAACAAGTTGATTTAAACACTCATGTCTCGATAACCCATGCCGAAAATCTTAAAAAATCATCACACAACAATGTTTCGGGATAATTCCGTTTTTGACTGAGATACATTTTTCAACACACTGTAAACAAAACAATTCGCCCTCAAATGACAAAACGTTCTGCGTGAAGTTATGCTAAAAAATGTCAAAGTTTCCAATGGAAGTTCCAGTTTGCATCTGGGAACACTAGTATTGTCAGGACCCGAAATATAAATAGCAACCCTCGTACGTAAGAAAAAGAACTTGGACGGAATTATTGGAATTGGTTAAGGCAGTAAACAATTTTAATAAATAATCATTTTCTCAGTTTTGATTTAATTTGTGTTCTTTTGATTCTCAAAAATAAAAAAAGGCATACAAAAATGTATTTGAATATCTTTTATTTAGTTTGTGTTATTTGACGGTGTTATTTTTTGACGTGTCGCTTTGGTATGAATTAGAGCTGTAACGAATATTCGCATTTTGTTAAACATTCGATTTCGCATTCAAAACCCAATTTTTGGAATACTCAAATTCGCAAACATATATTTCAATTTCAAAAAATAAGAATTCTTGTTTGAATTGCGAAAGTGCAGCGAAGTTTGTTTTTGTTAAATATAAATTGTTAAACATAAATTGGCTCTACAAACCTTTGGAAAATGAATATTTCGAAATACTTATGTAAGTATATATATAGTTACCTTAAATAAAAATTTTTGGTGAATTATATTTCAAAAATGTTTGTTTTTCCTTAAGCCCTGAAATCGCTTTTTCTTGTCAAAATGTGTCTGGTACACTGCAAACAATTGTGTTTTTTTAATTTTTCCGTGAACTGATGTTGTTTTATATTATTTCACATAAAACAATCTTCAAAAAATCACAATCACATGTGAATGAACTTAGAACAAAACTGAATTTTTGTTGATTATATTTTAAATATATATTATGTATAACTCATAAAATTTACGAAAAGTTTAAATATAAAATTTTCTTTATAAAATTGTTCTATAAACTTATTGTGCGCTTTTATAAATTAGAGGAGCTATGTAAATGTGTTTAATTGCAATACATGTTTTGAATTAAAAACAAATGTATGTTAATAATTTGTTTTTATTAATTAATAATAATAATTAAAAAATAATTTTGGAATAATTGCATTCACAAAAAATTACATTTTAGTAGTCGCAACAAATATATTTCAATATTCACTTCAGCTTTCGCTTATCCAACTTTCGTTACATGCCTACTATTAATGCTTTTATAAGTAAAAATGTAAATAAAATTTGAAATTTAGTTGCGTTTTTGTTCGTGTCGCGTCGGTCTGAACAGTACCTAATGCTTTTTCTTTAAGATTTGTTTTCCATGAATTAACATTCAACATATTTTAAGCGTATAAAGGCTCAGGCACACTGAAGCTTTTATTTCATACGTTGCTTGTAAAATAAAACACACCTAACAACAAGAGATAATTGCTAACATTACGAAAACTAGAATGTATATTGAAACAAACGCATCAAACAAATTAAACCAGTAAGGAAAGTCCTTAGTCAGGCGAGACCGACTACAGGATACCCTCACCACACGCTTAAGACTCCATAGTCTTAATACATGTTTTTTTCTGTCTGCAATACAACTTTCCAAATCAAATAATATTGAAATCGAATTGAATTGTCGCTGTAAGGTCTGTAAGACCCAAAATCGGAAGGTGGTCTTTTTTCAGCAATGTTTATCCTGTATGCACAGCAATGCCACAAACCAAATTTCGTTGAAATCAAATGAAATTTACCGCTGTTAGATCGGTTAGACTCCAAATCGGGTGGTAGCTCCTATACTCCATCAAAACATTATAGTATTAGAGACCTGTAGGGTTAGGTGATTGAAGTGTTACCTATTCGAATAACATTATTTTTTTCTGTGATAATATTTTTTATTGATTTCAATTACAAAATGTGTAGAAAAAATTAAAGTTTTAGAATCTATATACTCGATGGGGCTATCTTATGCCTTGACTATGCCACTCAATTATTTTGCGGTATTTTGGCCCAACCCCATACAGTGGATTTTTTCAGTGAATCCTTGCTGGCATATTTTTTTAGTGTTCAACTTGCTCTCCAAAATGGCATAGATGGAATAGTCAATCGTATTAGCACCTGCAAACTCGCATTTGCATCGAAAGCCATTGTGTTGACGGTATAAAGTTTGGAACATGGTTGTTTACCCGTTTTGGATAAAAAATCTCATTTCACTCGAGATTCACGATCTGCTTAAAATGCAGCTTCCAAAACATTTCCCCGTAGTAAACACGATCATTTTGAGAGTTTATGAACTGCTCAATTGGAACATTTCTTTCATCAGATACGAGTAATGTAAGGAAATCCGCAACGGTCGTGCAATCGTAAAAACTCCTTTACCCTTTTGTATATTTTTGTTTTGGCGTGTGCCATTTGGAACATATAAGGTACTACCGTGGGCTCATTTTCGAATTATGCGTCAGATGCTCCGCTGGATTATTTTCATTTCTTTGGCCTTTTAATTACCATTACAAGTGGATTTTGTGGAAGTCGAGCCTTCACTTTACGAACCATTTCTTGGGATGCTGCATATTTTTTCCGTCCACCTTTTAGCAATGCTGCCTGTTTCATTATAACGATTTGTGGAGCGATACATAAACATTTTGTTTACTTTGAGATGGCTCACCTAACAAACAGTAGTTAGATGTGATTTTTAGGCCACATATAATGCAATCTCACTATTACGTTTGCATTCCATTACGAATTATTTTTGTTCTTTAAAACTTAGATACAAATACTTGTGGTAGCTTTTAAGCAAAATAAACAGTTGTCATTGGTATGAATTTGACATAGCTGGCATTATCGGTTTGTCAGTATTGCCAACGTATAGTTGGTAATACATTAATCGTCTAGCCCTGAAATTACAAGTATAGATGGACAGACGGCCAAGTCTAAATCGACTGAGAATGTAATTGTGTGTTTTCCATCTCAAAATTTTCTATTTTAAAATGATAAAATGCCTTCTTACTGAGACACCCTTTACAACAGAGCTAAAACACAATTAGGAACCAGCTGCAAGGTGACAAATAAGCAAATATGTAAACTGGAACCGAGCACGCCTATTCTATTCATTATCAATCAAACATGAGTTTGAGAGTAAAAAATAAAAGGAATGGTTATTGGCTTCATTAGGTATGGCTGAAAAGTGCAAGCTATCAAAAAGTTAGCTATCAAAAATGTTATATTAAATGTTTGGGCAAAGTCCGTTCATGATTTCAAATGGTTTGAGCAATGGCTGGTTCGCACTATAACTTTCAGAATAAGTCTGCAATTGTTTTTAAAGTTGTGCCACGCCCCTTTAATACTTTCTGAATTATTTTCTCTTCCGCCCACTTTTGGTATTGGGAAAAGTACCACAACCCCTCTCACCTTTTACATTGAAGTTTAAACTCTAGATAGTCCTAATGCTGGAAATTTGGAAATGTTTCAATCATCAATATTTTTTACTTTGTGAAAGAGAGTATTTTAATTTAGTTCATGGCAAATTTTTGTAAATACTCGTACCTAAAATAAAAACAGATCTTGATAGTGTTTGATACAGTTTTTTCTGTAAACTTGTAATCAACTCTTACAAAATGGTACTATATACATATACATGTATATATCGGCTCAACTAAATAGGCCCTATTTTAGGAACTTTGTCATGAATATAAAAGTACAATTTTCAATTAATTTAACAAATTGTCACATCAGTTTATTTTTCTGTATATTCAGATTGGTGCAGGGTTTCACATCTTATAATTGTCTTGTTATAGCTTTGTACTTATGTAAAATGGAGTATTCCATATTAGTGGTTGGGATACCTGGTATTAAATAAACTAGATTTATTTTTAAAAGCTCTCAATTATTTCAAAGTTGTTGCAATATGTCCACTATATCTAAATGTCAGTATGAAGTTCAGTTTGTTGTCACACCCCTGATGTGACGTCCGTTGGAAAATACCTATTTCCATACATAATTTTTAATTAATATTTCCTACCCTCACTCGTTTTGTTAACTCCTATAAACATAACTCACTTTGTTCCTTCGTAATGCTGTAAATGAAATTTTTTCCGGCCTTAATTTTTCTCTATTTTTTTATATGATATTTATAGGGTAAAAAGTCGAAAAAGCCCTCTTCTCACATTATCATGTTGTTGTGGCGGCAACTGTGTGCCGGGGTGACAGCCCTTGGCCGAAGAATTGCTTTTCGGGTCAATCCGGTCCATTGAACCGTATGCCGTGGGATTGTCTCACATTATCATGTTATTTTTTGCATTTGGTATTCATAAAACTGTTCAAAAAAGATACGAGGGCGATCGCAAAAGTAACTGGCCTAACAAAAAAAGAACCGTTTTTTTGGAATTGTTATTATTTATTTTTCAACATAATCTCCTTCCAACTCAATACACATCATCAAACGTTTTTCAAGTTTTTTATTCCATTCGAAAAATAAGATTTTTCAAGACCTTCAAAATATGCCTCAGTTTCAGCAATAACCTCGCTATTGGACGAAAATTTTTGCCACCTAGAATTTTTTTTAAATTTGGAAACAAGAAATAATCAGTAGGAGCTAAATCTGGACCAGGTGGATGCGGAGCAATTTCAAATCGTAATTCGACCAGTTTTTGTTAAGTTAAAAATGCAGTGTGTGAAGGAGCATTATCTTGATGAAAAAGATTTTTTTTTTCTAAATGCGGTCGTTTTATCTTGATTTCTTCACTCAACCGATCCAATAATGCACAATAATATTCACTACTTATAGTTTTTCCTTTCTCAAGATAATCAATAAATATTATACCCCTTACATCCCAAAATACTGTGGCCATTACTTTTCCTGCTGACTTAACAGTTTTCGCCTTCTTGGGACCACTTTTACCTGCTTCTATCCATTGTTTTGACTGTTCTTTGCATTCTGATATGTAGTGATGGATCCATGTTACATCAACAGTTATGAATCGGCGCAAGAACTCTATTGGATTACGCTGATAAATCGCTAAAAGC
The DNA here is from genome assembly GCA_963513945.1 of Hydrotaea diabolus. Classification (NCBI taxonomy): domain Eukaryota; kingdom Metazoa; phylum Arthropoda; class Insecta; order Diptera; family Muscidae; genus Hydrotaea; species Hydrotaea diabolus. The sequence continues at coordinate 12,511,545 of OY740716.1, read as the reverse complement.
TCCTCGGAATTGGGCGATTTTTTGGGGCAAAGTCAACAAACGCGGCACCTTTTTCGCGGATAGCTTTTTCATGTGGAGTTCATCATGTAAAATACTTCAAACTTGTTTTTCGTGTATTTTAACAATATCAACAAGTTCTCTGAGCTTTATTCGTCTATCTTTAGTCACTTCATTAAATATTTTTCTAATGTTTTCAATAGTAGTAGCAGTTTTCGGTCTTCCAGAGCGTTGTTCATCTTCCGTACTTGAACGACCCATTTTAAATTGTTGAACCCAGGATTTCACGGTGGAGTATGATGGTGCATTATCACCATGAACAGAATCCAATTCATCTTTGATTAATTGTGGCGTATAACCTTTCGTATAAAAGTGTTTAATTACCGCACGAAACTCTTTATTTTCCATTTTTCAAAAATTATAAAACTTGTTTACTTCAATCACCTGTAACAAAGAAAATAATCATTAAATATTTCGGAAATTTTGAGAGATGGCTTATAAAAGATCGCTTTTAAAAAACAAAAAAAAATTGCTAGAAAATGTGCAAGGCCAGTTAGTTTTCGGTCGCCCTAGTGTCGATTGTTGTCCAAACCAAATATTTTTTTGGTAACCGAACTCATCCGTTTGCCGTGATTAAATAAATCTGTCAAGCGCCATGTGACATGATAAAGTTTAAATATCCACAATATAGTCTTTCTTTAAACTAACGGAAATTGCTTTGTAGGCATATTATGAAAATATTTAATATTGTATTTAAAAAAAATATATCGTTATATCAAATTGTTTAAAAGGAATATATCGTCAATTAATGAATACATTTAACTTAAATCGTCTTAACTTAAGTATTTACACTAACTCAATTTACTAAATGAAATGTCTAACATGTTAAGGCTTTTAAGTAATAATTAACTAAGAGGTGAATGTCTGCACTTTGTTTTTGCTAAGTTGAGGTTGTCCAGCGAATCTGCTTTAGTTTATCGTAAATGCTAAAGTAGAGGGCTGTTGTTAGACTGGACTTTAGAAGAGTCGGGGCAACGCCTTTGTATAGACCGCGGACGCCCTCTTGTTTTATGGTTTCACGCAAACAACTATAGACACCAGTGCAACGTATATTTTGTCCAAAGGTTTGGCGATTCGATTCGAAACCTTGTATCTGTAAGCGCTTTTTGATGAGGTCAAAAGGATAGACGATGGTTTTCGAGAGCATACCCGAAGAGGCGCCCATTAAAAGTAAAGTCCATGTGGGCAGATGACTGAAAATAAAACAAACGAAAAATACTTTAGATCAGAATCCAAATAGAAACTAAAGAAGTCTTATGGTACTTAACATGCGATAATTTTGATAATTATGTATATGGAAACATGTCTGTTATGGTCTAAACTGACAGTTGAAGAACACATATAAGACTCTACGCTAAATCAAAGATAGATCGGATTTAAAATGTGACTTGTAGAACGCAATATGATCAAATTTGGCCAGTGTTGCTGATTGATCGCTCGAAACGTGTACTTAATAATTTGAGCAATGTCGGATTTAATTGTTGGTCTTGTCGAGTACAACAAGAATCGTATTGTTAAATTTCTCAAAAACTAAAAATCGGTATGGAAAATAAGACAAATCGATTATTGCTGTACTCCACAAAACTTACAGGAAAAAGTCCCATTTCCATCAAAAATTGCACTTAGCCCCTCCGCTCTACAAAACCACATTGAATACCCGATCTTGCACAAATTAAGCATAGTGCGTGATATGTGAAATATGACAAACCCTGGGGAAATGGAACCATATTTGTACATATATCCATGTTCTCATGCGAAATCACATTTTATGTGGGAATTGATATAAATTAATTTTAGTAGGGTTCTTGGCCAAACTCTGCACAATATTTTAAGTGTATTAGCGATCGCTTTATATTTGCGCCCTGTACTTTAGTTACAATAATCCCTCAATTCTATCGGATAGAAATTCCGAGTTGATCGGAATGTTTAAGGTGTTTTGAACATCATCACTACGTTTTAATACCAGTAGTCCAATACAAATAAGTTATAACTGTAATTTTGATTACTTAGGCAAAGTTTAAAAGCTTGAAACCAGGATCTTGATTACTTTTGTTAATTAAGTTGACCAAATAATTCAAAACCCTAGATACAGATGTATATAAATTTCAACTATAAGTATAATGCAATGGTTGCTACGTTTGTTTATTTAGGATAATCTTAAAATTGTTTATATGAGGTCCGATAAACTAACCTTAACATTAATATAACATTGTTCACCTACCTTCTTTCCTCCACATGAAAAGCTTTACAGGCCGATTGTGAAAATAGTCTATAAAACATAAAGTTGGAGCCCATTAGCGGCGTGATCTGTAACAAAGCAGACGATAGGCCTCGATACATTCCTCGTGCTCCTTCATTACGAATAATTGATGATACCGCCCGAGTGGCATTGCGGTAACCCTTACTAGTGTCCTGAGCAATCAAACGTGTCCGTATGACGTCTAGAGGTGTTGAAACAATAACAGCCATACTACCAGCAACCGCCCCGCATATAAAGTTGGAAAGATTTGGTTTGTCCTTTAGGTATGATGTTTGCTTTGCGAATAAACTCAATTGTTCGTAGGTCCAAAATTGAGAGATGCCATACATAATGCTAAGAACTTGGGCTGGATTGTGGCCTTTCCAGAAGGCCAGCATACCTTCCTCCTTAAATATGGTCCTGACCGCCTGGGAAATGGAGACATATTTCGACTTTTTAATCGCCGATGTCGCCGTGGCTCCTATCGGCTCCACTTGCAGCTGAAAACGTATTTTCAGTACATCGAATGGCTGACAGGTAGATCTGGTAATGGCAGCCGCCAGTCCGCCAGACACAATTTGATGTAACTGTTCTCGGGTGCTATGCGTACGCCTCTTAACTGGCGTTTTTGCCTGATCCACCATCGCCGCCGAGGATGACGTCGTTGGTGCTGTTGGGGAATTTGCCATTGTTGCTGCCGTAGATGAAGCACTTACTTGCGGTGTCATCTTCCAGTGTATGAGCGGAACTGTAACTGTGCGTTAAATGCCTGTGTGCGCTTTCTGCGAGCATAAACTCGCGACTGACAATATTTGAGTTTCACTTTTTTCTTTCTTGCCGTTGAATGAATGAAATACTTTTGTCTGCGTATTGTATTGTCATTCGTATGTTGTTGTTTCGTTGTTATTGTTGTTACGGCAAGGTATTTCGGAGGCTATGAAGTAATAGCCAGCCCGCAGCCCGTTTACCAATGGCAAAGGTTGTTTACGCAGATCAGATCATCTGAGTCGCATACACAGACCAGACGAGAGTCGCATTCAGTTCAGCAACTCGTCAATTACTTCTTTAAAATTTGTTTGCACTCTACACTGAATAAAAAAACAACGTAATATTAATAAACATAGTTTTTTTACTGCTGTTGTTTGTAAACAATAGCAAAAAGAAGCTAAATACAATATGTAGATAAATGTTAATACGTACATACGACATCCATCATAAATAACATGATGTACCGATAGAAGTTTTACAAACAAATACCAACCGACGGTTTCAAAATCCAAAGTCAACGGAAGCTTTGTGTAATGCAGACATATCATAAAGATGTACTTAAATTTATGAAATAATATTGAAGAACAACAAAGGAATGCCAGTAGCCAAAAATGTTAGATCTGCATGTATTTTGCAGTTGGTTCAAATAAAAAAAATAAAATACTAAATCCACCTGTATAGAGAGTACATCGATTTGTGTTGAACGGAAAAAGAAGGTTGCAAATGTATCCCTCTAGAAATAATTATTGATATGTATTAAAGTGCGCATGCCCGCGTTTTAAAGATCGCAAAGAGCTTCTAGTTCTAAGCTACGACCTCTGACCGGAGATTTAAGTCTGGTCAAAAGGGAAGTTTGATGCTCCCCCTGGCGAGAGGAATTAGAAAGACCTTGACGATTAAGGAGATATTTTAACGTAGGATTTATATGTTCCAATTAAGAAGAAGGAATATATATTCCTTTATGTGTGCTAAATGTTCTACAGTAGGGGAAATCTCCGAGTTTTTTTATTAGACCAGGATTCGGAGAAATCCATGTCGTGTTAGAGGTCTTGTAAAGAGGTATTCCGTAGAAATTTAAGCTCTGAGAATCAGTGCTGTAGCTTTCCGTGTTTAAAAAGGGAAAGAATTAGAACGGTGTTAGTTCGAGGACTGTGCTAAGATTAATTTGAAATTTCACCAAAAGATTTTCGTGGATTTCAAAGTTATTCACATATGGGCATTTCAATGGACAAACGTAACAGTGTGACAGCTTAGATTCGAAAGAAACAAAGTAATAGAAATTGTTTATAATAATTTTGTCATCCTGTTTGCAACACCGATCGGAGACACTATTAGTATATACTCGTATATATTGTTTATCACGTAAAATTCTTAGACGATCTAGGCATGTTCGTGCGTGAGACTGTCGAATCACACAAGTCAACCTAGGATTCTAAAATTTTGCATGATGGTGGTTTATGGTCCTAAACTATTTGGGATTCCAAATGAGCGAAAACGTCCGCGGTGGAAAGTTTTCCATTACGGGACTAAAGGTAACCCGGTTATAAGTACACATTCATTTCATTTCTTTATTGACATGTAATTCGAAGCTCATTGGTCGCCCATTAAAGCTAAATTACAATATGCATCAAAATGTTAAATAGAAAAAATTCAATTTAAAAAAAATAATAAAAATAATCCTAAATTTTCCTTATAAAAGTGCAAAAACCTGAAGAAAGCATATAAGTGATAATCAAGAACCCAAGAAAAAACATGTAAAGAAAAGCAATACTCTGTACTTGAACAAAAATGTTCCATTAAATGTTTACGAAATGTCATGGAAGACAAATTAAACGTTTTAAAACTGCTAGGCAAAATGTTGAGTAGTCGGGCTACTCTTACGAGGAATGACCGATCCATAAGCGGTGTTACCTTTAGAATAATAAACTGTCTGTTGCGAATTGAGTGAGATTGAATTTTGTATATCTTGTAAAAAAAACGTATAGCAACCGAAGGTGCACAAATTCCACAAAGGAACAGCCTAAAAAGTCATTCACAAACGGCGATATGTGAGCATACGGTTTAACAGAATATAAATAGCGCCTAACTCTATAAAGCACTGCCTTTATTATATTCATATTACTTTGAGTAGTCCCTGTATATAACTCTAGGCAGTACAAAATATTTGGCAAATCAAAATTTTTTGTGGACGCACAATACTTTTAGTTGCTACACACATAGTTCTTCAAAAAAAAGTATAGTTGTTGGAGGTTTTAGCTCATGTGTGCCAAAAAACGTTCCGCATGGTCAAAACAGCAGATCATTATTCAATATGGACATATGGGTAATCAAATTAAGCCAAGAATCCAAACAAAGAGTAATATTTATTATGCTGAGATTAGGGACATGCCTCATGTTTTTGCTCTTTTGTAGCTTAGGGTCGGTGGATGGTATATAAGTTTCGGCCGAACCTGGCCGAACTTAACTACATTTTAACTTGTTTTGTCTTATTTTAATTTTTAAATAGTTTTTTTTTGTAGCACTAGATGTAAGATATCAACTAATAAAACGTCGTTTGTTTTTGACAAAAATAGATGTGGTTTCTGTCTGTGAACAGTCTAGAAAAGCGATAAAATTGTTTGTTTCAACTGACGTTTATAGCTGACTAATTGGCCCAGTGCATGTGAAATATGCTCATAACGCAACACTGCAGGAAGTATTATGGTAATATGCTTGGAAGGAATATTGAATATTGAAAAGAACTGTAGCTCTTATTTCCACGAAAGAAACGGGGCATGAATTACGTATGAGTGGTGAGGAAGTCAAACATCAGACTGCGGGCCTGTAGAGACGTCATAAAGTAAGAACCAGTGACGGATACGGCAAATGTAATGTAAAGTTTTTCATTAAAATTAATTGCATAATAATGTTATCTAACAAAATCTAAACAAATACTAGAAAATTAAAATTGAATTGAAACTTCCAAATAAAAATATAACATGTTTAATTAATACATAACGAAACCCCTAATTCGTTATGGAAATATTAGCACCGCTACAACATCTTCATATTATTCAGCTATATCTGTGAAAACAGTTTAATGAGAACTTCGCACGACATTAGCAAATTTTGGTCTCAATGTAAGTTATTGGGTGGAAATACCGAAGAGAATATTGCGATTGTAATAGAGAACGTGCCATTTAACCCCAACAATCTTTCATACGTCATGTGCACCATCTTGGTCTCTTGTTTGCAACACAATATCAAACACGTTTAGGAATCGAAGTCACTAACATCTCAATAAAGATTTACTATTTTCGCTCCGAAATATGTTCAGTAACGAGCCACATTTTTGACTCAATAATTACGCAAATAACGAAAATTGAGTAAACTTAAGTGATTCTTGAATAACCGTTACTGCTTGGTAGAATCATCGGCTACAGTTTTTCCAAAAAGAAGGCTGGACAGAATATGATCTTCAAGGGCTATAACTGTCACATCACTGCATTTTATCGTTGGGGATATGTTAAATCAAAAATAAGCCAACAACGATTAATAACTTGGAAATCAACTTCCATGAGCGATCGAAAAGCGGTCCTCCTAAATAGACCAGCTTCAGCGAATTTGTGGCTAACATTTCAATGAAATAATCTTTAAAGAAAACAAGTATCAAAGCTTGTTATTTCTTGGATTTAATGTTATATAAAAAGCCAAGCAGGCATATAATATCTACATCCAATTTAATTTTTATTTTAAAAAAATATCAATTATTTACCTCTTAAATTTCTTAACTTATAACCCCTATAAGGCTTTACTATACCGGAGTCCCTGTAGACACATCGGCTCAACGTTTGCGAATGAAAAATAAGCTAGTTTTAAATTTGTTACAAGAAAACGTAGAAACGATTATTGTAATTGGTAAACTTTATAATGATTTTATTCAGTATACTAACTTGGGTCTTTAACTATGAATTGAAATATAATATATTATTATTTTGCAATTACTGACTCGTTTTGAATTCGATACAACAAATGCAAATATCTGAGTGTCAACTACAGGAAATTATTTAGCCTCAGAGTGGTGGCCATGGTTGTAAATTCATCCAATAAGTTGAGTGCACAATTCATAAATCACAATCATAAATCAATAATAACAATCTTTAAACTAATTTGTGAATATAGAGATCCCGAAATAAGATCGGCCTAAAACACAAATACAATATGACTCCAACTAATATTAAATAATTTGAATAGATTTAATAGAAATTTCTCATATCAATTTAAGAAAATATTCAGTTAAACTTGTATGTAGTTTAAAGATAATATCCACTTGGAAATTTAATTTTTTATTTAAAATAGAAATATGTCGACTTAATTTAAAACCCATAGACCGCATATACCAAGTCAGAAAATTTAAGCGGCAAACCGATTACCCATTTAACGCTCTAAATGCTGAATGATTCCTCAAAACTATCGACCGGTAAATTAAATTTCTAGTCAACTGTTGAGTAAATATAGTGTTTTACATATAAATTTTTTCTTAAAACTGCGTTCCATTTAATTCTTACTTTACTGACCGGTACCTAAAGTTTATTGCAAGCTTGCATCTCGTTATGCATTTTACTGAAAAGCATTTAGTTTTTCCCGTATTTAAAGTCAAATTTACTAATGTTATAGTCGTGCCATCACGCCACGGCCAATTAATATTTCTTCTAAGCTTGTAACTATTTTGATAGTCAAATGAACAGAAATATTATTGAATTATAAAGCTAATTTTTTCGGTGGTTTGTTCCAGAAAGATGTTTCATTTCATAAATACAAGTGGGTTTCCGAAATCGTATCATTCTCCTTATAATTAGCCTAGGATTATGAAATAAAAAATAAACAACCTTTTTCCCTTCTTCAAATTTTGATGTTTTTTATGTAATATTTATTTAAAAGTTTCTGAACTAAATTTTCTAACTGCAATCGGCCGAAGGGAACTAACAAAAATGGACTCTGCTAAAATGAAAAAAAAATTGCATTGTGTTTCATGTTCTATGTTTATACAGCAATTGTTTGGATTAGAGAGTGTAACAATCTGCACAAAAGGGGTCACTTGTAGGAGCCTTCCTGTCCTTCCTGACCAAAAACTAGGTAAATAGTTTTACTTTTGAATCATTTTCGGCTGAAGGCAGATATGTTCGACATCAAAACCAAACTTAACCAGAGAAATTCTTCCAATGTAACGAAAAACTTAATAACGCCAATACTTGGGTGTTATTTTTTTATAAAAAATTAAGTAAACCCTGAACAGATAGGAAAATGGCTAACAAAATGTTTTTCTTTTCAAATAAAATTCCCTGCCGTTAACACTCAATATAAAATACAACACAAACTACATCTTGTTGGTGGCCACTGTGATTATCGCACAAGTTATTCCAGGTTCAAATCCGGGTAAGAACATGTAACAATATTCAGCAGCGAGTTTTCCAACTTATAAATGCCGACCAGTTCGATAGGCCATGTTAAAGTTTTTTTTAAGCTTATAAGTTGCTTGTATCCGCCATTATACAGTATCTCATGATCATTAAGTATAATAATTTAAAAGTACACAACTCATAAATTCAACAGAAGTTGCACAGTTTATTGCTTAATAGGACTTTATAAGAGATACATTCCTAAGTCTTTTCAAAACTTTTCCTTATAATGCTTTAGCCATTCGGAGCTGTAATTCGTATACTTACGAATGCAGTCACCTAGAGCCAAAATATTTTAGGATTCTCTTTAAAACATTATTCTTAATTTACCCATCTACGTTTAAAACCTTTTCCGCCCAACTTTATTAGTCCTGATTAGTTGAGAAACTGATTCAACTAACCTAACAATTAACCAAAGTTTTCCACAATGGAGAAGCTACATATGTCTAATATACATAGAACAAGAAGAGGACATGTCTGTCGAAACTCTTTGGAAACCGCTGCAGCACAACATCCAACGTGCAACAGAACACTAAACCTACTGTTTAATGGCAAGAGGAGAGGTTACCCGATGATTTGCTACAGGATATAAACATCAAAGTCCGAAAAAGGAGATCTCTTTCTGTGTAAGAACTATGGAGGTATAATGCTCCCATTGATTCTATCCAAAATTCATCCAGAATACTATTAAACCGAATTCAGAATAAAATAGAATGGTCTCTTAGACGCAATCTAACAGGCTTTCGAACAAACCCATCCTGATTAGACCACATCGTAAAATTGCGCATCATAATGGAGCAAATAAATGAATGGCAACAAAACCTACATGTATGTTTCATTGACTTCAGCACGGCTTTTGACAGCATCTACAGGGAAATAATATGGTAATCGACATTCAAGAAATGCCCGACTAAAATTGATTACCCGCATTATTCGATGGATTCAAGTGCAAAGTACAGCACAACAAAGTCCTGTCATCGGAAAAAAACAAGACTGGTGTTAAGCTAGACTGATGTTTCAATTAGAATATAGATTATATATGGAAACTACTCTTTACCCTCCTAATCAGCAAGTTAAAAATTGCGGTCTACAAACTAAAGTGAAGAAGACAACAATGTCAACGTTCTAAAATACACCAATGTTCAAAATAAATGATGATCCAATCGGTCAAACTTAAAAGTTTTGTTACCAAGGAAACACAACTCCTACTGATAGTTCCGCAATTCTCGGACTAAAGAAAACGGGAACGATTTGTATGATCTGTATCATATCAGATACAGACTTCAAGACAAATTATTACTAATACCAAACTTAGATTATACAAGTCTAATGTCAAATCAATACTACAATACGGCTGGGAATCCTGGGCAACGACAGCTAACCTTACTAGAAAGCTGCAAACCTTTTTTAAATCGCTGCTTAAGAAATATTTTACGAGTATGGTGGCCTAGAGTAATATCCAAACAACATCTCTACGAAAGTAAAAACGAATTCCAATCGAGGTAGAAATACAAAGAAGAAATTGGAGATGGATTGGTCATTCTTTAAGGTAGGATGTCAAAAAAAACCTGCAGGACAATTTTATGGTAGAACCCTCAAGGAACCAGCATCCAGAAAAGACCAAAAACAACATCACGACGCAACACAAATAACTGACTCCGCCAAATGAATACAACAACATCTAAAACTACTGTCCAAAAACCGGAATGATTACCAAACGTTCGTTATGGTCTTACGCTCCACAAGAAATTAAAGGAAATTATAAATTAAATTTATAACATCTTTCTTCATTTACTCCTCTGCTATTGCAAACTTTTCGGCCCAACATTTTTGATAGAAGATCTCCTGATTAATTGAGAAACTTTTCCATCTAACCTCGCATATCAATCGAATCAAAAGTTTCCCACAATGTAGCTTCATATGTCCAATATATATAGCACAAGATGAAGACATGTGTGTCGAAACTCTTTGTCCACAAACCATAAATAATCTTCACACCATTTTGACATGAATCATGCCTCTTCTCAATACCCCCTCTACAGCTTATATATTTCGCGAATACCAAGTGGCATACCTTCTATAGTTTTGAATTTATTCCGCTTGTCGGTCTATCGATGGTAACAACAAATGGTGAACGCTGTCCGTTTTAAAAGCATGTCAGACTGCTGCGCTAGTCTTTCAACAGGTGTTAAATATTTGGTCAAGTTTTTTGACATTCACACATTTTGCTTTCATCTCTTTAAGAAACGACCTCTTAGCGTAACGAAAGAGACGTAATTTAATTGTAAACAGCGGCGAGAATAAACATCCAAGCCGAGAATAGAAGCGTGGACAAGCGCATGAGCGCGTACGTGTGCAGTGCAAGTTTGACGAAACAACATCATCATTATGATGACATGCGTAAGGGTATGAAATCGTTTTAATTATATTATAATAATGAAATTAACATTAAATAATCACTGCGATTACAAAAGCCCTCAAGGTTTAAGTAACATACGTAAGTGAGCCCCACAACAGTCCAACGATCAACTAGCAAAACAATTACAAGTGTATAATTATCATCGTTGGAATCTGGCGAAGTTATTTTGGGGTTGGGGGTAAGACGTACTTAAATTTGGCTTACAAATTTTTACAATGACTTACCAAAGTTGGCATAAACTGCTATTATTTCGCACTGCGTAAAAGAAAGTTATCGTTCATTTTTCTTTTTTCGAAATTGTTGTGGTTGAAACAATATTTTGTTCATTCACCAAAACTAATATGTTATATGCGCGAGCTTAAGTAAGCTTTTCAAAAACGTTTCCAAGTTATCCACAACATTATTTTCCGATGACCGTCTTCCTACTCTATAACCACCTGTTTAAAGACTGATTGATATCTCATTGTAGCTCATGATGCGTCGTTCGTTGAAGTTTTAGTTTTGAGTACCATGGTTCATTCAAGATTCCAAGTGTTTATTTAGCTTTTGCTGCTGCCTTTTCTCACTTTCTTTTTCTTCCACACATACCTGTACGTGTCATCTTCACAGCTAAATTTTTGGTTTGTGTTAAATATTCGTCTCTTTACAAGCTTTTGTTAAAACTTAAAACAAGTTACGTACGTCCAAAAGTGAAATTCTTTAAATTTTGTAAACAAACAGTTGTTGTTGCTGATAAGAAACATATGTGAAACATATGTTCGTGGGTTTATACACAGAGTTTAAAGCCACTTTAGGCACCGGCGGCGGCTAGACGGCTTATTAATTTCCAAACCAAAATATAATATCCCTCCAAGAAAAATAAACGTAACGCATTTTGCGGAGCGAAAACGAACTGCATACGGACCGCCATATCACTAACACTTGCATAGTTTTTCATATAAAAATACGACGAAATTAATTCTGTGTAAAACTCTTCGTAAACGTGCCGTTTTTTACGGTACGAAATGGAAGTGATTTTGCGTAATGGAAAAGAACGTATTTAAACCAAAAAGTACCTAAAACAATCCGTTTACGTGCCGTTTTTGCGATACGAAAACGAACTGTTTTTTCTTAATGGTAACGGCATTAACTGTTTTTTCTTATTCGGGCAGCCATGTTGACAGAACACTTTAATTGTTTTAGTTGATGTTTGAAGTGTGATGATCTGATTGTTGTTAAACAAAATCAGCTCTTGTAAGTGTTAATATAATAGGTATTTATAAAACGTTTGTAGTATATTTATATCTACATATCTATATTTTGTAATAGCCAAAGAATTCATAATCATTCACAAAATATGCAACATTAATTCTTCAGTATAAAAAAGCTTATATTATTTCGATAGATAAAGAAATTCAGTACGGAAACAGAACGTTTTGCAGATACAAAAACGTACCGCTTCAGTGTTACGTAAACGCAACACTCTGGTATTACGAAAACGGACCGCTTTAGTGTTACGTAAAAGTACTACTTTAGCTTAGCCTTGGCGTACTACCCATACATTCAAACTACTACTTTTTATTTTCTAATTCTCTTATTCCGAAATTAACGTTTACGGTGCATTTACGTATCGCAAAATCGGTTCGTTTTCGTAGTCTTGTATGAAAAAATGACTTCGCCAACGTTTCGTTTTCGTGCCGGTTTTCTTAGAGGGATAGTTCATACCCTCCAAGAAAAATAAACGTAACGCATTTTGCGGAGCGAAAACGAACTGCATACGGACCGCCATATCACTAACACTTGCATAGTTTTTCATATAAAAATACGACGAAATTAATTCTGTGTAAAACTCTTCGTAAACGTGCCGTTTTTTACGGTACGAAATGGAAGTGATTTTGCGTAATGGAAAAGAACGTATTTAAACCAAAAAGTACCTAAAACAATCCGTTTACGTGCCGTTTTTGCGATACGAAAACGAACTGTTTTTTCTTAATGGTAACGGCATTAACTGTTTTTTCTTATTCGGGCAGCCATGTTGACAGAACACTTTAATTGTTTTAGTTGATGTTTGAAGTGTGATGATCTGATTGTTGTTAAACAAAATCAGCTCTTGTAAGTGTTAATATAATAGGTATTTATAAAACGTTTGTAGTATATTTATATCTACATATCTATATTTTGTAATAGCCAAAGAATTCATAATCATTCACAAAATATGCAACATTAATTCTTCAGTATAAAAAAGCTTATATTATTTCGATAGATAAAGAAATTCAGTACGGAAACAGAACGTTTTGCAGATACAAAAACGTACCGCTTCAGTGTTACGTAAACGCAACACTCTGGTATTACGAAAACGGACCGCTTTAGTGTTACGTAAAAGTACTACTTTAGCTTAGCCTTGGCGTACTACCCATACATTCAAACTACTACTTTTTATTTTCTAATTCTCTTATTCCGAAATTAACGTTTACGGTGCATTTACGTATCGCAAAATCGGTTCGTTTTCGTAGTCTTGTATGAAAAAATGACTTCGCCAACGTTTCGTTTTCGTGCCGGTTTTCTTAGAGGGTAATCTTGATATGCTTTTGCAAGTATATATAACTACCGAATTACTCCAGTAAATAAATTTAGCAGAAAGAATAATTATTCAGTATTTAACACATATTTACTTATACATAAAATTATTTTTTTTATCAACGGCACAGCCGATTTCATCAATCTTTCCAAAAATTTTAATTTTTTAAAATAAACGGGTTTTAACGCAAATTGTCATAGTTCTCTCTAAACCAAATCATTTGGAACAAATCAAGTTTAGTAAGAATTGTAAAAAAAAAAAAATATATGGCCCTGTAGGGCATTAAAAACAAATAAGTTTAAAAAAAAAGTTGGTGGCAATAGTTGCGCGATTTTTTTCAAATAATTTTTTTTATTAAGGAGCATTATCTCCTTTTCTAGTAGAATTAAAATGTCCAAAAATGCATTAAATAAAAGGTTAATATGTTGGCTACAAAATTAGATTGATAAAAACATATATAAAAATAAGCACTTTTCCAGTTATGAAGCATTTTTGGTAAAAAGTCGTGAAAAACAAAAATTATGCTCCGCTTCTTAATGGGTTAACAGATCGAATATATGCATGTCGCAATGGAATAATGTTGTAATAAGCTTTCCAACGATATTGATTTTGCTTCATAATAAAGGAACAATTTGGTGTACGTGCGAGAGTTGTTACTGAACTAGATTTAAGCCAATCATTTTTATATTCTAGTACAATGATGTGAAGTTATCACGTAAGCGATCTCCTAAGCAAGTTGACAGAAGAACACGGCCAGCATTATACTTACATGTAAATCGGCGTCAAAAACGCAAAAAATAATAAAATGTGGACGAAAGCACTAATCTAGTAATGTTATTCCCCATTTATTTACACGAGGGAACTTTACTTGCCGCAACTCTCAGGTTGTAGGGGATAGGAGTAAGCGGAATGAAAAGGAAACAAACTTGGCCGTACTGTCACTTCCTTTTTTTTATAGTGTGAAGTTGGCTGCAGAATACTTTAGTATATTTTTACACAAAAAATTAGAACGAATGAAAATAATAACGAATGATATACGTAGATATTTAGCTTTACAAACTTCAAGAATTGCCATTGTTAAAGTTTAAATTTTTTACGAGCAAAAATTCTAAATCAGTTGACTGCATAACACTACCGTCTTTATTGTACCACTGAACTTAGTAAATGCTTTTATAGAGTCGAACCAATATTTTCAGCGGCAGAGTCAATGGTACAATTAGGGCATTACTATAGAAGTACAAATTGTAAGTATATTTTCTCCAAAAGTTATTCGCGCCACTTGCTCTTTTCATGCCATTTACTTCATCGTAACTCGTAATTTTAATTTAACTACAAAAAATGTCATTCTGCACGCCTCCCAGAATTGGGCGGGTATTTAGGAAAAATACAAGGGTGTTAATGGGGCCTTAACATGATTTTCTAATCAAAATTTCGTCCTGTGTGGACGGCCTACAGTCGGGCTGAACGATTTTCGCCTAGGGGAAAAATGTGTGCTATTGACCACTGTCACAGAAGTTTAGTTAAAATTCTTCATTCGTGGATCAACAAATTTCTTTTAATTCAGAAAGAGACCGCTAACTCGCTATTTTACGATGGAATTGACCCACATCCACTTCGAAATACTGGTCCCCATAACAAACATATATTCTAAATCGTCGTAGATGATCTAGTCTATTATTAGTACTATTTTTTTGCTACCGCACTATCAACTCTGATCGTCAAGATATACTATTTCTAACTCTAGTTAACATTTATTAACATAGCCGGGAAGAGCGAAAATAAAGCTAAGAGTTCATTCCGTTTTGGCCTTAATAAAACCTAACAAATAGGCCACCCCTTTTTAGAATGAACCACGAATTAAGCAACTCAACATGAACAGGAACCATTGGTCTCTAGAATATAAAAAATCGTGCAAGTGGTCACACTTTAGGGAATTGCACAAGGGAACATAATATAGAAAAAACGTAGTGCTTAAAAACCTGAGGGCGCTAAGAGTTTTAAATACTAATTTAAATAAAGTAAAGAAAAAATATTTTTAATACCAAAATATAATTTTGTGCCTTCATGTTTAAATTATTACTTTTACAGGGTGGGATTAAAGTTACCATGGGGTTAAAATCTTCAATAACTTTTTCGTTTATTAATTTTTTTTCTCTGATTATATAATACAAAAAAGGAAATTTTTGAAATTTGGAAAGTTTGAAAAATAATGTCACTTAAATGACCGCCGTTTTCAGCTTCGCAATGATGGGCTCGTTTTAGAGCATTTTCCATAACATCTTTAAAATTTGTGGCTGTAGTGCACGAATTTCTGCAACAATGTTGGCCTTGAGTTGAAGATTATATCAGTCTTGTTCATATACACTCGCTCCTTCAAATAACGCCAAAGAAAATAGTCAGATGCTGGCAAATCTGGTGACTGCGCTGGCCAAACAATTTCCGAATTTCTAGAAATTATTCGCTCTCCAAAAATTTTACTTAAAAGTACCATTGTGTCTTGGGCAGTGGCTCCGTCTTGCTGAAACTACATCTCAGGTCTGTTTTCAAAAGCGGAAGTAACAAAATTTCAATCATAATTTCATTTTCAGAACCTAAAGTTATGCTTATTAAAAGGCCATTCAAATGGAAATGAGCTTCTTCACTCATACGTAATCAAAGTTTCAATAAAGTTGATTTCATTTCTGGCCAACTGTTAAAACTTAGACGGGCTTTAGTTAATTTATAAATTGCACCTTATATGGGTATAACTGTAAATCTTTTTTTTTAAATGCGCCGTGGTGACGTACGACACATTCTTAGCTGAGCAAAACGTCTTCCGGCAGATGTTTCTGGTGTTTCGTAACACTGTACTCGTTCAATATTTTTCGCAGTGCGAATTAAACGTGGTCTACCGGTTAAAGACAAATCTCTTACGGTGCCATGTTGGTGATGACGATCAACTAAGCAACGATCGTCGGCGAATTTCGGACGTTGAAATTTCGACGATGTGCTCTTTGGGTTAAAATAATTGATCGCTGATTTTTTTTGGACGAAAATAATATATTACAAAATTCTATTATTCAAAAGTTCACTTGTGAATCTCTCCATTATTTATTCTCCAAGTGTTATTTATGTATAAAAAGTTATTTAATTTTTAAACCCCGTGATAAATGCACCATTCTGGCCACTTTTTTCTTCTTGTAATATCTTTAATGGTACTCATACAGGGTTATAAGCTTCACTTAGTGACAAATAATTGAATTCTTAGCCAATCTCCTTCTGGTACCTCCCACACAAATGGTACAGTGCGGATTAGAACCCATATAACTTAGAACCCACATAACCAGTGCATAAAATTCGATAATAATTCCATTATATTTTTATAACGTGTACCAAAAGAGTGAATGACTCGCCCCATTTTGGAACCTCCAGTGCAAATGCACTATCCCGCCCACTTTTAGTATTCACATAATAGTTTTTATATTATTCATACGATTCTGCTTAAAAGAAGTAATTTGCAAATACAATATAAAATAGACTAGCTGAAGAAAATGTTGAGCCTATTTGTAGTACTCTCCCGACGTAGATTGAAACCCACATAACTTTTTTCCTAGAGCATGAATTTTTCTCGAATTTTGTTTCCTGCAATATACTAATTTCATCTTTATAAGTATATGACCATAAGAATAAGTAAATTCCACTCCCCCTTCAAGCACCTTCCTCTTAATTGACCCTTTACGAGATTTCGATAAAAGCGGTACTTTTTAAGAAAGGAAGGGAAATTTATATTTTCTTGAGGGTCAGGGTATATGTAAGTCGGATCAACCGACTGAAATTTTTAACTTGTTTTTGCTCAAATTGGATATTAAAAGCGTAAACGAAGATCCTTTTGTAAAATCTTCCATAAAGTCGATGGACACATCCCATCAGCTGAGTACTTCGCAGAATTGATTGATGTGGGCTATCCTTCAATGCATTGCTGTACAGCGGCTATACATAGCTTAGTTCGGCAATCAAAACTTCTGTTATTTGGAAAATTTCACCAATTTGCAAGCGTTGTTCTGGTGAAAGTCGATTTATGATAAACCTGTAAATATCCGACTATTTATTTTAAAACAAGTGAACATTTCGTATTTTCGAAGATTTTATACTTATACTCTTTAATATTTATAGTATTGACAGTAATGGAGGTGCTGAATTTTTGAATTTTTGAGAAAAATTCAGTGTTTCTGGATCAACAAGTTCGTAAAAACTTCCAGAAAATAATTTCGATTTTTGCTGTTTTACTTAAAGTATCGTAGCTTTAGAATCAAATGTAAATGAAATGCTAGGGGTTCCTCAATGAAATGTCGTCGGTGCTATCCTCTTCTGCTATAATCAGCAGACATTCCAACATCATCAAGCATTTGAGAACGGGTTTCGAGCCCTTAGAGTCCTAGGGTACAATGACCAGTTTTATTTTTAGAACATTTAATGCTAATTTAATTTTTAATCCTTAAAGGGAAATTCTTTCCCCTTTTTCCCGATTTGGTCCATTTTCCATACCGACCTATAAGTCATGTAACTGGAAAGTTTTAATACTATAGTTCTTTTTGTTTAGACTTAATTGGGCTTTTAACTGACTAACAAAATACCGGACTATTTCCAGAACAGTTACATTAAAATGGACCCTTTATTGTTCGTCATTTATAAAAATAATATATAGTTTAATTTTGTCTTTCATGCTTATATAATAAAATTTTATAGTACGTATAAAAAAATGCATAATAGTGTATACCGAAATAATTGGTGAATAAATTGATCGTTTTTATTTCCAGCCAATATTTATTGCTGGGTCCGTTTCCGTTGGCTCATAATCGGGAGGCAAACTAAAACCTAGTACTTCCAAAGACGGCTGATTATTTGGTCCCGTGTGATTAAAACTCGGCTGATTAGCTGGTGAGGGACTGGGCATTGCGGCTGAAGGTTCAGATGACGGCGGTGCCGTAGGTGTTATTGTAGCTCTGGGTGGAGTTGGTGTAACTACCGATACATTAGGTTTAGGATATAGGTTGTTTGCATTCGATGGTGGGGCTGGAGGTCCAGTGGAGGCTTTTCCATTTGAAATTGCATTTGGATCATTTAAAAATACCGGATATCTCGGCTTAAATGTATTGCTTTCAAATTGTTCCGAACGTACATCCTCTTCAAACATGGGAGGAGCTGAAATTGGATGGAAATGTACATATATGCTTAGATCTCATAAATAGGACTATTTTAAATGTTGTACTAGCATTTTCGTTATTGCTTAGCAAAACAAAAAAATAGCACAACTTGACCTTAACAAAAAAAAACGTATATGTGAAGAATAATTTACCCATTGGCTTAAACAAAGGTCCACTGCTCGGCTGCGATGTAATTGGCTCAGTTTCTGCAGTGCTGGCATATATGGGCACAGTTCCAATGGCAAATGGAAATTCAATCACCAAATCTCTATGGATCCGTGAGACCTTGGCGATGAACTTTAGTGCGTAACTGACTTTAATAATACTACAGCTTTCCAATGATGTGGGAGTCGTTGAAGGAATTTGTAAAAATTCATCAAATTCTGCTTTATTCAATTTCACCACTTCGCCACAATGATTATCGGCCACTTTAATTTCTGTTTCTTTCGTTTTTGTTTCGGGAGAACGACTGATATAGACGACTTTCTTCATGAGCCGCACTTTAACATCCGAACAATGGACATCGGACTGATTGTCCAGGACAATGTTGAAACGTACTTTTTGTCCGGGAGCATAGGCCCCGAAGGGAACTTTAGCTGTCATAACCATAGGACCTTTATTGCCACAGCATAGACTCCAGCAAAAGGTTTTTTCTTCAATTTTGTGCAGAGGTCTCTAAAACAATAAAAAAAAAATCACCCTGATTATGTAAGGCGTAGTTGTGTCGTATTTTAGACGTTTTTTAAAAATGGTATTATGTATGGCGAAAACGACAAAAATACGACTCTGAAATAAAATCTATTACAAATATTGGTATTATGTATGTCGTAATAAAATGTCAAATTGGGCATTTATTGGCGTTTAAGTTTTTGTGCCCGACAGCTCTGTCGACAGACTGTTTCATAATATTAAAAAAACTTTAATTATTGTTTTACCCTGTGTTTTTTCAATCTGTTACAAAATCTTTGCTGTCGAAAATTTTACATAATACCAAAAAATTTAAAAAACGACTACGACTACGCCTGCTGTCGGAAAACGACTACGCCTTACATAATCAGGGTGAATATATCAAATGTAGTTGATAGAGTTCCATAAATAAGAATCAATGAATATATTATTCGTAAAATCTTAATGAGATTTTCTCGTATATAAGTCTTTAGGTTAAATGTTTCAGCGGCGAGTTTTCCAACTCATGCCATGTTGGTGACTTAACCAGTAAGAGATGTTGTACCTCTACGCCATGAAAAACGTCTCTACATTATAATATGCAATAGCCGTTCGTAGCTGACATTAAATAGTAGGTCCCGGGAAATAAGAAATCAGTCGTATGGCTTTAAAAACTTTCATCGATTAATGTTGTGAAACTTAAAGAATATATACATACCCTAAAAAATAGCTTTTTTGAGAATATGTTTGATTTAGTTATCAATTTTTTTCAAATTTAAGGACTTTTTCCTTTGTAAAGTTAGTTCCTCCAAAGCAACTAAATCGAATTCAAGGACTGTAACACTTTTCGTCGTAAATGCCATCAGGCTCTGAAGAACTTTTGCGTTAAAAGGGCTTTGTATTATTTTAACTAAATTATCAGAATATTAAAAGTCTTTGAAATCGTGAACATTTTTTTTTTCGACTTGTCGCAGTACAAAAAACTTCGTCGAAGGTTTGCTTAATTAAATACCATTAAACCGTCAATCGAATAGATGGGATATCCGCCGCATTTTCATTATTTAGCTGCGAATGGCTTAATTTGGTGGAAAAAATACTTCAAACGTAAATGAACGTGTTCTAAATTTCTTTAGAATTGAGTAACTTCAAAGTTGTCATGTGCAAGTAATCTTTTTCGGAATTTGAGCAATGCTCAATGTGAGACAGATCGGATTTGAAATTTTGATTGTAAAGCGATAGGGCTACAAATCGGAAATAAGCTGGTGTGGACCGATTACCAGTATTCATTATAAATATACCATTATATGTACTATACAAAATTTAAGCGGCTACTTAGTTGGACTTGTGGAGAGGCAGAACCTTGATTCAGAAGAGTCCTATGCATGCAATATCGGATACTTAATTTGCCTTGTGGATCTGGAATCAGAAGCATTATTGAATTATTGGGAGCTGATAATACAGGTTGATGGCAGCGGTTTGACAATTTTCGGATTGGTGGTCGGAGGGAACTAGGGTAAAAAGACGGCACAACAGTTCCGAACCAGTGGTCGGATTTTTCGGTTTTTCCTCTTAAAAGAAAGCCCTACATCTTACCTATCCAAAATTTCCTAAACGAAACCTTGAGGCTTATGACTACTTGACTGATAAGTATATTTTTTTGTTATTTGTTTTTATAAATTAACACAAAAAAAGTTTTGCATTTCAGTCAAATATTCATAAATTTGGAACGGTAGGACCTCTGGGGCCTCCGACCACTGGTAATTTGACCCTAGCACCCTCCGACCACCAATCCGAAAATTTTCAAACTGCTGCCATTTCGCCCCATCGCATTTGCGGTCATAATCGTAGATGGTCATATTTTCATGAAATGAGCCAAGGAATAAGCTGGTGAAATTTATCCAGTCGTGAAAGAATCACCCTGTATATAATTAGCCAATTGAGCACGGTCGTCAACAATTTATGGCTTTTAGAGCGGCTGCGACCTTTAACAAGGGTCAAAATGGTGATCGGTAACCACAAAAGAACAATAATAAAATACATCTTCGTTCCTGATTCGATTCCTTGACAGTTTAAACAGACGCCACAACATGTTTCGCAACGCTTTGTTGCGCGATACAGTTTGTAAATGCATAATTTCGGACCTGTGAATAAATCGTGCAATTTAATACAGATTTTTGTTTTTTTGGGAATATGTACACACATACAGATGTATTCACCTCAAAATTCCAAGAAGATTGTGCGATGTAGTTATTGTACCTTCTGACCGGACCGTTGTGTTTAATGCTGGCACCGAACTGCTAATGTATTTTATAGATAAGTTTTCTGCCTAGTAATGCTATCTCTTACTATACCCATTTCAATTGTAATTCTAAAAATATCAATTAAATTTCCGAATTTCACAGAATTTCCAAAGACAATTTTTTAACAAAATGTCAAAGTGGCATTGATTTTCGTAGCTACTCAATGCTTTTATCATGATTTCGGGTACGTGTCGACCTTCATCAGAAAGCTTTGCAGCAATTGTGGAATTGCAGCAACTTTGAAAATCTGAAAAACCATTTAAAATTCAGATAATCCATTTGAAATTTAGAAACCACATGTTGAGACATCTTTTGAAGTTCCATAAAAACTAATTAATGTTCAGAATATTTCCATCGAAATTAGTTGGTCGCCAGTAGAAATTCAAAAGAATTTTTTTAAAAATTCAGAATATTTCATTTAAGGTTCAAAATATTGGTTGTTGTTGTAGCAGCAATGACAGCAATTGAAGCTAAAAAGTCATTTATTTAAAAAAAATATTGTGAATTACAAATGGAATTTTCGGAATTTCAAATGAATTATTTTAAAATAGTGTCCAAAAAAATGGATTAAATTACAAATGGAAAATTCTGAATTTTATATCGAACCTTTTCAATTCCAATTGAGGTATTTTGAATTTCAAATAAGATATTGTGAACTCCAATTGTGTCTTGAATTTCAAAACAATTTTCTAGTATAATTTAAAGTATTCGAACTTTCAAGAAGTCAATTTAGTTGAGAATTTCTTTTTTAAAATTAGAAACGCCGTTTCAAATTCCATAGACGGCAAATTAATGTTCAGAATATTCCATTAGAAATTTGATAGACATACAATAATTGAAATTCAAAAGATTCCATTTAAAAATTCCAAATATTTAATTTTAAAATCGAGAATATTCCGTTTTAAAATTCAAAAAAATCCATGTGAAATCTTATAGACGCCGAACTTAGATAGACGCCAATTGAAATTCAAAAGATTTCTTTAATAATTTAGATTATTTAATTAAAGGTTCAAAATATCGGTTGTTGTTGTAGCGGCGACTGTGTACCGGGATGGCAGCACCTGGTCGAAAAACTGCTGCTTCGGGTCGACCCGGTCCATAGAACCAGCTGTCGTGAGAAGTATTGTATTAAAAACGCTGAATATTCCAATTAAACTTCAAAAGACACTAATTGAAGTTCAAACTGTATTTATTTAAAAAAAATTTCTGATTTACAAGTGGAATTTTTTTGAATTTTAAATTAAATATTTTTAAATAGTACGCAATATATGCTTTGTTTGACAAAAACATTTGAAATAGAATATTCTTAACTTCATATGGAAACTTTTGAATTTTAATTGGAGTCTATTGAATTACATATTGTGTCCTTTAAACCTCAAAAGGAATTTTCGGAATTTCAATTGATGTTTCCTGAATTTCAAACAAAATTTCCTTATTTTAATGAAAGTTTGAATAGCAATTGAAAAAAGGTGTAATAAAGTCGCCAAAAAAATGCTAAAATAAAAATCCAAGGCATGAATCTAACTTGTAACAACCTTTTTAAAGAACGGATTAGGGTATCAAAATTCGTTACCAGCAGATAGATTGTAGTACAGTGCATTAGTTGACCGCTGTCAGGGACTTTTTTCAAAACATTCAATTGATGCTTCCTGAATTTCAAACAAAATTTCCTTATTTTAATGAAAGTTTGAATAGCAATTGAAAAAAGGTGTAATAAAGTCGCCAAAAAAATGCTAAAATAAAAATCCAAGGCATGAATCTAACTTGTAACAACCTTTTTAAAGAACGGATTAGGGTATCGAAATTCGTTACCAGCAGATAGATTGTAGTACAGTGCATTAGTTGACCGCTGTCAGGGACTTTTTTCAAAACGGATTCAGTTAAAGCTGTGGCATATTGAATACAAACCTTCGATATCTTAATATAGAAAGGGCGTAATTGAAAAAAGTTATCACTCACAAAAGGTACTAATGTAAAACAAAACAAAAAGATTTCAGCAAAAAATAAAACTTTTTTCAATTTTATTTTTGTTTTTTTCTCCATATCAAGTTTTTACATTCTTCTGTAAAGTATAATGAAATCAAGTTACGCCCTCTCTACATTACGCCAGAGTTTACGAAAGCACAACGGTCAAATAAAAATTTGAACTTATATATTGTAAAAGTGCAATTCGTCTTATTCTTAGTAAATTTTCGTCCATTTAACAGTTGATACCTTTCAGAGAAGTAATGCATAAAAACCATTAAACTTACCGCATGATTTGGATTTAAATTTAAATCGTAGGGTGATACAACTGAATACGCCTGTTTAAACACGTTATTGTAGCGCATGACGCGATCAATAACAACGGTCACTTCATGCTGTATCTGGCCCCAGGCCCCGTTGAATGACGTTGGAGCATTCGGCGGAATAGTGGCGTGGAAGGGGAATACATACTTGCCCGCTGGTAACTCCAATTGAGAACCTCCACTCTGGCCGTAAACGTATGTGTCATTGCTGTAGTAGAGCTCGGAAGACGAATATGTTTCGATAGCCTTTTCTCGATTTCCCTGTGCATCCTGTTTTGTAATACTTTCAGTCCAACGTGCTTCAGCGAAGCCACTTATAGTGATAAAAATTGCTGTAAATAAAGAAAAAATTGCAAGCAAGGCGTGTGTTAAAATCCAATGAATTTACGATTAAATATATATATAAACATTTGTGTATACTACGAGTCCGGACGTAATTACGTACAGAGATATGTAATCGGCTCGTTATGATTAAATTGTACTACTTGAAAACAAGTCTTAATTGGCTAATGACCGCTTGTTTTTGATGGGTTCTTAAACTCATGCGGCCATCACAGAGCTCATTTCTTAAAATATGTTGCTCACCATTGTATGTTCATACAGATCTAAGTATTACATCGGCATGATCACAATAGGGTGGCCTAATATAGATCATGCTATGACCTTTAATTAAATAATTATTTAATTTATTTGGGGCAATACACGAACACATAAAGTCTTAAACTACCATTGCAGTATTTGAAATTCACATGCCTTAGAGAAATGTATGCCGTACGGAATATATTCTTTGGAGATTGTATTCGCAAACAGGAACGTGTTTGCAAACAGGAAATTTGTCATGATATGACTCACGAACTGTGAAGTGTTTCGAAATGAAATTTTCTTCATTTGTTGAATAAGTCGAATAACATATTTTGAGCATTTTTGCAATATCACAATTGGGTTATGATCTCATATTTGTTTATTTTAAGTGCACAATATTGAACGAGGATTACTCGTAATTCGATATATCCCGGATCCCTATGAAATTATGTGACTGTGTAATGGGCGAAGGTCGCAAAAATTTGACATACGCTTGGAACTAGTAATGGAGTAAATAGGCATATTTTTTAACTAATTCAATCTTTTGATTCGTAGCAAAATTTGCTTTAATTTGAGTACTCACATACTGACTATTGACCACACGTTAAGTCCATATGGACCACAAGAGCTGAAACGTCAAGAAAGTACGTCCTTTTTTGATTTTACGCCATTTTGACATTCCAATCAATGTTCTTCTACAAAAATTATGAGTTATTAAGCAAATACTCAAAAAAAGTACCATCTTCCCGAAAAGGGAATCCGACTTAGCCTATTAACGATCCCAAATCGCATATGACCATAATCATGGGATCCAATGATTTTACCGCTTCGTGCTTCTAACAGGCACTCAGACGGACGGACATGTCTACGACGTCCAAGAATTTTAAGAAGCTCAAAAATATTTATACTTTAAATAGTCTCCAATCAATATTTTAAGGAATGACAAATTTAGTATGTACGCTATTCTTCAGTGGAGGGTATAGAAACAAATGCAGGGTGGAGCGCGGAAATTTGCTTATTTGGGAAAGAAATAAAAAAAAATTTGAACCTTAGAAAAAAGTATTTTACATTTTAGTTGTATTGAAAATTAATGGGAATTTTTAAATTACATGGTTTTAAATAGTGTATCTGAGACATGTCGACCTTCACTATTAATCTGAAGTTTTCATGAACTCTAACAAGCATGTCGACTGGTATTCTGCCAAGTTCAGCCTCAATGTTATTAACTAGGTCTTCCATGGTGTTGGAACGGTTGATATACACCTTCGACTTCAGGTAGCCCCATAGGAAAAAATCTGGTGAGCGTGCCGGCCAGTTCACATCACCCCTCAAACAGATAAACCGTCCAGGAAACATTTGCCTCAAACAATTCATGGTAACCCCCGCTGAGTGTGCAGTGGCGCCATCCTGTTGGAACCATGTATCCTCTAATTGCATTGCCTCAAGAGCCGGCTGGAAAAAATTCGGTATCATAGTCAAGTTCCGTTCGGAGTTCACAGTTACGGCAAGACGGTTGTCCGGGAAAAAGTAAGGGCCAATGATGTGGTAATCCTTCTCTCATCAGGTCCCGTTCGTACATATGACACATTCCCTGCTGTTCTCAATGAAGTTATCCAATTTACAATTGATTGTCGTCCAGGAACACGTTCGCTTGGGGAACAGCAAATCGTAAACGAAAAGCAAGCTGCACTGCAATGATCGAGTGCGCATTTGAAAAATACCCTTCAACACAAAATGACTTCTACTCACGTGTCCAATGCACGATGGCAACTTAAAGGCAGACGAATACAGATCTTCCGTCAGCCACTATAAGCCACGCACACTCTCCACTCTCTTCGACCCACAGTACCACCACAGTCGGCATTGCAAAAAAGCAAATTACCGCGTTCCACTGTATCAATGGATAGTAAAAACATCGAGAAACATGCAAAAATTAACAATTTTTTGGAATTTCAATAATTTCGCAGCGCAAGAGTCAACCCAATTGGCTTGGACAGCCGCAAATAGTACTCGTATTTGACGAGTGTGGAACCATGACAGAATTGGTCCATCTAAACCTCCACATTTTGACGATTACGAATTTCGTTTGGCCAAAATCGGGTGATGTGGATATAACAGAAAATAAAATTTGTATAAATTTATACAAATAAAATAATTTGTGGATGTAACAAAAAATATGATTCGTATAAATTCATACAAATAAATAATTTGTATGAATTAAAAAGAAAATTGATTTGAGTTTTTTAACATTCATTTATTCATTAGGTCAACGCTGTATTCAGCTTAAGCTTTTAAAATAACTGCAAATGGAATCCTTTAAAAAATCTTGTTTTCAATGTAGTCAAGACATTTCTGCCATATATAAAAATGCATTTAATTTAAGAAATATAGCAATTTTTCTTATATTGGGAACTAAATTATATAAAAATCTAATATTATAAATATTTTCAAATACGAGTATCTATTAAAATATCCATAGCATAACTATTATTGTCAAAAAAGTTATGCTATTATAATATGGCAGCAAACCTACGTAGTACGAGTATATACAAGACTTGTGTATGTTAAAAGCACGATAGCGCTTAAATGAATTTAGCTAGAACCCAGCGTTTTTGGCCCAGGGGAAAAATTTTATATTGAACATAATTCCCTTTTTGATTATTAGCGCAACGGCTAAGGACATAAAGTGATTTAGCGACAAAAATAAATTACAAACAACAATCAAACAACGTTTTTTTTTTATAAAATTCCAATAACTAAGAAAAATTTTGAATTGTAACTTTTCCGTACTTATAAGCCAGGGAAATAATTATAACCAATAAAACTGATAGCCACTTTAGTCGACATAAGATGTTTTGTTGTGTAAGCATATCTGTGTGAATACAAGCTCGACCAACCGAAAACATTAATGATCTATGAACGTACAAACTAGCCTTAAGAAAAGTGAGGTAAAACGCGTGAAGTTTCAAATAATTTTTCATCGTATTCTTATGTAAGTGAGTGTGTATGTGTTAAACATGATCGTTTTTATTGTTTCTCAGCAATTTTAAATCAAATTCATAGTAACAACAAAGAAGTTGTTTTTTTTAAGTGGGCCTGAGAATTTTTTTTCGGTTGAAGCAGTTATGAATGAAAACAAGTAGAGACGGCGGGTTAAATCAAAGCCGAATTTATGTACTAAAAACTGGTTATAGTGTATGTAGAGATTTATCAAAAAGCGTTGGGAATGTTTTCTATGGCCTTACTTTATTCCTTTCCGTCTTGAAATTAATGAAAACGAAATTTAGCGGCAAAAATACAAAATATTTTGGCATTTAAAGTTTTTTTTTATTATTATTTTTCGTAAAAATATCTAAAAAAATAAATACTAAAAATAAAGTAGGGCTCAGTTTTTGGGACCCATTTGGCCTATGAGTCTGACCCTAGCCACAGCCAAAACTTAAAAATGAATGCCTTTATTAATTCATAGCAAAATTTGCTTTGATTAGATTAGCAATATGCCCATTAGGGCGGGTCAATTTGTGTGGATGAAAGAAACGCAGAAAAGCGTAACCCCTCACGCGATTTAAGAAACATTTCTAAGCATATTTGCCAATGAATCCATTTGTCTAAATTCATTTTTGAGCTTGCCAATTTTGCGTAAAAGTACGTCCTGCCTACATAAGAATTAGGGCGAATGAAATATTGAATTTTTTTTGAATTGCTCACTTTTCAACTTTTCGTCCTGCGGAAGTTGATGATGAATTTCTAGAGTTTTTCCTTTAATTTAAGTAACATGGGCACCATCATCTAAATTTTTTTGCAATTCCAAAAAATAAAAAATATTAAAGGACCGATTTTGTACCCAAAATTGGCAAGCTCAAAAATGATTTTACACAAATAGTTTTTTTTTGGCAAATATGTTAAGAAATGTTCCTGAAATCGCGTGAGGGGGTACTCTTTGTCGACAAAAAAAAACGTGCAGCAACTAAGTATTTATTGCGTTTTAACCTACAGCACCCATTTTAACCAATGTTCGTTAGCCAAAAATTATGATTTGTGAAGCGAATCCTGAATCCATTTAACATGCAAAATTTCAAAATCCTAAGTGAATTCGATTGACTGCTATCGTGCTTTCAATAGACGCAGGGACAGACCCACTTTGGTGGATGTGATAATTATTAACGCCTAGGTATTATGAGACCATTTTTCTCCAAAATATGCATTTCTTTCCATGCTGAGAGCTTATGTACCTCGACATTTAAAATACTTCAGGATAACTGATCGCATTTGTATAGTCTCTGATAATTTCTGATTATTACATTTTAAGACTAGAGGAGCTTTATGATACCATATTTATTACTAGAACTTTATTAACTAGAACAATATTTCGCGATGTTACTAATAAAGTGACAAAATTAATAAGCAACCTTTCCCAAAGTAGAGGGTATAAACAGAACTGGTTTGTTGTTAATGCTTAGCCGAAATTAATATATATCACAGACAAGCTTTCCGGAACCAAATATTATTTCTTACGAAATTATGGAATATTCTCTAAAATTAAGTGGATAGTGCGATAAGTCCAGGAAAATTTATTTTTGTTTGTTTGTGAAATGTAATTGAACATTTCTGAATTGGTATTTTTATACTGAATGTATGAAATAATTGACCAATATAACACATATTCTTCCCCATATGACAAACAAGAACAAACCTGATCTAATTATCTTGCGGACTAATTTACTCTTTCAAAGATAATATCACAACTTAGTACGCGCGAAGATGAGTTTAGCGTATTGAAAATATATAAGTGAAACAAACCTTGTATATATTGCTACCTTCGACATCGATTTGGTTCCATAAAATTAGTTCAATATTTTTACTTTGTATAACAAAAACAAATTATAAGATCTAACATAAGTACAAAATTATAGTGGAAAATATATTTAGGCAATATTTACTAAATAACGATATTTTTACAATTAATTTTAAAACGAGACCGTATTTTAGTTTGGAAAAAACCGAATTCTAAAATACTATGGTTAATCAAATTTCTTCTATGATTTTCTTCTATGATTCTGTATTTATGTAAGATCCCGTAAATGACTTTCCTGCATTATGAAGTAAATTGAGCTAGTTTTAGGGAAAAAAAAACTAGATCAATTTTTAAAATAATTTCAAAAAATTAATTTAAGTTTCGTTTGTTTTTTTAATCGTCTTTTATTTATTAGTATTTCAACATTTCGTTACCCTTCAAATAACACCTTCAGGAATAAGAATAACAATGGCCAATGGTACAACAAAGAAAGTAGAGTTATGCAGGAAGTCAGCTGATTTACCATTTTTTCTCGTAGAAACTTAAATTTTCAAATTTAAAACTTGACAACGACCATTTTTGAAGTTTGTACAGCTTAAGGTGTATTTCCAACACTCACAATAATCATCAAATATTCACAAAAATTTATTTTTGGCATTTTATTTCTAGTGACTATACCTTGTTTATTGTACCAGGCAATATGGCCGAAGATCACAACAAATCAAGTATAAGTACAATGTTCAGTTGTTGTGACGTTTGGTTTTTGCTACTCTTATTCCTAAAAATAATCCAAAAGTAAGCGAAATATTAAAATAATAAAAAAATAAAATAAACAAGCTTGAGCTCAATTAATAATATATATACATATATTTCTGGCCTGGGCAACACTAAGTGTTGCTTGGCGCCATCTGACATTTCCATTGGAAAGTTTGTCATTTTTTAGCATAAACGTACTCAGAACGTTTTGACGTACGACCATCATTTGTGTTGTTTACAGTGACTTGAAAAAATCAATTTGGCAAAAAAAATGGAATTAACTCGTGAACATTTTCGTGCGATCATTTTTCACAACTTTCGATGCACTTACGACAAGAGTGCATCGATTAACTTAAATCTTTGTATGGCGATGAAGTCATACATTAGCCTATAGCACTGTGAAAACTGGTTTAATGAATTTAATCGTGGCCGACACTCGCTCAAAGACGAAGGTCTTGATAACGCAAGAGCGTCATGTGACATCGTGTGAGATAGAGCCATGCTTGGGCATTTCTTCCACCAGCATACATTCGATATTGCATGAACACCTGGCCGTAAAAAGGTTTGTTCTCGTTGGACCCTACACATTTTGACAATCGCCCAAAAAAAAGGCTCGTGTCGATTGGTGCAAGAAATTTTGAAAAAATACGATCGCGGTGCTTCAAAAGACGTTTATAAGATTGTCACAGGTGACGAATCATGGATCTATGCGTATGAGCCCGCAACAAAACAGCAATCGATCGTGTGGGTCTTCGAAGAGAAGCCAAATCCAACGAAAGTTGTTTGTGAAAGAAGCACTTCGAAGCAAATGGTTGCCTGTTTCTTCCGCAAAACTGATCATGTGGCGACTGTTCTGCTTGAGCAACGTAGGACGGTCAATTCTGAGTGAAACACAACAATTTGTTTGCCTGAAGTCTTCGGAGAAATTCGAAAAACTAAAGAGAGAAGACAAATCATTGTGCACCATGACAATGCGAGCTCTCACACATCGGC
This sequence comes from Hydrotaea diabolus, assembly GCA_963513945.1. Classification (NCBI taxonomy): domain Eukaryota; kingdom Metazoa; phylum Arthropoda; class Insecta; order Diptera; family Muscidae; genus Hydrotaea; species Hydrotaea diabolus. The sequence continues at coordinate 12,480,504 of OY740716.1, read as the reverse complement.
TTAAACCATAGCCTTTTTATCCGGGCAAAACATCAAAGTGATGAGTCATACGCCGTACAGCCCTGACTTGGCACCCAATAACTTCTTTTTATTCCCACACATCAAGAAAAAATGCGTGGTCAACGATTTTCGTCGCCAGAAGAAGCGTTCAAAAACCATATTTTGGAGGGGTCTCAATCGGAGAGGACAATTGGTTTGAGCGCATTCTAAAGTGTATAAATCATGCTAGAGAATACTTTGAAAAACAATAAAAACCATTTTTGATGATAAAATTCGCATTTTCATTAATAGGCCAGAAATATATATAGCAGCCCTCGTAGTAAGTAATGCTTTTAAAAAAATCGTGGTGTTTTTAAGAGCTCATATTTCAGATATGCATAGATTATAACAAGGAACTTACAAAATTCCCAGTTGGCTACATTTTGGCTTTAGTCTTGATTAGATTGACATTTAAATCCTCTCATTCTAAATAGCATGACCAAATCTAGTATAAATTATATGAATTTGACAAGATGATTTTAATGTGCAGCTCCAATCAGACTTTATGGGTTAGAAACTGGGTTTACTTTTGCGATAGTCGTGCACCCTTACCATCGCACAATGGCGATGAACAATTTCTATTAAGACACATCTCAGTTTTGGCAGTGCTTTTAACAAAATCCTGGTGTTTTTTAAGGGCTCATAATTCAGATACTTATAACAAGGGGCTTAAAAAATTCGCAGTTGGCTCTTAGTTGTATACAAATGCTTTTAAGTCTTGATCCTCTCATTCCAAATATCATGATTTTAAATTATATGGAATTTGACAGACAGAAACCTTTCGGAACAAGATGATTTTAATGTGCAGTTCCCATCCGACATATTGTGGTAGGGCAATTTACGCTTCTTACAAAATTCCTTGGCGTATTTTACTCCACTATTTTATGCATCTATATTGAAATGTATGTGAGGCACATTACGTGGACTACAGCTATTGGCCTATGTTTACCGGCCTTGTTCAACCCCACCTCGTATTGAGCAAAACCAGGGAATATTAATGAGCAGAACAGACAAAGAAGTGCCAGACACAATAGTAGACGAATGTATAAAGATACATATGTATGTATATATATTTTCTCGTAGATACACGTGCAAAGAGGATGTACATATGAACATTTATACATACATTAATATTTATTGAGTCGAATATTCGCTGACGTAATTTCGACAAAACGCGTATCTTTTCAAACAATTTATTTCAATACAATCCCAGTAGCAATGACATAGTGGGATGGACGGAATAATAAAAGGAAGAGTGTCACACTAATTACGTTTCAAAAAATAAAAAAATGGAAAATTGCATTCCATTCAAATTTTGATTGGCGTTTTTTTTACTTACAGCGTATAGTCTTGGGACGTGTTGTCACCAACTCCGCCGTACCGGAAACTACTTGGCCAGCATAGAAACAACCGAATGGATTATTATCAAATGCTATGGTACACTTGCTCGCCATTGTGTCTCCTCGATTTGTTTTTGTTTTGCCTTTGTTGTATTTAGTTTCAACAACGATTGAACCTGCTTGCGACGGGTACAGCCCGAGTAATTTCAATAATATTCAAATGCGAATTGTTTTCAATTTTGTTTGTTTGTTACAGATACAAACTATTGCAACATGCTCGTACAACAGAGCCAATCTACCGACTACTACCACTAAATAAAGTCTCAATTATTCCCGAAACGAAATAAGTTTCCCATGCTCTATAGGTACATCGAACGATTCGTTCTGTTCGGTTGTGGAAGCCCCCACATCAAGGTCGATGGCACTTCTGTAACTTGTAGATTTCTGATATCGTTCGGATGCTTTATGTCTTTGGGTTCGGTTCGCTGGCACAATTTTTGTAACGCACGCGATTTTTTGTTTGTTTTCCTTTTTATCCGGTTTTCCGACCGACCGACCGACCAGTTTGTTGTGTACACCATAAACTCCACAGAGATACTGAAATATTGAACTTGAAATAGAAAACTTTGTGGGGCTTCTGTCATCGCAGCAACACACATCCACACTGAACCATGGAATAACGAATTACGGGGCTGCCTCAAATGTTTATTAACCAGAACCAGAGTAGATGCGACTTCAATAGTTGGTTGTTGTTGCTTTTGTCGCCGGCTTTGTTGTGTTATTAAGTGAGTATAAGTATATCGTAGTGTTGTTGTGGGATAAGTAATTCACCGGCGATTCAACATCAACAATAGCGTACAAATTTTGACAAATATTAAGAAGTATTTAAATTCGGATGAATTGGAATTTGGGCAACTTTTCCTATACAACGCTTGCTGTCAAATCTGTTTAAATGGAACAATTATGAACAGTATTCGATAGTTCGTGATCTGCTCAGTATTCTGGAAGAAAGGTCCTGTAGTGAAAAAATAAAAAATGTACTATCGCACAGAGTCGCCTATGTAACACCCATTACCTGAAACACTGAAAATATGTATCTGTTCAATTATAACAAAAATCTGATCTGAAAATGTGGTCTATAGGGTGGGCGATTTAAAATTTTAAATTTAAATTGACTGTAAAAAAAAAAATGGATTTTTTTTTTTTAAATTTCTGGTTTTATTAGAAAGGTCGAACTTTGTCATTTGAGAATAGAACACCATCTGATGTGTTTTCGCTTCGCCCAATGGGCTGAAGATTGTTTGGCAGGAGATGAAGAATTGGTGGCTTTGTCAATAAGCAAAATTACCGCATATGGGGTTCAGAGAACCCGCACGTGACTATTGAAAAGCCAATGCATCCACAGCGAGTCACTGTTTGGTGTGGATTTTGGGCTGAATGACTCATTTGACCATTTTTTATTCGAAAATGAGCAAGAAGCCGCCGTTACCGTCAACGGGACGCGCGGCTTAACGAATTTTTGTTTTTAAAAATTCAAGACAATGACATGGACGACATTTGGTTTCAACAAGACGGGGCCACATGTCACACAGCCGATTTTTTTTTCGCAAATCAAATAATCAGCTGACATTGTAATGTCAATTGGTCGCTGGAGTTGTGATTTGAGCCCTCTAAATTATTTTCTGTAGGGAGCCATTAAGGATAAATGTTACGCAAAGCATTCAGAGATATTTGAAGCGTTGAAACAGAGAATCGAAGTTCCCATTGAAGATATTATGATACTGAGTTCCATTAATTAATCACACAGTTCAACATTTCTAATAAACAAGAAATTTATCAGTACTTTTTTACAGCCGATTTTTTTACTCCCGATACTTTTTCATATCATTTCTTTAATGACATGTAATTCGAAGCCCATTGTGGGCCTATTAAAGCTAAATTACAATAAGCATCAAAATGTTTAATAGAACATCATAAACTACTTGAAAAAATTCAGTATAAAATAAAAAAAATATAAACTTAAATAATCGCAATTTGTCATAATAATAGAAAAAAAAAACTGATTAAGCATTTAAGTGAAACCATGGAAAAACATATAAAGAAAAGCATTACTCTGTACTTGAACGAAAATGCTCCATTAAATATTTACGAAATGTCACGAAATACAAATTAAACGTTTTTGAATGTTAAAATTTGGCACTCGTTTATTTGAAGCTCTCGATAATTTGAAAAAAACGCTTTGATTTAGCCCTCTTGGAAATTTGAAGTTATACTTATAACTTGCCGACATTCTATAATTTGAAGTCGATAATTTTGAGTAATTCTCACGATTGTCAGCGTGTCTATGGTGCCTTAACCGATGCTGAACTATTGAACTTGGACGAGAACGAGGAAGAAAATGAAAGGAAAACGAAGAAGAACAACCGGCAATTCCAGTCGCATTGAGCGAGGCAATGACATCTTTTAATGTCCTACGCCCTCATAACGGCCACATGTGCTGATTTCTTTTATTATCTAAAGCCCACTTAAGAGAAAATTAAAGCCCACTTAAGAGAAAATGATTTTTTCCACAAAATTCGCTACTTTAATGTTAAAAAAATATCATAATTGAATTAAACTTTTCTATAGTTGAATTTTTTTTATGTGCCAGCGCATAGAGAAAGGGACCTAATGGTAAAAAAAAATCAATTTTCACTTTTTTTTTGATGTGGATGAGAACGATCCCATGCCCCAAAAGTGTTACCTCCCAGAGATATGCGCGTTTTATGAAATTGATGGTACACCAAAGATACATGTATTTGAATCTTTAAAATGGCTCTCCCGAACAAAACTGGTTTTTACCCTTAGGTCCCTTTCTATTTTGCGCGTCACATACACTTATATATGGGCTGAGATATATATAAAAAATCTAACTAAAGACAAATCGGTCATTAAATAATCTGAATAAACTTTTTACTATTTTAATTTTGGAAATATAATCAAAATGGATGGTACCTCATGACGAGAGCCTAAAGAACCCCATCATTAAGAAATCACAAGGAACTTACACAGTTCTGTTGGCACAGATACGAGTACATTAGGCTCCTTTTAAAAAGTAACAAATTTTTCTTAGCGAATTTTCATGCTGAGATGTCTTAAGTGAAATCGTATAGTTATTATATTGTAGACAATTTTAATATCCTATCTCTATCTTTACCGTGTCCTTTTGTACTTTTTTCGGGAAAAGTGAAAAAAGGATTCTTTAGCAGGAGTTTTGAGTATTTTTTTTTATTTTAGGAAAATGTTGCCCAGTTAATTTCAGTAGGTGACATTAAAGACGAAAAATAGATATTTTAGCGTGTCCTTTTTTGCCCTTTTGTAAAAGAAACTATATAAATGAAGGTACAAGTGGTTGTTTTTGTTCTGAAGTATAAGTTTATCCATTTTAGTCATACAAAATAAAATCCTTCGTCCTTTAAAAAAATGTAAAGGTTGGCAAATATTTATGTTTTCTAAACGACATACTTATAATTTATGTTTGTTTTTAGTAAGTAAATGCCTGAATAAAGTTATGTTTAGATTGGGAACCAATATAGACACAGATACGATTTTACTTATGGAATATGCATTATTTTGTAGCTTATTGCAAGCGATATTGCATTGCCAAGTAAAAACTTACTCGGCCCAGTAAGAAAAACAGAGACTTACCAGGACTCTTTTGGGAATTTACAATGCCTTTCTAAGTCTATCATTTTTTAAAAGAATCATACACCCTCCAGTGATAGTCCATAATCTTGTTGCATAGTCCTATTAGTAGCTCATAACGTACAATGCGAAATTTAATGGTTCTAAAATCAGGAAAGATCTTTGTACCGTCATCATTTAATCAGCCCGTAGACCACACACTGTCAAAAAATGGACATTTAAACTATCAGAGACGCTGACATCTATTGCAACCAGTAGCGATCTATAACAAAAACACAGCATAAAGCAAGATTGACGTTCAAAAACTCCGCTATGGAATTCTCAAACCATCTTATCTCATAGAAACATCTTAAGCCTAATCACGATTGGCCAAAAATTGTATGTATTTGGTTGCTCCGAACACCATGTAAATCCATTGGAATCTCACAAAGAAAAAGAGAGAGCCTTAAAGTCAGACTTGCATCATTATTATCAATTAATCCAGCAGATCTAATATTCTTGCGAAAAGAATATAATAGCATCAACAGGAAAGTCAAGAGGTCATCCCAGCATGATAGGCAACAATATTATAATAAAATTGCTTAAGAAGCCAAGCAATGAAGCAATGCGAGGCAACACTTGAACCGACCAACAATAGGGATTCAAACAGCCAACCTCTTACTACTATCGACGGACAGCTAAAGCGGTGAAAAGAATATCTCGAGACTCCGAATTAGACAGACCAGTATAAAGTCAGTAACCAAGTATTTATGACGGGTCGAAAAAACCCTAGAAGTGTTATACCGACTACGTACCCATGACATACGGAGGAAAGGAACGTAATATCACATATAAGAGCAATAAAGCAGAGGGACTAGACAATGTACTGGACGAATTGTTTAAATACTCGCCAACTATTGCTTTTTATAAGTACATCAGGCACCTGATTATGAATGCCTGGGTCTCAGGTGACGTCCCTGCAGCCTGAAAAGAATGCGTCATTGTCACCATTCTTAAGAATTACGATCCCAGTCCTTTCTTTATAATACTTGACCGCATCTCTCCTGCTATAGAATCTCGTCTACAAAGAGAACAAGCCTGGTTTATAAAGGACAGATCCTGTGTAGACCATATAAACACCTTAAGGTTAATTGTAGAACAGCCTATTGAATGAAAAAGTCTGTTGTACGTCGCATTTGTAGACTTCGAATGAGCTTTCGGTACGATCAATCGGGACTTAATCCGGAACTGCATCGACAAGATCAAAATACCCGACCAAAGGGTAAACATAATTCCTTTGCTTTTCCGGGATGCCTTTGCAAGGATATATTCAAGTGTAGTGAAAGCGTGACTTTTCAAATTCATAGCGGCGTAAGGCAGGGATGCATACATTTGCTATAATTATTCCTAATTGTACATAAATCACTGATGACAAAAAACAACTGTGAAGGTTTAAAGATTAATTTGCGTAAGTAAATGGAACCGCCATTAATGAAGAAATGAAGTCGAGGAGTTCAACTACCTCGGCAGTGTCATAAACAAGGCTATCAGACGCTGGAAGTGGCGGTGTGTTGGGCACACAATAAGGAAGGGATAACTCCGCCAAAGCCGGAGTATTACCCGGCGCAGTTGGGTGGAAGCCGAATACACGAAGAAGGGCTAAATTGGCCCAAAATCATAAATACTCGTAAGGCTTAGGCCAGAATTAGATTTAGGAAATTTATCGAAACTTTGTAACTTGTATGTTAAATTTTAATTAAATGCTCGATAGTCTTAAATCCATTGAAATCAGTGTAAAAACCTAACAATGAAAATATGAGAAGACTTTTCTACGCCGACACTGTAATGAACGAAATGAACTTTTTATAAATTTTGAACATATATTTCGATGTCTTTTGGACAACCGGAAATGAGGAAAAACGCAGCATAAAGAAAAAAGCGATAACTTTGCACAACATTTCGCAAGTTTGTAGTATATAAAAAATGGTTTTGTTTACAGAAAACTTGAAACCTGTTTTCTTTTTCAATAATTAAAACTTTTGGAAAGAAGTATTACTTTTTTTCTACAAATTACAAATTTTCAAATCAAACATTTAATGATGCTCAAGGCGAATTAGTTCCTGTATAAAAAGAAATTTCAAAATGTTCCCGTGAAGTTTTAAAGTTATCGCCTTTGCGATCATTTGTTCGCTTAATATACGAATACCAATAGAACACGCCTAAAGTAAACATAGAATGACTAAAGCAATTTTAATGGATGTGTGACAATAACATCCATTAAAATTGATTTAGCGGCTTTAGCTGATTTAGCGGCTTTAGCTGATTTCGTGCCGCATTAATAGCTGATTTACGTGCTGGCCAAAACATAAAGATTGTCACAATTAAACTGCAGTTCCATCCATCAATGTGAATCTTTCCAATGTGAACATTTAATAATAACATTCAAATGTGAATGAGGCATATTACAGAAAGTCCGATAAGGTGGCATTACCATTTGACAGAGAGTCTCTCTTTCGCACCCGCTCTCTTGCTGTCTAGTTCCCAATAAGGAAAATCTGTTATTGTGAATGATTATTCTTTTGTATTTTCTTTTGCAAAGAAAATCTCACACACATAAATCATCATTTTGACAAACTAAGTTGGAACTTTTAGTGAGAAGATATTTTGTAATACATTAATTTTAAGAAGAATCCATCAACTGATCAACAACAATTATATGCCATAGAAACAAATCAAGTAATTTTTCATTGAAAATTTAAGAAATTTAAGTATGGACTGGACTATGACAAAATACAATTCCATACCGTAAAGTAAACGAATCGAATTGTACTTAAATATCGCAAGAAGAAGCAAAAAGAACACCATTTATTTTTGGATAATTATAGTGAAGAAAATCTAAATTCGAAGTGGTGTGTGAGAGTGAGTGGAATAAAGGCGGAAGGACGGGTATAAGTGTCAATTGTCAATCGAATAGATGTTTAACCGAAATTTGTTGATTTAAAAGAATAAAAACGCAAACAAAGAGAAAACGTGAAATCAAACCACAAAAATTGTGTCGAAGAAGACGAAAATGGAGAACGAACGTTTACGCATAACTCTGGATAATGAAGTTTTTGTAGCGGGCCAAACTATAAAAGGAGAAATTTGGTTAAATCTTACTAAACGAACTAAAATTCGAGGTAAGTCCATTGTTCATATCTCAGTTCCAAACTCTGTATTGTATTCTCAGTCATCAGTTGTCGTGTTTGGTTTGTTTACATGACTTCAATTTTTGTTGTTGCTGTTCAATGACTTTTGCAAAACAAAGAAGAAGTTTGCCTGCTTCTCCTCTAGGTTTGAGGTTTTTATGTCTTCGCTTGGCCTTTGTTATTCATTCATCTGCTGAACAGAGAAATTTAAAAAACAACAATAAACTTTTGAACCATTCCAAGTTGACTTCTCATCATCATCTTCCTTTAGACTTATACTCCCCGGTCCCCGGTATGCATTTACCTCTTTCCTCTTTCAAACAGTGTTGCCAGAAGTGACGATTTTTCGTCATTTTGACGATTTCATTTTGTACAAATTTACTCAAATGACGTTGACGAATTTTGGTTCGAACTTCTTTATAAAGAGTGGTCCAACTAAAACGCACGATGTTAATTGTAAATAAATCAAAAAGTCAAAAGTTATCTTAATATTTTTTATTTTTATAGAAGGATCGATGACAATCATTTGCGAAACAAAATATTGGTCAAATACTTCGGTGGCAGAGGTATGTCTCCGATTCGATGGTTCATATTTGCAATTATGACGTTAAATGACGTTAACGTTCCGAATTTCTCATTCCTTAGCTCTTGCATTGTTCTTGGCTTATTGACGTATATCTTTTCACTTAAATATCCCAAAAAAAAGTAGTCCAACGGTGTCAAAACACATTATGGTGGCGGCCATTTTACATCGCCACTACGTCAGATAACACTGCCATTGAATTTTTCGCAATAAAAAGGCATTGTTTTGTTGGCGGAGTGGCAAGAGGCCTCATCCTGTTGGAACCACATACCGTCCAGGTCCATATCCTCAATTTCCGCCACAATAAGTCTGTTATCATTTCGCGATAGCGAACACCATTCACGTGTCTAGGTTGACGGCTTTGCCACACTACCGCGACAAACATCAATGTTTTCCTCAGAACGAACTGGGCACGTGTTTTTACATTTCCTACAGACCCGGTAAAAAAATGGAGTGACTCACAAATAACAGCGTGCATTATGGTTGGACAAAAAAAAATAATAGCGACATAATAAGAAATTTAAGGAAGGAAAAGCAGTATAAATACTTAGTAGGGACATAAATACTATTACACACGTTTTATGCTGTAAAATAAGTACTGAATGTTTTTTGGACCAAATATTTTTTAATGTATTTATTGATGTATATTGTATCCAAAGAGAATCTACTTATTCGAAATGTGCGCCTTTTTCCTTTACACACGCCTTAAGTCTCACTAGCCAATCGTCAATAGCTGCACGAATTTCGTCCATTGGAAAATTGGTTACAGCTTGAACCAAAGCAGTCTTAAGAGATCCAATGTTGGGGGTATCTTTTGTTACAAACATTGTCCTCTAAAACCGTCCACAATTTGTAATTCAATGGGTTCAATTCTGGACTGCCTGAGGGCCATTCTTCAGAGGAAATGAACGGTGGCGAATTGGTTCGAAGCCAGGCCTGGGACGTTTTAGCCTTATGGGCCGGCGCAGAATCCTGCTGGAAAGTCCATGGCTGGTTTTGGAACAGGGAATTGTTAAGAGGTTTTACAACAGCTTCCAAAACGGTTTCTTGGTAAACTTTGGCCGATGTTTTGACTCCTTGTTCGCAGAAATGCAGATCAGTGACCCCATCGTAAGAGACACCCCACCAAACCATGACTGAAGCTGGGTGATGGCCCTTTTCCACCCTTGGGATCAGTACAGATGGTCTTTTACATCCCCAGTCTCCTCAAACAGTTGTATGTATCGGTAGACGAACAGACGCGTTTTGAAAATATCGCTTTTTTCATTTCATACTTGAAAAGCGCTATTACAGCGATACGGTTCTCATTATCTGGCCACTCCATGATGAAAGTTGAAACAATTTTAAAATCTCGTTACAGACTAACGCTATTGAGGTTAGCTTTTAAAACCCATATGACATTAACGGAGTATGTTCAGTTCTACTATAAAAATGGGTGTGTTCAATGTTGTAATAGTATTTATGTCCCTACTAAGTATATAGTCCGAATTGGTAAACGATTGGTTGTCATCGTCATATATTCTTGAGCACCGTAAAATTCTAAGGTGATCTAGATACGTTCTGCCGTCCGTTTGACAGTTGATAGCATTGAAAAAAGTTTACCTTTAAAGAACTAAAGGTACCACGTCAAAAATTTAATTTTTTTGTATATTTGCGTAACAAATCATGTTTTGTGGGCAGACATTGGTTTAAATGTAAATGTAGTACTGTTAGTCGGTACGCACTAAATACTTAAAATAGAGCATAGTTGTGGACTTTTTCGTTTATGTGGCCCTGATGAGAAGATATCATCTTGTCAGTGAAAAGCGTGGAAACTTAATTTTTTTGCATGTTTTACTTCGCTCCTCAATTGGGGCTTTGTACTTGTTGTGCGACCACAACGAAATCGATGGTAAAGAATCCCCATATTTTTTATCAAGCTTTTCTTTGGTTTGTTTGACAGTTTTTTCCACAAAAAATAATGTTTAACAAAAACCAACAAGGTTGTAGTTTTTGAACAGCTGTTTAACACAAACTAAATGACGAAACTCTCTCAAAATTTGACAGTAGTCTATTAACTACGAGGAGTACAGTTGTCGCTTAGTACAGTTTGTCGCTTGTTTTAACAATAACGGAATATGTTTAGACCCCTAGGCTTTAATATGCCGTAAAGTTTGCCAAATCATCAAAATAAATCCTTATTTTGTTTCAAAGAACATACCAAAGGGACAACATTAATGCCCAGTTTGGGTGTTTTAAGTGCCTCTTTACTAACGATCTTCAGTTAAGACACTGTTCGACTACAAACTATGAAGATATGATGAGCGAACTTTCCAAAATTGTACTTTAGAGCAAATTATAAGTTTGTCTAATGCCTTCCTAAATAGGAAAACAAAATAAATCTTGCAAAAGAAGCAGCCGCAAAAAACTCAATGCTTAAAAAATCCCTAAAAACTTTTCAGAACTATTACTATTTCAAAATATTTTTCAGAACATTAAAGAACTATTAGTATTTTCTTTTGATGGCGACTGAATCTGAAAATTTAATCATCACTATTTGCGAAAAGAAATAAAGCAAATGTAGACGATTTATACGGGCAGCCCTTGATAGTCACTTGTGTGATAGTTGCGCACGTTTAGGATCACACCATTGCTCACAGTAATACCAAAAGCCCTGTTTTTGTTGAAAAATTCGCAAAAGCGTTTTTTTTTTGTTTTAAAAATTGCTACATTCTCGAATGTTACCGGATTTTAAAAAATATATCTTGCGTCTTATAAACTCGATCTATGCTATCTGTCCCTTGTGGCTGTGAAAAAAATTATGCAGAAAATGTGAAGTAGCACATTTTTTCGCTATTTTCACCTCTTTATTGAACAGGTGATCGATTTGTTCGATCTTCGTTAAGTTAAGTGTTTCCACCTAAAAACCCTACGATCCACTCGAGACATAACTTACACATTTGCCGTTTGATATAATTAATTTTTAAAATAAATTTTGCAGAATTTTTAAATGAAACACTCTGATCAACTCTCTTTCTCCCTATTCTGTTTGGCAATACAACCATGAAACACACACCAAGTCTTCCGATTACAAATATTTTTGTTTTTATTATAAACAAAACTACTGAAGTTAATAAAAATGTGATTAATATATTGTAACAATGGTAAAGATAAGTTGACGTTACTTTTGCACTGCATAGTAATAAAATAAGTTATTATATAAAATTAAAAACCTAAACACAAACATACATATGTAGTTAAGTAGTACATTTTAAATGTAAAGCGTTGTTGAGCTTGCTGAATTTGGAAGATCAATGATGTTGCGTATTGTTGTAATTTACAGTCTTTCTGCTATTGAAGCTTTAGTTTTTTCCTGTAGAAACTGCTGTACTTTAGGCCAAATCTCCGCCGTGGTCCGACCTTGGAAATTCGTTACCAAGTTATGCTCCATATAGTAATCTAAAACAGGTCTCATCATTTCTTCGTAGATTTGTAGACGTTGTGCCACTATTTCGGGTTTGTCGTCATCCCTTTGCACTAAATCTTCGCAAGTTACGTCGTCTTTCCCAGGAACTTTAGGTTCATTAAAACCAACATTATAAACTCGTCCAGAAGGTAGATGGATCCAACGACCCTTGACCCGGTCAATGATAACTTCGTGAGGTACTTCCAGATTAATCACCGCGTCTAAGTGCTCCGCCTCCGATAGACGTTCAGCTTGCACACGTGTTCGTGGAAAACCATCTAACATCCAAGATTTATTCACAGATTCCTGTAAGCGGCTCATTACACATTTGATGATTAAGTCATCAGGTACCAGTTTGCCTTGGTCCACGTAAACTTTCGCCTCTTTACCCAAAGGGGTATTATTGATAACATTCAGACGCAAAATGTCACCGGGTGATATATGATCGAAACCGAATCTATCGACAATTCGTTTCGATATTGTGCCCTTGCCCGAAGCAGGTGCCCCAAGAATGACAGCACGAAATAGTTTCGTTATCATTATAAGCCTCAAAAATTATTTGCGAATATTTAATTGGTCGAGAGTTGAGGTATATCCGCCGCCGGTGAATATTTACCAAAGTATAAAGTGAAACTGAAAATTGAAGAAAAAAACATGTTTTAGGATGATAAGAAATATAAGAGCATACCCTTTCAATGTGTTATAATGTACAATGCACACACATATATTTATTTGTTAATAGAGATAACGTTGTGTTTCTCATATTAATAAGTTTAATGTTATCAGTCAGTCGTATGGGGCACTGACATTTGCTTTTATTTTTTTTATTAAAACACTTTGCAATGGTATGAAGAAAAGTATAAGAGCTTATGCAAAAAAAATCTACCTTTTTCAATTGCTCCCACAAATGCTGGAAACTAGTATTTAAAGGGGGAATACATATGTGGCCCTAGCTTTCGCACAAAAATATCATTTCATAATAACAAAAGAATATAAAAATTTTTTAAAAAAAATTGTTCAAAAAACCATTGCCAATTGCAATTGAATTAAAGATTTTCAGTTTAAATTGAGATAATCGATTGAAATATATACGTACGATCATCATTCAAAATTATTATCTAAAAGTGAGAAATTGCAAGTTAAATTGGGAAGATTTTAAAACTGAAATTTTCTTTTTTAAAATTTAGAAGTTCCATTGGAATTGAGAATTTCCATTTGCGAAAATTCTAATTGAAATAAGGAATTTATGCTTCAAGTTAAGAAAACTCCAAACAAAATTGGAAACTTTCATTTTAAATTGAAAATTTCAATTTGAAATTCTTTAAAAAAGCAAATTTTCTTTTTTGATTGAGAAAAGTAAACTATTAAATTATGAAATTGTTTCACTTGAAATTGAGAACTTCTATTTGATTCTCTTGCTTACTTGACCATTCGTAATTCCTTTCTACCCCTTTAAGTTGTTTGACGATATTTTTATCAATGTGGGTACCTTGAGTGTGCCAATCGAATCAGAATCACCAGCTGATTCAATTTCACTAAAAAAGACGGCATGCGTGGTAGATACCTGGCAGTACATTTTATTTTTAAATCTTTTTTTAAAAAAATGTTCATCAAATATATTTTAACAACATCTTTGTACCTACAATTCTGCATAAAGCTCAAGAACTAGAGGGATAAAAACTTTTTTATATTGGAGAAACATAAAGAACGGAGGTCCATGCGAAGCTTAGAGAAGAGTCACTGCTAGCATTATAAATCCCCTATTTGTGAGGTCGTATGCAGTTGGAAAATCTCGCATTGAAAGCCGTTTTCTCGCACTGCGATAACGTTTTGGATTTAACAGTTTGAATCATCTTGTAGTCATTACGGCTATGCGATTTATTTGTTTAACTATTGCTGCTAATTGGATCCTTATATAAATTCTTTTATTTTATACTTTAAATATAGCTTTTTATGTTTATATTTTATCAGTTACGCCATATTTTCTTCTAAACTTTTAATGTTTCTGCTTTATTTGAATAAACTCTATTTAAAACAGTAGTTAACATGTCGTAAGGCTTAAAAGCTAAATCTAAATTCGGCATATGGTGGTTGCAGACAGGCCTATTTGTTGAGGATGCCGCACACTTGAAAAATAGTGATTTCTTCAAAGCTTTCAATAAGAGAGGCGACATTTTTAGTTCACCCAAATATCCACTGGTGTTTTGATTACCTTATTATCAACAATTTTTTTGTTCTCAAGTGAAATTGAACTTATTTTTGTCAATTGTACACTTTTTGATTGTCTCCTGCCACAGGGTACTGTCAGAGAAATGAAACAGTATTGAAATAACTTTAATTGTTTCTAAATTTTCAACCGGATTGACCCAAGGATCAATTGTTCGGCCAAAGGTTGTCACCCCGGCACACAGTTGCCACTACAACAACAATTATCAAAACAAAATTTAAACTTAAAAGACCTGCATTAAGTTTTGGCCTTCTGTACTTTTATATACCACAACCGAAATAATTACATTAAAAATGTCTCAAAAATTGATATGTTTTTTTAACGGTTTTACGGGGGTAGCTGCTTAGACAAGTTTCAAACACCTTAAAAGTAGAATTTTCAATTAATAGCATTCTGTTTTTTTTTCATTTGGTCAAATAAATGACCACTTATAATACAAAGGTGCCAGTACTTGGACGGTGCCAAATACATCCGACGACACCATCCCCTTTCACATGGAAATTCTTCTCGGCTAACAACGATTCAATAACTTATCCAAGAGAGCCCTTAAGGCCCAATTAGTCTTGACGGTGGACTGTTGATTCTGCAACGTGCAGAAGACTACCGTCGTCAACCGTCAAACTGTAGTTATCTCCCTGTAACACATGCAAAATGCAACCCTTAACTGAAATAGCTTATTGCCTACCGTCAACCGTCCACCGCCAACCTTCAAGACTTAAGGTCCAATTAGTCTTGACGGTTGATTCTGCAACCTGCAGAAGTCTAGCGTCGTCAACCGTCAAACTGTAGTTATCTCCCTCTAACACATGCAAAATGCAACCCTCAACTGAAATAGCTGATTGCCTACCGTCAACCGTCCACCGTCAAGACTAAATGGACCTTAAAGGCCCCGATCTGTAAGCTCGTTGAAATTGAATAATAATATTTTTAGTTTGATCTGGCTCGGAGCCCCGAATCGCTGAATCAAGCAATTCCCGGCCAGCGAAAAAGATTCTACTTTAGTTATTTTTTAATAAAAACAAATCCAAATTTAATTCCCTTTTCAAAACTGGCTCAAGCACTTAAATCGGTTCACCCATTCTATTTTTATAGAACTTTTTATAATAGTACTACGTTACAAGTGAACCTCCACGGTCCTTCGAATCTTTAAAATCGATTTTCTCAAAATTCTGACGTGCTACAGCAAAACGCCGAGACACGTATTTCTTTATTTTAAGCCTATTTTCATATTCTGTTAACATTTCTCATGTGTACTCAAAAAAAAATTGATTTTGTCATACTGTGTAATCGCTGATTGACTCATATTAACTTGCTTGGCTATTAAACGTGTTAAAAACAATTTTCTGTCATTAACTTAACACTATTCTCAATATCTCGGTCAATTTTCTTTATAATTTTTAAGTTTACTTTTTAAGTTTTTTACATTTGAAGCTTACGATATTTACAAAGATTTAAATTAAAAATTAAAGTTTGAATTGAAAAATGTTTTATTGTTACTGATAATCTTACAAAGAATGTACGGGTGCAAAATGAGGTCTTTATAACTCATTTGTTTCGGTTTTCAACTTTTCACTTTCTTGTAAAATATAAAAAGAAAAATTTTTCTTTTGCAATAAGTCTGAACATGTACTTATTAATGTTCCCCACAGTACGAACATATTTTCCTTAACCGCCCATTAAGAAACAAAGTGAAAATTTCTATCAGGTTCTTGTACTGTGCATATATAATGTATATATTTCTGGCCTAGGCAACACTAAGAGTTGCCTTGCGCCATCTGACATATCCATTGGAAAGTTTGACATTTTTTTTAACATTAACGTACTCAGAACGTTTTGACGTACGATTATCATTTGTGTTGTTTACAGTGACTTGAAAAAATCAATTTGACAAAAAAATGGAATTAACTCGTGAACATTTTCGTGCGATCATTTTTCACAACTTTCGACGTGGATTATCACGACAAGAGTGCATCGATGAACTTTAATCGATGAACTTTTAATCTTTGTATGAAGCATCATCCTATAGCACTGTGAAAAACTGGTTAAATGAATTCATTCGTGGCCGACGCTCGCTCAAAGACGAAGGTCGTCCGAAAACGGCCGTTGTGCCAGAGAACATTGATGCCGTGCGTGAACTGATAATGCAAGATCGTCATGTGACATACCTTGATATAGCACCAGCATACATTCCATATTGCATGAACACCTGGCCGTCAAAAAGGTTTGTTCTCGTTGAATACCGCACAATTTAACAATCGCTCAAAACAAGTATCGTGTCGATTGGTGCAAAAAAATATTGAAAAAATACCATCGCGCTGTTTCGTCACAGGTGACGAATCATGGATCTATGCGTATGAGCCCGAAACAAAACAGCAATCGACCGTGTGGGTCTTCGAAGACGAGCCCAATCCAACGAAAGTTGTGGAAGAAGCTCTTCGAAGCAAATGTTTCTTTGCCAAAACTGGTTATGTGGCGACTGTTCCGCTTGAGCAACGTAGGAAGGTCAATTCTGAGTGGTACACCACAATTTGTTTGCCTGAAGTCTTCGGTGAAATTCGAAAAACGAACAAGAGAAGGCAAATCATTGTGCACCATGACAATGCGAGCTCTCACACATCGGTCAAAGCAGCGCCTTTTTGAACGGCCAAAACGTCGAATTGATGGGTCATCCGCCGTACAGCCCTGACTTGGCACCCAATGAATTCTTTTTATTCCCGCACATCAAGAAAAAAATGCGTGGTCAACGATTTTCGTCGCCAGAAGATGCTGTTGAAGCGTTCAAAAACCATGTTTTGGAGGTGTCTCAATCGGAGTGGAAAAAGCGCTTCGACAATTGGTTTGAGCGCATGCAAAAGTGTATAAATCATGCTGGAGAATACTTTAAAAAACAATAAAACCATTTTTGATGATAAATATTCGCATTTTCATTATTAGGCCAGAATTATATATAGCAGCACTCGTACATATATCCAAACGTGTGTTTTTAAGTTCGATAGAAATTGTTAATTGTTAAAAATAACAAAATGTTAAATTTTAATCAATTTTTTTCAAATATCAGAATTTAGCATTTACTCTTAAATGATTGCGGGCATGAAGACTTTTATGTGCGCTATAAAAATCACGACATCGTCTATAAGTTTTGCGAAACTATGACTCATATTCAAAATAATTTGGTAGCGCCGTTCAATTTAAAAACCAGTGTATACTGATCATCAGTAACAAAAAGTGAGCGCAGTATAATAGTCCGTTGGACAGTTAACCCTGCTTTAACGACTAATGTGTTTTATCAAAAGCTTTTACATGACTAAGAGATTAATCTCCAAGCCGGAACATGGGCTACTAGTACGGTAGTTGTGCTACACACTATCCATCACACGGCCGATATATCTCAAATAAAATTAACTTCATTTTGAAATCATGCTTATTAAACCTGCCCTAAATGTTTAATTTAACCGTATTATTATCTCGAAGTCCTCTGTATGGAAGAGTGGTGTAAGGTATCACATAGTCGTTCCCGTCCGACTTAATGAGCCTATTTGCATATATACTATACAGAAAACGACATCTAACTTGAACAATCGTTTATTGCAGGGCGCAGAGTAGCCATCGCATGTAAGCTCTTCTTGTTATCGAAAGTTCAAAGTCCAAATTTTTATTTGAACAAAACAACAGTATCTGTAAATTGAGCTTCCAAACAAAATTGCAACCAATTGAACTTTAACCGATAAATAAATTAAACTTTATAAATGATGTGTGCCTCACCCTCCTCATTTTATGTGGTTAGAATTATGATGAACCTGTCTATGTAATATTAAAGCATATGTATTAGTCCGGACTGCTAGTTATTCGCAAAAACTTAGTTTCGTTGTTGTTTTACCTGTTCCTATGTGCTGTCTAGCGTTTCAGTTGTGACCTATTTCAGTTCACGAGCAATAGTAACACGTTCACGTCACGTTTATTTATTAAGTACACAAGCACAACTTAATACTTTTGTGCCAAAAAATAGGCTAGCCAACAAGAGTTCGTCTAATGTCAATACCACCACCAAATCAACTACATTTTGTGTATTTTTACAAAACTTAGAACTTGTGAATTTCGAATTCTGTTTATTTGAGAGAGATAAATTAGTTCACTCTCTCTCAACAATAATGCTGTGAATGAATAAGTTAACGAGGAAACGTATTTGTGAATGGGAGAATTAATTCATATTGTCGTTGACTATTGTGAATTATTACATATGAGAGAAGTTGCCAGATGCAATTGAATTACACGCAGCCGGTGCTGATTTTTTACTTAATTTTCTCACCATCCGATAAAGAAATAAAAGTGGTGTTTTAGGTTAGGCCCTTAATAACTAAAACAGGACGGTCTCGACCCTTAAAAATAGAAAAGGTTTTTTGTATTCATTTTAGAAAATATCCTGTATAACTATGAATTATGAGGTGGAACAAATCTAGTTTAGTGACAATTGCCAAAACAAAATAGGCCCTGTAGGTCATTAAAAACAAATAAGTTTAAAGAAAAAAATGGCGACAACCTATATTTTCCGAGTTACGGAACCTAAATTTCGGACCTTTAACTAAATATATCTGCGACATTTGGAATCGGACCTAGACGATATTAGTATCTTAAGAAAGCTTAGCGCATAGAGAAAGGTACCTAAGGGTAAAAAATCAATTTTCATTTTTTTTCTTTTTTGATGTGGACAACATCTGAGCATCGAATGAGACCGATCTCATGCCCCAAAAGTGTTCCCTCCCAGATTCTAAGCGCAAATAGAAAGGGACCTAATCTTTAAAATGTCTCTCCTGAACAAAACTTTTCATCAACTTTTCAATTTTTTTTTGATATGGACAACATCTGAGCTTCGAATGAGACCGATCCCATGACCCAAAAGTGCTCCCTCCCAGAAAGAAAGTGAAGTCGACGATTTTAAGCGCAAATAGAAAGGGACCTAATCTTTAAAATGGCTCTCCTGAACATAACTGGTTTTTAACCTTAGGTCCCTCTCTAATTTGCGCGCAACATATGCATTTTATTCCTTTAACCCATTGTGGGCTAGGGGGTCATTTTGTATAATTTTGAACCGACTTTTTGTGAAAAATGGCCAAAACTCAGAAAATTGTCTATTTAAAGGTACTTATTTCTTCCAACAAGTTTGTGGCCAACAGCTTTCATATGGGATTTTGATTTGCAATTTAACCCTTAAAATGCCGGAGATATTGTCATTTTAGTTTCAGTTTTTGCTCAAAATTTAAACAAAATTTTAACAAAAAATTTACATAGATCTTTATTCGATATGTTATTATCGATCTTGCCATTTTCTAACAATATGGCAACATTTGTAGACAAAATTGCACGCTGCGGTACCATTTCTTTAATAACGGAGAGACGTTTAATTCAAATTGTTCAGCGATGATGATAGAAAGTCCATCCCTGCTCGAACAATAGATATTTAAAGGGACTGAGGCTTAATACCAAAAGAGGCGAAATATTTCTGTCCAAAAAGCCATCAACTAAAGCTTGTTACACTAGAAAATGTCGCTCGATTTTTTCAAATAATTTTTAATTTTTTTTTAAAGTCTACTCGTATTGTCTCCTGTTCTAGAAAGATTAAAACTATGTATAAAAAATAAATGTTTTTTTTCGACTGGAAATAATAAAGAGCTTTATCTCCTGTTCTAGGTGGGTTAAAACGTCAAAAATGCGTTAAATGAAAGTTGGCTATAAATCTATTAATACATACTTAAAAATAAACATTTTTCCAGTTATGAGGCATTTTAGCAAAAGGCCGTGAAAAATAAAAATGTTGCTACCGCTTCTTAATGGGTTAACAGATCGAATATATGTATGTATCACTGGAATGGTGTTGTAAAAAGCTTTTCAACGATACCGACACTGCTTAATAATAAAGACAAAGTTTCACAGATATGACTTAATGTCTGAATTATACGTCTGAACTTTCGAGGCCCATATCTCGGAAACTATGGGAGACCGCCGATTTTATTATTTAATATTTTCTGATTAGGATTAAAAGTTCTAGCGATGGTGCAAATTTGGTGGCCGTGCGAGAATTGTTACTATACTAGATTTAAGCCTAACCCCTAACTGCTTTCTTTGTGAACTGGTTTTTAAAAACTTGAGCGCGGTGTTTAGAAAGCTCTTCTCATTGCTGACTAAATCTTGAATAAATCAACAAAATTTAATCGTATTGTTTAGTTTATTATCTTGTTGGACGCGGATTATAAAAAGAATCCAAAAAAATTATGCAGCTTAATTAAAGTAATTTTTTGTAACGGAAATTTAAAATTTCTGTAGATTGATGCCGAAGTCTAAAGGTTTATGTGAATAAAGGTATAAAGGTTTATGTGAATATCTTCTAAACTAATTAAATCAAATAAAGTTGGGTAAAAAACCTTCTGCCGAAGATTTTTTAAAATGTTGTTGCCTAGTGTAATTGATGCTAAGGCCTGGCATTAAGATCGCTGTTCAGCGTTACCGTTGGGCAACTAAAGTCAGGAAACTTCTGTGCCCCTTTTTCACTGTTATGCTTTTTGTGCAACTTTCTTATATATTTGTGCCACTTCTTTTTATTGGAAAATGTTTTTTTTAAAGCAATTAACAGAAAAATGTGCAAAAAAAATAAATAGTATTCGGCAAGGATTGTCAATTATAAATAAAATATATTTAAAAGTTTTAGTTTATGTCCTTAAATTTATGAAATCACTAAACAAAAGTTTTCAAAGAGATACTTAACAAATTATATATCTCATTACGTTGACGAAGGATCTTTTTAAGATTTTTTTTTTAAAAAAAGATTATGTAACGCCTTCATTTCAATCGAATATTGCTTATAAAAATATTTCACATGTCAAAGATGTGACTAATATACATATAAGTATACAAAGGCTATTAACATAATTTAAGAATCTTTGACCCTTTTTATATCAAATCTAATAAAGATATTAATTATTTAGACATTGTGACTCAATTTAGTTATAAAATAAGCAAACCAGAAGATTTTATTAATTAATTAAAATTATTAAAAAGTTAATCAAATGAGAAATCGTTTCGGCATCTATTTATAATTAATAACGAATAAGATTTCTGGCATAAAGTTGGAAATTTAATAAATAATTTAAATGAATATTTTTGCCAGAAATTATATCTATTTGATACATGTCTTTACGTTAACTCAAAGCAGTGCTTGCGCTAAACGCGTTTTTTCGATTCAAAAGTTCACAATAGAAGAGTTAGTTTCTTACCCCAAACAGAAATCCCAAGCAGAGTGTCCTGGTCAAATGTGTCCCTTATATTAAATAAACTGGACATCTACTGTAGCACCGACGGATCAAAATTGGACAATAAAACTGCAGCTGGGTTCTACCGAGAAAATATCTGTATTGAAAAATATTTCTAAATACCAGACAACAATACTGTATTCCCAGTAGAGATTAAGGCCATTGCGAAATGCGTACGATGGTTCAAATTAAAAACAAATTCCCAGTGTAAAGATTTTCACAAACAGCCAAGCAGTAAAAGTTTGCTTCTGAAGTGTAAAAAAGAAATAGCAAATTAAGAACGAAGTGGTACCCCAGCAACCATATGGGGCCTGATCATTCTAACATTGTCGGTAACAAAAAATCTGACAAACATGCAAGAAAAGGGTCAGTTAGTTTGGGAGAGCCTGAAAAAAGGAAAACAAAAAAGCTATTAAGTCTTCAGGAAACTAAATTGAGCAAGGTGTTAGGCGTGTGAGGAGAGCGTGGAACCGATCAAACATTTTTTTTGTAAATGATCAGCTTTCGCGGTATCGAGACTAAAACATCTTTCGACGTGTGTGATAAAACTAAAGCACATAAGGGGGATGTGTTGGAGGGTGATCAAAAGTTTCGCATACGACACAAAACGTCTACCGCACGCAAGCCGAGTTCTTCGTAAGGCGTATATCCTTAGTGCAAGGCTCCTTCCAGTTGGAGCCCTCAATTTCAGACTAACACAATTACTTTGCCTACAAAAAACTTTTTATATCGAAAAAATTTTAAAATCCCTCTTGAAAAAAGCCACCTTTCATTCCCACATATTGTACGGGTACTACTGAGACACGCAAAAATAAAAGTCAAGCAAATCATTCTAGCAGTTTATGATGTTCGACTTAACAGTGCATCAAGCATATTGTAATTTAGCTTTAATATGTCCCAATGGACTTCGAATTACTTGTCAAATAAGAAACAAAGAATAATTACTATACTAAATACTAAACTTTTTCTCAAATAAGCATTTTGATGAAGAAAGCAATTAAAACCTTTGTTGCCTCATCGTTGTTTGAGAAAAAAATTTTGGCATTCCAAGAAAGTATTCAATTATACATTCGAGAGTAAAAAGGACATGACAGTAACTTCAGAAATAATGTAAGGCACCATATTGAAGTTTTATTGACAAAAGTAGGGATATCAACACTATATCGGGTAAGCCGTTCTCATGACTGGCTCAAAAGAAAAGTGTCAAATTCTATAGTCGATGTTTAAAGAGATTTTGTGCCCAAGGCACACCATTTCTTTACGTTCTTACTTAAGTCCCTTTCTTACAAAGTCCATTTAAGAAGCGAGGAAAAACTTCTATCAAATCGGAAACTGTGGACGATATAATTCTTATACTCATTTACAGCTATTGTTTAACGCAAGATCCAAGCAGATTTTTTTTTATAGAGAAGCTTTGACATGGCTTAAAGATTGATATCTTCGACGCTTACAAATTGTAAGATGTTTTACCCGTAGCTGAACCGGGGTTTACTTGTATGATAGTCGTGCACACTAACCATTACACAACGACGGCCCACACACTTATCATTTCCTTTCGTATTTATTTTAAATTGGTTATTGTGAAATTGTTTCTTGCTTAAAAGGCTAAGGTTGGATGACACCGTGTATGAGAACGAACATGGGCGCGAAGATTATGGTGGTCTTGTGTTTCTGCCTCATCTAAGTGTTGACTGTTTAAATCTATCAATGCTTTACACAATGTTGTAAAAATCTTCGGAGTTGCTAAAACTTATTTTTTTTTTAGGGTCGGATTTGCGCTATATTGATAAATGTGTTATAATACCTGCCTTGGTTTTAATATTCAGCCCTATCCCCGTTGTGGACGACGCAAGACGACTTCGTCTTCCAATCCTTCTCTAGAAACAGCATAAACCTGTAGGTTAAAAATAATGGTATGGAATAGGAAATGTTTATAAGTGGTCATGGTCCGTCAACAAAGATGCATTAAAAAACATTTACCTATATATGAAAATAAACTTGTAAAAGTAACAGCCAACAAGAAAGGTTGTAGAGCCACTGGTGTGAGTTCAATGCTAAAATCAGGGCTACGTATCTTGTTAATTAAATACTAAGATATAGTCTCAATGCCATGTTTCCCGAACACACTCCCTACAAGTAAGCATATGCATTACGAATGCCTCAAATTACTTATGAGTTTAAAGTGTATACAGAAACTGATAGTAGTATCATTGGAAAATTTGAATTGTTTTCGTCATTAATGACTTCAAGCTAAACTACTACAGAACAATGCTGATGTTAAAGCACTTGGATACTCCGGGAGTAGAGTACATGACCAAAGTGCTCAATCTGTCGCTAGCCACTCACGAAGTTCCCGATGCCTGGAAAATGGGCAGAGTGGTCCCGCTACTGAAGCCAGGCAAAGACGCAAGTAAAGGAGATTCGTACAGGCCGATCTCCTTGCTTTCTCCAGTAGCAAAGACACTTGAAGCACTGCTCCTCCCCAGCCTGATCGAACACTTTCCTAGTGCTGATCATCAACATGGATTCCGCAAGCAGCACAGCACAACAACTGCTTTACACGCCATCACCATACGTATAAGTCGCGGCCTTAACCAGAACAAGCCTAACGACAAGACGGTCCTCGTGGCTCTTGACCTCACAAAAGCCTTCGACACGGTCAATCATGCCACTCTGTTCGAGGACATTGAAGAAACGTCCCTTCCGCCCAGTTTGAAACGTTGGGTCGTAAACTATATGTGTGGGCGCCAGTCATATGTAGAATTTAGAGACAGAAAGTCGAAGCCCCGTAGAGTTAAACAAGGAGTTCCCCAGGGTGGAGTTTTATCCCCGGCTCTGTTTAACCTCTACCTCTCTAAAATTCCTGCACCACCAGACGGCGTTGAAATTGTGTCGTACGCTGACGATTGCACAATTCTGGCGTCAGGACCTAAAGTGGATGACATTGGCGAGGAAATCAACTATTACCTCACTGACTTAGAACGTTTCTTCACTGCGTGGAATATGAAAATATCCGCCTCCAAATCATCAGCCACACTGTTTACTGCTTGGACCGCAGAGGTGCGGTTGTCACTCAATGTGAAAGTCGATGACGTCAACATCCCGACCACCAACTACCCCAAAATCCTTGGGGTCACATTGGACATCCTTTTTAGATCCTCTGCACATACTACAGCTATCTGCGATAAACTCAAAAGTAGGAACAAGGTCCTCAAGTCACTTGCCGGCAGTACTTGGGGAGCCGACAAAGAAACCTTGTTGACCTCTTACAAAGCGATAGGTCGGTCTGTAGCAAACTACGCAGCACCTGTATGGTCGGCGAACGTGAGTACGACGCAGTGGAAGAAAATTCAGACATGCCAGAATGCCGCCCTTAGAACATCAACAGGGTGTCTTCTTATGTCCTCTGAGGACCATCTACATAAGGAGACGAAGGTCCTTACCGTGCGCAGACACAATTTCCTGTTGTCTAAGCAATACCTGCTAGGGTGTTTTCGCAGCAGTCATCCTAACCACCATCTCTTGAACAGGATGCCTCCACCCAGGCAGATCAGGTACGATCTGCATGATCTAGAGAGAGAGGTCCAGCGGTATAAGAGAGAACCTTTAGATCATCGAAACTATCAGGCAGGTTTGAACAACATTCACGCCGATGATGTCGCAGCAGCAGTATCCAGCTACCGTGTGAATGCAGTGCTAGGGGAACATCCCCCGGAGATTTCACCTGAGGAGAAGGTACTACCTCGGCAGACGCGCGTGGTTCTGGCGCAGCTGAGATCCGGATGGTGCAGCCGCCTCAATTCTTACTGGGCACGAATTGATGCTAACGTTCCGGACATCTGTCCCGCCTGCCATCAGGGACCACATGATGTACTGCACCTCTTCAATTGTCCGGCCAAGCCCACTCAGCTGACCCCCAGGTCTCTGTGGACGCATCCTGTTCAAATGGCGCGTTTCCTTCACCTGGATATCGAAGCAGATCCCCCATAGACGAACAAGACTTCAAAATAAATATATTGTTGTTACAACAACAACAACAACAACTACAGAACACAATTAAGTGTAATGTAATGTTGACAACAGTCATTATTTTAATGATTACTTACGCTGGCTTGTTTTAAGATTTTGTCTGAAATACTTGTCTATTTCTCATACAAATTTGCAGTTCTTAATACTACCTAGAATTCGTTATTACTTATAGAACACATCAGCAGTAAATTATTTTTTTTCAAGACTGGAACTATACATCTCCATATATTTAAACATTTTTTGTTAGACCGACCGCGAAAGTTTAACTCTATAAAATGAAATCGGCTCTTTTTCTACATTTGTCAATTAACATTAAAGTTCTACTACTGTTTACATTTTTTTTTATCGATGTTGAATTATGCATTATACCTTTCCAAGTTGAATAAGGTAAGGATATTGATTACTTTAACACCAGAAGAATTATTTTTGTTGGTTTTTATTGAAATTCCGTAATAGTAAATTTCTTGAATTTTTTTAAGTTTACATTTTAAATGCAAAGACTAACTTTCAGTAAATGTATCAATCTTAAGCAAAAATATTAAAATAAAAAATTACCATTTGTTTGGCTTTTTAAGAATATTCTTATCATTATTTATAATATTCTGCTTGCGTTCTCTTTGTGCCTTACTAATAATCTCATCGATCTCCTCTATTGTGGGATCATCACTTGGACTTTCGAATTTATCGTGCGGCCAACGGTCGTCAGATGACGATGGTTTTCTATTTGTTGGAGAGACATTGGAGTTAGGATTCTTCCAGACACGATTTCCAAATTTCGTTCCAGGACCGCCGCGTAAACTTCCGCGAGTTCTTCGGTTACCGCCAAAGACTGGCGATCGTGAACGCCTATATGGCCGGCGGGTAGACGGCGAAAGACGTCGGCCCAGTGGCGGCGGAGAACGACGTCTTCGACCCCTGGAAAGAGAACGGGAGCGCGAACCTCGTTTTCGTCTGTCGGAATGCGAAGACGAGCGCGAGGTAGATCGACGTCTAGGTCTTCCTACGTAACGATCGCGTGAAAGACTGCGCGATCGAGAATTCCAACGTCGCCGTCTTCCAACACTACGACTGCGACTACGAGAACGTTGCCGCGACCGAGATCTTGAACGGGTAGGTACCCTTTTTGGCATTCTTTGATTTGACGGTGGTGGTGGCGTTGGACTTCTTTTCAGAACTGGTGTCATTAAACGCACCATACCAAATTTATCAACTTTGACCGGCTTTTTAATTTGAAAAGAAAACTTTTGAGTTTCTAACCCATTAGCAGCCGTTGCTAGTCCACGAGACGGCTGTGCTTGGGTAGAAAATTTACCAAATCCAATGGTCGGGAATTGCGAAATGCCAGTACGTGGTTTTTCTGTTCTAAATGTAGGTGCTGGAGGTGGTGTTTCTGAATTTGTCCGCTTTCTGCCACTGTAAGCTGTTGATGTTGTTGGTTGATCGAGAAGCTCCTGACGCTTTCTCAATACTTGAATGGACTTTTCCACCATCTTTAAATTGGCATTTAAAGTATGTTCTCGACTTTGCAAATCAACACCTCGTCTGGCATAACTACAAGAGAAATGACAAATGTATTTTTGTATAAGCGATTTTCTTTTCTGTTTGTCACAACAACTTACTTGAAAATATTTAAAGGAATATTTTTACCAATGAGTTCCTTAGCCGATTTGGAAACTTTCTTTGATTTCTTGGCTTTTTTTGATTTTTTAGTTTTTTTCTTGTCTTTCTTATGCTTTGAAGCATCTTGCAATAGTTTACGAACTCTGGATTCCGTATCATCATCATCAAGCTACAAATTCAGAGTGTAATCCAATAAATAAATGAATAATTATTACGCTACCACATGAGAAATGAAAACAAACCTTGAATTCATTGGGAAATACTTGGGTTTGCGATGCATGCGGGGGTCCAGTTTGACTCATAAAAAAAGGCTGGTGAAATTGTTGTTGATGTCTAGAAGCTTCCAGTTCCTGGGCATGCAAAGCTAATTTTTTACTGAGAGGTGATAATGAACCTTCCTTCGTGTCATTCGGGGTAATTTCATCTAAAAGAAATGGAACGGAATAGTTAATATATTCTGTGTATTCTTTAGGTTGTATGTGTGCATTTACTTACCATCCGAATCCGATCCAGAGTCTGAGGAAGTATCTTCGGAATCAGAACCGTGACTTGCTGAAGATTTTTTGTCAAGATCTAAAAAAAAGTTACATACTTAAATATATTTGCGCCTCAAGATTAACCACTGCTTACTGCATTTTGAACTTGACGTGAAAAAACCTAAAAGAAAATAGTTTTCCACTTTAACGTTACCTATAGGATCATATATTTTTACTGCCGACGATATTGGTGGTAGTACAAAATCCACAGATGCTCCAGTCCGTTGTTGTATGGCCTCTAATAGCATTCCAGCTTGTTCGTGGTTAGGAATTATATTTAAACAATCGCGATACGCTTTTGCGGCATCTTGTATACGATTGTCCTCTTCATAGCTGCGGCCCAGGGCCACCAAAGTTTCACCCATATATTTGCGAGCGTTAACATGGTAGGCATTGAGTTTAAGGGCCTTTTCAAAATCTTCGACAGCTTTGAGAAAGGAACCTTTATTTGCATACAATGCTCCTCTGGCCACCAGACCTTCGACGTTACGCGGGTCAATGTTTAAAGCCTTATTTAAACATTGAAATGCTTCAACATGTTGACCCACCTTAAAGTATTCAATACCTTCGGCCACAGATCTAAAATGAGAAGTGGATACATCAAATAACACTAAAGGAATATGTGAGGGGACCTACCTGAAAGCCCATTTGCTGGCTTGAATTTGCCTTAATTCTTTTGCATGTTCCTGCAGAGGAAATCCATTCTTAAGATTGTTCATAAGAGTAAAGTTGTCATTGACATCCAACCCGTTAATGGCATATAAAATATCGTAGTTTGGATTATCCAATTCTCTAGCTTTGCTCAAATGCTCCTCATAGCTTTCCGAGCTATGTTGGGCCAATTTACTAGGTGTTTTGGTGTGTAGGATGAGAAAACTGTAGTGAAAGCCCGCTTATAATTTACATATGGGACTTACCCATACAATGGTGGTAATTCATTTGGGGTAACTTTACCCAATTTCTTGTTTATATTTTTATCAGATATCGGTTCCAGACTTAGGATCATGCGTTCGGCATCAATGGACAATTCCACTACTTCACAGCGTACGTAATCGGAAGTTGCGATTACATTTTTTTCTAGTTGAGGGCCCCACAAATTAGGGGGTATCATTGTCTAAAAGAAAAATAAAGTCCGGCAATTATCAGTCATCCAGTTCTCATCTCCTTAAAAGACGTCTCAAAAGTTGCAGCTTTGATTTGCTTTTTTTGTCCCAGGGTATTGTGGCAAGTTTTTTCCACTTCCGCATACATGTTGAATGGGTATTTTGATATTTTCGAATTCTTCTCGAAATCTTGCTACGTTGGAATTGAAATTGTTTATTGCCTGCCTAATTAGGCATGTTTACCTTAAGTTTTATATCCCTCAAAAGTTTGAAGTTATTTTCCTCCGTGCATAGTGGCTTAATCATTATTGGCAAAAATGAACCAGCTTTGCCCCGAGTGACGTGACCGTAAACAATATCCCCAGTCTTAATCGATTCCAGGGTGTGGCGTTTCACCTTATCCTGATGCTTGTTCAGAAAGCTCTCGTAGGGAGGAAGTTCCGCCATAATAGACATGTCTAAAACGAAATAAAAAAGTGAGAGCAGACATAACAATATGAAGAAAACGCAGCTTACCATTGCTAAACCAAAATAATTATGTATAGTAGGGAATATAATCACAAAAAATGTCAAATTGAAATCATACAAAAGCAATCTCAATTAAACATTACCTCAACACAATTTGACGATGTATCACAACCATTTCGCACTTTACACTTACTTTTATCTTCGGAATCCTGATGAATATTAATTGGCTTCGCTGGTATTTTGCCTAAATCTTTATCGTAAAGATCGCTAGCCTTGCGGGACAGGAATTGGTGGAGCTTGAGGCGTTTGGCTCTATCCTGAAATGTGAAATATTTTTGTCTTTCCATGTAAATGCTGTAGTTGCCATCTTCTGGAACGCCGACAACTTGAAGGTCTCCCGCACCTCTCTCATCGTCCCAAATCTTTTGCATGGGTTTCCCATGGAAACACAGCGCCTTCTTAATCAATTCACTATCCATATTTGTTGTTATAATCGCTCAATAACTAAAAGTAAGAGGCAGACATTATTCGTGTTCCACTGCTAAGGAATCGTCACAAAATTAGTTTGCGTGTGTATGTATACCATCTGTTCAGACTTCACCCCGACGAAGTGTCTTACCTATGGCTGCTGTCTCCATTTTGCTTTTTCAATTAACTTCGATTTAACTTTTTTTTCGAAAATATCTTTAAATTAAATGTTCTACTTACTTTTTTAATCAACTTACCCTTATTTTATTTGTAGTATAGATAATTATGCATTTTACCGAGACAAGTAGTTTTTCTGTTCTCTTTACTAACGCCTTGTCTGCCTGACAGAGAGCAGTAATGCCAACTAGTGGTAAGAAAAAAACGCCAACATATCGTATGTCTAAACAATGAAAAAAAAACGTGCATAACCAAAAAGTACAAAACAAAACGTAAACGTTAGGTCATTCTTTCAATGTCCGGTTATGATTGAGCGGTTAGGCATTTATCGTAACGAAAAGTACGATCAACTCACATGAGCTGGTGACATGAAAAACAAAACGACAAGTTCCACTGACATAAAAATATTTTGAAATACATTTGTTAAAAGAACAAATTGAAGAAATATGCTGCTAGAGTTAAGTTTTCTTCCAAGTAGCTGCGTTCAATTTTTTATTTTCTATTATACCATTGTGTTCCGACACCAGCTAGATTTTAGACACTAAAATATGTTTCCCGTACTGCCTGTTTTGAACATCAGAGTATATGAAAGCGTTGCCAGTTGTTAGACATTTATGTCGTAGTGTTGCCCTACTACAACAGAAAGCCAGTTTAACCGGCGTATGATAAAACCAAAATGTTTTACCGCATGTATATCGTTTGGTAAAACTAATGTTCGACTTATTTATCCGTCACTATTATCGGACGTACATATAATGGTCCTTTGTGCTTTTTTATGTTGGCAAAACAATTAAATTACCGAGTACTTTGTAAATTGCAATTGCATTAGTCTAGGACTTGGAAATGATATAAAATAGAATAAAATAATGTGGAATTAGATAATCCACATATATTTCATCGAAATTATTTTTTACATAGCTTTTAATGGATACTACTTCTATTTTACATTTACATCTACGAGTAAAAGCCCCACTGCTAAAATTTGTAGAATTTTCTTGCCCGAATTCGATCGTGGGATTACTTTCAAGTAATCTTTCACACCAACAGACATTGGCATTCACGATTGCCATTAATACCCAAAATAAAAGAGATTCCAAGCATTAAACAAATTGGGTTTGACTCCCAGCAGCTCTTAGGACTGAAAGGATCGGATCGTCATCTTTATTAGTTAAATTAATTTTGTTTAAAACATTGGTTTCATGTATGTAAAATCAAAGAAAATTACGCCGATAAAACACGCCCATTTTTATTGTTAACTTCAATTTGTAGAAAACTTGTTGAAATACAACTACACATTGAAATTGAGGTATGTAGTCATAGGCACTCACATTACGGATTATTTTTTCTGCCCTGCGGAAAGGGACGGCTAAGTCGGCTAAGCCTTTGCATATCGTCGAAAACAATGGCTGCTAATTTTCTAAATTATGGCAAAACGTTTAGACTGCGGAGGTTTAAAAATACTTAGCATACTTTCTAAATTAGGGAAAACTTGAAATTTAAAACAAGTTTAACAGCTAATGTCGTAAGTTTAACAGCTAATGTCGTATGTGCACCACTTGAAATTCAGAAGACAACTAGAACAGGGTTAAGGCGTCATATCTCATGAAATAATTAAATGATTAAAATCGGTTTTACTTAGCGCCCTGCCTTAAAAACTATCTTTATTAATACCCGGGCACACTGAAGCTTTTTTTTCTGACGCCGTTTTTTTCTTTACCTCCAGTAAACTGAAAACCAATGAAATAAACGCGCAGTGGCAGAAAAGCTCATCCAAATGATTGTTAGATTTGGAAACTTATTTCAATGTTTTTTGACTACAGGAAGTTGAAAAACATACAGCGTAAGAAAAAAAATGCTTCAGTGTGCCCGAGCTTTTGAGTTCGAACCCATTTGCTACCTATAGTTTGAATACTAAACTAACATTGAGGTCTGTTCAGAAATCGATTTATCACGCGTTTAACATGCAAAAATCGCTTCGTTTACAACACTGTTGAAAATGACAGAATCATCCAGCAAAGCCATTCACAATGGTAAATTGTGCGACTACAGTGTTGTATTGAATCATCAAAGTTTTCGAGGCACCAACCTTTATTTAAATGAAATCTTGAAACAATCTAGTTGTGCATTGTA
The DNA here is from genome assembly GCA_963513945.1 of Hydrotaea diabolus. Classification (NCBI taxonomy): domain Eukaryota; kingdom Metazoa; phylum Arthropoda; class Insecta; order Diptera; family Muscidae; genus Hydrotaea; species Hydrotaea diabolus. Next base: position 12,448,187 of record OY740716.1, on the reverse strand, counting down.
GGACACCGATACTGAAGTGCTAGGAGCAAGCACTGTTCTCCAAGTTAATTTTTGAAAAAAAGAAACATTTCCTTACACAAAAGCATGTAGCTGAAACCCAAATTATAAAAAAAATAATATATTACTATAATAGTTTTAGGTCTGCATTAAAATGCCATGTTATCTTTTAAATATTTATATAAGTTTTAATAAATATAATCTTGAATCTTGTAGGACAGCGTACACGAAATAACTTAAAATAAAAATTATTTGGAATAAGTTTGGAATTAAAATCAAAGAGTACTGAGTTCTTCTAAAATTTGGTTTGTTTTTTGTTAAAGAAAAAAAAAAATAAGTTAAAACAATTTTTTTATGAATTTTCATTTATTAGTTTACCTTTGTAATATTTTTTTTCTATATATTTTCATTTTTTTTATTTTAATTGGTAATGCAATCTGGCCAAACTGTTCTCTAATATGCGCTCAACGGCTATTTTCTTAATTCTTGTGGCGATTATCCAACATATTTTATACTTTAATATATAGCTATTTTTGGAATATAAATACTTATACATAACTACATAAATTTTTAGACCGCGTCAAACTTAAAAGCGTAAAAACAAGAAAAAATATTTTTTTAAGAAACGTTAAATTAAATTCTCGTAAAAGTGAACAACTTGTCCCAATCGGGAAAAATAAAATATATTATACTTTATTATTTACTATACAATAAATCTTTATAGGACCATTTTTCCTACCAAAGTGTTCAAATATCATTACCCTGCCCAGCCCATAGTAAAAAATAATATTTAATTAATTTTGTTGATATTAACGATTATAATTTTTAATTCAATTTATATTTTTATGGATGTTTATTTTCTCTCCCTGAAAATACACAGTATTCCCCTGTAAAATCTAATATTCGCTAAAATTCAAATTCCAAACCAATCCTGATTTCAAGCAACTCAAATATGATTGAACATAACTCGTACTTGAAGTGGGTGCACATCTAATAGTTTTTTCGTCAACAGTCTTATTAAAATTAAGTAAGTCCTGTTTTCTCAGTCGTTACGAACGTTCACACTTAAGTTGGTCATTCCCCTGTGTTGTTTTTTAAAAAGATAATACTTTTTATAATTTTTCAAGTGTTTTTTTGTGCTTATTGCAAGTATAAACTTCCTGCTCAAGTCAATTTTGTAAGGGTAAGTACTTAAATAAACATTTCAGGGGGTTTTGTAGAAATTCACCATTCCCCTGCCAAAAATTTTCACAGGAGAATGACGATTAACAGATTTTTTCTTTTATTATTTTTACAAAAGAACTGAATTTAAATAATTTGTTGATTTTAAAGAAAAAATACTAAATATTTTATTGTCTTCGTCATTTCTCTGTTCAATGAGTCATTACCCTGGAGGTCATATTTTTAAATTGTTGCATGATTCCGTTAAAAATTAAAATTTTGATGTGTACCTTTTAAAAATGACTAGTCTTTCTTAGAACTAAGACATCTACCTGAATTAAATATTAAATTCTGCAAAAAATCGAATGCCAAAAATGATGTCTAAATTGGCCCATAATCTCGGAATCACCCACCTATTTTTTCCCCTTGAAAAGTTTGAAATACGCTTCTTTATAATCGTAGACTTCCTAAATGTCGGTGACTACGAGTAAGAGATTTGTCAAAAGTAAATGTTTCGTCTTTACTAAAAATCATGCTGTTCTGGAACGATCTATAATTAATTTAGTTTTAAATATTTTTTTTTAAAAAGGATTTTTTATTAAAAAATGTAAAATTTTTTTTTAAAAAAGGTTTGGTTTTTTTTTTTTAAAAAATTGTTGTAATTTTTATTAAAAAATTTAATTTTTTTAAATGGTCATTGTGTTGTTGTTGTTTTGAACATGCGCATAATTCAAACAATCCAAATCAGTAATATGATTTTTGTGACCGCTGAATGTTATGGGAAAAACACTCATTGATCGTTACCCATTTTCACTAAAGGCTCGTCGCACTGACGTTTTTTTTTATGCTGCGTATTTTGCAACTTCCGGTAGTCTAAGAACCATTAAAATAAGTGTCAAAAAGTTACAATCAATATATGAATCAATTCTACGCCGACACTGCAATAACATTAACTTTATGTAAGTTGTTAGCAATGGTTTTTGGACAACCGGAAATGAAGAAAAACGCAGAGTAAAGAAAGAAAGCTTTAGTGTGCCCGGGCCTTTATGCCTCCCCCAAAGCACACATGCAAAACCAGCAGCAGCTGGTAATTTACCAAGGTAGTCTCAATTATAATTGCAATAATTTTTTTTGTTCTGCTTATTTATTTTGAGTTTTAAATCCGGTTTACGACATACATTTGCATAAGGGCAAAGTAAAAATTACCTTTCGCATTTTCATGGAATCTGATGAATTCCAACTAATCATTAGCAAACATGTAACCGTTAAATTTAAAAAATTCAAAACTTTTTATATACTAATGTTTGTTATTTTTTTCTATTTTCAGCTATAAAAGTTCAAATAACCGGAAAGGGAAAATGTAAATGGATGGAAATTTTGCGTAAAAATTCAAGTACAAGCAATGAAACTACTCGCAGTCTGTTTTATTCCAGCAAAGAGATCTATGCCCACAATGAAATACCTCTGCCGGTGTTTGAACCTCGGGGCATAGAATTGAATATTGGTGAACATACTTTTGACTTTGCCATACCTCTGGAATGTAATTTGCCATCGAGTTTCAAAGGTAGTCACGGTTCTATTAAGTACAAGCTTCGCGTACTCATCCAACGGCCTTGGTCCTTTGACGAACGTCACTCGATACCCGTAACGGTAATGAAGAATATGCCCTTACCCGCTATGTATCGCTTGAATCCTACTCCATTAGAGAAACAAATTAGTAAAACCATAAGTCTATTCGGCTCGCGTCCTATCAGTATGTTGGCTTTGTTGCCAGAAGACTTTGCCGTCCGTGGGGAACCCTTGAGAATCTGTGTAACTGTCACCAACAACAGCGGCACGAATGTCGAGAAGCTGCGCTTTTGTGTTCTGCAGTATGTTTGCTATTATAGCCACTTACCGCTGAGGATACAGAAAGTCGAAATCATACCGATAGCGAATAAAGAAACAGGTTCGGTTCACAAGAAAAGTGAACGTTCGTTTGCCCACGAACTCTTGATACCCGATACGGCTCAGCCCTCAGACGATGAGTTGTCGGGTGTTATAAATATTTCGTATGAACTGCGCATAGAAGCCGTTTTGCGGGGATTCTTTAAGAACCTCGTTCTAAATATGCCTTTTAAAATGTTTAACAATGAGACTGAAGCGTCGTTACGCCATCCGCCCGGTCCACCAATGCCTCCGGAAGGCAGAGATATGGGAGTGGGCAATCCGTTTGAAACTTCCTCAGGATCGATGTATCCGCCACTAGATGCCTCAATAGGTTCGCCGTCACACTCTTCCTCGCAATACAGCAGTGAATCGAGTTCTCTGCACTCAACCACATCCGATTCATCGGCAGCTACTCTGAGCCCAGCGGTGGGTGGCACCGCCCTATCGTATACTTCTGGTTCTTCATCGCAATTTAATAGTCCGTCAAATCGTGCTAGTCTGCGTAGTAACACTAACGTACCATATATGCCTTATTCAAGTAGTCCCCTGATGATTAGTTCATATCCACCGCCAGCCGCACACATGCCGCCATATCCGCTGTCAGAGTCACCGCAATACTCATTGATGCCACAGCCAAACACGCAGGACGGTACACCGACGGCCACACCACCACTCACGTCACATTTAACCTCGGCTAGCATAAGTGCACATTATGCCTCAGTGTCTTCGTCCACCTACATGGCCATGCGACCACCGCCGGGAGTCCATGAATTGCGTAAGTATGAGTATATTGGTAAAGGTCGACAGAGTTTAAACATAACGAAACATTACATTTTCTTCCAGCTCCTTCTTATGAAGAGCTTTTCGGCAATGCAACCGCACCCCCACAGACTCCAAAATGAAACTCACTACGCATAGTACGTATTTGATTGATTTGAGTATTTAGGAAAACCAAAAACCGATTTGGAACCAAGTTACTAAACCCACCCCCTACAGCAGGACAAGAAAAAAGGGATTTATTACGAAAGCCAGTACTGTAGTTTAGATATTAATAAAACCCCCATTAAACTAAAGTTTACAAGCATTCAAAGCTTTAAGCTTATGCGATCAATGTTCATTAATAGCAATGCTTATCTCGAATTAACGTACCGTGTATATATCTTTGAGACAACAAACTAATATTTCGAATACAATTATTTATAACATTAGACAAAATTTCTATTGCTATACGTACACTAGTTTACAGAATGACTTAGTGTTCGATGTCCGGAAAGTTAGATCTCTTACAGCCTGTTTTCCTAAAACGAATTCGTAGAACGAAATGCTAGATGACAAAGAGTTTATAAATTAGGCGTCTCAAAGTCAAACGAATTTGCTAAGACCAACAACATTACCTTACCCGTGTAAAAAATTATAGATTTAATCGAATCTAATTAAATCAAGTAGAGTATGAGTAGATCTCGCCGTAAATAGTGGGTGACTAGATGTAATTATCTCTAGCGTCAGATCTAATCAAATATATATTTTTTTAATATTAAGATCGAATACCTGCGGCCCAAAAAAATCCAGTTGAAACAAATCGAACACAAGTTGACCTACCTAAATAGTTGGGATTTTCCTCTTTGTTATTGATCATGTTGTTGATTTTTAAATATACCTCGATGGCATATTGAATTGAAATCCACATTCACCCAGTATCGTGTTGAAATCCTTTACAATTTGTGTCGATAATGGGCGTGTTTTATTTGACAATCTAACAATTTCGATAGTTTAGTATCAAATAAAACGCATATTTGTCCAATTTTCAATTGTAACCGGGACAATTGAGGGGGTTTTAGTGAAAAAAACATCGAAACGTGTCACTTTACTTATTTAAATTTAGAATGCATTTTTATTTAAAAATTAACTATAATCTGAAAATTAACATGAAATTTTAAAATATAAAATGGAGATAAACTAATTGAGTTTTACCGTTATTTAAATTTTTCGACGAAACCAAACAATACCAAATTTCTTTAACTTGCGAATGTCATAGATGAATTCAACAGCAATGACCAAAGCCACATGAGTTTGACAAGGAATTTAGCCCATCTTATACTTTTTTCCTCATGTGTTCCTCTAAAATGTGCTTCTTGTTCAATAATCAATATAGAAATTAATTTGGCAGCACTGTCTTCTGACAGCTATAAAACATTACGCTTTACAACACCGAACTACTCTTAGCGGCAATCATAAGCGGAGATTATAGCTTGTGAAATAAAACACGCCTTTTAGCAAAAAAATTGCGGAGAAAATCTGATGTATTTTATTTGTTTATGCGAATGTCGTATTATTTAATACAAGCAGACATTTCGCAAATACGGGACTTGTACAAAGCATATTATCGATAATCAAAATCTTCAATAAGTTACCCGCATAAAAGTATCCTATTGTTTGTTTCATTACTATATGCCAAATATTATTTTTAAAACAATTCTGATTATAGGGTTTTTTGTTTAAGGGAAATCACAATGAAATGTATGGGTCTTATCTAATATGGGGAGTTTGAATTTTTATCGTTCATTATTTGAACAAAAAATGGAAATTTCAAGAATCTATTGCCACGAGATCTATATTGTTGACAACATTTCCAAGGAATTGCAATTGGTTTGCGTCATTTATTTGTGTTTTTTGACAATTATTTCTGAAATTGTTAATGACACAGACATTTTCAGAAATTCATCAACTGATAATACTTATACTTTTACAATATTCGGTTTCTGCATTGTAAAGTGGTTTGAAAACTGTAATTTTCGAAACAACGGTTTATAGTTAGTAGTTTTTTTTTGCACCAAAACAAATATTTTTGTACAATAATGATAAGTTATCGCCTAAGCGACCAATTAGGCAAGTTTTCAGTCAAACACGGTAAATATAGGAATGATTACAACTAGTCTTAATTGTGAGTCATAAACACTACAGTTCTGATCACAATTTATGGCGCAAAGATACATATTTATGTATTAACGCAATAAAAAAGCTCATGTTTTGGCTACTTTTAAGACTTCAAATCTCTGATCGGGAATTTATTTGTACGTTGGGCTCTTTTCAGTTTATATTGACTGTGTTTTAGTAAACTTAGATTTTGACTTGTTTTGTTAATTTTGTTTAATTATTAATTATGGATTAAAAAAAATTAAATTCGACTATTATCGATGCTTTGAATCAAAAATTTGAAATTTTAACGACAATTTCAAATATAGTTTATATTTAATACAAAATACGCATAAAATGTAAAGCAAGCGACATAAAACACGTCTAAACAGTCTAGAGAAATTTGATGAATGTTAAGAAAATGGGTTTATCGATTTAAAGTGCCGCCTAAAACGGCTTGGATTTCTTTTCAAATTAAGCGAAAGTCTAAGCAAGCAGTGTATCGAAAACAAGTCTATTATAAATGTTTGATGTTCCACACATGACACCATCACATAGAGAGGTTTGATCGCTGGACCGATGAACCTCAGTTGTACTATTGATAACCGACGACGCGGTTTCTTACAAAAAGCTAAATTCTGATTTAATGACATTTTCATGAATAATGACCACTGCCATGTTTCACATTAGTTTCAGGATGTTTCATTGATAGGTATCAAAAGTTCTGAGACCTAATAAAACTAGTGATGACACTGTAATTATATTAAATGATCTATGGAAATTAATTTTACTTTATAAGTATTTGGTTTGGTTTAGATACCGATTAGATGTTGTTCTCATATAAATACAGATGATCATTGATTCTTCTCACAAGAACTATAACGATGTGTATATTTTTCAAAAAATTATATTTGTTTTTGCGTGAAACTGATTTCGATTTATATCTGCTGCTCTGCTTTTCAATACGGTTCGACTAAAGTAAGAAAAACCTAGTTTGGTGAGGTATATTCTATTTTTTTTTTTTGATCAGACGAGGTCCAATTAGCTTCGATCATATCTACACTTGTTTACATGGGTACAAACAATATTCAAAGTTCCACTCATTTTAAATATACAAAAAAACATTCAGGGCTGTCATAGAGACCATGTCGGTTTTGCTAATTGTCGTTTTTGCAAACCAATGTTGATTTCATTTGGTGTCATGAAACCAAGTTGGTTTTGTCCATGTCGAATGTAAATAAAACCAATGTTCGATTCAGCTGTTGCTGATAAAACCGATAACATTGGTTTTCATGGCACCAAAGCATTTTTTTTTATCGTTTTCAAAACCAATAGTGAGAACATTGGTTTCTATGACAGCCCTGATTAATTAATTTTCGTTCGTTGTTTCAAAGAAACGAATAATCGTACATAGGCAGTGTGTGAAATGGAAAAGTGTTACTATCTACAATGAAATTTTGAAGTTTGTTGAAAAGTGACTTTGACAGTAAAGCGAACTATAGATTTGTTGTTGGACTAGCGACTATACCTTGTTTATTGTACCATGCACTAGTTCTACAACAACAAAAATAGTTTGCTTGTTTGTCAAAGTCACATGATAGAGAATGCCAAAAAATCATTTGTGTCTATGTTAGACGAAAGTTGTGAATGTTTGATACAGAATTGTTAATTTAAAAACTTCAACAATTGTCATTGTCCGCTATTAGCATAACTTTACCTTCTTAATTTTACCAAGGCTATGTGGAACGAGAAAAAAATATAAACAAATACAAATTGCTTTGTCATTAATATGATTTTAATTGTCATAATATGTTGTAGCTAAAGGGCTAGGGAACAATTATGACAAGAAACTCACCACGCCCAAAACTTCAAAAGTTTGTTTTGTGAATAAAAATTTTCCATTTCCCACACATCCATATTGAAAAATATAGGCTGTAAATTGTTTTGGCCTGCTCAACTCCAAATTGTTTTTCTCTATTTAGGTACGGGCATACCAAAGCTTTTTTCTTCTTACGCTGCGTATTTTTAAAATTCCGATATTCTAAATAAAAACCATTGAAATAAGTGTCAAAGTGGCTTTTCTATGCAGACGCTCCAATAGCATAAATTTCTTGTAAAATTTCAACAAAAGTTTTATTGATTTTGGACAATTCGAGAGAAAAAAAGATTCAGTGTGCCCAGACCTTTAATTTAAAGTTCATAATTTACCCGGTACAAGCAGGCCCAAAATAGAAAAAACACTTACCGTATGGCATCCACAATCAAAAAAAAAAAACAAGAACTGTAAATTAGTGTTCTAATTGTTTGAATGCAAAATTAAAGGAGAAGTTTAGCTTATAAAAAAAGCTATTTTCTTTGCCATATAACTATTTTTAAATAATATCTAAAATAATAAGTTTTCCTTCTGTTTTGATTAAACAAACGGAAAGGACATTAAAGAAAAACCATTTCTTAGCTATAAAACTATAAACAAACAATTACAACTTTCGACTTCTACTAACTGCCATTTAATCCTTATGTCTATACCAACATACAAAACTGTTATACAAGAAATTCATTTAGACTATGTACTCATTCATTTAGATTCATTATTGTTTACAACAACAACAAAGTGAAAAACAACAAAGAAATACTACTAACCCAACGCACACTTTCACTTAATTTTCGAATAGTTTTTTTTAACACCTACAATCAATCCCTCCCCCACTTATGCATTGTTGAAAGAAGAGACTTAACATGACTCCCGATTCAGGTTGAAATCAATCAATTATTTTTTGCCACAAATGTATTTTCATAAGTCACAACACCTTAACTTTACTTAACATAATTTTTCAATTAAATTGATTTTCTAAAAATCACACCTTTTTTACACACGCCCGCACATGGTGTGTGCACATTGTATAATCATATGCAAACATGTAAACTTGTATCTGTGAATTTATTTAATTTTAAGCTCAAATTTTGTAATTGTTTTTTTTGAAAACTATTTTTTGATTGCCACAATGGGATACTTCTTAGATCTTAGTTTTTTGATTGAGATGAGTTGATTCGAATTTAAATAGTTTTTGTTTACTGACAAAAAATTACTCTCACATGCACATATGTATATTTATTATTTTTCTATTTTTTTTGTTTATTGTACACATTTTTTAAGATTTTCGTATTTATTAACTTTCATTATTTCAAAATTGTTATATTTACGCATATTTAATAAAAAAAGAGTTAAATAATCGTGGTGTTTCATTTATGTTTAGCGATAGAGCTGTGATCTTTTGGTAACACGAACTAATTAAAACCTAGGTTATTAGCGACGATATTGTATGCATTTTTCGTGTACAGGGTGGGCTAAATCCAAGTTCTTTATTTAAAGAATTTAAAAAAATTCGATTAACAAATATTAATTTTTATACTCTTCACCGAAGATTGGATTGTACTTATATACTAAATTTGTCATTCGGATTGTAACACCACGAAATATTGATAGCAAATCCTAAAAATTCATATTCTTAGTAAAATTCTAAGACAATCTAGCCATGTCCGTCCTTGTCTACGTTGAAAGCAGCGTTCAATTTAAATAATCTAGGACCCTGAAATTATGCTGGATAATGACTTAAAGTCATAAACTGTATGGGATTGTAAATGGTCGAAATCGATTTGGGAAAGAAATCTCGGAAAAATTTACATTTTTGTGAGTATGTGGTCCACACATAATTTGTGAGGACGAAACATGGCTCAAATGGGGTTTGTTAGTTGAGACGCTTTAAATACCACTTGGTACTTGTGGCCCCAAAAGCGGCACTAAGAAACGTTTACTTAAAACGAAAGATCAAGAGCAAATTAGGCCATATGGGTATAACTGATGGAAAACATGATAGAATTGTACTTTTTTTGGTACACCGGAATACTAGTTAGTACCACTAAATGCAGTTTTGGTTGTTTGTGTTGTTGTTGCAACAACAATATATTTATTTTAAAGTCTTGTTCGTCTATGAACTGGATGCGTCCACAGAGAGCTGGGGGTTAGCTGGGCCGAACAATTAAAGAGGTGCGGCACATCGCGTGGTCCCTGATGGCAGGCGGGACAGATGTCCGGCACGTTAGCATCAATTCGTGCCCAGTAAGAAATGAGGTGGCTGCACCATCCAGATCTCAGCTGCGCCAGAAATAGTACCTTCTCCTCAGGGGAAATATCCGGGAGATGCTCCCCTAGCACTACATTAACACGGTAGCTGGATACTGCTGCTGCGACTTCATCGGCGTGATACCGCTGGACCTCTCTCTCTAGATCATGAAGATCGTACCTGATCTGCCTAGGCGGAGGCATCCTGTTCAAGAGATGGTGGTAAGGATGACTGCTGCGAAAACACCCTAGCAGGTACTGCTTAGACAGCAGAAAATTGTGTCGGCGCACGGTAAGGACCTTCGTCTGCTCATGTAGATGGTCCTCAGAAGACATTAGAAAACACCCTGTTGCTGTTCTGAGGGCGGCATTCTGGCATGTCTGAATTTTCTTCACTGCGTCGTACTCACATTCGCCGACCATACAGGTGCTGTGTAGTTTGCTACAGACCGACCTATCGCTTTGTAAGAGGTCAACAAGGTTTCTTTATCGGCTCCCCAAGTACTGCTGGCAAGTGAATTGAGGACCTTGTTCCTACTTTTGAGTTTATCGCAGAAGGCTGTTGCAAGTGCAGAGGATCGAAAAAGGCTGTCCAATGTGACCCCAAGGATTTTGGGGTAGTTGGTAGTCGGGATGTTCAAATCATCGCCTTACATTGACCATGAAGTAAACAGTGTGGCTGGTGCTTTGGAGGCGGATATTTTCATATTCCTCGCAGTGAAAAAACGTGCAGTTTTGGTACAATTCTTTGCCGTTCAACAGAATTTATTTTAACAATTTTTTTAGAAAGCTAAAATAATTAGGTTAAGTAACTGCTCACAAAACATATCGTTTATTAGTAGGCTCAAATAAGATTGATTTTTGAGTAAATAGATCAATTCAATTTTTTAAGTAGACATCAGTGGACATTCGGTTTCTGGTAGAGCTAATTATATCAAATACTCGTATATACCAGGTTGTTATACCTGATGTTTGATGTGTTTTATATACTGCTCTAATCAGATTAAGGCGTATTGCAGTCCGTGAAAAGGTTCCAGTTTAAATCTATTTGTGTCAGGTAAATTCAAAAAGAAGAATTTATCCATGTTATAGTCAAAAATTGTGTAGTCAATTAACTATGTGGGCGGCTCCTGACGTCAGGGTTTCTGGAAGTAGTTCGTCGTATAGTAGAGGAAATTGTAATATTTTGTTCAGATCTAAGAGGGTTTCCCTTAGACTAGCATAAAAACAATAAACGATAAATACTTAGTAGGGACATAAGTACTGTTACAACATTGAACACACCCATTTAAATAGTAGAACTGAACATACCCCGTTAATGTCATATGGGTTTTGAAAGCTAACCTCAATAGCTTTATTCGGTAACGGGATTTTAAAATTGTTTTAATTTTGATCATTAGAACCGTATCGCTGTAATAGCGCTTTTCAAGTGTGAAATGAAATAAAGCGATATTTTCAAAACGCTCCGGCCACTAGGGATCAGCCACATGTTCGTCTACCGTTGCATAAAATGAGGAGACTGGAGATGTAAAAGACCGCCACCGGTCGGGCCGCCCACGCTCTGTACAAACACCGCATGTCATCAAAGCCGTTAAATCAAGAATTCACAGAAATCCGCTCCGGAAACAGAAAATCATGGCCCGTGAGATGAATATCACGCAAAAGTCTACGAGTCGAATCATTAAAAAAGACTTGGGGCTATCAAACGACGTACCGGACATTTATTGACTGCAGCTTTAAAACAAATAGGATTGAAAAATGCAAACGTCTTTTGGTGAAGCACGCTGATAATTTGCACAGAAAAATTTTATTTTAACAGGGAAGGATATTTAAGCATGAATGCCATGATTGTAAGTAATTCACATAATATAACCGACAGAAAGCAAATGACGACATGATGTTACGAGCAGAAGACGCAAGGTTTGCTGGAGCTTTAGTGTGACCAAGTTTATATTTTTATTTCACTTTTCTATTCTGTCCATTACTGTGTATAAATACAAGTGTCACTTAAGACACCATATGTGTTCAGGAGAGCCATTTTGAAGATTTAAATACGTGTATCTTTGGTGTAGAATCGTCGGCTTTCATAAAACACGCATATCTCTGGGAGGGAACACTTTTGGGGCATGGGATCGGTCTCATTCGATGCTCAGATGTTGTCCACATCAAAAAAAGAAGAAAAATGAAAATTGTTTTTTTTACCCTTAGGTCCCTTTCTCTATGCGCTGTCCGTTCAAGTCATAATAAATACTTTACCCTTTTCCCCCATTGACATATTTTTGCGGAGGACCTGCGCCATTTAGAGAGTCGGATAATTACTGTTAAAGAAATTCCACCAAGAAATTCCTGCCAAAGAAATTCCACCAGAACCCTATCGAGGCTCATTGCCATGAAATCAACAGATAAACGATTTTGAGTTAGTTTTCAATGTTTTCCCCTAAAAAAATAATAATTGAACAGGGATTAACCGGCTCGAGACCTCCTGTATCTATATTTAAATAGAAGACATGTTTTTGGACAAAATGGCAAAGTGGCATTAGAAAGCTTCGCAGCAATTGTTGAATGAAAAACCGAACTCTTTTGGACCAGGCTCTCACTAAACGAATGAGAACTACTGTTATAAATCTCACGTTCAAGTTTTCTTCACACAATTACCCACGAATAAACAATTCACTCTTACCACCTCAACAGAGAACCCACATTGAGAGCCATCAATAGATTTCTTTTACAGCGTGTGTGTGTGTTGTAAAAAGACCAAAATAAAACAGACGAGCTAAACAAAAATTAATAATTTTGTTTAACAATTTCATATTTACTTACATTGTACGTTGTATGCCAATTTTCAACCGTCAAAATGAAAAAGCAAAGGCAAACTGCAATTCTGGCTGCTGACAGCTGATCGGATTGTTTCTGACAAGAAAAACGATAATATCGATTTTAAGACATCTTAATCTGATCTCAATTCTGATTCGAACATAAAAACGATAATATTGGTTTCTGTGACACCAAAGTGACTTTTCTGACGATTTCAATTCTGATTCCAAGAACAATCAGATTCCATGATGGAATAATTCTTAGTATTTGTCCGAAAATCTGCTCCCAACCAACGACCACAGCTGAAAACAAACAATTACAAGCAGGGACAATAAATATTAGGTTTGCCCTTAAAAATAATGTATAAAATTCAAACTTGACGTTTTTTCAAGTTTTCGCATTTATTGTAGGTCGCCGTGGAGTGATGGTTAGTATGCACGACTATGCTACAGGTTATCCTAGGTTCGAATTCGGGTAGGAACATCTACAATTTTTTTTAACGATAGATTTACATCTCTTAAATGTTGAGGACTTTAAGCGTAAAAGTTAAGTGCATTAGCCGTTCGGACCGAGCTTGCTAGTTAGTATAACGTCTACAGCTCACTGATATCAGCCAAGTTCCCTGTTTGTTCTTTAATGGGATTTTGAGGGAATGGTCGGTCCTCCGTTCGTCGAGTCTTTGTCATGGATAACACTGTGTGTAATTTTTTAAGACATGGAAATATAACCATATAAGGACACCACTACGTGATAAAAGACCAAAAAATATATTTTTCCCCTCCTCAGGTCCATAGGTAGCAAACCGTACAAAATTCAAGAAAACAATCAACTACAAAAATTTACCTAAATCAAAATTGCGATCGGTTTGCAAGATATGAGCCTACAAAAATCTTTGGGGGCCCATAACAAAGTGTATGACTTAGGGAGAAAGTGGGAGACACGGAACTTTTTTGTTTTTTTAAAATTACACACAGTGTTATCCATGACACGAACGGAGGACCGTTAAAAGGGGAAGTTTAATATTTTCGATTGAAATGCAATAAATGGTGACAGTGTCAAGGGACAACTGTAATGCAGGGTGATTTATTCACAACTGGACGAATTTCACCAGCGTATTCCTTGATTCTTTTCATGAAAATATGTCCATCTACGACCATGCCCGAATATGCAAAGGGGTGAAATGGCAGCTGTTGAAAATTTTTGGACTGGTGGTCGAAGGGTACTAGGGTAAAATAGCTACGTTCTGAACCAGTGGTCGGATTTTTTCCACCTCTTACCTTCCCAAAATTAACTAATCGAAGCTCAAAGGTCCTACAGTTCCAAAGTTATGACTATTTGACTGAAATTCATTTTTTGGAAGCGAAGTAACAGCAAACATTTATTTGTTTTTGTAAATTAACACGAAAGAACAAATTTTCCATTTCAGTCAAATAGTTAGCAAACTTTAGCAATTCTACCCTAGTACCCTCCGCCCGATAAATTTCAAACCGCTGCCATTTCGCCTCCTTGCATTTTCGGGCAGGGTCGTGGATGGACACATTTTCATGAAATGAGCCAAGGAGTAGGCTGGTGAGATTTGTTCAGTCGTGAATGACAGGGTTTTCCATGAGGACATTACAATTTTATATATTAAAAAAACAGAATATTTAAGATATGTGACGCGCAAAATAGAAAGGGACCTAAGGTTAAAAACCAGTTTTGTTCAGGAGAGCCATTTTAATTGCGCTTAGAATCGTCGACTTCACTTTCATAAAACACGCATATCTCTGGGAGGGAACACTTTTGGGGCATGGGATCGGTCTCATTCGATGCTCAGATGTTGTGCACATCAAAAAAAAAGTGAGAAGTTGATGAAAAGTTTTGTTCAGGAGAGTCATTTTAAAGATTAGGTCCCTTTCTATTTGAGCTTAGAATCGTCGACTTCATAAAACTTTCATAAAACGCATATTTCGACTCCGAGCTCGTCTAAAGTTGTTGGCTTGTTGGCATAGACCAATGACTTGTTGTGGCCCCTTAAAAATATATCTAATGGCGTTGATTCGACCGGACCATATCTCGAGATACTCGTAACACGTTCACCGAGTTCGCGTTCAGTAAATCGATTGTAACGCGTGCTGCGTGGCTAGTGGCCATGTCTTGTTGAAACCACATATCGGCGATATCAAGCTCATCCAATTCTGGCAAAAAATAACTTTCTAACATGGCACGATAGCGCTCTCCACTGACGTGGCGATTGTTTTTATTGTGCTGTTCCTTTGTTTAAAGTAAATCGTTTGATATATCGTTGATTTTGTCTCGTCAAAAGCTATATTTCTTTAATTACGAGGGCGACCGCAAAACTAATTGGCCTGGCACATTTTCTGTTTTACTAGCAACTTTTTGTTTTGTTTTTTAAAAGCAATCTTTTATAAGCCATCTGTCAAAATTTCCGAAATATTTAATGATTATTTTCTTTGTTACAGGTGATTGAAGTAAACAAGTTTTATAATTTTTGAAAAATGGAAAATAAAGAGTTTCGTGCGGTAATTAAACACTTTTATAAGAAAGGTTATACGCCACAATTAATCAAATATGAATTGGATTCTGTTCATGGTGATAATGCACCACATACTCCACCGTGAAATCCTGGGTTCAACAATTTCAAATGGGTCGTTCAAGTACGGAAGATGAAGAACGCTCTGGAAGACCGAAAACTGCTACTACTATTGAAAACATTAGAAAAATATTTATTGAAGTGACTAAAGATAGACGAATAAAGCTCAGAGAACTTGCTGATATTGTTAAAACACACGAAAAACAAGTTTGGAGTATTTTACATGATGAACTACACATGAAAAAGCTATCCGCAAGATGCGTGCCGCGTTTGTTGACTTTGCCCCAAAAAATCGTCCGTTGGACCAATTCCGAGGTTCTTTTAGCGATTTATCAGCGTAATCCAATAGAGTTCTTGCGCCGATTCATAACTGTTGATGAAACATGCATCCATCACTACATCCCAGAATGCAAAGAACAGTCAAAACAATAAAAAAGTAAAAGTGGTCCCAAAAGCGAAAACTGTTAAGTCAGCAGGATAAGTAATGGCCACAGTATTTTGAGATGCAAGGGGTATAATATTTATTGATTATCTTGAGAAAGAAAAAATAGTGAATATTATTGTGCATTATTGGATCGGTTGAGTGAAGAAATCAAGATAAAACGACCGCATTTAGAAAAAAAAGTTCTTTTTCATAAAGATAATGCTCCTTCACACACTGCATTTTTAACTCAACAAAAACTGGCCGAATTACGATTTGAAATTGCTCCGCATCCACCATATAGTCCAGATTTAGCTCCTTCTGATTATTTTTTGTTTCCAAATTTAAAAAAAAATTTCGGTGGCAAAAAATTTTCGTCCAATAGCGAGGTTATTGCTGAAACTGAGGCATATTTTGAAGGTCTTGAAAAATCTTATTTTTCGGATGGAATTAAAAAACTTGAAAAACGTTTGATGAAGTGTATTGAGTTGGAAGGAGATTATGTTGAAAAATAAATAATAATAATTCCAAAAAAACGGTTCTTTTTATGTTGGGCCAGTTACTTTTGCGGTCGCGCTCGTAATTATTTTTGACTCCGAGTTTAATTTATAGTTATGACTCGCATTAAAATATTTTATAAATCGGAGGTTTATGGAATTTTAATAGAATTTAGTAGTGAACAAAAAGATGCTCATGTAACTTTTTTGTTTGCGAATATAAATGAATACTTTCAAAGCACAAGTTTTAAGGAATTTTAATATCTTTACGTTTCTAACATACCATGTTCCAAATATTACTTATATAGTTGAAAATCGGGTACCCGAGGTAACTAATCGAAATTGAACTAGGAGTTAAGGAGCCTCTGACGAGACAAAATCAACGATATGTCAAACGTTCAAAAGAAGGATCTGTACATATACGAGGGCGGTTAGGAAACTTTTTAGCCTAGCGCGGTATAAACAGAAAAAAGTTAAGTGTTTTGGAAACTTCCATCTCTGCTATAAACACATGTTAAATTTTGTTTCGATCTGGCAACTCCTTCATATAGAAACAGGTGTTCACAAAAGACGCATCCGCGATTTTTTTACAATGGAAAAATTAGAAATGCGTGGTGTCATTACATATTTACATAAAAAAGGTTTATCGGGACAAGAAATTCATAATGATATGGTGAATGTGTTAGGTGAAAGTGCTCCTTCATATGCAACAGTAAAAAATTGGGTTGCTGAATGAAAACGTGGTCGTACAAGCATTGAAGATGAACCACGTAGTGGATGTCCAAAAACAGCAACAACAACAGAAATTGTAGCCAAAGTGCATGATATGGTATTAGATGATCGACGAATAAAAGTGCGTGAAATAGCTAATATCATGGGCATCTCAAATGATCGAGTCCATTTAACTTTGCATGAAGAACTACAGATGAAAAAGCTTTCTGCAAGATGGGTGCCGGACTTGTTAACAGTCTACCAAAAACGCATAAGAATGAACATTTCTCAAGCTTGTTTGGATCGTTTTCAGCGAAATAAAATGGATTTTAAGCGTCGTTTCATTACTGTTGATGAGACATGGATCCACAACTATACTCCAGAGACAAAAGAACAATCCAAACAATGGTCTGAAGCTGGAGGAAGTGCCCCAAAGAAGGCAAAAACAATTCAATCGGCTGGTAAGGTTATGGCAACGGTTTTTTGGGACTTCAAAGGTATTTTATTGATTGACTATCTGCAAAAGGGTAAAACAATAAATTCAGAGTACTATTGCAACCTTTTAGATCAATTAAATGTACAAATTGGAGAAAAACGTTCTGGCTTACAACACAAAAAAATAATTTTTCATCAAGACAACGCACCAGCGCACAAGAGGTTTTTAACAATGGCTAAACTTAACGAATTAAAGTACGAGTTGCTTGACCACCCCCCTTATTCTCCTGATTTAGCTCCCAGTGACTTTTACCTGTTCCCAAATCTAAAAAAAATCCTTGCTGGCAAGCGTTTTACCTCAAATGAAGATGCCATTACAGTTGTAAACCACTATTTTGAAGACCTTAAGGAAAACTATTTTAATCAAGGGATAGAATTGCTAGATAAGCGTTGGACTAAGTGTATTGAAGTTTCAGGAGATTATGTTGAAAAATAAAAATATTTTTGAAAAACTAACTATTCTCTTTCATTGATAGGCTAAGAACTTTCCGAACCGCCCTCGTAAATCTATTTTAGCGGTATTTAATTTTCGCGGATTTTTTTCTAATTCTGAAATACTCTCTGTGGGCTTCAACACCAGGGGGTGACTCGTACAATTTTTTATAACCCTGGCACCGACCCGCCCTAACGACGACATGTTAACTAACCTGATGAAATGTACAAAGGTCGTCCGCGATTTTGGATTATTCGCTCTAGGATACGATAAATATATTTATTCTGGGTTTGTTCCAATTAGGACTTGTGTTTGGCTATTTATTAACAATACTGGTGAAACTGGACCATATCCAGGGCTTGCCATATAAACTCCGATCTTGCTAAAATTTCGGTCAGTGACCAGGAACCTGACTTGCCTCTAAATTGTATGTATGTAGAAAGACCACCCATGTACTGATGTTACATGTATTGAGTAACAGCAGTTATTCAGCGAAAGACATGATTTTCATAAAATATTAAATTATTGCACATTGTAGGTACGCACTCGCTTTTACTACAAATTATGGCCAATTGGTAACGTGTTGTCCTCCACCAAGATGTGTGTCATCCACCACAGCAGCATGTATACATATATTCGTATCCGCACGTTTATGTCTTGGCAAAAGGGAACGGGAAATAAAAGCACTTCGAAAGGAATAAAACAAATCAAAGATAATATGAAAGCGTTGTTGGTTCACCGACCGATTTACCAGCAACGGACAACATGTGTCCAAGAATATTGCAACAACACTTTTTGTTGTCCAGCACACATTTTCTATTCTCCCAGAAATTCAATAAAAATCGTTTGTATTTCAACCAAAACTAATCAATGTTGTGAGGCACGAGTGTGCTCAAAGTCTGTGAACGCACGCACGCACGTGAGGGATAAAAGAGTGATCCAAATACAAGTGTATTATTTGAAATTAATTCACTCAGTTTACTACGTAAGTTTCTTAAAAACAAACAAATGTCATACAAAAATATAATAGTGGAGTTTTTGAGAATAATTTACTTAGTAGGGACATAAATACTGTTACACACGTTTTATGCTGTAAAATAAGAAGTACTGAATGTTTTTGGACCAAATATTTTTTAAGATATTTATTGATGTATATTGTATTCAAAAAGAATCTACTTATTCGAAATGTCCGCCTTTTGACTTTACACACGCCTTAAGTCGCACTGGCCAATCGTCAATAGCTGCACGAACCTCGACCATTGGAAAATTGGCCACAGCTCGAACCAAAGCAGTCTTAAGAGATCCAATGTTGGGGTATCTTTTGTGACAAACCTTGTCCTCTAAAACCGTCCACAATTTGTAATCCAATGGGTTCAAATCTGGACTGTCTGAGGACCATTCTTCAGGGGAAATGAACGCTGGCAAATTGTTTCGAAGCCAGGCCTGGGACATTTTAGCCTTATGGGCCGGCGCAGAATTCTGCTGGAAAGTCCATGGCTGGGTTTGGAACAGGGAATTGTTAAGTGGCTTCGCAACAGCTTCCAAAACGGTTTCTTGGTAAATTTTGGCCGATGTTTTGACTCCTTTTTCGCAGAAATGCAGGTCAGTGACTCCATCGTAAGAGACACCCCACCAAGCCACGACTGAAGCTGAGTGATGACCCTTTTCCACCCTTGGGATCAGTTCAGATGCTTCCTACGATGACCGCACATACACTCTATAATTTTTCTTGTTAAATTTTTCCTGAACCGTAAAATTTTTTTCATCCGTGAACAAAATTTTTCTGTGCAAGTTATCAGCGTGCTTCACCAACAGACGTTTGCATTTTTCAATCCTATTTTTTTTTTAAAGCTGCAGTCAATAAATGTCCTGTACGTCGTTTGAAAGCCACAAGATGTCGTTACAGACTAACGCTATTGAGATTAGCTTTCAAACCCGTATGACATTAACGGGGTATGTTCAGTTCTACTATTGAATTGGGTATGTTCAATGTTGTAACAGTATTTATGTCCCTACTAAGTATATAAGTACATACTCGTATGTATGTGATTATGGGATTTATTAAATCCCATCTAGCTGAAAATAAAAAACATGCGCTCATACCATTCATATAGATCTCTTTAGATTTGAGGCGCTGTTGCTCTAGAAGACTTATTTTTAAGCAGATCTTCAAATCCTTTCGGAAGTGATACATTTTCTATATAAAGGGCGGTATAGAGAATAATAAGGGCCCTGTCCAACTTTAGACCTTTATGTAGCCATTGTTATCGATGCAAAAAAAAATATCTGGCTGAAAACCTGACTATAGCTGTCAGTGTCAAAATACCTTCTGATTGAGAGAGATTCGTGTATTTGCACCACCCTATCTATATATGTATGTCGAATTTTGGCAGTTTATTGTTAGCAGATTGTCGTATGTCACTTCGTTTCTGATTGTGTATGTGATAAACTGTGGTGGTGGTGTAATAAATTTGGTTAGGCTTCTTACGTATGACGGACAAATGCGAATGAACGAGTATTAGGAATGTAACGAATGTATAAGGAATGTAACGTGTTTAGCGAAAGCGAATATTGAAATTTACATTTTTGCGAATGCGAATATTTCAAAATTTCTTTTTGCGAATGCCACAGCGAATAAATAATGTTTGATATCGATAAATGAAAATAAATAAGTGCGAGTTATTCCGAATGAATGTGCTTTAAATTCAAAACAAGTATTATTATTGAACATAAACCCTCTAAATTGTAGAAACTCACAGCAAATTGCAAAGAACAAGATTATAAAGAAAATTTGATATTTAAACTTTCTGTGAACTGTTCTATGCCGACATTGCAAATCATTAACTTGTACATTTTCAACACACATTTCAGTGGTTTTCAGTCAACCTAAAGTAAAGAAAAACGCAGCGTAACAAAAAAAGCTTCAGTGTTTCCGGACCTTTAAGGAAAAACAAGCATTTTTGAAATGTAATTCACGAAAATAATAATAATGAAATATTTAAAGTTAAGTAGAGCCAATTCTGTTTCAACAAAATCAAGCTTCTTTGCTCTTTCATTGTTCAATCAAATATTCTTATTTTTTACGAATAAGAAAACGAGCACTGAAATATTTTTTTGCGAATGCGAAAGGGTGATTTTATGCATATTTGGCGATTCGTAATTCTGATAGAGGGCGAAAATGACGAATGGTTTAAAAATCGGTCATCTTAAAACATATGCACTGAGAACAACTCAGTTGGATAGCGGTTCGAACTACAAAAATAGGGTTGGATTAACATTCTTTCTGTTGCAATCGCCAAAATTGTAAACTATCACCAACATTCCAAACTTAAACTACACGCAGAAAAAAAGTATGGTTGGGATAACAATATTCGAAGAGCATCATACTATTGTTGGTTATATGGTTGTGGAGCAACAATGTTATGCTCATCACAACAATAGTATGATTCACACACAACCATACTATGGTCCCCACAACAATATTATGGTCCTCACAACAATATAATTATTCACACAAAACTATACTATGATCCCCACAATCATATTATTATTCTCACTGAACCATACTATGATTCACACAACCATTTTATTATCCTCACAACCATAGAATGTATCACATACAACCATACTATGATCCTCACAACCATAGTTTGACTTACACGTAACCATACCATGATACCCAAAATATTTGTAAGGATTGGACTAAGTTATTATTTAACAATAGAGATTTGTTTGTATTAAGTAAACTATTTAAAAATGCATTAAACTCTTATTAACAGGATTAATTTATTAACAGTAGAAAAAAATTATTTATTAAAAATTTTTCAGTTATAGTAATTCAAAGTAGTTTGTTTTGAAAAAAATAGTTTTTATATAAAAAGTACTATTATTGCGAAAGATTCGTAACAATAACATTGTATAATTAAGAAAAATTAAATCATACCGACAAAAATGAATTTTGTCGGTATGATTGCCTTGATCATATTATTGTTAACATAAACATAACATAAAACTCAAAAGAAAACAATAGTTTTGTCGCACTAACCATATTTATATTGTTGCTACAACCATATTTCCATTTTAAAATTTGGCAACAATACTATTGCTACATTTCAACAATATTAATATTGCCGCAATCATACTATTGTCAAAATGAAATTTAAAAATCAATACTATGGTTGCAACGACCATACTTTTATTGCAGAGAACATAATATTGTTGGCGTGACTATATAATAACCATATCTTTTCTCTGCGTGTATAAGCGTCACAACCGGTGGTTATGGCAACCATCTAATTACGATGTACATGTACTTTAGCAAAAATCATCGGTGGTGACAACAGATAAGTTCGTTGTAGTAACCAAATCCCGTTTATTGGTAAGCCCAATATCAAAATATTTTTCCTTTAATAATTTATGGCTTCAGGCTGCAAAATACACATTTAAAAAACCAAAAAAACGATAAGAAACAACAAAAGATTTATTTATTTTGTTTTAATTTCTTCTCAAAAAAATTACAACCAATTGATTTTTGGCGGCAACCCATATTCCCTGAGTTAATATTTCACTAAATTTGACAATAAATATTGTTATAAAGGGTGGTTAAATTTTAAGGGCCGATGTTGAATGTGAACCACACCTAAACGTTAAGTTTTTCTATGCATTTTATTTGATGTTTTTTAATTTCAGACTAATTCAATTTGAACCATAGAAAGATACATAAGCGAGCAATGCCTTAAAGTTGTTCAGACTTGTTATGAAAATGATGATGATCAATTTTCGAAGAAATCGATGTAGACGATATGTGGTTTCAACAGGACGGTGCCACTTGTCACACAGCTAACGAAACAATGGCTGTTTTGCTCTACTAAGTCAATGGCCGTGTTATCTCACGTCGTGGCGATGCTAATTTGCCGCCAAGATCATGTGGTTTGACACCGTTGGATTTCTTCCTTTGGGGTTATTTAAAAGAAAAGGTGTACGTCGATAAGCCAGCAAAAATTCAAGAGCTAAAGGATGAGATAATTTGGCATACTAACGGCGTAGGACCTCAATTATGACTCAGCGTCGTCGAGAATTTGGACCATCGGATGGAGGTGTGTCGCCGAGGTCGCGATATTTTGTTCCATACATAATTGAACCCTACCAATGTTATCATATTAAAAAGAAATGACAATAATTTCCTAAACAATTTGTGTCTTGTTCAAAATCAATATCTGCCCTTAAAATTTACCCACCCTTAATTTTTCTTTAATTGTTATCAGAGTTAGGGTATGGGTATCATTGACATCTATCTATCAGAACATTTATCTAAATTTGTATTTATTTACTAACTAGTTAAACTATTACGAGGCGGTTAAAAATACCAAAAATTTTTTCACATCTATTTTGAAAATAGGCCACTGTGTCAAGATATGTCCGATATAGAGGAATATATGTGACGCGCAAAATAGAAAGGAACCTAAGGTTAAAAACCAGTTTTGTTCAGGAGAGCCATTTTAAAGATTAGGTCCCTTTCTGTTTCCGGTTAGAATCGTCGACTTTACTTTCATAAAACGCGCATATCTCTGGGAGGGAACACTTTTGGGGCATGGGATCGGTCTCATTCGATTTTCAGATGTTGTCCACATCAAAAAAGAAAAAAATGAAAATTGATTTTTTTTACCCTTAGGTCCCTTTCTCTATTCGCTGTCACATATCCTTAGCCAAGACTTTAAACCTCCACTCGAGGTCTTTTGTGTCACACTTACACTTTATAAACCGAAACTATTGAGGTTTAAAGTTCTAACTTTCTTAGGTGTCTTAATAACATGTCAGCATCAGCTTTCTCTTTTTAATGCTTTTGATACTTTAAACCCAAAAATTCAATTTTATGATCCACTCTACCAATTACATTACCAAAATAAATTCACTTGTGCATACAAACTTAATTAGAATCGAAAGTAAAAACCAAGTTTAAAAAATAACTGCTCATAATTCCAATTGAAGAATCAATGTTTTAAAACCTTTAAGTATAAAACTAAATAATAAAACGTTATTTATTTCTGTCAAATAAACATGTACATAAAGTTTAACCATCGGTTGGTTCAGTTAACAAATGTTCTTGGTAATGACAACCGAATTCTTAGAGTACTTATCTATTACAGCAATTTAAATATGAAAAATTCAGTTTCAATGGTCTTTTTAATTAGTTGGGGTTACTGATACTTTGCTTCTACAAATGATATTTGCCTTTACTGAAAATTGCTATGTACCCAATCGAAATTCCGTTGCAGCGATAATATACATGGATAGTACGTTCAACCACCAACATTCGGTTGTGCAACTGTGTGCAGTCACATTAGTGGTGGGATGGTGTTGTATGGAGATTCTTAGTAGTAAGATTTGGGTATGACTCACCCCCTTAATTTGTGGGGTTTGGAAAAAAATGCGTGGGACAAAAAATGGGGGAGGTGGGATCGTTGCAACTGACAGCTCATCGAGTTCAAAGGATGGGGGGAAATATTCACAAAAAGCCCCGTAACTACCTAGGAGTCGCATCTAGAGAGGTAAAATGTATGGCCGACTGCATAAGCATGACCGACCAAGAATAACTTCCTTCTATCTTCACCCCCAAAGGGGGCTCCCCTACATTATTTTTTTAAATTATGCTCCCAACGCTTTAACTACCCCAAAAGTGCCCCTAGAGGAGTTAAATGTAAGACCAACTCCCAATATTTCTGCAATTCCAACAGTTTCTCAGAACAATCCACACTCTACCTTCAACCGTAAAGGGAGTCCCCACACAAATTTTTATCATGAATACCCTCTATCGCTAACCCATAAGATAAGTCCAATGCAAAATGCACTTAAAACGACCAAACAAAACTCCCCACAAAATAATATTTTCGTTTACATTTTTTGTTATTATTGATGATAAATTATTTTCGTTTTGATTAAAAGTAAAAATACATGTATTTAAAATTCGAAACTTTTTATAGTTCGAAAATGTTAGTCAAATTAATTTAATTTTTTCATGTGATGGATATTTCTTCCGACTTTCGGACGACCTCAAGTAACAATATTTTTCATCATCGTCAGGGCAAAATTATATTACATGAGGTCGTCGCCGAAAATTAAAATAAAAAATAATAATTTTTTTAGGGGAGCTCCCTTAGGGGCACTGGCTTTGAAGGTTTCCCTAAATATGACTGGACCAAAAAAGCTTGCAACTAAAAACTCTCATCTATTAATAAATTTGGCAAACGATTTAGACAAGTGACCTTAGGGTTCCATTGTCGTTGCCTTCAAAAATACATCAATCAAAAAAATGTCCTTATAAATTCTTTTAGTATATTTCTGACGCGACTTCAATCAATATTATCAGTTTGTTTTTACCTTTGTAAACTCTACACCATAAGTTGGTAGACGAAAGTCGAAAAGGAAGATTGTCATTCCGATTTGACGTGCACGCAATTGATATTTTTTATAAACCAATGGCTTAGCTTATGCGGTGACGAACAATTTTTTGTGAACAATTTTTGTAGAGGCAAACACGGTTTCGTTATACACAGGGTGGAGCGCGGAATTTGCTTTTTTGCACTGCAGGCTGAGGCGGCACTGTTGGTCGAAGAGAGTGGAGAGTATTTGTGGCTTAAAGCGACTGCCGGGAGATTTGTATTCATCTGTCATTCATGTATTGGACACGTTTGGAGAGGTCATTTTGTGTTGAAGCGTATCTTTCTATTGCGCACTTGATCATTGCAGTGCAGCGTGCTTTTCGTTAACGATTCGCTACTCCCCCACGCGGATGTGTTCCTGGACGGCAATCAATTGTAAATTGGGTAATTTCATTGAGAACAGCAGGGAATGTGTCATGTGTACGAAGGGGGCCTGAGAGAAGGATTACAACAACACAAAACATCGATAGAGTTATAGCAGCAGTACTTCAATCTCCGAAACGCTCTGCTGGGAAGAAATCACATGCTCTTGGCATTTCCAGACGCTTCCTTCGTTAGATTCTTCATGATAAACTGAATTTTCACCCGTATAAAATGTGCGTGGTCCTACAACTGTCAGCACGGGACTATTTGACACGGCGGACCTCGGCAAATGTTTCCTGGACGGCTTGTCTCTTTGAGGGGTGATGTGAACTGGCCGGCACGCTCACCAGACTTAGCCCCATGCGATTATTTCCTTTGGGGTTAACTGAAGTCGAAGGTGTATATCAACAGTCCCAAAACCTTGGAAGACCTAATTAACAAAATTGAGGCTGAAATTGGCAGAATACCAGTCGACATGCTTGTTGGGGTTCATGAAAACTTCAGAAAACGTATGCAGCAGTGTGTGGATAGCGTAGGTCGACATTTGCCAGATACACTATTTAAAGCCATGTAATTTAAAAACTCTCTTTAATGTTCAATATAATTAAAATATAAAATAAATTTTTCTAAGGTTCATAATTTTTTTATTTAAATTTTTAAAGGAAGTTTGTCATTCCGATAATTTTTTTTAAGCAAATTCCGCGCTCCACCCTGTACTTGAAGTACTCTTAAACACAAGATGGGTCATATCGTGGAAAAGATGATGAACGATTTTAGCTAAATAAATGAGATTAAACGATATGCTAAAATTAGATAAAGTTGGCACAACTATTGGTTGCCACAACCACCGGTAATGCCAACTAAATACATTTTATGCGTCAAATTGACAATCGATCAATTAGTTGTGTCTACAATACGATGATCATATTTATCATCTTGTGGTATGTCGAACCGAATATCCATTACAGTTATACACTTTTGGTGATTGCAACCGAAATTTATTTTTTGCAATGGAATTTTAGTAGTTTCATCTGATTTTCGACTAATTTGTGTACACTCTTGCTTATCCAGGCTTACCAAAAAATACAACTACGTACATATTTAGTAAAAAAACCGTGTAAGAGAGCCTTGCCATCGTTAGAATCTCGTTCTTCATTAGGCCAAAGATTTCTAATTTTCAATATTCTAATGTATTGATGAAACTTTAAACCTCGTTCGGGTAACGCTCCATTTTCTTTCACTTTATGCACATTTGGCAATTTAAAAGGCTTCCGAATTTATCATACCACACTTCGTGTTGGACTACAGTCTAAGGGCAGCATAAAACTCCCTCTCAAGCAGCTGTAGAGCATATGGAAACTATGGATATTAAAAATTATCTGCTTAAATGTGGAAATCACAAGCAAAAAAACCATGTTTTTTGGTTGTCGAAAGTCATACATTTTTTTTGTAAGGGTGGTGGTAACGGCACACACACACCGCATGGCTGTGTATGTGTGCGTGTGAGTGATTGTCCTTCTCCAATTGAAACTGCGTGCGCGTATGTGTTACGATGGCAGATGGGGAATGAAATGAAAAACGGAACGGAACAGATTGTTTGGTTACGGTTGATTAAGTTTTGCGTTATAAAAATTCACATCCTCCCCTCAAAACGATGCGAAAAGTGAAGTCTAAAGACTTAACACATTTTCAATATTCGCCGTTCACCTTTTTCTTTCGGTTCACTCCCAATGTAAGGCGGGTGATCCTTTTAAGTTTTTTTGTGCGCTGTGGTTGCAGCTGCTAAGAGTTGGGCACAAGGTTTCATTTATCTTCCAGTCGATTGTTTAAGTTCTAGTCTTTTGTGCTCCTTTTTTTTGGATGCCCCATTCAAGGCTCAAAAAAATGAATGTCTACGGCGATAGTGTGTGGATGTGTATGCGTTTAAGTAAGGCTGTGCTTCGTTTTTTGTGCTGAGCTATTCCAAATCTAATTTATGTATATTGACTTTTAATGTGTTGCCTTTTATAAATCGAATGAAGCCTATCCCCCTGCTGACAGACTGGCTGCAGGCCGGGTGACGAAGGGACCAAACCTTTTGCGAGTGCAAAAGAAAAACGTCCTCGTATCTCAAGGATAAGCATGTTTAACTGGTCACAGCTGTTGTCTGTTTATTAACGCCAATTTTGGCATTTTTCCTTGACGCACAACATGTTGCTGTTGATTTGTTTGGCTTTTTTCTTTAGTGTTTGCTGTTATCTTAGCTTTTGCGTTTTCCTACAGCTTATCACCAATCAATGGAAGAAATAATTGGCAAAAAGTTCATCAATTGTTGGTTACATTTGCTGAAGCGTGTGAGAATTCTCTGGTTGGGTTAGCGGCAGTCATGACATGCTCGTATTGTGTTATTCCGAAGTTCTAGAGCATAGGGTATGGATGTGACTCTGATTCGTATCCTGGTTAGTATGTTTTAGTAGCGGGTAATCACTTTTGATTTAATAGCCAAAGTCGCAAAAATCAAAACTCAACTCCACCACAAAATGATAGTTATAACGGGTGGGCGATTTAACATTTCAAACATTAAGTCGGCTGTAAAAACAGGTACTGGTATTTTTTTTTTTAATTTCATGTTTTATTGGAAAGATTGAATCTTATTATTTAATAATGTAACATAATATCATTCATATGACTACCACAACTGGCTCGGCAGTAGCTCATCCGATCAACGCAATTTTTCAGTACATTTTTGATTGTTTCGGGTCGAATCTCTTCAATGGCAACTTTGATTTCATGTTTCAACGCTTCAATTGTCTCTCGATGCTTTGCGTAACATTTATCCTTAATGGCTCCCCACAGAAAATAATCCAAAGGGCTCAAATCACAGCTCAGAGGCGGCCAATTGACATTAGAATTTCGGCTGATTATTCGATTTTCAAAAACAGAGCATAAATTATCGGTGGTTGCGTAGGCTGTGTGACATGTGGCCCCGTCATGTTGAAACCAAATGTCGCCCATGTCATTCTCTTGAATCTTTAGAAACATAAATTCGTTGAGCATGGCTCGGTAACGCTCACCGTGGACGGTAACGGCGGCTTCTTGCTCATTTTCGTAGAAAAATGGCCCAATGATGCCGCCAGCCCAGAAACAACACCAAACAGTGACTCGTTGTGGATGCATTGGCTTCTCAATAGTCGCATGTGGGTTCTTTGAACCCCATATGAGACAGCGCATAGAGAAAGGGACCTAAGGGTAAAAAAATCAATTTTCATTTTTTTTCTTTTTTTGATGTGGGCAATATCTGAGCTTTGTATGAGACCGATCCCATGCCCCATACATATGCTGCAATTTGGCTTATTGATACCGAGATGAAAATGGGCTTGGTTAAAAATACTTACTTCTGCAATTTTCCTGAAGCTCGGACATCAATTGCGGCCTGTAGTTTGACTACAAGCTTTGAATGTGCGAGCGGGTGAACAGACAGACATCGTTAATTGGAACCAGCTGGTAATTATACATCGACCAGTATACTTAACTGCGGGTCTAGGTCGAATATTTTTGGTAGTCAAAAACATTTGCCATGAAACTAACTTATAATACCCTGTTCCACAGAGTGATGTAGTGTTTAAAATATATGTACCCATGAAGGATTACGGTGAATTTTGTCAAGGGGACTTGGCACTGGCCTCTTTTCAATCAGGGTGTGTTTCTTTCCATACCAACATCATATATAAAAACTATTATCGTCATGGCAGTATTAGTTCACGAGATTTAGCCTTTCAAAGTTTAGGGTTGTAAGGGCGGGGCCACGTACTTTTGTCCAATTTTAACATATAGTCTATAACAGTATGCTTATCATTGACTTTATTCTGTTAAAATTTCACAACGATCGGTCCATTACTTTAACCATAAATGCAATTTTTTAAAGGGGCGTGGTACCACCCACTTTTAATCGAAGATGTGTTTTGCTCCATGACAACATCATTTGTTCCATCGTTTAAGGGTTTGTGGCCGGAGCCACGCCTCTTTATCCAATATTACAATAACATAGTTTATAATAATTTCCTAGTCGTTGATTTCATTTTGTTATCAGTTCGTTACTTTGACCATAAATGCATTTTTTATCCTATTTTCCTCCAGGATTTGTTTGGATCCTTGCCAACCTCATTTGAGATATTGTGCTTTTAACTTCAAGGTTGTCGATTGTTTGAAAGGTTCACCAGAGTTTCCAGAGGTTGTGGGGGAAAAATTGTTACCTCTTAACCGATCTGCCCCATTTTCAATACCAACCGTTTCAGTGTTTTTGCAAAATTTCAGCCACCTAGCTTCAATAGAGGGACCAGCAGTTTACTTTATATACCCTGTATCCTACGATGGAGAATATTAAAAGAATGTTTGATTTACACGCATGACACTGTGAATATTATAATTTTCATAATTCAAATCTATTGTCGACAACTTAAACAAATTCTAGTAAATATATTGGAGATCATAGTATAATTGTGTGTGATCATACCATGGTTCTAGGGATCATAACATGGTTGCTTGTGAATCATACTATTATTGTGAGGATCATACTATGGTTGTATGTAAAACATACTATGATTGCGAGGATCATACTATAGTTGTGGAGATCATAGTATGGTTGAGTGTGAGTCATACTATGGTTGTGGGGATCATATTATGGTTATGTGTGAATCATACTATTGTTGTGAGGATCATAGTATGGTTGGATGCAAAACATACTATGGGTGCGCAAAATAAAAAGGGAACTAAGGTTAAAAACCAGTTTGTTCAGGAGAGCCATTTTAAAGATTAGGTCCCTTTCTATTTGCGCTTAGAACCGTCGACTTCACTCTCATAAAACGCGCTTATCTCTGGGAGGGAACACTTTTGGGGCATGTGATCGGTCTCATTCGATGCTCAGATGTTGTCCACATAAAGAAAAGTAAAAAATGAAAATTGATTTTTTTACCCTTAGTTCCCTTTCTCTATGCGCTGTCACATAAGTAAAGGGTGCCTCAGTAAGAGAAGATTTTTTCATTTTAAAACAAATACAAATAAATAAGTTGTTTAAACAGAAACAATTTCGGGTTTTGTGAAATCTCCGGTTTGTGCGAATAAAGCAGAAAAAATCCTTAGCTCAAATTTGAGATCCAACGCGTCATCGGTGAGATACTCGTACAGCCACATCTTTATAAAAGGGACATTGAAAATTTCATGTAAATTGTAATGGCCTGTCATCAGAGTAGTTTTGCAAACATTTTGTTGTTGTAACCATTTATTAGTGATGATAAATAAAACTTCATCTAAGCCAAAAACGGATTTGTTCAATAATATATTTTTTTTTAAAAATAAAATAATTAGATTATTACTGATTTTTTCTTACCAAAAACCATCCATCATCTTTCCACATTTCCCTAGCCATGAACCTCCAAATTGTGGAAGCAAAGTTTTTTTGCCTCTGACTTTTTTTCGTCAACAAGTTTGGTACGTGGAATTATAGATCCCAAAATTCTCTTCTAAAGGTGCGGATACTTGGTATGTTGCCACGATACTGTAGTTCCAATGACTGAAAATTACAGAGAATCAACTAACATTCGGTTGTACTGATAAAATACTCGGGGATTGCATGTAAACTCAATCATTCGGTTGGCAAAAAAAATCGTTTGTGGCAACGAATTATTTTCTGTGTGTAGACAATCTTCATATACGTCATTCTATAGGAAAGAGTATACAATATGCACAAAGTGAGACGTAAGAGCTTACATACAAATCTGAGTGATGAGAAATGACGTAAATAAACAGGTACCACGAGTAAAACTTAGATTAGCTAAGAAAGTGAACTACAAAAATGATGTTAGACGAACGGGCTATCAGCTGCAATCTCCAAATGGTAATTGGCATGGTAATGGCATACCATAAAATGATAACTACGATCATATTATGGTATATAGAACTAACTATATGGCTATACTAAGAAAATGGTATCGAACTTATTGGTTTTCAGAACCGCCTATAGAGGCAACAAATACTTTCGTGCGCTTTTCTTCGGTGGCAAAAACAATTGTTAATAACAAACTGCAACAACAAAAGTGCGAATGCGATAACACCAATTGCAAATGAAAGTTGACATTATCCATAACAAAACCTTCAAGGGTTTTTTTTAAGTTCAGTGCGAGATTATTTTACACGCATTTGAAGTTGGTGATTTTGGAAAGCTGTCCAACAGGAAACGATCATTGAAAATTTCATAAAATAATGCTTATTTATTTTTATATTATCATGGAAAGTTGTGGTTTAATTTTTTGTGTTTATTTATACCTCAAAACTCACGCTAGATGGCGCTGTCATACAAACGGTGCTATTTCTTGTAGATATTCATAGAAAAAATGGTGTTTTTACTTTTTATTTAGGGTGAAAAATCAATTTTTGTTGTTGGATTCATTGTTAAACATATTACTAATGATATTACGAAGTGCATTTTATTATTCTCAGCACGTTACTATTATAAAAATTAAATTTTTATGGAAAAAATCACTCTTTTTATTGGAAGAAATAATTTTTTTA
Organism: Hydrotaea diabolus; assembly: GCA_963513945.1. Lineage (NCBI taxonomy): Eukaryota > Metazoa > Arthropoda > Insecta > Diptera > Muscidae > Hydrotaea > Hydrotaea diabolus. The sequence goes on along the minus strand of OY740716.1, from coordinate 12,415,755 downwards.
CTTAAAACTTTTTTATTAAAAAGTATTATATGTCATTTGGACCCGCTTAATTATCATCACTATCATTGTCAATTTGCATGTTTGAAGTAGCAGAAGCTCCAGAAGTAGTAGGCGGTGGATCTCTGTATGTTTCTGGTTCTTGCTCTTCGTCTGTATCCTCTTCATTGGTTGTTCTCATTAATGGTTTACGAATATTTACAGTACCAGAACTAATAGGAGGATTTACTAATCGGCGGCAACGATTAGTAAATCCTAGGCTAAATTTATTAAAAATTCCGTGTTCGCCACTTTTTAGTTTTCAAAACTTCTAAAAGACTACAAGAACTTATGCCATTGAGGCGGCGTTGTCGGACTTGACTATTTAGAAATTGTTTGCTCTGACATGTCGCCGTAGAGAATGTTCGTGTATAATTTCCATAAGTTAACCACGGCCGGAAGTTCGTTCACGGTTCATTGTTTACCATACCACCCTACACTGATGCCAGACGAACTTTCAATCTGCTCCTTTGGCATCCGGTTACAATAATTTTCGTAACCAACAACAATTCAGTGGCAAAAACAACAAAAACACTGACAGCAGCAACAAGAACAATAAAAATATGTACGGCGGAAGTGGGGAATGAAGTGTAATTGTTTAATGTTATTTAAATGTTTTACAAATGAAAACGATGAACTTACCCATATAAGGAGAAAAAAATAATAAATTATATATGAGTACATACATACATACATATACTTATATAAAGTATATATACATAAATACAAATACACTCAAAAATTAGCTGAGTCGTAGTTATAGTCTTTTTTGGTTGCATGTACTGTGTGAAAAAATGTCATTTCTTTTTACTTTATTTTTGAATAGCTAGCTCCCTAATAAACAAAACAGTGTCTATTCGAAGAAACTCTTTGGACAAATGTAGAATTTATGGACCCTATTGTAGAAGTATGTACCACATTTTTAAAAGAATCTAGTTTGCAATTTTTTTTTTATTAAATATCGTTATAGTTCGTTAATTTATTTTATTTATTTATGTACACTTTGTTTAATTGTATTGAATGGACTTTATACATTATATATTCTATAAACAAGTTCTGGTGAGGTGTAACATCTGTGAAAATTGTACAGCGATTGGTTTCAATTATGAAATAAAGTATGAGACGTAAACTTCCGAAAATATTCAAAAGATACGGATTTTTACAGAGGCTGTAATATGGAAAAACCCATTTTCAATATCAAACAGCATATATCTAATGGACATACCTATGCAAAATTGTGTCCTGCTAGCCTGAATATTGTAGACTGTAGCGTGCTTTCCACATACTGGCGGACGGACAGGCAGACAGACATGGCTAAATCGTATTAGAATTGTATGCCGATCTAGAATATATATACTTTAAAGGGCCGCATATCCATATTTCAAAGAGTTGCAAACAGAATGACAAAGTAAATAATCCTCCATCCTATGGTAAAGGGTATACAAATCAACACATCACTTAAACGGAGGAGAAATAAAAAAACGCGTCTTTTTTAAATTGTCATACATTTACAAAGAGAGCCAAACCTCCTACATTTATCCGTAGATATCCTTTAAATAAGGCTTGTTTTGTTCATTAAGATGCAAGGATTAAAGATAAAATAAAAAAAAAATAAATATTTTTAATATTTTTTATGAATTTATTTGTTTCAACAAAAAAAGATTTTTTATAAAAAACACGATTTTGGTAATCTTTTGTTCCGTAACTACCGTTTTTACATAAAACTGCTGTTCATAGCAATTTTAGTACATGTATCTCAGTGTTTAATTAGACTACTTGTCCAAAGTAATGGTGAAAATAATAAAGATACATTCTAAGAAAATGGTAAATGAAAATGAAGATTTTTTTTAAAAAAATCTATCCATAAAATTTTTTTTAATATTTGTTTTTTGATTTTGTTCACCAAAATACACTAAAAAATATTGTAAACATCACTTAAAAAATGGCTATTGCCTAGTGTAATTGAAGTTTGTTCCACTGACATGTCCAATAATTGGTTGTGACTGCTTTATAGTAGCATACGTAGTTCTACAAAGAGAAAAATTACTTGGAAATCTGTATCAACTGCTACCAATTATTTGCTTCAGTATAGGCATTACAACAATTAAATGATTTGAATATTTCTGACTTTAAGCTAATCGGTTAATTAAAGTTTTTTTCTGTAAAATTCTTTCATTATTTCCAGTTTTTCTTCGCATGATCGTCAAGTGCATAAGTAAACAGTTTTTTGCCTTTAAAGAACATTTTTAAGTTAATAGCCTTCTGTTGAACAAGTGCGATATGTGTATTTTTTTATCCAAAAATATCTTCTAAAGGTTTACGTGCATCGCATACTTACGAGTACACCGACAATTCAGTTCCACTTACTGAATATTTCTGTGCACCAATTAAGATTAGGTTGTACTCAAAGTACATGCAACCTAAATCATTTTGTTGGCAAAAAATGGGTTGTAGCAACGAACCTGATCTCTGTTCGTATAATCTTAATTCTCGCATACTCGAGGCTAGTGTTGCAGCAATACAGCCATGTTCAAGCTTCGTGTGTAGTTGTGTTGCCCATTGGTTTCGTGTCGCCACATCCGTTGCCAGAAATATCAAAACATTTAGATATTTTTAGTCGGTTGGCGCAACCGTAGCTTCGTGTGTATTCGTATGGCATTACAGCCGTGTTCAAACAACCTTTGCTTCGTGTGTAGCTGTGTTGCCCATTGGTTTGGTGTTGCAAATACCGTTGCCAAAGCTTCGTGTGTATCATTGTTTACGGCATTTACTAGTATAGTTTGTCGAAAAAGGGGAAATGCAAATAGCAATTGCAAATAATGAAAATTATGTGTAATTAATTAACGAATATAAACATTTTCGAGAGTTACGGGACATGTCTTGTGAGAGCTTCAAATATAAGAATCTAAAAAAAGCTTAAGTAACTTCCGCCCTATTGTCTTTTCTGTCCCACAGTTACACAGAGTTCTGAGGATGCGGCAACAATCGCCACGTGTGTAGTAAAGAAACAAAACACGTTGCTACAACACGTAACTTTGACAATTGCCTCATGCGTATCTACCATAAGAATTGCATGTACGAGTAAAGCTTTACAGTCTACAGGCTTATAAACATTTGGATATTGCTACTAAAAGTCTTCTTCTGCAACAGAATGTTTATCGATATTTTCAGTTTCCGACAAACGTTTTTGTTGTGTGTATAAAAACATTGCTGTGGGCTGGCTGTATTATTTATATTTCTCTTCGAGTTAGTATAGTGAACGTCTCTCTCACTCTGCGTGTGTATGTGTTGAGGAAGAGAGAGGACGATTAAATGTGTTTTGTGGTAAGTTTTACATGAATTTCAAGTATTCTTGAAAAAATACAAAAGCAACAGTAAACAAATTGGTCAAAACAACATAAATCGTATGAATGTTTGTTGCGCACAAGTGTTAATGTAACCGCATATCGAAACGACAGGGTGGTCCAAACATTGGCGTACGTTTTTAACTGCGAGCTGTAATAACTATTGTTTCGAATTCGTGGTACATCCTTGTTAGTATGGCTTATGCCCCAAACTTAGTTAATTCCAAAAAATTTGATACATTGCATTCGTTTAGGAATTTATCAACATTATTGTATGTGATTATCTGAGAGGGGTTTTATACTTAGTAGGGACATAAATACTGTTACAACATTGAACACACCCATTTCAATAGTAGAACTGAACATACCCCGTTAATGTCATATGGGGTTTGAAAACTAACCTCAATAGCGTTAGTCTGTAACGGGATTTTAAAATTGTTTCAACTTTCATCATGGACTGGTCAGATAATGAGAACCGTATCGCTGTAATAGCGCTGTTCCGAAAACAGAAAATCATTGCCCGTGAGATGAATATCACTCAAAAGTCCATGAGTCGAATCATTAAAAAAGACTTGGGACTTGGGTCTTTTGAAGTAACGGACTTTTACTGACTGCAGCTTTAAAAAAAAAAATACTAAAAATTTAACAAGCTAAATGATTGAGTGTATGCGCGGTCATCTAAGGAATCATCTAAACTGATCCCAAGGGTGGAAAAGGGTCATCACCCAACTTCAGTCATGGTTTGGTGGGGTATCTCTTACGATGGGGTCACTGACCTGCATTTCTGCGAACAAAGAGTCAAAACCTCGTCCAAAATTTGCCAAGAAACCGTTTTGGAAGCTGTTGTGAACCCTTTTAACAATTCTCTGTTCCAAAACCAGCCATGGACTTTCCAGCAGGATTCTGCGCCGGCCCATAAGGCTAAAACGTCCCAGGCCTGGCTTCGAAACTATTTTCAGCGTTCATTTCCTCTGAAGAATGGCCCTCAGGCAGTCCAGATTTGAACCCATTGGATTACAAAATGAGGACGGTTTTAGAGGACAAGGTTTGTCACAAAAGATACCCCGACATTGGATCTCTTAAGACTGCTTGGGTTCGAGCTGTGGCCAATTTTCCAATGGACGAGGTTCGTGCAGCTATTGACGATTGGCCAGTGCGACTTAAGGCGTGTGTAAAGCAAAAGGCGGACATTTCGAATAAGTAGATCTTTTTGGATACAATATACATCAATAAATATATAAAAAATATTTGGTTCAAAATCATTCAGGAATTTATGTAAACGGGATTTCTCCGCATACCTTTGGTGAGAATTTTTCATTGCAGATTATTTGGTTCAATTAAGCGGGTAAATCAATTATGCGGGGATCGATTAATCGAAAACAACAGTACTTAAATTTTAAGAAACAGTACAGTAATTAAATTGTAAGAAATAGCCCTTCAAAATAAGTCCCTGTTTGGATTCTTAGTGAAACTCGCTTTAATTTTAGTACCCATTTGCACATTTTCCATTGGTCACTCCTTTGGCTATGAGCAATTTTTTATGGACCCTTTAGCTCCATGAGTCTGATCGCATTCATTTAATCTGGAAATATAATTCATATTTCTTTTGACCATAGCGGCTAATTTTTTTGGTTCACATATGCTGAAACGTCTATCAGCAAAAGTAACTGGCCTAACATAAAAAGAACAGTTTTTTTTTTTAAATTTGGAAACAAGAAATAATCAGAAAGAGCTAAATATGAACTATATGGTGGATGCGGAGCAATTTCAAATCGTAATTCGGCCAGTTTTTGTTGAGTTAAAAATGCAGTGTATGAAGGAGCATTATCTTGATGAAAAAGAACTTTTTTTTCTAAATGCGGTCGTTTTATCTTGATTTCTTCACTCAACCGATCCAATAATGCACAATAATATTCACTATTTATAGTTTTTCCTTTCTCAAGATAATCAATAAATATTATACCCCTTGCATCCCAAAATACTGTGGCCATTACTTTTCCTGCTGACTTAACAGTTTTCGCCTTCTTGGGACCACTTTTACTTTTTTACTTTTTTATTGTTTTGACTGTTCTTTGCATTCTGGGATGTAGTGATGGATCCATGTTTCATCAACAGTTATGAATCGGCGCAAGAACTCTATTGGATTACCCTGGTAAATCGCTAAAAGCTCCTCGGAATTGGTCCAACGGACGATTTTTTGGGGCAAAGTCAACAAACGCGGCACCTTTTTCGCGGATAGCTTTTTCATGTGGAGTTCATCATGTCGTAGATAAAAAATACACATAGAGGGTGGTTAAATTTTAAGGGCCGATGTTGATTTTGAATAAAACACAAATTATTTAGGAAATTATTGTCATATCTTTTTATAATTATAATATTGGTATGGTTCAATTATGTATGGAAGAAAATATCGGCCAAATGGCCGCCGCGACCTCGGCGGCACACCAAATTCAAATTCCAAATTTTCGATGAGTCATAATTGAGGTTCTATGCCCTTAATGTGTCGAGTTATCTCATTAGCTCTTGAATTGTTGCTGGCTTATCCACGTACAGCTTTTCTTTCAAATAACCCCAAGGAAAGAAGTCCAACGGTGTTAAATCACATGATCTTGGCGGCCAATTATTTGGGAAAAATACGGCGGTTTATGGGCTGGCGGCATCATCGCCGCCAGCCCATAAACCGCGCCAAACAGTCACTCTTTGTGGGTTCATTGTTTTTCGACAATAACTCTTGGATTATCATTCGCCCAAATGCGGTAATTCTGCTTATTGACGAATCCACTTAGGTGAAAATGTTCACCCTTTTGAATTGCACCTCTGTGCGATATAGCTTCAATATATACCTTTAAAGAAAACAAATTTCAGGCTCCTGGCTAAATTTGTACATTTAACTCGGACGGAAGGAGATGACTGATCGTATTCGAATTTTAGGATGACTAATAAAATATGTCCTTAATAGGGTCTCCGATCTATATTTTAAGCAGACGCACATGGAATGACACATTTAGTATAAACTTTATCCAACGGTGGATGAAATACTTTTGTGTACCCCATTTTGTGTTTTTGTCCCTTTAGTCCTTCGGGCATATGGTACACACAGAGATCTAATTTGTTGCCACAACCGAATTTTTTGACAAACGAATATTGGAGGTTGCATGTACTATGCATGTATTCCATTGTTACAACTAATGGCCCAATGATGCCGCCTGACCAGAATCAACACCAAACGTTGTGGATGCATGGGCCTCTCAAGAGTCACGTGTGGGTTCTCATGAACCCCATTTGCGGCAATTTGGCTTATTGTCATAGCCATCGAGATGAAAATGAGAATTATCTGAAAACACGATTTTCGTTAAAATTCTTCATCTCCTGCCAAACAATCTTCAGCCTATTGGGCGAAGCGAAACCGCATCGGATGATTTAATTGGAAGTTGGACGTACTATGCATATATTCCATTGCTACAACCGAATGTTGATTGGAAATGACAGTATCGGTTGAAGAGACAATGTATCGCTAACTAATTAGGATGATTATTGGAACTAATCTACTACATGTCGTTATAGGTTATTGACTATAGGAACTCTTTGAATTTGGTTGTCATTACCACAAGAATTTATTAACTGGTCCACATGAAGGTTAAATTTCATCTATTCGGTTAAATGACCGAAACAATAGCCTTTTAATTTAATTTGAACATTTAACGATTTGAAAATATATAATATTTTCTTTGATTTATTATTAGGTTTTTTTAAAACTTGTGGAACGAACTAGAAGTGGAAACATTAAACATTAAAGTGTCAAAAAATGGTAATTATAATTATGGTACTTTCTTTAAGTGGAGTAAAGTGGAATTTTAAACCTAAATATTTTCGGCTACTTAAGGGGTAATGGTACATAAACTACCCTAAATTAATGCTTGAAGTCTTGGCTACAGATGAAAAAAAAAATATATAATTTAATACCGGTCATATTTTCTAGGTTATTTAAAAACAAGTAAAAAATGTTAAGTTTGGCTGTGCCGAACTTTGGATACCCTCCACCAGATTCCCAAATAAAACCAAATTTGGTGCGGAAGTGTGTTCTATATAGAAATCTTTATGTGCAATATTTCATTTCGATAGGTCAAGCTTGTGGTGAGTTATCGTCATATTATTTCTCACAGCTAATGAGACCGATTGTGTGGGAGGTACCAGTAGGACTTTTCCGATCTCAACAGAATTTGGCGCAGAGGTGTGTTCTATATAAAAATCTTTATGTAGAACATTTCATCTAGGTAGGTCAAGTTTGTAGTGAGTTATTGTCATATTAGTTTTCAAGGCCCATGAGACCGTTTGTGTGGGAGGTACCAGTAGGGCCTTTCTGATCTTAGCCAAATTTAGCGAAAAAGTCCGTTCTTTATATTAATCTTTATGCCGAAAATTTCGTCTCAATAGGTCAAGTGTGTGGTGAGTTATTGTCATATTATTTTTCAAGGCCCACAAGACCGTTAGTGTGGGAGGTACCAGTAGGACTTTTCAGATCTCAACCGAATTCAGCGTAAAAGTGTGCTGTATATAGAAATCTTGATGTGTAAAATTTCATTTCGATAGACCAAGTTTGTGGTGAGTTATAGTCATTTTTGTTCTCAAGGCCCATAAGGGCGTTTGTATGGGAGGTACAAGAAATGGTGGCCCAATATAAACCATTTTTACATAGATTATTGCGCCTATTAAGAGATTATTATTTGCAAAATTTGAATGATTTTGCTCAAGAAACTGGACGGATATTTCCAAATAAAAAACTAATTTTTATGAGGTAGTGTCGGTTGAGGGTCTCCAACACCAACTTCCCGTAGAGCTATATAGCCCATTTTCAATACCAATGCTAGGTTAACTACACATGTTTGTGACAAATTTCAGCTCCCGGTCCGGACCGGTCTTGGGGCAAACTTTTCCCCATACATAAATGAATTAACTTATTGTTAATAATTATCTATAGTTATACTCAGCTAGCCGCAGTCTAATAGTCAATCACAAAAAGCACACAAGTCCAAAGTCCGAGTCAGAATATCTACACTACTTTAGTTGTGCCTTACGCCAAAAAGATCCAGAATAAATTTCATATATACTCGTATACTTGTCGATACTTGCCTAGAACTGGCTTACACTCAAGGTCCCGTCTGTATCGTGTACAGCTTTCAGATTTATGAGATGTTTTCCTTCGGAAAAAAACACAAGTACTTATATTTGAAACACCCTTTGCACACGTTTATATTTGTGTGTATTATAAGCGTGTGTATGAATTTGTATTAAGTGTGAAATACTAAAATTAAGCTGTGGACATTAAACGGAAATGTTTCACCAGTACGAGTATGACTGAATCTGGAGCGGCGAAACACCAAATGTGATTAAATCTTATATTTGAAATGACTTTATTTGTAGAAAAAAGGGAAATTAGAAAAAATTAAGGAATTTGCAATCTTGGGACCGAAGGGAGCGACCTAAGGACCGGTGGAGAGTACAAGTTTAAGAAGACCTGAGAAATCAACTGGAGGTCAAGCTCAAAAGAGCGAAACCTCGATTACTGTCATATTGCCAAATACCAGTACCAAAAACTCGACTACTCTTATATATTCACTTAGAGTTGTTAAGTTATACTTAGAGTGTGCTAAGAGTCTGGAAAGAAGACTTTTCACAGATAGTACGGTTGAACGTCCACATAGGACTCTGAAAGAGGTCAAAAGCGCAATATCATGGCTTAAGAGCAACAAAGCTAATTTGCCGAGCTTGCAAAAAGGAACGCCTGCTCAATAACTAAACTACTATGTATGCTTTACAAAAAGGGATACAAAACACATCATTGAATAAACTGTATGATATAAATTGTAACTTGGATTTTTACCGGGAATTCCAGTTATTTACGTTTTGCAATCTGTCGGAAATATAATTTCGAGATTCCGGGAATTTTCAAAAAACCCCAAAGCTCATTTGCTTTAGAAATCCTTAGTGGGAAAACATAAAAATAAGTGAACTTCATATTAAATGCTGCAATTCTTTGGTATTGCAATATGATATGAAGGATAAATACAAAAATGTCATTCTTGATTTGTGGAAATAAAAACCTATTGGAATAATATGTTTCCGGAAAAGAGATAACTTTTCAGCAAATTGTAAATTAAGTATTCTTAACTGCAAATTAGGATGTACCACAATTCGCCAAGTATTTCACAAAGTAATAACCGAAATATATTTAAGGATTCTCTGGATGCTTTGCTTTAGTTTAATTGATACAGCTATGCCAGTTAACCCATGTTAAATTTCTGTTAAGAACATCTAACAGTTTTCCAGCGGCTGGTTTCCAGCTCGTAAATGCAGGCGACCTCACGAGTGAGAGATTTATCTCTAAGCCACGTAAGAAAGCTTCTCTAAATTGCATTAGCCGTTTGGAGCCGGTGTTAAACAGGAGGTCTTGGTCAGTGAGTATAAGAATTGAAACGTGCATAACTCACTGATTTGAGATAAGTTCCCCCTTGTTCCTTAATGGGATGTTGTGGGACATATGTATGTTATGTGTGATTTTACAACGACTTTAGGAGTAAGGAATTTAGATCTAAGCCATTTAAAAAAACTTTATTATAAAATGAATTTTTAATCGGAAGGGAATCGGAATCGTACCAAGATTGCGACCTGTATGTCGATTTTAAATCTTGTAAACAAAATACAGGTCGCAATCTTGGTACGTACGATTTTATTGAAATTTGGCAAAAGTACGTTTTTTCGACAAGGGACGGACGCTATTGAAATTGAGCTTAAGATATTAACATAAGTGTGGGTAGACGCCACATATTAATCCAAAATTTTACAAAGTTCGTTACATGCGATCATGGATCAAAAGCAAGTAAATCATATTGGTTTATGTTTTTATAAAGCCCTGTACAAAAGTCCCTTCCGATTAAAAATACAACTTCTCTTGTAAGTACACCTATATAAATTCTAATTTCGATCAAATTTGGTATATCTTATAACGATGGACCCACAACCAATACTGAATCAGTGACCCACTTTTGGATATAGTCCCCATAAAAATGGTCTGCGATCCAAAAAACGGCTTTCACTATGAATGACGGACCCGAATAGATTGGACCCTCAAGCCGGCAGTCAAACATGCACATATTGTCCCTTAACTTTCCACCATGGAACAAGGGTAACTTTCTCTTTACTTATTAAGCTGTGGTCGATATAATTTTAGACCGGCAAATTCATTTTATAAAGAAGTTTTTTTAAATGGCTTAGATCTAAATTCCTTACTCCTAAAGTCGTTGTAAAATCACACATAACATACATATGTCCCACAACATCCCATTAAGGAACAAGGGGGAACTTATCTCAAATCAGTGAGTTATGCACGTTTCAATTCTTATACTCACTGACCAAGACCTCCTGTTTAACACCGGCTCCAAACGGCTAATGCAATTTAGAGAAGCTTTCTTACGTGGCTTAGAGATAAATCTCTCACTCGTGAGGTCGCCTGCATTTACGAGCTGGAAACCAGCCGCTGGAAAACTGTTAGATGTTCTTAACAGAAATTTAACCTGGGTTAACTGGCATAGCTGTACCAATTAAACTAATTTACTTTTTGTTATTTTATGTGGGGAGCCAAAGCAAAGCATCCAGAGAATCCTTAAATATATTTCGGTTATTACTTTGTGAAATACTTGGCAAATTGTGGTACATCCTAATTTGCAGTTAAGAATAATTAATTTACAATTTGTTGAAAAGTTATCTCTTTTCCGGAAATATATTATTCCAATAGGTTTTTATTTCCACAAATCAAGAATGACATTTTTGTATTTATTAATACCAAAGAATTGCAGCATTTAATATGAAGTTCACTTATTTTTATGTTTTCCCACTAAGGATTTCTAAAGCAAATGAGCTTTGGGGTTTTTTGAAAATTCCCGGAATCTCGAAATTATATTTCCGACAGATTGCAAAACGTAAATAACTGGAATTCCCGGTAAAAATCCAAGTTACAATTTATATCACACAGTTTATTCAATGATGTGTTTTGTATCCCTTTTTGTAAAGCATACATAGTAGTTTAGTTATTGGGCAGGCGTTCCTTTTTGCAAGCTCGGCAAATTAGCTTTGTTGCTCTTAAGCCATGATATTGCGCTTTTGACCTCTTTCAGAGTCCTATGTGGACGTTCAACCGTACTATCTGTGAAAAGTCTTCTTTCCAGACTCTTAGCACACTCTAAGTATAACTTAACAACTCTAAGTGAATATATAAGAGTAGTCGAGTTTTTGGTACTGGTATTTGGCAATATGACAGTAATCGAGGTTTCGCTCTTTTGAGCTTGACCTCCAGTTGATTTCTCAGGTCTTCTTAAACTTGTTCTCTCCACCGGTCCTTAGGTCGCTCCCTTCGGTCCCAAGATTGCAAATTCCTTAATTTTTTCTAATTTCCCTTTTTTCTACAAATAAAGTCATTTCAAATATAAGATTTAATCACATTTGGTGTTTCGCCGCTCCAGATTCAGTCATACTCGTACTGGTGAAACATTTCCGTTTAATGTCCACAGCTTAATTTTAGTATTTCACACTTAATACAAATTCATACACACGCTTATAATACACACAAATACAAACGTGTGTAAAGGGTGTTTCAAATATAAGTAATTGTGTTTTTTTCCGAAGGAAAACATCTCATAAATCTGAAAGCTGTACACGATACAGACGGGACCTTGAGTGTGAGCCAGTTCTAGGCAAGTATCGACAAGTATACGAGTATATATAAATTTATTCTGGATCTTTTTGGCGTAAGGTGCGACTAAAGTAGTGTAGATATTCTGACTCGGACTTTGGACTTGTGTGCTTTTTGTAATTGACGATAAGACTGCGGCCAGCTGAGTATAACTACAGATAATTATTAAAAATAAGTTGATTCATTAATGTATGGGGAAAAGTTTGCCCCAAGACCGGTCTGGCCCTTTTTCAATACCAACCGTTTGAGTGCAACAACGAATCGTTGAAAAAGGGGAAAATGTCTACAAAAGCTTGCGCAAAACTTTGATTCTCAATTGCAGACTGCAATTTGCAGTGTAATAAATTCCGTGCGGAATTTTGTTCATGATAGGGTTATGTATATTCTTAATAGAGTCTCCGATCAGTATTTCGATGTATTGCAAAGGGAAGAAAAAGGTGAATAAGGGGTTATTTTAATACCCCGTGGTCCATTTCTGCATTTTTAGAATATTTTAACAATATTTATAACTTCGAACGACAATATTTATAACTTCGAACAAACATTTATAATATAAATGTTTGTAAACACATATAGATCGTTTTTTGCTTAGTGAGCCTAAACTAACGACCACAAAAAAGCAATGGTTCATCCACAGATTTTTAGAAATGTTGAAGAACTTTTCGAAAAGCATATTATGAACATTAGCCGTTTGCCGGTACGCGTCTTGTTGTGTGCTCCTGTTCGATTGTCTGTCAATCTAACGTTAAAGATGCTCTGTGTCGTCTGCGAAACTTGATGATTTCTTCAAGAAATAAAAGACTTAGGTGATTATAGTAAATTCACACAATAACGTTTCTCGAAGGTCCGAGTTATTTTAATGGGTCAAGGAAATATATATTTTTTAACGCTATACTATATAATTTAGATAAAAAGTAGTAAAGTAGTCAATATATTTTCGTTTTACCGAATTGTCCCGATGAGATGTCTTAAGTGAAATCGTTTGGATTTTATTGAACAGACCCTTAACGTCATTTTTTAAAAAAAGTTTTTCGGAATGGAAATCGACACGGAGGGACGATTTAAGGCTTTCCGTCCAATTTTTTTTAAATAACCTAGAAAATATGACCGGTATTAAATTATATATTTTTTATCACATCTGTAGCCAAGACTTCAAACATTAATTTAGGGTAGTTTATGTACCATTACCCCTTAAGTAGCCGAAAATATTTAGGTTTATAATTCCACTTTACTCCACTTAAATAAAGTACCATAATTATAATTATCATTTTTGACACTTTAAAACCAAAATTGATGTTTCCACTTCCAATTCGTTCCATTTGTGCATACAAACTTTAATGGATTCGAAAGTAATAAACAAGTTTAAAAAAAAAAACTGATAATAAATCAAATAAAATATTATATATTTTCAAATCGTTAAATGTTAAAATTAAATTAAAAGACTATTAATGTAAATTTAACCTTCATGTGGTCCAGTTAATAAGTTCTTGTGGTAATGACAACCGAATTCAAAGAGTTGTAATAAATCAGTTCCAACAATCATCCTAATTAGTTAGCGATATATTGTCTCTTCAACCGATACTGTCACCTTGTACTGAAAATTGCCGTGTAGCCAATCAACATTCGGCTTTAGCAATGGAATCTATGCACAGTACGTCCAACTTCCAATTACACCATCCGATGCGGTTTCGCTTCGCCCAATAGGCTAACGATTGTTTGGCAGGAGATGAAGAATTTTACCGAAAATCGTGTTTTCAAATGATTCTCATTTTCATCTCGGTGGATTTGGATTAATATGTGGCGTCTACCCACGCTTATGTTAATATCTTAAGCTCAATTTCTATAGCGTCCGTCCCTTGTCCAAAAAACGTACTTTTGCCAAATTTCAATAAAATCGTACCAAGATTGCGACCTGTATTTCGATTTTAAAGCTTGTAATCAAAATTCAGGTCGCAATTTTGGTACGATTTTACTGAAATTTGGCAGACATCGATAAATCAAAATTGCATAAAAGGCTAAAGTCGGACATGGCCGACTATATTTTACCCTCCACTTCTGGATGTTCAGAAGAGCCAAATGTTTAGTCCCCCTTGGATGGGCTCTAAATCTAACCAGATTTTAAAACTAACGGCATATTTGAATTTGTGAGAAAATTTCGATGTTATGTTAAAATCGGTCGATTTGCTTTAATTCAATAGCGCCCCCTATGTTCTAAAAACTTACCTGTACCAGATTTTATCAAGATTGGATGTTATTTGAGGCTTCTAGCGCAAAACATATAAAATCGGATGATTGTATGTGTGAAAGCTATATCTAAATCTCAACCGATTATCTTCAATTTTTCAACCATCCTTCCCTGGGCTAAAAAACTTACCTGTGCTCAATTTCATAACGATTGGATAAAAAATGTGTTATCTAAACACATCAAATTGGATGACCATAGTATGTGTGTGGGATCTAAATCTAAACCGATTATCATCAATTTTAAAAGTGTCCATCCTAATAAAATTAAAAAACGTACTTTTGCAAAATTCCATGACAATTGCGACACGTAGTTTAATTACAAGTTTAAGATAAACGGAAGGACGGACAGCCAGCTATCGTTAAATAGAATCAGCTAGTGATCCTGAGTTGATCGGTACACATAAAACCCGTAAGCTTGTGTCAAGATACTAACATATACGATTTATATATAACAAATTTAAATCATGTTTTTCTGTTTTTGTTGTTGTTTATAAAAGTCAATCCTACAGAACCGATGTTCTAGAAATTTTCACAAAGTAAAGTTTTATGACTGGTGGTAAAAACATGACCCTTCAATTTTTTTATACCTCGAGTGGGCTTTGCCACTCCCATACCACATTAAACGACAAAAACTATAAGAGCTACGAGCATGAGGTTTAGTATAAAAACTGTTGTTATGTAACGAGAAATTTCATTAGGAACAGTGTTCACCCCTCCCCCCGTTTTTAAAAGCATTTTAGCGCCTATGGTAAGTAATAAGACAATCGTCTTGAAGTTTTAACAGTATGGTAATGTAGACCAGTAGAAAGTCACATGCTATAAGCGGATATAATTTTAAAAGAGATGTTAAGTCTTAAAATTTACACTTAAAGCAGCCGAAGCTCTTAAACTTTAAGAGTTGGGAACATTCGATTCAGAACATAGACAATTGAGTGTAGTGAAATACGTTTAAGCGTTTTTTTTAAAAGAGCTGTAATGTCAATTATTGTAGCCCAATTGTCTGTGGACCAGGAGATTGTTATATGCTACAAACGGATAGGATTTTAAGAGGGAGCTTGGCACAGCCCACATCCAAAAACATAACGCACCCGAAAAGTGATGTACTCGTAATGACTATTATTTTAGGCAGGTTGTCTTAAAATTTGCACAGTATGCTATTGTAGGCGAATAATTTCTCATTTAGTATGGACGGATGCATTCTTACGATGTTAGCGTAGCGCTGCCCACTCATCCATAGACCTTAAACGACTAGATCTCATTAAGTGTTTAAGTAAGGAACATCAGATTTGGAATATATAATGGGTGTCAAGCTAGAGGTATTTTTTCAATAGGGGTTTTTCACAGATTGCGCGTGAGTTGTGTTAAATTTTCGTTTTTTCTTTTCAGTATTCTTTGCCATTTCATAATGAAAAGTCTTATACCGCAAAACGTCTCAAAATTGTGCAACTGTATTATGGAAATTAGCATTTGGTGAGGAAAGGTTTTCAGTTCAGTGTTTAGTGATGAGGCCCACTTCTGGCTTCCATAAACAAAATTGCCGCATTTGGGCTGAAGAGCAACCAGAAGAGGTGCCATTGTACCCAGAGAAAACCACGGTTTGGTGCGGTTTATGGGCTGGTGCAATAATTAATCTATATGTTTTCAAAAATGATGATGGTCGGAACGTAACCGTGCTCGCTATCGAGCCATGATATCACACTTTTTGCTACCTGAAATTAAAGCACATATTGTTGACGACATTAGGTTTCAACCGGGCGATGCCACTTGCCATACAGCTGCTCAAACAATAGATCTATTGCGAGGTCATTTGAAAGAGCAGCTAATTTCACGTTTTGGACTGGTAAGTTGGACGCCTAGATCGTTTGATATTACACCTTTGGACTTTTTTCTTTAACTGCTACGTAAAGTCCAAATTCTATGCTGACAATCCAGCTACGATTCAGGTTTTGGAAGCCAACATTACGCGTGTCATTAACGCCATACCGGGCGAAATGCTCAAACAAGCCATACAGAATTGGATCCTCAGAATTGACAACCTTAGCTTAGTTGCGGCTAACATTTTGAAAAAATTATATTCAAAAAATGGCATAAAATGTCATTTAGAATGAACATTTAAGATTTAACACTTAATTTAAATTTTTGTATTTCTTTTATTTTGAAAATAAAGGTATTATTTTCAAAATAAAAGATATACAAAAATAATTTTTTTTAATTCTTCTTTTTTAATTAATGATACTATTAGAGTGTAAAGAATTAAGTCTTTAAAAGGGGGCGTGGCATTGCACTTAAAAAACTTTAAAGGACCACAACTAAGAATCCATTGGCATGTAACGAATTAAGTTGTAAGCAAATGTGTGCTGTGGCATACTATTTTTTATGATTTTCCAACAATATTCAGAACAAATCGGTTAGAACTTTTTACACTATGCATTTGTAAAGGTCTGAATATGATTTTTTTTAATACTATTCAGATGCTTGAGGACTTTTCAGATGTGGATAACAAAATTTGGAGGCATTAAGATTTGAACTTGGCTTCTTGCGGTTCTGCGTCTACGTTGCTACCCACTAGGGTACTACTCACAAGGTGAGACGGCTAATTAGTTTCTTTCGGAAACATTGACACTGTGCTATGCTTGTGTTTATGTTTCTATGTATTAGTTAGAAAGTGCTTAAGTGTGCATCGAAGTTTTAATAAATACGAGTATACGCAAATGTAGCAAAATAGTTCCAAAGGAAATTTCACGGAAAAACAAATTGTGTCAGTGTACTAGTAACCCTACAAGTACGTAGTCCAAGATATCCAGGTCAGTTTGAGCGTCTGTTGCAAGCACAACAGGGGCTAAATGAATTTACCATAAGCGAACTAATCACAAGCTGTTTGGGATCGTAGGTTGGCGAATTAAGGTATCTCCAAAAAGTTTATTTTTCTTAGTACGAGCTAATTTTATGGAACCAAATCGAAGTTGAAGGTAGCAATATATACGAGGGGGACCGCAAAAGTAACTGGCCTAACATAAAAAGAACCGTTTTTTTTGGAATTATTATTATTTATTTTTCAACACAATCTCCTTCCAACTTAATACACTTCATCAAACGTTTTTCTAGTTTTTTAATTACATCCGAAAAATACGATTTTTCAAGACCTTCAAAATATGCCTCAGCTTCAGCAATAACCTCGCTATTGGACGAATATTTTTTACCACCGAGAATTTTTTTTAAATTTGGAAACAAGAAATAATCAGAAGGAGCTAAATCTGGACTATATGGTGGATGCGGAGCAATTTCAAATCGTTTTCGTTGAGTTAAAAATGCAGTGTGTGAAGGAGCATTATCTTGATGAAAAAGAACTTTTTTTTCTAAATGATTGATTTCATCACTCAACCGATCCAATAATGCACAATAATATTCACTATTTATAGTTTTTCCTTTCTCAAGATAATCAATAAATATTATACCCCTTGCATCCCAAAATACTGTGGCGATTACTTTTCCTGCTGACTTAACAGTTTTCGCCTTCTTGGGACCACTTTTACCAGCTTCTATCCATTGTTTTGACTTTCATCTTTCATCTATCATCTTTGATTAATTGTGGTGTATATCCTTTCATATAAAAGTGTTTAATTACCGCACGAAACTCTTTATTTTCCATTTTTCAAATATTATAAAACTTGTTTACTTCAATCACCTGTAACAAAGAAAATAATCATTAAATATTTCGGAAATTTTGACAGATGGCTTATAAAAGATTGCTTTTAAAAAAAAAAAAAAGTCGATAGGTAAACAGAATATGTGCCAGGCCAGTTAGTTTTGCGGTCGCCCTCCTATTTGCTTAACAAGTCATACATTTTTGTGGGAATTGGTTAAAATGGCCACTTTTAGTTGGGACGAACTAAATACCCCAAAAAATGCTATATTTGCTGGACATGGCCCAAAAAACAACACTTAGACCGACCATCAAACGAGCGATAATTAGCCAACCAGGGCTTTCTCAAATTAAAGCAAGTTATTCTACGAATCTACTTAAGTAAAATATGGATTTATTTTAAAGATTTGGCTGACAGTAGGCTCGATTTTATATCCTCACCACACTGCGTCACAGTTGCATTATGAGTTTGTGCAAAGATGTTTGTAAAGTACGGATAAATGATATACCCATTGAAAATTATACCAATCGACTTTTAATCATTTCAAAATCTATTTAGACTGTCTGTCTGTCAATCTATTCTTATTTAAAATCTAGGACGCAAATATAAACCAATCTTGATGAAAGTTTCCACTTTGTTTTGTTTTTTTGATAATGACTTTTGGTATTCAGTTTGTAAGAAGTCGGTCCAAGTTCTAATATAGCCCCCAAACAAATTAACCATTCGATTTTGGGACCAACCTTAAAGTGGCAAATTTGATCAGATTTTCTTTGGCCATAAATGTGATTTTTTAAAGGGGACTTGACACCGACCACTTTTCTTCGATCTAAGCCAACATTAGTTCATTAGATATTGTACATTTCAGATCAGGGTTGTGTATGCGATTCCACGGCGTCTTGTCCAATTTAAAAAAGGAAGAGTGATCCTGTCACGCTCCTTTAAAAAAATCTCATTCATGGCCAAAGTAATGGACCAATCGCTACAATATGCTCACAGAATGAAATCAATGATGAAAATGCGAATATTTATCATCGAAAATGTTTTTATTGTTTTTCACAGTATTCTCCAGCATGATTTATACACTTTTACATGCCCTCAAACCAATTGTCGAAACACTTTTTCCACTCCGATTGAGACATCTCAATGACCACGCATTTTTTTTTTGATGTGTGGGAATAAAAAGAGGTCATTGGGTGCCAAGTCAGGGCTGTACGGCGGATGACCCATAAATTTGACGTTTTGGCCGGCGCTGGCTTGAGCCGATGTGTTAGAGCTCGCATTGTCATGGTGCACAACGATTCGTCTTCTCTTGTTCGTTTTTCGAATTTATCCGAAGACTTCAGGCAAACAAATTGTGGTGTGCCACTCAGAATTGACCTCCTACGTTGCTCAAACGGAATAGTCGCCACATGACCAGTTTTGCCGAAGAAACAGGCGACCATTTGTTTCGAAGTGCTTCTTCCACGAAAAACTTTCGTTAGATTTGGCTCGTCTTCGAAGACCCACACTGTCGATTGCTGTTTTGTTTCGGGCTCATACGCATAGATCCATGGTTCGTCACCTGTGACGATCTTATAAACGTCTTTTGACGCACCGCGATCGTATTTTTTCAAAATTTCTTTGCACCAATCGACACTGTGCGGGATCCAACGAAAGTAAACCTTTTTTACGGCCAGGTGTTCAAGCATTATCGAATTTATGCTGGTGGAAAAAAATGTCTAAGGATGCCTTTGACATGACGATCTTGCATTATCAATTCACGCACGGCATCAATGTTTTCTGGCACATTGGCCGTTTTTAGACGACCTTCGTCTTTGAGCAAGCGTCGGCCACGATTGAATTCATTAAACCAGTTTTTCACAGTGCTATAGGATGGTGCTTTATCGCTATACAAAGATTTATGTTCATCGATGCATTCTTGTCGTGATAATCCACGTCGAAAGTTGTGAAAAATGATGGCACGAAAATGTTCACAAGTTAAATCCATTTTTTTGCCAAATTGATTTTTTTCACTGCAAAGAACACAAATGATGGTAGTACGTCAAAACGTTCTGAGTACGATATGCTCAAAAATGTCCAACTTTCCAATGGAAATGTCAGATGGCACCAGGCAACACTTAGTGTTGCCTAGACCAGAAATATATATAGCAACCCTCGTACCATCCATTCTTCGGTGCAGGGTATAAAGACGATGCCAGCACTGATATTAAAAGATGGATCCCGAAAGCAATTTTTCCTATCTTGACACAATGCACCTGGGTGTAGCGAAGCGAATTAAGCCAAATCTAAATTTGGCACGATCATATGAAACAAGGTAAGGTTAAATTGTACAATTATTTCAGGTACTTGGCAATATAGCTTTTTTCGATCCCGTATGAAGTTCTAAAATAGCCATAAATCGGTTTTTGTCAAAACAAATGTGGTTTCTACAGTGATTCCATGCATTGTTTGGCCCTTCCAAACGATAGGTACCCTCCCAACCATTAAGGTGAGTGCATTAAAATAGTCATAAATTATTTTTTATAGTTTTGATTGTCCAGAAGATACGTATATTTCAATTGAATAAATTTAACAATTTTTTAAAAACTACAGCATTGACTTTTCAAAAAATCCCAAAAAAAGTGGTCACTAAACAGTTTTTTTTGTATTTGTGTTTGATCGGCCGGTTTGAAAATTCATTTAAAACGATGCATATGAATTATAATCCCAATTTTAGCAAATAGAGACCGCAACAGAAATAAATTAAAAGGAGAATACCAACGAATTTACATATGTAAATATTTGTGTGTGTGTGTGTGTGCTTGTATGTGTGCGTGCACATACATACGTGCATATGAAAGGTTGAATGTTGAAACAAAAGTACACATGTACTGACTGGCATCTATAAATAAATGTTTTATTTTGTTCAGTAACACAGAACATGTTCGCGTACAGGAACTCACGCACACACACACACAAAGATATGCATGCATACAGACAGACTCGAAGCATACCATACATATGTATGTATGTTTATATCGAGGTGTATGTCGATACAGTTTTGGGCCAATAATGTTAAACAAATAGACATTTATGCAAACATTAATGCCATTGCCCGATTGTGATTGCGATTGTGTTGATTTGCGCGCGTGTGTGTGTGTGTGTAAGTATTTGAATGCGTGTGCGTTTGCTAAGCCAATAAGCTTTTGATAATTATGGCTTTAAAATTAATATACAATTAAATTATTTGCATATGATACATTATGCATAAATATCCTTCATGTCGGAGGACATGCCAATAAACCCATACAGCCGTAAACCGGAACTCACGCAGGCCATGACACAGACACTCACACACACAAATATGAGAACGAAATCACGGACGCTGAAAGCATCCTTTGCAACCTCAATAATTCCATTCATGAGTATAGAGTTTAGATGTACGCACTAAATACGTGCCAGTGTTGCCATTTTTTGGACATCAAAACGCACCGGCTGCTTTCTAAAAAAGCGCAAAACCCACCAACAGTAAAAACGTTGTTAAGTTCGGCCAGGCTGAATCTTGTATACCCTCCATCAATATCTCGGTATTAAAGTGGCCCTATTCATCATTGGATTGAGGGTTTATTCACATTGTCATTACGTTTGAAACACTTCAAAATGTCGGTCGGAGACACCCATACGAGTAAAATGTATATTCTGAATCATCGTAAAACTCTAAGATGATCTATGTCTGTGGAAAGCAAGCAGGTCGCGCAATTACAGCTGGATAGTTGAAATTTTGCGAAAACATGTATTGATTAACTTAAGCGGTTGGTGTGGAAAATGGGCCAGATCGGTCAAGAGATAAAAATTAAACCCTCAGGGTCAACCTCTGTTAAAATCAACAATTCTGAACTTAAAACACAATATCTCATGAACTATTAGAGATATGGGGCTGGTATTTGGAAAATATGATATTGGCTTGGATCGAACACATTTCGAAGGAAAAGTGGTCGGTTCGATGTCTCATTTAAAATGGACCGATCTTTAAAACATGTTAACATGATAAAACCAATGACTAGACAATTATTCTAGTCTATTTTATGGTAAAAAAAGTGGGCGGTGACAGGCTCCATTTAAAAAATCGCATTTATAACCAAAGTAACAGAGAGTTCGTCATAAAATATTATTAGAATGAAATCAATGAGTATTACATTAAATTAAGAGTATTACATTACAGATTAAATTGTGTTTAAATTTTACAAAAGGGCGTGCCACGTCCATATAAAACTGAACCTTAAAAGGCTAAAACTCGTGAACTAATATCGCAATGACGATAGTAGTTGGTTTATACTTGGTAGGGACATAAGTACTGTTACACACGTTTTATGCTGTAAAATAAAAGTACTGAATGCTTTTGGACCAAATAGTTTTTAATATATTTATTGCTGTAAATTGCATCCAAAAAGAATCTACTTATTCGAAATGTCCGCCTTTTGCCTTTACACACGCCTTAAGTCGCACTGGCCAATCGTCAATAGCTGCACGAATCTCGTCCATTGGAAAATTGGCCACAGCTCGAACCAAAGCAGTCTTAAGAGATCCAATGTTGGGGTATCTTTTGTGACAAACCTTGTCCTCTAAAACCGTCCACAATTTGTAATCCAATGGGTTCAAATCTGGACTGCCTGAGGGCCATTCTTCAGAGGAAATGAAGGCTGGCAAATTGTTTCGAAGCCAGACCTGGGACGTTTTAGCCTTATGGGCCGGCGCAGAATCTTGCTAGAAAGTCCATGGCTGGTTTGGGAACAGGGAATTGTTAAGAGGCTTCACAACAGCTTTCAAAACGGTTTCTTGGTAAACTTTGGCCGATGTTTTGACTCCTTGTTAGCAGAAATGCAGGTCAGTGACCCCATTGAAAGAGACACCCCACCAAACCATGACTGAAGCTGGGTGATGACCCTTTTCCACTCTTGGGATCAGTTCAGATTCTTCCTTAGATGACCGCGCATACACTCTATCATTTTGCTTGTTAAATTTTTCCTGAACGGTAAACATTTTTTCATCGGTGAACAACATTTTCTGTGCAAGTTATCAGCGTGCTTCACCAAAAGACGTTTGCGTTTTTCAATCCTATTTTTTTTAAAGCTGCAGTCAATAAATGTCAGGCCCTTCGTTTGAAAGCACCAAGTCCCAAGTCTTTTTTAATGATTCGACTCAAGGACTTTTGCGTGATATTCATTTCAAGGGCCATGATTTTCTGTTTTCGGAGCGGATTTCTGTGAATTCTTGATTTAACGCCTTTGATGACATGCGGTGTTCGAACAGAGCGTGGGCGGCCCGACCGGTGGCGGTCTTTTACATCTCCAGTCTCCTCAAATAATTTTATGCATCGGTAGACGAAAATGCGGCTAATCCCTAGTGGCCGGAGCGTTTTAAAAATTTCGCTTTTTTCCATTTCACTCTTGAAAAGCGCTATTACAGCAATACGGTTCTCATTATCTGACCACTCCATGATGAAAGTTGAAACAATTTTAAAATCTCGTCACAGACTAACGCTATTGAGGTGAGCTTTCAAAACCCATATAAAATTAACGGGGTATGTCCAGTTCTACTATTGAAATGGGTGTTATGTCCCTACTAAGTATGATGGTGCCCCTTGACAAAATTTTAATATTGAACCGTAAGCCATGATGGAGGGTATAATACATTCGGTATTGCCGAACTTAATTTGTCTACTTGACCCTTATACAAATGCTGCTATGTATATATCTGGCCTTATAATGAAAATGCGAATATTTATCATCAAATATGGTTTTATTGTTTTTCAAAGTATTCTCCAGCATGATTTATACACTTTTGCATGTGCTCAAACCAATTGTCAAAGCACTTTTTCCACTTCGATTGAGAAACCTCCAAAACATGGTTTTTGAACGCTTCAACAGCATCTTCTGGCTATGAAAATCGTAGACCACTCATTTTTTTCTTGATGTGTGGTAATAAAAAGAGGTCATTGGGTGCCAAATAAGGGCTGTATGGCGGATGACCCATCAACTCGGCGTTTTGGCCGGTCAAAAAGGCGCTTGTTTGAGCCGATGTGTGAGAGCTCGCATTGTAATGGTGCACAATGATTCGTCTTCTCTTGTTCGTTTTTCGAATTACTCGGAAGGTTACAGTCAAACAAATTGTGGTGTACCACTCAAAATTGACCGTCCTCTGTGCTCAAGCGAAACAGTCGCCACATGACCAGTTTTGCCGAAGAAACAGGCGACCATTTCCTTCGAAGTGCTTCTTCCACGAACAACTTTCGTTGGATTTGGCTCGTCTTCGAAGACCCACACGGATAGATCCATGATTCGTTACCTGTGACGATCTTTTAAACGTCTTTTGAAGCACCGCGGTCAGATTTTTTTTCGAAATTTCTTTGCACCGATTGGACAAGCCTTTTTTTGAGCGAATATCCAATTGTGCGGGATCCAACGAGAACAAACCTTTTTAACGGCAAGGAGTTCATGCAATCGAATGTATGCTGGTGGAAGAAATGCCCAAGGATGCGTCTATCTCATGGTATGTCACATGACGATCTTGCATTATGAGTTCACGCACGGCATCAACTTTTTCTGGCACAACGGACGATTTTGGACGTCTTTGAGCGAGCGTCGTCTACGATTGAATTCATTAAACCAGTTTTCACAGTGTAATAGGATGATGCTTCATCGCCATACAAACATTTTAGTTCATCGATGCACTCTTGTCGTGATAATCCACGTCGAAAGTTGTGAAAAATGATCGCACGAAAATGTTCACGATTTAATTCTATTTTTTTGCCAAATTGATTTTTTCTAGTCACTGTAAATAACACAAAAGATGGTCGTACGTCAAAACATTCTGAGTACGTTTATGCTTAAAAATGACAAACTTTCCAATGGAAATGTCAGATGGCGCCAGGCAACACTTAGGCCTTGAAAAAAATTTGTTCTCGTTGGATCCCACATAATTTGAAGAATGCTCGTATGGATTGGTGCAAAGAGATGTTAAAAAAGTCTTACTGTGGTAGCTCAAAGGCAGTGTATAACATTGTCGCAGGTGAAGAATTATGGATCTATGCATATGAACCCGAAACAAAACAGCAATCGAGTGTATGGGTCTTTCAAGACAAGCCAAATCCAACAAAAGTTGTTTGTGGAAGAAGTACATCAAAGAAAATTATGGCGTTTTTTTCGGTATAAACGGCCATGTTGTCACAAGGCCTTTAGTGAAACGTAATAGGCCAGTTCTGAGTAGTATACAACCATCTGTTTGCCAACAGTGTTTGAAGAAATTTGGAAAGATAATAAAAGAAGACGTATCATTTTGTAACACGACAATGCGAACTCTCACGCATTAGCTGAAACTTGAAGGAGTACATTTGAAACTTAAAGTAGAATATTTTGAAAAACAATAAAACCATTTCCAATGAAAGTTTATTGTGTTTTTATTGCCGGACCCGAAATATAAATAGCAACCCTCGTATCAGCTGAATTTTCAAATAAATCCATAAATGAATTCATAGTGAAACCGACTTAATGTAAGTACCCATATGGCCATATTTACTGGTGGGGCCACTCCTTTATTTATTTATTTAATTTGGATTCGTGGCAAAATTTTCTATAGTTTGCTTTCCCATATGTCAATGTTGATACCCTGTTTTCGCCACCTGCGCGGTGTTTGGGCAACATAAGCCGAAACGTCCAGTAACCGTTTTAAAACTTTTAGGTGCATCTCAAAGCATTGCACGTACACAAAAAGTTCTAATTAGTTGAGCAAAAGAGTGTTGTTTTTTTTAGAGGTTTCTTAAGACCCTTAAAAGGAAACTTGTTCCCCCCTGCGCCGATTTTCAATTCTAAACAACTTATGACCATAAACCAACTTTATGCTTAATTTCAGGATCATAGCTAGATTCGATTGACCGCTATCGTTGATTCAAGAGAAAATTAGACGTACGTGCGTACACTTACAGGTCGGAATTATGCACCTACTTAGATGGAACTTGTAACATTGCTCAGGTTTCAGTCAACCTTATTGAAATTGAATAAGCATGTTTTAATATTACAAAATGGGATTTCTTTTTAAAATTTCACATACTTAACTCTGGATAAACTGAACCACATATGTAAAATTTTTTCTTTATACCCAATAGAAAGGTGTTTGAGGAACTTGAGGCTTTTAAGGCACACAATACAGCAGATTTCGGCGCAAATCGTGCATAGAGCGTTATGAGCGACCAAACTCTTGTGAAATTAGTTTATTTAGGTTTATATTTTCGAATAGCCCCCACAAAAAAGTTTTTCCTAATTTGAGGTTCTGCTGCTCTGAAAACCTCAGTGTATACCCGCTACGTTATGAGCGGCAAATAATTAAATCTGACGGAACTGGACGATAACGGTTCCTTTTTTCATATAGTCTCAATTCAAAGATCTTTCCATTAATAATAAAACCATATTTTTTTGTGTATTCAAGTAGCTTCCATACTTTGTCCATTCTAGATCATTTGCGGCGAAGTGTACATTAAATTCAACCTAAATATTTCCTGGTAGAATTAAGCAGGTCTCTGCTTTTAATAGCCTCGCGGAGTATGTCCTTTCCGTTCTACAAGTCACATATTAAGTCCAACATTGCCCAAACTCCAGACAGGCCATCTTATGAATAGCAGAGTGGTGTAGAGCAACTCATTGTCGGGCCGCCCGACTTAAGACGTTCTTACTTGTGCCGTTCTTCTTGTGAATCACAAAATACCCATTTTGTATTTATAACAGGAGTATGGTGCTGAGTTCATGTTTCAATATTTATAAACTAGAATTTACTATCAAATTATATAGGGTGATCCATCTAGAGGTATTTTTTCAGAACAAAAAAAATTATAAAAATTCAAATCAAGTGTGGAATCTTTATTGGTAATTTGAAAGGACATTTTATGGCATTTATTTTTTTAAAATAGTTTCTTTTAAATGTTGGCAGCAACTACACCTCAGAGTTTCCATTCTGAGGGTCCGATTTTGGATGACTCGTTCTAGCATTTCGACTGGTATGGCTTTAATGACACGCATAATGTTGGCTTTCAAAACCTGAATCGTAGCTGGTTTGTCAGCAAAGACTTTGGACTTTACCCAACCCCAAAGAAAAATGTCTAAAGGTGTGATATCACTCGATCTAGGCGGCCAACTCACCTGTCCAAAACGTGAAATTAGCTGTTTTTCGAAATGATCTCTCAATAGATCTATTGTTTGAGCAGCTGTATGAAAAGTGGCACCGTCCTGTTGAAACCAAGTGTCGTCAAGATTACGGGCTTCAATTTCAGGTTGCATAAAGATCGATATCATGTTGCGATAGCGAGCACCATTCACGGTTACATTCCGGCCATCATTATTTTTGAAAAAATATGCACCGATGATTCCACCATCTTACAAACCGCACCAAGCCGTGGTTTTCTCAGGGTATAAGTTGACCCCTTGGACCATTTCTTCAGCCCAAATGCGGCAATTTTGTTTATTGACTTTGCCGTTGAGCCAGAAATGAACGAAATTTTGGTCGAAAACAGCGGATCTTTCCGTTTCTCACCGAACGCCCATTTCCATAATACAGTTGCCAACATTTGAAGGAAATTATTTTCAAAAGATAAAAGTCATAAAATGTCCTTTCTAATTACCAATAAAGATTACACATTTAATTTGATTTTTTATATATTTTTTATTCTGAAAAAATACCTCTAGATAAATCACCCTTTATTAAAATTCTGCAAAATTCTATTCATTTTTTGTTTTTGCAATTTTTTAAGAAAAATTGTGCTTTCTACTTCAAAATTATTGCAAATAAAACAAAGAATACAGTTAAGTAGCCACTTTTTAACAAAGCGTCAAGACCAAAAATGCGCGCTGTCTTAAGAGAAGAACAGCACCGAAAACAGTATTTTAATCTCCAATTGGCAACACTGAACATAAACGTGCACATTAGAGCAAACCACTTTAAGGACATCAGTAAAGTTCGTGTGTCAAACAAACTAGTGATTTAAGAAAACCAGCATTTCATATTCGGCTGCTAAAGTACTCGTATAACACACTGTATGTGTGTCGACCATCGATCTCAACATGGTGGATATCGCTGAGAAGTTGTTTAACATAATTTTATTGAACTTTCCTACGTTCGGCCAAAGATATCTACCCTAGTAACTTTGGACTTTGAATCACCGAAAAATATCTATCCTAGTAACTTTGGACTTAAAATCCCCGAAAACGATTTTAATGCCATGGCCAGGGTCGTACGATTATTGCAAGCGCTCTTAAAATGTGTCTTTTGTTTCTAGTCTCTTATTCTCGTCGGCACATGTGCCTAAGCTTTCTTTGTCTCTTATTTCCGTCAGCGCATGTGCACCAGCTTTGATGCGGCTTGTGGCCGTATTCGTTTGTTATTACTTACATTACTTCCACATCGAAATTTCTGCTTTTCTGCTTGATCCTCTACTGAACGTCACTTAGTAACGAGTACCATGACTTCAGTATCAATACCAAATCATTCAAATATATTATTACTTAAAACCCCGGGACAATTTCAAACTGGTAATAAAAAACGTCAGAGATTTCTATTTACCAAAAATTTAAAAAAGTCAAGTTTGTAGAATTCTTATGACTTGAACAGTTATTATTCTGGTTCGATACCTTTTTGTTGTTTCTTTTTCAGAATCAACAAAAAAATTGGTGAAATGTATTGGCTACGGCTGCCAGGCAGTCTAAACAGCTGTTTCTAAACCCGCCAAAGTTATTCTTTAGCAGTCTTTGGGAACGATTACTTCGGCTACAAATGACTTATACAGGAGTCTCACAGTGATTAATGAGAATTACCCTTTGCGTATAGTCTTCGAACTGTGCGAAGAGCAATCTTCATAGCTCAATATGATTTCCACCATTTCCTCATTTCTAGAATTATTTAAAAATGAGCCTTAGCTCACTTTAAGAGACCTGACTAAAGCATTCAACATCACAAATGAAAACGTTGGCTCTGACTCTATTTGAGCGCAATCATAAAAACCAAAGCATTATTGTACGGAAATTTATTTTAAATCACCAATGCCAATTATTGATAAATTACTAAACTACAATTTTTAGATCGATCCACCCTAATGTGCACATGCACCTGTATCAGGGACTGTGCATACTTTTATGAACTAAATAATTTTTATATTACGACTGTTCGAATGTACATAAAACGGATTTTTAATAACACGAATTTTAGCCATTCACACCTACTACTCGAACGCACACGATTTCATTTGCAACAAAAAGCCTAATAGCTATTAACAGGGGTATTAGCGGAAAGCGGAGCGGGTGTCCGCTGCATGCTGATTACCGATATTAAATTCACATTTCTATGAAATCATCATTATTCGGTGGCTACAATGGGCTCACCATATGGTGGGGACTGTTCGATGTGCAGTATTATCTGTGGACTATACGAGGACCGTATGATGTGCAACATTTTCAAAACAACTGTGCATTGAGCGACTTACTTCTCTTAGTTTTACAGGAACAAACAAAGGGGGAACTTCCATCAAATCAGTGAGCCGTACACAAGAGAATTCTTATATTTGCTAACTGGAACCTACTGTTTAAAGCAGTCTTCATTCTGTTTATTATGGAAACATTTCATAAGGCCGCCATATTATGAGGGTTAGTGGACACGACTTTTTACAAATAAATCTTGGTTCAAACCCGGGTAAGAAAATCAAAGAGCGATCCATCTCGTCAATGTTAGGAACGTCACGCGGGAGCGATTACTTGCTATGTCATGTGAAAGCTTCCTAATAAGCTGCATTTGCCGTTCAAAGCCGGCATTAAACAGTAGGCTCAGGTCAGTAAGTATTAGAGTTTGATCGTGCAAGTGAATCGCATCGGTCCATGCTTTCAAATATTCTCTAGAAGTCACAATTAAAATCTCCTTAAAGGTAGGTGGCGCTGTCTTCATGTAGAGTTTTTATACCCTACATCACACTATGGTACATAGTATTATTGCTTAGTGCTGATATTTGTAACACCTAAGTCGAAATGATGTTAATTATAGGAATCAATAAGAACGTATTCGATTGAGCTATGCCTGTCGGTCTATCTAACGCATAGTTTGCAAATATGAGCCGGTGATGAAACTGAGATCTTTCCTAAAGTTAAGGTTAAGAGCGAATCAAAATAATTTAGTTTGGTAAATGTTTTGATATATGTTCTTCCCCAACCTGCAGCTGCATCATAAATCCGATTGTAACTTATTATGCATAGAATGCTATAAGTGACCGCTATGCAACTCTGATAAAATTTGACCAAAGCTGTTGTTGTCTTCGAATAGCCCCCATACAAAGGTCCTATCTAATTAGAGTTTCTGCCGCTTAAGAATGTACATTTTAAATCCGATATTGCTCAAATTAGGGATAGCGTAGTATGAGCGACTTATAAGCAGTCCTACCGAAGATCATTCCACCTTTAAGAAAAGCTTCCTAAGGAAATTTGAGATTCAGCCGCTCTACAGGTAACATTTTCAATCTGATCTTGCCGCAATTTAGCATATATCGTTGTGAGTGACTCATGTTTCCATAAAAACTCCTTATTAAGGTCTTTCGGAATTTGAGGTCATGGCGCTTAAGTAGACATATTTTCAATCCGATATTCCTAAAATTATATTAAATTAAGCGTTATGATTTAAGGTCCAAATAACAAATTAAATCTTTGGTTTTAATCCGTCAACAAAAAGTGGGCCCGGTCCAACAAATACTCGTAGTCAGTCGTGGGTTCTTCGGGTTCTTTGGAGTTTCGTCGAACAGCCCGCTACGATTTAAAACTTTAAAGCCAACATTGCGAACAGAGGCAAGCATACATGATTCAATTCAAATTGTTTAAATTCAACTTAAAGTGTTTTAAGTCAAATAAGAAAAAAAACAACTTTAGTCTGTGACAATGAATTTTTGATTGACTTAAGGTCAAATATTCGAAAGCACTCATGAAAATCAAAGCACTGACCGAAAGGCGAAAGCTCAGTTGAGTGGAAAAAAATAAACGACGCTTTAAGGAACTGTAGCGAAATAAATCTTACAGAGATTCAAGAGTTTTAGCAATACCTCTATACGATAGCATTTTTATTAAAGTTGAGTTTTTGCTATGAACACTGAAATGATTCTTGTGTTTGCACAGAGCCGAAATTGTCAAAAATTCATTTGTAAATGTTCAAGAGAGTGACCCTGTTTGCGCTCGTCTGTGCGTTTGTGTCTGTATCCGTTTTACAACCGGTATTACCGATTATTTCCGTTTGTCTCTGAGCGCTTGTACTCTGTCCCTGTGTATGTGCACATACATACATATAGTCATGGACATAGACATTCCTACACATATGTCACACACACATACATACAAACATATACGAGTACTAATACATCTATTTACATTTGCATATTATGTTTGCTTTATAACATTTTACCATTTTAACCTTTAAGCAACGGCAACTACAGCATAACAAAACTCGCCGTATATTTGATATTAGTTTTGG
The DNA here is from genome assembly GCA_963513945.1 of Hydrotaea diabolus. Classification (NCBI taxonomy): domain Eukaryota; kingdom Metazoa; phylum Arthropoda; class Insecta; order Diptera; family Muscidae; genus Hydrotaea; species Hydrotaea diabolus. Next base: position 12,384,223 of record OY740716.1, on the reverse strand, counting down.
TATATGAGTCACTCCATACTTGCTGATGCAATTTCGGTAACCTCCCTAGTTGCAGTTTTTTCTGTTATAAAACAACAGACACCACCTACACCGGTGCTTAAGATTGTTCCCTAGGAAGAATATACATGTAAGTTTACTGAGAGCACGGATTCAGTTCGATCCTGTACGTCACCAGACATGCATGGTTTGAGTGGAGAGTTGCGTTCTAGTATCTGCGTATCTAGTATTTGGAAGGAAGATTATTACGGATTACATGGAGGTGTGTTAGTGTAGCTGCTTTGATGTGTTGGTTTGTATTCGCGACTGCTGTACAAGTAAGCCCAAATGCGAATCTGAGAAAGAACAGCTTCATTTTTAATGTGGCGGGTTTTTTCCACCACCTTAATGCTAGCGACTTGACGAATGAGAGATAAATATTCGAGTACAAGCCATGTAAATGCATTTCCCGCTCATAGCCTGCATTAACCAGAAGATCCCGTTCACTTATATATACATATATATATATATATATATTGTCACCACAACCATATTTGTATATCAATCATAATTTTCGTATACTCCATCAATTTGTCATTCTCTCTTAGAGACTCCACCAAATATATATAGGGTGGGCCATTTAAAATGTTAAATTTGTATCAGCTGTAAAAAAAAATTCCGATAATTTTTTCAAATTACTGGTTTTATTGGAAAGTTTGAACTAAGTTATTTAATAATTTAATAAAGGGTGGTTAAATTGTAAGGGCCGATGTGGAATGTGAACCATACCTAAACGTCAAGTTTTTTTTCTGTATTTCATTTGATATTTCCCAATTTCAGACTAATTCAATTTGAACCGTGGAAAGATGAGCAAGCGAGGGACACGTTAAAGTTTTTCAGGCTTTGTGTCAAGAAATGGCAATAGTGGATATTCAATTTTCGAAAAATATCATCTTTAGTGATGAGGCACATTTTCACCTTAGTGGATTCGTCAATAAGCAGAAATGCCGCATTTGGACGAATGATAATTAAAGAGTGATTGTCGAGAAAACAATGCACCCACAAAGAGTGACCCTGTGGTCGGGGCGTATTTTTTTCCAAAATGAGGCCGGCCAGGCAGTTACTGTAAATGGTGTTCGCTATAGTGAGATGATAAAGAACTTTTTATGGCCCGAATTCGAAGATATGGATGTGGACGATATGTGGTTTCAACAGGACAGTGCCACTTGCCACACAGCTAATGAAACAATGGCTCGTTTGCGCGACAAATTCAATCGGCCCTTAAAATTTATCCTCCCTTTAGAATACCATCCAATGCGTTTTTGCTTCGCCCAATGTGCTGAAGATTATTAGGCAGGAGATGAAGAAGAAAACACGAAATGTCTTGTTTTCAGATGAAGCACATTTTCAAAATTGCCGCATAAGATGGTTCAGAAAACCAACACGTGACGTCAAACACGTGACTATTGAGAAGCCTAAGCATCCACAACCAGTCACTGTTTGGTATGGATTTTGGGCTGGCGTGCCACCATTTTTCTACAGAAATGAGCATGGAGCCGCCGTTACCGTCTACGGTGAGAATGACATGAACGACATTTTGTTTCAATAAGCAGGGGGAGGGGGGGGGGGGGGGGGGGGGGTGCACATGCCACACAGCCAACGCAACCATCGGTATTTTATGCACTGTTTTTGAAAATCTAATTGTGATGATAATGGGCAGATAATAGATAATAGATAAGATAAATGTTACGCAAAGTATCCAGAGACAATTGAAGCGTTCAAACATTGAAGAGATTCGACCAGAAACAATTGAAAATGTACTAAAAATTGGATTGGTCGGATGGGTTACTGTCGAGATAGTTGTGGTAGTCATATGAATGATATTGTGTTCCATTATTAAATGCCAAAGTTCAACATTTAAAATCAAACCAGAAATTTGCATAATTTTAAGTTCTTTTTTTACAGCTGATACAAAAAATGTTGAATAGGGTGATCAATCTAGAGGTATTTTATTCCCAGATTACGCGTAGGTTGTTTTAAATTTTATTTTTCATCTTTTCAGTATTGTTTGCCATTTTAACATGGAAAGACACAAAATCCACAGTTTGCTGCGGTTAGTGGGCTGGTGGAATCATCGGTCCATATTGATCTATCTACAGGTATTTTTTAACAGTATTTTTTCACAGATTACGCGTGAGTTGTGCTAAGCTTAACTTTTTTTCTTTTCAGTATTGTTTGCCATTTATAGATTAACATGCGAATGCCACTGTTTCAATATGGGTAAAAATAATTGATATTATTTTAATATATTCTTTTAAAATACTACTATTAACATTTTAGTATTATTCGCATTAAAGCAGTGTTATTCGCCCCTTTTAAAAAATAAAATAAAATTAAATTGGGTAAATTTTATGTTTTCTATGAAGACAAATATATAATTATTGTTTGTTCTTTAGTAAGTAACTTATATAATAGAGAGTTCCAAACGGAAATTAGCTTAAGTAAGCAATTTACTATCTAAATAACTATTAAAAATGATGAATTTGTCGTCATTGATAACAAAAATTGTATTCAAAATTTTTTTTTATGTTGATTTCTCAAACTTCTGTTAAAGCTTTATTTTTTTGACCAATCTCAAAAGGATATGCCAAACCTAGAGATTGGATGTTAAAATGTTCTTCGAAATTGGTCTCTATACGACTTCACTTCTGACATTTCGGTAAAATGAAGGAATATGTTCCAATTTTTTACTTATTTCAAGCTGTCTTGCAGTGCATGATAAAAACTTCCTCGGCCCAAAAAAATAACTGAGACCTACCAGGAACCTGTCCGTTTGGCAATTTACTATGCTCACCTAAGTCGTTCATTGCCTGAAGAAATCTTCCATCCCCCAAAAAAGTGTTGAACAGAATTATCAGTGGGATTGGGCAAGGATTTTTATATACTTAGTGGACTCTGGCCCTCGCACGATGGCTCATTGTGGCTGAATTCAGGGCTTTAGCGTTTGATTAAAGCTTAACGCAAAATAAGTTTGAATGGAACTGACTTCGTTTGGCTTGGAGTGCCTCATCTTGTGTATGGTTGCGTATTGAAATATATATTTGTTTTATGTGCCCGAATGTGTGCGTCAAACTTACAATGTATTGTGTATGCGTGTGTGTGTGTGAGGATTTGTGTATGTTCCGAAGTTGGGATCTGTACACGCACACACTCGCGGAGGTTGTGTATTGCTGTAGACTGCTTTAGTGCACATCGGGATTATTTGCTGCATTAATAAATTTTGCATAATATATAAATTGTCTTTAATTATGGCCTATTCGTGTATTTGTTTAAAGTTCTTACTGTCGCTGCTGTTGTTGCTACTGCTGCTGCTATTGTTATTGTTGTCTCGTTGGCCGTATTGCTCACTGTTGTTGTTACTCGCACTGTTGTTTGCTGTTTAGTTCATCGCTTGTTAATTAGGTTTTCATAAGTATTTGTCTGTGGCTATGTTTGTGTGCGTGTGTTCGTGTAATTTGGTATATTTAAATATTTCCCGGAAGCGTACTTTGTCGTAGGCTTAAATTATAATTTTCACTAAGTTGGCAAATAGGCAGACCAGAGCAAATAGACAAATAAAAATATACAAAATAATACTAATAGATACATACTTTGAATTTGAAGGAACCTCGTATACAAAAATCGCAGTAAAAATGGTGAAAGTTGGCCTGTGTCGTTATTGTGATGTCTAGGACATTTTTCGCTCTTATTGGAGCAGCATATGGCCCATGAAAGGAATTTGCACATATAATGCTGCCAGGCCACAAAATAATAAAATGACAAAATGAATGATAAACAAGTTTTCACGCTTTAAAGAATCCTATTCCATCTATGTTTACTTGTGCAAATAAATGGTGTTTAGAAAATATATGGACCATTCTGTTGCAATGGTTAGAAAAACTTTGAGCTTTTTGTCGATATTGAAGTAGTCGGGCACATCAAAGTGTATTGATTACAACGGTGCTTAGAGTCCTTAACGAGAGATCACACAAAAAGCGGAAGAAACTGAGGATCAACTGGAGGTTGCTAATATAGAAATAAGTACGAGTATGTATGTTTTTTTTGGAAAGGCTCTTCAAGTCTTAAGTTTTTCTTTTGTCAATTTGCACCTTGATTTCCTTTTAATTCGAATGGATTTTTCGCACTTACAAGTATAAATGTTGTGGGAGGCCGTAGCGTTATTAATACATGTTATTTAAAGTGTTGCTAGGTAAGGGTTGGTGAGTATTTAAAGTACACTGGATGTTAGGGGGAAACGGGCGCAAACGCGGTTACAAACTTAAAATCCAAATTACCCAGGCGTGTAGGGTGGATAAAATTACCTTGGAGCTATTGTGCTGTAGATGTTTTGAAAGTTGTTTTTCTTTTTTGAACGTACGTATGATTAATATTAATTGGACAATTTTATAACTCATGCGCCATGTGGTCCAGTTAGGGCTAACACCTAAGGCTGATGGCAGAGTGCGCGCTCAAAGCGGAGCCGTGCTGAACTTATTTCATGCTTATATGAAATTTGGGGATGGCAGAGTGAATGCTAAAAACAGCTCTAAATCTGCACTGTTTTTACTGTGTATTTTGTGTCTTTTTTATATTTTTTATTTATGAATGTTATTATGTACAAGTAGTTGATATTTGTTAGTCAAAATTTTGGTTAATCAATAATGTCATTAATAAATTAATCTTATAACGGAAATTTCTGATTAATCTGAACTATAAATAATATGTTAATTATAAAAATAATCGATCAAATTTAAATAATTTTGTTCAATTTTCGAAAAATTTGAAAGACAAAACTGAGAGAATTATTACAACAGTATCAAAACGTCGAGAACCGCCCAGTAAACCAAATTTGCCGACAATGTCTGATATCACACAATTATGAACAATGTCTGAACTCTATCTAGAATTCTTACCGAAATCGTTACGAATTCTGTTCGATTTGTCTGAGGATTTTTTTTTTCAGAGAAGTAGTTCAGAATTTTTGTCAACCCTCTCATATGTTTTCGTTACGAACTCGGTAAGAAATCGGAACATTTTGCCGATTGTCGCACAGAATTCTGACTGAATTCTGAAGGTTTGGTTTGCTGGGCTTTTACAAATTACAAACAACTCATATCTTTACACATACAATCAAATATCAGCACCAATCAGCACGAAAAAACGCTTCAAAACAGTTATCAGTTCAGCTCGGCTCAGGGCGCACTGAAATGGTTTAAACTTATTTCAAAGATAGTGCGGTATTGCGCAAACAGAGCGTTTATTAAAAATACGTTTTTAGCCAAAAAAGGATAAATAATAAAGCTGCGAACCAATTTGTGCGAAAATTTCGAGAGACTGACATTTTAGTAAACTAGAAGAGAATTTGGCTGCTGTATCCGAGTGTATGGCACTCCAGCCTTATACTATTAGCAGTCTTGGCTATGACAATTGGCTACCTAAGAGCTTCGACTTGACACCCTTAGACTTTTTTGTGTACCTTTAAGTCTAGTTTCGAGATAGGAAAAGAAACTGTCACACAGGCCTTGAGACATAATATTGACAGTATGTGCTACTGCGATGGCAGCCATATGAATTTAATTGTACTCGTATTCTCTTAATAATTGGCCATTAGTTAAGTGTATCGATTGCATTGAAAACGGCAGCCGAATCAGGAAGTACCCGCGACTTAAAAAAAACTAAAAAGCTTTCAAATAATAACTTTGCTTCTTCAAACTTGGAAGAAACTAGAACGGCCTTGTCAAATAATATCCAGTTTGGCAAATGGGTACAACATTACTCCAGAATGTTGTTAATGGACGCACTAATTTGCAAATCTTGTTGCATGCAACTGTACGAGTCATGCCGAGAGGACTGACATACTTACAACCGCCCCTTCAACAACAGAAATAGCGGACGCCGCTCACGTCAATTAACAATACAAGGCTCCAGGACCTGACAACATCAATTCAGAGCAGATCCTCAAACAAGTGTCTGCTTGCTTCAGAGCAAAGTAAAGGGTGGTCCAACCAAAACGCATGATATTAATAGTAAATTAAAAAAAGTTTTTATAGAATTATCTTCATATTTTTTTATGATGATAGAAAGATCTATGGCAATTATGTGTAAAATAAAATGATGGCCTTCAAATGTGTGAAATAAACTATCGACTTCAGTGGCATACCTCTATCCGATGGTTCATATTTTAAGTGACTTTGAGACATAATGGGGTCCAATGTCGTGAATGTGCCGAATTATCTCATCCTTTGGCTTTTAAATTGTTCTAAGCTTTTAGACTTTTTCTTCTAAATATCCTTAAAAAAATAAGTCCAACGGCGTCAATTTTCATCTATATTGTTATCATCATTTACTGTAACTGCTTGTACGACCTCATGTTCGAAAAAGTACGGCCTGATAATGCCGCCAGTCCATAAGCCGCACCAAACAGTTATTCTTAGTGGATGCATCGGCATTTCAATAATCACTCGTGGATTTTTATTTGCCCAAGTGCGACAACTCTACTTGGGTTCGAATCCACTGAGGCGATTATGCTGAACTAGAAAATCACGAAGTGCACGAAATAGACATTGTACGAGAATTGAAAAACGCAACGGCCAACAACAGAGGTATAACATGTATAATGGTTGTCTGACCGATCTTGATTATGATGAAGACATAAGCCTTCTTACGCAAAGCCACTCGGACTTGATGGAAAGCATCAAAATAGCAGAGACTTAAGCTGCAAAAGCAGGGCTAAGAATAAATATAACTACGACCAATGTAAAGGAAATAAACGCCACCTGAAGCAGTCTTCCAAGACTTATCATCAGAAGTTCCCCCATTCGATGAATGCTGCTGCCAAGGCAACAAAATTGGTTCACGAACTTATCCACAACTTCCAAGTCCAGGACTTGAACCAATTTTGTAACCTTGGCAGTTGCATTACATCGAATGGGGGAAAAACATATGTTCATATGTTTTTTGTTCAGCTCATGGGGTAATAGTGTTTACCGAAACAAACAGCGATCAGCACTGCTTGCAACTAATAGCCTTTTCGACTGCCCTTTGAATAATTTAATGTTTCTATTGAATGAAATTGTCAATAGAAACATGGACTTAAATCTGACTTTGACTTAAGCAAGAAAGTCAATTTTTAATTAATTCATTTATAATGTTCGACAAACAGATATACATTTTCATCAGATTGATGTACAATTATTATTAAATTAATAATTGTACATCAATGTTCTGCAAATTGATGTACATTGTTCCTCAGATTGATGTGCAATGTTCATCAAATTGATGAAAAAATTTAAAGAATTACGAGTACTGATAGAAAGTTCCAAATCAAGTTGATGAAAAGTTTAGTAGGTTGAAAAATGGAAGACCACTTTTTTCATTGCAGCAGTCACATATAACATGCGATGCTGGCAAATTTGGAGCGTACCGATATGCTTTCATATTGACCGGAACGAAATATGCCACTTCCGCTTTAGAAGTCACATATTAAGTACGACGTTGCTCAAACTTCAGAAAGAGGAGCAGCACCTTCTGAATAACGGAGTGTTGTAGGGTATCTTAAAGTCGCACCCGCATAGCTTTAACTTGTTCTGTTTTCATTTACAAAAAATGTATATCCGGAAGAAAAATGAAACTAATGGGAATTAAATACCTTAAATAACACAGTGTAACAAAAACGAATAAAGTCAATATACCTGGGAAGTGATAGTATTTTTCTTGTAGATCTTGCTGAGTAAAACAAGAAACCGGTTTTGAAATTTCCCAAACACCTACAAAACCTGGAGTTATGGTAAAAACCGGTTTTTTGGATCTTACGCTCTTATATGCCAGTAACTTGGTTGAATATCCACCAAAGTTTTTCGGCTGATTTGGAAAGAAGAAACTGCGACCTTTCGAAAGGTGCATATACTTTAAAAATCACACTGAAAAAAATCTGTGTATTGATTTTCGTGGCTGCACACTACTTTTATCATGATTTCGGGTCCGTGACAACCCTCTTCAGAAAGCCTTGCTGCAATTGTTGAAAGTAAAACCGAACTCTACAAGGCCAGGCTCTCCCCAAACGAATGAGAACTACTGTTGTAAACCTTACTTTTCAAGTTTTCTTCACACAATTGCCCACGAAAATACAACTTACTCTTGCCACCTCTAAATAGACTCTACATCGAGAGCCATCAATAGATTTCTTTTACAACAACGTGTGTGTGTTGTAAAAAGAGTTTAGTTGACTATGTCAACTTGTGTGCCGTGCATGTACGTATGTTTGGCTCATTTGTTTTATTTCGGTCTGTTGCTTTTACACATTGAACAGGGATTAAACCGGCTCAAGACCTCTTGCTTCTATATTTAAATAGAAGACAAGTTTTTAACAAAATGGCAAAGTGACATTTTTTAAGTTTGGATGCGTTTTTACACAGGATTTTTTAAAAGGAAGCGAACAATTTTTGCACTGAATAATAAAGAGAGTGTTTTTACAAATACAATTCGGTTTCATTTTTAAAAATTCGTTAGAAACTGATTGAGTCATTCAGCTTTTATTAAAACAACATTTTTTGAAAAAATACAATTATTGGCAATACTTAATTGTATTTTTTCAAAAAAGTTTGTTTTAATAAAAGTTGAATAATTCAATCAGTTTCTAACGGATTTTTAAATCTTTTTATTATTCATTTCAAAATTGTTCGGTTCCTTTTAAAAAAATCGGTGTAAAACGCTTCCAAAGTTAAAAAATTAAAAAAAATTTTAAAAAAATGAGTTTACAGGAAAAATACACAGATTTTTTTCAGTGTGATTTTAAAAGTTATACGCCATTCGAAAGGCCGCAGTTTCTTCTTAAATTTAAAATCGTTTGATATTCACCCAAGTTACTGGCATATAAGTGCGTAAGATCCGAAAAACCGGGATTTTACCCGTAACTCCAGATTCTTGTTGTACTCAGTAAGATCTACAAGAAAAATAATATCATTTCCAGGTATTTTTTCTCTGTCACACTGTGTAATTATTGAGTTACATACATACGTATACTAAGTTCAGGATCAATGAATTTGAAAGCTGTTCCTGATGTTTATAAGACTAATGCACCCTTTATAAGAGCAGTGCAGAGGCAACGAATATTTTTCAGCAAAACAAAGATAACGATGTCAAAAATACAATAGTTCAACCTTCCGTGCATCTTGTACCTACAAGTTGCGACATTTGAAAAGAAATTGCTCCCGATTATTGTAAAAAGTTTACGCTTCTCTGAACCCAATGCAAGGGAGGTTCTGCAAACACCACCTCACAATATAAGTAGTATCAGTCTTTTTCCCACCCGCCACTAACCGAACCAATCTAGCGAAAACATTTAATAGACCCCCCGCATTACAACAGTTGTTACATCCTCCACCGAAGGGTGGCTGGTATATTTAATTCGTCATTCCGTTTGTAACACGACGAAATGTTTATCGGAGACACCATAAATTATATATTTTTTTGTTCGTCATATTAAATTCTAAGGCGATACGTCCGTCCGAGAGTCTGTTAAAAGCACAAACGAATCAACCTAGGGCCCTGAAATTTCGCCTGATGATGACTTTTGATCATAAGCTTTTTATGATTGTAAATGGGTTAAATCGGTCCTGAAAAAAGTTACCCTTTAAGGAACTAAGTGTATATCGGTAAATAGTACACTTTTCTGAGTATTTGCTTAACAAATCAGTACTTTTTGTGGACGAACAAGGGTTAAAATGGGCACAGTTAGTTGGAACGCACCTCAAACATTAAAAAGTTGCTGTACTTTTAGGCTCATGAGGCCATTAGTTGGAACGCACCCCAAAAATGGCAAAGTTGCTGTACTTTAAGGCTCATAAGGCCCAAAGTACGTCCCACATGGTCAAAACGGGCGATTAATAGCACAGTACAACAGCCAATCTGGGGGGTGAGAAATTCCAAGTCAGAGTGATGGTACTAGGTCAGTATATTAAAACCCTCAAAGGGTTTTGCGTTCGTATGTGCCAGTTTTTATGACCTTCTACATTTTTTCCTTATCTTGATGTTTTTTCGCTTAGTTGTAAAATGTTGGCAAAAACGTAGTTTGACATAACTCGAGAACGACTAGTTCGATTTTGCTGAAATAAATTGAGAAAAATTAACTATTACATTTTCTTTAATCCATTAATATACTGTTTCTCTACCAAATCAACATTTTTGCAATTAGAAATAAATTTATGAAGAAAATTTTGCCAAAAAAAAATTACAGCAGCTTTTTCTATAAATTAAAAAGCGTAATTTTTAAGTTTTGGCTAATATAAGGAAGGACGAATGGGCCGAAAGGTCCAAAGACGGACCATTTTTTTTGAGGGTATGCAAAGTGCGGCCTGTTCGAACTTAACGACGTTTTTACTTATTTCCTCTATAATCAGCGATACCAAGGAAAGTATATCGTTTTTGGTATCAGCATTACACTGCCACATAGCGTCTGGAAAATATAACTAAAGGACTTTAATTTGTAATGCAATAACTGCGTAATAATGGAAAATGAAAGGAAAAACGTGGCGAAACGAAAACAACAACGATAATTGCAAAATGGTAGGAATGAAGAGACCAAATCGAGGGTTTGAGGAAGAATGTTTTGCAATTATTGCTCGCATAGCGACTAAAGTATTAGGGGTGTGAATTTTTATGGGGCCAGCAGAGAATAACAGATATGGGCATTTCCAGGGAAAAGTCCATCGTGATCCAAAAACTAAAAGTTTAAGAACTTTCCTTAGTCACGATGCCAAGATATCGAGCCATTAAGTTAAGGTTTACGATTGGTCAGTTTTATTTTTTCCAAGTGCATCTTCGTTTTACAATTAACATTTTTCAGAGTAATTGTTCAATTAAACTTTTATAGCAAATCGTTTGCTACAATTGCAATTATTTATAAAATAAATGCAAATGAGCTAACGAATGTCAGTTAAAGCTTAAATTTTGATTTGCTTTTCGGGACATTTGAACGTTATTTTAATGTCACATCATAAATTCAACATTTAATGTGATAAAATTACGCTAACGGTCGCAAATAAAGTGAAATTTTTTGATTTAAATGCAGGTTAATAGAGTGGTGTGATGGAAGTGTGCACGACTATCGTGCCGGTAAACCCAGGTTCATCCCGGGAAAGATTTCCACCTCGTATGTGCTTAACGAGTAAAAGATTTATCTCTAAGCTATGTTAAAGCTGCTCTATAAAATGCGAAAGCTGTTCGAAGCCGGCGTTAAACTGTAGGTCCCGGTCAGTAAGTATAATAACTGAATGGTGTACATCTCACAGATTTGAGAGAAGTTCCCTAATGGGATGTTGTGTGACTTACGAGGGCGACCGCAAAACTAACTGGTCTGGCACATTTTCTGTTTTACTAGCAACTTTTTTTTTTGTTTTTTAAAAGCAATCTTTTATAAGCCATCTGTCAAAATTTCCGAAATATTTAATGATTATTTTCATTGTTGCAGGTGATTGAAGTAAACAAGTTTTATAATTTTTGAAAAATGGAAAATAAAGTGTTTCGTGCAGTAACTAAACACTTTTATAAGAAAGGTTATACGCCACAATTAATCAAAGATGAATTGGATTCTGTTCATGGTGATAATGCACCATCATACTCCACCGTGAAATCCTGGGTTCAACAATTTAAAATGGGTCGTTCAAGTACGGAAGATGAACAACGCTCTGGAAGACCGAAAACTGCTACTACTATTGAAAATATTAGAAAAATATTTAATGAAGTGACTAAAGATAGACGAATAAAGCTCAGAGAACTTGCTGATATTGTTAAAATACACGAAAAACAAGTTTGGAGTATTTTACATGATGAACTCCACATGAAAAAGCTATCCGCAAGATGGGTGCCGCGTTTGTTGACTTTGCCCCAAAACATCGTCCGTTGGACCAATTCCGAGGTTCTTTTAGCGATTTATCAGCGTAATCCAATAGAGGTCTTGCGCCGATTCATAGCTGTAGATGAAACATGGATCCATCACTACATCCCAGAATGCAAAGAACAGTCAAAACAATGGATAGAAGCTGGTAAATGTGGTCCCAAGAAGGCGAAAACTGTTAAGTCAGCAGGAAAAGTAATGTCCACAGTATTTTGGGATGCAAGGGGTATAATATTTATTGATTATCTTGAGAAAGGAAAGACTATAAATAGTGAATATTATTGTGCATTATTGGATCGGTTGAGTGAAGAAATCAAGATAAAACGACCGCATTTAGAAAATAAAAAAGTTCTTTTTCATCAAGATAATGCTCCTTCACACACTGCATTTTAAACTCAACAAAAACTGGCCGAATTACGATTTGAAATTGCTCCGCATCATCCATATAGTCCAGATTTAGCTCCTTCTGATTATTTCTTGTTTCCAAATTTAAAAAAAATGCTCGGTGGCAAAAATTTTTCGTCCAATAGCGAGGTTATTGCTGAAATTGAGGCATATTTTGAAGGTCTTGAAAAATGTTATTTTTCGGATGGAATTAAAAAACTTAAAAAACGTTTGATGAAGTGTATTGAGTTGGAAGGATATTATGTTGAAAAATAAATAATATTAATTCGAAAAAACGGTTCTTTTTATGTTAGGCCAGTTAGTTTTGCGGTCTCCCTCGTAAGTAGTAATAAAAATAAAAACATTGGTTCCTAAACAAATAGTTAATTTTCAAAAGTGTGTAACGTCAGGCCAGATTGGATGCAATTTCCTTGCATATTAGTTTGTTTATTTTAAGATTGCATTCTGATCGGATTATGTTTTATGCTGCTACACGCAAAATAAAGTTAAAATCTAGCAGCCCCGACTATGGGATACACACTCTCTCTTTCGCGTCTGAAGGATCGTTGTTTAGAGGTTATTCCAAATCAAAGACAAATATGTCCAACATTTACCCGAGATGACTGCTGTTCGCTCGTAACGCTTTATGCGAAATTTGGTCGGAATCGGATGTATGTATAATCCATTTAGTAGAGGTATTTTTATAGAACAAAACGAAATATAAAAATTCAAATCCAGTGTGGAATCTTTATTGGTAATTTAAAGGGACATTTTATGGCATTAATTTTTTGAAAATAATTACCTTCAAATGTTGGCAACTGTATTATGGAAATGAGCGTTCGGTGAGAAACGGAAAGATCTGCTGTTTTCGACCAAGATTTTGTTCAGTGATGAGGCCCATTTCTGGCTCAAAGGCAAAGTCAATAAACAAAATTGCCGCATCTGGGCTAGAGAGCAACAAGAAGAGGTTCAGAAGGTTCCATTACACCCAGAGAAGACCACGGTTTGGTGCGGTTTGTAAGCTGGTGAAATCTTCGGTGCATATATTTTCAAAAATGATGATGGTCGGAACTTAACCGTGAATGGTGATCGCTATCGCGCCATGATATCGATCTTCATGCTACCTGATATTGAAGCCCATAATTTTGACGACACTTGGTTTCAACAGGACGGTGCCACTTGCCATACAGCTGCTCAAACAATGGATCTATTTAGAGGTCATTTCGAAAAGCAACTTATTTCACGTTTTGGGCAGGTTAGTTGGCCACCTAGATCGTTTGATAGCTCACCTAGTTGTGGCCAACATTTGAAGGAAATTCTATTCAAAAAAATGGCATAAAATATCCTTTCAAACGAACAAAAAAGACTCCACACTTGATTTTAATTTTTGTGTTCTTTTTTTATTTTGAAACAAATACCTCTAAATTGATCACCCTTTTTAGTTAATAAGATATTATATTTTTAAGTTTAGTGTTGTGTGGGCGGGGCTACACTCCCGTTTCCGAATAATTGCCTTCATTGGTTTGATCCTGTTAAAATTTTATAACGATGGGTTCATTAGTATGACCGTAAATGCGATTTTTTTAATAGGGGCGTGACACTATCTCTAAAAGTTTACGAGGTTTTGTGTTTTCAGGGTTTTTGAATTTTTTCCAGATATTGACCCAGTCCTTGTGAGGGAAAATTGTTTACCTGTTTACTGAGTTGGCCGATTTTTAATACTAGCACATGTTACCGAAAAATTTCAGACACCTAGCTTGAAAAGTGCAAGCCTTAGTTTGCTTTCCACAGATAAACCTTAGAAGATCAGCTTAGAATTTTACGACGATTCCAAAAAGATATACTTTATGGAGTCCCTATATCCCTATCCTATGATGGTGGGTAAAACCAAGTATGTTTTGTTCGGGCACTGTAAGTCGTGCCTTCGCACAAAAACGGCTGTCATTTTCGGCTGGTGTTGTAAACCACAAACAAACTTCCAATCGTCGTCAGGATACGACTGCAATGTATTTTTCAATTGTCATCTGGAAGTGACTAAAGCGTAACGCAGATGACGATGAAAGAAACTTTAAAATGTTGAAAGGGAAAATGTATATAAGTTTGGCATGTTATTTTCTTCAAATTTTTAAGTTTTACCTTAAAAATCGTCTTCCTTTCAGTCCTTTCAATAAGCCAACTTAAATACGACCCCCAATACTTGCTATGATCGGGCATTGTGGCAACAAGTAAACAATTTCCTTATGCACTTTCAGCCATATGAGCACTTGAAACGGGAAATAACGGGGGCTATGACGATGTGGCCGTAGTTGTCTTTGTTGGCGATAATGATGTCGCTGGCGATGATACCGCAATTTTCTTGGTCAAGTACGTTTGAACAATAACAGAAACCTTAACAGCGGCAGAATACAAAAAGCGAGAAGAGAAAAATAATTTTAAATATGACGACAAAAACAAAATGAACAAAACAAGAATGAATACATTGTCATAAATTTTCATTAAGTGCCCGACTGCTGACTGGCAGTGCTCAAGTGTTCCGGTCGAGGGAGTGTGTGTGTGTGGATGAAAATGTCCACCGCGCCGTAAGTGACGCCCCAACAGTGAGTGAGTGCGTGGCAAGTGTATGTAAAATGATTGTAAATGTCACATTTATATGGTTGTTAACTTCAATTGTTGTTCATGACGATGAAGATGACGCTGGCGATGTTGACGGCGATGATGGGCAGGGGGCGTACTAGGATATTGCTGCTGCTGCTAATGGTGATGTTGTTGGTGTTGGTGTTTCGCATTTTATTGTTATTGTAATTACAATTATAGTTGTTGTTATTATCGCTATAATGTTTATTTTCATTTTTAAATTATGGCTGCCATCATACCAACCGGAATGATGGGCGAGGTAAAACCACCAAAGAAGCGTTGAACAAAGGGAAAACTGAAAAAGAAATGTTCGTTGCAAAAAATAAATGAAAATTTTAAGCTTTTCCAGTGGCTGAGTGTACAGCGTCCTCTTGGGCAGCCAATGCATTTTGCGTGTGTTAGCACATATGTAAGTTTTCTACTGCAATCAGATTTCATTTTTTTGTCTACAGATACTTTTTCACAAAAGAATGTTTGTGGCCATCCAATGATTGTGGTTGTGTCTTCTCGCGAACCAACATTCCATCGGTACAAACGAATGTCAGTTCGTATAACGAACACTGATTTCACTTTGCGCTTTAATTAAAATTTAAACATATTAAAAAAATAATTATGCGGCCAATTTTGATAAAACTTAAATTTTCGAATTGCAGAACACATTAGGCGAGTTTTATTTGATAATCCCACAATTTCGCTTGTATAGGGGGAAATAAAACACATTTGTTACCAACTTATTTTAGAGTTTTAACACGCTCGCCTCAAAAACAGGTCAGAGACCGCACAAAGGATATTTATTCTAAATCGTCGTAAATTCTGAGATATATGCTCGTCTGTCTGTCATTGAAAAGCAAACTACAGGTAGCACAGTTAAAACTAGGTGGCTAAAATATGTGCTGATACTCGGAAACGGTTAGCATTGTAAATGGGCTAGATCCTTTTTATATGATTACAAATAATATACGATCGTATATTTGTATATTTATATTGTTTATTTGAGGGGTTTTTGGTTGATTTATCACCACTATCAACTCTGATCTTTACGAAATATTCACATGATGCTACGTTCGGCCAGGAAATATTTGTAGGTTACGTTGTGATTTAACAAAGCGGCATGACACCGCCCATACAAACCTGAACTTAGAAAGTCCATATCTCATATACTCTTACAGATATGACCACGACCAGATATTTGAAAAATATAAAACCGGGATGAAAAGTGGGCTGTCCCCCAGTAATGGGCAAAGTTATGGACGATTCATTATAAAATTTTACAGAACAAAATAATAGCTTAGCAAATTCTTACAGACAATGTTGCGTTCAAATTGGACAAAAGGGCACGGCACCGCCCACTTATCCCTGAGCTTTTAAGGGTTATACCTTGTAAAAAAATACCGTTCCGACAATAGTACTTGATATTTGTAATGTTGGTATATAAAGAAACACATCCTGATTGTGTACCAGTAAGAATGCACTAGCGCCAAGTTCTGCAATAGCAAGATGCGTCTACACGTAGAATAAGTATGGATAAACATCATACTATTGTTGGGTATATGGTTGTGACACAACTATATTATGATCCTCACAACAATAGTATGATTCACACACAATCATACTATGATTCCTACAACCATATTCTGATCTTCACAACAATAGTATTATTTATACACAACTATAGTATGATCCCCACAACCAAAGTGTGATTAACACCCAACCATAATATGATGCCTACAACCATACTATGATCCTCACAATCAGAGTAGGATCCCTACAATCACAGTGTGATTAACACGCAACCATGTTATGATCACTACAACCATAGTATGATCCCACTCTACCATACCATCCCCAAAACTGTTCAAGTCATAAAATTGAAAAAAGACCGAATAAATGTAAACAAAACAAAAAAACATATCCCCAAAATTATTTATTAGGATAAGGTTATGCTGTCATCCAACAATAGAGATTTTTGTTAAGTAAAATAATTAAAAATACATTAGATTCAAAATAGTAGAAGATTTATACCATACAAAAAAGCACTACAAAGCTAAGGCGTTTCTTTTATTAAAAATATATAGTTATCAGTTATACAAATCCAAAGCAGTTTGTTTTGAAAAATTGCAATAAACAATTAAAAATGTACTATTATTACGTAAGATTTGTAACAATAACATTCTACAATTCATAAAAATTACAATCATACGGTATGATTGTCGTAGTCATATTATTGCTAACATAAAACCTTTTATACTTTTGCCGCACCAGCCATATTTATATTGCTGCTATAACCATTTTTTCATTTTTAAATTTGCTCTTAATACTAATGTTGCATTTTAACAATATTAATATTGCTGCAATCATACTATAGTCAAAAAAAAGAAAATATTATTGTTGCCGTGGCCATATAGTAACGATATCTTTTCTTTGCGCGTATTAACAAACCGCACGACTTCTAGAACGAGAAGGGTTTATTTCGTGGGGCCTATATGAAATACAGATCGGTCCAATTTCACCGGTGATAGTTATACATGACATATATATATAAGTCAAAAACTCTAAATTGGCACCGGGCGAATGCTGTCCTCGAAGCCTATTCTCCAGAAGTTTCTGACACGGAGCGATGGTGTAGCCGTCTCCATTCGTATTGGGCTCGAATTGAGTCAACCACACAAAACATCTGACCGGCATGCGGTTAAAGGCCACATGATACGCTGCGCCTATTCACCTGCTCAGCAAAGCCAACGTCTCTAATTCCCAGGTAACTTTGGAATAATGCTGTTGGAGTGTCTTGTTTCCTGCAGCTGGACCTAGACGGAGTAGTAGAAGTTACAGATTCCGATACAGATTCGACATAATGAACCACTATCACTATAGCTGCTTCAACAACAACATAGGTTGCATATAATGCACTATGCCTTATTTAAGCTAAAGTGAATTCAAGTTGTGCATTATAGAGCAACAGGGCCTTAAATCGGGATGCACCTTTGTTAGGCAATGATATGATTTTATTTATTCAGCTAAATTGGAGCAAGATTGGATTTAAAATGTGGCTTGTAGAACGGTATAGTCTTAAATCGGGAATAACCTTTCTTCATTTGTAAGTCATATATCAAAAGTGGGCCACAAGATTAACTTTTAGGTGATCGGCTGGGTTTTAGACACTTTGTCGGAAATGGCTTGCTTAATATAACGAGCCTGAAGCGTTTATGGATTATTTGCATGGGTCCTTTACGGTATCCCAAGAAAGAAATTTACTGAAATTGCAGCTCTGTGGGCACCAATTGACAGCTAATAAGAAGCATGCCGTGTACATTGCGAGACATCCTGATGAAACCAACGAAAGTCCTAGTCTATGTTCTCAATTTCTTTATACTTATATAAAAAGTTGTTTATCATGCCTCCGTAGCATTCACCGCTAACCAAAATGCCGTTAGAAGCGGTATTTAGAAAAAATGGACCAATGGTACCACCTTTTTAAAATCCCCATCAAACTGTTACTTTCCAAGTATGATTGCCTTCGCGATGAACACTTCTTAATTTTACGATCCCCAGATGTGTCAGCTTTCCTTCGTCAGAAATGTTTATTTTAGCGTTAAATCGAAGCAGCATTAAAAATTAAATTTTCCCTCATTAGCATTTTTAAATTTTTGCTTTTGGTTAAGTAAATGAACAAATATGAAAGGACGGTGGCAGTCCTTCGAATCTGTATTAAAAAAATGCTTTTTCGCTGGAGTAATAGAGAGTTCTGCGCAATGATTTTCGTTTTTTTTTAAAAGATTTTCATGAAACACAAAATTAATAGGGTTAATTTACATTTGTTTTTTATTTAAGGTGCCAGCCAATCTTAATATATCATAGATCATCATATATCAGAAGTTCATCAGATCTATTTACGATACCCTGAAATGGAAAATTAAATGAGGTATAAAGCAGAGACAAATACTCGAATTAGCTAGCCTCAAAAATACACAGTTCAGTAAACAGTTTATTTAGCAAGACAAAGTCTAGAATACTTATATATAATGAAGATAAATCTGACTTTGTATACCAAATTCAGTGCAATGGAGACAAGTCCGACATATGCCAAAAAGTATTTGTTAGCACTACAGCAATAATTGTTTTAATAAAAATGTTTTAATTAACTTTGAAGTTCATTGAGGGATGGTTCTGTTGCATATTTTGTAGCTCACGTTTGGAATTGTTGCGGCTGTTTTGCTTAAAACAACGGGATCTATCAAAACTTTAAGCTTAGCCAAAATCTAAGGAACCGTGTTTAGTCTTTTTGTTACAAGTGTGGAATCTTGATTGGTAATTTGAAAGGACATTTTATGGCATTAATTTTTTGGAAATAATTATCTTCAAATGTTGGCAACTGTACGTATTATGGAAATGAGCTTTTGGTAAGAAACGGGATGATCCGCTGTTTTCGACCAACATTTTATTCAGTAATAATGCCCATTTCCGGCTCCACGGCAAAGTCAATAAACAAAATTGCCGCATTTAAGCTGAAGAGCAACAAGAAGAGGTTCTAGAGGTGCCATTATATCTAGAGAAAACGACGGTTGGTGATGTTTATAAGCTGGTGGAATCATCGGTGCATATTTTTTTTTTCAAAAATGATGATGGCCGGAACGTAACCGCACGCAGAGAAAAAATATGGTTACTATATGGTCACGGCAACAATAGTATATTCTCTGCAATAAAAGTATGGTTGTCGCAACCTTAGTATTGTTTTTTGAATTTAATTTTGACAATAGTGTGATTGCGGCAATATTAATAATGTTGAAATGTTACAAAAGCATTGTTGCCAAATTAAAAAATGAAAATATGGTTGTAGCAACAATATAAATATGGTTGGTGGGACAAAAGTATTGTTTCATGGGTTTTATGTTAACAATAACATGATTACGGCAATCATACAGGCAACATCATAATTTATTTTTAAATTGACAATGTTGTTTTTACGAATCTTACGCAATAATAGTAGTTTCTATATATAAATTAAATTTTTTCAAAACAAACTACGAATTAGTATAACTGAAATATTTTTAATAAATGAATTGTTTCTACTGTTAAATAAATCACTCCCTTTATTAAGAGTTTTATGTATTTTTACAAAACTTATTTAATAAAAATCTCTATTGTTGAATAATAACTTAACCAAATCTTTAAAAAAAAATTGGGGATCAAAGCATGGTTGTGTGTAAGTCATACTATGGTTCTAAGGATCATACTATGGTTGTATGTGCAACATAATATGGTTGTGAGGATCATAATATGGTTATGGAGATCATAGTATGTTTGAGTGGGAATCATACTATGGTTGTAGTGATCATAGTATGATTGTGTGTGATAATTCTATTGTTGTGAGGACCATAATATTGTTATGAGGATCATAGTATGGTTGTGTGTGAACCATACTATTGTTGTGATGATCATAATATTGTTGTGCCACAACCATATAACCAACAATAGTATGATGCTCTTCGAATATTGTTACCCCAACCATACTTTTTTTCTGCGTGCGTGAATGGTGCTTGCTATCGCGCCATGATATCGATCTTTATGCTACCTGAAATTGAAGTCCATAATCTTGATCAAACAATGGATCTATTGGGAGGTCATTTCGTAAAGCATCTAGTTTCACGTTTTGGACAGGTGAGTTGGCAGCCTAGATCCAGTGATATCACACCTTTAGGCATTTTTGTTTGGGGTTACGTAAAGTCCAAAGTCTATGCTGACAAACCATATACGATTCAGGTTTTGGTCGAAACGCTTAAACGAATTAGCCAAAATTGGACCCTCAGAATAAAAACCCTGAGGCGTAGTTGCGGCCAACATTTGAAGGAAATTATATTCAAAGATAAATGCCATAAAATGTTCTTTCAAATTACCAATAAAAATTCCACACTTGATTTGAATTTTTATATTTTTTGTTCTACAAAAATATCTCTAGATGGATAACCCTTTATATATAAAGGAAATGCAATTTATAGTATTAACTTATTTACATAGGGGAGAAACATATACTCGTATTATTAACCTTTTGTAGAATTGGCTTTTTCGCTCGACATATTGAATGTAAAATGTGTATTATTAAGAAGAACTATTATTTATTATTAAGGATTGTTGTATCGGAGAATTTGCAATATTAGCTTACAAATTTTGTAAAAGACAGGAGTGAAAATAGGAATTATAACAAAATCAAAGTAAAATGCCAAGCATACAAATTTGAACTTAACGTCTCTAATTGAAAATTTCTCGTTCTTGCCTAAAGCTAGATTTATTTGAAGAATCCCTAGCTCACAAATATCTATGGGTTCTTGGTAAAAACTCTCTTAAACCAACAATCATCGCAGACCTTCAATATAAATTTCATTTCATTTAATTTCATAAAAGATTTTACAGAACAAATTTTATTGGGTTTTTTTCCAAGAAATTAATCAGTCATTTATAAAAGTTCCAACAATGACATCCCTTTCGTACTTTAACTCTTCATTTTTGGTTTCGACATATACTGAGTGATTTTCCTTTCGTAAAATTTATGAGCTCCAACAATGACATTCCTTTCGTACTTTAACTCTTCATTTTTGGTTTCGACATATACTGAGTGATTTTCCTTTCGTAAAATTTGTTGAAAAATCGATGATCGTGTCTTTTGAAAATCTGTAGTTTGTTTTTATATATGTGACAGCGCATAGATAAAGGGGCCTAAGGGTAAAAAATAATCAATTTTTACTTTTTTTTTGATGTGGACAACATCTGAGCATCGAATGAGACCGATCCCATGCCCCAAAAGTGTTCCCTGCCAGAGATATGCGCGTTTTATGAAAGTGATGGTACACCAAAGATACACGTATTTAAATCTTTAAAATGGATCTCCTGAACAAAACTGGTTTTTACCCTTAGGCCCCTTTATATTTTGCGCGTCACACATGTTTCTGCACAAGAAGCCAAATGCAGCAGATTGAAGGAAACGCTGTTACACCTAAACGCTGAAGAGAAATCTCGACACATAACTTATGCAAATCATTGCCTTGATTAATATTCTGATTTACGTGTCGGGGATTATTAAGCTGTCGATAGGCACAGTGCAAAGTTAAAAATTCGGAGAAAATATCGTCGTGCACATTATTACAAGCGACAATTATGCCTGTATAAGCAAGGAACTGGTGAAATGCATTCGCTTTTCTATAAGGTAAATCATCTAAGTTCTTGGTTTACTTTGAAACTCCTTTGGAAAACATTTTTTTTAATTCCACCAGGTCAGAATTTTTTTTTTGAAATTATGTTTTTTGAGCCTTTTCATCTATTTAATTACCAACTATTCGAATAAGCATTTTTCTTGTGACTCCCAGGTCAAATTTTAATTTTTCAAGGGGTGTTTTCTTTTTTTGAACATTTTGAAATGATGATTGGGATACTTGCTCAATGTAAAATCCACGTCAGAAATCAGAGAGCCTCTAACATATACTGTATGTGAGTACTTTGTTCAAGTTTTTTTTTCGCAACTTGAGTACACTTCGTACATCCATTTCGTAAGGAATGTCCAGGAACACCACAAATTAATGCTTTGGCCGGTGTATCGCACATAGAGCAACGAAACTTTCATTTAATTTTCTTTTCTTTCAACACGATTTGATCTATTAATAATATTACTTCTTCACTGAAATCTTTTAAATAATCATTGATGCATTAAAGGTTAAGCAATCCCCAAGCGTATTCCTAACGCAAAAGGTTGTATTTTCTCCTGTACGTTGACGATTCTGCAATAAATTTGCCATAATTGGTTTCGCGAGCTTTAGGATAGTGAAATTTCGTCAATGTTTACATTCAATACGACCTCGTCGTAGTTTTTCAAAACGTATTCAACTTGTCTTTACTGCGTTCCTATGCCAATGTGGCAGCAGCTTCCAGGGGAAACGTTTCTAGTTAATAACTGCTTTGTTTCGCCCAGCAAAATTTCTCCAGACAATGGAACATCTAGGCCATCTTCCTTAATATCGATAACAGCATCTCCAAACATTTTCTAGAAAAAGTTATTGCGATGACCCCTTTTTTCAGTTTATGCCGCAACGTTAATTTCGGTATAGTAGAGTCTTCCAACTGCTTCACAAAAACGTCTCTTTCTGCCACAATCTGATTTTCTTTTCTTTTCTATTTTTTTATAATATTTTTTGTTTTATTACAAGTCTTTTATAATTTTTTTTACTCATTTCTGTTTATTTATTATATAAAATTATTTTAGTCACCTTTTTTAAAAATTTCATACAAATTCATAAATAAGCTTCTTTTTGACAAAAGAACATGACAAATAAAAAAGAAGAACAGTCAACAAATCTATGCACAGCAAAATATGAATAAAGTAGCCATAGACGCGTACGTTGACAATGTCACCAGAAATACACTGGCACTGTTGTCCCTAAAGTTTTCTACTCGCGCATAAAAATAAAAGTTGTCGACATTTTAACTGGTGCAATTGTCGCTAGGGAAAAAGTGGTGTCATAAAGTCCTTTGCTTCTGGGCTGACTACAGGGTATGACCTGTAAAAATATGAAAAATATCTTTTAAAGATACCAAAGGTCAGTAATTCACTTGCAACATATCCTTTTTTTTAAATAGCCAACACTCCGGGGATGCCCCATACATGTGGTGCATTGCGTTGGCGAGTGGAAAGTAATGGATCGGAGGGGGGAAAGAGGGAGTAATGATTATTGACGCTTGCCTTGAACTTCTGGATGCCGCAATTAGTGGGAAATACATTTGGCGGAAGTCGATTCCACATACGGACTGTACGAGCGAAAAACGAATTTGATCTGTAGTGTATAGTGCGGTCAACTGGCCAATCGATAACAAACGGGTGTGAATTCCTAGAAAGTCGCGTATCCCTGCCGAACATCCTCACCTAAGGAATACGGCGACCCTACTGTCACCTATCAGCACCATCGCTCTCCTTTGAACACGGTCAAGTAGCTCCAAGGATGATTTTGGAGCACCTGCCCATATATGGGAGTTGTATTCCATCTTTGGTCTGATGTAAGTTTTATAGATATTGAAAATCTCAGAAGGAGTGAAATATTTCATGCACCGCTTTAAAAAGCCTATGCACTTGAGTGCTTTTTTCGACACTTCGAATACATGTCTCGACCAACGAGCGTCACATTGTATTTTCATGCCCAGAACATCGAGAGCTTCTGATTGTTCAATATCCGTACCATCGATAGGAATTGACGATAATGTTGGGTCAGCGAATCGCTTGTGAGACAACAAGCAGCACTGTGTCTTACGTGCATTAAAATCTACTCTATTCACTCGATCCCATTCGGAAATGACCAGTAGATCTCGGCCAATTGTCTCATCATTTCGTGTTAGTTTATTCCACCTGTAATTAACAAACCCTTTTTATTTTTATTCAAGCTTAAAGTCAGAAAACCATTTGAAAAAATACGAAAATATGCACAAAATTCTAAATATTGCGAGTGTTTCAAGATTAAGTTTTAAAATTATTTTAATAGGGAGTCCAACTGCACCACACTATAAAATTTGGTCAAGGTATTCTTATAAAATATAAAAGTATAAAATCGAACAGGCTATTAAAGAAATATTTAATTTTTAAAGTTGTTCAAAAACTGCTCCGGCTCATGAATGCTGTCAGCTAGAGCCGAAATATTTCAGGAATCACTCTAAAGCACAAGGCTTGTGAGAACAAAAAAAGTACCCCTCTAGAAGTTAAAAATAATAGAAATGTAAAAAAACATACATTGGTTTTTTTGTAATATAAAATATTAACAAATTGGACTAGTTTTATTGAGCAAAAATTAAAAAATAAACGTATTTTTAACTTTTTACACGATTTAAAATGAAAAAAAGCTCTAAGTTATCTTTCAAGCGTACCGCGTCTAAATATCTGAACTCTGTCAAACGTTTTGATATTACTGACGTTAACATTAAATCCATGCAAAGATATCAGGGGAAAATGAAAATTTGTATGTGCAAAGAATTTCAAATCCATCGAATATTGAAGAAATTGATCTAGTTTTATTGAGCAATAATTAAAAAAATAAACGTATTTTTAATTTTTTACACAAATTAAAATGAAAAAAAATTACAAAATATACTTGCAAACTCTAAGTTATCTTTCAAGCGTACCGTGCTCGGCGCGTCTAAATATCTGAACTCTCTCAAACGTTTTGATATTTTGAAAACAATGGACTTAATAACTCATCCATAACGTCAGACACAAATCTTCCTCGCCAGTTCTATGTTCAATCATGTACTGACGTTAACATTAAATTCATGCAAAGATATCAGGGGAAAATAAAAATTTGTGTGATTCGCGCAGAGAATTTCAAATCCATCGACTATTGTGTGTGGTGTAATTTTTACTGTACCAACTATAATTTGGTTGAACATTCGATCGGCTGCCTGTGAGTACCACCTTATCTGAACAGCAAAATTTACTTATTCGGCTGTAGTCCTTTATCTACATTTTCCTTTTATGTTTCTGATTATTACATCAAAGTCAATTTAATAAGAACTCTCCCTCGGTTGTTTACACTTCACTAGTACTCAACAAGAAACAGAAATACAAACTGAATTGACGAAATTTGTATGGCAACGAAATAATGGCGCATGGAACAATTCAAAAATTAATTATTTTAAAACTTTAACCTTTGCAGTAAAGGGCTACCCATAAAAAACTATAGAAGTTAAACCAAAGTACGCGTTTAAATATTTTGCCATACAAATAAAAACGAAAAATGTTTAATACAATAAATAAAATAAAAGAAAAAGAGAACAAACAGAAACGAACAAAAATTCTTTGTTTGATATGAACTGTAATAAATTCTGTATATGAAAAAGCAAAACGAAATCAAATTTATGCATTTGACATCAATAATAAATCATAAAATATTGAGCTGTTGGTTGAAGTTTTGTGTGTACTTTTTTTACTTTTGCAAGAGAGATATTTTGGTATTTAAACTGAGAATATGCAAAAATGTGATGCAAGTCATGGAAAACAAACAAAAAAAACAAATATGAATAAAAAAAAACAAGAAAACTCGATATCATTGGAAAATATGTGCTGTCGATACATAGCAGAAGCAAAACACCAACCCTAAACAATAGACAATATCAGAAAAATGGTTAAAAAAACTCTATAAACAGTATCAAATGTCAATGCCAACAAATAGAAATCAAATGGAATTGCCTTAAGTAATGCCGGCACGAAGCGTATATACCCTTCGCCAACATGCTGAATCTAACATCATGTACACGCCGAAAAAGAAATGCGCTAAATCAACTAATAATAGCAAAAAAATTATGTTAAAATATATGCAAAGAAATATGACAACTCATATAGAACATTTATGTAAAGGGTCTCAGAAAAAACCTAGTGGTATTAATACAGATAAATAGGTTAAAAAATTGCTTCGAAGATATTGACCCTGTTCTCTTGAGGCAACAAGCTTAACTACCTACAAGTAGTTACTTTGCGATTTAGTTATCTGGCAACATTGAGCAAAATTTCGTAATATGGCAACATTGTTTTGTGTGCTTTGTAAACACCAAAAAGAGTATTGCACATCAAGAGTATTCATCGGCAAATTTGTCAAAAGCAAACAATTAAAATCTATAATTTTTAATAAAATAAATATCGAAATATGATAAAATATTTTACTTAAACATTTTGCTTTGAAAAAATGTGTGAAATGTCTTGAACTATCAGTTCAAACTGATTTAAAATTTTATTTATCCCCTCTATTGCAAATGAATCCAATACGAATTCGCCGATGAGACCTATTCTTGTTTAATTATAACCTACACCACGATTTTATCTCTGCTTCCAATAAACGAGTATAGTTTATTCCCCAACCATTTGCTTTATACAAAAAGATATTTATGCATATATGTAAATAATTAATTAAATTAATAATATTAAATTAAAAATAATGTATAACATTATAGTAGCTATACTTAAGAGTCCGATTATGGGACTGTGTATTTAATGTTATAGTACTATTTTTTTATTTGAGGTCTAATCATTTAAATCATTTTAATTTAAATAAAAATAAAGGTAAAAAATAAAAACAAAAAAATATCATCACACCACATCTTAAACGAATGGAGATAGACGCTATGTTAAGTATACCGATCGACTCTTAATTACTATCGTTATTTAAGTACACGTCGTAATTATGAAACGAATTCGATGAAAATTAGTACATTCTTATCCTTTGGGCCAAGGAAGAACCCTACTAAATTGGTTCAAATTGGTTCTGATATAATACATAGATTTTTTTCCCGATTTTAGAACCACATCGGATTTCAAGCAACAACACATATCTCTGTTGAAATAAGATCATATCGGTCCATGTTTTCAAATAGCCCCCACCCAAAGGTCCCTCCCGATTTGAGGTCCGGCAGCTCTAGATGCCACAAATTACACCTGATCACGGCCAAATTCTCCATGGTACGTTATGAGCGACCATTAATTAACTTCGGTGAAACTGAACCACATAGGTCCATATATTTGTATATATCGTACATCTTTAGAAGCCACATTTTATATCCCTTTTCCTAACAAATTTCGCATGGAGCGTTACTAGCGATCAACTTCCATGTCCTGTAACATTGAACAATATCGGTCTTTGTTTTCGAATCTGTCCCACACAAATGTGCCTCAAGATTTGAGGTCCTGCAGCTTTTGGAGCCACATATTATATCCGGTATATATATCGCCACTATCAAAGCCGATGGAAACGAAATCTTCACATTATGTTACATTAGTCAGCAAAAACTTATGGGATGCATAACGTCCTGATAGGGGACGTGACACCGGAAATAGGTGACCCCCATTGAATATATTGTCTTAATAGCCAAAATAATGAACCGATTTTTATAAAATTGCCATGGAATGAAATTATTAAATACACATTTTTGAAGACCATTTTATGTTGAAATTGCACATAAGGGTGTGGCACTGACCATTTATCACGGATCTTTTAAGGCCTTATCCGGAAAAATCCGCAGTGTACAAAAATGTTCTTGTTAGTCAAAGTTAAAAAATTAAAACTGTATTAAATACTTTTTGATCCAAAAATGATCATACACTGTGTACGAGGGTTGCTATATATATTTCTGGCCTCGGCAACACTAAGTGCTGCCTGACGCCATCTGACATTTCCATTGGAAAGTGTGACATTTTTTAACACGTACTATGAACGTTTTGACGTACGACCATCCTTTGTGTTCTGTACAGTGACTTGAAAAAGTCAATTTGGCAAACAAAATGGAATTAACTCGTAAACATTTTCGTGCGATCATTTTTCACAACTTTCGACGTGGATTATGACGACAAGAATGCATCGATGAACTTAAATCTTTGTATCTTTGTACCATCCTATGGCTCTGTGAAAAACTGGTTTAATGAATTTAATCGTGGCCGACGCTCGCTTAAAGACGAAGGTAGTGAAGGTCGTCCACAAAACGGCCGTTGTGCCAGAGAACATTGATGCCGTGCGGGAACTGATAATGCAAGATCGTCATGTGACCTACCGTGATATGGAGGCATTCTTGGGCATTTCTTCCACCAGCATACATTCGATATTGCATGAACACCCGGCCGTATAAAAGGCTTGTTCTCGTTGGATTCCGCACAATTTGTTAATCGCTCAAAAAAAGGCTCGTGTCCAATCGGTGGAAAGAAATTTTGAAAAAGCATGATCACGTTGCTTTAAAAGACGTTTAAAAGATCGTCACGGGTGACGAATCATGGATCTATGCGTATGAGCCCGAAACAAACCAGCAATCGACCTTGGGGATCTTTGAAGACGAGCCAAATCCAACGAAAGTTGTTCGTGGAAGATGCACTTCGAAGCAAATGGTCGCCTGTTTCTTCGGCAAAACAGGTCATGTGGCGACTATTCCGCTTGAGCAACGTAGGAGGTCAATTCTGAGTAGTACACCACAATTTGTTTGCCTGAAGTCTTCGGAGAAATTCAAAAAATGAACAAGAGAAGACGAATCATTGTGACAATCATCGTGACAATGCGAGCTCTCACACATCGGCTCAAACCAGCGCCTTTTTGACCGGCCAAAACGTTAAATTGATGGGTCATCCGCGGAACAGCCCTGAATGGGCACCCATTCCCGCACATCAAGAAAAAAATGCGTGGTCAACGATTTTCATCGCCAGAAGATGTTGGTGAAGCGTTCAAAAACCATGTTTAAGAGGTGTCTCAATCGGAGTGCAAAAAGTGCTTCGACAATTGGTTTGAGCGCATGCAAAAGTGTATAAATCACGCTGGAGAATACTTTGAAAAACCATTCCCGCACATCAAGAAAAAAATGTGTGGTCAACGACTTTCATCGCCAGAAGATGTTGATGAAACGTTTAAAAACCATATTTAAGAGGTGTCTCAATCGGAGTGCAAAACGTGCTTCGACAATTGGTTTGAGCGCATGCAAACGTGTAAAAATCACGCTGGAGAATACTTTGAAAAACCATTTTTGATGATAAATATTCGCATATTCATTATTAGGCCGGAAATATGTATAGCAGCACTCGTATTAACAGGCTCTTCAACAATCGATGAAAACTCGAACTGTTTAAGTCTGTGCTGAGAAGTTTTAAGGAAATCCAGAAATTTCAATAGATTTAAGAGTATATGATTAATGGCCCATGGGGTTAAGTGTTTGAATAATTAAAGTTGCCTATGTTACGATACAACTTAATCACACTAAACTGGACTCGAAAAAGTTGTATAGTTCATTTTTAACAACTTGAGCTATTGATTTTTTTTTTCAAGACTGGACTGTATTGGAATCATCTATGGTGTGATGGAACCAAATACTCTACTGCCTATCTCTTGTAAAATCTTATCTTTTTTGTTGTGATATTGAAAATCGGAATATTGTAGTAAAATCTGTGAAAGAATTTAAAAAAATAAAATAATAAAATACCTTCTGTAATGTGCAGTTTTCTAAGGAATGGCTACGTTTGTTTTGCCACTATACAGGGTGCGGCAAAAGTCACGGGGTTTAAAACAATCATAACTTATTTAATATTTAATTTAAAGTTATTTTTCTAACAAAATAATAAAAAATAATATCGGTAGATTTTTTAAATTTATGTGTGAAAGATTACGTCACTCAAGTGGTCACCATTTTCAGCCGCGCAAAGTTGAACTCTTTCAAGAGCATTTTCCATGACACGAATCTGAGTATCAGGCTGCAACGCTCTTATTTCTGCCCGAATATTCTTCTTCAGCTGTTCAAGGGTTCTGGGTTTATTGATATACACCCTCTCTTTTAAATATCCCCAATGGATATAATTAGGTGCTGTTAAATGCGGCGATCGGGCAGGCCAATTGAATGCTGAATTTTTGGAAATTAATCGTTCGACAAAAATCTCCCTAGTGGTTCGAGCAGTGAGTGCAGTGGTTCCATCTTGTTGGAACCACATCTCTGCACTGTCAGAAAGAGCTTGCCTTACAAAATTTTAAAGCATATCTAGGTATCGCTCGCCATTTACAGTTGTAGCATTGCCATTGTTATCTTCCATACTGTACATTTAATTGGATGTTATTGTCGCTGATGAAGCACCCTTGGGTTCTCAGTACCCCATATTCTGCAGTTCTGTTTGTATACAAAACCATTTAAGTGGAAATGGGGGCCATCGTTCATTATCAGATAATTAATGAATCTACTATGTTCTCTGGCCAATTCTTGAAAGCAAAGTGCATAAATTATTCGTTCTTGGAGATCTCTGGCTTAAAGTGTTTCACTAACTGCACCTTGTATAGAAAAATATGTGAAGTTCTCCTTAATATTCTGCGTAAAGACCTGTCAGACATTTGCAGCCGAGCAGAGCGCCTTCAGGTTGATGTTTGAGGATTCTCCTCAATACTCTCCTGAAGGCGTTAAATATTTCCTACATTAATTACAGAGCGTGGTCTTCCGCTTCGTGGAATATCCCTCACTGAGCCTTTATCCCGAAATCGCGTCACTAAGCGTCGAATCATTGATTCGGAGGGCGAATTCCGCGCATTAAAATAGCGACGATAGTCTCGTTGAATTTGAATTATTGATCGATGATGTTCAAAATAAAATTCTATGATTTTGGCTCGTTGGATAACGTTGTAACTTTCCATGATTAATCTCACAGATTTATTTTATCCTAAAAAAAAATATGATAAAAATTACATTAAAAAAGTTATTAATTTTTAAAATTCCTTTGGGACTTTTGCCGCACCCTGCACCTTGTAGTAGTACAAAAACGTACATTACTACGATCCATTATATATATACTTTATATAGTGACGTTGTTCCATATATCAAGGTGTTGTCAACGGAATGCTTAAATTAGTTACACTCCATTCTACAGCGAAGGTTGGGCTAAAAGCTACAATGGGTTTTATAAATTTAATAACTTTATCGTTTATACAGGGTGGCGCAAAACTACCGTTGTGGTAAGAATGTTTAATAACATTTTTATTTATTGGCTAATTATTATTACTTTTTTTTGTTATATAGTATATTAATGTGGAATATTTTTTACTTAAGTATGAAAAATTATATCCTGCAAGTGGTGGGTATTTTCGGCTGCACACATTCGAGCTCTTCCGCGATAGCCCCAGCTGTGACGAACGTCTTCTTTTTGAAGCTACTGGACTATCCTGCACACTATCCACAACACGTTGGATATTTTTGTCCGTGTGGACCGTACGTGGTCTTCCGGTACGTGAAAGGTGTCTTACTAAACCGTGTTGTCGAAAATTTCCAACCAAGCTGTTTATTATTAGTTCTGAAGGTCCAGTACGCACATTAAAAAGGCGACGATAAGCACGCTGCGTCAAAATAATTGACTTGATTTTTAAAATAAAATTCAACAATTGCTGATCGTTGTTCTGTTGTGTAGTGTTCCATTTCAAATTCCCCAAGTTTGCTTCACAAAATTCTGAAATAAAAATAAAAAAATATAAAAAAAATTAAAAACATATGAAACATTCAAACCACAATGGTAGTTTTGCGCCACCCTGTATATATATTCAGAGTGTATAAATAACACTAGGAGAATAAATAATGGAGAGATTCACAACTAAACAAAGAACCAGAATAATTAAATTTTATTATTTAAATCAGTGATCAATTATTTTAACGCAAACACATGAGTGATGAAGCTCATTTTCATTTGAATGGCTTTGTTAATAATCAGAACTGTAGGTTCTGGGGTTCTGAAAATCCAAGAGCCATTCATTAACCCCATTAGATGTATAAGTACAGTATCGTGTGGGATCGCGTCTGCAAATATCATTGGGCCTTACTTCTTCAAGAATAAAGATGGAAGTGCTGTAAACGTAAAAATTTTTTTTACGACGTGCTCTTGAAAACAGACCTGAGATGTGGAGGACGGAGCCACTGCCAATACTGCCCGAGACACAATGGCATAGCGCCATCGCCAGATTTGTCAGCACCGGACTATTTTCTTTGGGGTTATTTGAAGGAGCGAGTATATGTGAACAAGCACGAGACAATCCTTCAACTTAAGCACAAATTTTGAAAGATGTAATGGAAAATGCTTTAAAACGAGCGAAGCTGAAAACGGGGGTCATGTAAGTGAAATTATTTTTCATACTTAGTGTAAAAAAATACTTATGAGAAAAAAAATAAATAAACTAAAAAGCTATTAAAGTTTTTAAGCCCATGGTAACTTTTGGCCCACCCTGTACAAATGTTTTGATGGTTGGATTAATGTTTGGCAAAACTTTATTAAGTCGGAAGAAACCCAAACCGTTTTTTGTTTTAATGGCCGATTACGTATACTTTGCTTGAATTTTAAATCTCGCATTATATTAGGCGGCGTTACAAGCACAATAACAAACCCATAATACCCAAGATGCTAGAAAGTAATGCGATATTATTGGCAACATAACCATTGAAGAGAGAGCAGCATATGCACACTAACACATACACATGCGAGGTATCGGCTAAGAGGACCAGAAACGGAATCTAGGGAGAAACTAAAAAAAACCAAAATGCAAATGCTTTTCAATCAGTATGACAAACAAAACCAACAATCAAATAAACAGCAAAACAAACAAAAAATCCTGCAGCGAAAAAATTGGCTCCCACCACACTCAAATGCTCACACACACACATTCAAATGCACAATAATACACCAACATCAAAATTCAATACTAACAACAATAGCGAGAGTGACAAACCAAAAAAGCCAAACATTCAAAAGAAATGTTGCTGCAGCAAATCAAATCCGTCCCATAACTCTAATACAGCGTCACAAAAAATCCAAAAGTGTAAAAAGCACCAAAGCAACAACAGCAACAGCTAGGCATAGAACAATAGCAACAGCAGCAACAATTGAACGGAATAAAAACAATGGCAGCGCGCAACAGCGCATACAACCAGTGTTGCCAGCTCAGGATTATTAAACCCCTTTTGGGGATTTCCTGTCAAAGTAGGGAGTTCTTATTTAGGAATCAGACTATATTGAAGGAATGCACCATTCTTCAATTATGCTTACTTAGTAGGGACATAAATACACGTTTTATGCTGCAAAGTAAAAAGTACTGAATGTTTTTGGACCAAATATTTTTTTAATATATTTATTGATGTTTATTGTATCCAAAAAGAATCTACTTATTCGAAATGTTCGCCTTTTGCCTTTTACACGCCTTAAGTCGCACTTGCCAATCGTCGATAGTTGCACGAACCTCGTCCATTGGAAAATTGGCCACAGCTCGAGCCAAAGCAGTCTTAAGAGATCCAACCTTGTCTCTAAAACCGTCCACAATTTGTAATCCAATGGATTCAAATCTGGACTGCCTGAGAGCCATTCTTCAGAGGAAATGAACGCTGGCAAATTGTTCCGAAGCCAGGCCTGGGACGTTTTAGCCTTATGGGCCGGCGCAGAGTCCTGCTGGAAAGTCCATGGCTGGTTTTGGAACAGAGAATTGTGAAGAGGCTTCATAACAGCTTCCAAAACGGTTTCTTGGTAAACTATGGCTGATGTTTTGACTCCTTGTTCGCAGAAATGCAGGTCAGTGAACCCATCGTAAGAGACATCCCACCAAACCATGACTGAAGCTGGGTGATTACCCTTTCCCCCCTTGGGATCAGTTCAGATGCTTCCTTAGATGACCGCGCATACACTCTATCATTTTGCTTGTTAAATTTTTCCTGAACTGCAAAAATTTTGTCATAGGTGAACGAAATTTTTCTGTGTAAGTTATCAGCGTGCTTCACCAAAAGACGTTCGCATTTTTCAATCCTATTTTTTTCTAGCTGCAGTCAATAAATGTCCGGTACGTCGTCTGAAAGTCCCAAATATTTTTTAATGATTCGACTAAAGGACTTTTGCGTGATATTCATTTCACGGGCCATGATTTTCTGTTTTCGGAGCGGATTTTTGTGAATTCTTGATTTAACGTCTTTGATGACATGCGGTGTTCGAACAGAGCGTGGGCAGCCCGACCGGTGGTGGTCTTTTACATCTCCAGTCTCCTCAAACAGTTTTATGCATCGGTAGACGCACATGCGGCTAATCCCTAGTGGCCGGAGCGTTTTGAAAATATCGCTTTTTTTTCATTTCACACTTGTAAAGCGCTATTACAGCGATACGGTTCTCATTATCTGACCACACCATGATGAAAGTTGAAACAATTTTAAAATCCCGTTACAGACTAACGCTATTGAGGTTAGCTTTCAAAAGTCATATGACATTAACGGGGTATGTTCAGTTCTACTATTAAAATGGTTGAGTTCAATGTTGTAACAGTATTTATGTCCCTACTAAGTATAAGTATATGTGATATGGACAACATCTGAGCATCAAATGAGACCGATCCCATGCCCCAAAAGTGTTCCCTCCCAGAGATATGCGCGTTTTATGAAAGTGAAGTCGACGATTCTAAGCGCAAATAGAAAGGGGCCTAATCTTTAGAACAAAACTTTTCATCAACTTTTCACTTTTTTTTTGATGTGGACAACATCTGAGCATCGAATCCATCGAACCGATCCCATGGCCCAAAAGTGTTCCCTACCAGCGCGTTTTATGAAAGTGAAGTCGACGATTCTAAGCGCAAATAGAAAGGGACCTATTCTTTAAAATAGCTCTCCTGAACAAAACTGGTTTTTAGCCTTAGGTCCCTTTCTATTTTGCGCGTCACATATGGTACAGGGTATTACTTATATAAAGGGACACACGTCCCGGTTTTCTATCCGGACGTGTTGTTTTTAATATTTTTTTGGTGTTGGTCTTTTTGACAGCTCTCACTTGACTTATGCTCAGTTTGGTTTGCCATTTCATGATAAATAGACTTACTCCGGAACAACGTTTGCAAATCGTGGTGTGGTGAATGGTCTCCAAACGAGATTGCCACCGATCCTGATTTTTACAAGAAAGTTTTGTTCAGCGATGAGGCTCACTTTTAGTTGAATGGACACGTTAATAACCATGATTGTCGCACTTGGAGTAATGAAAATCCACAAACTATTGTTAAGACTGTTGTTACATCCTCAAAAAGTCACTGTTTGATGTGCTCTATAGGCAGAGGGAATTATTGGTGCATATTTCTTCAAAAATGAAGACAGTCATAATATTGCAGCCAATGGGAAACGCTATGGATTCATGATTAATGACTTTTTCGTGCCTAAATTGGAAGATGTTAATGTGGTCGACCTGTGGCTCCAATACATACCATACAGCCAACAAAACAATCAATTTATTGACGGAAACCTTTGGTGAGTGCATTATATTGCGTCGTGGGCCTGTGGCTTGGCCCCCAAGATCGTGCGATTTAACACTGCTGGACTATTTTTTGTGGGGTTATGTAGAGTCGCTTGTCTATGCAGATAAGCCCGACACGATGGATGCCATGGAAGAGAACCTTTGATTCGTTATTGCTGACATATGGCCCCAAATGCTACAAAAAGTGGTCGAAAATTAAGCCTCTCGGCTGGAGTTTATTCGAGCGTGCCGCGGCGGCCACTTGTCCGAAGTAGTTTTTAAAAAGTAATGAGACGAACTCTACTGAAATAAGTCGATATCGCTTCATATGATTTAAATCAATATATCTTTTTCGTTTTCAGAACCTGTTGCTCTAGAATGCACATATGTTTTACGAGTTAGATAAGTGGGCGCACTTAACCAAAAAATGATGGGTAGCTTCTTTCAAAAACTACCGTGCCAGCCCTACTAACGGACATGGCATACATTAAGAATGAGCTTACGAGTAGTGTAGTGTGGCAGGACCTTAAATCAGAAAGGAAAACAGGGAATAGCAAAATATTGAGTTCTTAAAGGCTAATAGCGCAGTTTTCTGACCTTACAATATCGTATGTGTTTTCAAATCGACCTATTTGTCAAAAGATTTGAATGACGCCTGGAATTTCAATGGCGTCACTACCATTGGACCCACCCACAAATGATGTACATCAGCTTTTTGGAGATAATTCATATTGTCAATAGTTTTGTTGATTTTTGGTGATAAAATATCAACACTCAAAGCGATGAAAATACTATCACTGGCAACACTGAAAACAACGACGAATTTCGTCAACCATATGAGTGGCAGGAAGGTGGTAGCCGCTCAAACGGGCCGTCAGGCAGGAAGGAAAGCAGTTATAACCAACAACAGTTGTTCACACCGCCGCACACGCACACACACACACACACACACAGATATGTATAAACATCGATGGCATATGTACATTTTGTTATCTTTATTTGCCAAAGATTTCGGCTTGAAATAAAAAATAAAATTCTAAATAAAAATAAAATGAAAACAAACGCGGCAGCAGTGGCTGCAAAACACACATCAATCCGTAAATATATATATATGTGTGTGTGGCTATATGGTATGTAAGGATATGTGGCTATGTCAAATCCATTTGAATGTACAATACGTTCTCTTGCCGGGTCCAGCAAAAGTTTAAGGCTGGCCAGAGGCTCAAAAATCGGTAAAACTAAGTATTAATGACCTTTTAGGAAAAGTGGCCTTGAATTAAAGGTTGGGAATGTTGGATACGAAGCAACGTTGAATACAGGCCTTCAAGAGCAGCTAGCATGTACCACGCGTGTACCAAAAGTACGGAAAAAAACCTTTGTAAGAACACAACCATAAAAACAAATAAAAACATGATTAAGTTTGGCCGGGAACCGTGTATACCCTTTACCGCCCCTGCGCTAACTAAGCGCATAAGATTGGTCCGTTGTTTGGCCTATTCGATCCTTGCATCCAACCCTTATCTTCGCCCAAAATTCGTACCAACAGTTTATTTAATTTGAGCGTTATATGTTGATCCAAAAAACCAGCCACTAGGTCCGTCCTCAAAATACTACAATTTGTTGAGCAAATACTCGAAAAAGTATACATTTTTCCGAGCTATCTTTAATATCTTAAAAGGAATCTCTTGCCCCTGGCCCTAATTTCGCCTAATTACAATCCTAACCAGCTTATCATGCAATTTTTCTCGTTTTGATTCGTTTGTTCCTATTTTGATTCGTTTGTTCGTTCCCAATGGACGGACACACCCGATTGTCTTAGATTTTTGAGACGACCAGTAATATTTGTACTTTAATCAATATTTGTTGGTGTTGCAAACGGAATCACACATTCAATATACCATTCAACCTTCGGTAGAGGGAATAAAAACCTAGTTCTTGAACTCCGCAAAAATTAAAGGACCATTATTTGCGAATTTTCTAATTTGCTCGATGTAAAAAAGTTAGGTTTATCCATTGAGTCGTTGAAGACATAGAAATCTGTATGAAAATCGAGACATTATAATTGGGATCGCACAAAAGCATTCGTTAAACGTTTTGCATAGTTCGTTAAAACGGGTGTTCATTGTAAACGTGTTCGAGAGATACAAGGTGCCAAAATAGATTCGGTTCATTATATATAGAGGCAACAAGGGTAAGCACCAGAGAAAGTATAGAGAAAGCTGTACATTACAATGCACTGAGAAAGCTAGACGTCGCGGAGCTGCGTACACAACAGCCAGCCAATGATTTCTCCACATATCAGTCGCAGTAACCACGAATGATTCCTCCCAATGGAATAAGTGCGCTGTGGAAACACATTTTCAATTTATTGTCGACAACAGCTAAAGAAAAAGTAAAGTACCGATATCATCGTCATATCTATAATATCGTAGTTCATGAGATATTGTGTTTCTTAGTTCAGGTCAATTGATATTTTCAGAGGTTGAACCAGTATTTGTGAGTGGGAACATTTTTACCTGCAACATGTCCATCAACACATATTTCTGCAAATTTCAGCCACCTTTAATAGTGCGACCTGTAGTTTGATTTCCACTGGCAAACAGTATTTCGAGGTGAAGTGGACGGACCAGCAAAGTAAATAAACCCTCTATCTTACGATTGCGGGTATAAAATAAATGGAATATAAATATTAAATATTATTTTATAAAATTATTATTCGGCTTAAGGTCATTTTTTCAACTGACAGCGATAATCAGACGGACGACATTGTTTTGTTAATTGACAACCCCTGAAGATGATTGACGAAGTCAATCGAAATATTGGGATAAATAAGACTTAAACAACACAAAACAACGAGTTTAAATAAATGACCTCAAGCCGAATAATAATTTTATAAAATAACAACACTAAAGGTCAACTAATCACCTACAACAATATT
The DNA here is from genome assembly GCA_963513945.1 of Hydrotaea diabolus. Classification (NCBI taxonomy): domain Eukaryota; kingdom Metazoa; phylum Arthropoda; class Insecta; order Diptera; family Muscidae; genus Hydrotaea; species Hydrotaea diabolus. Next base: position 12,345,610 of record OY740716.1, on the reverse strand, counting down.
AAATATTTATTAAAGCACTTTCGAACTTTCCGTTCGTTTTTCGCGAATAGTAAACAAATGATTGTCTAACGCGAGTCTTATTGTTGTTATTCATATGTTCCACAAAAAAGTTGCCTAGTTTACTTCAGTAGAAAGATATGCTCAAATTATACTTATCGTGATCATTAACTCTAACTTAAGCGTATCCTTTTCGTCCTTGTTTGAAAGAAATTGAGTAAATATGGGAGAGAATGATATTGGGTGGTTATATTTGAAGGGTCGATGTTGATTTTAAATAAAACACAAAAATTTTTTAGAAAATTATTATCATTTCTTTATTATGATGACCTCGGTGGCACACCTCCATCCGATGGTCCAAATTTTCGATGACGCTGAGGCATAATTGAGGTTATATTGCGTTAATGTGCCGAATTATCTCATCCTTTAGCTCTTGAATTATTTCTGGCTTATCCACGTTTACCTTTTCTTTCAAATAAACCCAAAGAAAGAAGTCCAACGGTGTCAAATCACATGATCTTGGCAGCCAATTAACATCGCCCCGACGTGAGATAACACGGCCATTGAATTTGTCGCCATTATTACGTTAGCTGTGTAGCAAGTGGCATCGTCCTGTTTAAAGCACATATCGTCCACATCCATATCTTCGAATTCGGGCCATAAAAAGTTCATCTCACGATAGCGAACCCATTCACAGTAACTGCCTGACTGGCCTGATTTTGGAAAAAATACGGCCCGATCATGCCGCCAGCCCATAAACCGCATTCTTTGTGGGTGCATTGTTTTTTCGACAATCACTCTTGGATTACCATTCGCCCAAATGCGGCAATTCTGCTTATTGATGACTAAGGTGAAAATGTGTCTCATCACTGAAAATGATTTTCTTGAAAAATGAAAATTCATCATCATTTTCATAATAAGCCTGAATAACTTTAAGGCGTTGCTTGCTTGTCTATCTTTCCATGGTTCAAATTGAGTTAATCTGAGATTGAGAAATATCAAATGAAATGCAGTAAAAAAATTGAGGTTAAGGTGCGGTTCACATTCAACATCGGCCCTTAAAATATAACCACCCGCTGTTTGGGTTTAAATGTTCCAGTTAAAATTGACCACTGTCATCATTTGACTTTGTGTAAGTAGTCTTAAGTTGGTTATCGTCATAAAAAAATGTCTCCTCTCCGTCCTTTTTCTAAAATCTTTTTAGAAATTTAAGTTCCTTTTCATAAAGACGAATCTTCCTCTTTTCTTAATAAGTAAGTGAGCCCGACAAGGACCCTATTTATTGGCATTTTACTATACTCCGCTTAATCCTCAATTTCCTGAAGAAATCACCTTAAAACTTTAATTTGGTTTCAAAGTGTTTTAAGCCATTCCCGGTTTTTAGAAACTAGTAAGAAACTCTGCTGAAATTGGACGATATTTGTCCATGACTGGATATGTTCTGAGCCAAAGTCATAGGGGCTTTTAAAATCAACCGAAATGCCATAAAAGCGTGCTTCTAAAAATTGTCACGTTTTCTTTGACTTTTGTTTTCTTCAGGGCTTGCCAAAGACATTTTTGCTAGTCCCCCCACTTTGTAACAAATCTCAGCAAATTTACCCGGTATATGTGTATGTCGGCTTGTTTGTATGTGTGCGCAATAGAAATATGCATGCAAATACCAACACTGTTAGCGATAGTAAATATCCTCTCGCTAGCTCAAAACCAAAATCGAAACGTCAGTGCAAAAAAAAACAAAAATAGAAAGGACAACATCTGCCAAAAAACAAAGAAAATATCTGAAAAAGTCAATATAAACACAGCATCGATGAGTGTTGAAACCAAAAGCGAAAGGACCAAAACGTATTTTTTTTTTTGGTAGAATCAACTTTGTGCTGGCAGTGTGATTGTTAACAACAGCAGCAACAACAATTCCATATGTGTCGAAGACCAAAAAACAAACCTTGCATCAAAAATGCCACCGCTGGAAGAGAAACAATGGAAGGCACAGAAGACCACAGTAAAAAACACAAATCAGCTTATCAATGCTCATGGTGTGATATTGGCGCACACGAACACAACGCACATCCTTCGCAAGCGATATGTAGCTTTGCTTAGTGAGCATATTTGTGTATGTATGCATTTGTGGAGTGCGGATATATTCCTTGAACTTCACATAAACACATTGTTTGGCGAAAAGAGAGGAGTAAAAACACTTTGTGTTTTTCGGGTTGTGTAAAGAATTCAAAGGATTTGTGAATTCTTGTAGAACAACGACAATTTCCGTGGGTGGCCTTTGGAGTAGTTTCGGCCGTTGTACCGTAGGACTGATGAACATTATAAAAGGACAGTTTTTTTTCATATTAAATCATAATTCATCAAAATTATGATTTAATATGAACTTAATATCACAAATTAAGCGAACCGCACATACGAGTATACCGCAAATTTCACCATTATTTCGATCTTTCTTCAATTTAGTACGTAAGTGAAGAGTCGTCCGTATTTTAGAGTGGAGGAGGGTCTGTCTGAGATAGTGGAGCTATTACTTGTTTTATAACCCAGTCCCAGTTATACGTACTGTATATCGGTGTGGTCTTTTGCAATCTCAGGTCAAAAAAAATATCTTAAACTTTGTAGGTCCTTCGTAAAAACACCTTTTTTTAAGATATCGCTCGAGTTATTACTGTGATTGCGGGCATATCAATAATTCCGTGACTTCTCCACCTTCCCTCGTAGTTATATGAAACACTGCTCCCTTAAAGTTAATATACCATAAGTACTGTCAAACTCTGAGAGAGTTCCGCCATTTAGTTTGTGCTTAACAGCTGTTCAAAACATACAACCTCTTGGATTTTGTTAAAAATGTGAATTTCGAGTGCTCATTTAACATCATTTTTTGCGGAAAAAACCAATTAATCAATCAAACCAAAGAAAAAGCTTAATAAATACTATAGGGACTCTGCACCATCGGGATCAATGGTACAAAAGTGGTTTACTGACTTTCGTTGTGGTCGCTCATGTACAAATGACGCTGAACGTTCTGGACGGCCAATTGAGGTCAATACACCCGAAAATGTCGATAAATCCACGATATTGTGTTGGCCGATCGAAGAGTAATAGTGCGTGAGATTGTTGATGCCATACGAATTTCATATTGCAGTGTGGTTTCGATTTCACATGATCAGTTGGGTTTAAGAAAGCTGTCTGCAAGATTGGTGCCGCGTTTGCTCTCAATTGACCAAAAAGGTAATCGTGTGACAACTTCAAAGGATCGTTTGGAGTTCTTTAACCGCAATTGGAATGTGGCGTTTTGTAACTGTGGATGAAACATGGATCCATTACAACGCTCCGGCAGCAGTCTAAACAATGGGTTTCTCCGAGTGGTCCGAAGAAGGCCAAGGTGATATTGTCGGCTAATAAGGTGATGACAACAGTTTTTTGTATGCACGCAGGATAATCCACATTGATTATCTTCAAAAGGAAAAAACGGGGAAAATTATGCCAACTTATTGGAACGACTTAACGAGAATTTAAAAAAAACGACCCCATATGGCCAAGAAAAAATTTCTTTGTGACGGGTGCAAAATTGCATGAATTGGGTAATGAATTGGTATCTCATCCGCTGCAAGCCGGATATAGTCGCTAGTGCCTATTTCCTATTTCCAAACCTAAAGAAATGGCTCGGTAGAAAGAGATCCAGCTCCAACAATGAAATTATTGATCAAACAAATGCCTATTTTATGGACCTCAAAAAATCCGATTTTTTGAAAGGGATACAAAAATTGCAGAAACGTTGGACTAAGTGGATTGAGCTAAAAGACGATTATGTTGAAAAATATTTTTTTTTTTGCATAAAAAACTGTGTTTTATTCGAAAAGTCACGTAATTATTGATATGCACTCGTATCATACGAGTAAACCCAAGTTCTAATGCGGGTGAGAACATCTAATATTTTTTAGCTGCCTAACGAGTAAGAGTCTTACTACTAGGCGGTGTAAAAACTTCTCTTGAAAATGCATTAGCCATTTGGTGCCGGCATTAAATAAGAGGTCTTGGTCAGTGAGTGTAAGAATTATATCGTGCACAGCTCACTGATTCGAAAGAAGCCCTCGGTTAATAGAATGTTGAGGAAAATAGTTACAGGCGAGTAAGGAGCATTCCTTAGAAACACTAATAAATAGCCTTTTAAAGTTTAGGATTGTATGGGCGGTGGGCGTGCCACCTATGTTTATAATATTAATAATATTATAATCGTAATAATTTCCTAGTCTTTGGTTTTATGAGGGCTAAAGCCTCGATACGATTTTTAAAAGGGGACGTGGCACCTCCCGGTTTTCCACCAGGATGTGTTTTAATCAAAGCAAGTATCATATGTTTCAAATATCATTGTCATATTCCTAAGTTCACGGTAGTGTGGATGGTGGCATGCCCACTTGTTCAATCACATCGTTATGTACCCTATATATGTCACCACTATTGAAGTTGATAGTGGTGATATATAAGCAAAAAACCCCAAAAATACAGTGATTCCAGTGCTTGACTTTGTCCTTGTGGGTGGAAACTTTTTTCCTCTTGACCGATTTGTCTCCTATTCTATACCATACGTTTCAGTCCACCAACACATGCTTTCGCAAATTTTCAGCCCTCTATGATGGAGGGTATACATATGTGTCAAAGAAATTTTACTATTTATTATCAGCAATTGAGAACCGATTTAATCTGTGGCTTCTAAAGCGGCAGAGCCTTTAATTAGTAGAGTTCATTGCGTGGGGGCTACTCAAAAAGAGTCAAATTTTGCGTAGATTTTGCGAAATATAAGCAAAAAGGATGTAATATATGGATTATAGAACTGCAAGGTTTAAAATCGAAATGGTCCTTTGTAAAGGGTGTTTTATTTGCTGAGATAGAATTTGCAAAGACAAAGCGCTCGCTTTTTGACATTAAAAATCTTTATACTCTGGCAAACCACTATAAATAGATTCACGCTTGAATAACGCCACCAAATTATCCAAATTTAATTTGAAAATCTGACTTCGATTCGCACAACCTATAGACCACTTTGTGATTTTATACTCTCCACCATGGAATGGGAGTATATATAAGTTTATCATTCCGTTTGTAACACATTAAATTACTTATCTGCAACAAATAAACTATATGGGTCATTTCATGCCAAGTGACCTAACTTTTAGAACCAATGTCTTTCGAACAGGATAAAACTTTCACCAAGATTAGTCCTATTGGATAGTGGTCTAGACACAAATTTTGAACGAGATCGAACATGGACTCTTTGAGTTAGAGGAGGTCGAATTATGACATTTTGGGCTTACAGGTGTTAACTTATTATTTATTGTTCCTAGCTAATTTTTTTACAGTGCTTAAGAAAGCTATTTATTCAATATTTTAGGTTAAGTTAAAACAAAAATTTAAAAAAAAATCCATTTTTTTTGCAAAATTATTTTTTTTTTACTTTTTTCCAAACAAGGCCCCTTTTTTTACTAGAAGAAAGCTTAGGCTTTATCTTCAAGAACATTATGGTCTCGTAGTGGGATGCGACCTTTTTATCTATCAAAAAAAATGTTTTGTAGCTCAAAACAACGTTTTTTCAATTTTTAGCATATGATCTAGTTTGAATTTTTTCATATTTTTGTATAAGTGTTTCTAAAACATTCAATAGAAATCTTATACTGAGAAACTAGAGAAATTAACCTTTCCAACGGTATGTAACATTCCTAGCTAAAATTCCATACTCTCGATAATACCCCAACACTGCTGTTGAATTATAGAAAAATTATTTTTTTATTTATCTGTAATAATAATTTAAATAATAAATAATAAAATAAATAATTTAATAAAATGTAATCCTAATCCTATTAGATACTATTTTTTAAACTTAATTAACTGTAGATGATTAAGTGTTTAAGTTTTCTAAATTTTCAAATACTCAGTCGCTTGTAAACCTTATTTATCGCCTTGCTTTACCAATTCTTTCTTAGACCTAGTAACAGCTGATGATTTTGCTCCTGTAGTGCAATTCTGTAACTTTAAACAATAAGAAGAAATGATAAAGTTGTCAACATGTTTTGTTGTTAGCAGTAACGATTAGGTGATTCTGTAACTACTGCTTAACAACAGTAGACAACTTTTGGCTTCAGTAGGTAACTCTGGCGAACAAACTGTCAGAAAAGTACAAAGAAGAATATGAAAAAAAAACAAATGAATACGCACAACAAAATGTTAGGAGCGTTTTTTTTTGAAAATTAATTAATTAAAATTTTTAGATTTTTTAGAGTAGAATAATATACATGTAGTATATATAAGTAATTTCGAATGCATTTTCATGTAATTTTCCTTTTACCATTTGCATATTGATTGAGTGGTAGCCATGGTGGTTGACATACGCCTACTCATGATATTTTGGGGTCAAAATGGAGAAATGTGTACAATCGATAGCTCCGATAGTGCCTTCTACAAATGGTGGGGCTGCTGAAGCAAACATAGCTTTAGCTGCTTGGCGCTCCAATTGAGTCATTGTGAATCTCACCTTTGCAAAAAACATGGAGTCGTTTATTGCGCCCGTTACACGATGTACTTATATATAACGACTTATTGACGTTTGACTAATTGATAACCCACATTGCTCTCCCACGGGCCGTTGGTAACATACTGTTGCAAAGAATTTCAAGGCAGTTAGAACCTAGCAAAACAACGCTTCTAAGTTAATTCAAATATGGGTTTTCAGTCGAATTTGCTGTAATTCTCGAACCTCTTAATTTGCCATCAATCTGAAAAACAAGATTTTCAACTATGTCTTGAGATAATCTAAACAGTTTCCGAAATTCGGTTCCAGTCAATTCAAATGGGTTATTTAGATATCGGAGCAAGAGCCTATTAACTGTTGAAACACGGTCTTATGATTCAGTCCGCGACAAATTATATGCCAAATACTCAAAAGACATTTTAAAAACGTTTTAAAAACAGTTTATTGAATTCTTATAGGCTGTTTCCACTACGGTCGCGTCCACGTCCGCGTCCAAAAATCAACGAACGCGCGTTACAGCCTATACAAAAAACATAGGCAGTTATGTATGGGAAAAAGTCGCGTTCATATTGGACGCGGTTATCGATTAGTCGCGTTTACTATAAATTCGATTATTTTTGCAGTCGAAACCCACCCATACCTATCAATGGCAATATCGCAAATTGCACATCCCTATGAAAACAGCTGTTAATCATTATAAATATAAACATCCAAAATGCAAAAAACAGGAGGTAAGATAATATTTTTGCTTTTGTTTAAATGATATTAATTTCAATTATTTTAGATTTCAAAAAGACGGAATGGACAGCAGTATCAACACTATATCTGTTGGACCTCTGGGAGGAAAATATTGATGGCCTGAGGGGTGCTCGCAAAAACACCCACATACACAAAGAGATGGGGGAGAAGCTGGGAGTGACTGGCGCGGAATTTCCATTAGGCGCAATACCATTTGGTCCTCATTTTTCACTGCGGTTAGCAAAATAATATCATTTAACTCCATGATAATGTCACAAAACAAAAATATTAAAATTTAAAATAAACACAAACAGCTGTTTGAACGCAAACGTGGACGCAAAACACAATGGAAACACCATAAAAAATTATCGATAAATCGTGGACGCGGACGCGACCGTAGTGGAAACAGCCTATTAACAACAATTTTTTTTGTCGTTTACTTAACAACAGCTGATTTTACAGTAACGACTATCGTTAAATTTTTTTACTGAATTGCAAAAGCGACAATTTTGTTGTTAGCCATTTTTAACCATTCCGATTATCGTTAAAAAAGTTACAGAATCGCACTACTGGTTTCATTTTTAAATTCGGAAAGAAGTCGCATTGATAAGAGGCAGAAAACGTTTTAAACTTGAGTCTTCCATCGCCAAGCGGTACAAAAGCATGGTATTGAGCGATACCATCGATCAGTGTTTTCAATGTTCACTGTAGGCTATACTTCGCTGCGTTTCTTTTGAGGTTTGCTCAACTGCTACCACATGCCCTTTATCATCAGCTTTATGATCCATGAGCTAAAGGACTTGCGAAGTTACTTTTGTTTTTAAAATGTTGACGAGCTCTAGTAGTATACCTTCTCTACAGTAAATTTGGAATTTATATAATTTAAAATTATCTTTTGGTACTCATAAACTGCAACGGTATCATGCTTTAAAACGACGGATATGATTGCCATACTTTTGTGTTCCAGTTTTCCCTCTTTCGTGTAGAAAATCACTAATGTGAATATACTCGTAGTTGCTTGATCGTTATTGAAGTGGAATGCTTGTATGGCATCCTGGAGAACATTTGTATAGTTCTCTGCGAAATCATATGAAATAACGAATTCACCAGACTTAAAATCTAATTAAAAACTCATTTTAGGAATGCTGCGAAAATTAATTTTCTCTGAAAAAAAAAATATTTTTCTTCAAAATTTTTTAAAAAAAATTATTAAAAAAATTATTATTATAAAAAAATTATTAAATTATTAACATGCAAATTTTGGGCACAGTGGGCTAAAGTTTTTTTTATGGAAAATTTTTATTTAAAAAAAATGATTGGCTCTAATTTTAGGCACTATGGGCTTAACAAATTTTTTTGGGTGAAAAAATATTCTTCAACAAAATCATCCGCTTTTAAAATCATTATTTTCAAAGGGCTTCTTTTAGACTGAAGCCAAGAATTAATTTGAGCTTTTTAATTATTACACTCTCGATCAAAAGACTTGATTAAATTCCTGAGTTGGGTATACTGAGGGTATAAAATTTTAGTTCGTCATGTTACATATCATTAGAAACGTTAATTTGTCTAGTTTATCATTATAAGATTTATTTTTAAGGTTTTATAAACACACAAAAGTTGGAAAAAAACTCAAAATAGTGCATAATATAAAATGGGAAGAACGTTGTTTTGAGTTAAAAAACATTTTTTTTGATAGATAAAAAGGTCGCATCCCGCTACGAGACCATAATGCTCTTAAAAAAAACCTAATTTTTTTTGAGCAAAAAGTAAAAAATTATTTGATATAGCAAACAAAAAGGGAAAACTTTTTTTTTAATATTTTCAAAAAGATCGACCTTCTCTAACTTAAAGAGTCCTTGACCACTTTTTCAAAAAATCCCCTTTTTGTGACAATTTTTGAAATTTCTCAACGGTAACGCCGATACACTGCCACCGCAAAAACAAAATGGTTCTAATTTGTGAGCGTCTACTGTATAAGTTTGTCATTCCGTTTGTAACTTATCAAAATACTTATCTGCGAACGTATAAAGTATTTATTTTATTGATTGCCATAAAATTCTGAGACGATCTAGCTATTTTCGTCCTATTTACAATTTAGCTGAATTGGGGGCCTCTACCAGTGGGCATGGTTTATGAGTCCAGGGGCCCAAAAATCGTTTCCCTATTGTTCGGAAACATATGGGTATCCAAAAAAAGTGAAATTTTCTTAATTGGAACTCTGACAGGACCATATGGGACCTAGCGGCCCAAAATTTGGCACCATAAACTATGGACATATGGGTATTAAAAAATATTAAAATTTCGTCACGGATGCAATCATCACATACATTTACAATTTCATTTATTTTAAGGCCTTGAACCATAGGTTGCCGAAAAATACGTCCTTTCGAACATGCATGTATGGATACTCAGAAATGGTTCCCAAGAGTGCCGAAAGAGAGGTCCTTTGGAGACATATGGCATCCAGAAAATGTTGCATTTTCTCACAAGTAGAAATATGTACCTAGATTTAAGATTTGTATCAATTTTGTCTCGGACTTGCCCATGGGGGTCCAACAATTTTTGTAGTAAAAACCACAACAGTTTTCGCCATGTTTGGACTATATTTGAGGTATTGGCCCATAGGTCAGAGCTCCGGAAAATAAGGTCCTTTCGAACATCAACTGGTTACTCAGAACCACTGGAGTTTTCTCACTGATCTCAATATGAAAAGGACAAAAATTTAGTTTTAGCGAATATGGACCCACCATCAGCAACCCTATTTCCCATAACTGTTAAAGCCATACTACAACACTTTGGCCCGGCGATCTTAAGAATTGTCCTTGGCACTCAATCGGCCATATGCCTGAAATAATTTTCAAATGTTAATGCCAAATTCAATGCTTTATGGGATCCATACCAACTAAACGAATTACATAACGACCTTCGTCTGGGAAAACAATTCACAAGAACAGATCTGATGTACTACGTTCGTATAATTCTTCACACGTTGGTTTGAGTTATGCTTTCTTTCCTCTTTAAAACATTCCAAATATTTGGAATATTTTGTGCATTCGAATAAAAATGACCACTTCAATAACGACCAAAGGAAGAGAAGGAATTTCATTTCCAAAAGCTCTGCCCTAACTAATGAATAGTTTATGAAGCAAAGGCATGGATTTTCTTATTTGCTTGTTATAACTATTATTGTTAATAGAAGTAAGTGATAAAATGAATGCTTTCTTTAACAACTTTGGGAAAACATAATAAATCTAAAGGATAGAAATACGAGGGCGACCGCCCAACTAGCCTGGCACATTTTCTGTTTTACTAGCAAATTTTTTTGGGTTTTTGTTTTATAAAAGCAATCTTTTATAAGCCATCTGTCAAAATTTCCGAAATATTTAATGATTATTTTCATTGTTACAGGTGATTGAAGTAAACGAGTTTTATAATTTTTGAAAAATGGAAAATAAAGAGTTTCGTGCGGTAATTAAACACTTTTATATGAAAGGTTATACGCCACAATTAATCAAACATGAATTGGATTCTGTTCATTGTGATAATGCACCATCATACTTCACCGTGAAATCCTGGGTTCAACAATTTAAAATGGGTCGTTCAAGTACGGAAGATGAACAACGCTCTGGAAGACCGAAAACTGCTACTACTATTGAAAACATTAGAAAAATATTTAATGAAGTGACTAAAGATAGACGAATAAAGCTCAGAGAACTTGCTGATATTGTTAAAATACACGAAAAACAAGTTTGGAGTATTTTACATAATGAACTCCACATGAAAGCTATCCGCAAGATGGGTGCCGCGTTTGTTGACTTTGCCCCAAAAAATCGTCCGTTGGACCAATTCCGAGGAGCTTTTAGCGATTTATCAGCGTAATCCAATAGAGTTCTTGCGCCGATTCATAACTGTTGATAAAACATGGATCCATCACTACATCCCAGAATGCAAGAATAGTCAAAACAATGGATAGAAGCTGGTAAAAGTGGTCCCAAGAAAGCGAAAACTGTTAAGTCAGCAGGAAAAGTAATGGCCACAGTATTTTGTGATGCAAGGGGTATAATATTTATTGGTTATCTTGAGAAAGGAAAAACTATAAATAGTGAATATTATTGTGCATTATTGGATCGGTTGAGTGAAGAAATCAAGATAAAACGACCGCATTTAGAAAAAAAAGTTTCTTTTCATCAAGATAATGCTCCGTCATACACTGCATTTTTAACTCAACAAAAACTGGCCGAATTACGATTTGAAATTGCTCCAAATTTAACAAAAATTCTCAGTGGCAAAAAATTTTCGTCCAATAGCGAGGTTATTGCTGAAACTGAGGCATATTTTAAAGGTCTTGAAAAATCTTGTTTTTCGGATGGAATTAAAAAACTCGAAAAACGTTTGATGAAGTGTATTGAGTTGGAAGGAGATTATGTTGAAAAATAAATAATAATAGTTCAAAAAAAACCGTTCTTTTTATGTTAGACCAGTTACTTTTGCGGGCTCGCCCTATAGATTTAGTTTATGGTTGGTGGCGGGATGTACGATATGTTGTGTGCGATTATCACAGTTTAACGTATAGATTCATAAGCTCATAAGAGAACATTGAGCCATGTGCTTGAACGCAAATCGGATGTAAAATAAGGATTCTTAACCTGTAGGTTCTGCAACCCTAACATGTGACCCCATTAGAACACCTATTTTTAGAAAATACTAATTAAGTTTTTAGTAACTTTATTTTTATGTCAGGCACTCCTCCCGTTTGCGACAAAAGTAAGTTCAGAACAAACTAATGGAAATTCATACATCTTTAATGGCAGAGACGGCGACACAGCATTGTGATGACATTGCATACGCAAATGAGCGACGAAGTCTCTTTCAATTGGCCGGAATGGTCGGAGGGACCTAAGATCCTCAAATGCGATATTATAAAATACTTTGGGACGGCGTCACTGCATGTGATGACATTGCTAACACAAATGAGGATCGAAGTTTCTTTCAATTAGCCGGAACGGTTGAAGGGACCTAAGCCCTCAAATGCGATATTATGAAATACTTTGATTTTTTCTGGTGCAGAGTCGTCGGCCATGGTAAAACTTCGACACAGGAGCCAGGTTGGAGGTTAACCCGAAACACAGTTTGCGATCACGGTTGACTTTGGACAGGCGCCATTTCGACTAGTTGTGCACCACTTCGTTCTATGCTAATTAAAGGTAAAATTTTCACCACACATAAGACCAGTGGAGACTGTAAATATTGACAGATCTCCCAACAAGCCTTTGGAAGTTGATCACATCTATGGCTTGTAAGAGAAAACTCGGGGAAGGATTTTGGATAAGGCTGGACGAGGGCAGTATAAAATTAGATTTACGTACGATAAGTTTTAAATTCCTTCAACCTGAAAGGATCAAATAGAATAAGTAAAAACGTCGTTTAGTCTGGCCAGGCTGAACCTTATATACATTCCATTGTACATACGATAGTATAGCGCACAACAAAGTCCTTTTTTAGATCCTTTCGGCCGGAATCTTTGTTATAGCCTAATGAACCAAAAAGTCCAGCAACTACGACCTTTTTTAAGGTATTTAGTGCGTTCCAACTTACAGTACCCATTTTAACCACTGTCCGTCCACAAAAAGTTGTGATTTGTTAAGAAAATACTCGAAAAAGTTTTTTTTACCTTGTCCTTTCAATTGAATCTTTTTCCCTGGGCCGATTTCGCCCATTAACAATGCCAAACAGCTTATGGCCATAAGCTTTATCATGCAAAATTTCAGAATCCTAGATTAATTTGTTTGACCTCTATCGTGCTTTCAAGATACACGGACGGACGGACATGACTATATCTTCTTATAATTCTACGACAATCAATAATATACTCGTATACACATTATAGGGTCTTCAATGAACAGAATGACGAATTGAGTAAAAAATCTTCCCTTTGGTAGAGGGTAAACAATTTAGGTTTTTTCAAAATTGTTTGAAAGCATCACTTGAGCGGGGTTTTTGGAAAACTTTATTCGTTAAAATTTTCGATTTAATTTTGAAAGAAAATAACTTAAATTTTATATTGTTGATGAGAGGCACATTTTCAAAAGTTTTCCTGATTTCGAACTGAATCGGTCTTTCTTGGTGGGCTTTTAAATAAGGTTTCAGATTTAATTATGCTTTTCAAGAGAAGGTCATATTTGTAATCTTTATAAAATAATAATTCATAATAATTCAAATAATTCATATCATAAATATAAGTCAAATAACTTAGATCTTCTACTTTAACTTGCGGGTATATTTTAAATTGAAAGCGCCAAAAAATGGCAGGAGTTGAATTTGCTGTCATAAACTTACTAAAATATCTCATAAAAAATAAGTTTTCTTTCAGGGCCTTCGGTTAAAAGTCCAATTTATGGATATTATTTATGTGAAAACTCTTTTCTAGTGTAAAATTTTAGTTTTTTTTTCTATCATGCTAATGAAGCTTCCCTTTTAATACAATAAACAGTTAATTTAATATGGCAAATATGGTACAAAAATAAAATTTGCATAAAACTGAAATTTGTAAAAATATACTTATATCAACCAAAACATATTCTAGTTTCAATTCCAGACCGAATTTAATTAAAGGGCTATACTACTTTGTATTGATGACATTTAGTAGAAGTGGTAAACCTTAACCCTTTCCGTGGATTTGTCAAATATATTCGACATTGCATGTACCAATTACTTAAAGGCATTTAATTTTCAGTTAGTTATTGGTTGTTTTGTTTTGTTTGTTTTATTCTTCGCTCGAGACTACAATTATTCATAATTGTGATCGTAGTAGGCGTTCGATATGTTTTATCAGTATTAAACGATCTGTCAAGAATTAGATACGGAGTAATTGAAAAGAACAAACTCAGCAGCAAAGCAAATATATTCCGAGTGATCAAGCGATAGCGAAAAAAAATTGTTAGTAATTATACAGGTGTAAATAAACGTTGTGTGAAAGAATAATTATGGAATCATAGAGCAGGCTGCTCTTGGGTGTCGAATATATTCGACATTTACCTTGAAAGGTTTTTTTTGTAGTGCTATACAGTGTAAAATTAAGTTTTTGTTCGCAAATTATATCAATTTTCCCTTGATTTGCATAGATAATGCCAGGATTATTGGATAATGAAATATTGGCTATTCTAGAAGCTGATTCAGGTGTGGACGAGCTTATTGAAGATGAAGATGAGGTTCTATTCGAAGTGCCGAAAGTACAAACCATATATATTGTGCCTGGCTACCACGAAGATGTCTCTACGGGAAATATTGACGATGTCGAATATCATATCGAGCATATCAATACCTCCACTGATCACCAAACCGGCCCAAGCAGTGGAATAGCATCGGATACTTCACACACAGGGACTCATAAAAAAAACATAAGCTGGCGAAGAGAAGGCATAGCCTATAAACCAGCATCAGAAACAGCAGAATTATTTGAAGTTGGGACACCGTACTCATATTTCAATAAATATTTAACGGATGAGTTCTTCAGGAAAACAGCACACCAAGAAAGAAATATGTATGCGCAAGGTAATGGAAAACAGTCAAATTATGTACGGTGGACGAAGTACGTATTGTTTTCGAGAACCATATTATGAAGGGCGTCCTGAAATTACCCAGAGTGGAGATGTTCTACGATACAGCAATAAACATAACCTTCTTCACTGAGAATTTGACGCAAAAACGATATTTTGCCATTCGAAATAATCTGCAACTGGTTGACATAAATGTACGGGAACCTGGATGCAAAGATCGTCTTTATAAAGTGGCACCAGTAATTGAACTGGTCCGAATTCGTCTAATGCAGTTACCATTGGAAGAAAATTTTAGCATCGACGAGCAAATCATCCCGTTTAAAGGTAAGCTCACTGCTAAGCAGTACGTAAAAGGGAAACTGTGTTCTTCATGTGCGGTAAAAGCGGAATGCCGCATGACTTTATTGTCTACCAAGCCTCAACAACACCCTTGAACCAAGAATGGGTAAAAACAGTTGGATTTGGTTCAGCTGTTGTGCTTCATCTAACGCAATGCATACCGAATAATGAAACTGGCCATAATCTATTTTTCGACATTTACTTCCCATCCTATGCATTGTTTGAAATTGTAAAGAAAAACAATAGCAGTGCTGCTGGAACAATACGCATAAATAGATTTGCCAATCCTCGCCTGCCAAGCGAAAAAGAACTCAAACATCCGCTGAATGTGAAAGTGCCGATGACAATGTAATTATCACTCGCTGGTACGACAATAAAGTTGTGAATCTTGGCTCTAATTTTGTTGGAATCGGCATAGAAGATAAAACTAAGCGTTGGGACAGCAAAAAAAATGAGTTTGTAGTCATTGATAGGTCTCAAGTTGTTTGAATGTATAACGAAAGCACGGGCGGTGTGGATTTGTTGGATCAAATGCTGCAATATTTCCGCATAAATATTTGCTCAGTCGAGTGGACACTGCGACTTACTCGTATAATGCATTTTGTCGATTTGGCATTAACTGCGGCATGTATGAAGTATCGTCGGGACTGTATCGCAATGAAAATGCCGAAAAATAAAATCCTAGATTCCATGAACTTTCGGATTCAGGTTGCTCGAGCTCTGCTCTACTCTCAACCAGAAGATGTGTCACAGTCGTATACGTCGCGACAACGAGGAAGACCATCAAAAGCAAGTTTCAGAGGGGACCAATCAGCACCATACACATCTACATCCGCGAACGCGAACATCAGCAACAGTTCAGATAGCGACGACTCGATGTCGCCACCACCCCAAAAAAGAAAGAGAACTTTTCAAAAAATACCACCACAAGAGGTTCGTTAAGACCAGAAGTTCCACATGCCAATCTTTTTGCCAGCTAAGAGCGCCGGTCGGTGCAAGGCGGAGGGTTGCGATAAAAGGTTCTTTATTATTTGCAAGAAGTGCAACGTTTTTCTCTGCATAAAGCGTAATTTTAATTGTTTTGAAAACTTCCATAAGAAAAGTAATTAGTTTAAAAAATTAATTTTGCCCTTGGTTTATTTTTTGTATATTTTTCCTAAACAAAATTAATAAATAAAGGAAACAACCGATTCTTCTTTCATTATTCTTCATAAGAGTAGGAGATGTTCATAACAACAGTAGGTGTCTTAGGAGGTCAATGTCGAATATATTCGACATCCTCTAAAGCCCATTAGAGGACAATGTCGAATATATTCGACATCAACTAGGGGCCGGGAGGGGTACCACAGATGAAAAATACTATTTTTCCTGGCTTCAGCGCCATCATATTACCCTAAATACAAATTTTCAGATTTTTAGCGCTACATAAAATATTTTTTTGCCACTGAGAGGGTTAAATGAACTAGGCACAAGGAAATGATAAACAACACTTTAGTATATTTGTTGTTGAGACAAGAATTCTTAATACGAATTGTTTGTCTGAATGCTTTTTTCTTTAAATCTATGGTATTATGAACTAAATATTTATCATAATTTTACTAATATTTAGTTCATTGATATCCTAGTTCTAAGAAAATGTTGTGAGACTTTAGTAAAAAATATTCTTCAATTAAATTATGTCATGTTGAACTAAAAATTAGTTCGAATCCTGTTTCAAGGACAAATAACCTAAGTTCATTGACGAAAATCTTACGCGCCATGAAAGTTCAAATCTCCTTAGAGTTTCCTAAGATTTGAAGTCAATTGGTTTGCTTATATTTTGTAAAATAATTGTTGATTTGAGAAAAATCAAACTAATATTGAGGACATAAAGTACCTATATAAAGTAAAAGTAAACTATAATTGTTGCTCATCTGAAAAAAAATTTGAACTGTAGGTAGAGAAGTTATACTTGTAATTAAATTAATTCTCATTGAACTAAAATTTAGTAAAAACCATATCCTTAATTCAAGGAAAATTACATACTGAATGTGAAGTAACGTGGGCATCCTAAAAAGTTCAATGTATTTAAAATTTAATTTATTTTTTATTGTTTTTGGGTTAATTTTGTCCTGAGTGTTGTGGCCAAGAGCAGATCGAATGTGATGTGATTCAAACCCACACCATAGGCAATGGTGTAGTATATTTTTAGTCGTTTAAAAAGTGTGCGGCATGTGAAAATAAAAAAACCAAGTACGCTGTTGTCCCTAGTGACACTAAGATATATAACGTATAGTCTCACGTTTTACTTCTATATAGTTTCGTTCATCGGTTTAAAGTTTTACATCATCCTTCCAAACCTAACCAAACATGACAGTTTCAGTTGTTGCACAAAACGCACTGTTTTTTGCTGTAAAGGGTACAATTTTAGACTTTTAACGGCTGTACAAAAAAGTACCTATAATTTTTTAAAACTTTATTTGAAAGGTTGAACTTTGTCATTTAATAATGGAACACAGTATCTTTCATATGACTACCAGTACTGGGTCATCCGTTTAACCCAATTTTTCACAACATTTTCGATTGTTTCTGGTCGAATCTATGGCAACTTCGATTTCATGTTTCAATGCATTAATTGTTTCTGGATGCTTTGCGTAACATTTATCCTTAATGGCTCCCCACATAAAACAAATTAATTCGAAGGGCTGAAATCACAGCTCCGATTTTCGAAAACAGTGCATAAAATATCTATGGTTGCGTTAGCTGTGTGACATGTGGCCCCGTCTTGTTAAAACCAAATGTCGTTCAAGGCTTTCTCTTGAATTTTTGAAAACTAAAATTCGTTGTGGAAACAAAAATTCGACGGCTTCTTGCTCGTTTTGTAAGAATACGGTCCAATTATGCCGCCAGACCAAAATCCACACCAAACAGCGACTCGCTGTGAATGCATTGGCTTCTTAATACGAGTAGTCTCGTGTGGTTTCTCTGAACCCTATATGCGGCAATTGTGCTTACTGACATAGCCTCCGAGATGAAAATGAGCTTCGTCTGAAAACACGATTTTTTGTTAAAATCCTTCATCTATTGCCAGACAATTTTTAGCCCATTGGGCGAAGCGAAAATGGTCAAGATGAGGCTTTTTTTAAGAAACTCAACTTTAATAATTTTGGAGCCGTTTAATGCTAAGACATGTTTTGTCCTCAAAAAACGGAGATGTATTTTTGGGCAACTGCATAAACTAGTTTATATTATTCTGAGGCACTTTTGGTCTCAAAAAAAAAACAGTTTTTCAAAAAGATTTATTTAGTCTTTACAGAGTCTTCTTTCCATGAACAGTCATTTTCGTTAAATTTTTGAATATTACTAAATGCAAATATGTACGACTTCCCACCAAAATTTTTGCTACTAAAAGAGTTGACTTTTCCGCCTTCAAATAATGGGACAAAGCTGAAATTAATAAAAAATGCTTTGTTTCTTTTTGGCCATAAAATACATTTTAAATAGGACTTAAAAAAAATAATAACTTTTTTGTTACAGTTCGGTTCGGTTTAACTATTGCAGTCGACATCTGAACGCCATTTTGAAGCGCTTCTCTGGCACCATGCAAGCTAAACCTTGGAGAAAGAGGACCCCACCGACACCAGATAGATTTCCGGAAACTCAACCTGTTCAAATGCAGCCAAATCGACACAAATGCGGAGCCATCATTTGATGTTGAGTGGCATGCCAGCACAAACTCAAACAAAGAGTCGGCAACACAGACATAAGCACAAGGACGACTACGACTACACACTTCGATATACGCACACAGGCATGCACTTGTTTTCATAAACACAATTCCTTGAACAGCGGTTCATCCTCTTACAGAAATGACACGAGTTCGGCATCCCAAATGTCATCTACCCCCATTCGTGCTTTCACATTGGGCAGGGGTATTTTTTACTGGCCTGTTCTTTTTAAAGATTTCTTTTAGTTTTGTAAGAGTTTAATGCGTTTTTTATGAGCGTTCATATGAAGTTATCCCAAGGTTTATGCCAACCACTGAATCGTTATAATTGCATCGAGTCTTAAATGACCAGTACGGCCGCTTCGAGTGGCAAGTGTGACCACAACTGAAGCAATATTTAGAGACGTTTAAGAAAACCACGAAAATGTCTTTATAATTCGGGCAGCCGTTTGGGTTTCTATTTCCAAGTATGGCGAGTGCCGGGAGGATGGTTGAAATCCCCAAGCCAAACGTTATTTTTATCGTACTATTGTCAGGTGTTCACCTATGAGTTTTATTAAATGCAGTAAACGTTTATGCAAAAACACGGAGGTCGAATGCGCTGGCTAGGTCATGACAGTTGAACAGTACAACAAATACAGTATCAGCATCGGGTCGGATATAATAAACGTGTTTTATTTTGGCCAGCGAGAAAGTGCTTTTAAACCTCCTGTGAGGCAATTATTTCAAAAGGTTTTTCAAAAATCTTGAAATTTTTGTATTTACTGAAAATTTCCAATGATTTTGTCAAAAATCATTTCTTTTAAAAAATGTTTGAATCCTATAAAAATAGGTTATTGAACAAGAGGCGTTTATTTGATGAAACTAAGCGAATTGTTGAAACATTTTTTTTTGGTTTTTGAAATGTATCGTTGGTTTATGAAAATTGTATGCTCAGTTCATAGTCAGATTTGAGACCATGTTTCTTTAAAACATTTTGTTCAAAGAGAAACAAAAAAGTTATTCAAACGGCAAAACGTTTAGTTGCAGGCAGGGGTGACAACAGTTTTGGCGAACGCTACTTCACCATCTCCACACCCCAAGTAACAAAAGCGTTTGTACAATGATCGAAGGCTACACACATAAGTATATTCTACCAAAAAAGTTAATCGCACTGCCTTCTAATGACCTATGCGAATCAAAAGGGAATTTTGTTATTGTGTTTACTTTGTTGGGTGCCTTTTAAATAACTTTTTAGTTTCTCTTTGAACAAAATATTTCTAAGAAACATGGTCTCTGAAATCTGAGTATGAATTTAGCATAACATTTTTTTCAAATATAGTATTTTCATTTTTTTTATACCCAACACCACACTGTGGTACATAAAAGAATGGAATCGATTGACTCAGAATCACTATTTGATTCTAGTGCAATCTTTAACGCGCAATATCATTTCCATTTCTGGAAATGGTGGAAATGATATTGCGCGTTGAAGATTGCTCTACGCACAGTTCGAGGACTATACGCATGGGGTAATTCTCAGTAATACAGGGTGGAGCGCGGTAATTTGCTTTTTTTTGTCGGAACTGTTGTTCGAAGAGAGTGGGGAGTATGCATGGCTTATAGTGGCTGACGGAAGATTTGTATTAGTCTGCTTTCAGTTGCCATCACGTATTGGACACGTGATAAGAGGTAATTTTGTATTGAAACGTATTTTTCAAATGTGCACTCGATCATTGCAGTGCAGCATGCTTTTCGTCTACGATTCGCTGTTCCCCCACGCGGACGTGTTCCTGGACGGCAATAAATTTTAAATTGGGTAACTTCATGTGAACGAAGGGGACCTGCGAGAAGGATTACAACACCACAAAACATCGAGAGCGTTAGAGCAGAAGTACTGCAATGTCCGAAACGCTCTGCTCGAAAGCAATCACTTACTCTTGGCATTTGCAGCCCTTTTTTTTAGCCGGCTCTTGAGGCAATGCAATTAGAGGATACATGGTTCCAACAGAATGGTGCCACTGCACACACAGCGGGGGTTCCATGCATTATTTGAGGCAAATGTTTCCTGGACGGCTTATCTCTTTGAGGGGTGATGTGAACTGGCCGGCACGCTCACCAGACTTAGCCCAATGCAATTTTTTCCTTTGGGGTTACCTGATATCGAAGGTGTAGATGAACCGTCGCAACACCTTGGAAGACCTAATTAACAATATTGAGGCTGAAATTGGCAGAATACTAGTCGACATGCTTGTTAGAGTTCTTGAAAACTTCAGAAAACGTATGCAACAGTGTGTGGATAGCGAAGGTCGACATTTGCCAGATACACTGTTTAAAACCATGTAATTTAAACATTCCCTTACTGTTTAGGAAAATTAAATTATAATATAATTTTTTCTAAGATTCATAATTTTTTTATTTCATTCCCAAACAAGCAAATTTCCGCGGTCCAATCTGTACAAATGATTCTCCCGTATTTGATTTGTTGCCGAAGTAACCGTTGTCAAAGTTTGCTGAAGAAAAACCTTGGCGGGCTTAGAAGCTGCTGCACAGTCAGCTAGGCAACCAAGACAATACATTTCACCAATTTTTTACGTTGATTCTGAAAAAGAAACAACACAAAGGTTTCGAATCAAAATATTTTCCGATTTCAGAATCAGATGCTTTTGAAGTCACATCTTGCATTCGATTTTGACCAAATTTCTCACAATTCGTTTCGTGTGACCAAAATCTAAATTTTGTAAAATTAAACCATATAGAAAAGCCCCCACTAAGGTCCCTTTAAATTTTATGCCCCCTCGTTCTAGAAGACGCAAATTATATCTGACCTCGTAAAAATTTCACATGGCACATTTTAAATGACCAAATGAATAATTCTGGAGAAACTAGATTATATCAACCCATGTCTTTACATAACCATTAAGTTTCCGATTTTAGGCCTTTCCCTGTAGATGTGGCATATTAATCTCACCAGAGTTCATTATTAGACGACCTTAATGTAAGGTAGTATTTGCAATTTAGTCACGATCGGAGTAAATATGTGTGTCCTAGTGAGACAGGGTCTCAAATCGGGAGTCACCACCATATTATGTGTATAATTGTTAATATGGATCGACTCTTATCCGATATATTATAAACGTTTGTGACCCAATGAAATTGTGTGCCTTTTCTAAAAAAAATCAAATAACATACCACAAAAAAATAATTTTGACTTTTTTTGAGTTTTTAAAAGAAACTTGGATTGGAATCACCCTTTATACTTCAGATAATTTTAATAGAAATTTGTACAAAAAACTTTGTATTTCAGCGATGTGATAGTTAGTGGGACCAACTGTCTGTTCAAATAGATCCAGGTTCAACTCCGGATAAAAACATCTAACAATTTTTGATGGGATTCCCCTCGTTCCTTAATGGAATGTTGAGGGCCTTAAGTAAGTTGGAATTAGCCAGTTTGGCTTTCCCAAGACTCTTTAAGAAGGAATATTCAATTTTATTAGTTACTGCTGATGACAGAAAAAAGCAAATCGAGTAGCAGCGGTGGCGCAAAGACATGGTAGACTGGCATGGTGTCGGAATCATGCAGACAAGGGTTTTTGAAAAGCGGCACTTATGGGCAAAAGAAGGGACCACTGGTAAATATTAACATATGGTTACTCAAGTTAAGGTAAATTTTACAATGAATGCAAATATGGTTTCTTTATGAAAGCATATGGTTTCTTTATGAGAGAATTGATTCGTAAAAAAAATGAGACGCGCTTTTAATTTGCAGCAAAAAAAAAACGGAAAATAATTTCTTGATTGTAAAACGAATATTATCTACTTCAAATATTTCTCTTTATTTGATTTTGAAGTTTAATAATACGAGGGTTGATATTTATATTTCGGGTCCGGCAATAAACACAAAATTTTTCAAAATATTCTGCTTTAAGATCAATACCCTTTTGCATTCGCACAAACCAATTTCGCTGCTGCTTCGGGCGTTAAAAAACGTTGACTACGCATTTTTTTTTATAAAGCTAGGGAATAAGAAGAAGTCATTGGGTGCCAACTCATGGCTGTGCGATGAATGACCCATCAATTCGACGGCTTGAGTGGTCAAATAGCTCATCGTTTCAGCTGATGTGTCGGAGCTCGCATTGTCGTGATGCAAAATGATCCGTCTTCTCTTATTATCTTTCCAGATTTCTTCGAACACTGTTAGCAAACAGATAGTTGTTTAACACTCAGAATTGACCGTCCTATGATCTACTAAAGGCACTTTGGCTACATGGCCGGTTATACCGAAAAAACGCAATCATTTGCTTCGATGTACGTCTTTACGAACAACTTTTGTTGGATTTGGCTCGTCTAGAAAGACCCACACTGTCGATTGCTCTTTTGTTTCGCGTTCATATGCATAGATCCATGATTCGTCACCTGTGACAATGTTATATCCTGCCTTTGAGCTACGGAGTTATACTTTTTCAACATCTCTTTGCACCAATCCATACGAGACTTTTTTGAGCATTCGTTAAACTAAGTGGGATCCAACGAGAAAAATTTTTTTCACGGCCAAATGAACATGCAATATTTTATTGATGCTTGTCATACTAAAGCTCAAGAATGCCTCAATCTCACGGTACCCGTATATCACATGTCGGTCTAGCTTAATCAGTTCACGCACAGCGAACGGCGTCCGAGACTAAATTCTTGGTACCAGCGAATAACAGTGGTTTTAGATGGTCCTTCATCTCCAAAAAACGAAACAAATTGATTTAAACACTCTTGTCTCGATAACCCA
The DNA here is from genome assembly GCA_963513945.1 of Hydrotaea diabolus. Taxonomy (NCBI): domain Eukaryota; kingdom Metazoa; phylum Arthropoda; class Insecta; order Diptera; family Muscidae; genus Hydrotaea; species Hydrotaea diabolus. Next base: position 12,321,992 of record OY740716.1, on the reverse strand, counting down.
CGCCGAAAATCGTAAAAAATCATCGCACGAAAATGTTAACGCGATAATTCCATTTTTTGACTGAGATGAATTTTTCAACACACTGTAAACAAAACAATTCGACCTCAAATGTCGAAACGTTCTGAGTGAAGTTATGCTTAAAAATGTCAATGATTCCAATGGAAGTTCCAGTTTGCACCTGGGAACACTAGTATTGTCAGGACCCGAAATATAATTAGCAACCCTCGTAATTAAATAAATTAAACAATTAGAATATGGAAGCTTGTCTGATTAAATCGAACTAAATGTGAAACAATATCAACCGGTCAAATGAGTGCGTAAAATGTGGTAAGGATCATCCTCCAAATGACTATAAAGTCTAGGAAGGAAGTGTGTTATTCTGTGCGAATTGTAAGGATTCAGGTCATGTGGTTAACTGGAAAGGATGTCCCGCTTTTAAGGAGTGCGTAGATATTAGGGAAATACGGAGAAGAAACTGAAGGAATTGGCTACAGCAAATGTTGCATTGGTATTGGTTTTGTATGACTAGATAATTTGTTCTCGGATATTTTAAAATCTTAATCAGTATAACCGAAATATTCTGAAAAACAGCTTCTTTTTCAGGAATTTTTGAGAATTGCAAGGAAATTATGTGGGCAGGAGACTTTTGATTGCAAGGTCGAACGGTTTGTTCGACATTTTAAGAGTTTGTCAAAGGAACAAGCTAAGCGTGAATGCTTGAGTTTGATAGAAGGGGTTATTAAAACTTATGGTCCGCACTTTTAATGTAAGGTCATTAGTGTAAGTCGTCGCACTAAAATTTGAAGACCACTGTGTGTAATTTTTAAGTCATGGAAATGTAACCATACACTTATATGGATACCACTACGTGATTAAAGACCAATTTGCCTTAGAGAATAAATGAGAAAAGATCTCTTCTTTTCAAAAATGACACCGAGGTCCCAAATCTTTGGGAGCCCATAAACAAATGACTTTGGGCAAAACTCGAATACACCGTCTTTTTTTTGGACTTTTATCACGTAGTGGTGTCCGTATATGGTTATATTTTTTTCGTGTTGCACTGTGTACCATAAAGAGTGGCAACATCGATATTACTTTCATTCTGGAGGCTATACTTGGGGCTGCTCAATAACTCTCTTTGGTCGACTATTGCTTGCTCAGATTGAATTGGGAGGTGGTGTTATGTAAAGATCTGCCAACAACTTTATTAAATTAAATATTTCGGGCATATGGTTTCCAAATATTTTCATTCAAATTAACGTTTTGGTGGACAATTTCATGAATACATTTTCATTGTCTGAATATACTTAGTAGGGACATAAATACTGTAACACACGTTTTATTCTGTAAAATAAAAAGTACTGAATGTTGTTGGACCAAATATTTTTTAATATATTTATTGATGTATATTGTATCCAAAAAGAATCTACTTATTTGAAATGTCCGTCTTTTGCCTTTACACACGCCTTAAGTTGCACTGGCCAATCTTCAATAGCTGCACGAACCTCGTCCATTGGAAAATTGGTCACAGCTCGAACTAAAGCAGTCTTAAGAGATACAATTTTGGGGTATCTTTTGTGACAAACCTTGGCCTCTAAAACAGTCCACAATTTGTAATCCAATGGGTTCAAATCTGGAATGCCTGAGGGCCATTCTTCAGGGTAAATGAAAGCTGGCAAATTGTTTCGAAGCCAAGCCTGGGACCTTTTAGCCTTATGGGCCGGCGCAGAATCCTGCTGGAACAGGATTAGCCTTATGGGCTGGTTTTGGAACAGGGAATTGTTAAAAGGCTTCACAACAGCTTCCAAAACGGTTTCTTGGTAAACGTTGGCCGATGTTTTGACTCCTTGTTCGCAGAAATGCAGATCGTAAGAGACACCCTACCAAACCATGACTAAAGCTGGGTGATGACCCTTTTCCAGTCTTGGGATCATTTCAGATGCTTCCTTAGATGAACGCGCATACACTCTATTATTTTGCTTATTAAATTTGTTCTGAACGGTAAAAATTTTTTCAACGGTGGACAAAATTTTTCTTATCAAGTTATCAGCGTGCTTCACCAAAAGACGTTTGCATTTTTCAATCCTATTTTTTTTTAAAGCTGCAGTCAATAAATGTCCGGTAGGTCGTTTGAAAGCCCCAAGTCCCAAGTCTTTTTTATTGATTCGACTCATGGACTTTTGCTTGAAATTCATCTCACGGGCCATAATTTTCTGTTTTCGGAGCGGATTTCTGTGAATTCATGATTTAACGCCTTTGATGACACGCGGTGTCGTTACAGACTAACACTATTGAGGTTAGCTTTCAAAAACCGTACGACATTAATGGGGTATGTTCAGTTCTAATATTGAAATGGGTGTGTTCAATGTTGTAACAGTATTTATGACCCTACTAAGTACATACCGAGCAGCAACAATTCTAATCAAATATTTTCTAGTCTTTCGAGTATTAAATACAATTTTAGGGAATTTCGATGGGACTTTTATTTACGGAGATGCTAACCATTCTCTGATCTCCGCTATTTAGATATGTTCTTCTCCTCATATATAAGGTTTCTAGTGTACCTTTCTTTTCAAACCATTCATCAAAATCTCAAATTCTGACAATATGTTGTTTCAAAGGAATTCTTTTACATCATATAGGTGCCCCAGCCCGACTGGGAACTTTATGGATAGTATACATTCTGGGATATTCGAATGGATGGTACGATTTAAACGAGGACGTAAAGGGATTATACAGAGTTAAGTATGCTTGGCAGAAGGAACTAAGAAGATTATATAAAAGGTGTTTAAATAGAAGAAGCAGATGGCTCTGGACTAGGCGCAAATATTTAATAGGAAGGAATCTCGGTTAATGGTTAACGGATAAGCGATAAATCGTCGAAGTTTGTTGTTTTGAGATATAGTTTTGCTGGTATTAATAGTGGATCCGCCTCTCAAAGGGGTTAGAAATTGAATGAGCATGCAATTATACGTAGGTCATGTTTCCCCTTTGCTTTCGAACTTTTCAAATAATAATTCCACAATGATTGAGCGAAGTTTGCAACAATTCATATCTATTGATTCTCTCGAGGATACTGGAGCATCTATTAGAGGGAAAAGATCATTCGGTCCTGACAATGTCTCAAATTTCCTGATTAAACATCTTCCAAAAAAGACGATCGAGATTTTTAAAAACTGTTTAATTCTGATTTCATAGAAGACGAATATAAACGAGGTCCTGGCTGGAAATTTCGCGGAACACGTCTTGCCAAAATTCAGGATAAAAGAGGAGATGTACAGTTGCAGTTTCACAAGACGTGGAAAAGGCGTTTGACAAAGCTAATCGCACTGGGATAATTTACAAAATCTCAAGAATAGGTTTAATAACACATATAGTCAGGATTACCACAGTTTTTTCTACAACGGGAAATTTTTGTCTCATATGATGGTTCAAAGTCGTCCTTAACCGAAGTGAGTTGCTGTGTTCATTAAGGTTCTATTTTGGCATTTCCCACATCATTTCTTGAATGTCATGGTACTCGTATTTTGTATGCGGCTGATACTTTGCTTTATTCTTATTTCGAGTCTCCTGACAAGGCTTTAATGGATCTTTCCCAATTCTAGTAAGGGTTAATGCTATTTTCACAAATTGGGGTATTCGTATGAATGCTTCGAAGTGTCAACCAATCCTTTGAAGACATGCGTCCGGTAACTGCAAGTTCTTTGTTGTGCCGCAAAGTAAGAGACTAAAATTATATGCACATGGTCAGGAAATTCGTTTCACCGATAGTTTTAAAGATCTGGGTTATCAAAAATGCTCGGCTTGTTTTAGAGAGTGTAAATAAAAAATACGGCGAATTTTCTTGATTACGGCCGCTGCTGCCCTATGCTTTTCCGATTTATGTTTCTCCAACTCATACAAAGCTTAGGCAGTGAACAGGGAATATTGAGTGTGAAATTTTATATTGAATTTTATAAAGAAAAATAAATGTGGTAAAATAAAGGGGGGCTTATTTTTGACGTGTCTTGGAGGCCACCTCACAGGCCCACGACTCGAGAAAATGCGCTCACCAAAAGTTTCCTTCAATAAATTGATAATTTCGTTAGCTGTATGGCATGTTGGAACCAAAGGTCGTCCACATCAACATCCTCCAATTCCTACACGAAAAGGCCATTGATCATGACTCTATAGCGTTCCCGATTGACTGTAACGTTATTGAAGAAATATGGACCAATGTTTCCCTCTGCCCATTGACGCCTAAAAAAACCCTAAACAATGGCAGATGCAAATTAAAATGTTGCTGAAATTATGCAATGAGTGAGCATTAAAGACGTGCAGTGGATGATAGATTTGCAGAATTCATTAGTGCGGAGATACGAGTAAGTGATGACATCAAAGTTTAGGGTCCTGAATTTTCTCTTGTAGGTACGGATGATGACGATTTGACAAAATTTGATGTTGTTGATTCAGATGCCGAAAGTGAAGCACTTATATACATTAATGACGATTTTAGTGGTGACGAAGAGGGTGAAGAAACTGATGGTCCGCAAACAAGTGACAAATACTTTAATTCCACAGAGCATAGAGGAACAAGCGCTGAACAACCGCATATTCAAGGATACGGAACGCCATGGAAGCATGTGAAGGTAAGAAAAAACAAAAATAATCTGCAAAAGCAGAACAACTGTATAGTTTTGTTTTTTTTTTAGATATAATCAAGATCGGCAGAAGAAACTGCAGCGTTGTTTGCACCAAGAACAAACAGACCGTCATGCCGCCTATGCTGTTCAGAGTACAGACTTCATTAGAAAACAAGGGCCTATTGCTATTCCTGTACACGAAACATGTTGGACAAGGAACAATCTACACAACAATAATTTCGTAAATTTAACAAATGTCTATAAGTATATGAAAATAAATATGGATTTATTTTAAAGATTTTGAATTATTTCAGTAAAATTGGGGTCGGACGCATGAAACTGAGTGGTCCAAAAACACCCTTTATGTCAAAAAGAAGATTTACTGGCAAATATAGAAATATGGGTACTCAAATAAAAGGAACTTTAGTTACTCATTTAAAAATATACTGTAGACTCTCCATCGTTCAACAGTTGTAATGCACCCAACCACCGCCCATTTGCTATCGTAAAAAGTTGAAAACGCCATTCCCTACAATTGATGTGAATATCAAAATGCTTGCAGAGAGAGAACATTTTAATTTGAGCGATGGTCTTAGCCATGCGGGCTAAGCACACTTCCATTTTACTTTCATAATTCATTTTTCTTTTCGAAGGAAATTATCTTCGTAAAGTCGCCACTACCTTTCATGCAGAAAATTATATGTGCAAACACTTTTCCTTTCTTGGCGTTTCTTGTGCAGCCAAACAACAACAGTGACGATGTCGATGTCGTCGTTGGCAATGACGATGACGATGGGCAAGACGATGATTAGAGGTAAGTTGAACGATGAGTGGTTAAGAAATAAAGTATGAAACGAAAGTCGGCGAAAGGAAAAGGCACAAAATGGATAAGGGCCATAATTACGTTGTCGCGTTAAGGCGGTTTTAAACTTTAAGTTATACCATGATTACACTCAAGCAACCACTGCCATTACCAGTGCAGGCGGCGGGGGGAGAAGGCCATAATAAAGCACTCACACAGAGGAACGCGCACCCATGCAACCAGAGAGGAGTTGCTGGCAAATATGGCCCCCTTGCACATGCAATGCAGTTTGCTCAGGTGTAATAAAAACTACTGAAAGTGGTTTTATATGGACACATGAAATATAAAACTAATTCGTTTCGTTTCCCCAGGTTTTTATTTCCAACCTTTTTTTTTGCCCAACATCATTGCCACAACTTTTTCGCAACACCACTTGGGGTTGCACGCGTATTGGTGAGGCTATGTATGCATGTATGTATGTGTGCAGTATGTTGTATAAGCACTTAACTCTCGAGTTCAAGAAACAACAATGCCCGCTAACAGCGTTAGAGAGTGCACTGTTACACTGACAAAAAATGTCAGAGTAAACACAGAAAAAAATATCAGGGAAAAAAATTGTTAAAACCAGTAAGCAAGTCTCAGTTGGTTGATCCGACTCACATCTGAATAACAAATTTTACAAAATGTTGTATTACTTTTGTAAATTTTTTCTTGAAAACTTGTAATCAAGTGATGCCTTAGATATTTTTTGGATAGCAGGTCAAATGTTGTTCTTTATACAGACTGATACAAAGATCGGGATAGGTGGTGCCATTAAAAACGAAATAAAGATTTTCTAGAATCGAAAAGATTTTCGTTGTGTTCAACTTGTTTGGTGAAAACTCTACTGCTAGCAGATCTCGTTACATATGTGCAAAGCTGCCTGCTGTTTATTATATAGCCTAGTGTCGCTACTTGCAACAGATCCATCCTTATTGAGCGTTACCCGCGTTAAGCGATTGTTTAACGAAATAACATAGATTTTTTTCTTTCGGGTGATCCAGCAACGAGCAAAGAGGGGCACCGTAACTCTACTTTTTCCGAGACGCTTCCGAACAACTGCTGCCATTATCGTATTTTTTATATTTCTTCACATTCAACCGGGATTAACCGGCTTAAGACTATATTTCAATAGATGGCAAGGTTTTTTTCAAAACAGGGATTAACCGACTCGAGACCTCTTGCATATACATTTTAATAGATGACAAAGTTTTTTACAAAATGGCAAAGTGATTTTCTTCGCTGCACACTGCTTTTTAGCGATTTCGGGTCCGTGACGACCTTCATCAGAAAGCTTCGCAGCAATTTTTGTAAGGAAAACCGAAGTATTTAAGACAAACGTATGAGAACTACTGTTGTAAAACTCACTTTTCTAGTTTTCTTCAAACATACATCGTGGAGCGCGAAATTTTGCTTTTGTACACTGCTGGCTGTGGCGGCACCTTTGATTGAAGAGAGTGGAGTGTGAACGTGGCTTATAGTGGCTGAGAGGAGATTTGTATTCGTTGCCATCATGCATTGGACACGTGAGGAGAGGCCATTTTGTGTTGAAGCGTATTTTTCAAACTCGCACTCGATTACATTTTCACTTCAGTGGGAGTGTAAACGAACAAAATATGCGGTACTAGAGTGAAACAAACCCCAGCGAACTTCACCAGAGACCTCTGCATTCGGACCGCGTTACTATGTGGTGTGCCATATCACGAGTAGGCATCATGGGCCCTTCTTTTTCCAGGATAACCGTCTTGCCGTAACTGTGAACTCCGAACGGTACTTGTCTATGATAGAGGATTTTTTCAGACGGCTCTTGAGGCAATGTAATTAGAGGATACATGGTTTCCACAGGATGGTACCACTGCACACAAAGGGAGGGTTATCATGAATTATTTGAGGCAAATGTTTCCTGGACGGCTTGTCTCTTTAAGGGGTGATGTAAACTGGCCGGCTCGCTCACCAGACTTAGTCTCATGCGATTTTTTCCTTTTGGGTTACCTAAAGTCGAAGGTGTATATCAACCGTCCCAACACCTTGGAAGACCTTATTAACAATATTGAGGCTGAAATTGGCAGAATACCAGTCGACATGCTTGTTAGAGTTCATGAAAACTGCACAAACCCTTTGGGTCCAAAAGTCCGACCCTTATCTCAAGCAAATTTTCAAAATAAAACTTAAGGAACTTTTTTGATTGCTTCTTTAAACTGAATCATTTTCGGGTTCCTTCGGTATAGAAGGGTTATTAAAAGTATTGAGTACGTTTATTTAAGCTTTCAGGCACTCTCTACAACTTGGTTTCCATGACTGGGTCTATTATGTGCAGCATTTTTTACACAAAAACATCTAATGACTCCACATACCGCCAGAGAATCGACTCAAGGCATGTCAAGTCTTATGCTCGCTCGCCGACCGCTTGACGTCTTGACAAGTCGCTGTGCTATAATGTGCACCAAACCGATATTTACTTTAGTTCTTTAGGATTAGTGGATTTTAATTGATGTAGCGGCGAAGTACCTATCACACTTAAGATTTTAATTAACGATATTAAACGTTCTTTTTTTCCGTGTGTACCTATACCAGAATAGTTTATGGCCCAGTTAAGTGTTCGTTTGTATTCTTCTTTCTACACCAGTTCTTATCCTTATTATAATCAAGGAAACCACACAACATTTATACACCATCAAGCTCCTGCAATAGGATTCATCATGTGGGGGATCACTGGTTCAAGCTAAAATTAAAGATGAAGAAAAGAAGCAGACAATAGAGCCGTCGAAACAAAAGCAATTTTCTTGTAACAACATAAAGGTGTGCTAAGTTTTTGCTAACAATTCATTATGGAATTTTTAAGATTTTGAGCTGGAGTCCATAGAAAATTATTATATACATTGTAACTACATTTTCGACGCGAGGATTGTAAAATTGTAAATGAGAAAGAGGATTGAAGTGGCTGGTTAGTGGTCCAATGCTTAATTTTGGAGTTCCCAATTGGAAATGGCTTGTTCGATGAATAGAGATGCAGCCTACTGTTTAATGCCACTCAACAGAAGGCCAACTTTGTAAGGGTCAACAGTTTGCCGTGCATTAATGTGGACCTGGTCTTAAAGAGAGAGTTCAGTTTTCCTTTCAACAATTGCGGCGAAGCTTTCTGATGATGGTCGTAACAGACCTGAAATCACGATAAATGTTGCAGCCACGAAAGTTAATTTTACTTTGTCTTTTTGTAAAAAACTTGCCTTCTATTAAAATGTAGGTGCAAGAGGTCTTGAGCCTGTCCATCCGAGATATGAAAACCTTGATAAAACTCGCCTTTTTCTATAACGATGGGTTACTAGCAAATCCTAGCAATATTGGTCTAGACTCTAGAGGGACTTTTGTATACACTCAGCAAGAGGCGCAGTTCATTTGAGTTTCCCACGGTAAACTTTGACCGTATTGGCTCATATTTTTCTATTGGTCCAAATAGATATTAAGTGTAAGCATCGAAAAAACCAAATCCGTTTTATAACTTTTGATTCGTATGAGCCATGTCTATCTGTCCGGCTGGTTCGGACGGTAAGTAGTAATAGATGGAAGTGTGCACGACTAGGTTTAACCCCGGGTATGAACACATAACAATTTTTCAGCGGCGTTAATGCCGGCGACTTTACCAGTAAGAGATTTATTTGAAGCCATGTAAAATGCATTATCCACTCGGAGCCGGCCTTAAGCACAGGGTCCCGGACTGTGAGTATAAGAATTGAATCGTGCACAGCTTGCTGATTTGAGAGAGTTCCCTCTTTTTCTTAATGGCATGTTGTGGAACTTTAGTAAGCAAAAGTTTTAAAAATCAGCATTTGGGATTTCAAATGGAACATATTGCCACATCCCTTTTGTTACTTCCCAGACAAAATACTAAAATACATTGTCTTAAAAATCGAAAGCAGTAATTCGATTTTTGGGACCACAATTATTGTTGATGTTCGAAAAAAGAGCGTAAATCTGCATTTTTTTTAAAAAATGTATATAAGTTTATGTGACAGCGCATAGAGAAAGAGACCTAAGGGTAAAAAAAATCAATTTTCATTTTTTTCTTTTTTTGATGTGGACAACATCTGAGCATCGAATGAGACCGATCCCATGCCCCAAAAGTGTTCCCTCCCAGAGATATGCGCGTTTTATGAATGTGATGGTACACCAAAGATACACGTATTTAAATCTTTAAAATGGCTCTCCTGAACAAAAATGGTTTTTAACCTTAGGTACCTTTCTATTTTGCGCGTCACATATGTTTTTAAATTTCATTTTTTTTAACGGGTCGTGGTTGCCGATATTTCAAAAGTTTTTCTAAATTAGATCATAATCCAAAACAGTAATTAGATTTGTAGCAAAACACTGACATTGATCGGTACCTGATGCACATTTTGATTACTAGGTAATTGTGCGTGTCGCAAAAGTAAAAACTTCATTAAGTTTGGTCTGGCCGAATCTCATATACCCTACAACGTCCTTATCAAAAAATAATCTATATTTAGATTTGTAGCAAAATTTTATTTGATTTGACCACGCGGACCCCATGAGCCAAAAGTCCTTTGTTGAGGTTTTAAGTGCGTCCCAACTTAAAGTCCAATTTTTTAGAATTTTACAAAAATCAATAATATGCCAATTTTGATCATTTCTATTAAAACGTTCTGCTAATCGTGATTCTCAAAAATTATTTTAGAAATATAATTCTTGTAGCCGTTTTAGTAAACTAAATGGCTACAAAAAATTAATTTTACCAAATTTTTTATATTTTTTTAATTGTCTAATTTTCCGTAATTCTCTTTTGAGTCCGAAAAAATGTACACTTTTTGTTAGCAAATGACTTAACGAGGCTTAGCCTAAACACATCTTATACTTATTTAACTCAACAATAATAATTATTACGGGATTTCCCGGTATTATTTGGAATTGTGTTATCACGAATATACCATGATTTCCCGATCGATATCCCTAAACACAGAGAACAAATTAGTCGAGAATTAGTTTGAAGATCTAAAATTCCGTTGCACGAAAAGAATTTTGGTTGCAATCACCAAATGTTTTTAATTGTAATTCATATTCGCTTCCACATACAAAAAGATGATAAATAGGATCAGCTTGTTGTAGACGCAACTAATTGATAGGTCATACCAATAAAACACTTTGTTGACATAACTGGTGGTTGTGGCAACCAATATTTTTGTCAACATCTTGTTGTTGTAATCGAAAATTTGTGATGATATCTACATTTTCATCATAACCAAATGCGAAAATAGTCCTATTATAAATACTTTAACCAACTCGTTTAATCCAATTTATTTGGTAGGAAACTTCCATCAAATTTATTTGCTTTTTCCTCGAGACGACCCTTCCTATACCTAAGAGTATTTCAAGTATAAAAGGAAACTGTTTTTTGCTTACGTTGTTCTTTTTGGATACGTTGTATTTTCTACCGATACTTCAGTTACAATTGCTGAACATTACAGATCACCAACTAATATTCGGTTGTACTGATGGAAACACCGATGTACATGTAACGTCAATCATTCAGTTGGCAACAAATTCGGTTGTTGCAAGGAATCCGTTCTCTGTGTATAGTCACAACGTTATATGCTAAATAAATGTTATAAGTAACCGGGACGGATCTTTGTAGAAAATTTCAACGGGGTTTATTATATGTCCTTCATAAAAAAATGTGGTGGAGAAAATATCAGTTGGAAATCGGAAACATAAACTCGGTCGGATAAATTGAATTTCTGTTGCAATAACCAACATTCCATAGTAATGATGGTATCATGGTTCGAGGTTTGATGTGATGTTTACTTCAACCATATCACGGTATTCACAGCCAATAAACCGAATTCAGTTTAACTATTGGCTGCGGCAACTGGCGGTTGTGGCAACTAACCAATGTTACTTTGGTACAAATAATTGGTTGGGACAATAGATTAGTTCTTTGTAGTGATTAAACCCTGTTTAGTTGGCTGTTGTAACATAATTTAAGTTATTCCAACATCAACATACAAAAAATATTTTATCGGTTTTAGTCACAACACAAACTTTGTTAACGACGAAAACATATTTCAAAATCCCCAATAAATTTAAAAAAACAAAAAAATTAAATGGTCGGACAGTTAAAGTTTCTTCTGTTCGACGGTTAACGCTTCCAAACGATACTGCCAGATAAATAAAAAATAAATTAAAATAAAAAAATTTTAAAGATAAAAAAATAAAAAAAATTAATTTAGCGCCATTACTCAGACTTGATCAGAATTTTCGCCATAGACGGAACACCTTGTTATTCAAAACAACAACCATTTTTTTGACTTTTTTCCTAGTTACGGTCGGTCACCCAAAGCTTGACAATAAATACCCGTATTGTTATATATCTATAATTAATTATTTTCCGATTGGTGCATCACTGCAATGCTTATCAAACATCTATCCAAAGACGTTTTGTGTTTACTGATCAATTGACCCGTTGCAAGGCGATACAATATTACTTGTTTCAAAAAGTAGTTATAACCAACAATCTAAAACAACAACCAATACATGTACAAATTCAGTTCCAATAATAATCTTAGTCTGATTACCGAAATTTGGTTTTTTCAACCGAAAGTGTCAGTTCTCTCTACTGAAAATTGCTGTCTTCCCAATCAACATTCGGTTGTAACGATGGCATACATGGATAGTACGTGCAACCCCCAATATGCGGTTGGCAAACAATTGGGTTGTGGCAACAAACATGTTCTCTGTGTGTACATACTTATATGGGCGCAGAGAGGTTCCGCCTCAATGCCGGAATGACGTTTAGATGCGATCTATATCAAAACGAGGCCCAATATTGTTTAATTTCACAAAGGCCAGTCACGACTTTATATAAAACACTAGACAACAATTTGATTTAAAGTGTGATTTTGTGAGCAGGGTCTACAATTTAAGTAAAACTTTTAAGGAATCGTCAATGACCCAAACCAATTTTAATTTGATATATGACCGTATTGCCAAAATCTGCCTATGCTCGGTCTCAAAAAACGGTTCATTTAGTTAAAACGTGCAATTAATCTATGCTCGAATTCAATCACATTCCACTTCGAATCCAAATTTGGGTTCGGTTTGAAGATTTGGCTGAGAATAGGGTGAGACCCATGGGCCTTATAAACGGCCATTATTTCCAAAAGAAATTGGTGTTTGGCTACTCAAATACTAAACATAAGATTATTTTTAGATTTGAAAGTGAAGCTCGTAACCAAGGACCCAAAAATATGTTCCTCTAGATCAGACCAGCGGACTAAAAATACGATATTTATTATTTTTGTCGTTTCTTTAGCGATGGAGAGTTTTTAAGAATCGGCATGGCCAAGCGACTTTCTCACTTGTTTTAAATTTAATTATTGTAGCTTGAAGAAGTAAAATAATCCCTCGTTTAAGTTTTTTGAAGCGCTCACTACCACACAACTCATAAGTTGTTTAATGATGGGTAAAATGATGCCACAACCCCACCGAAGTGGCATACGAGGGATTGCATCATGGACTAGCATAAAAGAAAATGAATGGGGCGTAATTAACTCGTACATATTTACTTCTATACGCATACATCTGTACGTACATACATGTGCTCTTCAATACACATACAATGGCAAACATTCATTAATTTTACAAATGCTTATTGCATGCAATCAATGGCAATAAAAAGTGAGCGCCCTTATTTCAAATCGAACAGTGGTCAGAAATGGAAATTTTTTTAAAGTCCATCATTTGAAGTTGGGTTTGTTCCATCGAAAGGCGGAGTGCCAAACTGTATACAATACCTTTCGGTCTAAATAACTATTACTGAGACGATCTTAAAATGTTAAACCATTCAACTCCGTGTACCACATTCGTAAGAGCGATGATTTACACAAATAAAATATTTATATAACAAGTTCTTTCGTAATAAAATAATTTTAAAGAATATATGAGAATGTTTCAAAATATATACTCGTATGTGAAACATACTCGTATTATAAAATTTTCATAAAATGTAGAACATTTTTCTTACATCTAATACACAGTTTTTCATTAGGATAGAGCAATGCACAAATTGTTTTCAGTGTAGTTTGTTTTTGGATATTGACGAGGGAGGAAAAGTTAAAGCGAAAGTCATATGGGCACAGCTTTATTTGCCCACATTTTCACGCAACATCATCATGGAATTAACAAAATTATTTTTTATTTCAAGTATTGTGCCTTTATTAGTAAGAACAATCCTTCCCATTAATTATGAAGTACAACTTCGTTCAAGGGCATTCTGTGACCCCAATTTTACAAGGTGCTTGAGTCTCTTCTAGATTTTAGGCATAACATGTAATTCCTTACAGAAATAAGTCCAAGTGGGCCAAATCGCAGCTACGTGGCTGCCAATTGACATCGCCAATACGGCTGATAACACGATTGGAAAAGTTGGTGCGCAAAAGATCGTTTTTCCATACACAGGAATTAGAAATATTTCTGCATACCCATTTTATACACATTCTTCTGATATCAGAAACTCATTTTACGAAGAAAACTTTTTTCAAAATTAGAGGCTACGATTTGATACAAACCAACCACCCTGATGAAAAAGCTCATGCTGGAGTAGCTATTCTGGTCAAGTCTACTATTAAATATGAAATCTCAGATGAAGTAAGAAAACCATACCTACAAGCAGCTTCAATTAAGGTTAAATGCGACAACATGGCTGTAAATTTTTCTGCAATATATTTCCCTCCGCGTTATTCGGTAAAATGTGACCAGTACCAGGAATTTTTTAGCAATCTTGGTTCTCGGTTTTTTGTTGGCGGTGATTTTAATGCTAAGCACCAATGGTGGGGCTCAAGATTGAATAATCCGAAAGGCAACGAGCTATATAAATGTATAACCAATAAAAAATACTCTGTACTGTCTACTGGGAAACCTACATACTGGCCAACAGATCCAAGAAAAATTTCTGATTTGCTGGACTTCGCTGTTCATAAAGGCGTATCTCGCCAGTTTCTCCAAATATGTGATAGCGATGAGCTTAGTTCTGATCACACTCCTGTACTTGTAAGTTTCAATACTTTTTTGCAATCTGCTTCAAGAAAATATAAAGTCATAAGCCCAACTACAGATCTGTTGTCATTTATGCTATGGATTGAGCAGAATATAGATCTCAACATTTCTATAAAATCTGGCCAACAGTTAGACGAAATTGTCGAATCATTTAACAACCTAATTCACGAATCTGGATTTCTCTCAACCCCATCAGGAGGTAACGAACAGGGACCCCACAAGATCGTAAGCTTAGAAACCAGGCAGATGATTAGAGACAAAGGGCGTCTAAGGAAGAGGTTTATAACAAGGCCACAAAGGAACTCAAATCGAGGCTTGACCAACAAAAAAATGATCAACTACAGTCATACTTAAAAAGTCTTAATGTTTCACGGAATAATGAGCATTGTTTGTGGAAAGCAACAAAATATTTGAAACGTTCTACAAAGAGAAATATTCCTATTAAGGATACGAGTGGAAACTGGTGTAAAACCGATAAAAGCAAAGCAGATTCGTTTGCTCTTCATCTAACAAATACATTTACGCCGCATACTTTAAGCGTTAATTCACATGTGAACCACGTTATAGAATTTCTAGACAGTCCATGTCCAGTAGATTGGCCAATAAAACATATTTCCCCTCATGAAATTCGGAAGAGATAGTCAACATTAACTCTAAAAAGTCGCCCGGATATGACCAAATTGACGGAAAAGTCTTAAAAAATCTTCCAAAAAAGCAATTACATTTTTAGCTTTAATATACAACTCGATTCTGCGTTTAAATCATTTTCCATCTCAGTGGAAATTCGCAGAAATAATAATGCTGCCAAAACCTCAAAAACCTGAGAATGAAATCACTTCTTACAGACCAATACGCTTACTGGCTACCTTCTCTAAAATATTTGAAAAAATATTTTTAAGACGAATACTACCAGTACTAGAGAAAAATAATATCATACCTGAATATCAATTTGGGTTCAGACATAAACATGGTACTCCTGAGCAATGCCATCGTATCATCGCCTATATTAGAGATACATTGGAAAACAAGAAATATTGTTCCGGAGCATTTTTAGACGTTCAGCAGGCATTCGACAGAGTTTGGCACAATGGTTTGCTTTACAAACTTAAAAAAATCCTACCTGGGCATATGTATTTGGTCCTTAAATCCTACCTGACGCAGAGATGTTTTTATGTCAAAGTAAATGAAGAACATTCCGATATTAATGAAATCGGGGCCGGAGTTCCACAAGGCAGCGTACTGGGTCCAGTTCTCTACACCATTTTTAATGCCGATATGCCCACAACGAAAGATGTATAAGTAGCGACATACGCAGATGACACCGCAATACTATCCTGTAGTTCATGCCCGGTACAAGCTTCGTACTTCGTTCAAAACGAACTTAACAACATTCAAAACTGGATGAACAAATGGAAAATCAGAATAAATGCTGAAAAATCTACTCACGTCACATTTACTATTAGAAATGGTGATTGTCCTAATTTATTAATAAATAATTGTGTTATTCCACAATCACCAAGCGTCAAATACTTGGGTTTTCACATTGACAAAAGGCTGACGTGGAAAGCACACATAAAATCTAAGAAAGAACATTTAAACATAAAAACCCAGCGTCTATATTGGCTATTAGGTTCCAAATCTGAACTAAGTATACACAATAAAATTCTAATATACAAGAGCATACTGAAACCTGTATGGACATATGGTATACAGCTTTGGGGAGCTGCACGCAGAAAAAAAGTATGGTTGTGGTGACAATATTCGAAGAGGATAATACTATTGTTGGGTATATGGTTGTGGTACAACAATATTATGATCCTCACAACAATAGTATGATTCAAATGCAACCACACTATGATCCTCACAACAATAGTATTATTCACACATAACCATACTATGATCCCCATAACCATACTATGATTCACACTTAACCATACTATGATCTCCACAACCATAGTATGATCCTCACAACCATAGTATGTTTCACATACAACCATAGTATGATTCCTACGCAACCATGTTATGATCCCTACAACCATAGTATGGTCACACACAATTATACTATGATCCCCAATATAATTTATTAAAATTTGTTTAAGTTGTCGACAATAGATTTGAATTATGAAAATTATTGAAAAATAAAAATTGAATTCAAAATAATAGGAGTGATTTATTTCAAAGTAGAAAAAATAAATATAAATAGACGTAAGCGTTTTTATTAAAAATATTTCAGTTAAACAAAACCAATGCAGCTCGTTTAAAAAATTTTAATATCGATAAAAAAGCACTATTATATCATTAGATCTGTACCAATAACATTAAGGCATACTTAAATGAAGAAAAATTACAATCATACAGTATGATTGCCGTAATCATATTATTGTTAACATAAAACGCAAAACACAATACTTTTGTCGCACCAACCATATTTATATTGTTGCTATAACCATATTTTCATTTTTAAATTTGGCAATAATACTATTGTTACATTTTAACAATATTAATATTGCAGCAATTATACTATTGTCAAAACTAAATTCAGTTAACAATGCTATGGTTACGACGAACATACTTTTATTGCGGATAACATATTATTATTGCCGTGACCATGTAGTAACCATGTTTTTTCTCTGCGTGTGCCAGTAATTCGAATATCTAAGACATTAAGGACTATACTTAAAGCACCGTGGTTCGTATCTAACAACACTATTCATAATGACTTAAGCATTCCGATGGTTAAAGATGAAACAAGACGGTATGCAGAAAACTACCTTCAAAGATTAAGTGATCACTGCAACTCGCTGGCCATTTCATTGCTCGATGATACCAACGAAACAAGAAGACTGAAGCGCCACCACATCCTTGACCTCCCATTTCGGAAGTAGATGCTATATACTCGTATATAATAATTATAGTTTATTTTAATGCTTTAAAATAGTGCATACACTTGCAAATTATTGTTATTTAATCGTAAGATATTCTTATATTGTTGTTCTCGTTGGAGCTCAACAATCTATGTTATTTGTAAAATATGATAAAATTTGCTTATTGTCCTTAGTTGGACAGATTGTAAATAAAAACTTTGAAAAAAAAGATCTCGACAATAGAGTGTCGGTTTTCCGAACATTAGATGCAGCAATTTTCTTTTCTGCTGGGCTGTCGAGAGCCCAGCAGAAAAGATTGTTTTTCGCCAAAATCGTTTTACAATTAAAGCTGCTTTAAGTTTTCATTATTCGCACGTTGTTCAAGCGGAAAGTGACTTATTTCGTTTTGGACCAACTATTTTTTAATATATTTATAAGTATTGATGCATATTGTACCCAAAAAGAATCTACTTATTCGAAATGTCCGCCTTTTGCCTTTACACACGCCTAAAGTCGCACTGACCAATCGTCAATAGCTGCACGAACCTTGTCCATTGGAAAATTGGCCACAGCTCGAACCATAGCAGTCTTCAGAGATCCAATGTTGGGGTATCTTTTGTGACAAACCTTGTCCTCTAAAACCGTCCACAATTTGTAATCCAATGGGTTCAAATCTGGACTGCCTGAGGGCCATTCTTCACAGGAAATGATCGCTGGCAAATTGTTTCGAAGCCAGGCCTGTGTATTTTCTGTGTAAGAATAGCTGTAATATGAATCGGAATGTTTATTTTCATGCAAAATAAAGAACCAATAAAAAAGTCAGCAATGTTTTTTCCAAAGAATTTGGTGCATATATTGAGCAAATTTTTGAAATTCATACCTTTAGTTAATTGTGCGTAAAATCGAACCGCGTAAATCGAATTTCATGATCTATGTCTTATTTGTTCATAGGTTATGTGACTTTACGTGAAAGTAATAGGACTTGACACTTTTTACCGTTTTGTATTTTTATGAATTAAAAAAAACATTAATTTTTTAGGCAAAAAAATATTTAAAACTGCGAAACTTTTGTAGCGAAACGTTGTATGAACAGATTAAAGGAATTGTAATTTTTAATTTTTTAAATTTGTTTCAGCTTTTTCGGACTAGTGGTTCTCGAGTTATGACAAACAAAAGAGCCTAAAACGTGACAAATTCCCCTATACGATACTTACTTACTTCAAATTAATTATTAAATTATTATTTGATGGACCTTGACCAAACGAATGATGCAGAAGTTCTTCTTTTTGGGGCTACTTTCACAAACAATTATCAAAATTGAGTCTCGAGTCAATCACCTAAAAAATGTTGTACTGTGTTAAGAGTCATTGGAAGTGCCTATTTAACCGGTGACTGTACCATCATTAATTGGAGAGTCAACTGGAATCAGAACATCCAAGTCCTTAAACGTTATCGATAATATATTGATTGTGTTATACATTAATTCCTTCAAATTCAATAATAATTTGTCGGTGTATCGGTCGTTAACCATTTAATAGAAGTTTGAGATGTTTGCGCCCGAAACGGTAGCGGCATCCCTAGAAGGTACATCAGCCAGAATGATTCAACACTGTGAATGTGCGAATCAACCAACTAGCAGTCTGTTCCCGGCTTTGCCCGGGCATATTTTTTATAATTTATTATGCAATATCAAACTGAGAAAACTTCTTTTTACATAAAATATCATATATAGGGTGAACAATCTAGAAGTATTTTTTCAGAACAAAAAAAATATAAAAATTCAAATTCAGTGTGGAATCATTATTGGTAAATTGAAAGGACATTTTATGGCATTTATTTTGTGAAAATGATTACCTTCAAATGTTGGCAACTGAGAGCCGCAGTTTTCGACCAACCGCAGTTTTCGACCAACATTTTGTGCTCTGATAGTGCCCATTTCTGACTCAACGGCAAAGTCAATAAACAAAATTGCGCATTTAAGCTGAAGAGCAACAAGCCCAGAGAAAACGACGGTTTGGTGATGTTTATAAGTTGGTGGAATCATCGTTGCATATTTTTTCAAAAATGATGATGGCCGTAACCTTGAATGGTGCTCGCTATCGAGCCATGATATCGTACATTTTGTTACCTGAAATTGTGGCCCTTAATCTTTCTTTATGCTACCTGAAATTGAAGCCCGTAATCTTGACGGCACTTGGTTGCAATAGGACGGTGCCACTTGCCATACAGCTGCTCAAATAATGGATCTATTGAGAGGTCAAAACCAGCTAATTTCACGTTTTAGAATGGTGAGTTGGCCGCCTAGATCGAGTGATATCACACCTTTAGACATGTTTCTTTGGGGTTACGTAAAGTCCAAAGTCTATGCTGACAAACCAGCTAAGATTCAGGTTTTGGAAGCCAACATTACGCGTGTCATTAAAGCCATACCGGTCGAAATGCTCGAACGAGTCATTCAAAATTGGACCCTCAGAATGGAAACCCTGAGGAGCAGTTGCGGCCAACATTTAAAGGAAATTATATTAAAAAAATAAATGCCATAAAATGTCCTTTTAAATTACCAAAAAGGATTCCACACGTGATTTAAATTTTTATATATTTTTTTGTTCTGAAAAAATACCTCTAGATGGATCACCCTATATTAACGTTGATTAAAATTATTAGTAAAAAAGTATCTAGCTCAGGCTTACTAATTATATGACTATGTTCGGACTCTAGGTATGCCTTATGGCAAACAAATACTTCGATTTGTAAAAAGTAGCAAAAATTTCAAAAAGGGACAAAAAGGAGGATTTTTGAAAAAGGGGCAGTAAAAGTCGCACGGCTTCAAAAAAGGATCAAATTGCCACTTTAGTCGCACAACGGTTACGCTGCTTGTAGTACACCGAACCTCCATCACTTGGTTGGCAAATCTGTTGTGACAATGAATCTGTTGTCTGTTTGTATTCTTTTTGGGCATTTGGGTATACTTTAATTTGAGTATTTGCACTTACGATAAATAAGTTTTTACCCACTGTGTAGCAATTTCAAGTAGCGCAAACGCACTCACCCACACACCCTCGTCCGAGTATGCACAGTCCGCAAGAGTGCATGTGCGAACTCTACTACATAGGGGGATTGTTTTTGGGCCTCTCCATAAAACATTTTATAAGAGTGGAACAAAATATTTAGGTTCGGTTTGACATACTATAAGTATATGATGATAGATGTGATTATTATGTTACATTAAGAGAAAACTGTAAAAGTTGGAAGTTGTCATTATCGCCTATTGTGACAGCCAGTAACTTTGTGCTCACAGCTAAGAAAGTAGTCAAAAAAGTTTTTTGAAGGGAAACTTCACCAAATAATGTGGTTATGATTGCAAATCTGTTCTTTGTCGGCACTGCACTGTTTTGTATTTTGAAAAGGCTATACGAGTATTATACGGGCCCAAGGAGGCCTTCTTGAGGGCATCGCTTTTGCGCCTTGTCGACTGCTAGCATCACTAAAGTTGCAGCAAACAAATAATCGCATGCAGCAGTGTGGTTGTGTGTGCGATTTTAATGAAAGACTCCATAAAAGAATTGGCGATTGGTTGGTTAGTAAGAGGCCAACAATGCTGAAAAGAATATCGAAATGAACATTTTTGTACAACATAATTATGGCCACAAAATAATTATGCAGACAACAAAGTGATGTCGAAATTGCCAAAATCGCTGTTATGTACGTATAAGCCATGATTTCTGGCCGATTTTTTTTAAAGAATTTTTCGTTTTCTCCCTCTGAATTTCGAAAAGATTTAATTCCCACTGCGGTAAGTATGATATGAGTAGAGTTATTCTCTTTACTCATTGCCTCCCTTACTGCATCGCAGCTATCAGTGGTAAATAATGGATGTATGTATGTATTCGGTGAAGTACTGTTGGGTAGTTTAACCCTACCTCTCGTTAGTTCGTTAATAAATCCAATGCACAATTTTTACCATAAATATTTCACAGAAACAACTGAATGGTCTTGATATTTATCCAGGTCCTTAGAGAACAATTAAAATATTCGTTTGGTTTATTTGGTATTTGTTCATATTTTTTTTTTACATCAAATAAATAAATAAATATTTAGACATGTGCATTTATACGCCCACTACCAGGGAGCCAGAGAGGGAGATCGCTTACAACTCAGTATGTGTAAAGCAAACACGTACTACTGACACAAACAAACACACTTAAGGACTTAAGGACAATTCACACATACACACACACACACGCATAGTGGAGTGGTATTCGGCACATGTTTGTATTGCACAGTAAAGTCCATTAGCCCAGTACTGTCACAAGAGTAAAACCAATAGAATTTAAATTGCTGCGAGAGCTGTTTATTCCGATTTTAAAGATTAAAATTTAAGGACACATTTAAAGAGCTGTAATTTAAGTTGGTGTCTAGTGACTTCTTAATCCTTTAGAAATTTGAAAATTTCAACCTGTCGTGAGGTATTGACTATCCGAAAAACAACCGGGTACTCATACTACCAATAATTTGAAATTTGTAATCTTATCCCCGTCAGTAACTTTAAGTATTACGAATATATGAAACTTATTAAATACACCGTTACTTAGAAAGAACGATGGACTGGACAAGGCGTGTCCAAAACTAAACACATTACATCTTCCATGACAATAATCACGAGTTAAGGTGTGATTTTGTGGAAAACCTCTACTGTCTCCAGATTCGCACCACAACAAGGACTTCAATTGGAAATGTTTTTAAATAAAAATAATAGCAGAGGAAAACAACTATGGCAAAGACTACTTATGTACTCAGTGTCATCTATACTTATAATCTTTAAGGATGCTAAAGCTAACAGGAAAAGCATAAGTGGATCCACTATTTCTAAAGTCAGTCTCAAGGGGAAAATATTGATTGATTGAGACGCAGCCCATTGTTTGCTCATATGAAACAACAAATTTGTCGGGCATCTTGAAATCACTCCATAAATAAGATAGCTCTTCAATTTAGACAAATCGTTAAATAAAAGTATTTTTGGTTTTTGAGTACACATATGCAGATACTCGTAGTTGAAGGGAGCCGTTAATGGTCACTAATTATTCGTGGTTTATGTAGTAAGGATTTTTACAAAGGTTCTTCTTTGCATTTCGGTAATCATGCGGACCTGTTTTTCGAACTTCTAGGGTTCATACGACAATCACAAAAATCCATCCAATTTAGTAAAATCCTAAAATTAAGTTCATATCTAAATTTAAATTGAACTTTTTTTTGCATCTGAGGACGTTTTTTTTGATCCATAGCAACTGGCCTAATATCTAGTTGGGCCATATTTGGATTTGTTAGGAAATTTCTTCAACGCACCTTAAAATCCACCCCCTACAAAGAAAAATCTGTATATGTGACAACGCATAGAGAAAGGGACCTAAGGGTAAAGAATCAATTTTCACTTTTTTTTGATGTGGACAACATCTGAGCATCGAATGAGACCGATTCCACGCCCCAAAAATGTTCCCTCCCAGAGATATGCGCGTTTTATGAAAGTGATGGTACACCAAAGATACACGTATTTAAATCTTTAAAATGGCTCTCCTGAACAAAACTGGTTTTTACCCTTAGGTCCCTTTCTATTTTGCGCGTCACATATGTATATAGTTGAAAGGGGCCGTTAATGGTCACTAATGACTTGTGGTTTATTTAATAAGGAATTTTATAAAGATTCTTTTTTGCATTTCGGTTACCATGCGCTAAAGGACCTGTTTTTTGATCTTCTAAAGCCATCCAATTTAGTAAAATACTAAATTAAAAATTAAGTTCATATATAAATTTATATTGAACTTTTATTGCATCTGAGGACTCATTAAGAAAACATTTTTTGGTACATAGCAACTGCCCTCAAGTTGGGCCTTATTTGGATTTGGATTTTTAAGGAAATTTCTTCAGCGGGATTTTGGATTTTTAAGGAAATTTCCTCCCCTTACAAAAAACAAGTGTATATGTATTGCGACATATACTTATACATACTGTCATTCTGTTTTTATGTTAAAATATAATTCTTGTTTTAAAACATTAAGATGAATGTCCATTACCAAAAATCAATTCAGATTGTTTTTACTTTTTTATGTTAAAATCAAATAAATGGATCGCCGACTGCTCATAAAAGGCAGCATGCTGCGTTGCACTTTAGCCACATTTTAATCTATTTACAATTTCACTCAACAGATCTGTCAAAAATTCCTCGGAACGATATCAGAACACAAAAATTCCACACAATTTTGCAAGATATAGCGTTTTCCATTATAGTGCATTGCGGAATTCAACACACCGCGGCGTGAAACATTACTCACAACTACAAATTGTTTTTTAATACGAGGGCTGCTATGTAGATTTTTGGCCTAATAATGAAAATGCAAATATTTATAATCAAAAATGATTTTTATTGTTTTTCAAAGTATTCTCTAGCATGATTTATACACTTTTGCATGCGCTCAAACCAATTGTCGAAGCACTTTTTTTCGTTGACCACGCATTTTATTCTTGATGTGCGGGAATAAAAAGAAGTCATTGGGTGCCAAGTCAGGGCTGTACGGCGGATGACCCATCAATTCGATGTTTTGGCCAGTCAAAAATGCGCTTGTTTGAGCCGATATGTGAGAGCTCGCATTGTCATGGTGCACAATGATTTGTCTTCCCTTGTTCGTTTTTCGAATTTCTCCAAAGACTTCAGGCAAACAAATTGTGGTGTACCACTCAGAATTGACCGTTTCTACGTTGCTCAAGCGGAATAGTCGCCAAATGACCAGTTTTGACGAATAAACAGGCGGCCACTTGCTTTGAAGTGCTTCTTCCACGAACAACTTTCGTTGGATTTGGCTCGTCTGCGAAGACCCACACGGTCGATTGCTGTTTTGGTTCGGGCTCATACACATAGATCCATGATTCGTCACCTGTGACGATCTTATAAACGTGTTTTAAAGCACCGCGATCGTAATTTTTTCAAAATTTCTTTCCACCAATCTACGCGAGCCATTTTTTGAGCGACTGTCATTGTTTACGGCCAGGTGTTTATTCAATATCGAATATATGCTGGTGGAAGAAATGCCCAAGGATGCCTCTATCTCACGGTATATCACATGACGATCTTGCAATATCAGTACACGCATGGCATCAATGTTCTCTGGTACAACGGCCGTTTTTGGACGACCGTCACGACCTTCGTCTTTGAGCGAGCGTCGGCCACGATTAAATTCATTAATCCAGTTTTTTGAAGTGCTATAGGATGGTGCTTCATCGCCATACGTGATAATCCATGTCGAAAGTTGTGAAAATGATAGCAGGAAAATGTTCACGAGTTACGTATGTCAAAACGTTCTGAGTACGTTTATGCTAAAAAATGTTTAACTTTCCAATGGAAATGTCAGATGGCGCCAGGCAACACTTAGTGTTACCTGTGCCAGAAATATATATAGCAACCCTCGTACAATTAAAACAAAAATTACTCACTTCTGTGAACTCATATTTAAAATATAATCATTGGAACATAAGTAAAAAAGCTAAAGTCGGTAGTTGCCGACTATGACATACCGTACACAACTGTGCCCTTACTCAAACTGAGGATAGAGAATCCCCTATGCTGTTTGTAATCTCATATTCGGACGTGAATGACGTTTGTTTTTTTACATGTTTGTTGTTGGAATAGTGACTTTACCTTGTTTATTGTAGCATGTTTTTAATCTTTACACATTTAAAAGGATACTTTGTCCGACATTTTGTTGCATTGATCGATTGTACAAACCGAAAAAGGCAGGCTGCCAGAAGCTCCAGTTATTGACAACTCACAGTTTTGTAAAGGGTGATCCAACTAAAACGCAAGATCTTAATTATGAATAGATATATATATATATATAGATATATTTTCAATGACTCTGAAACATAGTGAAGGTTCAATGTAGTTAATGTGCGGAATTACCTCATCCTTTAGCTCTTCAATTGTTCATGGCTTATTGAAGTACTCTTTTCAAATCACATGATCATTGCGGCCAATTAACATCTCCACGACGTGTGATTATACGACCATTGAATTTCTCGCCGATAAGAGCCTAGCTTTTTTTTCGAGGAATTATTTCCCGATGACAGAAAGATAACAGAGCAAACTAAGCGAGTATGTACAGGTGTTTTGACATCTCTACAGACCTGGTTTGCCAAAGTTTGAGCACAATTCTCCCGACTGTGTACACACACGCTGAGAAAAAACATGGTTACTATATGGTCACGGCAATAATAATATGTTCTCCGCAATAAAAGTATGTTCGTCCCAACCATAGTATTGTTTACTGAATCTAATTTTAACAGAGGTATGGAAGCCGCAATATTAATATTGTTGAAATGGAACAATAGTATTATTACCAAATTTAAAAATGAAAATATTGTTGTAGCAACAATATAAATATTGTTGGTGCGACAAAAGTATTGTATTTTGCATTTTATGTTAACATCAATGTAATTACGGCAATCATACTGTATAGTTGTAATTTTTCTTCATTTAAGTATGCGTTTAAGAACAATGTTATTGTTACGGATCTAATGCAATAATAGTACTTTTTATATGGAAATTAAAATATGTTGGCTTTGTTTAACAACAATATTTTTAATAAAAACGCTTACGTTTTTTAAACTGTTTTTTTCTACTGTTGAATAAATCACTCCTATTATTTTGAATTTAATGTATTTTTAAACAATTTTCATTATTTAAATCTATTGCTGGCAACTTAAGCCAATTGTAATAAACAACTTTGGGATCATAGTAAAATTGTGTGTACTATGGTTGTAGGGATCATAACATGGTTGCGTGTGCATCATATAATGATTGTGAGGATCATACTATGGTTTATGTGAAACATACTATGATTGTGAGGATCATAAAATGGTTGTGAAGATCATAGTGTGGTTGAGTGTGAATCATACTATAGTTGTGGAGCTCATAGTATGGTTGAGTGTGAATCATACTACGGTTGTGGAGATTATTGTATGGTTGAGTGTGAAGCATACTAATGTTGTGAGGATCATAGTATGGTTGTACCACAGACATACACCCAACAACAGTATATCCTTTTCGAATATTGTCACCACAACCATACTTTTTTTCTGTGTGCATTAGGCCGATTATGCTGACCAAACAAAATTTGGACAATTACAGATAATGATCGACTACAAAATTATTTAACTATTTTAATTTAACTCGTAAGTGAAAGCTTGTAATGGAAAGTTTGTTTACTCTCCATCATAGAGTAGAGTTATATTAATGATGATCTAAGCATGTCCGCCTGTCTGTGGACAGAAAATAACAGGTCGCATTATTTTGGCTAACATTTAACAGAAATACTAAGTAACAGAAATACTAATACTAAAATGTTCGATATTAAATATGGACTTGATCGGCCACGAGATAAAAATTTTCCTCTCACAAGGACTAAGTCAAGCTCGGGAAAATCGCTATAATTGTAGTATTTTTGGACTTTTTAAGCTTATAGACCACGACTATCAACTCCGTGCGGAACGATTTTTTTTACATTATGTTACTTACGGTCGGTCAGGTGATATGTGTAAGGTATTTGCATATTTATATATGTGACAGCTCATATAGAAAGGAACCTAAGGGTAAAAAAAATCAATTTTCACTTTTTTTGATGTAGACAACATCTGAGCATCGAATGAGACCGATCCCATGCCCAAAAGTGTTCCCTCCCAGAGATATGCGCGTTTTATGAAAGATACACGTATTTAAATCTTAAAATGGCCTGAAAAAACTGGTTTTTACCCTATTTTGCACGTTACATATTACATTGTGACTGGACAAGAGGGCGTGGTACCGCCCATTCAACCCTGAACATAGAAAGACAATACGAGTATATCATGAACTATTTAAGATATGACGGTGAAATTTTTAATCTATTAGCATGGACCCTAATGGCAAAATCAGCCAGGCCAAACCCCTCTAAAAATCACATGAGTGGCCAAAAAAGTTGGTCGAACATCATTATTTTATACAGAATGAAATCAATGATAGAAAGTTATTAAAGAATTTTTTGGGTTAAAATTGGACAAGGGACTTGGCACCGCCCTTACAACCCTGACCTTAAAACAACAATATGTAATGGACTATTAGATAAACATATATATGATCATATCATCATATTTGGAATATATGGCAAGGTAAAATACACGGTGCCACGCCCCATTAAATAAAAAATTTGATTAATGGCCAAAGTTATACACCGATAGTCGTTACATTTTAACTGAATGAAATAATATGCTAAGTTTTATCGATATTGGTTCATATTTGCTATCTGCACTTTGCTTACAAGGATAAATGGAAAGACGGTCGGACAGACAATTTTTAATCGACTCAGAAAGTAATTCTTAGTAGATCTTTATAATTTTCCAGGGCTTAGCACACTTTTTTCTGCTTAGCACAAACTTGTAATAGTTCTGTAGCACAGTGTGATTTAGTAAAACTATTGAATAAGAGTCGTCTAAAATGGGTTTGGTGCTTAACAAGTAAAGGAAGAAGTTCATGTTCGCAACTGCTAGAAAGCGCAACGATGAATATAGGCATTACAACGTCGATGAAGTAAAGGAAGATGTATGCCTCGGAATCGATATAAACGAAGAAGGTAAGTTGGAGCTATTTTGGGCTAGGTAAACAACTCTTGAAAGGCGAAGATTACAATATAAAATACACTCGTTGTTCCCGTACACGGCGCGGAAGCATGGGCGAAAATCTGTCGTAAAAACTACGGACCCTGTAGGCAGGGAGTACATGTGACAAACGAATCCTGAGCTGCATACCAATATGAATGTAGTAAAGGGCATGTCCGTTGATTGCAATTTCCAATTTGGAAACCCACGCTCCTGCCACAAAGATTTTAAACAAAAAGTACATTGGAAAGTGTAAACAAAAAATATCAAGACTTCGGTGAAGGGGCCCCGTGCAGAAGTGTGTAAAAAACCGGAGGAAGCTGTCAGAGGCCCAAATTGTGTGGCTTGAAGCCGGCCTAGAGCCTTTTAGGGCTCAAAATTTTCTTTTTATCGACTAAGTTGATTTTTAATAAAACAAATGAGTCAAAGCATAGTTTTTTTTTAACGAATTGACTCAATTAAGTACTTTTCCTGGCTACATAGGCCATTTTGAATAAAGAATCAAACCATCTACAACAAGAATCAAACCTCAACAATCTAATTGGGGACACAATTTGGAGATTTGCTAACTTCCGGCATATGCCCTAAGGGTCTAAAAAATCGGCCATTCAAAAATGTTCATATTGAATTTAAAATCAATACAAATTGCTTTATTGTAGGCATAATGTAGGGGCCGATAAATAGCCGCCTTTAAAGTTTTTCATATACTCGTAAAGGTTGGGCCATTTAAATTTTAAAATTGAAATACCGATTACTTTGACTATGAAAGGAACAAAAAACATTAATTTGTATTTTTATTTTCTAGTTTATGTTTGACATTTGCAAAATGGGAAGCATACGTTCGAACAAAATTGGAAAATATTTAACATATTTTTAAGTACTGAGTCTTTAACGCAAACTGTAAAAAATTTCCCTGGAACATTTTCGAGAAGAGATCGAACCATTAAGGATAAATAAAAATTAAGGATAAATGTTACGCAAAGCATCCAGAGACAACTGAAGCATTAAAACATGAAATCGTTTAAAGAGATTCGACTTGTAACAATCGCAAATGTACTGAAAAATAGAAAAATTGCTTGATCGGATGAGGTATTGCCGAGCCAGTTGTGGTAGTCATATAAATGACATTGTGTTCCATTATTAAATGACAAACTCTAAACTTTTCGTTTAAACCAACTTGAAACATTATCAGTAGTTTTTTTACAGTTGATTCAAATTTAAATGGCATACCGTGGACAATGCAGTTTGTGCACTTTTTTCTAAATTAAGACTAGATTTGGTTTCGGATCCAAGGACAAAAGAAAATTTTCTGACAAAACTTTATTACATAAAATAGATCATTTACTAACTGATTATCAACTTTAGCTGCTTACAGCCCCCTTACTTACTATCCACCTGGGGTTAAGTCTGGGTTAACTGGAACAATAGACGTGTACACTTCCATCGCACGTTGAAGTGATTCAAAGTCCGAAGTGATCAAAAATCATTTACTCGTATAATTTAGTAAACATGGACCTGCAAGTGGTTTTGGAGCAAGCCTAAGTAAGTTATTTTCAGCTCTTAATATGACACTTTTTGCAAAAAATGCGAACAGCGTTATATAATTATGTATAGGTACTCACTTTGCCTTGGTTTAATGCCTGCTGGCTAAAGTGACATTAATTATTTTTCTGGAACATGTCGTACATTCAATTTCAATATTATAACTCTTTTTCAGAGAATGAAAAATTTCTTTTAAGGAATCTTGAATTTGAAGGTCCCTTGTCATGTTTATTCATCATATTTGATTAGAGATTTTAACGAAATCCGTGATTTAAAAGTATGAAATCGTTCACTTGTAAGCAATTTCCGGCTTTGTCAGTAGCAAAATTGTATTTTAATTATTATACCGATTGCTTATATCGGTTTTCCTGTGACGTTCCTCGTGATGTATGGCATATAACTTAACCATTCACGTAGCACATTGCAATGACTTTTTGCTTGAAATTCGTATGCTTTTTTAAGAATTAATATGAAAACAACCCGGCCGTCAGGTAAACTAGAAATTGTATGCGCATTTGCCGGACAAGACCAGTGAGTGACAGAGAGAAAACGACAATATTTTTATGGAAAATGGTAGGCAGTGATGCATTTATCCGATTAAGCTAAAAACGTAAATGCATAAAGCTTTTACCAGCCAGCATAGTGCACATCGTATACGTGAATTCACACGAACAACGCATGCCAACACAGCAGCATAAAACAGACTTTGCATGCCTTCAAAGGAATTTAGGGGGCCCTTATTCCAAATAGGTATTGGGTGTCATCGGAAAAGTAGGAGAGTACAAGAAGACCGCACAAAAGGCCCGCAAAAAAGTATTTTTTGGAAGGACCTATGCAAACCAAGTTAAAAAAAAATGTTAAAGTCGGGCAACAATGTTGTTCAGAAAATTAAGCGTCTAGTTTGGAGCTTGGGCAAGGTCGGACTCGATATGTTAGAGCTAAAAACTTGTCGCTCATAATGTACCAAGCAAAATATGAGCGCGATCGCGTACAATTTGTGGCTTTTAGTGTTGCAGGTGAGGGATATTCGAAAGGGTCCAGTTTTACCATAAATATAAGTTGGTCACTCCCTTACGCCGAAAAGAAACTTGGAAGGAATCTGACTTCTTTAGCTACTGATTTTGAAATCGGTAAGGACTTTTTATGGGGCCTACTCAAAAAATATGTACCTAGGTGGCCAAGTAAAATAAAAAAATTTTGTTCGCTCATAGCCAACCATGTAAAATTTAAGCTTGTTATTGTTGAATTCGGGGTTTCTAGAGCTGCAGGACCCCTAATCTGAAGGGGCCATTGTGAGGGGGCTCTTCGACAACATAAACCGACATGATTTACTAAAGATATGTTTTAGTCGCTCGTAACGCTGCATGCGAAGGGTAGAAATCAGATACTTGATCAGAGCAGAATACTAGAAATCATATGTAATATGTGATTTATAAAGCTTCTGAATTTTATAACAAGAAGCTCCTTTTTTTGGGGTCCATAAGATAATATGGACCTATGCGTTCCAGTTTCAATAGAGTTAATTATTGTTCGCTCATAACCTACCATACACATCTTGAGCGTGTTCTTGTTAAATTTGTGATTTCTGGATCTGCAGGACCTCGATTCGGGAGGGACCTTTGTGTGGGTGATAATCAAATACATCAACCGATATGATTCGGAGATATGTGTTAGTTGCTAGCAATGCTTTATACCAAATTTGGTAATAAGCATGTCGAAAATGTAGCATTAAGAGCTGTAGGTTCTTAATTTATAAGTACCCTTCTACGAAAATGTTAACTTATATGGAACATTTTTATCACATATAATAACTGGTCGCTCTTAAAGTCTCATGCTAAATTGAAGCGTGGTCGGGTTTAATTTGTGGCTCACAGTGCATGACGTCAAATCCGAAGAAATGTTTGAGTGGAAGCTTTGCGAAACCAATTTTATCAGAGATGGGTGTTACTTGGTCACTCGTGATGCTATGTGTGAAATTTGGTCGAAACGGATGATTTTATAGTAGAACTGTTGGCTCTGAAATCGGAAAAAACCTATGAAATATAAAACCTATAATATACTTAGTAGGGACATAAATACTGTTACACACGTTTTATGCTGTAAAATAAAAAAATACTGAATGTTTTTGGACAAATATTTTATAATATATTTATTGATGTATATTGTATTCAAAAAGAATCTACTTATTCGAAATGTCCGCCTTTTTCCTTTACACACGGCTTTAGTCGCACTGGCCAATCGTCAACAGCTGCACGAACCTCGTCCATTGGAGAATTAGCCACAGCTCGAACCAAAGCAGTTTTAAGAGATCCATTGTTGGGGTATCTTTTGTGACAAACCTTGTCCTCTACAACCGCCCACAATTTGTAATCTAATGGGTTCAAATCTGGTCTGCTATAGGAAATGAACGTTGGAAAATATTTTCAAAGCCAGGCCTGGGACGTTTTAGCCTTATGGGCCGTCGCAGAATCCTGCTGAAAAGTCCATGGCTCGTTTTGGAACAGGGAATTCTTAAGAGGCTTCACAACAGCTTCCAAATCGGTTTCTCTGTAAACTTTGGCCGATGTTTTGACTCCTTGTTCGCAGAAATGCAGGTCAGTGACCCCATCGTCAGAGACACCACACCAAACCATGACTGAAGCTGAGTGATGGCCCTTTTCCACCCTTGGGATCAGTTCAGAAGCTTCTTTAGATGACCGCGCATACACTCTATCATTTTGCTTGTTGCATTTTCAATCCAATTTTTTTTAAAGCTGCAGTCAATAAATGTCCGGTACGTCGTTTGAAAGCCCCAAGTCCCAAGTCTTTTTTAATGATTCGACTAATAGACTTTTGCGTGATATTCATCTCACGGGCCATGATTTTATGTTTTCGGAGCGGATTTCTGTGAATTCTTGATTTATCAGCTTTGATGACATGCGGTGTTCGAACAGAGCGTGGGCGGCCCGACCAGTGCCGGTCTTTTACATCTCCAGTCTCCTCAAACAGTTTTATGCTTCGGTAGACGAACATGCGGCTAATCCCTAGTGGCCTAGTGGCCGTTTTGAAAATATCGCTTTTTTCATTTCACACTTGAAAAGCGCTATTACAGCGATACGGATCTCATTATATGACCACTCCATGATTAAAGTTGAAACAATTTCCCCGTTACAGACTAACGCAATTGAGGTTAGCTTTCAAAACCCATATGACATTAACGGGGTATGTTCAGTTCTACTATTGAAATGGGTGTGTTCAATGTTGTAACAGTATTAATGTCCCTACTAAGTATAGACCGTTGTTGACCAATTACCAATTTGGTCGTTCTTGGCCGAAACTTAAAGAATTTACAAAGTTTTTTTTTAAAATCGGCGACTTGTACAACGATATATTGACAGACGGAAGGCGGACATTTCTTAACGAAATCGCAAAGTGATTCTGAATCGATCAGTAAACGTAACATAGGGTCTATCTTCATTCCTTGAAGGTGTTTCATACATCAGCGCTAAGTCATGGTACCCTATACCACAGTGTGTGTAGGGTATGCAAATTAAAATGAATATGTGAATTATTACTGCTTTTTATACCCTGCACTCTGTGGAACAAGTTGTTATAACTAAATTTTTTGGTAAGTGCTTGTAACTTCTAATTATATTTGAGCTTCACAACTTTTTTTATACTGATCAATATATAATCACCAGGTGCTTCAATTTAACGTTGAAAATCTGTCCGCCTATCTTACGCTACTACTCAAACTATCTTGCGCAATTGTTGTACGATCCTTATGAAATTTGGCAGAATTATTTTTACCCAGTAAGGGCCCTATTGAAATAAATGAAATTGGTTCAGATTTGAATATAGGTCACCCATTTTAATTACGAGATCGATCAATGTGCAATGGATAAACAACCATTTGGACTAGATAGGTAAGTGTACTGATATAGTTACCATACAACTGGTTAAAGGGCATAAAAACAGATTCAAGTATATTTGGGCATACGAGGGCGGTTCGGAAACTTTTTAGCCTAGCATGAACACATGTTAAATTTTGTTTCGATCTGGCAACAGGTGTTCACAAAAGACGCATCCGCGATTTTTTTACAATGGAAAAATTAGAAATGCGTGGTGTCATTAAATATTTACATAAAAAAGGTTTATCGGGACAAGAAATTCACAATGATATGGTGAATGTGTTAGGTGAAAGTGATCCTTCATATCCAACGGTAAAAAATTGATTTGCTGAATTTAAACGTGGTCGTACCAGCATAGAAGATGAACCACGTAGTGGACGTCCAAAAACAGCAACAACAACAGAAATTGTAGCCAAAGTGCATGATATGGTATTAAATGATCGACGAATAAAAGTGCGTGAAATAGCTAATATCATGGGCATCTCAAATGATCGAGTCCATTTAATTTTGCATGAAGAACTACAGATGAAAAAGCTTTCTCCATGATGGGTGCCACACTTGTTAACAGTCGACCAAAAACGCATAAGAATGAACATTTCTCAAGCTTGTTTGGATCGTTTTCAGCGAAATAAAATGGATTTCAAGCGTCGTTTCATAACTGTTGATGAGACATGGATCCACCACTATACTCCAGAGACAAAAGAACAATCCAAACAATGGACTGAAGCTGGAGGAAGTGCCCCAAAGAAGGCTAAAACAGTTCAATCGGCTGGTAAGGTTATGGCAACGATTTTGGGACTTCAAAGGTATTTTATTGATTGACTATCTGCAAAAGGGTAAAACAATAAATTCAGAGTACTATTGCAACCTTTTAGATCAATTAAATGTACAAATTCGAGAAAAACGTCCTGGCTTACAACACAAAAAATAATTTTTCATCAAGACAACGCACTAGCGCACAAGAGTGTTTTAACAATGGCTAAAATCAACGAATTAAAGTACGAGTTGCTTGACCAATTACCTTATTCTCCTGATTTAGCTCCCAGTGACTTTTACCTGTTCCCAAATCTAAAAAAAAAATCCTTGCTGGCAAGCGTTTTACCTCAAATGAAGATGCAATTACAGTTGTAAACCACTATTTTGAAGACCTTGAGGAAAACTATTTTAATCAAGGGATAGAATTGCTAGATAAGTGTTGGACTAAGTGTATTGAAGTTTCAGGAGATTATATTGAAAAATAAAAATAAATAAAACTTAAACAACACAGAACAACGAGTTCAAATAAATGACCTCAAGCCGAATAATAATTTTATAAAATAACAACACTAAAGGTCAACTAATCACTTACAACAAATAAAAATATTTTTGAAAAACTAACTATGTATTCTCTTTCATTGATAGGCTAAGAACTTTCCGAACCGCCCTCGTATTGGCATTAAAAAAAATAACTATAAGATTTGCTAACAGAACCAAAAATACATGGTGGCGCAAAACTACCGTTGTGGTTTGAATGTTTATTAACTTTTTAAATTTATTTATATATTTTTTATTTTTATTTCAGAATTTTGTGAAGCAAAGTTAGAAAATTTGAAATGGAAAACTACACAGCAGAACAGCGGTCAGCAATTGTTGAGTTTTATTTTAAAAATCAAGAGTCAACTGTTGAGAACGCACCAGACTGTTTCCTGTGGGGTTATTTAAAGGCAAGGGTATATGTAAATAAGCCCGCTGCCACAGCTAAAACAAAACATTCGCCATGAAATTAATGCCAAAACATCGGATTTTACAAAATTGTATGCAAAATTCATAATTTTATTTTTATTTCCATGGATATAAAACATGTTTGCCAACAACATGACTAAGGATCGTTTGTACAAATCTGGACTATATTTCTATTTTTGTTGTTGTTCTACTAAATGTAAATATGGCTGGGGAGCCAATCGCGTTAAATTACAATTGTATTTAATTATACATTTTTATTATTAAAGTTTATTCTAGTTTTTAAGTTTTTCTATTTGGGAATGTTTTTCTAAGTAATACGGTTTTTTTGGCCCTGTGGGCTTTTGTATTACTATATGAATTAATAAAATAAATAAAATAAAAAAAATAAATGTACTAGAAACAACAGGATGTGCGCAGCCGAAAATGGCCACCACTTGCGGGATATAATTTTTCATACTTAAGCCAAAAATATTTCCCTTAAAAATACTATATAACAAAACTAATTATAATAATTAACCGATAAATAAATAATTTATTAAACACTCAAACCACAACGTTAGTTTTGCGCCACCCTGTACAATTATTTTCGTAATTTGGCTTAATTTTGCTGACGGACTGTGGGCCCGAAAATTCGGACTATGGACACATGGGTACCAGAAATAGTGAAATTGTAACAGAAATTCAAATATGACATTAGTTTTAAAATCAGTGTAATTTTAGGGTTTTAGGCCACGGCCGATATTAGCTCATTTTTACTAGTTTAATATTCAATATTCTCTATGTATCACATAAAGTTGTTCATCAAAAATAATTATTGCTTTAAAACATTTTCAACTTTTGGACTAAAGAACCACTCCATCAATGTTGCCTACTCTAGGAACGCTTGCCAACAGCCCTCCTAAAAGAAGGAGAGTGTGAACGTAACGGATCGTTTTTAACGTCAACAGGACGTACGGTTGACATTCATGCTGTCAAAAATAAATCATGTACGAGAATGTCTTCCGGTCTGTTAAAAAAAAATT
Organism: Hydrotaea diabolus; assembly: GCA_963513945.1. NCBI lineage: Eukaryota > Metazoa > Arthropoda > Insecta > Diptera > Muscidae > Hydrotaea > Hydrotaea diabolus. Next base: position 12,285,746 of record OY740716.1, on the reverse strand, counting down.
TTTAAGCCAGTTGAATAGATGGTGTAAAGAAGGGTTCTGAATATGCCTCCAGGTGGAAGGCTTTTTTGAAAGTTAAATCCCTTAGAAGGCCCATTTGTGTGTCACTTTAGTGATGGCCTGCATAGTTTCGCAACTAAGTACAAGTAAAAAACCCTCTCAAATATTTAATTCAGTTTTAATATAAATAGTATTTTATTGAGTAAAGCAAAAAAAACACGGGAGCAAAAATAATATTGAATTCGAGGGAAATTTAATAACTCCAAAATTTTTTTTAATATAAAAATGCTTGGACGCTACAAAGCGTGTAGTACGTGTACATAAAAAGGACCTTCAAAATGTATTTTGAATTTAAATACGTATGATGGTGTGTATTTCCAAACATACGTCAGTTATTGTCCTATATCATGGTGTCACATATGTTATTTTGATAGCTCTTTCCTGCTCGAAATGTTGAAAGAAAGTGGAAGTTTTGTCCTGAATGACCCAAGCACCGGCCCTGTATGAAAGTTTGGACAACAAGTTCACGAGACTGACATACTATCGAACAAAACTTCCTCCGTTTTTGTATGTTGTGCACTGACGAGGATGTGTGCGAATTAGGCCTGCAACATTGACGCACCATCGGTTTCAACAGCTTAACATTTCAAGCCCCAAGCTGACGATAATTTTACACAAAGACATTGGGATCTTCGCCTACAGTGGCCGCCGATATTTCTTAGTAAGTATGTTCGACTATCATACATGTAAATTCACGTTCAAATTCGGTTCAGAAATTCAAAAATAATTTCAGAGGATGTGTTCCACATTGTGCTTTTTACGGGTAAGAGATTAATCTCTGAGGGTGGCTCAACTAAAACGCAATCATGGTAAATGAAACAGTAAGTTTTCCAAGAATTAACTTAGAATTTTTTATTATGCTAGAAGGATCAATAACAATTAAGTTTAAAACAAAATATCGGCCAAATGCTCCTTAAGGTTTTGGTGGCATACCTCTATCCAATGGTGCACGTTTTTAATGACTCTAAAACATAATGGAGGTTTAATTTATGTAATGTGTCTAATTATCTCATCCTTGAGCTTTTGAATTGTTCTTGACTTATTGACGTACACTTTTTCTTTTAAACATAACCAAAGAAAGAAGTCCAACGGTGCCAAATCATAAGAACCTGACGGTCAATTAACATCAACTGGACGTAGGATAAAATGACCATTTAATTTATTGCGCAAAAGAGCCATTGTTTCGTTGACTATGTGGCAAGTGGCACCATTCTGTCGGAACCACACATCGTCCAGGTCCATATCGTCAATTATCATCTCGCGATAGCAATCACCATTCAAGAGTCGAGGTTGACAGCTCTTCTGCGAACTATCGCGAACAACATACATTTTTCAGCCGAACGAACTGGTGGAGCATGCACTGATGTTTTCATATATCCTACAGACCCGGTATGCTGAAATTTGCCCCCAATTCTTTCGATTGTAGACACACGTTGTCGATTATGCTGAACAAACAAATCACGAAGTGCACGCTGGGTCGTAAACTATAAGTATATGCGTGGGCGCCAGTCATATGTAGAATACTCGTATAGAGACAGAAAGTCGAAGGCCCGCAGATTAAACAAGGAGTTCCCCAGGGTGGTGTGATATCCCCGGCTCTGTTTAACCTCTTCCTCTCTAAACTTCTTGCACCACCAGACGGCGTTGAAATTGTGTCATACACTGACGATTGCACAATTCTGGCATCAGGACCTAAAGTGGATGACATATGCGAGAAAATAAACTCTTACTTCACTGACTTAGCACGCTTTTCACTGCGAGGAGTATGAAAATATCCGCCTCCTAATCATTAGCCATACTGTTTACTGCATGGACCGCAGAGGTGCGGTTGTCAGTCAATGTGAAATTCGATAACGTCAACATCCCGACTATCAACTACCCCAAAATCCTTGGGGTTTCATTGGTCAGCCTTTTTCAATCCTCTGCACACGCTACAGCTATCTCTGATAAACTCAAAAGTAGGAACAAGGTCCTCAGGTCACTTGCCGGCAGTACTTGGGGAGCCGACAAAGAAACCTTGTTGACCTCTCACAAAACGATAGGTCGGTCTATAGCAAACTATGCAGCACCTGTATGGTCGGCGAACGTTAGTACGACGCAGTGGAAGAAAATTCAGACTTGCCAGAATGCCGCCCTCAGAACATCAACAGGGTGTCTTCTTATGTTTTCTGAGGACCATATGAGGAGACGAAGGTCCTTACCGTGCGCAGACACAATTTCCTGCTGTCTAAGCAATACCTGCTAGGGTGTTTTCGCAGCAGTCATCCTAACCACCATCTCTTGGACAGGATGCCTCCGCCCAGGTAGATCAGGTACGATCTTCATGATCTAGAGAGAGAGGTCTAGCAGTATAAGAGAGAACCTTTAGATCATCGAAACTATCAGGCAAGTCTAAACAACGGCTCAGTGAATAAAGGCCTAACGAACTAACGCCTAAAAAAAAAATGAAATAATGCCTAAAAATTGCATCAAAAAATATATATGAATTAGGCGGTTGTTCATTATGAAAGAATGTCTAATATTTTAGGCATTCCTTCATTAAAATTGTTAGGTGATTTTTCATAATGAAAGAAAGCCTAACAATCAGAAATGAAAAAACGCCTAATTAGATATTTATTCATTTTTGATTGTTAGGCTTTCTTTCATTAATGTTAGGCGATTTTTCATTTTGCAAAAAGTGTGATTTTTATTACTATTATGCGTGAATTCATTGAAAACTAACAGTTGTATTTACGGTTAGACAAATGTTTTTGCAATTTGTTATCAGTTGACGTCATTCGTTAAACTTCTATCACTACGGTAGGCTCTGGGAAATGTGACGCTATATAGCATAGCTCACTTATTTGTGAGAAGTTCCCCGTTTGTTTACCAATGGGTTGTTACTTAAAGTTTTTTTGTTAGCTGCATCAAAACTATCGATATCGATAACTGTGGTTTGGCAGCTGGTAAAGCCAAACTGTGTTGTCATATCTGTGCGGTTAGGATTGGCAAGTCATCATGAAACGTTTAACGTCAGAGCAAGGTTTCGATATTGTGAACATTTGCTTGAAAAATTAAAATTTATTAGCGAAGTTCATAGAAGATTTCTATTAAAGAATTGAATGAAGTTTTTTAGGTTAAATGGCTACGCCAACAAGCAAAATTGTCGTATTGAAAGATTTAGGTTTAATGCATCTGGATTACTTTTTAAGTATCCACGTTACGTTATTAATTTATGCCGGCAAACCAGTAACATTTGAAACGTTTAAAGCCAATATGCGGTCAAATTCATTGAAAAAAGCAGTAACAAATTGGACTGATCGAGTAGACCATGTCCGGCGGCCATAATTCGGAAGCAGGGTTATACTTAGTAGGGACATAAATACTGTTACACACATTTTATGCTGTAAAATAAAAAGTACTGAATGTTTTTGGACCAAAGATTTTTTAATATATTTATTAATGTATATTGTATCTAAAAAGAATCTACTTATTCGAAATGTCCGCCTTTTGCCTTTACACAAGCCTTAAGTCGCACTGGCCAATCGTCAATAGCTCCACGAACCTCGTCCATTGGAAAATTGGCCACAGCTCGAACCAAAGCAGTCTTAAGAGATCCATTGTTGGGGTATCTTTTGTGACAAACCTTGTCTTCTATACCGTCCACAATTTGTAATCTAATGTTTTCAAATTTGGACTGCCTGAGGGCCATTCATCAGAGGAAATAAACGCTGGCAAATTGTTTTGAAGCCAGGCCTGGGACGTTTCAGCCTTATGGGCCGGCGCAGAATCCTGCTGGAAATTCCATGGCTGGTTTTGGAACAGAGAATTGTTAAGAGGCTTCACAACAGCTTCCAAAACGGTTTATTAGTAAACTTTGGCAGATGTTTTGACTCCTTGTTCGCAGAAATGCAGGTCAGTGACCCCATCGTAAAAGACACCCCACAAAACCATGACTGAAGCTGGGTGATGACCCTTTTCCACCCTTGGGATCAGTTCAGATGCTTCCTACGATGACCGCGCATACACTCTATCATTTTGCTTGTTAAATTTTTCCTGAACGGTAAAAATTTTTTCATCGGTAAACAAAATTTTTCTGTACAAGTTATCAGCGTGATTTACCAAAAGACGTTTGCATTTTTCAATCCTATTTTTTTAAAGCTGCAGTCAATAAATGTCCGGTACGTCGTTTGAAAGCCCCAAGTCACAAGTCTTTTATAATGATTCGACTCATGGACTTTTGCATGATTTCATCTCACGGGCCCTGATTTTCTGTTTTCGGAGCGGATTTCTGTGAATTCTTGATTTAACGGCTTTGATGACATGCGGTGTTCGAAGAGAGCGTAGGCGGCCCGACCGGTGGCGGACTTTTTACATCTCCAGTCTCTTCAAACAGTTTTATGCATCAGTAGACGAACAAACGGCTAATCCCTAGTGGCCGGAGCGTTTTAAAAATATCGCTTTTTTCATTTGAATAGCGCAATTACAGCGATACGGTTCTCATTATCTGGCCACTCCGTGATGAAAGTTGAAACAATTTTAAAATCCTCTTACAGACTAACGCTATTGAGATTAGCTTTCAAAACCCATATGACATTAACGGGGTATGTTCTCATTATCTGGCCACTCCGTGATGAAAGTTGAAACAATTTTAAAATCCTCTTACAGACTAACGCTATTGAGATTAGCTACTATTGAAATGTGTGTGTTCAATGTTGTAACAGGTTTTATGTCCCTGCTAAAGACTAAAAGTCGACTTTTGCAAAAAAATCAAAAGTCGTTTTTTAGATTTTTAAACTTTTTAGTATAAAAAAGTCGATTTTAGACATTTTTCTTTAGGGAAATGAAAATGTAATATTTTGGAATGAAAAACAAGTTTTCTTTGTATACAAATCTTTTACATAAGATAGTAAGAGTGATTATAAGTAAACTAATAAACATAAGGAATTTTAAGAAGTTTTTACATTCGTAATATTTATGTTTTATAAATTTAAAACAAAGTAGATTTTTAAAGCAGTTTGTTAGTACTCATGGAACCACATGTCCGCATTAATTGATTTCAAAAAGATAATATAAATTTTTTGAAATAATTTGGCTCTGAATTTGAGTCACACGGGACAAAAGTGGCAACGATTGACCTCGCTATTTTTGCAAATAAATAGGTACTCTCTCTTTATTGTTCTCCATATGTGACGCGCAAAATAGAAAGGGACCTAAGGGTAAAAACCAAGTTTGTTGAGGATAGCCATTTTAAAGATTTAAATATGTGTATCTTTGATGTACCATCACTTTCATAAAACGCGCATATCTCTGGGAGGGAACACTTTTGGGGCATGGGATCGGTCTCATTCGATGCTCAGATGTTGTCCACATCAAAAAAAAAAGTAAAATTGATTTTTTTTACCCCTTTTTTTATCCCTTTCTCTATGCGCTGTCACATAAAAGTAAAGGATTATTTTTGTTTTACGACAAACAGGCGGTCATTCAATTGTATTGGAAGACCATTGCCATCATTATGGCCTTTTTCGCGCCTAGAGCTTACACTCTTGTCAAGGAACTCCCATTTGTTATCCTCTTCATTGGGCTTGGAACCCACAATCTCTTTGGCCATATCAACATCCGGTAAATGGGTATCAATAGATATTCATGAATTTCTGATTTCGGTATTTATCAGTTCGCCTTAAGCAATGCTAAAAATAAACTTGTTATACTGCTAGATATAATTTAGTGTTAGTATACTTACCGACTTGAAAAATTGCTTTGGATGACACTAAAACATTTTTGAAGGCATACATTTTAATAAAACTTATGTACATCTCAATCGGCGAAAATAAATGAAAGCGCATAATAAATTAAAGCCATACGCATTGTTTCCATGACAATTGTAAATACTTGAAGTTAAAATAAAAAAATCGACTGGCCGACTTTGTCCTTAATCGATTAGTCGAAAATTGACTTATACAACCATATTCGGATGTCACACATAACAATTAATAATAAAAAAAAATCCAATACAAAAATATTTTTTTTCTTTTTCAAGTTCTAAAGTTTAAAAAAACATCCTTTACTTTAGATATAAATTGTAATTAAGCGATGCAAGATTATTACCATTCCTACACATAGTTTGAGCTCTACACAGTCCATGCATTGTTATACTCTTCACCATAGGATGGGGTATACGAGGAGCAGGAAAAGTAATGGCCACAGTAATTTGGGATGCAAGGGGTATAATATTTATTGATTATCTTGAGAAAGGAAGAACTATAAATAGTGAATATTATTGTGCATTATTGGATCGGTTGAGTGAAGAAATTAAGATAAAACGACCGCATTTAGAAAAAAAAGTTCCTTTTCATCAAGATAATGCTTCTTCACACACTGCATTTTTAACTCAACAAAAACTGGCCGAATTACGATTTGAAATTGCTCCGCATCCACCATATAGTCCAGATTTAGCTCTTCTGATTATTTATTGTTTCCAAATTTAAAAAAAGTTCTCGGTGGTAAAAAATTTTCGTCCAATAGCGAGGTTATTGCTGAAACTAAGGCATATTTTGAAGGTCTTGAAAAATCTTATTTTTCGGATGGAATTAAAAAACTTGAAAAACGTTTGATGAAGTGTATTGAATTGGAAGGAGATTATGTTGAAAAATAAATATTAATAATTCCAAAAAACCGGTTCTTTTTATGTTAGGCCAGTTACTTTTGCGGTCGCCCTCGTATACATAAGTTTTTCATTCAGTTTGAATCATCCTAACAACATCGATTAGACCATGTCCGTCCCTCTGTCCAGAAAAACCCAGAACCATCTAACTTACCATATCGAGTATGTCATCTTATTTAAGATCTGTTGGTACTTAAAACTGACTAAATCGGGCAAAAAGTTTCCCTTTAACCAAATTTGTTTTGATATTTTCTCTTTGGAACTTTAAAAAACAATTAACTTTAAAACAGACCTTGTAAGGAAGTCCTAGGCATAGACTCAATAAATGTCCCATACGTGGCCGTGGTCAATAGGCCCAAGATTTCCGAAAACTTGTCCCTAAAGTTCGCAACGTTTGGGACACTGACATTTTCACCTACATCATAATATGTACCTATATTTAAAATTAGAACCAAGGGTATAATATGAACCCTAGTAGCCAAAAAAGGCTTCCTTTACATTTGCACATATGGGTACTAATGAACACGATATAATTTCGTCACGAATCCGAAAATAAAGTTAATTTAAAAAATTTGTCTAATGTTCCGTAGTAGTCGAATAATGCATCCTTTGAAACAAGAACTTATCCATAGGCACTTAGATACAGAGGAATAAAAATATGCTTTAACTTTTAAGATTTCCCTAAATTTGGGTCCGTGTTTACGGGCCCTTTGGATCAAAAACTTAGCCCCCTTCGTTATTCAAAAACAATAAATCCAAATATGACAAAAAATGTAGAATTTAGCCAAATTAGAGGCCTTGACACATAGACCAATGGTCGATAGGGCCCCTAAAATAAGGAACTATCCCCCAATACTATCAATGTCATACTAGAATGTCACCCATGATAGAGAATAACATTTTTTAACCCTTTTTTCTCTTGTCCCTACCCTTGTAATGGAAAAAATATACTTTTAAACTTAGCAGCCCATCCCAGCAGTTACTCGTCATTTTCAGTAAACTAATTTCGCTTTTTTAACGACGTGTTTTGTTTTGGCCAAGAGTAAAAAAAAATATGCAGGAACGGTGGTAGGTAGGTGGGTTATCCATGTCGAGTATACGGGGCTTTCAAATTGAATAACAGCTATTCTGGGTTCGTTTATTTTTCTCGATTGTTGGCGATATACTGACATCCGTCGTTACACCCACTGAACGTATGACAGATGTAAACATCATGTATTTTTGTTCGCTTGTGTAAGTGTGTCTCTTCCATACAAGCACTTATACATTAGACTGGGTGAAACCAAATGTGTTGGCCCCATAAAATGAGATCAAAATCTTGAGAGAAAGTCAGTTGCATAAATGTATTCGGTTTGTCATATCGCAGGATGATAGCTACGATCATATTGTGGTAAAAGTAGGCAATAAATTGCATATTGCATAAACAGTCATATCAGGGATGTAATAGTTTATGCAATTGTATTATTTGATACATGTTCGTCATCAAAAGTACTGAGATATACTTATAACCGCGTAACATTTGGGCTTTTTTGGTATATTTTTCAAATGATCCCATTTGTTGTCTGTGGTACAGAGTATTATTACTTAGTACTGATGTTTGTTACTTCTTAAAGAATAGGAGATATACCCCGAATTTAGTATACCGATCGATTCAGAATCACTATCTAGTTCTTTTGAGTGATATTCGTCCGTCTTTCTACCGTAGTAATCAAAGTAATAGTAATATAGGAGGCCATTATGAACCAAAGTTACATTGTTCAGGCTTGGGAAAGGACAAACCGTATTGAAGTTGGTCCGCATCGGTCCATATTTTGATATCATTCAAAGCTTTTTTAATTCGATTGTGCTTAAATTTAGCATAGTGCATCATAAGCAAATTATAACCCTTTGTACCGAAACTTGAGCATATTGGTTTATCTTTTTAAATAGCGCTAATACAAATGATATTATCAATTTAAATCCAACCGGTATACAGAAATGATTTCAAGTTCCACCAAGCTCAAATGAAGCATTGACCGTTGCGACCAATAACTATTACAGGTGAAATTAGACATATGTTGTTATATCGCCCCAACGAAATATGTCTTCCACTTTTAAAGTAAAAAGTCTGGCTGGGCTTAAATCCCACACAGAGGCGGTAATTTTCTGAATAACAGAATACCATGTACCACATTGTGAAAGGGTATTACAGGGTGGGCGACTTATCATTTTAAATCGGCTGTAAAAAAAAGTACTGATAATTTTTTCAGTATTTATCTAAACGAAGCCCAGAGGTCCTACCGTTCCAAAGTTATGACTGAAAAGCAACGAAGCCCAGAGGTCCTACCGGTCCAAAGTTATGACTGAAAAGCAAAAATTATTTTTGTGTTAATTTACAAAAACAAATAAATGTTCACTGCACGCAGAGAAAAAATATGGTTACTATATGGTCACGGCAACAATAGTATGTTCTCTGCAATAAAAGTATGGTCGTCGCAACCATAGTATTGTTTTTTGAGTTTCATTTTGACAATAGTAAGATTGCGGCAATATTAATATTGTTGAAATGAAAACTTGGTTGTAGCAACAATATAAATATGGTTGGTGGGACAAACGTATTGTTTTCATGGGTTTTACGTTAACAATAATATAATTACGGCAATCATACCGGCAAAATGGTATTTTTTTTAATTTGACAATGTATTTTATATGTAAATTAATTTTTTTCAAAACAAACTGAAATATTTGTAATAAATGAATTTTTTTTACTGTTAAATAAATCACTCCTGTTATTAAGAGTTTAATGTATTTTTACAAAACTTAATAAAAATCTCTATTGTTGAATAACAACATAAAAAAATTTTGGGGATTATAGTATGGTTGTGTGTAAGTCATGCTATGGTTGTGAGGATCATACTACGGTTGAGTGTGAATAATAATATGGTTGTGGGGATCATAGTATGGTTGAGTGTGAATAATAATGTGGTTGTGGGGATCATAGTATGGTTGTGTGTGAATAATTTTTGTGCCACAACCATATAACCAACAATAGTATGATGCTCTTCGAATATTGTTACCACATCCATACTTTTTTTCTGCGTGTGCTATTTCGCTTCCAAGAAATATAAATTTTTGCATTTCAATCATGGAACGGTTGGACCTTTGGACCAATCCGAAAATTTTCAAACCACTGGACATATTTTCATGAAATGAGCCAAGGAAAACGCTGGTGAAATTTGTCCAGTCGTAAATGAATCACCCTGTATATGTTCATCCGATTTTATGTCTTCAGCTCTAGAAACAACACCTTGCAGCCAATCATAATGACATGAAGTACGAGTAATTTTTTTGTTCCAATGATGGACCGTATTAAAACTGAAGAAAATGGAGACAATGCTCCTAAACATACTTATATATATTTACCCAATTTTATATTTTTAATTCTGACCACATATTGAATATTGGATGCCATCTTGATACAATTTGCCTCAAGTCAACTTGTTGGACCGAGCACCGATGTTGTGGAAATTAAAGGAAATCGGTTCAGATTTATATAAAGCTCATCCGATTTTATGTTTTTAGCTCTCGAAGCCACTCATAACTTAAGTCTTGATGACATTTGTTAAAGTTACTTTAATCGGCAAAGGGCGGACGCTATTGAAATTGGAGGAATTTTTCTAGATAAGGATATTGCATCCATATATATGTTCAACTGATTTTACCAAAAACAATTTATTTTTCTCACACATTAAAATATGACATACACGTAAGTAGGGCAAATTTTAACCAGGCCTAAGGTGGTCCTAAACCCCATTAATAGTTGGCTTTTCTAAACATCCAGAAGTGCAGAGTATGTTGTTGTCGGCTACGCCCGACTTTAGCATTTTTTTTAGTTCAAACATTATGTTTGTAGCAACCATTTTCATTATTATCGACGTTGGTCCCCAGGGGGACATTACCTACGCGCAGAGAAAAAGCCGTTTGAAAAAAGTTTCGAATAAAAATTTTTCAAAAAAACTAAAATTCTGTTCGATATACCATAAAATGATTGCTATAATAATACGAGTAGTTTACAGCAAACAATAAACTATTGAGCAGTACTAGTGAAATGACGTTTAAATAATTTGCTGTCAGAGCTGTGACAGCAACTAAAAGTTTTGGGTATATTTTTTCGTTGGAATCAATTAAGGCCAATAACAACAGGTAGTATGAAGCTGATTATAAAAAAACAGTAGTTTATTGGGGCATTCTAGTATTGCTTACCCAATCTTGAAAGACTAAAACAAAAAAAGGAGTTTTATAAGCAAATGTGTGTGTATTGGATGTAAGCGGACCCCAAAAAGTAGACAAATATGTCCTGAAATTTCACAATTACACTAACTAACATTGCATAGTGATGAAATATTTGGGATACATGCAACAACATTAAACAGTTGTCAGAACAAATATGTTATCTGAATAGGAGCCGAAAGTAAAAATAATATGAACTCGACTGCTGGCGGCATTTTGAGTCTGTTTAGTTCAACAGCATTTTTATTTTGTCGTAAAATGACAGGATTCATCGTTGAAGAAGCAAAATGTAATTTTCAGGTTGATATTTTGCAGCGTGACCCACTTTAATGTGCAAACTTTTATACATGCGTTTGAGTGTGATATAAACATATATGGTATGTGATGCATGTATCTGCATTAAGGCATGCAACTTTATTATATTTTATTTAATTTTCATCCATTTCATTGAAAATGAAATTATTTTTGTCTCTTTCAGTTGTTCGGTTTTTTTGCATCTCTTTTTTTGGGGATGAGGTTCGGTATTTTTGGAACGCGTATGTATTTTTCATTTCGCTTATCAAATTTCGTGGAAATGTACTCAAAGCACATATACAAGATATCATCGTGTACATTGGGCTGTAGGTTCACCTACTGCGTGTTAGTCAATGTTTGAAGCACTCTACACCATTTCCAATTGTAGCCTTTTTCAATTGAGGGTTTCCATTTGATATTGGGAATTTCTATTTGAAGTTGAGTGTTTCCATTTAAAATCGAGATTGTCCATTTATAATTGAGAATTTCCTTATTAAATTAGGATTTTCAATTGTTCATTAAAATAAAGTATTCGAAGAATATCGCGGAAATTTTTAAAAATGAAATTTAAACAAAATTTTTGGTTCCGAATTGTTGCATGTTGTGATTTGAAAGGGGTGCGTCAAACGTAATAATAAGAGGTGATTAAACTTGAGATATTTTTTTCAACAGGGTTATTTTCACAGATTACACGTGAATTGTGTTAAACTTTATTTTTTTTTCTTTTCAGTATTGTTTGCCATTTCATTATGAAAAGACTAACAACTTCTCCAAATTGTGCATTATGTATTATGGAATGGGAATGAGAACATCAGCTGTTTTCGACCATAATTTTGTGTAGTGATGAGGACCATTTTTTGCTTTACGGCAACGCCAATAAACATAATTGCCCTATTTGGGCTAAAGAGCAACCTGAAGAGGTTCAAGAGGTGTTATTATATCCAGAGAAAACCAGGGTTTGGTGCGGTTTATGGGATGGTGGAATCATCGGTCCATATTTTTTTTAAAGATAATGATGGCCGGAACGTTACCGTGAATGGTTCCCGTGAATGGTTACCTGAAATTGTGGCCCTTAATCTTGACAACATTTGGTTGTAACAGGACCGTGCCACTTGCCATACAGCTGCTCAAACAATGGATCTATTGAGAGGTCATTTCGAAGAGCAGCTAATTTCATCTTTTGGACCAGTGAGTTGGTCGCCTAGATCGTGTGATATCTCGCCTTTAGACTTTTTTCTTTGGGGATAGGTAAAGTTCAAAGTCTATGCTGACAAACCAGCTACGATTCAGATTTTGGAAGCCAACATTACGCGTGTTATTAACGCTATACCGGTCAAAATTCTCGAAAGAGTCATCCAAAATTGGACCCTAAGAATGGAAACCCTGGGGCGCAGTTGCGGTCAACATTTGAAGGGAATTTTATTCAAAAAAAATAGCATAAAATTTCCTTTCGAATGAACAATAAAGATTCCACACTTGATTTGAATTTTTGTATTTTTTTATTTTGAAAAAATACCTCTAGATGGATCAGCCTATATAATTAGATATGTATTTAGATAAGGGAGATTTGACCACACTACATATTAAAAAGGTTACACTAATGGTTTCTTTTATGGTCTTATATAATTGTAACTTTTTTTAATTTAAATTTAACTTATATATTTTTTTACCCTTCATCGACCAGTGGATGGAACATTAAAATTGTCATTCCGTTTGGAACACCACGACATATTGGTCAGAAACCCTACAAGTGTTAAGTATATGTGACAGTGCATAGAGAAAGGGACCTAAGGGTAAAAAAAAATCAAATTTAATTTTTCTCTTTTTTTGATGTGGACAACATCTGAGCATCGAATGAGACCGATCGCATGTCCCAAAAGTGTTCCCTCCCAGAGATATGCGCGTTTTATGAAATTGAAGTCGTCGATTCTAAGCGCAAATATAAAGGGAACTAATCTTAAAAATGGCTCTCCTGAACAAAACTTTTCATCAACTTTTCACTTTTTTTGTTGATGTGGACAACATCTGAGCATCAAATGAGACCGATCCCATGCCCCATAGGTGTTCCCTCCCAGAGATATGCGCGTTTTATGAAAGTGAAGTCGACGATTCTAAGCGCAAATAGAAAGGGACCTAATCTTTAAAATGGCTCTCCTGAACAAAACTGGGTTTTAACCTTAGGTCCCTTTCTATTTTGCGCCTCACATATACGGATCGTAGTAAAATTCTAAGACTATCTAGCCATGTCCGTTCGTCCATCCGTGTGCCCGACCGTGCGTCTGCTTAAAACACGATAGCAGTCAAACTAATCAACCAGAATCTTGAAATTTTGCATGATGATAGGTTTTTATTTCTTATGCAATAATTTATTTCTTATATACAAATTTTACAATTTAAAAGGTACCCCAGCGCATTTTTGCGGCCAGTTGGAAGACTATGTGTATCATTAATAAAGCATACACAAAGTTTGATATTAACATTTTAATTATATGATATAAAATACATGTTAGTTTTATAAAAAGAGTATTTTTTTGAACGTGTAGTCAACAAGAAGAAATAAAACGCATATAATTTCATGTTAAGGCAAAGAATTTAGCTGTATAAGTAATTTAAAGATACGAGTTTGCCATTATGTTTTAAAAATGATTTTGGGCAAGTGGCTGGCTCGAATAATTCCAGCCAAGGGCCCCACCTTTTGCAGCATTTGGGGCCGTATTTCTGCAATAACGCGCCGAAAATTATCTTCCAAGGCGCCAATAGTGTCGGGCTTATCTGCGTAGACAAGCGACTTCACATAACCCCACAAAAATATTCTAGCGGTGTTAAATCTTACGATCGTGGAGGCCACGCCACAGGACCACGATGCGGGACCACCTAAAGTTTCTTGCAATAAATTGATTGGTGCGTTGGCTGTATGCAATGTAGCGCCATCTTGTTGAAACCAAAGTTCGTCCACATCAACATCCGCCAATTCAGGCACAAAAAAGTCATTAATTATAAATTTAGAGAGTTTCCCATTGACTGTAACATCATGGCTGACTTCATTTTTGAAAAGAAATATGGACCAATAGTTCCCCCTATCTATAGAGCACACCAAACAGTGACTTTTTGAGGATGTAACGGCGTCTCAACAATGACCTAAGAATTTTCATTACTCCAAATGCGACAATTTTGGTTACTAACGTACCCATTCAACCAAAAAAGAGCTCCATCGCTGAACAACATTTTCGTTGAAAAATCATATCTCGTTTTAGGCTTATTCACCTCGATTGGCAAGCGTTGTTTCGGAGTAAGTCTATACACTATGAAATGCCTAACAAACTAAGTATAAATCAAGTGACAGCTGTCAAAAATACCTACTCCAAAAGAGTGTCGCCAGCTTGAAAACCACATGTCGAAAAAACCACACTTTTTATGAAATAATTCAATAGAAGCATTTCCAAATTCTGAAGTAAATAAGATTTCAAAGTAGATTTAAAAATAAAATTTCAAATGATTAAATATAGAGCAGCTGATATATTCAATACGTTGTTTGGTTGATTCCAGCCCACACAGTTTCAAGCGCAAATTTTGGTTGATGCTGGTACTTAAAGCGGATTGATTTCATAAATATTCTATAGATTGATGGTCAATATGATTGGATACAGTCCATATAGTGGTAACATTTTTTTTAGGTACAATTGATGAGATAGATACGTCAAAGGAAAGTTGAAAACATTTTTAAGGCTCTATTTTGGAGTCTTATCAATTCCGTGATAATTTATAACCATACGCTATAGGCAAAAACCTGTTTTCCGCCTAGAAAGACGATACAATGGTTATCAACTCCAGTGAAATGGTCGAAACCTAATTAATTTTTTTATTTAACACTGGGTTTATCATAGTGACGTATCCCAGTAAACCAATTTTGCCGACAATGTCTGATATCAGACAATTCTGAACAATATCTGAACTCTATCGAGAATTCTTACCGAAATCGCTACAAATTTTGTTCGATTTGTCTGAGGAGTTTTTATTTATTATGTTAAGAAATATCTGAACGAATTCGGCTCGAATTCTGTTAGACTCGTCTGTGGGATTTTTATTAATTTTTTGTTCAGACTTCTCTTATCTAACTCGCAACAAACTCTGAACTATTTATCTGAGGTAGGCTATTCGTTTAAAATTTTTGTTATTCGCTTTATATTTTACAGCTGTTGTTCTTATGTTCAGACATGTCGGAACAAATTATGAACGAATTCTTAACTGTTTGTCTGGGGTATTTTTATATTTCAAATTCAAATTCTGAACGTTTGGTTAGCTTTGCTGTGCAAGGGATTTTTATTGTGTTCGGAGGAAAACTATACTGCCGGCAGTTCTCGTTAAGTACAAATTTGGTTGCCCTTAAGTGTATAGCCACTGAACATAGTTACAGCACAATTATTGCTTGCGAAACTGCAGACTCCCCTGTTTGTAACTAAAAGTCTTTCCGAACGCTTTTTGAAAATGTTTTACAACTTTTTTTTTGTAGAACAAAAATATTTTCTTCTTTTTGATTGTTTACATTCAGAATTTACCATGACATATGCTCAGAATTCGTTTTGAATTCGGTTCGTAATGTCGGTAAAACATCAGAATTTAATAAGGCTTAATGCCAGAATTCTGACCGAAATCGGAACATTTTGCCGATTGTCGTACATAATTCTGATCGAATTCTGAAGGTTAGGTTTGCTGGGATTCTACAATAATCTTAGCAACATGCTCTATCTGAGCTTTTAACTTCATATCGTCTGCATACATTATTAACTTTCATGAAGTCTGACATTGGCAATATCATTCAACTATATTGTAAAAAGCAGAGGTCCGAGTACACTTCCTTGCGGTAAACCATGTCGAACAAAACCTTCAGAAATCCTACAGTCCTCTATTTTTACATACTGCGCAGATAATTGTCCAGCAGATAATTGTCCAGCAATTAAAAAGAGTTTACACAGAGCCGTAATATGGAAGTTTATACGTCAACATATCGTTTTCGACCAAATCAAAAGCTTTGGAAAAACTTATAAAAAATTTCGCGCAAGTTCAAGCCGTTGCAAGTTTTATTAATAACATGTACCACAACTTCCTCTGTACCGACCGCAACGCATTTTAAATCCAAACTGCAAACTCTACATCTGATTAGTTTGCTCCAAGAAATCGTCAACTGTTTGTGTAAAATTTCCGCAATTAGCTTGTCAATGAACGACAACAAAGCAATAGGTTTTTGTTTGTCAACTGCGTATTCCATTGACTCTTTAAGAATTGGAACAATCAAAGAAATTGTAAGGATTTCTGAATATATAAAAGTATCTAAAGGGTGTTTTTTAGACATGTGTTTTTTAATCTGTCCACACTTTTTTTGGAGTTAGTCTTTTTGACACCAGTCACTTGGTTTATGCTCAGTTTCTTGATCCTGATTTTTACAAGAAAATTTTGCCCAATATTTTTGTTTAATAACCAAAATTGTCGTATTTGGAGTAATGAAAATCCACAAGCCATTGTTAACACGCCGTTACATCCTCAAAAAGTCACTATTTGGTGGGCCCTTTGGGCAGAGGGAATCATTGTTCCATATTTCTTCAATGGGGTTTTCTATAGGGCCATGATTAATGACTTTTTCGTGCCTAAATTGGAGAATGTTGATGTGGACGACCTTTGGTTGCAACCAGACGGCGCTACATGTCATACATCAAACAAAACAATGAATTTATTGAAAGAAACTTTTGGTAAGGCATGGCATTATGTGAATTCGCTTGTCTACGCAGATAAGCCCAACACTATTGACACCTTGGAAGAGAATATTTGGCGAGTTATTGCTGGGCCCCTTGGCTGGAGTGGGCCCCTTGGCTGGAATTTATTCGAGCCAGCCGCGGCGGCCACTTGTCCCTAATTATTTTTAAACATAATGGCAAAGTCTTTGTCTTTACAATAAAGCTAAATTCTTGGCCATAACATAAAATTATATGTGTTTTATTCCTTCTTGAAAACCACACGTCTGAAAAAACCCCCTTTGCTATATCGTTGAACATAGCTGTAATTCTTGAACATAAGACATTGAAACATTCTAATAATACTCTACTTGTGATTCCATCATGCCTAGGACTTTTGTCGAGTTGCAAATTTGAAATATGCTCTAGGATTTCATCATTGACGATATGAGCAAATGAAAAGCTTTCTAGACATTGCCTTATGGATAGTTCACAATATGTTCTAGGCCAGACGACTTTCGGAAAATACACCTTAAGCATTTGTGTTGCAAATATATCGGCAAACATTTTTCTCGTAAACAATTTTTGACCTAGCTATGACCTTTCATGGTGTTGTCAGAGGTCAAACTTTAAGTCGTCTGGCTTACAAGTTATAACTCATATAAGCTTGCAACAAGTTTTACTCCATTTCTAAGGCTAAAAGTCGTGACAGACTGGCCGGTTTTTATCTGATTTTTGCACGGATATTATTTTTGATGCCCAACACGAGTAATAAAAAATGAGCGGGGAGCGGAAAGAATAACACTTTTCCATTTTCCTATGTATTCCATAAGAGCTCTAGTGCACAATGATTCGTCTTCTCTTGTTCGTTTTTCGAATTTCTCCGAAGACTTCAGGCACGATCATATAAACATCTTTTGAAGCACCGCGATCGTATTTTTTCAAAATTTCTTTGTGGCTCAACCCTGCTGAAGGCACATCTCAGCTCTGTTTTCAAGAGCAGGACGTAAAAAATTTTCTGTCAAAAACCGATACCGCTCTCCATTTACGGTTATAGCACTTCCATCTTGATTCTCGAAGAAGTAAGGCCCAATGATATTTGCAGATACGTTGCGTGTGAATCATACTATGGTTGTGAGGATCATACTATGGTTGTATGTGAAACATACTATGGTTGTGAGGATCATAATATGATTGTGGAGACCATAATATGGTTGAGTGTGAATCAAACTATGGTTGTGGGGATCAAAGTATAGTTATGTGTGAATCATACTTTTGTTGTAAGAATCATAGTATGGTTGTAATGATCATGGTATGGTTGTATTTAATTCATACTATTGTTGTAAAGATCATAATATTGTTGAACCACAACCTTATGCCCAACAATAGTATGATGCTCTTAAAATATTGTTATGCCAACCATACTTTTTTCTGCGTGCATAGTATGAGAATGTAAACGCATGTTGCGATTTATTTTATTCCAAATCCTTTTAATTTTTGGTATGGACTTTATGTTTTTATTGTTATTGACTTATTCTCTTAACTGTGAAAAATTTTTGCATTTCAAGCGAAATATGCATTTAAAAACTTCTTGCCAAAATACGCACAAAAATGCATTGGGGTGACAATATTCGAAGAGGGTCATGCTATTATTGGGTATATGGTTGTGGCACAACAATATTATGATCCTCCCAACAATAGTATGATTCACACTCAACACTATGATATCCACAACAATAGTATAACTCACACTCAACCATACTATGATCTTCACAACAATGGTATGATTCACATTCAACCATACTATTATCTCCACAACCATATTATGATCCTTAAAACCATAGTATTTTTCTTATACAGCCATAGTAAGATCCTCACAACCATAGTATGATTCACACGCAACGTATGATTCAATCAACCATACAATGATCCCTAAAATTGTTTATTAGGATTGGGTGTTGTTATTCAAAAATAGAGATTTCTATCAAGCAAGTTATTTTGAATTGCATTACAATTAGTTCATAGCCAGATTTGAGGCCATGTTTTTTTTGAACATTTCATTCATGAAACAAAAATATATATTCCAACGGCAGTCGAAAATACTTTTAGTTGCCAACAGGGGTGAATGCTACTCCACTATCTGTAGACACCATGTAACGAATGTGATTAAACCATGATCAATGGCTATATACCTAAGTGCTGGCATTTTAAATAAACGAGAACCAGTCGGTAGTCGAGTATTTCACCGAACAAAGTAAACACAATAGAAATCCCTCGAACTACCTTTCAATTGTTGTTGTTTTTTATAATGTACAACAACCATGCACTGTACGTTATGTATGTTTTTTTGTATATCAAAAAAATCATACGCACACACATACATGTATGCTCTATAAAACCTGTTTTGTTATGTTCATAGTCGCAACCATACTGTATGATTGCCATAAACATGTTATTGTTTAAGTTTAAATTTTAAACAACAATTCTTTTGTTGCATCAACCATGTTTATATGGTTCCTACAACCCTATTTTCATTTATAAATTTGGGAATATTACTATTGTTACATTTCAACAATATTAATATTGCCGCAGTCATACTGTTGTCAAAATGAAATTCAAAAAACAATACTATGGTTGAGACGAAGATGCTTTTATTGTAGGTAACATATTAGTGTTGCCGTAAACATATGTTTTCTCTGCGTGCGGGAATTACAAGCCTACTCACCAACTCACCACGGAGGCCCACTAAAAGTACTTCTGCCAAATACCATTAAGATCGGACAACAATTACTACTATTAATTTGATTAAAAGCTTTAGAAGAAGTGATTCTGAGTCGATCGGTTCACATAAAGCCGTGGTAGGATTCGGCATGACACTGATTTTGGCGTCGTTCAGTGTCTTTTATTCGCACAACAAAGTATATACGTGTCGTTCTCAACTTTGCTTAAATGTGAGTGGGTCTAGCTCAACTAACTTATATATATATAAGTAGTATCCTGTTCCACACACGCAGAGAAAAAACATGGTTACTATATGGTCATGGCAATAATAATATGTTCTCCGCAATAAAAGTATGTTCGTCGCAACCATAGTATTGTTAACTGAATTTAATTTTGACAAAATTTTGATTGCCGCAATATTAATATTCTTGAAATGTAACTATAGTATTATTGCCAAATTTTATAATGAAAATAGGGTTGTAGCAACAATATAAATATGGTTGGTGCGACAAAAGTATTGTTTTTTGGGTTTTGTGTTAACAATATTATGATTACGGCAATCATACTGTATGATTTTTGTCATTTAAAAATGCTTTGTTGAACAATGTTTTTGTTACGGATCTAACGGAAAAATAGTACTTTTTATATGGAAATTAAAAGTTTTCAAACAAACTGCTTTGGGTTCGTTTAACTAAAATATTTTTAATCATTTGAATTTAATGTATTTTTAAATACTTTCATAATTCAAATCTGCTGTTGACAACTTAACCCAATTCTATTAAATAGTTTGGGAATCATAGTATAATTGTATGTGATTATACTATGGTTTTAGAGATCATAACATGTTTACGTGTGAATCATACTATGGTTGTGAGGATCATACTATGGTTGTGAAACATACTATGGTTATAGGGATCATAATATGGTTGCGGAGATCATAGTATGGTTGAGGGTGAATCATACTATGGTTGTGGGGATCATAGTATGGTTACGTGTGAATCATACTATTGTTGTAAGGATCAAAGCAGGGTTGTGGGGATTATAGTATGGTTGTGTTTGAACCATACTATTATTGTGAGAATCACAAAATTGTTGTTCCACAACCATACACCCAACAATAGTATTGTCCTCTTCTAATATTGTTACCACAACCATACTTTTTTTCTGCGTGCAAAGTCGTGCGCGCATATCAAAAAATCCACAACAATCCTAATTCAATGGCCCAGGACTTTACTTATTTACATACTCGTTAAGTGGCCTCGTTCGTATGTATAAAATAGCACACTAGCCAGCTATGGGAGCCGCCTTATGACTTGCTGTACATGTCGCTCCTTTTCACATAACCCTTTGATTTTCCCCATACGAAAATAGGCTTTTTTTGCACTTCTGCAATGAACATAACCTTTCAATATGAAAAGCAGCCATATTTCGCACGAGCAACATAAAAGGCTGGCGATATATTTAGTTTCTATAATCCGTTTGTGTCCCATCGGGGTATGGTATAAACCGCATGAATAACTAAAGCGTGGTAAAGTTCGAACTATAGGTTTCCACATCTCACTGATTTCAGAAAGTGTCCTTGTGGTACCTATCATCTGAAGTGGTTGAGAATATCACTGGCATGTTCAGGCTTAGATAATCAGCAGATGCATCCTAACAGTTTGCCAAGTATGTTATTGCCAGAAACTGCTATTGAAGATTAGTCATTGCCAAATTTCTGTTATTTAAGCTTTCCGGACTTTGAAAATATTCAAATTTTTGTGTCAGCTGACCTTTGATCCCTAGTGAAGGGTATCACATATTCGTATTTGGCTTCATCTTTGTAACAACTTTTTTACGCTTGCTTTCACATATCACTCGACGCGTATGAATGTGTTAACGCCGCTTTTTTTGTAAATATTTATACCCTGTAAATATGTATACCCTCCACCGAAGAGAGGATGGTATACTAGAGTTGTTATTCCGTTTGCAACACCACGAAATATTGATCAGAGACCCTATTATTGATCGTCATAAAAGTAAGATGATCTAGCCATGTCTGTCTGTCCGTCCGTTCGTCCGTCCATGTGTCCGTTCATGTGACCGTCCGTCCGTGTGACCATCCGTCCATCTGTTCAAAGCACGATAGCGGTTAAACAAATCAAGCTAGGATCCTGAAGCACGATAATGACAGGTGGGAAAAAATCTTTCCTTAAAGGGACTCAAAGCACCACGAAAAGAGCAATTTTTTTTTTTAATTTTTTGCTAAACAAATCAAATTTTCTTAAGGAAGATAATTGTTAAAATGAATATTATTAGTTGGAGTGCACAAAATACCTCAAAAAAGGTCATAGTTTCAAAAATTGGCATATGTGACGCGCAAAATAGAAAGGGACCTAAGGCTAAAAACCAGTTTTGTTCAGGAGAGCCATTTTAAAGATTAGGTCCCTTTCTATTTGCGCTTAGAATCGTCGACTTCACTTTCATAAAACGCGCATATCTCTGGGAGGGTACACTTTTGGGGCATGGGATCGGTCTGATTCGATGCTCAGATGTTGTCCTTATCAAAAAAAAAAGAAAAATGAAAATTGATTTTGTTACCCTTAGGTCCCTTTCTCTATGCGCTGTCACATATGTGGGTAAAAAAAAACACCGAATAGTCTAAACGGGCGATTGATAGTCAATATAAACATATGGGTAATCAAATTAAAGCAAATTTTGCTACCAATCTAAGTATACCAGTATTTTTGTATATAGAGTATTTTTGAAGTTTTTGTTACAACTTGGGACGGACGCATGGGCCTAAAAAGGTTCATTTTTGGCTCTTTAGTAGCATAGGGACTTTGGAGGGTATATAAGATTCGGCCTGGCTGAACTGAGTGGCGTTTTAACTTGTTTTTTAGTTTTCACTGCACGTTTTTTCAACAGTGGGTTTTGGTGAGTGCCGATGACATCAATTGGAAATGGAGTTTGCATATTGCTGTTGCTCGACTTATTCGTTTAAATAAACGCGCTTTTTCACATGCTCGCTTACCTAAAGGTACACGCGACCCTTTTTTCGTTCGACAATCCATTTAACCATTTATATAGATGTGTTATGTAAAAGTGCGTACGAATGTACTTTTTTAACTATGAAATATTCGAAATGTATTTGAAAAAGTATGCACGCATACATTCACGCACGTATTCACGGACATATTAATTTCGCTGTTATTTAATTTTAGATCGTTTCAATTGGAAATATTTAAGGCCTTTGCGCCACCCCTTTATCATATTAAACGTGTGCTTGTATTCGGGCGCTGTAACTCCTGAAAATGCTAAATTTGCAAGTGTGGTGCCAGCGCGGAAAATGTACACTAAAAGTCTACGTGAAAAAACTGAGAATATATTGGAAAAACGTTTGCAGTTGTATTGAAAAAACATATTAGTCATCCAGCCAGCATTTGGTTTATTCATCATTTTTTACTCTTCATGATTATTTACAAAAGCCAAATGGCGGTTAGACATCCTACTTTCTTAACATATCCCGGGCAATTTAAGTTCGGTTAGATCTGCCAAACGGGTCACGTAGAATATCAAAGGGGACTTCTTCTTGACTTAACTATTGCTTAACTTAAATCGCCACTATTAATAACGTTTCTAGCAGTTTGTCTAAGCGGTATTTATTCCCATGGACGTTATGATGTCTTGAAAGTGACTTAACGTCTCTGGAACATATGCAAAATTTCCTGATGCCATTATGTCGGTGAATGATATTTTACGGGTAATTATGAAGTCATTTATATTATTTAAAGTATAATTTGTCACCGAGAGTCTATGAAACCACCAATAGTCTAAGACATCACCGATAGTTAAGGGTAGTCCAACTAAAACGCACAATGTTAATTGTTAATGAAACAAAAAGGTGTTAGAGAATTTTCTTAATAATTTTCATTATAATAGAAGGATCTATAGGGTGATACATTTAGAGGTATTTCTTTAGAACGAAAAAATATAAAAATTCAAATGAAGTGTGGAATCTTTATTGGTATTTTTAAAGAACATTTAATGGCATTTATTTTTTAAAAAAAATTACCTTCAAATATTGTCAACTGTATTATGGAAATGAGCTTTCGGGAAGAACCGCTGTTTTCGACCAAAATTATGTTCAGTGATGAGTCCCATTTCTTGGTCAACGGCAAATTCAATAAAGAAAATTGCTGCATTTGGTCTGAAGAGCAACAAGAAGAGGTTCAAGAGGTGCGATTATACCCTGAGAAAACCGCGGTTTGGTGCGGTTTATAAATAAGCTGGTGGAATCATCGGTGCCTATTTTTTCAAAAATGATGATGGCCGGAACGTAAACGTGAATGGTGCTCGCTATCGCGCCATGAAATCGATCTTTATGCTACCTGAAATTGAAGCCCGTAATCTTGACGACACTTGGTTTCAACACACAGAGAACAATAATATGCAACAATAATATGCTCTCTACAATAAAAGCATGTTCGTCAACAGTATGATTGTGACAATATTACTATTGTTAAAATATAACAATAGTATTATTGCCAAATTTAGAAATGAAAATATGGTTTTAGCAACCATATAAACATGGGTGGTGCTTCAAAAAGTATTGTTGTTTACAATTTACATTAACAATAATATGATTACGGCAATCATACAGTATGGTTGCGGCTATGAACATAACTAAACAGGTTTTATAAAGCATACATGTATGCGTGTGCGCATGTTTTTTTTGATATAAAAAAACACATACACACGATACAGTGATTGGTTGTTGTCCATTAAAGAAAACTACAACAATCGGAAGGTAGTTCGAGGGATTTTTATTGTCTTTACTTTGTTCGGTGAAATACTCAAATACCGGCTAGTTCTCGTTTATTTAAATTCAGCCTGCACTTAAGTATATAGCCATTGATCATGGTTTAATCACATTCGTTTCTTGGGGTCTACGGATGGTGAAGTAACATTCACCCCTGCTGGGAACTAAAAGTATTTTCAACTGTCGTTGGAATATATGTTTTTGTTTCTTGAATGAAATGTTCAATAAAAGCATGGCCTTACTTATTGTAATGCAATTTAATATAACTTGCTTGATAGAAATCTCTATTTTTGAATAACAACATTACCCAATCCCAATAAATAATTTTGGGGATCATAGTATGGTTGAGTGTGAATCATACTATGGTTGTAGGGATAATAGCATGGTTGCGTGTGAATCATAATATACCAATAAATAATTTTGGGGATCATAGTATGGTTGAGTGTGAATCATATATGGTTGTAGGGATAATAGCATGGTTGCGTGTGAAACATACTATGGTTGCGAAGATCATACTATGCTGTATGAGAAACATACTAGGGTTGTGAGGATCATAATATTGTTGTGCCATAACCATATACCCAACAATAGTATGATCCTCTTCGAATATTGTCACCCCAACCATACTTCTTTTTTTGTGCGTGAACAGGACGGTGTCACTTGCCATACCGCTGCTCAAACAATGGATATATTGAGAGGTCATTTCGAAATGCGGCTAATTTCACATTTTGGACAGGTGAGTTGGCCGCCTAGATCATATCACTCGAACACCTTTAGACATTTTTCTTTGGCGTTACGTAAAGTCCTAAGTCTATGCTGACAAACCAGCTACGACTCAGGTTTGGGAAGCCAATATTACGCATGTCATTAAAGCTATACCGGTCGAAATGCTAGAACGAGTAATTAAAATTGGACTCTCGGAATGCAAACTCTAAGGCGTAGTTGCGGCCAAAATTTGCAGAAAATTATATTCAAAAAATAAATGCCATAAAATGTCCTTTCAAATTACCAATAAAGATTCCACACTTGATTTGAATTTTTTAATTTTTTTTTTGTTGTGAAAAAATACCTCTAGATGGATCACACAATACAAAAATATGGTGAAACAAAATATCGACCAAATGCTTTAACGTCATACCTCTAGCCGATGGTTCATATTTTCAATTACTCTGAGACATAATGGAGGTTCAATGTCGTTTATTTGCGAATTAACTTGTCCTTTAGCTCTTGAATTGTTTTTGGGTTATTGGGGTACACGTTTACTTTTAAGTTTAACTTAAGAAAGTAGTCCAACGGTGTCAAAACATATGAACGTGGCGGTTCATTAACACCGACACGACGTCAGATAATGCGACCATTGAAAGTCTCGTGCAAAAGACCCATTGTTTTGTTGACTGAGTGGCAAGTGGCACCATCCTGTTTGAACCACATATCGTCCAGGAGCATATCGTCAATTATCATGTCGCGATAGCAAACACCATTCACAAGTCGAGGTTGACATCTTTTTTGCTACACTATCGCGAACAACATTAATTTTTTAAAGCTGCAGCCAATAAATGTCGTTTGAAAACCCCAAGTCGCAAGTCTTTTTGGATGATTCGACTCATGGACTTTAGCGTGATATTCATCTCACGGGCCATGATTTTCTGTTTTCAGAGCGGATTTCTGTGAATTCTTGATTTTACGGCTTTGATGACATGCGGTGTTCGAACAGAGTGTGGGCGGCGCGACCAGTGGCGGCCTTTTACATCTCCAGTCTCCTAAACTGGTTTTATGCATCGGTAGACGAACATGCGGCTAATCCTTAGTGGCCGGAGCGTTTTGAAAATTTCCCTTTTTTCATTTCACACCTGAAAAGCGCTATTACAGCGATACGGTTCTCATTATCTGACCAGTCCATGATGAAAGTTGAAACAATTTTAAAATTCGGTTATAGACTAACGCTATTGAGGTTAGCTTTCAAAACCCATATTACATTAACGGGGTATGTTCAGTTCTACTATTGAAATGGGTATGTTCAATGATGTAACAGTAAGTGAGTTTCAGTGAGGTTCAGTAGCTATGCTTTTTTTTAAGTGAACCCCAGTGCACTAAGAGTACATTTTTAACCATTGTCCGTACACCAAAAATTATGATTTGTTAAAAATACTCAAAAAAATTTACCTTTTACCGACGCACCATTAGTCCCTATATTTTTTTCCAACTTTTCCGATTTTGCCCCATTACAATTCTAAATACTTTATGGCCATGCACCATCACCTGGAAAATTTTAGTATCCTTAGCTGCTTTGTTTGACCGCTATGTATATTTCTAGATCGTTTTAGAATTTTACGACGCCATATACTTTATAGGGTCTCCGATCTATATTTCCGATCAGTTTTCCACTCTTCGGTGAAGGGTATTAATGGTCGAAATTGATTTAAGATTAGTTCTTTGCTTATCGTTACATACCATACTAAATTTTAAATCGGAATTAATATGCTTGTTCTAGAGCGGTTGTACGGGGATAGGTCAAAGCGATGAGGCAAATTTCACCAATATTGGATAATATGTGGCTTCGAGAGCTAAACATATAAAATCAGTTGAACATATGTGTGTGAACTTTGTCTAAATCTGAAACGATTTTCTTCAATATCCGGTATTTTTCTAAAAAAAAAAACGTTCACCTGCCAAATTTTGTAAATATCGGACAATTATTGCAACCTGTACAGCTGTTTCTTAACCCGCCAAGGTTTTTCTTCAGAAGTCTTTATTAACGATTACTTTGCTTACAAATGAAATGACCTATATGGGAGTCACATTTGAATTAATGAGAATTACCCTTTGCGTATAATCTTCGCCATCTTATAGGACCATATATGACTGTGCGGAGTTTGATCGGATTGACGTATTCCTCATGAAGATTACATTAAAGTATCTTGAGAGGGCAGCCACTTTAGATAACGGACTAGTTAGGAGAGCTTCAAGGCTGGATTTCAGCCTAAGGAAGCTACTTGAGGATGACTGGTTACCCCCAGCCGCTCTTCCTACTTTAGAAAGAGAGGGACTTCTCTACAGGGAGGATAAACTTTTATTTTATCATAGGAGATATGGTACATATGATTTGGACAATTTAGTCTACATCACTGACCAATAACAGAGACTGGAGCGGGTCTTGTAAATATTCAGTCTTTAAGTGTTTTGATAAGTAGTTTTAAGAGTGTTTGAGCAATCCCCTTTTATATACTTTTTGGGGAATTTCTAGTTAATAAAATTTATTGTAAGAGTGACATGTATGTATACGTACAACATTTTTTTTTTGAATCGATGTAGTTCTATCGATATGTAGTTCTAGAAAAATACTCAATGTATGCTAGATATAAGATAGTATTACTGATAATTTGTTAGCTATAAGCTTATTTTATTTTGCATTAAGGATAGTATAATCTTCGAACTGTGTGTAGAGCAATCTATATAGTGCAATGTAATTTTCACCAATTCTGCTTCGTAACTTTAAAATATGAACCCATATCCATTTTCAACAAAGTTAATTACTGTTTGCTCACAATGTGACATGCTAAGTTTAATCATGGTTGGGTTTAATTTGTGGCTTCAACAGCTGCAGGATCTCAAATTCGGAGGGACCTTCTGTGGAGGCTATTCTAAAACATGGACCATAAATTTTTTTTGCTGGTCGCTCATTACACTCTGTGGGAAATTTCACTGATATTGGATCAAAATATGGACCGATATCGACTAGTTTTGAAAAAACGTACCAAGTTTTATCTAAATTAGTAGTTTACTGCGGCATGTACTTTGATTACAACAATATATAGTCAAACTGATATACATCGCTCAATACGCCCAATACAGAATAGTAATTCTATATGCTTTATGCTTGGTATACTTTACATAGAATCTATCGCTATCAACACTAAGTCATGATATTCTGCAGTAAAGAAGAGGGTATAAGCAGGTATACTCGTAAAACCTAAACAAAAAAAAACTGAGAAATACGCCTAAAAATCTGGTGTATAAAATATGTACAAACCCATCATACATTCATATGCCCCCAAACATTTCATAGAGGTTTAGACTGGTAGACTTCTCTGAATTCAGTGAGTTGACTCGGCTAGTTGACTAGTCAATGCATTTTATATGGCTAAGGCTTTATCTTTCAGTAGAAGATTAACTTAGTTTAATGTCTATTGATAGAATTTCTTCTTTTAAAACCACATAGAAAACATATCTTTTCAATTTATTTGTAGCGCTTCTGCCGTGATGCTAATTAAGGTTGAACAGGAATTCCTAAATAGTTAAAAAATTTGTTAAGATAGTATATTTTTTGACATAATTGATTTTTTTTGAATATTTTTGTACTAAAATGATAATAAGATGCCCCGCCACTGAATATGATTAGATGTTCTTACCCAGATATAAACCCGCGTTAAATTGTATGCCATTCATCCCACAAAAAATTGTACTTATCGCTCTTCATAAATCGCTGGAAATTTTCAGTCGATTCAATATTATTATATCCGATTCTATTTATTTTAATACGTTTGTAAAGTGTTTCTTTTGAAGGCGTTATCTTTAATGATATCCTCCGCTAAAAATTTGCTGAATTTTTCCCTGCGTTCCCATTCTGAATCCATTCTGAAATCTACCAAATAGAGTTGTCAATGTGTATATTCAAATACTCCACCAGCAGGCTTAGATACATATTTACTCTGCTACACATACATACATGCCAAGTCTCATCGTCAATCGTATATTCTCGCTTACATAGCCGCAGATACCAACACTTTCTAAGCCTCAAGAAAAAGTCTTAAGAAAAACATTAACTACACACTCCCATATGAGCTCAAATATTTACACATGTCTACGACACACGACTACGTAAAGTATAAATCTATACGAGTACATATGCATAACAGCCGAATTCCTGGCAGGAAAAAAGGAGTGCTTCCACTTTTGTGCGGTTGCCAAACCATCCACAATGGCTCTCCCCATACCAGCACCCGTGGATTTCGTTCCGATTACCAAATGCCGACAAACGTGTTCAATTGCCATTTTACAAAAAGCCGTTGTTTAACTTTACTACCCAGCGGGAAAATTGGAAAGGCCTTCTCATAGGAAGACCTTCTAGATCAAAACGAAATCGTTTTCAAAATTTAGCATTTTAGAAGGCCTTCTTTGCAAATGCAACACATTCTTATGTCGCTTCTATAAGAAGGCCTGCTAGAAGGTCTTGTATTAAATCATCTGCTCATTCGTTGGGGCAGGAAGGCCTTAATATTTTCAATGAAAGAGATCCAATAAATATTCCAGGCTCTATTATTTTGAATGACATGCTACCATGACTGTTGAGTGAAGACAGCATGTAGCATACCAGCCAACAGAAGGTCGCAGAAGCCTAAAAATAATTGCAAATGCAATAAGCAATATTTTTCATAATATTTTTTGCGTTCTGCAAGCCTTCTGGAATACCTTTTAGAAAGGAGTGGGGATGACCTTGTTCTTCAATCTAACCCTGTGTTCATTTGAAATGAAAGTTAATGCTGCAAGAATTTTGTGAGGGGCTCCTAGAAGGCCTTGCTGGGCCCGTTCGTTTCTTTCACACTTGCAAAAGCTCGTCACACACACAGTACGAGTATGCATAAATTTGTGTATGTCTCTCAAAGTAGGTGTACTTACACATACACTTACCGGCATTTACAGGCACATCCTTCGATTGTGTGTATGTGTGAATTTTGATTCATTTTAGCTGTTGCTTAAATGCCTGCGAGCCTCAGCTCAATTCATTCATTTACTCTATCCTTCTGTTCCGTTGTGGGTCTTTCGTCGTTCCTTATTCCCGCTTCCTGGTTTGCCAGCATTTGCGAAGTCAAAGTGAAATGTTGATATAAACGATCTTATGAAGCACATTTACGTGTGGAAAATTGTATGGTTTTATAATTTTCACGCTAATATTTTATGTTTGCATTACTTGAGGTATTTTCTTGCGTTCGTGTTTTGTTTTTGTCCTCCCTAATGTGCTATGTAAGGAAAACGCGGCTATTATACTGCCTCTTTTTTTTAGCTCAAAGCACAATAATGAACGACTTCATTTATGGTGTACGCTTGCCTTGTCCGCTTAAAACATCTATAGATTATCAGGAGCAAGAGGGAAAGGCAGACAACAAGGACTTGAAGCAGTGGAAATCAATACGAGAAATAACAAAATAAAAACCAAGTTCTTCTTTGCGTCGTTGGTGCCTATGTGGAGTATGAGTGATATTAATTTCTGTAATTTCTACTAATCATACGTAGAATAAACTGTCTAAGTGTGGAATACGAGAACAGCGAAATAGGTTTGTATTGAATTAGGAACCCCGGGTTAGAATATCCGACTCTTTAATCAATGATTCACTTTGTAATGCCAACTACGAGCCATGTAAATTCAAATTTAGGCAACAAGTAAGGAAGTTTTAGTCGGTTGATCCGACTTACGTATACCCCCACCTATATATGGACTTTAAATTTTCTGTCCTTGTGTAAACAAAATTAAAGATACAGGGGTTTTCATTGAGGACATAACAGTTTTATATACGTATTAATAAAACAAAGAACAATTATGAGTTCAAAATTATTCTAGATGTAGTGCAAATGTTACATTTAAAGAATGAAATTTGATTTTGGTCCTATGGACACCATTTTCTAACTTGGCACGATAGCGCTCTCCATTGACGGTAACATGACGATTGTTTTCATCTATTTCTTTTGGCATGAAAACCCCACCATACTAACATTTTTTGTGATGTAATTGTGTCTCTAGAAGCACATGTGGGTTTTTTGCTGTCCAAAAACGCGTATTTTGTTTATTGACAAAACCACTTAGTCAGAAAGAGCTTCATCGCTGCAGATGATTTTTGAAGAAATTCTGGATTCTCGTGGAACTTTCACCAACTTGGAATTTCGGTAGTAATTTCTAATGATTTCCAAACGTTGCTCGTAAGTAAACTTTACCATGATAAATATGTTAGTTTCGACTGACGTTTTGATACTGACACATCATTAAAAATGTTGAAGGGTGCGTTGACATAAAGATACGAAATTGTTATGTCCCTACTGGAAAACCCTTTATTTCAATTATACTAAAAGTGGGCGGACTACTGAATCCTATTTACAGCATCTGTCACTCATATTCGTTCAACCGTAGACCGGGCCTTACAGATACAGAGGCGATGAGGCAAAATATGACTGACACACTCAACGAAGATCTTGTGAGGGTCTCAGAGTGGGGTTTTGCAAATAGGGTCGAGTTTAATGCTAGCAAAACCCAATGCTGCCTGTTGAGCCATAAACGATCGACGGGCTTAACATCGTCGGCAATACTGATGAATGGGACTGTTGTCAAGGAGTCGGATGCTTTTGATGTTCTGGGCATGAAAATTCAGTGTGATGTTCGCTGGAACAAACACCTTTTTTGAAGTGTCGATAGAAGCATTCAAGTGCCTGGGTTTTTTAAAGCGGTGCAAGAAATACTTCACTTCCTCCGACCTCCTCAACATCTACATCACATACATTCGGCCAAAAATGGAGTATAACTCCCACATTTGGGCGGGTGCTTCAAAGTCTTCTTTGGAGTTTCTCGACCGGGTGCAAGGGAGGGCGCTGAGGCTTGTTGGAGATAGCAGGGTAGCCAACTCTGTTGTTTCACTCGAGCATCGGCGGAGTGTTGGTTGCGTATCACTCTTTTACAGTTACTTTATCGGGATGTGCTCTTCTGAGATAGGTGTTCTCATCCCGGAGGTCAGAGTGTTCGCCCGTAACACCCGCTTGTCTACATGTTCGCATCCATTTGTTATTAATTGGCCTACTGATCGCACGACGCATTACAGGGAGAATTCTTTCTTCAGCCGCGTTGCCCGTATGTGGAACAGACTTCCCGCAGAGGTATTTTCTGCCACGTAGGATATGAACAGGTTCAAATCAAATGCCCATAAACATTACTTCCTCTTTCCTTCAATACCCTAACCTATCTTCCCTTGACCGATGCAATACACTGCATATATATGGAACACCCCCTGTTAGTTTTAATTAAAAAAAAAGACATGCTAGGATGTCGCCTAGAGAACATGAACAGGGTGTCTACTTATGTCTTTTGAGGACCATCTACATGAGGAGTCTGAGGTCCGTAGCATTCGCATACTCAATTTCTTGCCGTCTGCGCAGTAGTCATCCAAACCACCATCAGGTACAATCTTCATGATCTGGTAAGAGAGAGAACCAATTCGGAATTAGACGCGAATTGAAAGCAACGTTTCAAACGTAGGCTCGCCTGCCGTCAGGGACTTAATAACGTGCTGCAGCTCTCAATTGTCCGGCCAAGACCACTCAGCTGACCCCCAAGTCTCTTTGGACGCATCCAGTTCAATTGGCGCATTTCCATCACCTGGATGTCGAAACAGATCCCCTATTGACGCACAAGACTTTCCATACTACTCGTACATATATTGTTATTAAAACAACCTCACTGACATCCAATACATGTCACAGACGTGAAAAAAGAGTTAAATATTTTGAAACTGCAATCGTGGCACATCAGTCCATTAATACCTTAATAAACTTAATTAAAAAGCTAATATTTTAATTATGCCATCATTTTGATATTATTGAATAATTACAATAAGTTAAAGCACGTGCAAGCGAACGCAATCGACCAACAAACCACCCGTCCGTTCGTCCGACTAGCACAATTATCAAATTAAGGGTTACGAAAATATTCCCAAACGTTCCCATACGTAACTGCATTATTATTGATGCATTTCATAAATGGTCATTTATTTTAATTATTTCTACATTATTTAAACAAATTCCTATTGGAGCGTAAAACAATCAAAACGAGAAAAACCGAACATTCTGCAATCTGATGCCAATTAATGCGTTCATTATATTCTCGTACATATGCATTTAACCACGTATGAGGGAAAATCAAAATTTTTACTTTTCATGCGATTGACTTGTGCTGTCAATATTCTTGCTACTTGCTTACTCTATTAAATGACATGTTTTTGAAACGTTTCGATTTGAGCGCTGTCCTGTTTGGATACAGACCCCACCATACGCTCCACGACCTCTAACATTTGTCGATTTTTTTACGTAATCATCGTTCTCTCTTCTATACAGGCTATTGTTTTTCCAATATTAGCTTTATCCTAGCCGCCAGTAGGATTTTTATTTATACCCTGTAGCTTTTTGCGCTTGACCCAATAAATTGTTATATGTCTGTCCTTCTGCTGTGCGTCTAAAGCTTGCAATATTAGAGCAGTTTAGAAAAAGACGTTTTATTGGACCCAGGACGAACCTGAATCGGACCAATATGGCAACATTAGCACTGATGGTGTAAAGAACATTGCTCTCATTCAGCAACCTTGGACAATAATGGCCAGGGTTTCGGGTCTGAGCAACCCCAATTACCCACTTTTCTCGCCCACGAACCTCCAGTAATTGCAACAAACGAGGGCTGGACCTTCTACAATTTAACGATATACGAGTACTAACACCTAATATTGGTAACTGAGCAACATTTGTTAACAGAATTAGGGAAGTGGCCATACCCATAATGAACAGCACTGCTAGACGATGTTCAGGGATGGAATTGACCACCGTTACATAATATTTACCCTATCGAGACCCAATACAGTTTAGCAATAAGGAAAATAACAACTGGACAATGTTCCCTTCGAAACTGAAGTCCAAACTTGAATCCAGCAAGATGAGACTGACCAAAAAGTCTCCTTACTCACGAAATCCGAGACAGGAAATCAGCCCCTTGAAACCCCTGGATGACATGGCATACACACACTCTGGGCAAATCAGTGCACAGACTTTTCACGACGCAAAAAGAGTGTAATATACAGGTACGAATACCACAAGGAACTTAGTGAATAAAACAAAATCATAAGAAACCCAAACCGTAGCTCCTGGAGAAAATTTTACGAAGAGGTAGACAGCGTAAACGACGTTTCTAAAACTAAGAAATGTCTATCTATAACCCGCACGCAGCCGGAAAAACTGGTAGACGCAAATGGGATCAAGGCATAAGCGAACAGAAGCTCAGACTACTGATAGAAGCGCACTTCCCGACTAGCGATTCGAAACCTGCAACAGTCACGTAGTTAAATAAGGCCTTAAGGCTTAGATTACACACTAGATCCACACAAGCGTAGCAAATATAATTGTACTATGCAACAAAATTTTGGCCTTTCTGTCGGGGGTGAATAATTTCTTTGGGAAATTATGATTTAGACGATTATAGGAAATCCGAAACCCAAAAGAACAGGGTCGTTGTAGGTATCAGTTATTTTTTATGGGCTTAGCAAATTTTCATTTGGCAATACAACACCGCATGCACATGATACATATTCCCTCATTTTAGCGAAATTTTGTGACGAGATGTCTTTAGTAAAACCATATGTAGATAATTTTCGTTGACCATCATATCTCTAAGGATTCTTGAACGGATGTTGTGAATATTATTATGTTCTACAAAAAGTGGCCCAGTTGATTACTGAAGGGATCAACGAAGACGGAGAATCGATATAGCTAATTTTAACTTGTCATTTATTTTTGGTCCTTTTGAAGAAATTATAACGCGGGTATAGGAACGACAAGATTAAAAGATTAACATACTTTTTAACACAAATTGTTCTACATATTCATATTAATAAATTGGTGAATTCATAGTTCGTTTTTAAGTTTTCATCTTATCTTAATAGAAAATGGTTCATATAGGTTTTTGTATTTTTTTTCCTTCCACTATATATACCACTGTAATCGTATATTAATGTCTTGCTGTAAAATAATTAATTTTGTGAATTAATATTATTTTCATACAAGAAGAAGATATTATTCTTAAAAACCTACAATAAAAATTACAAAACAAAGCCAAATGTAAATATTATCAAATTATAATAAATAGTGAAATGATGAAGAAATGGGTAGAAATTGTCTTTTTTGTATAAAAAGGTTCTACCGAAGTACTACTATTACTTTTTCATAAGGAAATCCATGGGAAAGTGGTTCCAGGCTTCGGCGTGGGCATTCGTAATATAAGTGTTACTTGCTTAAATCAAGCAAAGATCTGTAGGTAAAAGTCGATGTGAATGTAGTCCATACATTTTTCTGGAAAAGACAATTTTAAAATGTTAAAAAATTGATTTTCCCACATACGAGTACAAGTTCATCCCTAAATTTGCATGCGGGGCAGGTCACATTAGCATTTTTAATGAGCATACAATAAAGCATGGAATGTATGAATGACTGAATGCTAAATATTTGCAAATCACATCAGTAAAAAATCGATGAGACCCTATGCGTTACGGGTTTATTTACTCCGTCCCTTCAGTAGACTTTAGGGAAACATAAACCAAATCTTTAACAAAGTTGGAAATCGGTCTAAATCGGTGATTATAGTGAATTCGAAAAAGGACGGCACTCGTAGGTCACAGTTACTTTTTATGTTCCGAAGAAATTTTGTACTTTGCAATGCTATACCGTATAAAAAAGTTATTCCTTAGTTTTAGCGGATTTTTGTAATGAGATGTCGAAGTGACATCGTAGGAATCTCTAAGATAGAAGTTTCCTTTTAGTTCTTTATTCGAAAAAGTGAAACATGATTAGTCAACAATGATGTCCAATTAACTTTAGTAGGACCGTGCCCTTATTTAATGTATTTGTATAAATATTTTTAAAAATTATCGTTTTTAGGTTAAAATATTCTACTAAATTTCAACTATTATTATTTACGTTTAGCTCGTTTGTTTTATTTCGGTCTGTTGCTTTTACGCATTGAACAGGGATTAAACCGGCTCAAGACCTCTTGCTTCTATATTAAAATAGAAGACAAGTTTTTAACAAAATGGCAAAGTGACATTGATATAATTATTATTTACCTAAAATAAAATTAGAATATCTTCAAGATAAACTAATTCTTTCTGTCCCTTTTCAAAAAGGAATTCATATTGTAATAAAATTTAAACAATAAGTTATCTTAAGAATGGAAACCAAAATCGACACAGTGGGGCGATTTGAATATAACACTTTTTTCCACCCATTTTTTTATGACCAAGCCTACAAAATATGATCGACAGAAAGGTATGTATTTCATTTGCGTGTTTTGAGTCACAGTAACCGAAAATCATAATTTCGTTATGAATGGTCGTTGTCATGACTACCGAATTCAAAGAGTATTTAAAACCAATAGCCTATAAGTTCAATTAATACATGTACAAATTCAGTTCCAATAATCATCCCAACTAGTTAGGGTTACCGATACGTTGTCTCTTCAAAACACGAACCAATACAACTCATGGTTATAGGTCCACTGAAAAAATACTTTAGCCAATATGATCAACAATTTGCGATTGGAACTAAAATATCGGTAATATATACGAAGTATCCGAACCTATAGAAAAGAATTTCTGGATCTAACAATCCAAGTGACGCACTTGTTCAACGCAAAAGTTTAAAATTTTCATCAGAGGCAAAAAACTATTTGGTTAAACATTTCAAGTACTCTAAAACATAGATGGAAATGATATTGGAAAATATGTACTGAACAACATTGGACTAATCGATTAGCTTAGGGTCTGTAATAATCGAATTATATTATTTAAACAATGTCTATTCAAACCAAAAAAAAAAAATACCATTATATATCATCTTGTGGTATTTCGATCCGAATACCCATTACGATTATAAACAATTAGTGGTGGCAAAACTCTACTATTGGAACTAAATTATAGTATTTCAAATTGACTGCCAAGAAATGTTTTCTCTCTGTGTAATTTATACTTATAGCGTTTACATAAATGCTGCCGAAGAAACATTTGCTTACAGTTTCTGTTTATATGGTCATGAAGTCTCATAGCAACCGCGATAAATAAAGAGCAAGTTTTAACAAAGCAAATATTCCGACTCTTATATACCCCCCATCGACGAGCAAGTAGCGTTTGCATAAATGCTGCACACAGAGAAAAAATCAGTTGGAATACGGTCCGAACTACATATATTCGGCTGGATAAATCGACTTTCTGTTGCAATGACCATCATTCCATAGTATTAATGTTATCACTGTTCTAGATATCATATGCTGGTTGTTACACCATATCGCGGTATTCACAGCCAATAACACAATTATACAAACCGAATTCAGTTTAACTATTGGTGGCGACAGCTGGCGGTTATGGAAACCAACCAATTTTGATGTACACGTTACTTGAGTACCAATAATTGGTGGTGCCAACAGATTAGTTTGTTTGTAGTGACCAAAGCCTTTTTAGTTGGCTGCTAACATAATATTAGTTGTTCCAACATCAAAAAATAAACCCTACAATATTTTATAGGTTTTAGTCACAACAAAACCATTGTTTACAACGAAAACATATCCCTAAAAAATTAATAGAAACAAAAGTAGTGGCCAAACGGCTTAATTTTCTTTGTTCCTTTAATGCTTCCAACCTATACTGCCTTATAAATAAACTCACAATAAATAAAAAAATATTTTTCAGAATAAAGAAACAGGCTTAACAGTTAGCGACATTACTCAGACTTGATCAGAATTTTCGTCATAGACAGAACTTCTTATTATTCTTCTTATAAAACTACAACCATTTTGTTTCGGTAGGGACGAATTTTACCTGAGTTTTCAAAATGACAATATATATTGTTATATACCTTAATGAATTCTTTTTAGAGTGGGGCTGCAAGGCTGTTAAGTATATTTTTTGAAAAGTACTTATAACCAACAATCTACTTAGTAGGGACATAAATACTGTTACAACATTGAACACACCCATTTCAATAGTAGAACTGAACATACCCCGTTAATGTCATATAGGTTATGAAAGCTAACCTCAATAGCGTTAGTCTGTAACGGGATTTTAAAATTGTTTTAACTTTCATCATGGAGTGGTCAGATAATGAGAACCGTTAGCTGTAATAGCGCTTTTCAAGTGTAAAATGAAAAATAGCGATATTTTCCAAACGCTCCGGCCACTAGGGATTAGCCGCATGTTCGTCTACCGATGCACAAAACTGTTTGAGGAGACTGGAGATGTAAAAGTCCGCCACTGGTCGGGCCGCCCACACTCTTTTCGAACACCGCATGTCATCAAAGCCGTTAAATCAAGAATTCACAGAAATCCGCTCCGAAAACAGAAAATCATGGCCCGTGAGATCACGCAAAAGTCCTTGAGTCGAATCATTAAAAAAGATCTGGGACTTGGGGCTTTCAAACGACGTACCGGACATTTATTGACTGCAGCTTTAAAATAAAATAGGATTGAAAAAATGCAAACGTCTTTTGGTGAAACACGCTGATACAGAAAAATTTTGTTCGCCGATGAAAACATTTGTACCGTTCAGGAAAAATTTAACAAGCAAAATGATAGAGTGTATGCGCGGTCATTCAAGGAAGCATCTGAACTGATCCCAAGGGTGGAAAGAGTCATCACCCAGCATCAGTCATGGTTTGGTGGGGTGTCTCTTACGATGTATTTCTGCGAACAAGGAGTCAAAACATCGGCCAAAGTTTACCAAGAAACCGTTTTGGAAGCTGTTATGAAGGCTCTTAACAATTCCCTATTCCAAAACGAGCCATGGACTTTCGAGCAGGATTCTACGCCGGCCCATAAGGCTAAAACGTCCCAGGCCTGGCTTCGAAACAATTTGCCAGCGTTCATTTCCTTTGAAGAATAGCCCTCAGGCAGTCCAGATTTGAACCCATTGGATTACAAATTGTGGACGGTTTTAGAGGACAAGGTTTGTCACAAAAGAAACCCCAACATTGGATCTCTTAAGACTGCTTTGGTTCGAGCTGTGGGCAATTTTCCAATGGGCGAGGTTCGTGCAGCTATTGACGATTGGTCAGTGCAACCTCAAGCGTATGTAAAGGCAAAAGGCGAACATTTCGAATAAGTAGATTCTTTTTGGATACAATATACATCAATAAATATATTAAAAAATATTTGGTCCAACAACATTCGGTACTTTTTATTATACAGCATAAGAAGTGTGTAACACAAGTGGCCAAACTTAGTGTGGCCACTTGTTTAATTTCTGTGTACCTTAATGATTTGATTTAAGACAAGTTGGCAAATTTGATATTTCCGTTCCCTTAAATTTCTAATAAACAGGTTAGCGGGCCTCCAGTTTGTGCAGAAATGCTTTCGTTTTCTTTCACTTTGTCTTTCTGATACCTTTTAGTGAGTGCGTGAGTTGTTTGTCGCATAAAAATGGGCCAGACAGCCAGTAAAATTCCAATTGGGCAAAATAGAAAGGCCCCTAAGGGTAAAAACCAGTTTTGTTCAGGAGAGCCATTTTAAAGATTTAAAAATGTGTATTTTTGATTTACCACCTCTTTCATAAAACGC
Source organism: Hydrotaea diabolus (assembly GCA_963513945.1). NCBI lineage: Eukaryota > Metazoa > Arthropoda > Insecta > Diptera > Muscidae > Hydrotaea > Hydrotaea diabolus. The sequence goes on along the minus strand of OY740716.1, from coordinate 12,245,837 downwards.
GCATATCTCTGGGAGGGAACACTTTTGGGGCATGGGATCGGTCTCATTCGATGCTCAGATGTTGTCCACATTAAAAAAAGAAAAAAAATGAAAATTGATTTTTTTACCCTTAGGCCCCTTTCTCTATGCGCTGTCTCATATGTATATGGAACGCCGCTGCTATCAATGCTGATTACACAGTGTAACAAAACAGAATGATGTCAAAATACCTGGGAAGTGATATTATTTTTCTTGTAGATCTTGCTGAGTACTACAAGAAACCGGCTTTCAAATTTCCCAAACACCTCCAAAATCTGGATTTACGGGTAAAAAACAGAGTTTTCGGATCTTACGCACTTATATGCCAGTAACTTGGTTGCATATCAACAGATATTAAGTTAGAGATATACAATAAAAAACCCGCCAAACAAATATTTCTGAGTAGTTTGGACAAAAATTGTATTTTTTAAAAAAAATTGTTTTAATAAAAGAATAACTCAGTCAGTTTCTAACGGGTTTTTAAAAATGACATCAAATTGTATTCACAAGAATACTTTCTTTATAAATTAGTTCAAAAATTGTTTATTCCTTTTAAAAAATTCTGTGTAAAAACGCATCCAAAGTTAAAAAATTACAAAAAACTTAAAAAAAATGAGTTTACAGGAAAAATACACAGCTTTTTTTCAGTGTGATTTTAAAAGTCACAGTTTCTTCTTTCTTCTTAGCTGAAAAATCGGTTGATATTCAACCAAGTTACTGGCATATAAGAGCGTAAGATCCGAAAACGCGGGTTTTTACCCTTAACTCCAGATTTTGGAGGTGTTTGGGAAATTCCAAAAGCGGTTTCTTGTTGTACTCAGCAAGATCTACAAGAAAAATAATATCATTTCCCAGGTATTTTTTTTCTGTCACACTATGTTATAGAATTTAGATGGAAGTAAGAACACTTTCTGACTCTTAGTTTCTGTTCTCTATTGATTTTTACAATTTACTATTTGTGTAATAGAGTGTTTTAAATTTTCTAACAGCCTACGCTTTATTCAAATCGGTTTTGTCGAACTGAATAATATTCCAATTACAGATTTTCTCGCTCCAACCCACGGCAGAACGTGAGTAGTATAGCGACATGAATAAGCATTCTCCTTCAATAGTCCCTAAACCATGGGCACTCGCGTACGTTGAAACTATTAGATAATTGTATGTGAATACATTTGACAAATTATCATACATTTTTATTATCACGTTTGTTTTGCCACACTCCGATGGGCGGCGAAATTGGATGCAGAGAAAAATTTATTATATAGTAATTAGGTGAGATGTGTCAATATCAAATATTGGATTATTGAAACTTATGTGCGAATTATTGGAATATTAACTGCAAGCACTCTGGGGAGAATCGTCAATTACAATCAATTATTTGGATGGTGTGGCATCTAAATACACACTACGCCGGCTCACCATTTTTAAATAGACCATAATTAACACATTTAACACGATTTTCCATAAAGTGAGCTACGAGTAAAAACATGACCTGTACAAATTTCGATTGGGTGATGATTCGACCAGGCTCACCCTACGTGGCTTCTAAGGCGGCGTTAATTATTCAAGACATAGACAAAATATCGTCTAGTTTTATCAATATTGGCTATTAGATAAGGCTTAAAGAGAACATTTATGAATCCCTCAACAAGATTTTAAGAAACAAGTGGTGAAATCACTCAAATCAGAGAGGACCTATTACCAGAACATAACCTAGTATAAGCTGTACAGAAGAGTAAACACATTAGCCATAATAATGAACCGATTGTTATACAGAGTTTTTTATTATTCAACCAAACATTTGTAAAGACCGTATAAGGTCATGGTTTGATAAAAGGGAGTGGAATTTTATATCGCTCTAGGTGATAAAAAGGTGCCTATATCCAAAATCGAGGGTCATAATAATTTCACCCTCACCTTGGAACAGGAGTATTATTATTTTTTTTCAATTAACTAACACTCAGGCGATGCCCCATATACATTGTGATCCATCTAGAGGTATTTCTTCAAAACAAAAAAATATAAAAATTCAAATCAAGTGTGGCACCTCTTGAGCCTCTTCTTGTTGCTCTTCAGCCCAAATGCGGCAATTTTGTATATTGACTTCGCCGTTGAGCCAGAAATGGGCCTCATCACTGAACAAAATTTTGATCGAAAACAGCGGTTCATACCGAAGCTCATTTCCTTAATACAGTTGACAACATTTGAAGGAAATTATATTCAAAAAATAAATGCCATAAAACGTCCTTTCAAGTTACCAATAAAGACTCCACACTTTTATATTTTTTTTTGTTCTGAAAAAATACCTCTAGATGGATCACCCATTACATGCAGGGCATTGCGTTGGCGAGTGGAAAGTAAAGGATCGGAGGGGAAAAGAGGGAGTAATGTTAGTTGACACTTGCCTTGAAATTCTGGATGTCGAATTAGTGGGAACACACATTTGCCAGAGGTCGATTCCAAGTAAGGACTGTACGAGCGAAAGACGAATTTGATCTGTAGTGTATATAAGTATAAGTAGTGCGGTCAACCGGCTAATCGATAACAAAAGGTGTGAATTTCTAAAAAGCCGCGTATCCCTGGCGCATAACCTCAAGTCAGGATAATAAGACCACGAATGTCTGAAAAACACACACCATGAAAGCAAAGATAGAACAGCGACACACAACTCACATTCCGACGATGCTGCAGTGAGACAATAGAGTTGGATACCCTACTGTCACTTATCAGCGCCATCGCTCTCCTTTGAATACGGTCAAGTAGCTCCAAGGATTATTTTGGAGCACCTGCTGTTGTATTCCATCTTTGGTCTGATGTAAGTTGTAAAGATATTGAAAAGATCAGAAGGAGTGTACTATTTCTTGCACCATTTTAGAAAGCCTGTGCACTTGAGTCCTTTTTTCGACACTTCTAAGACAACGAGCGTCACATTGCACTCGTACTTTCACATCTAGTACATAAAGTGCCTCCAATTGTTCGGTTTCCATGCAACAATAGATAATGACGACTCTTTTGGGTCAATGAATCGCCTGTGAGACAACAAGCTTTCTGTGTCTTGTGCGCATTAAAATCTACTTGATTCACTCTACCCCATTCGAAAATAACCATTGAACGAATCCCAGCCAAGTATCTTATCCATAATTCGCCGTTTGTCTTCAATTTATTGAAGACTCGGCCTACGGTCGAATGAATATGAATAGCAGAGTTTTTCTTCTACAAATGAGTAGATTGAATTCATGGTCTGACCCAAAAGATTGTCAATGAAAATAAGAAAACGTGAGGGAGAAAGTACAGAACCCTGTGGTACAACGGCAGTGAGCCTATGTTCGCTGGATGAGAACCCATCTACAACAACTCACATAGTGCGATCTCGTAGAAAGCTCCAAATAAATTAAGCAAAGGTATTACTGACGCCAAAAGCTATCAGTGATGTGAATGTAGTGCCAGACTCTATCAAAGGCCTTGGATATATCCAGAACCACGACCTTACTATCATCAAACTGGCGTATAGGCCGACTCCAACGCTCCGACAAGAACGCCGTCAGGTCTCCGGTAGAGCGATTTCTGCGAAAGCCATACTGTCATTCACTTATCTGGTCGTTGGTATCTAAATACCACACAAAATGGTGGTTCACCATGCTCTCCATTACCTTGGAGAGCGCTGAGCAAATCGCAACTGGTCGATAACTCGCAGGATTATTGGCTTCACCCTTTTTGGGGATCGGCTGGACGTTCGCAACCTTCCAACACACTGGGAAGATTCCCGCACGGTAAGCAAGGTTGAAGTGATTGCGTAATGGACAAGTTAGCGTTGAAGAGCACTTGCATAGGACAAGTGCCGAAATGCCATCCGGGACCGGGGCTTTATTTACATAGAGATTCGCAAGAGCCCTTATAACTCCACGGACTAGACCCAATAAAAACTATAACATCGACTGAGTTTCTGAGTCGATTAAGACATGTACGTCTGTTCATCTATTCATGTAGCAATGGCAAAAAGGTCACATATATGAACCGATGTCGAAGGGATATCCATATTTTGTTATAGCAACGATGCAAAAGTACCTCCGGATTTGAAGTCTAACCGACCTCACATCATACACTTTCATCAGAATTCAATGGGATTAGTGAACTTCCTGAGTAAATATGTATCTGTTTTACACTCGAAGAAAAAAGTGTGGTTAGGATTACAATATTCGAAAAGCACCATGGGTATATGGTAGTGGTACAACAATGTTATGGTTGAGGGATCACAATATGTTAGTTAGAGGTTATAATATTGTAGTGTCATAACCATATACCCAACAATACTTATATATTGTGACCCCAACTATACTTTTTTCTGTGTGAATAGGGGAAACAATCAATTCCCATATTTGTTTTGAATTTTAGTTTACGAATATACTTATACTAAGCCTAACGAGTCTTAAGAATGTGGTAAAATTAGGCCATGTAGGCCTTCCTAACTTACATTATATTGATTTTGTTTTACATAAGTGACTTACTGGCAAGGCTCTCCAACTATTAATTTTAATTTTTAATGAATGCCACCAGGTACATGTTATGTAACTACTTCGACGGTTGTTGGAAGTAGTGAGGCGGAGCTCAGCTATGCTTAAGTTAAGTACTGTGTTTGCCAAGTCAATACTGATCTTACATGCGATTCTGTTTGCAAACTGTGATGTTTTTTTTTACCAGCACCTGACCGAAGACTGCCACAACGACCCTCGTATAGTTGTTGTATAAACTAATCGACTAAAAATTAATGAACATACATTTATGCATTACAAAACAAGGTACACACACACATGCTCACATATACACACATTCATGGTTATTTATGCATTGACCGCCATTATTATTAAATATTTGTTGTTCAACATCAATATTAATGAATCACAATTTATCCGCGATATTTGCCAAGCGGGGGATCAGCGAAAGGCAACGCATAAAAAGTAAATATGCATGCGTATTTATTTACGGACGTACGTGCACATGCGACAATAAATATTATAATTGACAAACATCATTAGCATTCAACTATTTCAAAAGCAAATCAGATAGCATCGGCTATTCCCATTTTTTTAGAATTGAATAAGTGAGTGGCAAGGGTTAAAAAAACGATTTTCAATTGATTCTAATTTCATTTTCTAAGCTCTGAAAAAGTATCTGGATGATTACCAAATGAACGGGTCAGATTTGATTTTTTTTTATTTATAATGAGTTGTGAGGACCCTCTATTAAAAATTTCTGCGAACGCAATCGACATTTGGATGTAGCGATGGGGTACATGGAGAGTACAACATTCGGTTGGTAAAAAATTCGGATGTAGCTACAAATGTGTTCTCTGTGCGAATGAAGCGCTCGAAGTATGACCAGCTCCCCAAAAAGACATTCATTCGCATATACCGCACATTAGATGAATTTCCAAGCGGTATTAAGCTTGAAAAATCATTTTGCTGTAAAATCTAATGCTATTCACTGTTATTCAGTTTAAGGCATTCAGCTGCTCATTCATATTCGCTAGAATAAACACCAACATCGACATTAAAATGTGTGAGCCACTCTACTTCGTGCTGGTCCATGGAAGGACGTCAGTAAATCCTTTATACCACCTGACATTAAGATGGGTGTCAGTCCCCGCAAAAATAGGAATGGGCAAAAATGTTGCAGAAACGTTGTAGGCTGGCTGTGAGTCTTAGAGGATACAGCTATTACCCGCAACGTTTTATTTCGATTATCTTCTCAAATTGCGTGCAATGCGAAAAATAAAGATTATAGCGTATACCGTAGCTGCTTAGTGACTCGACTACACTCAGAGAAAAGTTTGTTGTCAAAAGGTTCGGAGTACAAAAAATCCGTTGGATGAGAAGACACTTAGTTGCAACCACTAAATTTTAATAATCTTGAAAGAAATACAGTTTGACATACCGTAAGATGAAAGCTATGATACGAGGGCTGCTATGTATAATTCTGGCCTTATAATGAAAATGCGAATATTTATTATCAAAAAGTTTTCCCCAGCATGATTTATGCACTTTTGCATGCGCTCAAACCAATTGTGGAAGCACTTTTTCCACTCCGATTGAGACACCCCAAAAACAAGGTTTTTTGAACGCTTCTACAGCATCTTCTGGCGACAAAATCGTTGACCACGCATTTTTTTCATGATGTGTGGAATTAAAAGAAGTCATTGGGTGCCAAGTCAGTGCTGTACGTCGGATCACCCATCAATTCGATGTTTTGGCTGGTCAAAAAGGCGCTGGTTTGAGCCGATGTGTGAGAGCTCGCACTCTCATGGTGCACAATGATTTGGCTTTTCTTGTTCGTTTTTTGAATTTCTCCGAAGACTTCAGGCAAACAATTTGTGGTGTACCACTCAGAATTGACCGTCCTACGTTGCTCAAGCGGAACAGTTGCCACATGACCAGTTTTGCCTAAGAAACAGGCGACCTTTTGATTCGAAGTGCTTCTTCCACGAACAATTTTCATTGGATTTGGCTCGTCTTCGAAGACCCACACGGTCGATTGCTGTTTGGTTTCGGGCTCATACGCATATATCCACGATTCGTTACCTGTGACGATCCTATAAACGTCTTTTGAAGCACCACGATCGTATTTTTTCAAAATTTCTTTGCGCCAATCGAGACGAGCCTTTTTTTGAGCGATTGTGAAATTGCGCGCGATCCAACGAGAACGAACCTTTTTACGGTCAGGTGTTCATGCAATATCGAATGTGTGCTGTTGGAAGAAATGCCCAAGAATGCCTCTATCTCACGGTATGTCACATGACGATCTTGCATTATCAGTTCAAGCACGGCATCCATGTTCTCTGGCACAACGGCCGTTTTTGGACGACCTTTGGCCACGATTGAATTCATTAAACAAGTTTTTTCACAGCGCTATAGGAAGGTGCTTCATCGCCATATAAAGATTTAAGTTCATCGTTGCACTCTTGTCGTAATAACCCACATTGAAAGTTGTGAAAAATGATCGCACGAAAATGTTCACGTGTTAATTCCATTTGTTTGCCAAATTGATTTTTTCAATTAACTGTACACAACACAAATTATGGTCTTACGTCAAAACGTTCTTCGTACGTTTATGCTAAAAAAATGTCAAACTTTCCAATGGAAATGTGTAGCACTAAGTCCAGTTTTCCGCGGCACTTTTAAAATTTGTCTGTTCGACCATTAAAAAAAAATTAGTCAAATCGATCCAGCGGGTTTAAAGTTATGCGATTGCCAACATATTACAAAATTCATTTTTAGTATTTGTATAGTTGACCTTTTGTTGTTTATTTTTCAGTTATTGTTAGGCTTGAGGTCATAAGCAAAAAACAGATGTTGGTGTTTTTATAATTTATTTAATTTTAAATATATATGTTATATAAGTAGATTAAAATCGTGCGTTTAAGTTCGACCACCCTATTTGTCATCAATGAACTACCTTCGGTTAGAAGTTTTAAATTTGTTTGTAACCTTTACCAATTCAACTATCCAACGACCAAACACACAAACAATCTGTTGTGAAAACTGATTTTTTGACCGCCATCCCGTTGCCTTAACCGAGTAGTCACTTGCCTGTACCCCAATATTATCACAGATTTCATGTTATGGTATGTGGAACCGTATATCCATAGAGACTATAAAAGACTTTTCGATTGCCTATTGAAAAACCTCTTGGTTTCTTTTCAATCAAATGTTTAATAAATACATGGACTCAAATTTGACTATGAACTTTGCATAACAGTTTTAATAGATCCATGATACTTACCAAAACACAAAGATTATTTATAGTTGGTGATTGCGACAAAAATACTTTTCTTTCAACGGTATGTTTGTAGTTCGAACAGATTTCCAAACTTTACTTTGTGTGTACAACATTTTGATGTTGTCAGTCTTTTCCCTCAGCAAGTCGACTAAGGTCACTCTATACCAAAGGCCAATAACAGTAACGTCGTCATTTCAAAAAAACTGAGGACTGTACATAAAGCCATGCCATAATTCGCACAAGCCAGTCAATGTTTGTAGATTAAGGTCTCTCGAATGACTGTTATTTCGTCAGTTGACCTCGTCCTTCTTCGGTCATCCGGCTCTATTCCTGCATTCAACCTCGGTACCTCTCGCTTAATTGAGCTGATTATAGCCGAATATACATAACCAGGTCTTCTGCCAAAAACTGTGGCTATGTGTTTTTCACTTCATAGCAATGTCTGGATGGTGCCTTCAAAAAATCCCTCCGGATTTCTGTCCCTACCGCTCTTGACAGTAACATATGCTATCCCATTTCGCATAGTGCGTTATGGACGATCCCTAATAGGGACCCCGGGAATTCCCGAATTCAGTAATATAAGTTTCCCGCATTCCCAGGAATTTTATGGCGGTATCCCGGGAATTTTTAAAATCCCACAAAGCTGGTTAATATATAAATATCATAGAAAATAAAATTAAACGTATTTTATATGATATATTGCATTTCGTTAGGGTTATAATTTGAATTGTCATCTGTACTCGTAAATAGTTTTCGAGTTTTTCAGGATGATTACGTACAGATTTTACTGGTTGGAGAAATTGGGAAAATATAATTTTAAAAATTTATAACTTAATTTAATTAAGAACTGAGCATATTGTTCATAATTCAAGTGAAGTTGGATCTAGCCATGACTTTATAGAGCCTACTAGTCGTTCCATTATATTTTCAAAAATCAACAAGATGTTTCTAATCCATGTGGAATATATTTGCCTTTTATGCAATTGTGGATCATTGTATAATTCTAAGACGATCTAGATTTTTCCGTTCGTTCGTGGTTGAAGAAATTTTGCATGTTGATGGCTTAAAAAGTTGGTACCTTGGAAAAAAGTTCACTTTTTTAAGTATTTGCTTAACAAACTATAACATTTTGTAGACGAACAATGGTTAAAATTGGTACTGCACATAATACCTCACAAAGGGTTACTGTACGTTTTGGTGCATATGGCCAAAAAACGTTGCGCCTGGTCAAAAGTGGCGGGACATATGGACTCTCAAAATATAGCAAACTTTGCTTCGAATCAAAATATTGAACTATTCCCAAGGGGACAAAAATATAGGAACATTTAAACTCACGCTGGAGAGTATATAAGATCAGGCCTGGTCTCTTCAATTAAACAAAAATTTGCATACATACTCTTCTATTTTCTATCTATGAAGCAGTGCGACTTCTGTCAATTGTTCCCGTCGAAATACCAAGTTTAACTTAGCATAACTTTAGAATGTGTTGAAACGTTCAATCGTTTTAATTTGTTTGATTTCAAGATTTTATTTCTTCAAATCATTAGGAATGTCTTTTTTCTCAAAGGACATTAGAAGATTGATCTTTGAATATATTACTTGTTATATTTATTTTTATTAAAAAATTGTAAAAAAGGCTTTTTTGTTCCCTACTCAAAAGTTATGCATGTAATGGCATAACTTTTAAATGCGTCTCCTGATTTTAATAGTATTGGTGCCATTGTAAATTATACGACAGAAATATAAACATTTACGCACACAACTACTTGATAAAAGACCAAAGTCCCAGTTTTGCCTAAAGCCATGCACTTGTTTATGGGCCACCAATTTGCAAAAAAATTGATCCTTTTCTCAGACTTATATCTTGCAAACCGTTCAGAATATTTATTTACTCTGTGAGGTAAAGTTGTAGCTCTTTTCATAAATAATTGTGAACACATAAAATCAAACAAAAACACTTCAACTTTAGGATCAAATTCGCAAAAAAACTTTAAAAAAATAGATTATTTTTACATTTTTTCCTCTGTAAAGGTCCATAAGTAGGAAACCGTTCAAAATTCAAGGAACCAATCAACTACAAAAATGTACCTTATATCTCAATAAACAACTTACTGGAACATATGATCTTCCTAGGAGTGATCATAAACACCGTTTTGGTAGCGCTTAGGTTATAACAACCTCAAGGCATGATTGAGTGGAGGCAAACATAGTGTGAAGTATTGATAAACAGGATTAGTAAACTGGATTAATCGCCCAGCTGATCATGATGAAACCAGTTGCTGTGCACGCGTAAATTACACATGTCGTCTAAATCGACATGCGGAGAAAAACAAAATTTATAAAGCAGTTGTAACAGCCACATTACCAGTGCTTGCACCTGAAAATTTTGTATCATCAAAGCCGCCAATTCTAGATCGTAGGACAGAATTTACAGGAATGACTGAAGCAAGTGGTGCTACTTATGAATATCCACTTGATACCGATTATGAGCCCCAACAGGGAAGAGATGGACCACAACTAATAACACAAATGGAAATGGATTTCATTGTGGCCATATTGGGACAAGCGCAGCGACTTGACAATACGTTCGCTTGCTGCAACGAAATAAAAGCTTTGGTGGTAAAAATTATAATGAACTACATCGCTCGTGAGTGGAGATTATTTGTTGATGATTCTGTTTCAAGCTTGAAAGCCGTGTTGTTCCATGTGTCGAACCGAAAGAAAGTTATGAAACATTGAAAGATAAAATGAAAAAAAATCCAGTACCACGAAAATAAATGGAAGATTTGCTGTGATTTGGAGGTCATCAACATTTTGCAAGGGATCATCGGTAAGGGCGGCTTTCCAAAATTCTTTTGTTTTCTCAGAACCTCTGAACAAATAAACAACATAAACTGAAGAATGCACCTTAAATTGACAATACTCAAGACGTTTTGCTGCCACAACTCCACATAAAATTTGGAATTGTAAAAAACTTCATCGATGTGGCCGTTGTAAATTGTCTTAACGCATTTGACTATTTGAAAAGAGAATGGGTGAAAAATATGCAGCATATTTTGAGAAAATCTGCACATCGGTAACTTTAAAGCTGCGTTTTTTTTCATTTTCATTTTGGCGATTCTATCAAACAACTCCCTACCTAATTCGATGAGCAAGGAGAACGGTTCACCAAACCACAATGCCCATGGAAAAACGGTACAAAGGCAAAAACAAAACTCGACACTTTGCTTGCAGAGGTAATATCAATTTTATTGATGCATTGTTTTGTATTCCTTTTTTGATTTTTTTTCTAATTCATTTCAGGTATGTTAGTGGAGTCACAAGATCACCCTGTATGATGTTAATGAAGAATTTGGAGAAAAAAAAACTGATGATGGAGGGCTGAAAGCCTTTTAGGGTAAATCAAAATTCCGAATGGTTTGCAAGATATGAGCCTGAGAAAATTATCAGTTTGTTGCAAAAGTGACACCAAGACCCCAAATCTTTGGGGGTCCACGTAGTGATGTCCGTATATGGTTATATTTCCATGACTTAAAAAAATTACACACAGTCTAATGTAAGCAATGCTTCTGTATTATTTACATTCGGATCTTCTCTTTTTGTAGATTTTACATCTTACCCATACTAATGTACCTATAAATTGGTCTGGGTCGAAATACATCAGCCCACATACGAGCATTTTATACACGGCCAGTGAGTTTTAATTAGCATTACTCTTAAATAAGCCAAATGAGTTTTTCTGTTTTTTTTTTTGTTATACAGTTTGTTCCCATGTCGTCAGCTGCGTCCTTGCGTTCCAACAAAATGTCCACCATTGGGGACACACAAATAATTCTTGCAAATGTAATCTAATGAAAGAAAAAAGGGCACTCATTCTGGGCATTACAGGCGATGCATAGGACTAGTAATCATCCTAAGGGTTCAAAGAATTTTTTTAGAGATTTTTTTAATGCCTGCAACTTTAAAATCATCAAGAAGATTTTCTTTTGTTGTGGGGTTTTTTCACTCGTCTTCGAATTTAATGTCATTCCATTTTGGCTTATAAATCAATATCAATTTACAATTTGATTAAAAGCTTCAAATAAACACTGATGACAGTAAAATGAAAGGACATCTCGAATAGAAATAGCAATGCCAACAACCACTGCTGCGACAACAACAGCAGCAGCTACAGGAAAAGAAGAAAAAGAAATACGTACAACACAAACACACGTACAAAAAAAACACATCTGGTCACACTTATCAAATTAAATTAAATTTACAACCACTCCAAGGGTCACCCCCGCATCCCATTCTTCGACGTTGGCAGCTTGTCTATACACTCCGATCCATCCTCAAGTGTTAAATGCCCTACTGAAGAAATTGAAATTCATTTTCTTTTTTGCTTGCTGGCATTGCCGGTTTTCGAATGTTATTTACGTATTTCTTCATTTTTGCTAAAACACAAATTGATTGGGTTTCCCTTTTTCAGTTTTTTCCTGTTTTGAACATGAATTCCAGGGAAAATCCGCGACTTTTTTGTTTAGAGTACAGACGGAAAATGCAGCCTGGGAGAAGAGTATCATTAGAAAAAAACACTCGTTGGGAAATGTCTGCAAAAGTGAGGAGGGACTCATCAAACGGACAGCCATACTTTCCTCGGTCCCTTTGTGGTAACAGAACATACTCATATAACACTGGAAAGCCAGTTTGAAGAACTAAAATTCAGTAGTGCTGATTATGTGATACCCTGGCTTGGTTGACAAAAATGTTGAATTTCAGTATGGGTCACCAAAGACGAAAAATCGTTAGCACCAATTTAAGCATGTCATTTTGGTCCTTTTTTTATAGAATTTGTATTTATAAAAATTGCCGTTTTTGGCTTGAAATGTTCTACTAAAGTAACAGAACATTCGTCATTTTTGCAAATGAAGTGTAAAAAAATCATGATATCTAAAGTAAAAGAGTTCTTTTCGTTCTTTTTTAATAAAAAATTAAAACCTTTAAATAAAATTTGGTGTTTTCTTAGACGTCATACCCTCCATCATAGGCTCGAGGGTATATTTAGATAGTGATTCTGTTTGCAATATATCGAAATACTGGTGGAAAACCTTGGCGGGTTCAGAAACAGCTGTACAAAAACCTGGTATTAGAAATGGGCCAGATATGATATATGACAATGATATTTGGAACATATCATGTTGGCATGGATCAAACACATCCTGGAGAAAATTTGAGCGGTGCAACGCCCTCGTAAAAGAAATCGCATATACGAGGATTGCTATATATATCTGACATTTCCATTGGAAAGTTTGACATTTTTTTAGCATAAACATACTCAGAACGTTTTGACGTACGACCATAATTTGTGTTGTTTACAGTGACTTAAAAAAATCAATTTGGCAAAAAAATGTAAGTAACTCGTGAACATTTTCGTGCTATCATTTTTCACAACTTTCGACGTGGAGTGCATCGATGAACTTAAATCTTTATATTGCGATGAAGCACCATCCTATAGTACTTTGAAAAACTTGTTTAAAGACGCCAGAGAACATTGCATGTCGTGCGTGAACTGATAATGCAAGATCGTCATGTAACATACCGTGAGATAGAGGCATCCTTACGCATTTCACCCACCAGCATACATTCGATATTGCATGTATACCTGGCCGTAAAAAAGGTTTGTTCTAGTTGGATCCAGCATAATTTGACAATCTCTCAAAAAAAAGGCTCGTGTCGATTAGTGCAAAGAAATTTTGATAAAATACGATCGCGGTGCTTCAAAGGACGTTTATACGATCATCACAGGTGACGAATCATGGATCTATGCGTATGAGTCCGAAACAAAACAGCAATCGACCGTGTGGGCCTTCGCAGACGAGCCAAATCCATCGAAAGATGTTCGTGGAAGAAGCACTTCGAAGCAAAAAAGGTGATCCGCGTTGTTGTTGCTTCTCAGATTGGATTTCTTGTTATTGAAGAATCATTAATTTCTAACGAAGCACATTTTTATTTTTTGGGCACTGGCCTAACTTTTGTTACAAGGCATTTCAGATATCAGTGGGACATTATATAATTATTTAGCTGTTTATAATGGCCAAAGATTGACGATTAAAACTTGGTCAATGTATGATTGCAGCAACTCTGGGATAATGGCAGAAACCGTCACCATAGGTACAAGGTGAAGCGCGGAATTTTTGCTTTTTTGCACTGCAGGCTGTGGCGGCACTGTTGGTCGAAGAGAGTGGTGAGTGTGCGTGGCTTATAGTGGCTGATTTATATTCGTCTGCCTTTCAGTTGCCATCATGCATTGGACACGTGAGTAGAGGTCATTTTGTGTTGAAGCGTATTTTTCAAACGCGTACTCGATTATTGCAGTGCAGCGTGCTTTTCGTTTACGATTCGCTGTTCTCCCAAGCGGACGTGTTCCTGGACGACAATCAATTGTAAATTGGGTAACTTCATTCAGAACAGCAGGGAATGTGTCATGTGTACGAAGGGGACCTGAGAGAAGGATTACAACACCACAAAACATCGAGAGAGTTAGAGAAGCAGTGCTGCAATCACCGAAACGCTCTGCTCGGAAGCAATCACTTGCTCTTGGCATTTCCAGACGATTTCTCCACCGAATTCTTCATGACGAATTGAATTTTCACCCTTATCAAAGGTGCGTGATCCAACAATTGTCAGCACGGGACTAGTTGACACGGCGGACCATGAATTGCTTGAGGCAAATGTTTCCTGGACGACTTGGCTCTTTGAGGGGTTATGTGAACTTGCCGGCAAGCTCACCATACTTAGCACCATGCGATTTGATCCTTTGGGGTTACCGGAAGTTGAAGGTGTAAATCAACCGTCCCAACACCTTGGAAGACCTAATTAACAACATTGAGGCTGAAGTTGGCAGAATACCAGTCGACATGCTTGTTAGAGTTAATGAAAAATTCAGAAAACGTATGCAGCAGTGTGTGGACAGCGAAGGTCGACATTTGCCAGATACACTATTTAAAAACTTGTGATTTAAAAATTTTCTTGCCGTTCAATACAATTAAAATATAACATTAATTTTTCTAAGGTTCTTAGTTTTTTTATTTCATTCCCAAATAAGCAAATTTTTGCGCTCCACCCTGTATTTAAAATTCAGTTCATTGGATGCGCTACAGTACATCTAGCTGGGGATGCAACATAAAAACCATTGCGTTCCATCAATAAAAGGAATGTTTGCTCTTTTCATCAAACCAGTAATAACCCGAAAACGCATTTTTATTTAGTTTAATGTATTCGCAAAAAGAAACTTGCAGTTGAACCACCCTTTTTTACCTGAACACATTTGTCACCTTTCCAAAAACAAATTTATTATCTATTGCAACGCCCACTAAGTTGCTTTATTAAAAACATCCCACAACTTCGCCAAGCTAACTCGACCGGGCATATTTCCTTGAGTGTACGACGTCATCCAGCAATGAAACATGTTGCCGCAAGAAGAAACTCCTCTACCTACTCGGGACCACTAGACAAATGAAATGAATGAGACATTTCTCGTTAACAAATTAAACAAATTGTTTTCGATATAAAGGCTTTGGGCTGTTTCATAAATATTATCTTTCTTCGGCCTTCTTTCAAAAACTACCCTCTCTGCCATGGCATTGCCCCACCATGTTTAGAGTAAAAGTGCCCATGCAAATTTTATTTTAAAGTGAATTAAATTTATTATACGTTGTGAAAATATTATGCAGTGATGTTTTCAGGTTCCCATTCCTAACGTTGCCCAGACAAATAACTTATTTGGGATTACAGAGATATGAGTTGAAATAAAATTGGTCATTGGATCGATGGAAGTTAGAAACAAAGATTCTTTGAGATTTTGAGAAGATGAAAATTTAAAGGTGGCTAAAATCCATAAAACAAATTAAACACTAATCTTTGACTAAATCGTTGGAAATAGCATTAAATGATTTAACAAAATTAACTGAAAATCTCTGGATAAATCGATGTACCGAATTCTGCCTGACCGCCATTTCGGTCTTCCACTTGTCTTTTGTTCATCAAAAATATCAAATTTCCCATGATACGTTTTAAGCGGTTACTTATTATGCCTAGTTATATTGGACCTTATGAGTCCATATTTTCAAATAGCCCCCATACAAAAAACTTCTCGATTTGTGGCAGTGCTTCTCTAGTAGATATATATGGTATTCGATCTTGCTTATATCTAGTAAGAGGCATGTCATGCTTTTGAATATCCCCTATGACCATAACCTTTCACAAAGTTTCTCTCGAGGAGAAGATCTGCCGTCCTTGAAGATACAAATATATCCGATCTTGCCTAAATTTAATATAGTACGTTGTGAGTGACTTATAAGCATTTCCATAGAAGCTTGGTTAATCTTTTAATACAGCCCCGTAAGAGTTAGCGCTATATTTAAAATTCGATCTACTCGTAACTCAAAAGAAGCAGAGTTTGTTAAGTGCGAGGCGTTTCTATTGCTTAAGCAATTGAACCATATCGGAATATGTTTTTGTATGCCGCCAATTAAATATGTCGTCACACATAACGTCCGACTTTGCTTAAATTCTAGAAAGACGAGCGAATAGTTTTACTTGTTCATTATTAGTTTTCTATTTGACGTCGAACGTTTTGTCGCAAACAAAACTTATGCTTCAATCATAAATCCGCCGTGTATTAAGGATATATTCTGCGTCGGACTCAACTTAGAATTATCTTGGAATAGTTTCAATTTGGATTTATCCTATGAGTACAGGCTGTGTATTTTTTTTTTATGTACACTCAGCGAACAGATTCCTTGCCACAACCGAATTTTTTGACAACCAAATGATTGAGGTTGCACGCACCTCGACCATCCCATCAGTGCTACCGAATGTTAGTTAGTTGGTGCTCTATTATATTTAGAGGTTGCAACTTAAATATCGGTAGAAAATTGGAAGTATCCGAAGAACTTCCAGAAAAGAATTTTTGGATCTATGAACCAATTGTTGAACGAAAAAAAACCAAATTTCAAGTAGAGGCAAAAAGTTGTTTCCTTATATAAGTATACTTGAAATACTCCTAAGCATAGGAAGGGTCTTGTCGAGGAAACAGACAACAAAATGATGGATGATGTTAACTGCATAATTAGATAAACGCTTATTTTCGGATTTGGTTATGATGAAAATTAAGATATCATCACCAATATTCGGTAGCAACAACAAAATGTTGTCTCAACTATTGGTTGCTATACGCACCAATTACGCAACTAAATACTTTTATCCGTTTCATTGGTTTTACAGATCAGCTATTTGCATTTTCAATTAGATGATCATTTTTATTATCTTGTGGTAGGTCGAGCCGAATATCCATTATTATAATTACTTAGTAGGGACAGAAATACTGTTACACACGTTTTATGCTGTAAAATAAAGAGTACTGAATGTTTCTGGACCAAATCTTTTTTAATATATTTATTGATGTATATTGTATCCAAAAAGAATCTACTTATTCGAAATGTCCGCCTTTTGCCTTAACACACGCCTTAAGTCGCACTGGCCAATCGTCGAAAGCTGCACGAACCTCGTCCATTGGAAAATTGGCAACAGCTCGAACCAAAGCAGTCTTAAGAGATCCAATGCTGGGGTATTTTTTACGACAAACCTTGCCTTCTAAAACCGTCCATAATTTGTAATCCAATGGGTTCAAATCTGGAATGAACGCTGGCAAATTGTTTCGAAGCCAGGCCTGGGATGTTTTAGCCTCATGGGCCGGCGCAGAATCCTGCTGGAAAGTCCATGGCTGGTTTGGAACAGGGAATTGTTAAGAGGCTTCACAACAGCTTCTAAAACGGGGTCTTGGTAAACGTTGGCCGATGTTTTGACTCCTTGTTTGCAGAAATGCAGGTCAGTGACCCCATCGTAAGAGACACCCCACCAAACCATGACTGAAGCTGGGAGATGAATCTTTTCCACCCTTGGGATCAGTTCAGATGTTTTCTTAGATGACCGCGCATACACTCTATCATTTTGCTTATTAAATTCTTCCTGAACGGTAATTTTTTTTTCATCTGTGAACAAAATTTTTCTGTGTCTGTTATCAGCGTTCTTCACCAAAAGACGTTTGCATTTTTCAATCCTATTTTTTTTAAAGCTGCAGTCAATAAATGTCCGATACGTCGTTTGAAAGCCCCAAGTCCCTAGTCTTTTTAATGATTCGACTAATGGATTTTGCGTGATATTCATCTCACGGGCCATGATTTTCTGTTTTCGGAGCGGATTTCTGTGAATTATTGGTTAAACGGCTTTGATGACATGCGGTGTTCGAACAGAGCGTGGGCGGCCCGACCGGTGGCGGTCTTTTACATCTCCATTCTCCTCAAACAGTTTTATGCGTCGGTAGACGAACATGCGGCTACTCCCTAGTGGACGGAGCGTTTTGAAAATATCGCTTTTTTCATTTCACACTTGAAAAGCGCTAATACAGCGATACGGTTATCATTAACTGACCACTCCATGATGAAAGTTGCAACAATTTTAAAATCCCGTTACAGACTAACGCTATTGATGTTAGCTTTCTAAACCCATATGACATTAACGGGGTATGTTCAGTTCTACTATTGAAATGGGTGTGTTTAATGTTGTAGCAGTATCTATGTCCCTACTAAGTAACATTTGGTGACTGCAACCGAAATTCATTGTTTTGCAACGGACTTTTAGTAGTTCCAACCGATTTCCAACTTATATTTTTTCTATTTGTATGTTTCGAGATATGCCACAACGTATCTGAACAATGTCCATTCGACCCATATATGCAAAGAGTTTCCGATTTTTTTACTAAAAAGGGTCGGACCATATATCGGGTCCTCAATCTAGAGGCATTTTCTTAAATTTAAAAAGAAATACAAAAATTCAAATCAAGTATGAAATTTTTATTGTTTATTTGAAAGGACATTTTATGCCATTTATTTTCTGAAGATAATTTTCTCGAAATATTGGCGGAAACTACGACCCAGGGTGTCTACTCTGAGGCTCCTATATTTGGATCATATCGACCGGTATGGCGTCAATAACACGCGTAAAGTTGGCTTCCAATTCCTGAATCGTAGCTGGTTTTTAGCATAGGCTATGGACTTTACGTAGCCCAAAAGAAAAAAGTCTAAAGATGTGACATTACACGATCTAGGCGGCCGACTCACCGGTCCAAAACGTGAAATTAGCTGCTCTTCAAAATAACCTCTATATGGCAAGTGGCACCGTCCTGTTGAAACCAAATGTCGTTAAGAATACGGGCTATAATTTCAGGTAGAAAAGATCGATATCTGATAAAATTTAACAGCCTTTATCAGATATGGCCCAACTGGAAATATGTTCCCGATTAGGTATTATAATACCTAAAACGTATAGACTGTTCGATAATAATTGTTATCGAACAGTCTACGTTTTTAGACTTTTCTTATTTGTTTATTTTATTAATTGAAATTGAATTAATTCACTGCAATGAAGAACTTGTAGCTGCTACAGGTCAATGTAGCGTCCCATTTTTCTTATTTCCTTAGCTAGAAAGATATGACAGCGTGTGCCTTGTGCATTTGTTGTAAAACCTTATAAATAGACGCTGGAAGCTTTTGCAGGATATTTGTGTCCCTAATATCCCGCAAACGCCCGAAACGCCTCTTTAATTGTTTGAATTTAAAACGAAATGTTTTAGAATGTGTTGAAAGTTTTTGCAATAAAAAGCCACGGTGTGACAATTTCTGTAATTAATGTTTGTGATAATTTTTCTTTTTGAACTTGTTGTTGTTGCTTCTGTGATATACGAGTATATGTGTGTGTGTGTGCCAGTTGTTTTTGGTGTTAAATGCCAATACATCTTGTCGTGGATTTCCGCAAAACTCCTCTCGCCCTGTACGGTTTGGCTTAAACCATAAACATGGCCATAAGTTTAAGCGGAAGAATGTTTATGTATGCAGTAGCTAAAGGGGAGGAGAAGAAGCGCTGCAAGAAGAGGATGGAAACAATTACGGCATTTGAAAGCCAGAAACATAACAAATGTAATGATTTGTCTTAAGAGAAAAGCCAAAAGCATATGTTGCCGGTATGAACAGAAAGAAGCACACCAAATCACTAGCAAATGCCCTTCTGTGTGTAGAGGAATTAGTAGATATTTCTGAATGCTTTCATACTTATATATATATAATAGGGTGGGACGAGACTTAAACAATTATAAGCAAGTAACTTGTAAAAACGTGGTCAAATTCGGCCAGGCAGAATTATTTGGTAGCATGATTTCACTATAAATATAACGGCTGAGATTTGGCTTAAAGCGTTCGATTTCAAATGTTTGTCAGATCTTGGATATAGATTTATTTTATTTTTTATTGATTGTTTCTTAAATTTAAAAGCTTAACAACTTATCTCTATATGTGACGCGCAAAATAGAAAGGGGCCTAAGGTTTAAAACCCATTTTGTTCAGGAGAGCTATTTTAAAGATTAGGTCTCTTTCTATTTGAGCTTAGAATCGTTGACTTCACTTTCATAAAACGCGCATAACTCTGGGAGGGAACACTTTTGGACATGGGATCGGTCACATTCGATGCTCAGATGTTGTCCACATCAAAAAATGAAAATTGATTTTTTTTACCCTTAGGTCCCTTTCTCTATGCGCAGTCACATATACGCATAAAACAATTGCAATACATTAAGCTACTATAAAAATAAACTTTATTACTATTATAAGCTAAACTATGAAAATGAAAACAAATTATTAATACACACTGTCCCCCGTTCGGGCTCTTAAGTTAATATAATATTAAACTTGTATTTGTAAGTTTTTCTAAAATATAAAATATGTCATCAAAGGTGGTACATTTGTATTTAGTGTTGTAATAGAAATATTTAATTTAAAATGCACTACACTAGTGTTGATTATATATGGTAAAAATAAAGAGCTAGCCGTATGCCTTATTGTAGAAGGAAACGTACAACAACATATGTGTCGCGCAAAATAGAAAGGGACCTAAGGGTAAAAACCAGTTTTGTTCAGAAGAGCCATTTTAATGATTTTAATACGTGTATCTTTGGTGTAGAATCGCCGACTTCATCGGTTTCATTCGATGCTCAGATGTTGTCCACATCAAAAAAAGAAAAAAATTAAAATTGATTTTTTTACCTTTAGGTCCCTTGCTGTATGCGCTGTCACGTATGTGTAAGTTATATAAGGAATGCCATCAAAATCGAGTGCATTTTGCCGCCTGTTTTTAATCCTTAACGGAGGTGCTTGTTCTAAAACTCATATCATTCATAGTGTAAGTTAACTCTTGTATAGCTTTATAATTTGCCCGTTTGTTAATATGGTATAAGATCAGGAAATATAAATGTCTCCGGAGACACAAATTCACTTCGTAGAGTAGTCTCTAAATATTCAGTATTTGTATAATATAGTGTCATTACTAGGATCTTATCTATACTTGATGTACATCTTAAAATATAGTTTCTCATTAAGTTAGTTATTAAAGGGAATGGATTTATATTTCAAATAACTACTCTATTTTATTATTTTCATGTCGCCACATACCCTTGTTTATATCTTAATGTTTGTTAAGGTCATAGTGGCCCTCTGGAACCCATAGGCCCAAAATCCGAACCCATTTTAGTGTATCTTCACTAGTTTTGCTAGTTCTTTTTTGCAAGTATTGGTGGTATGTTGATCGAAAACTAATGAAATATCAATTTTTAGAGGTACTTCTTGTTTATAAAAGTATAACTTTTTTCCCTCTATTTCACCCTTTTACTATCCCAAACAGCTTATGTAAATAGACTATCTTCGAGAGTGTGCGTGGCTTATAGTGGCTGACGGGATATTTGTATTCGTCTGCCTTTCGGTTGCCATCATGCATTGTACACGCGAGGAGATGTCATTTTGTGTTAAAGCGAATTTTCAAATGCGCAATCGATCATTGCAGTGCAGCGTTCTTTTCGTTTACGATTCGCTGTTCCGCCACGTGGGTGTGTAAACAAACAAAATATGCGGTACTGGAGTAAAACAAACCCCAGAGAGCTTTACCAGAGACCTCTGTGCTCAGACCGCGTCACTGTTTGGTGTGCCATAACGAGTAGGCATTATTGGCCCTTACATTTTTCAGGATAACCGTCTTGCCGTATCTGTTAACTCCTAACGGTACTTGATTATGATGCAGGATTTTTTTCAGCCAGCTCTTGGGGCAATGCAATTAGAGGATACATGGTTTCAACAGGATGGTTCCACTGTACACAGAGCGAGGGTTACCATAAATTGTTTGAGGCAAATGTTTCCTGGACGGCTTATCACTTTGAGGGGTGATGCGAACTGGCCGGCACGCTCACCAGACTTAGCCCCATGCGATTTTTTCCTTTGGGGTAACCTAAAGTCAAATGTGTATATCAACCGTCCCAACACCTTGGAAGACCTAATTAACTACTTAGTAGGGACATAAATACTGTTACACACGTTTTATGCTGTAAAATAAAAAGTACTGAATGTATATTGATGTTTATTGTATCCAAAAAGAATCTACTTATTCGAAATGTCCGCCTTTTGCCTTTACACACGCCTTAAGTCGCACTGGTCAATCGTCAATAGCTGCACGAACCTCGTCCATTGCAAAATTGGCCACAGCTCGCACCAAAGCAGTCTTAAGAGATCCAATGTTGGGGTATCTTTTGTGACAAACCTTGTCCCCTAAAACCATTCACAATTTGTAATCCAATGGGTTCAAATCTGGACTGCCTGAGGGCCATTCTTCAGAGGAAATGAGCGCTGGCAAATTGTTTCGAAGCCAGGCCTGGGACGTTTTAGCCTTATGGGCCAGCGCAGAATCCTAGTGGAAAGTCCATGGCTGATTTTGGAACAGGGAATTGTTAAGAGACTTTACAACAGCTTCTTGGTTTCTTGGTAAACTTTAGCCGATGTTTTGACTCCTTGTTCGCAGAAATGCAGGTCAGTGACCCCATCGTAAGAGACACCCCACCAAACCATGACTGAAGCTGGGTGATGACCCTTTTCCACCCTCGGGATCAGTTTAGATCCTTCCTTAGATGACCGCGCATACATTCTATCATTTTGAACAAAATTTTTCTGTGCAAGTTATCAGCGTGCTTCGCCAAAAGATTTTTGCATTTTTCAATCCTATTTTTTTAAAGCTGCAGTCAATAAATGTACGGTACGTCGTTTGAAAGCCCCAAGACCCAAGTCTTTTTAATGATTCGACTCATGGACTTTTGCGTGATATTCATCTCACGGGCCATGATTTTCTGTTTTCGGAGCGGATTTCTGTGAATTCTTGATTTAACGGCTTTGATGACATGCGGTGTTCGAACAGAGCGTGGGCGGCGGTCTTTTACATCTCCAGTCTCCTTAAACAGTTTTATGCTTCGGTAGACGAACATGCGGCTAATCCCTAGTGGTCGGAGGTCTTTGAAAATATCGCTTTTTTCATTTCCCACTTGAAAAGCGCTATTACAGCGATACGGTTCTCATTATCTGACCACTCCATGATGAAAGTTGGAACAATTTAAAAATCCCGTTACAGACTAACTTTTTTCAAGACCCATATGACATTAACGGGGTATGTTCAGTTCTACTATTGAATTGGTTGTGTTCAATGTTGTAACAGTATTTATGTCCCTACTAAGTATATTGAGGCTGAAATTGGCAGAATATCGACATGCTTGTTGGAGTTCATAAAAACTTCAGAAAACGTATGCAGCAGTGTGTGGACAGCGAAGTTCGACATTTGCCAGATACACTATTTAAAACCATGTAATTTAAAAATTCCCTTACTGTTCAATATAATTAAAATATATAATAACTTTTTCTAAGGTTCATATTTTTTATTTCTTTTTTCATTCCGAAATAAGCAAAAGGCCGCGCTCCACCCTATAGAATATCAGTATTATCCCTATGGTACAAAAAGCCCTATATCAGTATTATCCCAATGGTATACAAAATCACCTGTCTGTATTTGTTCTTTAGGGTTTTGTGAAATTAAGCAAAATATCAGCTTCCATTTAAGATTTAAATGCCAAATGGTGACCTTTTCCCAAAAAGGGGTTTTTTCGGCGAAATAGCTTCAAATATGCTCAAGGCCCACTTAAGGCTTTTTGGTATAAAAACAGCCATATCAGTGCGTGAAAAACAATTCTTACTTTTGAGATGGCAGCTTTGTGTTTCTAGTACTTATAGTCTAAAGATTTTTTCTAGAGCACCGGAAATCGAATGATATTTAAAGTTCTCTCTTTCCGTTTTTTTGGTCTTAACAACTTTATTTTTAATAAATAAAATATTTATACTACCTTTACTCAAAAATATTCAAAGAATGTGATTTTATTTAAAATTTGAAACTAAATTAGTTATAACATTTAATTGATTTAATGTTTTTACTCTAATTTTAAACCTGTTTCATGGAGAATACTTTTACAAATGGAACGCAATTAATTGTAGAATTATTGGATTGACTGCAAAGACGATATATACTTATACAAAATACTAATTCAAGATCGGGAAAAAGTATAACAAACCATTGGTAACTCGTACAAGAGCAGATCAATAATTTTGTGACTTTTCCAACTTCCCTCGTAGTTATATGAAATGCAACACTGTTCCCATCAAGTACCATTTGTTAATAGCCTACTGTCAAATTTTGAGAGAGTTCCATCATGTAGTTTGTGTTTAACAGCTGTTCAGAACATATAAACATTAAAAATTATGTTTTAAAAATTACTACTCGTAGCACTTCCCCAGTCATGCAAATCGGATAAAAGATGAAGTTTTGAAGCTGTGCCTAAAATTAATCCTATAAATTGGAATGCACTTTACCTATAGATGTGTGAGATCTCATAGATCTTTGACCAACACTACAGAAATTAGAGACTTATTTTAAAAATAGTTCTTTTCCAACCACTGTGCGATTGTGCATTTTTTGGTTGATGATTTTTAATAGCCTTATTTGAGGTACCATCTAAATATGAGGGTCTGCTGTTCAACAACCACATTATATGTCGCAGAGTGATTGATATGTCACCAAGTTTTGAGAAATAGAACCATTTGGCTCATGTTTTCATTGATTAAAAAGCTCCTCCCAGATCGACCAGGCTTCTTAGTTCTATAGACACCACTAAAGTGGTATAGGTTGTCATAAAAACGTAAATGGCTAAACTTTCGACGCTACCGCAAAGTAAATCTACCCAGCCTAATGTGCACGTTGGCCAACATTAAAACGAATGCTAACCCTGCAAACATTTTCTATGCAGTTAGTAACTTTATAGTTACGCTATCTAGATGGAAATTATATTATAGGCTATCTATTAGCTCCTAAATAGTGTCTTGCTTGGTAATGAAATGTACCTCGCGAAAGATGCGTGTACATGCATCATGTAACTATTTTTCCACGTTCAAAAGTGTACATTACGATCCTTAGAAGTACGACATTTTCAAAGTGACAAAATAGTGTAGTAAATGAGTCGAGTTCGAGGTGTTTTATATTAAAAAAGGAAAACTTTTTTCAAAATCTTGTATTATTTAGTGCTGATGATTGCAAATTAGGGATTTTATAGTTTAAAAGACTAAATAGGGCTCAATTTCTAGGGCAGTAATGTTTTTAGAGTTCTATTTAGACTTCAACACTTCAAGAAATCCACTTTCGACTGTATAATTTAAACCAGAGATATGAGATTTTGAAAATAGTATAGTAAATTTAAAATCTGATATATGGAGATTTTTAAATCTTTTAAAAAGACACCGTCTTCACTAATTTAAAGTCAGCTTTCTCAACACTTTCACTTTAAACTCTTATCCGATCACTTCACTAATCCCAAAATAACCAGCCAAAGATTTAATTTTAATTTCTCTTCTGCAAAAGTTAACAATCGTCCAAATGCATGTGTAAGAGATGACAATACAAAGGTAGTGTATTTTGTTTTTGTAAAATAGCCTACTATCGTAAAACTTACTTGTCGAAGTGACTACGGAGTCACTTTATATGGTTCGCGATGAGAACAATCGTTGAAATGCTTGCAGGGAATGTGCGAGTGTGTGTCTTGTAGGGGGACGTGTGAGAGTGCTCAGTGTCTTCCATGTGTGAGTGTTTCTACTTTTAAAAGTATTTTTTAATGGATTTTAAGCAATTTTATTTTTTCCCTTAGTTTTGTTGTTGCTTAACTCTTTTTCCTTTTCCCTCTTTCCACATATGATATCGTATTAGGCTTCTTTTCCCTCTGGCAAGGAAGCCAAGGAGCGGGCCAGTAGATGGATATACAGATATGTACAAAGGTATTTATCTGTTGGTGTATCCACACGTACAGAGATACATATGGATGTGTGTGTGGATTTTTAGCTAAAAATCTAGAGTGTAAAACTATAAATTCTGGCCAGCTTGACAGATATTCAACTAATTTTAAGTGCCGTTTAATGGCTTTGTTTTTAACAGCTTTTAACCGTTGTTGCTACCATGCGCCACCACTAAAGATATGTAGACCATAACGTTTTTTTGGTTTGCTAGAGAGGAGGTGATTTTGGTTGAGAACAAAATGAATAAATAAAAGTATACACACACATATGTATGTGTATGCTTGTTGTATGGTTGTATATACTTAAGACCCTTAATAGATTTTGTGCTGCTATATTTTATAAAAATAAAAACTTGGAAATTTCTTTTGAAACTCGTATATATCTTGATTGCCTCGGGTCCACGACCAATTGTAGTTTTTATGAATCCTAAATCGTTGTGCAGTCGCATAAAAAGTTATCGGCAACTCCATTGAATTCCGTATTGAAATTTCCATAACAGTTGGTTAGTTTTTGTGCTAGCACAGAGTTTTTGACTAGTTTCCTATATAAGTAGCTTCCAGACATATGAGGGTCATATTTAAAAATTGGCAATGGGTTTTATTTCAGTGTTGAGTAAATATGCATCACTTCATACTATTTGAAATTGTCACAGCGAAAAACACAACTCTTGAGATCACATTAAAAGGCATAAAGTCCCAAAGCGTAGTTTACTACCCTTAAACTAAGAGTAACACTATGCGGAGGTTCCTTCAGACAATGAAAGACTTAGGTACATAGGTGTAGTAAATCCCCAAAAGAAAAGTATCCTAGTAACTGACGCTTATTTTTTATAGGCCGAGGAAGCTTTCATATAGCAAAAAAACCGTATAC
This sequence comes from Hydrotaea diabolus, assembly GCA_963513945.1. NCBI lineage: Eukaryota > Metazoa > Arthropoda > Insecta > Diptera > Muscidae > Hydrotaea > Hydrotaea diabolus. The sequence goes on along the minus strand of OY740716.1, from coordinate 12,218,886 downwards.
AAGAAATTATAATAAAGTATATTCCTTTATTTCAGTGAACTTTAGAACTGCGATGTCGTAAGTGAAATCGTATAGCGGTTCCTTTCATACGGTATTTTGCTTTTTTGCAATGCAGGTTGTGGCGGCACCGTTGGTAGAAGAGAGTGGAGAGCGTGCGTGGCTTATATTGGCTGACGGGAGATTTGTATTCGTCTGCCTTTCAGTTGCCATCATGCATTGGACACGAGAGGAGAAGTCATTTTGTGTTGAAGCGTATTTTTAAAATACGCACTCGATCATTGCAGTGCAGCGTGCTTTTCGTTTACGATTCGATGTTCCCCCACGCAGACGTGTTCCTGGACGGCAATTAATTGTAAATTGGGTAACTTTATGGAGAACAGCAGGAAATGTGACATGTGTACGAAGGGGACCTGAGAGAAGGTTTACAACACCACAAAACATCGAGAGAGTTAGAGCAGCAGTACTGCAATATCCGAAATGCTCTGCTCGGAGGCAATCACTTTCTCTTGGCATTTCCAGACTTTTTCAGACGGCTCTTGAGGCAATGCAATTGGAGGATACATGGTTCCAACAGGATGGTGTCACTACACACACAGCGAGGGTTACCATGAATTGTCTATTTCATTTCCAGATAAGAAAATTAGCGCGCTCCTCTCTGTATAACCACTAACATCAAAACAGTGTTCTTCGCTTAATAAACAGAAGTAACATGTTCGGTATAATAATTCCAGCGACCTAATGGGATAGAGGATTAATATAGTTTGGTACGGACAAAGAGTGTAACGCATCAAAAAAAGCTTTTTAGACATTACACAGTATGTTTCATGATTTGTTAAGTCGTGTCTGTCCTTCTGTCTGTGCGGCAGGTTGGCACACTAACTCTCCCAATCGGTTTTAAATTTTGCATGTCATAATATTTTTCCAAAACTCCCTACGGGATTGAAAATGGGTCATATTGACCCACCCCTTCTGAGACCATTACGCCCACTTTTGGAATTCTTGTAATATCTTTAACACTATTTACACGATCTGATTAAAAATCGACACTTTAGAATGATGATCTAATTTGATAATTAATATGATGAAAACAATTTAACTTTTAGACACGCCCCTACTGGAACCTCTCACACAAGTGACCATGTTTAGGTGCAGATTATAACTCACATAACTTGTCAACCAGTGCGTGAAATTCTATTTAATTAAGAAAACCGTAATATTTTAAAACCTGCATTGTAATAAGAAAAGTTATGCACACGCCCTATTCTGGTAGATATTATGCTGTATCAAGTGTGAAATGAAAAAAAGCGATATTTTCAAAACGCTCCGGTCACTAGGGATTAGCCGCATGTTCGTCTACCGATGCATTAAACTGTTTGAGGAGACTGGAGATGTAAAAGACCGCCACCGGTCGGGCCGCCCACGCTCTGTTCGAATACCGCATGTCATCAAAGCCGTTAAATCAAGAATTCACAGAAATCCGCTCCGAAAACAGAAAATCATGGCCCGTGAGATAAATATCACGCAAAACTCCATGAGTCGAATCATTAAAAAAGACTTGGGACTTTGGGCTTTAAAACGACATACCGGACATTTATTGAATGCAGCTTTAAAAAAAAATATGATTGAAAAATGCAAACGTCTTTTGGTGAAGCACGCTGATGATTTGCACAGAAAAATTGTGTTCACCGATGAAAAAATGTTTACCGCTCATCACCCAGCTTCAGTCATGGTTTGGTGGGGTGTCTCTTACGATGGGGTCACACCTTCATTTCTGCGAACAAGGAGTCAAAACATCGGCCAAAGTTTACCAAGAAACCGTTTTGGAAGCTGTTGTGAAGCCTCTTAACATTTCCCTGTTCCAAAACTAGCCATGGACTTTCCAGCAGGATTCTACGCCGGCCCATAAGGCTAAAACGTCCCAGGCCTGGGTTCGGAACAATTTGCCAGTGTTCATTTCCTCTGAAGAATGGCCCTCAGGCAGTCCAGATTTGAACCCATTGGATTACAAATTGTGGACGGTTTTAGGGGAAAGGTTTGTCACAAAAGATACCCCAACATTGGATCGTGCAGCTACTGACGATTGGCCAGTGCGACTTAACGCGTCTGTAAAGGCAAAAGGCGGACATTTCGAATAAGTAGATTCTTTTTGGATTCATTAATATACATTCAGTACTTTTAATTTTACATCATAAAACGTGTGTAACAGCATTTATGTCCCTACTAAGTATAAGTGGATGACACACCCCATTCTAGTACCTCTAGTGCAACTGCACCTTTCCGCCGACTTTTGGTCGAATCAACCAACTGATACACTTTAACTTGTTTGTTTGGTGATTTCCAATTTTTTCATATAATGCAAAGATGTATAAACTTAAAGGCTTTCCAACTCATGCACAAAGGCTCTTAATAAAATGCAAGACTTTTTTTAATTTGAGCCGTTGTTATTTCTAGTATCGTTTATCAGACCCTTTTTGTTCCTGGTATAATAAGCTTTAAAGATATTATTTTACTCTTATTTCATTGCAAGTCGATCGGTCTTTGGACGCTCCAGCGCAAAAGCGGGTAGTCGCACTCCACACTTTTCTGAAATAATATCTTGCATTAACACATTTATTTTTGGTTTTTAAAAACAACGGCTTATATCGTAAAATCAAAATTTTTAGGAGAATGTATAAAAACACGATTGTACAAACAACATACATATTTTATTTTTGGATTATTTTTTTTATAAAATGTTAATGATATTTTAAAAAAGTAAGATTACGAGGGCGACAGCAAAAGAGAACCGTTTTTTTGGAATTATTATTATTTATGTTTCAACATAATCTCCTTCCAACTCAATACACTTCATCAAACGTTTTTCAAGTTTTTTAATTCCATCCGAAAAATAAGATTTTTCAAGACCTTCAAAATATGCCTCAGTTTCAGCAATAACCTCGCTATTATACGAAAATATTTTGCCACCGAGAATTTTTTTTAAATTTGGAAACGAGAAATAATCAGAAGGAGCTTAATCCGGACTATATGGTGGATGCGGAGCAATTTCAAATCGTAATTCGGCCAGTTTTTGTTGAGTTAAAAATGCAGTGTGTGAAGGTGCGGTCGTATTATCTTGATTTCTGCACTCAACCGATCCAATAATAGACAATAATATTCAATATTTATAGTTTTTCCTTTCTCAAGATAATCAATAAATATTATACCCCTTGCATCCCAAAATACTGTGGCCATTACTTTTCCTGCTGACTTAACAGTATTCGCCTTCTTGGGACCACTTTTACCAGCTTCTATCCATTGTTTTGACTGTTCTTTGCATTCTGGGATGTAGTGATGGATCCATGTTTCATCAACAGTTATGAATCGGCGCAAGAACTCTATTGGATTACGCTGATAAATCGGTAAAAGCTCCTCGGAACTGGTCCAACGGACGATTTTTTGGGGCAAAGTCAACAAACGCGGCAAACATCTTGCGGATAGCTTTTTCATGTGGAGTTCATCATGTCAAATACTCCAAACTTGTTTTTCGTGTGTTTTAACAATATCAGCAACAATATCTCTGAGCTTTATTCGTCTATCTTTAGTCACTTCATTAAATATTTTTCTAATGTTTTCAATAGTAGTAGCAGTTTTCGGTCTTCCAGAGCGTTGTTCATCTTCCGTACTTGAACGACCCATTTTAAATTGTTGAACCCAGGATTTCACGGTGGAGTATGATGGTGCATAATCACCATGAACAGAATCCAATTAATCTTTGATTAATTGTGGCGTATAACCTTTCATATAAAAGTGTTTAATTACCGCACGAAACTCTTTATTTTCCATTTTTCAAAAATTATAAAACTTGTTTACTTCAATCACCTGTAACAAAGAAAATAATCATTAAATATTTCGGAAATTTTGACAGATGGCTTATAAAAGATTGCTTTTAAAAACAAAAAAAAAGTTGCTACTAAAACAGAAAATGTGCCAGGCCAGTTAGTTTTGCGGTCGCCCTCGTATACTATGTGCAAACAATGTGAGCAAAATAAAAGCGTAACGCCACTTACGAGTAGAATGTTTTTTGTGGAAATAAATGTTGTCACTTGGAACACACGTGATGACTTATGTTGTGTTGTCACCAGCAAAAGGAAAACCTAAAATATTTTGTGTTTTAACGAGAGATTTCAATCAAGATCTAGAGTAAAGTGAAAACAGCTGATTTTTGCATTAAGATTTAAACATTTTTACTATTGAAATGATAAAGTGCATACTGACCGTATGTAACGCCTCGAAATATTTATCGATGATCCTTTGAACAATGTATGCAGATTTTTCCCCCAGATTTCATGCTAGATTTGAAAATTTAAGTCTGAGTATACGAGCAGGTGGGGCCAATGCACCGTAAAAAGGGCCAATGTACGCATAGGATTTGATACAATATTTTTAAAAGAAAAATAAACTAATCAGTGTTCAACTACAGTTTGTGTTTCGTCCCTAATTTATTATTGATTGTCGTAAAATATTAAAACGATCTACCCATAAGCTTTCGTACGTCCGTCCGTTTGTCTTTTGAAAACTCGATAGCAGTCAAACGAAATAAGCTCGGACCCTACAGTTTTGCCGGCTGATGGCTTGGGATATTAAATGTGCGAAATCGGCCCAGGGGGAAAATTTTTCCTTTTAAGGGTCAAATGGCACGGTATTTACTTAAGTATTTGCGTAATTTTTAACGGGCTTGTTTTTCTACGACCCGGCTCATGTGGCCCGGCCCGTATGTTTATTACGAACGATTATTAGATTATTAGTATGTAAGTATTGAAAGTTAATCCACTATCCTCTTTGTACAGCTATCATCTTTGGATGGGTCGAATCGAATTTACATGGAAATTATTATCATTTAGTGGTTTGAAAGTCTAACGTTTGACTGATCACTAGATTATAACCAGACGCTTAGCTGAAAAATCTGAAAATGGGTCACAAAAAGAAAAAAATCAATTTTAAAACAAATGTTATATACAGAAAAACTGGACAAAGTAATATTTCCTAAAGTTTTAAGTTCAAGACAAGTTTTGCACAGGTGCTTATCGTTTGTAATTTATTTTCTTTAAAACCAATCATATATCCCATTTAGTTGAAATCTAATAGCGACGCCTTATTTTATGGCTACATGACAATCCTGATTTGGTGTATAATCTTTTAATAATTGTGTAACCCAAAATTTAGTATTTCTATTTAATGTTTACAAAAAACTTTTTTTTTTCAAAATGTATTTTACCCAAACCCGTTGCCTTTTTCATAATTCTAGCTTCCAACTAACAATTCCTATACTACAAAATCAAGGTATATTTTGATATGGCTTATCTTAAATCGGCCTTCTCAGTATTGCTCCTGTTAGACCCACTAGTCACATAAGTAAAGCCTATGTAGAATGGGGCATAAATTGCACTTAAAGCTGCCAGAAGTACTAGTACCACCTATACAAAAAATGTTTGATTTGAAAGTTGCCATGCAAGTAATACTTTTGTATAACGACAGAATTTTTAATCGGATAGACCACGTGTATGGGGACTATATTAATAGATAGACCAATATGTCCTTGGTAGACATTTTTATAAGTCGCTCAAAACGCTTTATGCTTAATTTGATTCGAATTGTGACTTCTAGAGTGGCGGGGGGCCTTTGTGTGGAACTATAATACAGCGCCAAAGGGTTTTCGAACCTAAAAACCGATATGGTCCAATTTCAACAGCGTTACTTACAATGCACTAAGCTAAATTTAAGTAAGAACGGACATAAAACGCCACTTTTAAGTGGCGTTTTGTGTCAAATTCGAGAAGTATATTCTGTATGTGGGCTATATGAATTTGGATCGATATAGTCCAGTTTCACCAGAGATAGTTATTGATCGTGCAAAATTTATCATCTGAGGTTTCAGTTTATAGAGCGACAGGACCTCAACGTGGGCTGGACGTTTGTGAGGAGGCTAAATAAAAATATGGGCCGATTTCGTTCAGTTACTCAAGAGTAAAAAGCAGATCGCTTATAACACACCCTCCCAAATTTAAGTACGTTTGAAGTACATATGTTACTTCAATAGCAGAAGAAGAGCTACTTTAAAACATGGACCGATATGGTCCAGTTTCACTAGGTTAAATTATTAGTCGCTTACTTAGCTTCGTTCCTTTTAAAAAATTGCCTTGAAAAGGTATTGGAAGCTGAAACCAAACGGCAACTGTGGTCATCTGTTAAAGGCGGGGCCTTGAACCAACTCGACCACTGCTTGGTATCGAAATCCTCCTCCATTATACTACAATCACAAACTTTATATACTTCCATCCTCAGATGGCGGAAGATAAAACTCGTAAATGTCTGCTTACCATTTCAAAGTTCGCTCACACACACCGACGTCTCCGGACCAGTTTATTTGCCTTTCATATTTTTGTCGGTTCGTACTTCAGGTTTTTCTACATTCTTAGTGTGGCCCATCTTTGTATTTTTATCTTCGCTTTACAATTGGTGGTGTAAATTTTCTTATGGCAAAATATGAAAAAAAAAGAAATCTGTTCAAAACATCTCCAGACTTTTGGTTGGGAAAAAGCCTTTAGCCAATCTGTTGTTACCTCATAAAAATGTGTACTCGTAATTGAAATAGAAGGAAGACAAACGGAAAATGTTTTTCTCTTCCTCGGCTCTACTGGTGAAAGAATTTACAATTTCGATGCGTGTGAAAGAGAAACAAGCACACAGAAACACCAACAGTTTATAGTTATTTGTGACGATAATGGCCGTCACGTTAATTTTTATATTTTCTTCCTTTAAAAGTCAACTTTTTCACTGGGGTTGTCCGACTTAACTAGCACTGATTGTTAGATAGAGACCATTTATTAGATCGATAACGCAATCAAAGTAGTTAAAGTTTTACGCTGATTAATTCGCTGTATTTTTCTTGGCAGAAACAGAACTACAGCTTCAAAATGTCAATATACCTTTGAAGCGGTCAATATATCCTCGAAAATGTCAATATATCCTCTATCTTATCATGTCTAATCCGGAAATCATTAATTTTTTTTTGATGTCATAATTTCAATGAAGAAGGTTGGGAAAGATTGGATTTTTTTGGATTGTCGTTTTTTATTTAAATTGTTCTACTTACTTATCACTATTATCATTTAAGCACAGATAGTCTAAAATAAAACAAGAATAATTTCAAGAAAAACTGGTAATTTTCGCCCTTTTAAAGAAAAGAATAAATTTTTTAATAAAATGATAATCAAAAAAGTTACGTTCAGAATGGAAACCAAAATCGACAAAGAAGAGATAAATATTTAATATTATTTAAATAAATAATAAATATTAAACTTTGCCCCATCCCCAATTTTTTAAAAAAAAAAACTACAAAATATGACAGCTATGAAAGTATATATTTAAGGTACTTTGCGCCACATTGCCCCTGAAATAGCGGAATACGTATACACTCTAGCTCATCTGAATAGGTTCAGTAATCGTTTAGTGTTCAAATGATATTATTTCAAGAAGTAGTGTAATGAAATTTTTTTAAAATTATGTCGTTAAAAGACTAGCCTATTGGGAATCATTTTATAAATAAAAAAATCTATATTCAATTTAAGGATTACTCGAAAAAACACAGATTTTGTAACTCGCTGAAAAATTATGTATTTTTTGGGGTCATCAGAATAGCAAAAAATTAACGAAAACATAAAAATAAAATGTTTATTCATATTTTCACTTACAATCATAATAATTAGGAATATTTTGAACTTAATTAATAATGGGTACCTCCGCCCTTGTTTGAAATTACTTCATAAATTCGATTTGAAATTGAATCATATAATTTTTGGTTATATTAAAGGGAAATTTCAGCCCAAGCTGTTTTTATACCACGTATTAAGTACTCCTTATTCTCAAATTGTCTACGTATACTTTTCGTGAAAGCATTCCCCACATGTTTTCAATAATATTCAGGTCTGGAGAATATGGCGGTCACTCCAATAATGGCAGATTTTGGCTCCTAATTGACTGTTGACATGCGCAGTGTGAACGGGAGCAAAATCATGCTGATAAGTCCACGTTATGGGTCCAAAAATGTTAGAGAAGTACGGAAAAGCCTCCTCAATTACGGCTTTGTAGCTATTCGCATTCATTCTAGATGTCAGAAACAGCATCTCACAAGTTCCATAATAGGAAATGGCTCCCCACACCATCACACCACCTTCACAACTACGTATGATGACGAGCCAAAAGTTATATCCATCCGGACCATCTAAATTAATGGCAGATTTTGGCTCCTAATTGACTGTTTAACGACATGCGCAGTGTGAACGGGAGCATAATCATGCTGATGAGTCCACGTTATGGGTCCAAAAATGTTAGAGAAGTACGGAAAAGCCTCCTCAATTACGGCTTTGTAGCTATTCGCATTCATTCTAGATGTCAGAAACAGCAGCTCACAAGTTCCATAATAGGAAATGGCTATCCACACCATCACACCACCTTCACAACTATGATGACGAGCCAAATGATGTTCTTCCTTTCGCAAATCATGGAAGTAGTAGTTACATCCATCCGGACCATCTAAATTAATTTTTTTTTCATCAGAAAAGTCTACACGTTGCCATTTTTTATTCCAGGTCATATGCTGACGATAAAAGTGAAGTCGTGCTTCCTTGCGATTGCTGTTAAGCGGTGGCTTTTTCATTAGTTTTAGTCGTTTTAAGTAGCTGGCACTGCGAATAACACGTTTTACTGTTGCCAGACTAGCAGTTACACCAGTTTTTTCCTTTATTTTTGAAGCATAATCATGTTAGAAGCAGATCTGATGATGGTTCTCCTATCAGCACTCGTAGTGGCTCTATATGTATCTCCTTTCATATTTTTTTTCCATATTTAGATTCATTCGGTAAATAACTACTAACAACATATTGGCTTCGTCCAATTTTTGTTGCGATATACCGATGATCTAGGCCACATTCACTAAAGGCTTTAATTTTGGCCTTTTTCTTTGCCCGTCAATGATTTACCTCGACCCATTTTTAAATCAAATTATAACAAATACTTCAAAAAATAATAATTCAACAAATTATTATGCTTTGACGACCGCTCGCTAAGAAAAAATAAAGGTTTTGATTTCGAACCTATTGTGGTGAGCCAAAAAATTGCTATGATTCTACCGAAGAATAAGCTAAAAACAATGCAAGAAAATAACGGTTGATTTTTACCGTTAGATTTTTCTCCCAGTTAAGGGGGCATATATAATCTCGCAATGGACGAAACAAATTTGGTGTGCATATAACACAAATTGAGAAATCCAACATTTTATATTTCAAAAACTCCAAACCTATTCAGATGAGCGGCAGTGTATATATAGGTTTAAATTCGACCTTACTTAACTTTAATAATATATAATATTCCGCTTTATCTTAAAATTAATTTGTCCATATAAACTTTATTAGTTTCGAAAGTAAAAACCAACTTTTAATAAAACCTGCTCATAATTCAAATAATGGAATAAATATTTTTAAATCGTTGAATATATAAATTTTATAAAAACTCCTTTTTTATTTCGGTTAGATAACCGAATACATAAAATTTAAACATCACTTGGTCTTGTAAACAAATTCTCGTTGTAGCGACGCACAGTAGCGCCCGTAGAGCAAACGATTTTGCAAAAATCAAAATTTTCATGAGCGCCGACGAAGTTTTGAATAAACCCATATTATAGGAAACTTTACAACGATTTCAAATCTGCCACTCTTAATAATATCACATTTTTAGTTTAGAAGATATAGCCGTTCAAAGTTGACCGACTTTCGGTTTTCAAAAAAACACACAATTTTTAGTGAATTTGTTGCGATTTCAGGTGTAATATCACGAAAAATAGGTAACGAATCGCCTTATTTTTTGTTTGTAATGATTGATGTATTTATTAAATGTATAATGATAAAAAAAAATAACTGTTTGCTTTGTGTTTCTCCTGGTAAATCACTATTTAAAAACTATCCGTTTTTTCACTATTTTTCAACTTTGACGGAAAATAAAAAAAATCTATATTTTTCTATATTTGCCCGTACGTGCCCGTTTGGCTTCTAGAGGTAAAAAAGGTTAAAAAGACATGGTTGCAGAAATTGTATGGCGTCCATCCCTTATATGTTTTGACTGACAGTAGTTTGATCTAATAGTTTGTTTTCCTTTACGGCTTAAATCTGATGTTTCCCTACACTGGAAAAATCCACGTCCGTCATCAGTGCATTATTGCCGACCAATAATGTTTCAGTTTGCAAGGGAATCGGCAGAACTCATAAGGACCACGGTGAAGGACATTGAAGAACAAATAAGCAAGATTAAGCCTACAAAGCTGCAAATTGGAGAAGGAAAATATATTGAATGCAATTACGAGTTCCATCTGACCATGGTTGACGGAAAAGTCGTAAACGAACTGACAGGAACAACCTCAACAATGTCATGCCCGATTTGCAAAAAGAGTCAGAAGAACTTTGGTAATTTAAACGATTCTACAAATGAGGAGAATTACGAATATGGAATGTCACCATTGCACGCAAGGATAAGGTGTATGGAATTCTTGCTAAAACTGGCGTATACCCTACCACAAGAGGAGGAAAACTTCGATGAAAATACATCAATAAAGGATAAGGAAAAGATCAGAAAGAAGCAAATACAGGATGCTTTTTTTAAACAAGTTGGACTAAAAGTAGACTGTCCCAAGCACGGATACGGTAACTCAAACGATGGAAACACTTCTAAGAGATTTTTTGAAAATGATGAGGCAGTAACTAGAATCACTGGAATTGACAATCAAATCGTGAAAAGATTGGGAACGATCTTAGATGTTTTAAACTGCAAAGAAAATGTCAATTCTACAAAATATGGAGAATATGCGTCGAAAACTGCATCTCTTTTAGCAGAAATGTATCCACAGAAGAAGTTGACCCCGACCGTCCATAAAATATTGGCGCATGGCAAAGATATAATTGAGTACCAGTCTTTGCCAATTGGAGAGCTTTCTGAAGAAGCACAGGAGTCTCTTAACAAATTTTATAAAAAATATAGATTGCAGAACACATTCAAAGCATCAAGGGTAAGGCAAAATGAGGACCTTTTCAACATGTTGGCAGCATCTTCCGATCCACTTATTTCTTCCCTGCGGCATGTGAAGTCAAGAATAGAGTTAGAAAATAATTATAGTTTAGAAATGGTTAGTCATTTAGATATACCTTCTCTTACGAACTGTGATGAATATTTTACAGAAAATTGAAAAAATAAATTTAAAAAAAATATTTTTTTTTTAATTTGTTGGGTAATAATTTAAAACATAAAACCCTAAAGAAAAAAAATAAAAACAATCTAAAAATTTAAAAATATTTTTTTTTAGTTACCATAAAATTGATTTTTCTACTAATTTTAACTTTGATAACCCATAATTAAGCCCCTACAGAGCGTAGCACCCTTTCCAAACGCTCATTTCATAGGCTGAACAGTTATCTATCATATGCTGTTTAAACTGTTCAATTATCTTATTCGGTTCAAAAGATATGATTTTTGAAACGAAAAAACCCAAATGTCGCCACTGTGCGACGACCGAATTAAAAAAAAATTCTGATAGTAAATAATCTATAATAAAAACCAGTGCATGTATAAATTATGTTTCAATAATCATCCTAATAAGTTAGGGTTACCAATACTTTCTCTCTTCTACCGATACTGTCAGTTCCCAGCACCTAATTAATATTCGGTTGTAGCTATGAAATACATAAACAGTACGTGCAACCACCTTTGGCAATAAATTCGTTTTTGCACACAAATCTGTTGCCTGTGTGTACTTATCCTTTTATATTTCGTGGTGTTGCAAGCGGAATGACAAACGACCACTTATCACCTCTGATGAAATACGTATATTTATAAAGCCTCTTCCGAAGGTTCTTCCTAATTTGAGGCCCTTTCGCTAAAGATGTGGTATATTATATAAGCAAGCTCGAATTGCTCAAATTCAGCATTGCGCATTTCATCAAGTTAAAGCGTAAGTAACCCAAATGAAATTGGACCATATTATACCATGAATTGAGGCCCATCGGCTCTTGAATTAGGATATTATTTTACCATGCTCGAATTGCTTAAATTTAGCATAGTGTGTCTTATTATGTTAACGTTTAAGTAACCCCAATGAAATGGGGCCATTTTTTTGAATGGACTATATGTTTTTGAAAAGCATTACAAAAAGGTTCCGGGTTTAAGGTTGTGCTGCTCTAGATTTCTCAAACGGAATCGAATTGTGCTCAAAAAGCGCTCAAATTTTATTGACTTATACGCAACTTATAGCAATTTCTACTGAAGCTGGACCATGTATGCCCATCCTTTGATAGCGCATTCCAATACAATTTCCTTTTTATTTGAAGTCCTAAAACTTTACAGAAAACAGTTTGAATTCGAACTCAATCAAAGTAAAGCACGTTATGTGTACCCTACAACTATGCTTATTGAAATTGGACATTTCGGACTATGTTTTTATATAGCTTCAATGAAATACGACTCATGTTAAGACCGAACATGCTCAAGTTCCACATAGAAACGCTTTTTATTTTGAATAACTGAGTTGAGTATGGTATCTCAAATAATTTTTAGTTTAAATACTTTTCTGATTCATCCTCAAAAGGATTTTTGCATCTTTGTGCCACCCTTGGAATATCGCTTTGGTTGGCCAAAAAATGGTGTTTCACTCTCAAAGATCTGTCGATTGTTTCGTAAACCACAACAAAAGTAATGAATATCCCACAGTCTTTATTCCCTTCTTCCATATGATCACTGTACTTCGTTCCGCAGAAGTTTGTAAGCGCAAAGTAATTCCCATTTGCATTCTAACCAAATCGCATATCAAATTGAAGTTACATCGTGCCGAAATTGTTGACAGTATCGTAATGGTTGAGCAGACCAAAATTCTTGATTTTTTTTGTAGAAAACCAAGGCAAAAAACGAGAAGGAATGAACAAAAAATGGCCGGCCCCTCGGGCTTTCAAAACTTTATGGCAAAAAATTATCTAAACTTCTTCGGGCAAGCAGACACGCACACACAAACACACTAAGGGCATGATGTTCGAATGTCCTTCTTTATATAAAAAATAATGACCACTTTGTCTTTCACTTTAGGCCACAAAGAAACCCCAAAAAAGAGTTTTTCTTTGTCGTTCTTGCTGCTGCCGTTGTTGTTAGCCAAGCATGAAATTGACTGAAATATCTATTAATTTTTTGGGCAAAACTATTGTGTACAATATGTTATGTTTAAGTTGTTACACACTAAAATGAACAGACATTTTTCGCACAAGTCAATGGGGAATATGATGACACAAGAACAAGGACACCAACACCATCAGCTTCAGCGCCAGCACCAGCAAGGACATTAACTGAAGAGACGTTCTTGCCTACAGTTGTGGTCATTGAGAGAGCACCCGGATTGTATTTTAATTTTCCAAAACCTTATTAAATGTTTCCAGCTTTATCTCAATAATTACTTACTAAAATTCGCCTAAAATCGGATCTATTTTAACTGCATATTTTGGTTGCAGATCGCTTTGATCTTATTGTGCTGTCGAAGAAGTCTTTCAAGATTCTATTTATTCAAGATTCTATTTTTGAGATTTATATAAATATTTAAAAGATAACATGGTTACGAGGGCTGCTATATATATATATATTTCTGGCCTTATAATGAAAATTCGAATATTTATCACCAAAAATGGGTTTATTGTTTTTCAAAGTATTCTCCAGCATGATTTATACACTTTTTAATGCGCTCAAACCAATTGTCGAAGATCTTTTTCCACACCGATTGAGACACCTCCAAAACATGGTTTTTGAACGCTACAACAGCATCTTCTGGCGACGAAAATCGTTAACCACGCATTTATTTCTTGGTGTGCGGGAATAAAAAGAAGTCATTGGGTGCCAAGTCAGGGCTGTACGGCGGATCACCAATCAATTCGACGTTTTGGACGGTCAAAAAGGCGCTGGTTTGAGCCTATGTGTGAGAGCTCGCATTTTCATGGTGCACAATGATTTGGCTTTTCTTGTTCGTTTTTCGAATTTCTCTGAAGACTTTAGGCAAATAATTAGTGGTGTACCACTCAGAACTGACCGTCCTACGTTGCTCAAGCGGAACAGTCGTCACACGGCTAGTTTTGCCGGCTACCACTTGCTTCGAAGTGCTTCTTCCACGAACAACTTTCGTTGGATTTGGCTTGTCTTCGAAACCCCACACGGTCGATTGCTGTTTTGTTTCGGGCTCATGTTTCGCATAGATCCATGATTTGTCACCTCTGGATATCTTATAAACGTCTTTTGAAGCACCGCGATTGTATTTTTCAAAATTTCTTTGCACCAATCGACACGAGCCTTTTTTTGAGCGATTGTCAAATTGTGCGGTATCCAACGAAAACAAACCTTTTTTACGGCCAGGTTTTCATGCAATATCGAATGTATGCCGGTGGAAGAAATGCCCAAGGATGCCTGTATCTCAGGGTATGTCACATGACGATCGTGCATTATTAGTTCACGCACGGCATCAATGTTCTCTGGCACAACAACAGCCGTTTTTAAACGACTTTCCCGACCTTCGTCTTTGAGCGAGGATCGGCCACGATTGAATTCATTAAACCAGTTTTTCATAGTGCTATAGGATGGTGCATCATCGCCATATGTGACAGCGCATAGAGAAAGGGACCTAAGGAAAAAAAACAATTTTAATTTTTTTTCTTTTTTTTCTTTTTTTGATGTGGACAACATCTGAGCATCGAATGAGACCGATGCCATGCCCCAAAAGTGTTTCCTCCCAGAGATAAGCGCGTTTTATAAAAGTGAAGTCAACGATTCTAAGCGCAAATAGAACGGGACCTAATCTTTAAAATGGCTGTCCTGAACAAAACTTTTCATCAACTTTTCACTTTTTTTTTATACCCTCCACCATACAATGGAGGGTATATTAGTTTTGTAATTCTGTCTGTAACACCTTGAAATAATTATCGGAGACCCAACAAAGTATTTATATTCTTGATCCTCGTAAAATTCTAAGACGATCTAGCCATGTTGTCCGGCTGTCCGTCTGTTGAAAACAAGATAGAGCCTGCATGAAAACAGCTAGGGTGCTGAAATTTGGCACAAACATGTGTAGTTAACTTAGCATGGTTGGTATTGAAAATGGACTATATAGCTCTACGGGAAGTTGGTGTTGGAGACCCTTAATCGACACTATCTCATAAAAATTATTTATTTGTAAATATTCGTCCAGTTTCTTGAGCAAAATCACTGAAATTTTGCAAGTTATAATCTCTATATAGGCGCAATCATCTATGTAAAAATGGTTTAGATTGTGCCACCATTTCTTGTACCTCCCATACAAATGACCTTATGGGCCTTGAGAAATAATATGACTATAACTCACCACAAACTTGAGCTATCGAGACGAAATTTTCGGCATAAAGATTAATATATAGAACAGACTTTTGCGCTAAATTTGGCTAAAATCGGAAAGGACCTACTGGTACCTCCCACAAAAACGGTCTCTTGGGCCTTGAAAAATAATTTGACAATAACTTACTACAAAATTGACCTATCTCTGGGAGGGAACACTTTTGGGGCATGTGATCGGTCTCATTCGATGCTCAGATGTTGTCCACATCAAAAAAAAAGTGAAAATTATTTTTTTACCCTTAGGTCCCTTTCTCTATGCGCTGTCACATATGCGACTGTAAGCGTACTGAAGTCATTCAAACTGCAATTTGCGAAAACTTTACAGCCATAGAGAAGAGTAGGGATAATGTTGGTTTTTGCTAGCAGCATTCTTATGTTCTGAGGAGTAGATGTACGAACAGCCCAGAGGTTCCTCAATATTCCATGTATTTTTCCAGATGCTCTATTAATGTGATTGGTCCAGGAGAGTGTAGAGTTAAAAGTTAAACCCAAATTACAGGATGAGTCAACACTGGCAATCGAAGTGCCTGAAATGCGTAAGTCTGGAATATTGCCATTGAATGTACGGCCATGATGAATACAAATGTGGCATTAAGACGCAAAATGTTATTTTTAGATAGCTTCTTAATACGTTTTAAATCGTCATTTATTTTCACGATACAAAAGTTTAAATGTTCCACTTTTGCGGGAACATTTATAAATAGTGCAAGTATTAGGGGTATCTGCCAGATCATTAATATAAAGGGTTATTTGTTTTCAGTACTGTTTGACATTTCATCATGGAAAGACTTGCACCGCAACAACGTCTCCTAATTATGCAACTGTATAATGGAAATACGCGATCGGTAAGAAACTGGCTTCGGCCAAAATTTTGTTCAGGCCCATTTCTGGCTCAACGCAACATCAATAATCAAAATTGCCACAGTTGGGCTGAGGAGCAACTAGAAGAGGTCCAAGAGGTGTTATTATAAGTACACAGTTTGGTGCAGTTTATGGCCTAGTACAATCATCGGTCCATATTTTTCCAAAAAGATGATGGCAGTAACGTTACCGTGAATGGTGCCCGCTCTCGCGCCATGATATCGGACTTTTTGCTAACTGAAAGTGAAGCCTGTAATCTTGACCAAATTTGATTTCAACATGACAGTGCCACTTGCCATACAGCTGCTCAAACAATGTACTTTTTATCTATTGAGAGGTAATTTCGAAGATTAGCTAATTTCTCGTTTTGGACCGGTGAGATGGCCGCCTAGATGGTGTAATATCACACCTTTTTTCTTTGGGGCTATATAACGTACAAAGTCTATGCTGATAAACCAACTACGAATCAAATTTGGGAAGCCTAATTTACGCGTATTATTACTGCCATACCGGCAGTACCGAAATGCTCGAATGATTCCTTCAAAATTGGACAATCAGAATAGATACCCTGGGGCGTTGTTGTGGCCATACTTTGAAGGAAATTATATTCAAAACATAAATGCCATAAAATGTCCGTTCCAATAAACATTAAAGATTCCACACTACATATAAATTTTTGTATATTTTTTATTTTCAAAAAATATTTCTAGGTGGATCACCCGTAATATAGTTACCAGTAGGGGGCCTAGGATAGATCCTTGGGGCACAGCTCGAGATATATTTAAAAAACAAGATCTGTGATCGTTAAATACAACGCATTGTGATCGACATGATAAGAACGATGTTATGAGAAGTGGAGAGAAGTGGAATATTTTTTTATAAGTAAGTTAGGACAGTAGTATATTATGGTTCACTGTGTCAAATGCATTGCTGTGATCAAGGAGAATGAGAATTGAAACCTTGTTTTCATCTAACTTTCCCCGAATTTCTTCCACAACACAAATCAGAGCAGCGATGCAGCCTACCTGCTTTTGTGTAAGGATTTTTTTTATTTAGCCAACACTCAGGGGTTTTCCCCTATACATGCAATGTATTGCGTTGGTCGTTGGAAAGCAAGGGATCGAAAGGGGGAAAGAGGGAGTAATGTTTATTGACATTCGTCTTGAATTTCTGGATGTCGTAATTGGTGGGAAATACATTTGCCGGAACTCGATTCCACATACGGACAGTACCGGCGAAAAACGAATTCGATCTGTAGTGTATATTACGGTCAACCGGCCAATCGAAAAGAAATGGGTGTGAATTTCTGGAAAGTCAGGGATACACGACATCCTCACGTCAGGAATAAGACCACGAATGTCTGAAGAACACACACCATGGAAGTTGCGATAGAACAGCGACACACAACCCACATTCCGACGATGCTGCAGGGAAACAATAGAGTTGGATACCCTACTGTCAACCTATCAGCATCATCGCTATCCTTTGAACACGGTCCAGAAGCTCCGAGGATAATTTTGGAGCACCTGCCCATATATGGGAGTTGTATTCCGACTTTGGCCTGATGTAGGTTGTATAGATATCGAACAGATCAGAAGGAGTGAAATATTTCTTGCACCGCTTTAGGAAGCCTATACACTTGAGTGCTTCTTTCGACACTTCGAATACATGTCTCGCCCAACGAGCGTCACATTGTATTTTCATGCCCAGAACATCAAGAGCGTCTGACTGATCGACATCCATACCATCGATAGATAATGACGACACTGTTGGGTCAGTGAATCGCTTGTGAAACAACAAGCACCACTGTGTCGTACGCGCATTATTATCTACTCTATTCATTCGACCCCAGTCGGAAATGGCTAGTAAATCCCGGCCAAGTGTCTTTTCCATTATTCGCCGTTTGTCTTCAATATCTTGAAGACTCGGCCTACGGTCGAATGAATATGAATGGCATAGGTTGCTGTCATCCGCGAAAGAGTAGATTGGATTCACCGTCTGACCCAAAAGATCATCAATGAAAATAAGAAATAATGAGGGAGAAAGGACAGAGCCTTGTGGCACACCTGCAGTCAGCCTATGTTTATTGGATGAGAACCCATCTACAACAACTCGTATAGTGCGATCTCTAAGAAAGTTCGATATAAATCGAGCAAATGTATTACCGACACCAAACGCGATCAGCTTTGGTAGGAGTGCACCGTGCCAGACTCTATTAAATGCCTTGGATATATCCAGAGCCACGACCTTACTCTCACCAAACTGGTGGATAGACCGACTCCAGCTTTCCGAAAGGAAAGCCATCAGGTCTCCCGTAGAGCGATTTCTACGAAAGCCATACTGTCGATCGCTAAGCAGGTCGTTGGACTCGAGATACCCTACAAGATAGTGGTTAGGGATCGGATGGACGTTCGCAACCTTCCAACACGCTGGGAAGACTCCTGCACGATAAGCAAGGTTGAAAAGGTTGCGCATTGGACGGGCCAGTGTCGAGGAGCACTTACATAGGACTAGTGCCGAGATACCATCCGGGCCCGGGGACTTACTAACATCGAGATTAGCAAGAACCCTTTTAACTCCACGAGTTCGAAAAAATATCTTAGGCATGGAACTAGATACGTTTTCGATCTCGGGGAGTGGTTGATTGCTTTTCGGCAAGGAAGAATTTCCTGCAAACATTTCAGCCAATAGGTTGGCTTTATCAACCGGGTCAGTGAATGCCCGGTCGTCTTTAACAAGAGTTGAAATAGATGAAGAACTATCCTTTACTTTTCTTACAAACGACCAAAAGCTCTTTCTTCCCCTGGGAGTATTAAGAACCTTTGTACGTAGACGTTGCTCGTAAAGAAACTTTTCACGCCTAAGCACTCTGGCACACGACGTTCTTGCCTGTTTACGCAGCAGTTTAGTATTGACGTTTTGTTTAAACGCCAATTTCTGAATGCCTCCTCTTTTGATCTGACAGCATCCCTGCATGCCTGGTGAAACCAACAATTTATGGCAGGCTCAACCGACATAATTTTAGTTGGAATAAACGTCTTCATTCCAAATAAAATTATATTTTCGATCATTTCAGCCGCAGCATTAATGTTATTATCAAGAAAGCATAGCTTCCAATTAAAATGCTGGAAAAAGTGGTTGAGCTCAGCCCAACGTGCATTTTCGTATAAAAAAATTGTCCGCTTTGGGGCTGGTATCGAAGCGACACGAAGGGCGGAATACGAAAAAGATGCTGGAACAATGCAGTGATCGGAATTACCAAGAGGTGCAAGGACATTAACTTTATACTTTTCAGGGTGTGAAGTTAAGAAAAGGTCAAGAATATTGTGTTGGTGTCCTTCGACACACGGAATATGTGAAATTGTGTGTTCATTTTTTCAAGACTTTTGCAGGTTTTGGAGCAATGTAAAGATCGAGGCAGTTGTATATTAACCAGACCTAAAGCCACACTGATACGGGCCAACAATGTGGTTTAGGTGAGGTTTAAGTCGTGCACATACTAGACTCAAAAGATCCTTGTAAGCCGTTTGTAGTAATCTTATACTGAGGTAAATGGCGCATGGCATGTGAATCTCTTTTTATAAACAGGACAGAGTACACCGAGATTTCAATAATAAAGAATGAATTATTTTAACTAAATCGTTAATATGAGTTTAAGCATGCACTGAGTACACTGAGATTTCAATCATAAAGAATGGTTTCTTTTAAGTAAATCGTACAGATTTCAATAATAAAGAATGAATTATTTTAACTAAATCGTTAATATGAGTTTAAGCATGCTCTGAGTACACTGAGATTTCAATCATAAAGAATGGTTTCTTTTAAGTAAATCGTACAGGTGAGTAAATGCATGTTCTTAACTAAATCATTCTTGCCAGCCTTAAACGGATCTGCCGGTATACAGGTTGGGTAATTGACCGTCATCAATAATAATACTCCGCCATTAATTATATTGATGGCAGCCGTTTCCAATGATTGGTTCTGGGCCGTTTTCTTCAGCAGAATATTCAATCGTCAATGGGTTAGAAATGTGTTTTTTTTCTTATACAGCACTTGCCGTATCCGTCACCAGATTTCAATTTCTATATCTACAGGAGTTCATTCCATTAATTGTGCCTTCAGTCTGATGTTGGACTTTTTTATAGAATCTTTGGTCATCTTTTCTACTCTCTTACATCTCAATCTTTTCTCACTCGTGCAGTTCGATTTCTCGTTTCATTTGTAGAAAAAGGCTTTCCTACTCTCTTCTAACCGCCTGATATTTGTTGCGAGTATGTTATACGTTATGGGCAGAATTTTTTGCTTCTGTAGATTTTTACACTCGTTGTCACATTATGGGTTCTGTGGGAGCGATGTTTGGTACCCTATTTTTTGTTATTCCGTTTAATAAACAAATTTCTGAGAATTTGTGATTAAGACAGAAATTACTCAATTTTCGACTGAGTTTTTTTCCGGCCCAATATAACTTCAAATCGAAGATAACTTCGAAACTTCGTCAAAATTACTTTTTTCGATAAATGTGGTAACCAATTTATGAATTTGTAAAATATTCACTTTGTTCTTCGGATTTTAGCGCTCCAGATTAAGGTCATACGGCAAAACATATCTCGTATCTTTGTAAGATGTTATCTTTTAGTCCGTGATGTTGTTTATGATTTTGCGATACGTTCCATCGAAGAATACTACTGCAATACCCACCACTGTACAGATATGGAGCAGGAGCTCAGCTCCAAAGAACATTGAATGTTAAACATAATGTACATATTGATGATATGGCTGTAAAGTGTAACAACAAGCGAAAAACCGGTCAGAAGACTGTATGTAAACACCATTTTTTTTCTTTTTGGTCTGGCTATTCTCTGATGGACGTATTGTGGATACAATATTTTAGAAAGCCAACAATGACATCAATATCATCAACAACGCCAACACCCTCGCTACCACCATCACTCGAGGGGGAACCAGCAACAACAACTGCAGCAGCATTAAAGTGTAAACACTTAACCGGAAATGAATGACACTTGCCCAGACTTCATCTAGGAGCAGGATGTGCTTAAATACAGACGTTGTTTCCATCCACTTCGTTGTTGCTGCTGTTTAGCTGTTACCAAGACCTGAGAAAATCAAAAACAAAATAAGACAAATCGATAGGACACAAAGGACAAGTTTCACAACCGACAGGCAAACAGGCGAAATATTTAATAGCCTTTTTGTGGTTCTTCTCAATATTTTATAGACGTGGCCATTGTAAGTCTTGTGTTTTCTAAAAATTTGATATTAGTTTAGTTTTAAGATATGGCAATGACCCTAATAAATGTCATAGAAACATGTCAAGTGTCAATAGACACACTTTGATAGAATGTTTACAATGGCTCGTAAAATCTACACACACACACACTGGAGTATTTACACAGATGTGTAAGTGTATGTGCATACAAAGAAGAACATATAACATTTTAGCCAGATAGACTTTGGGTGCCTTTAAATGGTTGAAGGAAGAGGGTTTTGTGTAAGTGCTTCTGTTTTTTGCTAACCAATTTTTCCATCACTCTAAAAAATAAAAAAAAAAACAAAGAAAACGTCAAGCAAGTGTTACAATTTCTGAGACAAGGGCTGAGGCGATACACGTAGGGAATCAAGGAAGCTTTTCTGGTTATGGTTAAGCCCACAAATAATATTTTGTACCGCGAGTGAATGGTCCGTGCATTTTTAAACCCTAAACCAAAGAAAGGAGTGCATACTGTCAATGAAGCTCTAAATTCTTCCCATAGTGGCGCTACCCGTTATTTTGGCTTTATCATTATCATTAATTATTTTTTGATCGCTTACCATTTAAACGTAAAGTAACATACAAATTGTCCACTCTAAACTTTCGAAATGGATCATAAATGGGAGAGTGTATTAAGTAGGGTCAATCGAGTGAAACTTGTTCTCTTTTTTACTTTCTAATATGACATCGAAGATTCTGCGAAAGGTAGCAGGCTCCATGGTATTATGAGGCTTAGTGTATTTTAAAGGTGGCGATAATTTATTCCTTCACTAATACAATATAAGTGTAAGCGAAATTCATGAATTAGAGAAACAATTATTTTAGTTTCAATTAAAGTTGTGATTTTTTCATTTAGTGGAACTAGCCGTAACCCGGTGCGCTTCTCAACTCCTAACCAAGATTTTAGAGAAATAATTGAAGAAATATATTCGAAATATAATTTGTATACAGATAAATTGAATCTTAGTAGTTTTACTATCTGATTTGAGAGCTTCCTAACACACGTAAATGCACGTAAAGTAACTTGGTAAAATGCATTTTTTTTTTAAATTTTAGCCGTTGTTATTTTCATTATTAATTTATTATTTCCTTTACAGTTCCAAGTTATTATTGTAACTTGAAAAGTATACTTTTGTTTTGATGGGCGGTGCCACTTCCCTTTGTAAACCTGTGTAACATAAAAGCAATTTCCTCATTCACAGCAGCATACTGTGCACATTTAAAAACAATGAGTAAAGCCCATAACGAAAAGGGCCGAAACCGCCTACTTCTTTAAAAGACTTTTTTTTTACACACTAATACTCGTAGTATTTAGTAGGGACATAAATACTGTTACAACAATGAACACACCCATTTCAATAGTAGAACTGAACAAACCCCGTTAATGTCGTATGGGGTTTGAAAGCTAACCTCAATAGCGTTAGTCTGTAACGGGATTTTAAAATTGTTTCAACTCTCATCATGGAGTGGTCAGATAATGAGAACCGTATCGCTGTTATAGCGTTTTTCAAGTGTGATATGAAAAAAGCGATATTTTCAAAACGCTCCGGCCACTAGGGATTAGCCGCATGTTCGTCTACCGATGCATAAAACTGTTTGAGGAGACTGGAGATGTAAAAGACCGCCACCGGTGTCACCGCATGTCATCAAAGCCGTTAAATCAAGAATTCACAGAAATCCGCTCCGAAAACAGAAAATCATGGCCCGTGAGATGAATATCACGCAAAAGTCCATGAGTCAAATCATTAACAAAGACTTGGGGCTTTCAAACGACGTAACGGACATTTATTGACCGCAGCTTTAAAAAAAAGAATTGAAAAATACAAACGTCTTTTGGTGAAGCACGCTGATAACTTGCACAAAAAAATTTTGTGTACCGATGAAAAATTTTTACCGTTCAGAAAAAAAATTAACAAGCAAAATGATAGAGTGTATGCACGGTCATCTAAGGAAGCATCTGAACTGATCCCAAGACTGGAAAAGGGTCATCACCCAGCTTCAGTCATGGTTTGGTGGGGTGTATCTTACGATGGGGTCACTGACCTGCATTTCTGCGAACAAGGAGTCAAAACATCGGCTAAAGTTTACCAAGAAACCGTTTTGGAAGCTGTTGTGAAGCCTCTTAATAAATTCATGTTCCAAAACCAGCCTTGGACTTTCCAGCAGGATTCTGCGCCGGCCCATAAGGCTAAAACGTCCAGGCCTGGCTTGGAAACAATTTGCCAGCGTTCATTTCCTCTAAAGAATGACCCTCAGGCAGTCCAGATTTGAACCCATTGGATTACAAATTGTGGACGGTTTTAGAGAACAAGGTTTGTCACAAAAGATACCCCAACATTGGATCTCTTAAGACTGCTTTGGTTCGAGGTGTGGCCAATTTTCCAACGGACGAGGTTCGTGCAACTATTGACGATTGGCCAGTGCGACTTAAGGCGTGTGTAAAGGCAAAAGGCGGACATTTCGTATAATACGATTCTTTTTGGATACAATATACATCAATAAATATATTTAAAAATATTTGATCCAAAAACATTCAGTACTTTTTATTTTACAGCATAAAACGTGTGTAACAGTATTTATGTCCCTACTAAGTATATATTCCAAATCTGATGTTCCTTAATTAATAACTTTAAGAGTTCTATTTTTGTTAAAGCATGTATGACCTAACATTTGTAAATAAAAATTGCTTTCTATTCCATTCTTCCCATAGAGTTGGCAGAGCCACTCCCATTTGCACTCCCATTTCTTTACGCAGTTTGATGTTGCAAATATAGGCAATTGTCTATTATAGACGTAGATTTCCTGACTGGGCATACTTCCTTGTATCCATATAATAAGACTCATTGTTCATATTAATCTCTTTTTAATGCTCTCATAATAATTCTAAGCATATTTCATAATGTACTTATATATAATTGTCTCGTTTGATTATTGTCCTAAGTACGAATATGTGAACTATGTATGTATATACACGCGAAGAAAAGATATGGTTAGTATATGGTCACCGCAACAATAATATGTTCTCTGCAATAAAAGCATGTTCGTCGAAACCATAGTATTGTTTCTTGAGTTTCATTTTGACAACAGTATGATTGCGGCAATATTAATATTGTTGAAATGTAACAATAGTATTATTGTCAAATTTAAAAATGAAAATATGGTTGTAGCAACCATATAAACATGGTTGGTGCAACAAAATTGTTGTTGTTTAAAATTTAAATTTAAACAATAACATAAAAACGGCAATCATACAGTATGGTTGCGACTATGAACATAATAAAACGGGTTTTATAGAGCATACGTGTATGTGTGTGCGTATGATTTTTTTGATATACCATAAAAAAATATTACACACGTTACAGTGCATGGTTGTTGTCCATTATAAAAAAGAACAATTGAAAGGTTGTTCCAGGTATTTTTATTGTGTTTACTTTGTTCGGTGAAATACTCGTACCCCACTACCGACTGGTTCTCGTTTATTTAAAATCTACCTACACTTAGGAAAATAGCCATTGATCATGGTTTAATCACATTCGTTACTTGGTGTCAACGGATGGTGAAGTAGCATTCACCCCTGCTGGCACCTAAAAGTATTTTCGACTGCCGTTGGATTACATATTTTATTTCTTGAATGAAATGTTCAAGAATCATACTATTGTTGTGGGGATTATAGTAAGGTTATGTGGGAATCATACTATTGTTGTGAGGATCGTAATATTGTTGTGCCACAACCATATACCCAATAATAGTATGATCTATTTCGAATATTGTCACCCCAACCATAGTTTTTTTCTGCGTGTAGATATCCCTCTCTAATAATACTGAATAGTTCTGAATATTATATTAATTTTTTGTGTGAGCCTAGCATTAAGCCTTCATGAATAAAAAAGTGCAGTCTGATTATGAACATTAAACGAAGAAGACGTGTTTCATTCAAATGCTGTTTAGCGGCCATTATTACTACACAAACCTTTTTTCTTTACGCGATTTGGCTTACAACACAAAAACAAAAGTAAAGGTTGTCTCACTAAAAATGGTGTATCTCAGAAACTACATGATAATAACTATTTTTTTTCTGTTTCTGAAAGACAATTAAATTTTCTAAATTGTCATAAATGATTGATTATTTTTCTTAATTGTGCTATATATGCGGTTGTTTTACTTAAACTACATTTCCGAGCATTATTCTGATTCCTAATTTTTTTCCTTCATTATTTTAAAAAAAATTAAAAAAAAAATTAATTACATCAAGTTGTTTTCGGATTCTCGTATAAAATTTTCAATTCATAAAAATACAAATTGTTTGAAATTTTTAATATCGAAATTGCAACAACATCAAATAGTACAGGGATTTTTCTTTTATCTTTTGTTCCGTTTTATATATTGACATACCCTTTCGATATTTTGACCAAAGGTCAAAATCTCTGATCCATTACTTATATACTACACTTCTCGTGGCCTGAACCATTATGGCTTGGTAAATGTGCTTGGATTTCTGATAGTACCCCTCGCAATTATGCTGCTGCGAAAAAGTAGTTTGTTTTAAACTCACTCATCATCATTGTCGTTGTATTCGTGAAAACACTCACATACGCATGTGTTACTACTACATACATTCATACACCTCCCTTCACACACCCAATGGCACTCTCTATACATATGTTCATACGCAGCATGAAAAATGATTTCTTTTCGGTTGAGTGGTGTGAAAGTACATTTA
Organism: Hydrotaea diabolus; assembly: GCA_963513945.1. Taxonomy (NCBI): domain Eukaryota; kingdom Metazoa; phylum Arthropoda; class Insecta; order Diptera; family Muscidae; genus Hydrotaea; species Hydrotaea diabolus. The sequence continues at coordinate 12,192,565 of OY740716.1, read as the reverse complement.
GTGCTTAAATACCTTGAGGTTTTAAGGACATTTATAATAAGTATTGTTGTATACCATACATCTTTCATATAAATATTTGTATACCCTCCACCGATGGGTGGTTGGTATATTAAATTTGCCATTTCGTTTGCAACACCACAAAATGTTTTTCGGAGACCCTATAAAGAATATGTACTCTTGATCGTCAATAAAATCCAAAGGCGATATAGCCATGTTCGTCCGTGTGTTCGTTGAAAGCCTAATAGCGGTCAAACGAGTCAACCTAGAGTCCTGAAATTGTTTAAGGTTTGGGAAATTGTAGCTGTTTGGGATTGTAAATGGGCGAAATCTTTGTGCCTTTAAGGGACAAAGAGGATTTTGGTAAAAAGTAAATTTTGTTGAGTAGTTGCTTAACAAAACATACAGTATTGTGGAGAGACAGTTACTTGGGTCGGGAAAAATACAAACCAAAAGCTGGACTTTTTGGCTCACGTGGCCCACAAAAAGTTGCGCATGGTAAAAAGAGGTGATTAATAGTCAATATGGCCATATGGGTATTTAAATCAAAGCAAAGTTTGCTATGACTTTAAATATAAAGTAGAGTAATTTTGGCTAAGGTAAAGTACTGGACGAAAGGGCCAAAAAAAACGGACCACCACGAAATATTAATCGGAGAACCTAATACGTCTCTTAATTCTGGTAAAATTCTAAGACAGGTGTCTGTTCAAAAAACGATAGCGGCCAAACGAATGATAATAGAATCCTTAATGTTTGCATGATGATGGCTTATAGCCAGAAGCTGTTCGGAATTGTAAATGGGCGAAATCAGCCCAAGGGGATAATAGTTTCCCTTTAAGGGACTAAAGGTACCTCGGGTAAAACTGCAATTCATTGAGTATTTGCTTAGCAAATAATTTTTTTGTTAAAGGACAATGGTTAACCTGGATACGGTTATTTGGGGCGCACTAAATACCTCAAAACAGGGCATAGTTTCTATACTTGTTGGCTCATGTAGCCCAAACAATGAATCGCATGGTCACCACGGAATTATAATCAATTTTGACATAAGCGTGCTCAAATGAAACAAAATTTTGCTTTACTTTGTGCTTTAGTAGCGTAGGGATGGTGAAGGTATACAAGTTTCGGCCTGGCCGAACTAAACGACATTTTTTTGTTTTGGTTTTTTTACTATTTCATGAACTTGCGCCGTCACATTTCCACATCGCTATCCAAATTCTCGAATCATTTGTTTAAACTGGTGCTTTTAATGGTTTACGTTTTTACACTCATACAATTACATAACACAATTCACACACCCACACGCCATAGTACGGACGAATTACTCATGCATCCGTATTATAGGCGAACAAATTGTTTTATTGTATTTAATGGTGTTCTTTCGCTGGGTTCCAGATACTTTTTCTTCCGTTTCCGGGGTTAAATAGCGGTTTAGGCTTCAACTCGAACTCTTGGTTCGCTTTCCATGTACGAGTATTTGCGTTTCATCTGTCCTTACATGATGTATGTATGTATGCTACATGTGAGTGTATTGACACATACATATGCGAGTTTCTGCATATATTTTGTAGAACATTCGAAGTGTAGTGTGGTTCGTTTGGCATTTAACTAAATATTAACTTTTTTGTCGGAAAAAAGTTATACAAATGTTTCCCAGTTGTGTAAATGTACCACAGGCGAGATGTTGCAGAGAGCAGGGCTGGCCAAATTGAAATCAACTGAAGGGGCCGGTTCAAGTGGTTAAGAACAAAGAAGTAAGTGTTTGTAATTTCAGTAACGAATGTAAGATCTTTTCGTGTTTACAGGAATAATTTTGAGCCTCTAGCCGAAATACCTCGGCTGTGCAAAAACGTATAATGCACTCTTAAACCACAACTTTTATCGATTTGGAAAATTTATATTGATTTGACTTTTATGAAAGCGCTAGTCCCTACCTGCAGAACTTGTGTTTGCATATTTTGTGGTATTCCCTATGTTTAAGATTTAAGCAAAATTATTTTGATGTACTGTTCCCCGAACATGAATTAGTATTTGCAGTACACCCAACAGTTCTCCAAGTCCAATCATTCAGTTTGTTGGAGAAGTATACATACACCAGGGCCGGTTTAAAGAAAAAATATAAATCCAGTCAAATGTTACAACGAATTTAAAAAAATATATATATTTTTTTTGAAGGAATATGATAGTAATATTATGCCTGTCAAAAATAATACACCTGCTTTCCGAATGTGGACTTTAGGGAGATGAATATAAAAAACTATTTCTTGGAATCAACAATGTTATATATTTAACTAAAAAATGTAGACCATCAGAACTAAAAGTTTTTTCACGTGCCGATATGGCTATTTTGAGATTTGTCCCCTTCATTTTAGTCGTTGTGGGATTTTTCTATGAGTTTTCGCAATATGTATTTGCACTAATGTACGCGTAATAATTTTTTGTCTCATTAACATTGCTTTATAAGATTTCCAAATAAATAATATTGATTTGGAGATATCTCTCAAAAAAATGCCCTAATTCGTAAACTAGGGGGAACTAAATTCCATACTCGAAAAAAACCCTTCGGTAAACTCGAATGCAACTTACTAATAGCTGAGTGAAATTTCATGAACTTACGACAAACATAACAGAAATTAGAGACTTATTACCAATTATTAAAATTTCCAAACACTGTGCGTCGAAGTAAAATTTTATGGGGCAATGTGCACATGGTTTGGGGGGGGGGGCATTGTACACAGGTAGCCTGAAGTAACGGTTGTAGTTACAATATAAATATAGTTGGCGCGACAAAGGTATTGTTATTTGGGTTTCATGTTAACAATAATATGATAAAGGCAATTATACCGTATTATTGTATTTTTTATGAATTTGAATATGTCTATGGGAACAATGTTATTGTGTCCAATATTTCGCTTTAATAGTACTTTTTATCTTTTAATTAAATTGTATTGTATTTGTTGAACTTGTAATTTTTTTATAAATAAACCACTTACGTTTCTTTAAAGGGATTTTTTCTATTGTTAAATAAATCACTCCTATTATTTTTTTTAATTTTTAGATTACTTAACAATAAGTAATAGAAATCTCTATTGTTGAATAACAACATAATACAATCCTAATAAATAATTTTGGGGATCATAGTATGGTTGATTAGGATCATACTGAAGTTATAGAGATCATTTCATGGTTGCGTGTGAACCATACTATGGTTACGCGGTTCAAAAAATGGTTGCGGGGATCATATTATTGTTGTGTCACAACCATATACCCAAAACAGTATGGCCTTCTTCGCATATTGTCACCCCAACCATATTTTTTTGTCGTGTATAGCCCCTGCGATGCATACCGCGTGAACCTCTGGATATTGTTCCGAAGTGCCAATTAAGTGGATTTTTATTATACCGGCTATCAAACATTGTTACATATTACTTCTTTTGGCACACATAAGTTTTTTAATTAAGGGGGATTTTTCCTAAAATTAGACAAAATGGGTTCAGATTTAGATAAATCTCCCACACACATATGCTCATACGATTTAATGTTTTTTGCTCTAGCAGCAGCATTTTACATCCAATCTTGATAAAAATTAGCACGAGTAAGTTTTTTGGGCCAAAGGAAGGGCGCTATTGAAATTGAAGAAAATAGACATAGCTCCCACATATATATTTATCTGATTTTTACATTTTCTGCGCTAGCAACAACATATTTTATTAATCTTTATCTCATATTAATTCAAACTATTATAAGATAGTACTTGTAAGAGCCGTAACAATGGCATTTCTCGGAAAATAATATGCAAATTATTAATAACTACATTTATACGGTATGCTTGCCGTAATCGTATTATTTTTTACACAAATCCCAAGAAACAATATTTTTGTTGCAACAACCTTAATAATATTGTTGCTACAACCATATTTATAATGTTGCAACAACCATTTTTTTATTGAAGTTACAGCTATATTTTCATATTTAAATTTGCCAATAACACTATTATTACCTTTTAACAATATAATTATTACCACAATCATACTATTATCAAAATTAAATTTAAAAATCAATACTTTACATACACCTATTGCAGAGAACATACTATTGTCCAGTGACCATATCTATTTTCTGCATGTAGAACACATCACCACGGATAGATGAGTATTTGCCCAGGACCACAACAGCAAGGTTTTCTACGTATACTACGATTTTCTAGCCATTTCTGTCTAGCACTTAAAGAATGTAGTTATGGGGGTACGGTCTCAGAAAAGGGAGGAGATAACACCAACAAAAGATGCGTGGTTATTTCCTTTGTAACTTCTTCGAGTCTTCGTTGATCCCAGTAGGATCGTAGGAACTTTCTACTGTTATGGGTTATACTCGCAATGAAAGTCGACTACAAAGCATTGACACGGGGTCATTAAAAAAAATTTGCTTAAAATTTGGAATCGGGAGTATGAACCCTAGGTGTCCGCCCGTACGTTCAAAAATATCATTACATATTGAAATATGATTACTCAATTTACTTTTTGGAAAATAATGGTTAGGGTTTTAGAGATCCCAAAAAGGTCCGTTTCGTCAAAAAAAAAACAACCAGTCGATATGTGAACATATACATTTTGTTGATTTCGCTGAAATGGAGACTAATGGTGTTTTCGTTTGTGCAGAAAATTGTAACATTATTCTGCATGTTACACTCAACCAGCATGTTTCTGTTCGTTTGTTAAAAAGTGCAATTTTGAATATTTTTATTTCGATTGCCAAAATTTTGAATGCAGTCTGTGCGAAAATGTCGCGTTTTCTGCTCTTACTCCTGTCAACTAATGATGTCTACAGTACTGTATTTTTAACACACAAAAATCCAATTAAATTAGTTTTTCTTCTTCTTCTTAAAGAAAAATGTACCATTTTTAAAATGTTGCGCTAGTAGAAGGTAACATTTATTTCGGGAAAGGAAATCACCTTTAGAATAGCGGACTCTAGAGACCCAAAAAGGCCAAACAAGAGATCAATAGATTATATGCTCATATTGGAATTTATAGAATTATTGAGTTGTTGTGCCAGATAGTACGGGGGCTGCTATATATATTTCTGGCCTAATAATGAAAATGAGAATATTTGTCACCAAAAATGGTTTTATTGTTTTTCAAAGTATTGTCCAGCATGATTTATACACTTTTGCATGAGCTCAAACCAATTGTCGAAGCACTTTTCCACTCTGATTGAAACACCTCCAAAACGAGGTTTTTGAATGCTTCAACAGCATCTTCTGGCGACGAAATCGTTGACCACTCTTGTTATTTTTGATGTGCGGGAATAAAAAAAAGTCATTGGGTGCCAAGTCAGGGATGTACGGCTAATGCCCCATCAATTCGACGTTTTGGCGAGCTGGTTTGAGAGCTCGCATTGTCATGGTGCACAATGATTCGTCTTCTCTTCTGCGATTTTCGAATTTCTCCAAAGACTTCAGGCAAACAAATTGTGGTGTACCACTCAGAATTGACCGTCCTTTGTTGCTCAAGCGGAAAAGTAGCCATATGACCACTTTTGCCGAAGAAACAGGCGACTATGTGCGTCGAAGTGCTTCTTCCAACAACTTTCGTTGGATTTGGGTCGTCTTCGAAGAACCACACGGTCGATTGCCGTATTGTTTCGGGCTCATACGCATAGATCCATGATCGTCACCTGTGACGATCTTATAAAAGTCTTTTGAAGCACTGCGATCGTATTTTATCAAAATTTCTTTGCACCAATCTACACGAGCCTTTTTTTGAGCGATTGTCAAATTGTGCGGGATCCAACGATATCAAACCTTTTTTACGGCCAAGTGTTCATGCAATATCGAATGTATGCTGGTGAAAGAAATGCCCAAGGATGCCTTTATCTCACGGTATGTCACACGCTCGACATCAATGTTCTCTGGCACAACGGCCGTTTTTGGACGACCTTCATCTTTGAGCAGGTGTGTGCCACGATTAAATTCATTAAACCAGTTTTCACAGTGCTATAGAATGGTGCTTGATCGCCTTGCAAAGATTTAATTTCATCGATGCACACTTGTCATGATAATCCACGTCGAAAGGTGTAAAAAATGATCGCACGAAAATGTTCACGAGTTAATTCCATTTGATTTGATACATCAAAACGTTCTGAGTACGTTTATGCTAAAAAATGTTAAACTTTCCAGCGGAAAAATGTCAGATGGCGACAGGCAACACTTAGTGTTGCCTTGGCCAAATATATGTAGCAACCCTTTTGACTAGTACCCATGATCCTTAGGGACTCAAAATAATAGTGATTTTAGTCAAAACAAGCGACTACAAGTATGATCACTTCAATCGCGAGTCCTTATCGAATTCGGTCCGTCAAAGCTCAATGTCTTTTATACCTATCTTTTGTTCCCCATATGTGACACCGCATAGAGAAAGGGACCTAGGGGTAAAAAAATCAACTTTAATTTTTTTCTTTTTTTGATGTGGACAACATCTGAGCATCGAATGAGACCGATCCCATGCCCCAAAAAGTGTTCCCTCCCAGAGATATGCGCGTTTTATGAAAGTGAAGTCGACGATTCTAAGCGCAAATAGAAAGGGACCTAATCTTTAAAATGGCTCTCCTGAACACAACTTTTCATCAACTTTTCACTTTTTTTGATGTGGACAACATCTGAGCATCGAGTGAGACCGATCCCATGCCCTCTCCTGAACAAAACTTTTCATCAACTTTTCACTTTTTTGATGTAGACAACATCTGAGCATCGAATGAGACCGATCCCATGCCCAAAAGTGTTCCCTCCCAGAGATATGCGCGTTTTATGAAAGTGAAGTCGACGAATCTAAGCGCAAATAGAAAGGGACCTAATCTTTAAAATGGTTCTCCTGAACAAAACTTTTCATCAACTTTTCACCTTTTTTTTTTGATGTGGGCAACATCTGAGCATCGAATGAGACCGATCCCATGCCCTCTCCTGAACAAAACTTTTCATCAACTTTTCACTTTTTTGATGTAGACAACATCTGAACATCGAATGAGACCGATCCCATGCCCCAAAAGTGTTCCCTCCCAGAGATATGAGCGTTTTATGAAAGTGAATTCGACGATTCTACGAGTAAGCGCAAATAGAAAGGGACATAATCTTTAAAATGGCTCTCCTGAACAAAACTGGTTTTTAACCTTAGGTCCCATTCTATTTTGCGCGTCACATATGCTTAAGTCTCTTGGGAAGCTGGTTTTGAATTTTCAATAAAACCATTGTAGATAAATCCAATTCGATGGGGATCGGAATAAAAATAGAAATGGTGGCACTGTCTTGTTGAAACCACATATCGCCGATGTCAAGCTCATCTTATTCTGGCCAATAATAATTTTCTAACATGGCACGATAGCGCTCTCCAGTTATTGAAAATAAGACCCAATCACACCTTCGGTATAAAAACAACACCACAGAGTAATTTTTGAAGATGCAATTGTGTCTCTTGAAGCACATGTGGATTTGTTGCTGTCCAATAATGCAAATTTTGTTTGTTGACAAAACCACTCAGCCAGAAATGAGCTTCATCGCTAAAGTTGATTTTGCGATTAAATTCTGGTTTTTCGTGAAATTTTGTCAGAGCCACCGACTAAGAATTTCGGTATTATTTTTTAATGATTTCCAAACGTTGCCCACAAGTGAACTTTACCACAATAAAAGCTTTGACTTCGACTAACTTTTTGACACTGAAAGACCATTAAAAATGTTTGAGGGTGCGTTGACATAAAGAAAAAAAAATAGCATGTCCCCATTGAAAACCCCGTTACCAAAAATCTAAATCGAGAAGACTTTGCTCTTGCGCCGCTAGCTTAGCCTGTACTACGAGTAGTATGTCATGACACGTCTTTGAAGATACAGGGCTGACCTTGTTCTTCCTTAATACGATCGGGGATTATTAAATAATTTTTGATATTAAAATACTTTGTGTGCAGTTTCCACCAATGAGAAGTAGTGCTAAAATCCCAAGAACGCTTGCGGTTTTTAACAAGATTTTCTTAATCCTTCTGATCTTTGGAGGACCCTCTGTTGCCCTTCTCTTTTTTAAGATCTATTCATATTAAGCGTTCACACATACCTACAAATATATATATGCGTCTAAAGATGTACACCCTCTTGTTTTATGTCACTGGTGCATGGTTGTAAAAGTACATTAGGAACGATACAAGGATGACACCAAACACACACACACGCATGCAGACGTGCTGGGGAGGAGCAAGTTAACAATTTGTAGCTGCCACACAGCCAGCGTACGCTTCTTTAAACATTCATACATGAACGACAGTTCGCTTCCTTTTTTCTCGCTGCTCCAACGCCAAGGATGTGCGGGGATCTAAGTTGGCAGAGTGTTGGGCATATGAGTGGGTTAGTTGTAGTCGTTGTGGTGGCATTGAATGTACATGATAAACTACACAATGGTGGCTTACTTGTCATGTTGCAGTATTAGGATGCACATCCCATAGTGTGTGAGTGTGTGTGTGTGTGTGTGTTGTTGAGTGGTGTTAGTCAAATATGCGGCAAGTGTTTCACATCTGAATACTGTCGCACAATTGGAGAAAACGGAGTTTATTTGGATATTACTCGATATACGAAGCTGAGCTATAGATTTATTGCTTTCATCCGCTTTCGATAGCACCCATGTTTAGGTGCCATATAAAAAGTCTGATATTACACCTATTTGCTAACACGGTCCTTGGTTTCATTTATGTGCTCACAAAGTTCTTTTCGTTTATGGCGGGTGAGAGGTTTGCAATTTAATCTATTATGTAGACATTGCAATTAATGGCCGAAAGGATGTCGCCTTTATTTCGTCTTGACACTCGCTAGCAGTTGGCAGCATAATTATAAAACCAATTTTTGATGTCACTAATTCAATATTTGAAAAGCTCCAGTTATATCTCGTTCCGTCCACCCATAAAGGAGGCAAGAAGGATGTAGCCTTAACCTTTGTATTTTCTCCATTATGTGAAGCTCTCACCATTTTTAAGACATTTTGCTTTAACGAATGGTTCGGAGAGGCCACTTGCACTTTAAACTGAGGATTTGATGTCACTCAGAGTTATTCTGCAATGACAGGCAAGTTTATTAGTTATCCCATACCTAGACAGGGCTTAACATAATTTATCTCTTATAAAAGTGTATTGCATCGCTGCTCGTGGACCTTTTTCAGGATTTGGATCAGTGAAAAGATTTGATCGATTGTTGTAGTAAAAGCCAACTTTCGCTTGCTACTTTTTTCAAATATTAAATAAACTAACTAGGAAAAAAATAATACGTAGTCAGCTATGAGCAATTTATTTATTCAAAAACAAAAAATTTTGTGCACCTCTATATTTTTGGAGGATCCTTGAACATAATGTTCTTAATGTTAAAAATAGTTAGATTCTTGCACGCAGAGACCAGATTTGTTTTCACAACCGAATTTTTTTGCCAACCGAATAAGCGAGGTGAGGATGGTCCAATTTTGGATGACTAGTTCGAGCATTTCGACCGGTATGGCAATAATGGCACGCGTAATGTTGGCTTCTAAAACCTGAATCGTAGCTGGTTTGTCAGCATAGTCTTTGGACACCGGTCCAAAGCGTGAAATTAGCTGCTCTTCGAAATGATCTCTCATTGTTTGCGCAGCTGTTGAAACTAAATGTCGTCAAAATTACGGGCTTCAATTTCAGGTAGCAAAAAGTCCGATATCGTGGCGCGATAGCACCATTCGCGGTAACGTTCCGGCTTTCATCATTTTTGAAAAAATATGGACCGATGATTTCACCAGCCCATAAACCGCACCAAACCGTGGTTTTCTCTGAGTATAATCGTACTTCTTGAACTTTTTTGGTTGGTCTTCAGCCCTAATGAGGCAATTTTGTTTATTGACGTTGCAGTTAAGCTAGAAATGGGCCTCATCACGAAACAAAATTATGGTCGAAAACTGCGAACGCTCATTTCCATAATACAGTTGCACAATTTGCAGACGTTGTTGCGGTGTAAGTCGGTGGCAAACAACACTGAAAGGAGGAAAAAATAAAGTTAACCACATTTCACTCGTAATTTGTCTTAAAAATCCTATGGAATAAAATACCTCTACATTGATCACCCGTTAGTTTGCACAAATGGTCTGGTCTCAGTTTTGGTATATTGCTTATACTTTAGTCACTGAGCTTCCAATCTTCGGGCAAGCGTTTGATCTTCCATATAGGTCGTCTCCTCCGGTCTCATACAGCTTCGCGGGCATTCCTTTGGTACTTGTGGCTTTGTCGCTCTTAAGCCGGGTAATTGTAAATCAAACTAGCCGAGTAGGAATGATTCCAAATGACCCCACTGTGCCTGGCAGTTTTTCCTTTGCATTTGCACTACTTCTTGTATTTTTTTGTGCGCTAGTCCGTTATTGTAAATTTTTCATGTTATATTTGAAAATTTGTCACCATTTCAGTGCTAAAATGTGTCGGGGAGTAAAATATTTTGTATTTCGTAGCATTCCATCTATTCTTTAAGTGTTCGGTCCTCGTTTCCTTTTTTTGTCTCAAGTCTGTGCAAAGTTGTTTCTCGTTTCAGCTGGACGAGTGTGTATTTGTGGCTGCAATGATTCAGGGTTCATATATGGTTCCGTTTCTTCCTGTTTTAGAAGAGGTAGGAGAAGAAAAAGTCAAATTTTTCTCATATTGCCTTCTTTTTTTTTTTTGCTAATTCTTGTGTTTTTAGATTTTTATATGCAAGCCTTGACTCAAAATGTGCTTGTGTTAAAAAGTTTTTATTTTTTTTTCTTATTTTAAGCAAAGGGCGAAGTGTGTATTAAATTTATTATTGAGCTAGCAGCACAAAGAGAAATTAATCTGAGATACTGTATAGTAAAATTCCTGTCCGGCCATCTGCAGAAGTCACTATAGCAGTCAAACCAAATAAGTTAGGTTTCGCAGGCTGGTGGCCTTTATTTGTATGTCTTCATGTAAGCATTTCCTTTAACATGAGCCATATATTGGGATTTTCCCAGTTATTATGAGTGAATTTCAAACGCAAACAAATAAAATCGTCAAAAATCTTGACCAGGTCATATCTTTTAGCAGAGTATTTAGCAAAGAATGCGCTTAAGGCTGTCGAAAATTCCAACTATTTTATTTAAAGTTTCTATAGTTGTTTGATGTACTCTCCATCATAGGATGTGATTGCGTGATCGGTTGGTAGTAATCGGTCAAAAATCCTAACAAAATTTTTATTTTTTTTTCATATTTTTACTATGTAATTTAATTAATTGACTTTTAACAAAGCTCTTCTTAAAAGCGTTAGGCATAGATGCTTTAATTGGGCTCTGGGCCATAAAAGCCGTACCCTAATGTTCGTGGAAATATGGGTGTCCAGAGACGGTGAAAGTGTTTCACATATACAACTATGTACTCGTATACGATTTGGCCAACACATGCACTACACGCAGAAAAAGGTATGGTTGGGGTGACAATATTCGAAGAGGATCATACTACTGTTGGGTATATGGTTGTGGCACAACAATATTATGTTCCTCACAAACATATTATGATTCACACATAACCATACTAAAATTTTCAAAACCATATTATGATCCTCACAACCATAGTATGTTTCTCATACAACTATATTATAATCCTCACAACTATAGTATTTTTCTCATACAACCATAGTATGGTCCTCACAACCATAGTATGATTTACACGCAACCATGCTATTGTCCCTATAACCATAGTATTATTCACTCCACCATACTATGATCCCCAAAATTATTTATAAGAATTGGGTAATGTTATTGTTCAAAAATAAAGATTTTTATCATGCAAGTTATATAAAATTGCATTACAATAAGTTAATAGCCAGAATTGAGGCTTTTTCTTTATAGAACATTTCATTCAAGAAACAAAAATATATATTCCAACGCAACACTGTGCGAAAGCGGAATTTTTTGGAAATCATATTGCCTAAACTGTATTTTTAATTGTATCGATGAGAAACTTCTACAGATTGGTCAGAATGAAATCCCAAACAGAATGAGTGAAAAAAAAATTTACACCGAAAAAAATTGTTGGGTCAAATTTTCAACAAAATTCAAAAAAAAAAATTGTTCGAAAAATTTACAAAAAAAAAATTATTTTAATTCTTCTTTTATTTCTGATAAATACCCTATGATTAGTTTTTTAAATAAATTTATATTTATAATTTGATACCGGTTTGAAGTAAATAGCTTCAGTTTTAATAGAGTTATGCTCATTTTTGTGGAGTGCTAGAATAGATGTGGAATAAAAAATAAGTGATTCCGAGAATTTCCGTTTTATTTCTATGGAATAAATACTGAGAGGGATATACTAAAATCGCTATAACTCCCAGGAGGGCAGGTATGGGCAGCTGATTTTTTCACAGTTCGTTGAAAACAAATTATGTAACATTTCTGTAGTGGTTTGGAACTGGGACTCTCTGGGACTTTTTAGATATTGCTTACCTAACCCAAATTTAAAGGAAAAATGGACCTTTAGTCGGGTTTTCGTTCTAAAAAAGGTGCATATGAAAATGTCTCAAACAACATTCCTTTTTTTTACAGAAGATACTTGTCCAAAGGCAGATTTTTTTTCCGAATCAAAGAATCTGTCACCAAAATCAAATGAGATCATTTTGAATACAGCCCTGAAATCCCATCTTTTCGTGAAAATTTTGTATATTTGACTTCTAAAATCAATTAAAAATCAACGGGCCAACATAAAAATAAGCTTTATATGTTTTTTGTTTACTTGGAATGTCTGTGACAAAATTGCATCATTAAAAACACTGAAAAAAATAATCGGAAAAAAGTTACTTTTCCACTAGCCGCAACACAGTGCGGCGGTCGAAAATACTTTTAGTTGCCAGCAGGGTTGAATGCTACTTCACCATCCGTAGACCCCAAAAAACGTATGTGATTAAACCATGATCAATGGCAATATACCTATGTGCAGGCAGATTTCAAATAAAAGAGAACCAGTCGGTATGAGAGAATTTCACCGAACAAAATAAACACCATAAAAATCCCTCGAAATTCGAAAGGGATTTATTGTTGTTGTTGTTTTTTTTGTATATCCAAAAAAACATACGTACACACATACATGTATGCTCTATAAAACCTGTTTTGTTATGTTCATAGTCGCAACCATACTGTATGATTGCCGTAATCATATTATTGTTAACGTAAATTTTAAACAACAATACTTTTGTTGCACCAACCATGTTTATATGGTTGCTACAAACATATTTCCATTTCTAAATTTGGCAATAATATTATTGTTTCATTTCAACAATAATAATATTGTCGCAATCATGCTGTTGTTAAAATGAAATTCAAAAAACAGTACTATGGTTGCGGCGAACAGGCGAGACCAACGCCTGACTTATAAACATATGTATGTCCAGAGATCAAGGAGGCCGATTTTTTGAGAAAAGATATGGTCACCCCAACAATAATATGTTCTCTATAATAAAAGTATGTTCGTCGCAATCAACATGATACCCTTACCTTAGACTTTAGACTCCATTTTTGTCCTATGCGTAGTCTAATGTCACAAATCAAATATCATTGGAATCAAATAATATTTCCCAGCCTTAGACCGGTTAGGCCACAAAACCAAGGAACATTTATATGGAGGCTGTATCAAAAACGAGAACGATCTAGTCGATGTTTAGAAATATGTTTCTTGTGTGCAAAAAAGCGATCTGATACGATGTTTCTTTTTCGGAAAGACCTAAAATACGGGGGTTATATAAAGATTTGGGCCGATTTGATCTATTTGCTGCAGTTTCTATTATGTTTGCAGTATGAGGCTTCAATTTATATTGCCTTTGATCTGTAAGCAGTTGCCTATTGTAAAAGAATACATGACATAAAGCCTCGGGTCCAGTTCGCATTCAGAACTTTATTTGAATACGTGTTCTCCGACTCCGGCTTGTTCATAACGTTATCAAGCGACAGTCCTTCGCTTATGATGGAAAAGTCTACCAATCGTCTCAAAGACTACCAGAGGGAAAGGCTTATTGTTTTAAACAGGCCTAAAGTAAAAATTCCGCTTACGCACTTAGTTTCTATTGGTTTTGTATCCATACGACTATTTGCCTTTTCATTTTAATATTTCACAGCACACTCACAGGTATTAGTGATTTTCCCCTGTCCGCCTCGTCAGAACACCAACAGTATTGCTTTAATTTTCAAATCTGCTTGACATCAGATTAGTTAGGATTTATGCAATTGCATTGCGCATTTCGTGTAACACATTTCGAAAGGATTACTCGTATTTGCTGAAAAAAAAGAACGTTAACAAACAAAGCGAATATCGAAATAAACACAAAAGCCTAACGCCAGATAACAAACGCCAGAGTCCGCTATTAGGGAATTGCAATAAATCAGTAAAGTTTAAAGCCTTCAATGATTTTCTACTATTTGAATTCAAACATCCCTTTGAATATTTGATGCTGCTCCCACGTAGTTGGCAAACTCATATCAAAATCTATCAGTGTTATTTCCTCGAATATCCAGACACGTTTCAATTACTCAGATGAGACACGAAGGGAAAGAAGAGAATGAAAACTAAGCAAAGTCACAACCAAAAGGCTAAAACTTCAGTAAATCCTTACGAAAAAAGAAAATGAAAAACTCTTTTCTTTCTCAGATCTTGCTGTCCTTCTGTGGAGCAAAAGAATTGTGAAAACGTGAATGTGTGTAAAATAGAATTCATATTTTTGGGAAACTGTCTCTGGAGGGTTCAGGAAGAAAAACAACAACGGCATGAGAGGTATCTTTCAATTGTTCATTAACGAACGTAGAATGACGATGAAGGCAATGCCACCAGACTCGGGGTTTAGTTGCTGACAAATTGAAAGTTTAGATGTGCTATCAGGGAATCAAACAATATACAGATATTGGCTGATTAAGTTACCTTAGCAATCCAACTAACATCAGTCAAATCTTCAAATTGAATCCATATTTAGAATCGCATTGAAATTTCCTTTAATTTGAGAGCTTATGTGCCCATATTTACAAGTGGTAGCTTTTTGAACTTTAGGGGCGATTTTACGTCTTAAACTCGATCTGAGCCAATTCTTTAAATTAATTTATCTGGATTCGTAGTGAAATGTCCTATATTTCAAGCTCTTTGTATCCATGTTTAGTAGTGGCCAGTTTTGGGAGCCTTGGTTTCAACACCAATCTTAGCGAAGTCTACGAAATAAATCCATATTTTGATTTTCTAGTTGGCTGTAAAGTGAGTACATATGTCCATATTGACTGCCGAACAAACGTTTTGACTTTAGAGGCAGTTTTTTGCTACATTTTACACGTCTGAGCCCAAATTTTGAGATGACTTTGAAAATATATTTTACAAATTTTAAAAATAGTTGTCATTATGTTGGCTGGAAGAGCCTACGTCTAGTATCATTGTCCCTTTTTGTGGTATTAAGTGCATTTGTGTTTGTAATACGAGTACTCAGAAAAAAGTGTGACAGTCCAATTTAGAATTATACTGATAGACTCCAAATTATTTTCTAAGTCGATTCAGATCTGTCCGTTAGTTAGCCGTATATTCTTCCAATCAACGCGAACCGATCTCGATGAAACTTTGGACATTTCTTAGTTTTTGGACGGTTGCTTTTGAAATTGAGTTTTCATATAGCTCCCATATAGTATAGGATGATCCATCTACGAGGGCGACCGCAAAAGTAACTGGCCTAACAAATAAATAACCGTTTTTTTGGAATTGTTATTATAACATAATCTCCTTCCAACTCAATACACTTCATCAAACGTTTTTCAAGTTTTTTAATTCCATGCGATAAATAAGATTTTTCAAGACCTTCAAAATATGCCTCAGTTTCAGCAATAACCTCGCTATTGGACGAAAATTATTTGCCACCGAGAATTTTTTTTAAATTTGGAAACAAGAAATAATCAGAAAGAGCTAAATCTGGACTATATGGTGGATGCGGAGCAATTTCAAATCGTAATTCGGCCAGTTTTTGTTGAGTTAAAAATGCAGTGTGTGAAGGAGCATTATCTTGATGAAAAAGAACTTTTTTTTTCTAAATGCGGTCTTTTATCTTGATTTCTTTACTCAACCGATCCAATAATGCACAATAATATTCACAATTTATAGTTTTTCCTTTCTCAATATAATCAATAAATATTATACCCCTTGCATCCCAAAATACTGTGGCCATTACTTTTCCTGCTAACTTAACAGTTTTCGCCTTCTTGGGACCACTTTTACCAGCTTTTATCCATTGTTTTGACTGTTCTTTGCATTCTGGGATGTAGTGATGGATCCATGTTTCATCAACAGTTATGAATCGGCGCAAGAACTCTATTGGATTACGCTGATAAATCGCTAAAAGCTCCTCGGAATTGGTCCAACGGACGATTTTTTAGGGCAAAGTCAACAAACGCGGCAGCGTTCTTGCGGATAGCTTTTTTATGTGGAGTCCATCATGTAAAATACTCCAAACTTGTTGTATTTTAACAATATCAGCAAGTTCGCTGAGCTTTATTCGTCTATCTTTAGTCACTTCATTAAATATTTTTCTAATGTTTTCAATAGTAGTAGCAGTTTTCGGTCTTCCAGAGCGTTGTTCATCTTCCGTACTTGAACGACCCATTATAAATTGTTGAACCCAGTATTTCACGGTGGAGTATGATGTTGCATTATCACCATGAACAGAATCCAATTCATCTTTGATTAATTGTGGGTTATAACTTTTCATATAAAAGTGTTTAATTACCGCACGAAACTCTTTATTTTCCATTTTTCAAAAATTATAAAACTTGTTTACTTCAATCACCTGTAACAAAGAAAATAATCATTAAATATTTCGGAAATTTTGACAGATGGCTTATAAAAGATTGCTTTTAAAAAACAAAAAAAAAAAGTTGCTAGTAAAACAGAAAATGTGCCAGGCCAGTTAGTTTTGCGGTCGCCCTCGTAGAGGTATTTTTTCATGGGGGGTTTTCAGAGTTTACGCGTGAGTTGCGTTAAGCTTTATTTTTTTTCTTTTCAGTTTTGTTTGCCATTTTATCATAAAAGACTAACACCGCAACAACGTCTCCAAAGTGTGCAACTGAATTATGGAATTGAGAATCGAGAAGATCCGCTGTTTTCGAACAATGGATTATTCAGTAATGAGGCCCCTTTCTGGTTCAACGGCAACGTCAATAAATAAAATATCCGCATTTAGGCTGAATAGCAACCAGAAAAGGTTCAAGAGGTGCCATTAAACCCAGAGAAAAACACGGTTTGGTGCGGTTTCTAAGCTGGTGAATTCATCGGACTATAATTTTTTAAAAACTGATGATGGTCGGAACGTTATCGCGCCTTGATATTGGACGTTTTGCTACTCTTTTGTAATTAACGCCCTTAATCTTGACTACATTTAGTTTCAACAGGATGGTGCCACTTGCATTACAGCTGCTCATATAATGGATCTATAAGTATTGTGAGGTCATATCAAAGAGCAGCTAATTTAAAGTATTTAACCGGTGAGTCGGCCGCCTAGATCGTGTGATATGACGAGTTTAGACTTTTGTCTTTAGGGCCACCACGTAAAGTCCAAAGTCTACGCTGACAAACCAGCTAAGATTGAGGTTTTGAAGCCAACATTATGAGTGTCATGAACGCCATACCGGTCGAATGCTCGAACGAGTCATCCAAAATTGGACCTTCCAAATGGACACGCTCAGACATAGTCGCGGTTAATATTTGAAGGAAATTATATTTAAAAATATGTGACATAAAATGTCCTTTCAAATGAACAACAAAGATTTCACACTTGATTTGAATTTTTGTTTTTTATTTTGTTTTGAAAAAAATACCTCTAGAAGATATATCGGGTGATCAGCCGATATATCTTCTAGTTTGGGCTCTTACTGACCTATAATCAGCTAATTTTATCAGATTTAAAAGAAGTTTGATTGTAGCGTTATTTTGCACACAGGATAAACATTGATAAAAACCCGACTTAATACTCCTCGTTGTGAATTGACACCACCTCAGTGCTACTGGACACAAGTCGAGTACTATATTTTCTGAGTGACTACATTAAGTCCATAGTTTACGAATATGCCTTTGTCAAAAACGTAGCATGAGACCAAAATTCGTAATGTTATTGTTAGGTAAACACCGTAAAGATTGGACCCTTCCAATGTGCCAGCAAAGAAAAGTCGGTCATTGGAATAAGTAGTCGAAATAAGCACAGACTTATTTTGAAATCGCACACTGCTGTTGATTATTATACCTTCCACCATACAATGGAGGGTACATAAGTTTTGTCATTCTGTCTGTAACACCTTGAAATAATCATCGGAGACCCAACAAAGTATATATATTCTTGATCCAAGTAAAATTCTAAGCCCATCTAGCCAGCTGTCCGGCTGTCCGTCTGTTGAAAACAAGATAGATCCTGCATGAAAACAGCTAGGGAGATAAAATTTGGCACAAATATGTGTAGTTAACCTAGCATGGTTGGTATTGAAAATGGGCTATAAAGCTCTACGGGAAGTTGGTGTTGAAGACTCTCAACCGACTCTACCTCATAAAAATTAGTTTTTTATTTGGAAATATCCGTCCAGTTTCTTGAGCAAAATCACTGAAATTTT